>CM038039.1:54994749-56460999 GCA_021397845.1 Areca catechu | reverse complement strand
TATGTCGGTGGATGTTTTTGAGGTGACATAAGAGTGAAGAGGTTATTAACGTTGCAGATAATTTTTGTCGCTCGATAGTTTTACCGAGTCGACAAGAAGGCCTTTGTTATTGTACCACTGCTGTTGATGGTATAGCTTTAATATTAGTAAATTATTTAATAAAAAATTATTTATTATTTGATAACTATAATTTTAAAATACTGTATTATTTGATAACCAAATTTAAAAATTTTTTTAGTATTTTCAATTTTTAAATTTTTATACTATTAGGAATTGTTATAAAAATATTTTATTTTACACTTTATTTTTAATAATAATATAATAAAATAGTATAATATTTTAATATTAAATCATACATAATATTAAGATATTATAATGATATAAGATGTTATTACATTATTATAGTAATAAGATAATATATTATAATGTATTTATTAGTAGCTCAAAAATACTTGGGTGTAAGGTATTACAATCATTATTGTTATATATTAATATTACATGGTATAATAATATTATAATATATAATCGTGGTTTGATTATTTTCATATATTTTTCATTATATTTTTGTTAAACACTAGATTCCTTACGGCCAAAAGGAGTATAGTCGGACATGAGTGCCACCGGCGGCACGCACATTAATCCGCTAACAAAGCATATTTAAAAACAATACCACATGGATTGTCATCATTTGTCCATGGATCGCCATTCTTGAAATATTATACCAAGCATAAACATGTCCTCAAGCCACACCCAAAGATAATGGTCATGGCAACTTTGATTTGCGACACAATGTACAAAGATGAGACGTCTAATTACAGCAATCAAACGGACCACCCTCATCCTTAGGGCAACTTCCCAGGGGGATTCAGTGTTTCTACAGGTCACGCAAAAACCCTAACAATTCCACCAAACATGCTGAAGAGAGGGTCTTTTGACACCACCGAACCCAAACGAAATCACTTATTTCATGTCCTGACCATTGCCTGGGCATCTTCCATAGTATATTCCATGTCTGAAAGAAGAGCCCTGGCTTCCCGACATTGCCTAAGCATTACAATACATACAAAAAGTTTACAATTTGCAGCATATACACTTTCAACCTTTCCTTGCTTCAGAACAACATAAAGCACAAATGTGACAATGGAACGAATCACCGTGAGGATATCATCCAATCCATTATCAGAACACTATACAGTAACTGGCTCATGCAACATTCAAGTACTAGAACGTTTTTTTCGTTATTTTCACCAGCAAATAGTATCTTTTGGTAATTGAACACAACAGGATATGAAGAGTCCATTTTCTTGTCCACCACATCAAGATATCCAGCTGTGCACACTAATATCACCCAATCTTCTCATTCACACTTGGCAGCAAAAATGGAAATACGAGAACTACGAGATTAGCATACACTAGCAGATCCATCCAAGTACCTGCGTTGTATTCTGGGGCCATAGAGATATATTCTAGTGTAGCAAAAGAATACAATCCCCATCCTGCTTTAAGAAACAGAATGACAAGCTGTGTTAGGATACACCTAACCTAAGCCTATGCACCCATCACATGCACAGTTTGTTATGTCAAATGTGGTAGGAGATCAGCTATACCACCCAATAGCAGCAGGATCACAGTAGCGAAATAAGGTAACCTATGAAAACTGTAAGCCCTTTATTTAGGGTGGCATTTGCATTTTTGAGTCAGAAAGTATCGACCCGCTACAAGCACTGCTCTCAGGCTTATTGGCGCACCCATAAATAAATAAACTAAACAAAAACAACAAAAATAAAAAGAAAAAACCACACGCAAGCACAAAGGTGTGTTATGAAACATAAAGCAAGGATTACGTTTATCATGATTGGAATTATGCAGTGGCAGATCTCTATGTACCATCAGAGAACTGCTAAACGGGATTGCCATTTATGTTGAATGGAAATTCTTATATAGGACCCAAAATTTAATAACGATAAAACTAGTCTTAAAGAAATTGATGTTCAACAAGCACACGATCCAGCCATGACGCTACACAGATACACTAATATGGCAAACCCTGCAAAGTAAGATATAATACGGCAACAATACATGAATATGCAATTGTACAATATTATGCAAACAAGCACAGGATACAGATACAACAAGACACAAATACACCAATATGTCAAACCTTGAAAAGTAAGAAATGGTATAATACATCAATATGGTATGTATGCATGCGTGGATTGAAATGTATAGACATATATATCACTACATAAAAATGTATGTTAAAAAAAAAACACATTTATCTTATTAGAAGCACATCAAGTTATCAAAATAATGTAGTCCGCACTTTAAAACAATAGCATCAGGCCCAACTTTTGAAAGCACATTATTTGATCATTCTCAAATTTATAGGTCTCAGTTCATGCACTCTTTTAATATTAACGATACTAATATTATAGACTACAAGATTGATCACTAATCATTAAAACGTCATCACTAAATAAAAAAAGAAAACAACCCTCATACTTGGGCGAGGTATTAGGGAAGTATCTTGAGAATATTTGGAAAGTACCCGCAATGAAAAGTAAGATATTATCCATTAGATCTCCTTGTTTTGTTTTTCATTGGTATTGTTTTCCCTAGGGCTTTTGCGATGCGCGAGCGTTGTGTATTCCTATCATAAATTGAAGCTCAATGGAAATACAAAGCATCAGAGGGGGGGGGCGAAACATTGACCAGAGACTCGTTAGGGTGGCGCGAAGAGGGCGGGAGAGGGGGGAGAATGTTGTTCGGGATGTATTCCTATCATAAATTGAAGCTCAATGGAAATACAAAGCATCAGAGGCAACAAGGGGGGGCAAAAGAAAGAAACATTGACCAGAGCTAAAACACTCGTTAGGCAATCACAAATAGAATTTAAAACAAAAAATCATAATCTAAAAAGGAAAGGCAATTGAAAAATTCAAATAACTAAGGCATTAAAAATAATTATGATTGAACAAAAGTATTGCTCTTTAGTCAAATAGCAAGATTATTGTACTTTAGAATTTAATCAGGATGATGAAATGGACTCTCCTGGTATGAGCTTTGTTAAATATTCCTTTTTACGGTATTTAACATTTCTTTTAAAAAAATGCACCAAGCATGCTAGATCATGGTAGTTTCAAGTAATTAAAGGATTACATTAAACATATTGTTTTAGCTTCTACCAACGTATAGGGCTGGAACTAGGTCGGGCCATGCCACCCCCCTACCCAAGCTTGGCCCGAAAAAAAATTCGGGCTTTGGGCAGAGCTCAAGCCGGAAATATTTTCAAAACACTAAAGCCTGGCTCGAGCTCAAGCCCGGCCTGAGCCCAATAGGACTAGCTTGAGACAAAGCTCGAACAATCAAAAACAGAAAAAAAAAAAAAGAAATCGCTGATTGAAGATGGATAGGGCTGGAACTATGAGGGGAGAGAGGAGGTAGGTGCGGAGGAAAGGGTTGTCAAGTTCGAAGCCAAGTGGTGGGCGGGTCACACGATGGGAAAAAAAGTTAAGGCCTTTTCCAACATAGATCCATGAGATTTTTTTTTTTTTTTGAGATCTATGGTTGGGAAGGAAAGTACCTAAGAGATATCAAAGGCCAATGATGATGGGGAGGAAGACGACAGCAGCGACCTACGAGAGGTGGTAGCGAGGAACAATAGAAAGGAAGATGACGATGAAGACTGGCAAACGGAAAACAAAATCCAGTTGATTGAGACTCCTCACCTTGAAAAAAACAAAGGACAAACCAGGAAAACATAGGAAAAATTAGAAGTTAAAGCCTTTTACAACATAGATCTATGAGATTTTTTTTTTTTTTTTTTTGATATCTATGGGATGGGAAGGAAAGTACCTAAGGGAGATCGGAGGCCATCGTCGGTGATGATGGAGAGGGAGACGAGGCACAACTCGGTGGGAGGTGGTGGCCGGAACGACGGAGAGGAAAATGATAGCGAAGGCCGATGGGAGGTGGTGGTGAGAGAAGGGAAAAGTTTGGCATATCTCTTTTTCGAAGGCCTATGGGAAATAAGCATGAAGGATATGTAGTGTCGGTAAGGATAGGGATAGAGGTGGTGGTGATCAATGGGAGGTTGTAGGGAGAGAGAGAGAGAGAGAGAGAGGAAGAGATGGGCATGGCTCAGGAAAGTTCAAAAGGTTGGGTCGGGCCTCTTTCTGGGCTGGGTTCAGGATGGGCCGGGCCCGAGCCTCTCTCTAGGCTAGGTTCGGTCTGGTCCAGGTCAAATGGATGCCTAAGCCCGACCCGAAAATTGAATGGGTTATATTATTAGACCCGAAGCCCAGCACAATTTACTTCGAACCTAGTCCAAAACTTATCAAGCCAGCCTAAGCCCAATTCCAGCCCTACCTATGTACCTCTAAATATAACAGAGAGAGCTGGTTTCAGGACTCATCACAGGAACTTTCTTTCATGCCCATTACAGATTTACATAAAGAATTAAACGATAGCAAAATTAGAATTATTTATCAACATAAACAATTTCAACATTTGCTTCATAATCACAGAACATTTCATGCGCATATACACAAAGTACAGACATCAACAGATAAGAGAATTTATAAAAGGGTTTTACAAGCAAAAGAGTAGGGGGAACATTTGTGGGAACAAAATAAAGATAGATAAAGCATGAATGCAACCCAGAGAAAATGTTGAATTTCATGTTAAGGCAATTATGAACTGATCAAAGGACCACCTTTTAAAAATACAACATTGCAGTCAGCTTAAAACCATGGAACCCTAGATTCATTTTTACAAAAAAAGTGTCAGAAGTTCAGGATGGAAAAGAGTTTTGGGGAGCAAAATAGCAAATCAAAAGCTGAAAATTAAATATCTATCCTTATGTCTAACATATTCTGCAAGTACTCAATAATATGAATGATCATTTTATAAAAAACAATCACTAATATTTTAATTAAATATCAACTTATTTTTTATTTTCTCAATCTATAACTAATTCTTATAGGTTATAGATCAACAAAGACAATATTATTAATGAAAAATGTCAACAGAGAATACCTATTTCTATGCCAATCATCTTACACTGAGTTAAAGTAGGAGTGCAAATGGCCGGATTATGTGTCAATGCAAAACTGAACCTATCCTAACCAGTTGTCAACTTTTGAACACAAATGAAATAATCGATGCCGGAACCAGACAGCAAAACAATCAACATTGGATTAATTCAAATAAGTTCTTGGATTAGTTAGAAATTAATATTTTTTTAAAACAGAAGTAAATGGATCCGTTGCTTCTGTTCAAGCATTAAGTACCAGAGACAACATAAATTAACAAATAATCTATGCAGGAAAATCAGACAATAAGCAAACCCAAAAGAATAAACTATTAATCTTGAACAAAACACGTCTAATCAACAAAACAAAAATAGATATGAAAAATGAATACATGCAAAAATAAATACCAAGCAGTTACATATCATATTATATACACTTTATATATATATGTACTACATAATGTATATGCATATGTACCCGACACCTTGCCCTGGAACAAGAACCCAATCAAATCAGGTCTTCTTAAAAAATTAAAAAAAACTGGTAATGAACCAACAATCTATGCTTAAATTTTAACCAAATCAAGCCAAGGGCAGGTCAGTTCAATTTTCAGGTTCCTGAAAAATGTGCAGCTCTAGTTGCGAGTCTGGAGTGTGATGATTCTAGTTAGAAAGTAGAAGCACAGAATTAAAAGAAAAGTCAGTAATTATGTCAGTTCACATTTGTACAACATCTGAACCCTCTTTAAGATAGCCGATATTTCATGTACTATGACCATACACCGAGGAGAAGCATGTAAAGTTTCTCCAGGCTAGAGAAGTCATGAGATTGGGGTTTAAAGTTTAGGCTACCGTGTGACCAAGTTAGTGGGGAGATTTCTTAGAAGTGAATATGGACCATTGAGCGGAATACTTACCAGCTTCTAAGTAAAAACCCATAGTTCCCAAAACCTGCAAAACTGATATCATTTGCATTTTTCAATTCTATTCCGCACTGAAACTGTATGAAGCATAAGAAAAGGACTAAGCAAACTTACCAATCTCACATGTCAGTATATCCAGTAAAATGATATAGCTCACAAACCAGCTTCAAGCAATGGTTTCCCCATGAATTTAGCTGATTCAAATCGCCTACCTTCAATACAGTTGTTTAGCATGGACTAATGGCATGAATGCTTCCCCTCTGCAAAGCCTTCAAAACAACATGAACACACACAAAATAAGCTAACACACTTACTTCACTGATTTGCTGCATTAAAATTCAAAACTGCTAATCAGTGAGCTCCAGCCATTGCTAATAGAAGGAAATTTCAGAAGCCTCAACTTCTTTCTGGAGCAGAAACAATTTCCCAGGTGTACAGAAGATGCTACTAATTCTGATCATGTGCTTGCATACATGCATGTATACATACCATTCATCCAAGAATAAGGACCAAGATCAAAAATAAACTTGTAAGGTTCAAACAAAATAAGGAGAGAATTTTGGCTCAATAATGTGAAAAAAAACTTGCAACGATACCACCCAAAAGCATGGTGTGGTATAGTATCATAATACCAGCAATCCAATAAAAACTTCAAACTGAAAGTCTTTAGCACAAGGGTGGCTAACTTCCCCTAAAGCTTTGAGGATGAGTTCCATTTCTAAATAGGGCAAACCACTTAATATTACCACTAAATAAAAAGAGCTGAGGTTTAAAGTACATTCAGTGTTAGAATGTTAAAAATAATACAACTGCTTCCAAACAGAAGGTTGGGCATGAAAACATGGGCCCATGGCAGCACAACAGATATAAGCTGGTGAAATGCTAAAGGCATGGGCGTAGAGGAACGGTAAATATTATCACTTGTTAATCCTCCTAAACATAGCTTCCAATGTGGGAGATTAGTATCTCAGAATCTGTTCATCAGGTCTTCTGGTTTAGGCTTGAGGCTTCATATAGGCTGGCTCCAGGCTTCAACCTCAGCTGTTTTAAATTGGAGGGCAAGGCAACAAAGGTTAAGAAAAACGGTGCATCAGAAATCTAATATAGGTAGGCTGTTGGGTAAAAGACAGCAAATTGGTCAGAAAAGAGAAAGTGACTTATAAGCATATCTAAAGTTATTCCACGTATTTTCATTGAAAGATAAAGAAGGTAAAGGGAGTAGTCTACCTGGTAGCCTAATCACGGGGAACACTAATAACCATGATGTTTCCCATGGGAAACAGGGTTTTGACCAGATAACCTGGTAAAAGAAGCTATCAAATTAGGATCATCATACACAGGCAATTTTTTATTAGAGAAAGAATGGAAAAAAAAAAAAAAGGATTGATTACTCAAAAACAGTAAATAATATTCATCAAAATTTTGGGTAGATATTGAAATAGACAAACGGATAACATAGATGAGACCATGTTAGTTTAGAGGAGATAAAAAAAAAGCAGTAGTTCTCTCAACCATTGATTTTCCTTAGAACTAGAGGCTAGAGCCACATTCCAAAAAGAGAAAGGCATAGAAAGTATAAACATCAATTGTTCTGATGCAGAATAATCCTTAAGTATTCTTTTTTTTTTTTCTTGAGTATTCATTAACACTTTTCCCATTTGTTTCAAGGTATGGGGCCCACATATCAGCAGCTTATAATCATTAATAAGAAAGGGTTGATATGAACACAGGCAAACAAAACCAGCGTACATAAGTGTTTCTCGATTTCTTTCACACCTATGTAAACAATGATACTTGATAGCCAACATACCAAATGCTGTCAGCAGGATAAAATAGCCTTACCCAGTGCTTCCAGAACGAGTAGAGTACCCACCATATGCACTGTAACTGCTACCACCGCCCTAAAGAGTGCACCAAAGAAATTTGTGAAATTAAACTGCAACTGGTCAGAGGACATCAAATCACCAAAATAAAGAGAAGGGGAAAAAGCAATAAAAAGGTCGCACTATTGTTTAAGAAATTAATGCAAAGAAAGTACCTGAGAACCACCATAACTTCCATAGTTGTCAGAGGACATCAAATCACCTGAAGCACCATATAAACCAGAGTAAGAATATCCACGGCCATATGCCTTGCTATCCTTGCTCCCATATTTTGACCCTTCAGAAGCATCACTCGGCAAGGGATGGTAGGGAACAGAGGATGGAAATGCAGACAGCGCACTCTCCCTTTCAAAGAAATTGGCTTTCAGCCGCGTTGTTACTTGTATAAGAGCATTTCCGGCAACATCAAGGTCACCACTTATCTGGTAATTATAATAATATTTTTTTTATAAAAAAAAGATGTGGTTAGACAAACTCCATGCCACATATCAGCATGTTTCACCTTGCATTCAGAAGATAAGTGTGTAGTTCACTGAATTGATGTACTATTACCTGAACCATCTCATCATCTTCAGCAGCAACTTTGGGAAGGTTTTCCTTTGAAAGTATGCGTATGTTAGCCCTGGTGCTTCTCCTCATTTCAGAAATGATGGTGCCACCTTTACCAATTAGACAACCAATGCGTGATGTAGATACAAGTAGGCGGGTAGTGTATGAAGGTTCACCAGTTTCTCTCTCAGTTTTCTCACTACATCTAGGCTGTAAGCGTACTGCAGCATCTATGGTGGGAGAAATTGGGTCTTCAAAGAACTGAAAGAATGAAAAAGGTAAACCCAAAAGAGCATCGAAAAACATTTTCTTAAAAAAAGCACCTGAATATCCACAAAAAAAAGGAGGGACTCACCTCTTTCGCTGAAATAGATATTATGCAGTCATCTTCCGCAGAGGAACTATCTACTTTGATATATGCTCCAGATTCCTGCCTGATCTGTTTAATAATGGCCCCACCCTTGCCAATCACACCACCTATGTTGACAGATGGACATAGTAGACGTAAGCTAAACTCCTTTGCAGAACTTTCATCCCTTGGATGCGGGTAGAAAGAAGGCCAATCTCCAGCAGCATCACCCTTGTAACCTCCATAAGGACCCACCAGTGGACCCATACCCACAACTGGAGCATTGGCACTTGGAACCCCAAACTGACCACCTAGTGGGTACATCTGGGACATGCTGGAAGCAAGCAAGTGTTGCGAACGAGACGGGTTATCATGGAGGCGAGATGAAACTTGAAGAAGAGCCTTTTTAACAACTGCAGCTTCCCCAGTAATCTGATACCAAAAACAATTCTCTGATCAGAGAGATAATAGTTAACAAAAATTGTGTCTGATCAGAGACATAGTTAACAATAAACATAAGACAACAGAAGAAAATAAAATAGAAGTAGACTTGCACATAAAATCTACACTAATGCAACATACAGATGCTTTTCCTTTTTTGGGGGGAGGGGGGGCTAATGATGTGAAGGCAATGCCAGAGCTACCAGCAGTTGCTTATGCTAGTTACAATATTGAATATACTACATCATCTACTGGTTTACACAAAGCAAGCACACAATCAAGCATTACTTTGATCTTCAAATGATACACAATAGGAAAAGGCAGAAAGAAAACATCAGAAGTAGAATCTCTTGTTCAGTAGGGGTAAATCCAGTAGCAATTAACAGATTCGACAAGTCAAGAGTTTCTCGCTTGTGAGGAATAAGCTCTTACCGAAATTGATGTATGCTCCATTCTATGACAGAAAGGGGAGCAAAGTTGTTAATTATAAGGAGTGCATTATCAACATATGAGCAAAGCTGAAAACATTTATACAGTAGTGCACCTAAAACATTGCCCCTCTGATAAAGCAAATGCAAGATAGGTCATGTGAACTGCTAGCATGTGGTGCAAGCCTCACATGAAAACAGGGGGTATGCATTCGGCATACATCACAACTAAAATATCTTTACTAGCATGCAAGTGAACCATCATACCTGCAGAAGCTCATCACTACTGATAGCACAGGCAGGAAGATGTTCATTTTTCAAAATGCGAATTTGAGCACCAGTGTCACTACGTATGCCTTGTATAATTTGTCCCCCTTTCCCAATAATACAGCCAATCTGGTCAGATGGAACAAGCAGACGGGCAGTAACTTGTGGGCCACCTGCATCTGCATCTTCATCATCAGGTGCCTCATCTGTGACAAGCCTCTCATGCACTCGAAAGAGGGCATCTTGTGCAGGGCAAACATTATCACCAATATCTTCAAAGGAATTCGTTTCTCTGCTTGTACTGAAAATGGTTATTACTCGCTCATCACATCCAGGTACAGTCTCACCAATCCTAATCTTAGCTTGTGTATCAGACCTCAGTTGCTTCACAATCTCACCACCCCTCCCAATGATGCTCCCTATCTTTCTTCCAGGACACAAGTAACGATAAACAGTATCTTCAGGCCCAGGAACATAGGGATCTCTTTCTTCACCAGGATTTCTTCTCTTGCTTGCTCCATTGTCCGCATAGTCAGACTGAGAGTGGGATCGTTTACCATAGTTGTTTCTCTGTCCAGCCATTAAGTAACTTGAATTTTTTTCCCACTTCTGCAACAAATATTCATCATGTTAGATAAAACATATTTACCTTCTACTTCCCCATTAAAATGATAAGCCCATTTAACATCATTCCAGGCAGCCAAAGTGGAGGAACAATGCAAAATAGTTGGAGTGATGCAACGTTTCTAAACAGCCCATGATCCATTAGCTGATCATGTAAGATTTTGGTGCAACCAAGTGGTTACTCCCTACAACCAAGCCCCCCAAAAATACACATGCACGCACGCACACAACAAACACATAAATTGGAGAGAGAGAGAGAGAGAGAGAGAGAGAGAGAGTCCAATTAAATAAATAAAGGGAATAACTTGTAAAAGTTCAGAAATGGTGACCGTTGGCTGGAAGGAAAAGCATTACAATCTTGACATCAAGCAGAAAATCTGCAAAATCAAGATCTTAAAGAGCTCAAAAAGACAACACACATGACAACAAAGAAGAACCTAGAGAAGTTGGCTGCATAAATAAACTCATGTATTAATTTCAAAGATGCCAATAGATAAAAATAAAATTTCATGATTTATCAAAATAATGATATATTCATACAGTAACTTCCTAAGGTAAGAAATATTATATAAATAAATTAAACATCTAAATAGTTGTGACTGCCACCAACAGAAAAAAAAAACTTGACATTATACTCAGGCTTATACTCAGGGGTTTGCCTTCCAACCCATGCCATGTGGTACATATCATGCCAGCACCAGAATGATGCATAGCATGACTGCATTTCAAGCATCCTTACAAGCAGAGGGAAAGTAGGGAACCAGTAGTGGCCATGCATGCTAGTTCATGCCAATACTGAACTAAACTGGCATATCATGCTTGTGTAAGGCTGGGTTATCACCAGCACGCAGAACTGACAACCTTGAGTATGTTTATGTTCAATACACTTCATGATTTGTCTTCAAATTAGATATATAACAAGAAGAGCCTTCATGTAACTCCTCCATTTACATATGGGGTTCCTACTGCCAACAACTCATCCAACTTATGAGCTATAGCACAGATGGTGATAAAAATTCTTTACAGAACTCATCCAAAATATGGCCTTCACAGATGCATCGGACTGAAAACTAACAGCAAATTGTCAACAAGACAATTAAAACCAACAGAACAACCAAGACGAACAAAAAATAAAGCATCAGATGCAGATGTATCTAAAAGAAGACAAAAAATCTTTATTCACTTAGAAAGAATCCCCCCGCCACGGGGTTTTCATCGTTGCATTAATATCCTCCTTTTCCCCCATCCTAGTGAACCACCAAGAACCCCGTCTAAAGCTCCTGATCGAAACTCAAGAACGACAACATCTTTTGTTTCCATTATTCACCAATCAAAACCCTTGAAGACGAAATCCTTCACGCACCAAACCACCCATTCTCGGTTCTATAAGTGAAAATTAAGTGTTACCGCATATAAACTTTAGATTTAAAACAAACTTTCACACACCAAACCACCAATTCTCGCTTCCACGGCACACCGCTATGAAAAATAGGTTTTACCGCATATAAGCCCTAGAATCTAAAACCAATCACCCAAAGACATCAAAGAGACAGCCACAGAGACACGGAATCGTCTGTAACGATACAATACAGCAGAAGAGAACCAGAGAAACGGAAGAACGACAAGATCTTCTCGAGCAAACGGCCAAGAACAAAAAACCTAACGAAATCTTATGAAACACGCATCGTTTCAGAGAGCGGAAATCAGCGAGAAGGCAAGTACGCGAGGGGATTTAAATTTCGTGGGGAGAGGTAGTTTCGCACCTCGAGATCTTGCTTCTTCCTCCAGCTCGTTTGCCCCAGTTTCTTCCGCGAACCCTAGAAAGGAGCAGGAGTCCGAAAGGAATCAAGGCACCCGCTGTTATCAAGTCAGGTGCCAGCGCGGATACGGACTCTAGGGTTTCTTGTTGCTGTGGGAAAAACATAAAAAATAAATGACAGGGCCCAGCCAAATGTACCCAAACTCGCCTAGCACGAGGGACTGGCAACGGCCGGGTTATGAGATCTCGTCACCGCAAAGCGCAACCCGTTGGACCGGCAACATATTAAAAAATTAAGGGCTCATTTAGTTGCAAAAATAATAATTTAATAATAAATAATAAATTTTTGAAATGCATGAAGATTTGATTAAAGTTTTCAAAGCAAAGAAGATGAAAAATGTTTTTGTTATAAAAAATATTCTTCATGTTTCCTAGAAAATGCTAATCCATGGTAGGGATCGGTTTTGAGACTTTTCTTTTGTTTTTATTTTCAAAAATATCACTTTAAAAGCTAGGACTAAAATTTTATAAAATATTAATAAATAATTAAAATAAAGTTTCATTAATAATATTGTTGCTACCTACACCGTCGTGGCCTGTAGCTCAAAGATGGCACCGGACGCCAACCTCGTTACCCGAAATCCAACTCATGCGCCCGGACCTGCAAAAAAGAAGAGATCCGGGCCGGGGATCCCGGCGAGGGTACTTTGACAATCAAGTCAGTAGGCAATCTAGGGAAACAGATCCTCCACGATGGATCCCTGACCGGACTCCACGCTATAAGGAGGTTTAGCTTTCAAAGAAAAGAGTAGAGTGGGAATGGCAGTGGTGGAGGAGAGCTCGAGCTGTGATGGCTGTGTCCATAGAGACTCTTTCACGAGTTCTTTGGCAGCCTCAGAGTGCTCTCTCTCTTGCTAGCTCTCCTCTTGCTTGCCTTTGCTTTGCTTACCTTGTTCGAAAACCCCTCGGAACTTCCTTTTAGGCCATGGATTTTCTCAGCTACCCACCTCGGGTTCTCCTCCCTCTGCAAGTGCTCGAAGGTCAACGACCGGCAGCTTGCCATGCGGCATGCCCCAGTGCCCCCCCTTCATGGTAGGGAGTTATGTCGCAAGTTCTGACTTTCCGGTTGGTTGCTACACTTTAAAAAATTTGGCAGGACATCGATCTGGGGCAGCTCCCCAGATTTGAATCTCCTAGCATAGTTTTCTTTTTCTGGGTGGTGCAAACAGTTGGCCGGGAAGTGCAGCGCCTTGATTGGAGTGCTCTTTCCTATCCAGTGTAAATAATGGTAGAAGAGATCCTGGCACCCTCGGGGGCGCCCCTCCATAGACCTTGGGCGGCGTGCCGTCGCCAAAGGGATGCAATTCCAAAGGGATGCAGTGGTGTCTCCTTCTCTTTACCTTAGGGTTTTTGAGGTGCGGTGGGCCTTGGCCATTTGGACAGCTTCGGGTCCACAGACTTCTCCACTGAATAGTGCTTAGCTCGAAAAGAAGAAGCTCGACTTCGACCGAGGTGGGCTCGACCTCAAGGAAGCCGCCCAATGAAGGAGCTCGAAGAGAGGGAGCTCGATTTCGGTCGAAGCGGGCTCGACCTCGAGGGAGCCGTCGGCGAAGGAGCTCGAAGAGAGGGAGCTCAACTTCGGTCAAAGCGGGCTCGACCTCGAGGGAGCCGCTTGGCGAAGGAGCTTGAGGAGAGGGAGCTCGACTTCGGCCGAGGCGGGCTCGACCATGAGGGAGCCGCCGGGCGAAGGAGCTCGAGGAGAAGAGCTGACATGGTGACATTTGCCAGCATGGCCTCCAACTGGATCCGAAGGGGACTCCACGTCAGCGATCCTGCCACATTATTTTCCTCCCACTCCCAAGGCCCGGCGAAGTATCACGTTCAGGGCAAAGGGAGTAAATGCGGTGCTGACATAAAAATGAAAATCCGATACCATTAATACCACGATTGTCATCGCTTCGCAAACCGGGCCTTGAGGCCAATGCGGGAACACCACGTCAGTGAGTTCGAGGAAGCATAATGATCGATACAGGATCCGAGGCAGTTTCCAGTAAACCGAGGCATCACTTCTGGCTGACCTCAACACGTGGTGCCAATCTGATGGAGGGAGCCCTGAGAGAGTGTACGGTCGCTATTTGGCTGCTTCGAAAGGAAAGAAAACTTTTCTGAAATCATTTCTTTCAATTTTTTACACCCGCCACAAACCAGAGCCTTCTTCCTCCTCTCCCCCGGCTGTCTTTTACCTTCAAGACCACCAGGTTTGTCTTCCTTAGTCCTTTCTTTCTTCTTGGCTAGGTCAAGTCCGTCTTCAAAGTCTCCTATAACTGTTTTCCTTCTTCTTCTTTCCTTTCTCCTTTGTTCAGTTTAAAGATGGCTCCCTCGGGTCGGAGCCATTGCTCTTCCAGCAAACCCGACGAGGCAGGGCCCTCTCAACTGAGGACTCCATCCTTCGATAAGGAGGAGGAAGTTCCTCTCTATGTTCGTAGAGGCCCTCGTCCAACCAAGATAGTGATAAGAGAACCTAGGGCTCCCCTTCTCGTTCCTTCTACTCCTGAAGTCCCTTCCATGCCTTCCCATCTGACTAAGCCTTCCGGCGTCGCTTCAGTGATGACCAGGGAGGACCTTTCCATAATCCGGGATGCTTACAGGATCCCGGACTCCATCCGGCTCTCGATCTTGAGTCCAGAGGAATGGGTCACCTCCGGTGGCCTGGGTCGGATTGTCCTCTACGAGGAATTCCTCGTAGGGGGTCTCCGCTTACCCTTTCGCCCCTTCTTCATTTCTGTGCTCAGCAATTACCACCTCGTCCCTACTCAATTGGCTTCGAATGCAGTTAGAACCATTAACTACTTCATCATCTTCTACCATTTTCACGGGATTATCGCCCATTTCTCTCTGTTCAGGGTCTTTTTCATCCTGAAACATCATCCGACCGAGGACGGGTGGTGGTTCGTATCTCCTCGCCCGAAGGGCATCAAGTTTGAACTCCCCATCAAAGGATGGAAGAGCAGGTACTTTTTTGCTTTCGTCGATGGAGTCATTGGGATTGGAGTGATCTAGATCGGACTCTGAATCAGAATGCCTAGGTCGAAGCGGTTGATCGAGAAGTATACAACCAGCTTATTTTTGACCAGATCCCTTTTCTTGAGGTTCTGCTGTCAGAGCAGAACCTATTCGACGACGGGGTAGTCCAATTTGGGAATTGGGTGAGTTCAGTATAACCCTTCTTTTCCTCCTTCTACAGGTCTTTTCATGTCCAAGACTGACCTTCATTTTTCTCTTCCTGCAGGCATAAAGTTTTCCGTGGAACAGCTCTTAGAGTCTACACAAAAGAGGAGCATGTCGACGGGGCCCAGGGAGACCCTACTGAAGAGGGCCCGAGTCGAGCCCAGCCAAAGGCCTGGGCCCATTGCAACCTCCGGCCTAGGGGAAGGGCGGCTGAACCGGCCCCCAATTCATCGAGGCAGCAGGCCCAGGCACTGGCCCGAGAGCCTGACGCGGGCGCATGGACTCGGCGCGCTACTGCCATCATGGCCCCGCCTCCGGAAGTCATTGAGGTGGACATGGGGAGAGGAGAGGAGGGAGCGACCATCAGCGGCGCCGTCGGGTGCAGCGATGAGCTCCACCAGGAATTCAGAAATGTCCTCGGCTACTCCTCTCGAGGGCATGGTGGTGGTCCCAGCAAAGTCGAGAACTGGCATCCGAAGGGCGTCAATCGAGGTGGCGCCAAACTTCTCGATCACCCAGGACCATTCGATGGCCGAAGCATGATGGACTTCACTGTCTAGTCACGCGACCAGTGCGAAAGGGGAGGCAGGCATTGTCAGAGGCCATTCTTAGCACTTTTCCCCACCTCTTCACGGTAGGTTTTTTTTGCTTCTTCTTTCTTTTCTTCTTTTTTTTTTGGCCGACATCTTCATTGGTGCAGGTCGGGACGAATCTCCTCCTCATCCATGATAACTGTGTCCAGTGGGCCAAGAGGGAGAATCTGAAAGAGCAGGAGATCGTGGCACTTGCGACCGAAGCCAAGGAGAAGAATGGCAAGCCTCAGGCCGCAGAGGAGAAGAGTAAGGCCCTCCAGGCTGAGGTGGCTGGCACCGAGAGGCGGATTAAAGACCTCAAAGCATCCCTGGCCCGAGAAAAAGATAGGTCAGATGCCGGGCTGAGGAACTCAAGGTCGAGGTGGCCCGAGCGGAGGAGCTCAAAGCCGAGGCAGCCCGGGCGGAGGAGCAGTCTCAGACCCTTCGAGCCCAGCTAGAGGTGGTGCAGGCATGAGCGTCGGTGACTGAGGAGAAAGCCACTAGGATGGTGGCCTTGATGGAAGCCGCCAAGAAGGAGCCACTGAGGTAGTGCCTAAGTTCAAGGCCTCGACGGAGTATGCCAATGAAGTCCGGGAGGCAGCCATGGACTCGTTCATTAAGGGCTATGGGCTCTACCAGTCCCAGGTGGCCCAACTTCTTCCGGAGCTAAAGCTGGACTAGCTTGCTTTTCCAGGGGCTCTAGGCGGGGGCTCAAAGCAGACCGCAGTCGAAGCGGTGGAGGCAGAACCTGCAGTCGTCGTGGAAGTAGCCCCTCTGGTGGAGATCCGAGAAAATCCTGGCGTGCCCCATCGTCGTCCCGGGAAGGAGCCAGCGGAGCAATAGCTTTTAGGATAGGAACCTTCTTTTCATTTTCTTTTTGTCCTTTGTATTTTCTTTTGTTTTAGGATCGCCAGGCCTGTCAGGGGTCCTCTGATGATGTAGTCTCCCAGTTCAATTTCAATGAATTTTTTCTTCTTTTCACTAAACTCCTCTATTCGAGTATTTCTAATTATCTCAACAATCTTCCCTCTTTTCTTTTCCTTGTCTTCTTTCTTATAATTGTAATTACCCATGCGCATACTTCTGCTGTAGTGCTTTGCCATGAGATATCAGGCTTTTAATCCTCCTTAGCAGAGCTCCGGGTGCAGTGGGCGATTGGGAAGAGAAGTCAAAAGCTTCATGAGTTACCTCCATCATGTCAGAAGCCTGGATGCAGGACTTCGTGCATCTCCTCGAAGCTGATCGTGTGTCTTAGGTTCTTCCTGGCCAAATCGGGAACCGGTGAATGGCTTGAGGAGACCTAAGAGACACCGAGAGAGACCATCTTCGGATGTCCGGTGCATTACTGAACTGGGTATTGGAAGAGAAAGCAACAGGACGGTGCTAGACAAGGTATTTATATGATAACACATTGTAATTTCTCTATCTGTGATACTACAACTGGGTATTGGATACAGGAAGTCCAATTCACATTTGTAATTTTTTGCAAGAACTTCAAGTTAGTAGAAGATTCGAGAACGGCGAGAGATTCTTGAAAGTGGAAAATGGAAGCCAAGTTCCAGTCATGGCATTGGGAGTCCTCAAATTAGTTTTCGAGTCTTGTAAAATCATTTTGAATGAGTGTCATTATTGTCCGTCTTTTATCTTGAATGTCATTTCTGTAGGCCAATTGCCATGTATGGTTATGAACTATCAATAAAGAATGATATTTGCAAAATTATTTAGAATGGTTTTGTTGTGATGAATGGATATATAAACAATGGCATTTATGTACTATCATGACTTGTTAGTATAGTGTACACATCTAGCAAACGTCCTAGGATAGATAATGATAGTGATGCGTGCCTATGATGTTGTAGGCTAGGTCATATTAACAAAAACAGGATAAACAGGTTGAAAAGTGAGGGTCTTCTCGAGATTAGTGAAAGTGGTTCACTACCAACTAGTGAGTCCTATCTTCTTGGAAAGATGACAAAATCACCTTTTGCTGGAAAAGGTGAACGAGCCAAAGAGATTCTAAGTCTGGTACATACTGATGTATGCGGACCCATAAATATTAGTGCCAGAGATGGGTACAGTTATTTCATTACGTTTATAGACGATCTTTCAAGGTATGGTTATATCTTCTTGATGAGACATAAATCTGAATCATTTGAAATATTCAAACGATATCGTAATGAAGTAGAAAAATAAATTGGAAAGTATATCAAAATCCTTCGATCAGATCCAGACGGTGAATATCTTTCCGATGAGTTTCTAACATTCTTGAGGAGAATGAGATTCTCTCTCAGTGGACACCTCTAGGGACACCTCAGTTAAATGGAGTGTCTGAAAGGAGAAATCGAATCCTGTTAGACATGGTTCGGTCTATGATGGGCTTTGCTTCTCTACCGCTATCCCTTTGGAGATATGCTCTAGAATCAGCCTATTACCTTTTGAATAGGGCTCTAAGAAAGTCCATTAGCAAAACTCCATATAAGCTATGGACTGCATGTAAGCCGACACTCTCATACCTTCGGGTCTGGGGTTGCCCGGCCTATGTAAAATGATGTGACCGGTTCGCTGACATGGGACAAGGACCTGATGTGGAGCCCTCACTAGACACCACGTAAGATTACCACCGCAGGCCCCTTCGCCGGGCTGAGTTATCGATGCCAACGGGGCCGCCCATAAAAACCGGGCTCCGTCCTCCGCCAAGTCAGTACCCGCCAGGTGGGACGCCTAGGTCGGAGCCGAGCTCAAACCCCGCCAAAAGAGGACCTTTCGGGCACAAGGTCGGGTCCCGCAGCCCGGAGTCGAGCTTAAGCCTCCTCTGCCACGAGGAACCCCTCTGAGGCAGGGTCCCCTGGACTGGGCGCACCTCATCCATCTCTGCCAGCCCGAGCTCGGTAAGAGCTGGGTCCCCTGGCCTGGCGCCGAGCTTGGCCCTCCTCCGCACAGCCGAGCCGCTGCGAGACCGGTCTCCTACGAGTGGGCCCCATCTTCCCAGCTCGGCCCTCAACTCAGATCGAGACGCCAACCCACACAGAAGCAACACCTCCCCTCCGAAGATGGTGGCGGGCCCCCCAAGGACCATACGACAGCACCCGCCACGTCGCCATTAATGCCCACAGCCGCCATTCACACCAGAAAGAAAGGAAGCTCACATCAAGGCACCATGCCCTCCACCGACCTGCCGTACTACTGGAGAAAAGACCCCACCAAGGAGCGCAGTCTCCGAGAGCGGCGGCACAACAGTCGAGGTCCTGCCAGACTTCTAGGAAGGGCAAATAAAAGGAATGTCAGAGGCATGCAGAGGCTTCCCCAGCTACCCAATAAAGAAGGCGTGCCGTCTACGGCACGGTACCTTGTTGTAGCCGTCTGACAGCATGGGAGAACCCCGAGGCAAGCCAAAGAAAAAGATCCAGCCAGAATAAACAAAAAGGGAGGTAGCGACACCCATTTTTCTTCTTCTTCCAAGCAAGATCAACACTCTCTCAACGAGAGAACACAATTTTTCCAACAACACAACCTTCACAAAGAGAAAGAGGAGAAGGGGAAGAGGCCAGACAGGAGGGCAAGACCACCTCGGCCACCACATCTCCCAGCTCACTCACACTCTCCTACACTCCACTCACTCCTCCTAGCGTGGAGCTCATCTAGAAGGGCTCGACCAGGAGGATATGTTCTCCTGGATCGTCACTGACTTGACCGTCGGAGTGCCCCCACCGGAATTCCCGGCCCGGGTCACTGACGTTGGCTATCTCGCAGGTTTCGAGGCACCGGAGGCATCCCCAGCGGGCGGGCGCGAACCACCCGACACCATCAGCAGCTACGGGCTACGATGATCCAGGGGGCAACAGATTGGCGCCCCAAGATGGGGGGCTGATGGGAACATCGCCAGCACCGATCCCAGAGTAGCACTGATCTCGGAGCAGCACATATTTCAATAAATTTATTTAGGATATATCTTTATCTTTTGAATTTTGAATTATGATTTGGTTGGTTAGGATTTAGATATGGATAGGCTTATCTTATCCTATCTTGTGTTTGAATTTGAATCATCTCTATCTTTTTATCCTGTATTCAAATTCAAATGAGGGTTGGACAAGTCTATAAATACCACCCTCAGTTATTTGTAAAAAAATAGTTTTTAGAGTTTAATCAAGTTTTGGGAATGAAAATGAGTTTTAGAACAGAGTGGTTTTTTTATTTCACTCCGTGAGGAGAGGGTGTGAGGCCCAACCCCAGGACATGATGTGAGGTCATGCCCGGTTATCCCCCTTCCCATTCCATCTTCTCTATCCCCTCGTGGCCTTTGAGATCCATCCTAGCGCCTCCAAGTATCGAGGAGGGTGTAATGCCCTAGAGGTGAGAGGTCTCTTCGTTAGGGTGAGTCCCAAAGTCCATAAGATCCAGATCCCTATCCTACATCTCCACATTCCTTCGCCACCCCTAGAGAAAAAATACCAAAAAAAATAGTACCCTAATTTAAGTGACTTTTAGGTTCGCCAACGATCCTACCTACATCTGTTCCCATCAATTTTAGTATCAGAGCCCAGAAAATTAGGGTCCCTTCATATCATCCCATCCTAGATTTTCTTTTTATTAGCCATCCTTGCCCTCCCCAGATTCAAAAAAAAAAAAAAAAATCAGTTCTCCAACCAGTGCCTTCCCTTTCGTGACTCATCCCACACCCCACCAACACCCTGCTGCTACTGACGAACCCCTCCTCCCCACCGGCGAGGACCTCGTCCCCATCCCACCCAACGCCTCCCTCCTCTCCCCTCCGGTCGCCGCGCCGCCTGTTGCCTCCGCCGCCGCAGGTGTCTCCCACAAGCAGCAGACCTCCGCCATGGTCTCCTCTGCCGCTAGGGTTTCTCTCCGCGTCGCCGCCACCGTCGCCATTCTCCTCGTCGCTTTCTACATTGGCCGCCCCCTCTACTGGAAGCTCTCCGCCACCATCCACGAGAACCACAAGAAGCACCAGACCGTCAAAGAAGGAATTTCCCAGTTCATTATGGAGGCCCGGAGGACGGTGGGATGGGTCCAGGACGAGTCCGACTCAGGATCCGACGTTGCTCGGAAGGCTTCCATGTCTCCAGTCGCCGGTTTATTCGAAAATGATCAGCAACAGGCTCGCCATCGTCCACCCCTCCGATGACTCCAAGTTCACCGCCCTTGAAAGACTCCGACCGACCGTCTCTTCGCTCGCTGCCGGAGCCTCCACAGCCTCCGTCCATCTCCTGCCCGTACCAAGCCAACCGTGCTTTCCCTTCATCGTTCAAGGCACCGATCGGGACCAGCCACCGCTCGCCCCCTCCCTGCCGGCCCTTCCGCCTCCAAACCCCGCATCGCCTCCGAGTTCAGCCAGCCATCTCCTCTATTCCTAGATGATGCCAGCCTTCCCCAACGGCCGAACTCCTTCTCCCTCTCCCTGCATCTGTGCCGCAACACTCGATGTTTCACCTCTGCCACCAGACCGCCAGATCCGATCGAAGACTCCACATCATACCCAAGGGAAGAAGCCCCCAACCGGCGTCAGTCTCCGCCCAACATCGCCCCCATCCCGCCTCTCCATTCCCCAGTGAAACCCCTCCGTTCGAGCCCATCTTCCATCCACTGCCGCCGTGAAGTATTCTCAGCTGCCGACCTCCATCCCCGATCCCAGTCACCGCCGAGGAAGAAGAAGCCCCTACCCCCGCACCCGTCTCCCTGCCCTCAGCCTCCCCGTCCCCGGCTCATGTCATCTCCGCCCCAGCGCTGCCACCGGCGAACGCCCGCCAGATTGCCCTCCGAAAGACCCCCTGCTCCATTCCCCTTCGTCCGTGGAGAAGAAACCCCAGTTGCCGACTTCAGGTCCCGTACGAGTTTGAGCTGCACGCATTTCAAAGTTGTATGAATTTTGAAGTTGTGCGGATCTCAGAGCTACACGGATGTCAAAGTTCCACAAATCTCAAAGCAGGGCTGTCAAAAAAAAAAGAAATGTTGGGTTTTGAATGAATCGAGATGGTGAAGCATCGATCCCAGAGCTGCACAAATTTTGACACAAGCAATGCTGCACAGATTTCAGAGTTGCACAGATCCCAGAGCAAAACTTCTTTCTGAATAGATTCGGTTCCACCAAAGTTCCCGCTGATCCTGACTCGACGGAGCCGAGTTCTTCCCATCTCAGGAGAATGATGGGGACATCGCCAGCACCAATCCCGGAGCAACACTGATCTCGAAGCAACACATATTTCAATAAATTTATTTAGGATATATCTTTATCTTTTGAATTTTGAATTATGATTTGGTTGGTTAGGATTTAGATATGGATAGGCTTATCTTATCCTATCTTGTGTTTGAATTTGAATCATCTCTATCTTTTTATCCTGTATTCAAATTCAAATGAGGGTTGGACAGTCTATAAATACCACCCTCATCCTTTGTAAAAAAATAGTTTTAGAGTTTAGTCAAGTTTTGGAAATGAAAATGAGTTTTAGAACAGAGTGATTTTTTTATTTCACTCCGTGAGGAGAGGGTGTGAGACCCAACCCCAGGACATGATGTGAGGTCATGCCCAGTTATCTCCATTCCCATTCCATATTCTCTATCCCCTCGTGGCCTTTGAGATCCATCCTAGCACCTCCAAGTATTGAGGAGGGTGTAATGCCCTAGAGGTGAGAGGTCTCTTCGTTAGGGTGAGTCCCAAAGTCCATAAGATCCAGATCCCTATCCTACATTCCCACTATTCCTTCGCCGCCCCTAGAGAAAAAATACCAAAAAAAAATAGTACCCTAATTTAAGTGACTTCTAGGCTTGCCAACGATCCTACTTACATCTGTCTCCCATCAGGGGCAGGACGATACTTGATCCAGTTCAAGCCCCGCTTAGCAGTCCATCGAGAGGATGGTGACCACCCGGTAAGGGGAGTTTCTCCCAGTCGTGCGGAGGCATCCCCTTCCCACGGAAACCCACACGGACCGGAGATGAAGTACCTGTCTCGGCTCAACCGCCCCCACTAGAGACCCTGCTGACCACACTTGCCCAGCAGATGCATACTCTCATCGCGGCAGTGCGCCAGCTCCAGCACCAGCATCAACATTGGTCCCTAGCCACCCACCAATAGCCAGAGACCCCTGCGGCCCATGCCGCAGCCCCTCGCGACAGCCTGCGTTCCTTCCACGGGAGGCCTTCGCAGCCGCGAGCAACTATAGACCCTCAGGGTACCCATCAAGCCCCAATGAAGCGAAGGCGGGCCAGCTCCACTAACGAAGAAAGCAGATCGCCGCACCTTGGCCGGGGGGCACCTAAGCCCCGCCAGGGTCGGAAAGGCAAGGCTCCTTGCCATGGGCACCGCACGTCCGCCTCACCTTCACCGCCCCCCTCAGTGGAGGGGTCGACATACAAGGCCATCAGGCGCATGGCGGAGAAGCGCCTGGAAGAGCATGACCGCAAGCTGGCGGAATTTGCCCACCGGTTCGCCAACTTGCTTGGCTCCGCTAGTGAGCCAGGGGCTATGACGCCCGCCCAGCTTTCTCCCAGGAGATCCAGGTGGAGCCGATTCTCTATCGATTTCGCATGCCGCAGGTGGATCCTTACAATGGGACCACCAACCCCCTGGACCACCTAGAAAGTTACAGGGCTCTCATGAGGGTCCAGGGAGCCACTGACGCCCTTTGTGCATCGCCTTCCCTGCTACCCTCTGGAGGGCGGCTCGGGTGTGGTTCACCTGCCTTGAGCCAGAAAGCATCAGCTCTTTTGCCCAGTTGGGACAGAAGTCGTGGCTCATTTTGATGCTTGTCGGAAGATGCCACGCGAGGCAGACAGCCTCTTCTCCATCAGGCAGCAAGACGTGAGCCGCTACAAGACTACGTGGTTCGCTTTAAGGTCGCTGCATTTGAAATCTACAGCCTGGAGGAGCCGGTGGCGATGCTGGCTCTAAAGCAAGGGCTTAGAACTTCCTGCCTGACCTATTCGCTCGACAAGAAGCCCCCGAAGACCTATGCCGAGCTACTCTTTCGGGCTCAGAAGTACATCCGTGCCGAGGAGGCGGATCGCATGAGGCAGGAGCTCGATAGGAAGCCGCTGAAGGGGCCGGTGCCTGCCGAGAAGCCTGAAGCGCGGAGGCCGAGACCGCCAGCTCAGAGCTCCCAACCAGTGCCAAGGCCAAGAAATGCTCCCGTCCCTCAAGGAAGTTTCATTCCCCTTCTCGCCCCGAGAATGAAGATCCTCATGGAGATCGAGGGCGAGACTTATCTGAGGCATCCACGTCCATTGAAGCCATCCTTCACCCATGATAAGGCGAATTACTGCCGCTTCCACCATGACCACGGGCACGACACCGAGGAATGCCGCAATCTCAAATGGAAGATCGAAGAGCTCATCAAGAGAGGAAAATATGTGGGAGGCAGAACTCGACCAGAGTCCCAGGCGCTCGTTGCTCTCCCGCCAGCTCCAGCCATCGACAATTGCCCCACCGAGAAGCCGGTGGGCATGATCTCCTGGGGAGCTGAGCGCGTGTCCAAGAGGACTCGAGGGGCAGGGAACTCTGAGAATGTACTCCCCTTTATGAGGGAAGGGGAAAGTGGGGAGAAAAATATGAATAATGATGATGTAATCGTCGAGATGATGATCGCAAAGCATCCTGTAAAGCAAATCATGGTAGATAGTGGAAGCTCTACGGATGTACTTTTCTATGATGCCTTCTCCCGAATGAATCTCTTCCCCACTCAGCTCAAGCCAGTGTATACTCCCCTCGTTGGTTTTACGGGAGACTCCGCAAGAGTAGAAGGAGAAATCACTCTCCCAGTCACTGCTGGGACCCCACCGCCGGAACCCCACCTCGGTAGAGTACCGTCATGATGATGTTCACAGTTATCAGGCTTCCTTCGCCTTACAACGCGATCTTGGGCCGACCTGGGCTTAACCTCCTCGACGCTGTCGTCTCTACTAAGGGGTTGCTTGTCCAGTTCCCAACCCCTTGCGGTGTGAGGGAGATGAGGGGCACATCCCAGCCAGTGCAGCACTGCTTCCAGACGCTCCCCGGGGCTCGAGTGCCCGATGAGGATTCCAGAGCAACCAAGCTCGATCAGAGGGTTCAGGATCCCAGGGGAGGCCCGGTCGAGCGCCTGCTTCCCTACCAGCTCAAGACCGACCAGATGAAGACCATGCAGATCGGAGCCCAGCTGCTCGAGGAGGAGAAAGCTCTGCTACTGGAGTTCTTGAGGACAAATGCGGACGTGTTCGCCTGGACGACAGCCGACATGCCAGGTATTTCTCCTGAAGTCATCACCCACAAACTTAATGTTGATCCGAAGTGCAGGCAGGTTCGATAGAAGAAGAAAAGCTCCGCCCCTGAAAGACAAGCGGCCATCAACGAGGAAGTTGAGAAACTCCTCGCCGTCAGCTTCATCCGAGAGGTGCAATACCCGAGCTGGCTGGCGAACGTGGTGATTGTGAAGAAGAACAATGGCAAGTGAAGGATCTGTGTAGACTACACCGACCTTAACAAGGCATGCCCAAAGGACAGCTTCCCTTTGACAAGGATAGACCAGCTGGTGGATGCCATGTCAGGGCACAAGCTACTCTCCTTCATGGATGCATTCTCCGGGTACAATCAGATCCAGATGCACCCGGAGGATGAGGAGCACACTGCCTTCATCACTGACCGGGGGACGTATTGCTACAGAATGATGCCCTTTGGCCTGAAGAATGCTGGGGCCACGTATCAACGTCTAGTCAATAAGGTCTTCAAGAACTAAATTGGCAGGAATGTGCAAGTGTACGTGGATGACATGCTCGTCATGAGCAAACCGAGCTTGAACCACATTACCGACCTTGCTGAAGCTTTTCACAGTCTCCGGAAGCACCAGATGAAACTCAACCCGGCGAAGTGCGCCTTTGGGGTGGCGGCCGGGAAATTCCTCGACTTCATGGTCACCTAGAGAAGCATCGAGGCGAATCCGGAGAAGGTCCAAGCAATCTTGGATATAGAGCACCCAACATCCAAGAAGCAGGTTCAGCGCCTGACAGGGAGAATCGCGGCCTTGAGCCGGTTCATCTCGAGGTCGGCTGACCGCTGCCTCCCTTTTTTCAAGGCACTGCGCAAGATGCATGACTTCACCTGGACCGAAGAGTGCCAGACAGCTTTCAAATAGCTGAAGGAGTTCCTGACCTCCCCACCTCTGCTATCCAGACCCGATGATGGCGAAGAGCTCCTGCTCTACCTGGCGATCACACCAGGGGCCGTCAGCTCGGTCCTTGTCCGTACAGACCAGGACGAGTCATAGAAGCCGGTGTACTATACCAGCAAAATACTCCATGATGCGGAGATCAGGTATACCCGCTCCGAAAAACTTATTTTTGCACTAATAATGTCTACTAAGCGCCTCATGCCCTATTTCCAAGCGCACCCCATCGTGGTTGTGACTGATCAGCCACTGAGGACCATGCTAAGCCACCCCGAAACTTCCGGAAGGTTAGCCAAATGGTCCTTGATGCTGAGTGAGTACGACATCGCATATCGGTCGAGGTCATCGCATAAGGCCCAAGTCCTAGCCGACTTCATGGTCGAATGTACAGGGCTTTCTGAGGAACCGGAGCGGATGGTCCCGGAGAGCCAAGCCGAGCCCGGCCCGCGGGAGGACCCTTGGATCCTCCACATGGATGGCGCCTCCAATTTTTGCAGGAGCGGAGCAGGCCTCATCCTCGCCAATTCGACGGAGTGGTGATGGAGTGCGCACTTCGCTTCAAGTTCCCCGCCACAAACAACCAAGCGAAGTACAAGGTGCTCCTTGCGGACATGAAGGTGTCCCGCGAGCTGGGTGTACGGAACCTCAAGGTCTTCACCGACTCCCAGCTGGTTGCCGAATAAGTCTCCGGAGAGTACGAGGCCCGAGATCCCCAGATGATGAAGTACCTGGAGAAGGTCCGTTCGAGCGCGGCAGGCTTCCGTTACTTCCGCATCTCCCACATTCCTCGTGGAGAAAATGCTCGTGTGGATGCACTGTCAAGGCTCGCCACCCTACCGGACTCATCCCTGGGGCGCGCCTACGTCGAATATCTTGAATGTCCAAGCTACGAAAGCCCCGAGGAGGTGCAACAAGTAGCCCCCGAGCCGAGCTGGGTGGACAAGTATGCCAAGTACATCCAGGATGGCCTACTACCGGAAGACCGCAAAGAAGCTGGTATTATCAAAAGGAAAGCCACCCACTTCGTCTTGATGGACGGCAAGCTCTACCGCCGATCCTATTCCTACCCCCTCCTGAAGTGCCTCAGGCCCACAAGGCAGCCTTCGTGCTCCAGGAAATACACAAGGGCCTCTGTGGGAATCATGTAGGAGGGAGGACTCTGGCGTACAAGGCACTCCGCCAGGGATACTTCTGGGAAACGATGAGGGAGGACGCCGCCGACTTCATCAAGAAGTGTGACAAGTGCCAGCGCCATTCCCACATCCAGCACCTGCCGGCTGCACTGATCTCCCAGTTGTCATCTCCATGGCCTTTCGCCCAATGGGGGATGGATATCCTGGGACCGTTACCCACCATGCCTGGGCAGCGAAAGTTCTTGCTAGTGGAGATAGACTACCTCACCAAGTGGGTCGAGGCAGAGCCGCTAGCTCTAATTACGGAGGCCAATGTCCGACAATTCTTTTGGAAGTTTGTCATCTGCCATTTCGGACTTCCCAATTGTGTCATCACCGATAATGGGCGACAGTTCAACAACTGAGAGTTCGAGGGATTCGACGCCGAGCATGGGATCCAGTATCAGTTCACCTCGGTCGCCCATCCCCAGACGAATGGGGAAGCGAGGTCACCAACCGAACCATTCTTCAAGGACTTCGCACCAGGCTGGATCAGACGAAGGGCAGATGGGCAGAAGAACTTCCGAGCGTCCTGTAGGCCTACCACACAATGCCCAGGATGGCGACGGGTGAAACACCTTTCAACCTTGTCTTCGAGTCGGAAGCGGTGATTCCAGTTGAGCTCAGTGTGCCCACACTCCGTGTACAGCAGTATGACGAAGCGCAGAACTCAGCACACCTTCTTCTCAACCTGGACGTCCTCGAAGAAACAAGGGACAAAGCCTGACTCCGGATGGCCGCATACCGACAACGGGTCGTCCGATACTACAACGCGCGGGTGAAGCAGAAGAACTTCCGACCTGGCGACCTGGTGCTGCGCCGGGCTGAAGCATCTCAGCCCCGAGAGTGCGGCAAGCTCTCACCGAACTGGGAGGGCCCTTACAAAGTGGCCGAGGCCCTCTTGCAGGGGGCCTACTACCTAGAAGACTTAGATGGCACCAGGTTCCCCCGGACCTGGAACGCTTGTAATTTGAGGAGATAATATCAGTAGTGTAAGTATTCCCTCCATGATAAATAAAGATTCCTTTCTGCAACACGACCTATTTTCCTTGCAGAAAACTCAGGCTGCGAGTCCAGCTCTCCGGCACCAAAGGCCGGATGACCCTCCGGCGCGAAGACCTGGGAAGCCCCCAGGCCCCGACGAGCCAGCTCCTTAGCAAAGAAGCCCGGAGAAAAGTCCTCCAATATGAAGACCTGGGAAGCCCCCACGCACCGACGAGCCTAGCTCCCCGGCATCGAAGACCGGATGACCCTCCGGCACCAAAGACCAGATTACCCTCCGGCACCAAAGACCACATGACCCTCCGGCACCGACGAGCCCAGCTCCTCGACAAAGGACCTGGGAAGCCCCCAGGCACCCAACGTCTCCGAGCCCAGCTCTGAGGCGTCATCTTCTAAGCCACGCCCTCAGATCGTCAAGTCCTAACATCCCAGAGCCCAGCTCCAGGATGCCTGCTCAAGACCGGAGCTCAAACCTCCGGCCAAGGGCGCCTCCGAGCCACGCAGCTCGCCAACATCAACGTCCCCAAGCCCAGCTCCAGGATGCCCATCAAAGACCGGATGACCCTCCGGTACGAAGACCTGGGAACCCCCAAGCACCGACGAGCCTAGCTCCTCGACAACAAAGCCCGGAGAAAAGTCCTCCGGCACGAAGACATGGGAAACCCCCAAGCACCGACGAGCCTAGCTCCTCGGTAACAAAGCCCCAAAGAAAAGTCCTCCGGCACGAAGACCTGGGAAGCCTCCAAGCATGGCGAGCCTAGCTCCTCGGCATCGAAGGCCGGATGACCCTCTGGCACCAAAGACCGGATGACCCTCCGGCACCAAAGACCGGATGACCCTCCGACACTGGCGAGCCCAGCTCTCCGGCGAAGGACCTGGAAGCCCCCAAGCACTCAACGTCCCCGAGCCCAGCTCCAGGACGTCTGCCCAGGACCGGATCCCAGATCTCCGGCCAAGGGAATCCTTTCAGCTATCATTATCTTCGGACCCAGCTCCAAGACACCACCTCCTGAGCGACGTCCTCTGGCAATCAAGTACTGAAGCATAGCCCTCCAACAAGTAAGCCTCGAGCCCAGCTCCTTGGCACCGAAGCCCAGAAAAGAGTTCTCTGGCACAAAGACCTGGGAAGCCCCCAGGTACTCAACATCTCCAAGCCCAGCTCCGAGGCGTCATCTTCTGAGCCATGCCCTCAGATCATCAAGTCCCAACATCCCCGAGCCCAGCTCCAGAACGTCAGTCCCAGATCGAAGCTCGGATCTCTGGCCAAGGGAATCCTCTCAACCAACGCATCTTCGAGCCCGGCTCCAAGATGCCATCTCAAGTTATCAACATCCCCGAGCCCAGCTCCAGGATGCCTGCTCAAGACCGGAGCTCAGACCTCCAGCTAAGGTCACCTTCGAGCCACGCAGCTCATCACCGTCAACGCCCTCGGGCTCGGCTCCACGATGACGGCCGAAGCCAGGCCCCGTCCTCTGCCAGGTCCGCTCCCGCAAGCCCGGGATGCCTAGGCCGGAGCCAAGCACGAACTCCCACCCAAGGCGGATCCCTCGAGATCGAGACCCATGGCCAGGAGTCGAGCTCAGCCTCCTCCACCGCGAGATGCCCCTCCGAGCTCAGGTCCCCTAGACTGGGCGGCATCATCGCCAATCAAAGCCCGGAGAAAAGTCCTCCGGCACAAAGACCTAGGAAGCCCCAGGCACCGGCGAGCCCAGCTCCCCGGCATCAAAGCCCGGAAAAAATCCTCCGGCACAAAGACCTGGGAAGCCCCCAGGCACCGGCGAGCCCAGCTCCTCGGCATCAAAGATCGGATGACCCTCCGGTACCGAAGACCGGATGACCCTCCGGCACCGACGAGCCCAGCTCCCCGGCATCAAAGACCGGATGACCCTCCAGTGCCGAAGACCGGATGACCCTCCGGCACCGGCGAGTCCAGCCCCCGGCAAAGGACTTGGGAAGCCCCCAAGCTCTTAGTACCTCCGAACCCAATTCCAGGATGCCGAGATCTAGAACTCAGATTTCCGGCGCCGCAATCCTCAATCATCAACGTCCTTGGAACTGGCTCCGAGACACTAAGGTTCAAGACTCAGACTTCTGACGCCAGGGATCTCAGCCTTCGACGTCTCCGAGCCAGCTCCGAAATGGCGACTACTGAATCATGCCCCTAAGTAACTGAGTCCAAGGCCGACATTCATCACCGGCGTGACCTCAAGCTCAATGCCAGGTCCATGCCAGTCGAAGTCCTCGGCTCCCCTTCTCGGACCTCCCTGCACCGAAAAAGAAGAAGAAGCAAAGAAAAAAGAGGAGAAAAGAGAGAAGAGACATTCCACATTACAGATAATAGTGGCACAGTGGTTACAAAAGTGAATTTCATTACTGAAGGAATTGATTACACTATCTTCCGGGCCCCGACAGGCCGGGTGACCCGGTCAAGAAGAAAGGAAGATGAAAGAAAGGTACAAGTATAAAAAGAAAAAAGGTCCTATCCTAAGTAGCTGGCTCCTTCCCCGGGCGGCGCATAGCTGGGACCTCTCCCTCCTCCACTTCCGTCACTTGGGCATGCTCCTGGGCGACCTCCACTAGAGGAGCAGGTTCAGCTGTTGGAACCGCTGGGACCGGATCAGCTACCTCCGGCTACGGCACAGGTGCCGCCCTCGCTGCCATCGGTGTTGGCTCTCCGGGGCTGGGCACCACCGAGGTCACTAGGGTACGAGCCTCAGTTGGAGCAGCTCCCTGCCTTTCCGCCACCGTCGTCGTTGTAGAGGAAGCCTTCTTTCTCGGGGTCCAGAGCGCGGCCAGTCGCTCCTCGGACAGAATGCCCTGCAACTACTGACGGCAATAAGCGAATCCCTTGGCGAAGAAGTATGTCGCCGCCTCCTTGAAGTCCTTGAGGTACTCGGGGGAAGCTTTGAAGGCGGCTACCGCGCCGGCAGCATCCCTTCTGGCACCCTCCGCCTTGCTCTTTTTGGCGGCCGCCAGATCCTCAGCGCGCTCGGCCTGGCGGACCGTCGCCGCCATTCCCTTCTCGGCAACCTCGGTGGTATGGCTGGCGACAACGCCTTCTTCTCGGCCTTAGCGGCCCTCCCCTCAGTCTCAGCGGCCCTCTTCTTCACAGCCGCCACCTTCCACTCTGACTCGGCCCAGAGCTCCTTCAACCGAGTCCTCTTCGATTCGAGCTCGCTTTCGAGCTCCTTCTTTACTCTGGCGGCGTCCGCGGCCTCAGCCGTGAGGCTCTTGATTTTGAGGTTGGCCTCCTAGGCCTCCCCATTCTTCTGGCTCGCCTCGGCCTGCAGGGACTCAAGCTCGGTCAGCCGCTCCTTCTCCCCCTTCGCCCAATTCGATAGAAGTCCCGAATGAGGAGCAGATCCCTACCTTGCTGAATTTGAAGAATGCATGTTAATTATTGAGTGAAAAAGAAGCTCGGGAAAGACCAAGAAGGGGCGAGAAGAAACTTACAGCATAGAGGTTGGCAAACGTCGAGCAGACGATGTCGCCTAGGAGCCTCCTGCTCCCGTCCCGCCGGTCACAAGACTGGATGGAGAAGTGCATCATCTGCTCGGCAAGGCTGGGATCCTTTACCAGAGAGACGTTCGGCCCCAACCTGAAGGGGACCTTCTGGTAATCTCTGTCTCTGGTCCCTGCTAGCTCGACTCCTTCATCGGCGGGTGGCACCCTCGGTGCCAACTGCGAGGCCGGCGCAGCATCGGGCCGTACTTGGGGTGCCGGCCTAATCTCTTGCGCCCCCCCTTCCTCATTGACGTTGACGACCTCCGGGGTGGGGGGTGCCGACCTGGCGACGGCGGTAGCTGATCTGCACGAGTGACCAACTCGGGATCGACCGTCGCTACTAGCTCGCACTGCCCGCAGGCACGGGGACAGGCTTGGCCGCCCTCTTCCGCCATCGTTCCTGAACCGGTGCATCCACCCCGGCCTGCACCGGCCTTGCCCCATCTTTGGCTCGAGCCCTCTTCAGAGCGGGCTCACCTACCTCAGCAGCTTGCTCACATTCCTTAGTAAACGAGAGCAGCTCATCCATCGAAAACTTCATTTCTGCACCAGAGAGAACGAGGTCAGCTCCACGAAAAAAAAAAGAGAAAAAAAAAAGAAAAAAAAATAAAGAAGGGGAGAAAGAAGAATAAATACGAAATGAGGGGGGGTGGTCAAATTGAACTCACCCGGCTCCCGCGCGGAGCTGACCCCGGCCTCGCGAAGGTTCTGCTCCGACAACAAGACCTCCAGTGATGGGATCTCGACCGATCTGAGAAGGTCATACATGTCGAGGTCGGCAGCTTCGACAGAGGAGTTTCTATTCGGAGATCGATCTGGGTCACTCCAAACCCAGCCCATCCCCTCTACTGAGGCAAAGAAGAACCACTCTTCCATCCTTTGATGGAAGAGGGGAGTACAAACTTGATGCCCCGAGAGCGGAAGACAGGGACCACCACCCATCCTCGGTAGGGTGGCGTTTCAGGGTAAGAATGCCCTGAACAAGGAAAAACGGGCAACAACCCCGTGGAAGTGACACAGAACGATGAAACAAAATATCGTTCTAAAGGCATTGGGGACCAACTGGGCAGGGACAAGCCGGTAGTTGGCCAAGAAAGAAAGAAAAAAAGGATGTATAGGGAAGCGGAGACCCCCGGCGAAGGCCTCCTCGTAGAAGGCGATCTGCCGAGGGCCGCTGGAGGTAACCCGCTCCCTGGGATGAGGGGCGGAGAGCCGGATGGATTCGGGCTAACCAACTTAGTTTTGCAATGGGCTAACCAAAAATGCAAACAAAAGTAAAACAAGCAAACAATGCAACATAAAATACAAACTCCCAAAGAGTAGATGGTTGCCACTTTAGCTCATATTGGTGTAGCTCTAAGGCTTCAAGATGTGCTCTTCAAAGCTCTTCCTCTTCTTCAAAAGATGCCTCAAGAGTTGTAGATTGATCTTGAATCCCTCTTGAGTGTGGAAAATAAAGCTCACTTGATTTCCTAAAATATATTCCTTTGAAGCTCTCTTTTTCTTCTCTAACTTCAAATCTAATCCATTCCTCCCTCTCTTCTTTTATTTTGAATTTGATCCATCATATATATGTTTTGGAAGTATTCCCATATTGTTTTGACCGTTGGAGTGCCTTGGGAATTAAAATATGACCGTTTGGAACCGTTGGAATGAAAAAAAATAAATTTTGCAATTAGCCGTTGGAGTGCCAGAACCCGTCACTCGAGTCGACTCGAGGTCCATGAGTCGGCTCGAAGTCTCAGACAGCCCAAAAAAAGTTCTAGACGAGTCGGCTCGAAGTCTCGGACAACCCAAAAAAAAGTTTTGGATGAGTCGGCTCTTCTAGGTTGAGTCAGCTCGAACTTTTGAAATAATTATAGTTCTGCCATTCTGGAGTCAGCTCTATTAAATAATTACAGTTCTGCCATTCTGAAAGAGTAGGCTCTTGGTCCATGAGTCGCTCGAGCTAAACTTCTTCAAATGCTTCCTAACCTCTCCAAACTTCTTCCAAACCACTTCAAACATCTTTTAAACCTATGATACTCTACAAAAACAATCTTTACAAGGATAATTAGTAACATAATCATGCATCAATGTTTTGTAATCATCAAAATCAATTTAGGTCAATACCCTGCGACACTCCGACGGTCCCTCCGGGAATAAAAATGTCCCACCGTGGCTTGGGGCTTAGCGGCACGGCGCCCGCCCCTCCCACGGAAAACTGTACCACCAGAGGGATAAGATATGTGTCAAACCAGCGAACACCTCCAATAGAAGGATCTCCTTCAAAGAATCGGTTTGACGGTGGGTAACGGAAAAACCCCCTCCAAAGGGGGTACCGAAAAAAGATATCTCAGTAAAGCCCCAGACCTGGTCTGGGCCATCATTCTCATATAAAACAGGAGAAAGAATCCCTAAGAAAGAAGGAGGGCGATCGGTGAGATACAAAGAGCTAGCGGACAAGGAACCAGCCAAGAGATCCACCCCTCTCTGCCTTTCACTTCTCTTCATTCTTCTCACTTGCTAGATCTCATTTTTGATCCTTTACATGGAAAGACCTCAAGCTCTTCGTCACAGAGGTTCTATTCCCCTAGATCGTCCCACTAACTTGACCGTCGAAGTGTCCCCACCGAAACTCCCCGGTCCGAGTCTCCTCTATTTTGCAGGACAGCCAACCAATGAGTTGACCAGAGCAGAGGACCGAGCACCCTATAAGAGCTCGATGAGTCCGCGATACGTTAGAGCTGCAGGCCATGGCGATCCAGGCGGCAACAGGTATGACAAACAGATTACCAGTAATCAAACATTAAAATTTTAAAATACCCCTAAGTCAAATTTATTAAAATTCATGTATTATTACATGTTTGACATAAAAAAACTTGTATTTATAAATGACAACACTTTAATGCTAGGATCAAATTGTTTGACCAGTCCTAGTAGTCCGAGACAGGGACAGACTTCTGCAGTCCCGTCTCCATTGTTGTAATCTTTATGGCTCTAAGATTTTTGTAATATATTATTATTATTTTTTGCTAGAAAGGCATTTAAAGGCAACTTATGTGATGGAAGTATTTTAGCACAGATGATATGTAGATGACATCACATTAATTACAAAATCAAATTAGAAGATCATAGGTTATAAATAATGTATGATATATTTTAAATACGATAAAAAATCAACATAAATTCTAATCTAAATTTTGAAAGCCAGGAATAATTTAGCTAAATCAATTTAGATCAGCTAAGTTATTTTAACTTAGTCGAGTCCTTAGTTCAAAAGTAATATATATTTATATAAAAAAACCAAACTCTACGTATGTGATCCAAATTTAGGAAATGATCATTTTTAATTTTTTTATAAGTAATTCATGTAATAGACATGTTTATTTAACATATTCAGTGTGACTTTTCTTATTAAATTTCTTACAAATATGTTATTCGTATAGATAACATATATGATCTTTTTATTAAAATTATATATAATAATTCGACTAAGAAATATTTTAGTGGGTATATCAATATTTTTTGAGATGTTGGAAGAAACATACATCTTTATTTTGGATTCCCCGGTGATCTTCCCGAGATGATGAGGGGCCATTGGGGGGCTCGGAGGCGGGGTGGCGAGCAGCGCAATGATGGATTTCCTAGCGATCTTCCCAAAAAGAGGGCCATTGGGAGGCTCGGAAGCGGGGCGGCAAGTGGCGCGATGATGGATTCCCTGGCAATTTTCTCGAGATGAGAGGAGGGCCGTTGGGGGCTTGGAGGTGGGGTGGCGAGCAGTCCGATGATGGATTCCCTAGCGATCTTCTCAAGATGAGGAGGAGAAGGAGGGGCCATTAGGAGCTCGGAGGCGCGGCGGCGAGCGACCTAATGCAAGGTTTGTCTTCTTCCCGATCACCGGTGATGGAGGAGGAGGACGATGTTTTATAGAAAAAAAACTTGCCGGTCACCGACGATGGCTTAAATGGCGGCGATCTTCCCGAAATGAAGCGACGGCAGCTCACCGACGAGAGGTGGAGGCGGGGCGGGGTGGGGAGAGTGCAAGACGGTGAAGGTGAAGAGGGTATGCATTCCTTCTCACCGAAGAATTAAGAATATAGAGGTATTTTTGTAAAAAAAATAGATTACTACTTTTTAGTAATTTGGATAGCCATCTCTTCGATAATCTGGATAACCACCTCTTCCTGAGATAATCTAGATTGCCACATGTTACCATTGCAAGATAAATTATCATTTTACAAAAATATCAATAATCTAGTAGGCCCAGTTTAAAATTACTGGTAATAGATTATTGCATACCAATCGTAATCTAAGAGTAAACCGTGCATGATGGTAGTACCAATAATATTTATCTTTCGTAAAAGAGATTGGAATGCACCATGATAGAATCATCCTTGCACCACTATATGAGACAACAAAATGGTCCAGATAAAAGCACTAATGGCAATAGAGACAAGTCTAGCTTGTAAAAAGATTATACTATCCTTGAGGGTGTAAAAAATTTTGATTAAATCATCTAAACCGAACAACCTGATTTAAACTATACCAAATATGACATTTTGACGATTTAATTAGTTCGATTTGATTTAATAAAATAAAAAAACTGGAATATCAATTTAATTATTAATTTACTGATTAATATAATATATTAAAACTAAAGCTGGAATTGGGTCGGACCAGTCCAGTGGGCTTCGGGCCGGGCTGAAATCAGATCGGGTTTTGGGCCACTTTTTAAGCAAATTGGACTGGGCTCGGGCCTTAAAATAAAGCCCATTCAATTTCAGGCCGGGCTCGGGCATCCCTTTGGCCCAGCCCAGACCGGCCCGGACCCACCCATTTTTCTCCCGTCTCACTCTCTTAGTCTCTCTCCATTCTCTCTCTCTCTCTCTCAATCTCAACCTCTCTCGTTTCCATCTCTCTCCCCGATGCTCGCGGCGATGACTTCGCGGCTCGTCTCCGACTCCGATCTACCTCCCCCGACCCCGGTGCGACCTCGTGACCCCCCTCCCGGTTCCGATCTGTCTCCTTCAGTGGTTTGGCCAGTCGAGCAGTCACCATCGGTGTTTTTTTTTTGCCATTGAGCTTGCATTTGCCATAAGCTCGGGCCTAACATTTTTAAAAATTTCGGGTCTAAGCCCAGCTTGAAGCCTAAAATTTTTTTCGGCTGGATTTGGGTAAGGGTGTGGCCCGGTCGACCTAGCCCACTTCCAGCCTTAATTAAAATTGAACCAAACCAATTAACCAATATCATTTTATATTTTTATATATATATAAGAGTACACCTATATTATATATTGTATACTTCAATCTCTTAGAATACCGTAAAAATCTATTAACCAATTTCATTTTATATTTTTATATACATAAGAACATATCTATATTATATATTTTATATTCCAATCTCTTATAATACTATATAAGACTATTATTTATATTTTTCCGTTCATAACTTTTTTATCTTTTAATGATTTTTTGATTTCTCAGTTCTTTCACTTTTTTTTTTTAAAAAAAAAAAAAAATCAGACCAACCAGCTCACTTAAACTCAAAAAATATTTAAATCATTCAAATACTTAAAAAATGTAACATGAATAAACCAAGCCTATACAAACCAAATAAAAAAAAATCAATTGCATTTAATTAAATATTTAATTTTAAAAATATTTTAAATTAGAATGTCGTTTTAGTTCTTAAAAAAAATATTTAAAACTGAACCAATCCTACTCCATGTTTACATCTCAGTGCTAATCCAGCTTCCAGAAGGTTGCCCCTCGTCCTCGTCGTACGGACGATTTGGATGGTATCCGGACTTTTCATACAAATGGACTTGAAAAAGATGAGGCGAGATGTGGCACCTCCGGCTTCCCTTCTCCTTTTCACTCCTCTCTCGTAGAGGGATTGAAACCACGGATATTAAATGTCTGGACATCAATTTCGGAAATAAAATATCGCCGGTATGCATCTCTTTTGGGAATATTTATGTCAAACAATTTCACCATACATGAAAATATAACTTGATATAAAACCAAATGCTACGTAATATCGTCTCAGCCAATATTCTCTGATTCTTTTTTGGAAACCTTTATTGGTTAACCAATCGAGCTGCAGAAGAGTCGTCAATAGTCCCCCGGAAATCATTGAGAAAAGAAGATGTTGGAGACTAACTAAGAATGCCAGATGAGTTAATCCACTAGATCATTGCATGAGAGTCCCCTTTGATTCAAATTTGAGTAACCTGGCACCGGAAGTCATCGTTACCTGGTATTTGAATTTGAATGGATTGGAAAGGAAATCAAAAGGACCAAATTCTTGAACGTGTTTAGTTTATGATTGGAATTAAAAATATAAATAAAATAAAATTTGGATATCAAAGAAGAGTATGGATTGAGTTTTGAAATTGAAGTATTTCCGTTCCTTTCATGATTGGAATAAAAATACTGCTTTCTTTGACCAAATGCCGATAATAGAAATCATTTATTTCTATTTTCATCTCAAAATTCAACTTTTTCTAACCAAACATGTTCATGTCCGTATCATTTTCCAACACCATATCGGCGAAGCACAAGAAAATGGGTGTCCCGAGAATGAGATCCCGCAACCTTTGGGCTATTTAGAAACAAAGTTGGTTAAGAGATTACGAGCAATAGCTTTGCTTGGTATAAAAGAAAAAGAATATCATAAAAAAAATTGAAGTAGATTTTGCTCAATTATTACAAAATTAAAAGATATATATATATATATATATATATATATATATATATATATGATATTAAGATTATGCTGTACTTCCATACCTTTGAATCGGTATTTGTTAATAAATAGTGAATTTTAAATTATGAATTCCATACTATGAGTTTACACTAATAATTCCAAAACCCTTTTTGTTATAAATTTAACTTATTTTTTATTATATGTTGTTGACGTTGAATCCCTGCCGGCTGGATGGTGTGGCTCGCTCACTGGTTCACCGTCGCCTGGAACCTGCAAAACAGATCCCCTGACCGGAAATCTTCCGGTAGGGGACACTCGATGTCAAAGTCAGCAAGAACTCAGGCAGCAGAATGGAGAGTTTGAAAGCAGAGATCTCGAGTGTCCTCTCTTATCAGTATTTATAAATTACAACGTAACTACTTACAGTTATGTGAGTTAGCAAACGCAACCTCCTCATAACTATAAATAGTGGCGGTCAGAAAATCAGTTATTTCGGAGCTTATCCAATCTGAGAATTTCGACCATGTGGGTGGTTGCAACAACCAAAACAGACTTCAACTGATTCGGGGTTGGAACAGCCCACATGTTTAATATGCCTCTTTTTTTTAGAGTAGATCTGAAGTGAGCTCAACATTCTCTTTAGTAGCGCTCCTAAAAGGAATGTTAGCTATACACTTCAGAAAAGTTTTTTTGGAAATAACAAAGAAAGATAAATACTTACAGTCTTGAATACGGGATAACATGGTCTTCATATTATGTTGAAGGAATAAAGCCGAAGATGTTCAATTGAAAGGCTTGGCCTTCGGACCAAGACAACAATACGAAGCCAAAGATATAAGGTTGACAAGCTTAATCTTCGGACCAAGAAAAAGATACGAAGTCGGAGATATAAAGATGTTAGGCATGGACTTCGGACCAAGATAAATATACGAAGCCGGAGATATAAAAATTGTTAGGCATGGTCTTCGGACCAAGATAAAGATACGAAGCCAGAGACATAAAGACGTTAAGCATGGTCTTCAGACCAAGATAAATATACGAAGCCGGAGATATAAAGATTGTTAGGCATGGTCTTCGAACCAAGATAAAGATACGAAGCCAGAGACATAAAGATGTTAGGCATACTCTTCAAACTAAGATAAAGATACGAAGCCGAAGATATAGAACATCCTTTTGTAGATCAGAATCTTCATCAAGTCCAGAAGATATTTTCTTTTGCATATTGATTTGACAAATAAACCAAAAAATTAAAATTGATTCAAAAAATAGCTCAGCAATTAATTAAAATAAAAATATGATATCATAACATATATTTAACATGTTCGAGGCTCTCCCCCTTTCCTCACTTGGGAACCCTCCCTCACTCCAAACACTGAAATATAACATTACAAATGGAACAAATGCAAATCAAATGCTAATATATTTATATTCATATTTATTTTATATATATATATATATATATATATATGGATGTTAGTTTGATGCAAAAATTTATATTCATATTTATTTTAAATATATACGGATATAAATTGAATATCGAATAGGAGTCTGATGATTAAATTTTATAACTATAAAAAATGAAGATATTACTAAATAGATGATAAACCAAATTAATGTTATGTTAATGTAATCATTTATTTTTTAAAAAAATTATGAATTTTATATAAAATTAAATAGAATTATAAAGAAAATCAGATATTAAAAAATAAATCAAATAATTGTCTATTTATATTCATACTAAATTTTCTTTAATAAATATAAATATTAGTTAAATGCTTAAATTTTTATCCATATCGAATGGATTGAGATATGAAAATGGATCTAGGTGGATATTATATTGTCCACTTTTATCCATATAAATATAAATAGAGTTTGTTCTTTGGTAGGTAATACCATGAAAAAGTAGGTAATATAATGAAAAAGTTGATCAACTTTTTTATTGACCAATTTATCAATATTCTTATATTTATCTATGTAGATAAATTATTTTTTCGTGGATTGCATTTATCTACTAAAAAGGAAAAAAGTCTTACACATATACAAGATAAGTAAGTTAGTTTCCCATAAACTAAGAAAAAATAAAAAAAATATTTTTTCTAATATATCCTTAACCATATGATGATAATATGACAATGAAATGATATTCATTATATTTTATTATATATATACTATATTATATTATATATTATTGTATATTATACAAAATCAATAACCGGTTAATGCTATCTACAAATGAAACATAGATGGGTTAAGTGAGTATCAAGTTATGAATATGTTTCAATGGTTAGTACAACATAAAAGATAAAACAAAATACGTTTATTCATGCCATTGCACAGGCTTTGGTTGCTGGTTTTACCGACCAATTGAAAGGCATGCGGATTGTTTCCTCAACGGAAAGAGAAGAGAAAAGGCTCCTTTTACTATCAAAAATAATCATTATTTTTATTATATATAATAATATATAATATAATATAATATATAGTAATATGATGTACTATTATAATATTATATTATAATAAAAATATATTATTAATATTATATTATATACTATAAATAAACTAAATTATATATAATATTTAATAAAATATATTCATATAATAAAAGGCATTGTTGCCGACCTTATTGCTGTGGCCTGCAGCTGTGAGTTGGCGCTGGACTGCGATCCTCTTTGCTGCGGAATCCCGATGCTCCCGGACATGCAAAAACGATGTTAGAGACCCGGGCCGAGATCCCGACGGGGGTACTCCGACGGTCAAGTTAGAGAGCGATAAAGTGGAACAGATCCACTAAGACGGATCCCTGCTGGGCTTCCGTGCTTAGAGGAATCTTTGATGAGAAGATGAGTGAGAACGAGAGGGATCAGTGCTCTGATTCTTGCGACCTGGCTCATTGGGCCCGCTCTTGCGAGTTTCTCTGGAGCTCCTGTCGTAGGATCGCCTCCTCTTCCCGTGCGCGTGCTTGTCCTCTCGATTGCTTACCTTTATTTTTGCCCCCCTCGTCCCCCTTTTTAGGTCGCCGGTCACTGGATACATTCGTGCCTCTATTCCTCCTCCTAGGGAGGCTATGGAGGTCAGCGACACTTTGTGATTGTTCTCCTTGGTCGTCTCCCTTTACGGTCGGGAGTTAAGTGGTGAACCGGTCTCGTCTGTCGTGCAGTCACGAAAGGGGGGACTTGGCGGAGTCCCGATCCTTGCGAAGGCACCCTCGGGCCTGAGGCGTTGATCGTGGCCCTCCCTTTTTGGAGTACCGGGTTACTGGTGATGGATTTGGTACCTCGAGCAAGGTGCCCCTTCTAAACTGGTGCCAACGAGGTTCCGCGCGCCGTTACAGGCCTGGGGGCACCGTACTGGATGCGTCACCTATGCACGCCGTCCTCAGCGGCCTCTCGGGGCTTGCACCCCCCGGTCCTTCCGTGCTTCGCGGAGAAGGCTGACTTCGACTGAGGTGGATCCATCTGGGGGTGCCACCTGGCGAAGGAACAGGGGGAGCCTGGCTTGACTTCGACGAGGTGGGCCCATCTGGGGGCGCCACCTGGCGAAGGAGCTGAGGCAGGGCCACTCCGGCCGAGGTGGATCCCGCTTGGGTCGACACCTGGCGAAGTGGCAGAGGCCAGCTCGACTTCGATCGAGGTGGACCCATCTGGGGGGTGCCACCTGTCGAAGGAGCAGGGAGAGCACTCCGGTGAGGTGGGCCCATCTGGGGGCACCACCTGGCGGAGGAGCAGAGGCAGGGCCACTCCCACCGAGGTGGACCCCGCCTGGGTCGACACCTGGCGAAGTGGCGGAGACCAGCTCGACTTCGTTCGAGGTGGACCCATCTAGGGGGTGCCACCTGGTGAAGGAGCAGGGAGAGCCAGGCTCGACTTCGACAAGGTGGGCCCATCTGGGGGCGCCACATGATGGAGGAGCAGAGGTAGGGCCACTCCGGCCGAGGTGGATCCCGCCTGGGTCGACACTTGGCGAAGTGGCAGAGGCCAGCTCGACTTCGGCCGAGGTGGACCCATCTGGGGGGTGCCACTTGGCGAAGAGCAAGGAGAGCCCAGCTCGACTCCGATGAGGTGGGCCCATATGGGGGCTCCACTTGGCGGAGGAGTAGAGGCAGGGCCACTCCGGCTGAGGTGGACCCTGCCTAGGTTGACACTTGGTGAAGTGGCAGAGGCCAGCTCGACTTCGGCCAAGGTGGACCCACCTGGGGGTGCCACCTAGTGAAGGAGCAGGGAGAGCCCGGCTCGACTCTAGTGAGGTGGGCCCATCTGGGGGCGCCACCTGGTGGAGGAGCAGAGGAAGCCTGGCTCGACTTCGATGAGGTGGGCCCATCTGGGGGGCCACCTGGCGAAGGAGCTGAGGCAGGGCCACTCTGATCGAGGTGGACCCCGTTTGGGTCGACACCTGGCGAAGTGGCAGAGGTACCGAGCTCAACCCGAGGTTGGCTTGACCGCTAGCCAAGCCACTTGGCAGGAGAGCCCGAAGATGACGCCGCATGGCACTGCCTGGTAGTCAACTGGATCTGACGCATACTCCACGCCAGCGGTGTTGCCATACCAGGCATCATATGGGAAATATGTATATATTTTAACAACTTATTTAAGAAAGTAGTAAGATAAAAAAATATGGATAAGAGATTATAAAATCATTTTTCAATATATAAAAATATAAATAAATTATTTTTTATATAAATTTTGATGGGAAATACTTATATAAGAAAATATAGATTTTCAGGTTAAATAATTATCTTCCAGGATCCAAAAATCTAAACATTAAAAATATAATTATTTCTATGTGAGCAAAATATCATAACTCTGTTCACAAAATGTCATAAGGCCAGTGTTGCCGCCAAGACCGTCATGACCCGTAGCTACTATAGGCATCGGAGTGCGCTCCTCCTGCTGCCAGCCATCCTTGAGTCCCGGACCTCCGTGCTGGGTGTAGTCGTCTTGCCGCTCGGCGGTCCTCCACTCCCGGACCTGCGAGACAGGGGTTAGAGACCCGGGCCGGGGTTTCCGGCGAGGGCACTCCGACGATCAAGTCAGTGACGATCCAGGAGAACAAATCCTCCTGGTCGGGTCCCTCTTGATGGACTCTGCACTAGGAGGAGTGGAAAATGTGTGCGAAGGTGAAAACGTTGCAGGAGGAGAGTGATAGCGGGGACAGAGGGGTGCCCTGTTCCTCCACCTCTCCTTGTATCTCTCGTTTTCCTTCAACTATGGTGGTAGTGGCACTTCACCCTCTTGGTCGGGCTTGCGCTTGTGCTCGTGGTGGTGGTGGTGCCATGCCCTTCTTGCTGGTGGGGGTTACACTCCTTTTTTTTCTCTCTCTGGCTTGTGTTTTTTGCCTGTGTGTTTTTTTGTTGTTGTATTACCTCCGAGCTTGTTGCAAACTAGGTTACCATTGGGCGCTTGTCTCGGGATCCTCGCCGAGCTTTCAAGCGCATGCAGCGGTGTCCCGAGGAGTCTTTCCTGATTCATGATAAGGAGAGTTGTCAGGCGCTCCGGCACTCCTCTTGGTTGTCTCATTCCGGGAAACTTGTCAGTGCCTCGAATGGCGAGCCGCTGCCCGCGGGATTCGAATTTTTCGGTTGGCTTCTTCTCTTGGATGATTTGAGTGGTTGGTGAAAAGTATGGCATCTCGATTAACGTGTTGCTTGCCTTTCTGGTATAACTGGCGGTCGCAGGTGGTCAGTACGGCTTGGAAGGCGCTTCAGTGCAGTCCTCGGGCGACTCGCCGGTGTTTTGGACTGGTGAGGACCTCGTCCGGGCTGGGGCCGAGCTGGGACAGCAGGACTCGCTCCGACCTAGACGCTCCAAGCTTGCGGGGGCGCCTTGGTGGAGGAGGGCAAAGTGCGTGCCCGGTCCGGAGGGCGCGCGCTCGGAGAGGCTCCACATCGGTAGGTAAGCGCTGGGCTCGACCTCGACCGCATGGCACTAACCTCCGAGGATCTCACTCCGGAGGGCGGAAGGCGAACCCGGTCCAGAGGGCGCGCACTCGGAGAGGCTCCACATCGGCGGGTGAGCTCTTGGCTCGACCTCGACCGTAGGGCACTAGCCTCCGAGGGTCTCGTTCTGGAGGGCAGAAAGTGGACCTAGTCCAGAGGGCACGCGCTCGGAGAGGCTCCATATCGGCGGGTGAGGTCTTGGCTCGACCTCGACCGCAGGGCACTAGCCTCCGAGGGTCTCACTCTGGAGGGTGGAAGGCGGACCCTATCCAGAGGGCGCGAGCTCGTAGAGGCTCCACATCGGTGGGTGAGCTCTTGGCTCGACCTCGATCGCAGGGCACTAGCCTCCGAGGGTCTCGCTCTGGAGGGCGGAAGGTCGGCCCGGTCCAGAGGGCGCGCGCTCAGAGAGGCTCCACATCGATGGGTGAGCTCTTGGCTCGACCTCGACCACAGGGCACTAGCCTCCGAGGGTCTTGCTCTGGAGGGCAGAAGACGGCTCCGACCTAGGCATCCCGAGCTTGCAGGCACGACCTGGCGGAGGACCGAGCTCGGCTTGTTGTTTTGAGGGAGCTCAGGTCGGTAGTGGGATCCGGGCTGGAGAATTGATGTGGCATCTTTTCTTGACGTGGAGCCCTGCCAGTTCCTCCACGTCAGCGATCCCTTCACATCATTTGCCCCCCACTCCCGAGGCCTGTTAGTGCGCGGCACTCGGGTCAAAGGGAGTAATTGCGGTGCTGACATGGAAAGGCAAAAATCTAGCATGATGATGGCCATGATTGCTGGTGCTTCGGGGACCGACCCTGCGGACCAATGCAGGGATGCCATGTGGCCACGTCCGAGGAGCAGTTAATGTTGGCAAAGAATGCAGAGCGGCCGGGATTCCATTCTCATCGATGGACAGCACATGGCGTAGATTCGTTGGCGGAAGGGTTGAATCGGTACGAATCCCTCGAGTCATTTCGAAATGAAAGGAGGGCCTTACCCGAACCATCCATTCTTTTTGAATTCTCCATGCCTGCTGCTGCCGCGCCCAAGCTTCTTCCTCCTTCCAGTCGCCCTGAATTTTCTAAGGCAACAGGTCAGCTTCTTCTCCCTCCTTCCCTCGCTAGAATAGGGTTCTTTCCCGGGGTCTGGAGTCTTCTTTAGGTTGAGTCTTCTCTTCCGTCCTCTACTCCAAGTCCTTCCTTCCCCTCATTCTCGAGGATGTCCCGTTTTGGTCTGAGCTTCCGCCTCTTTACTGATCAGGACGAGGCCGGTCCCTCCGAGCGGAGGCCGGCATCTTCTTCTTCTTCTGACGGAGAGGAAGATGCAACTCGCTTTGAGCTCAGTAGGAGGCATCCTCCCGATCCGGTACTCATCAGGGAACTGGAATCTGACCCTTCTTTGCCTCCTCCTTCTCCTTCTGTCCCCGTCTCTGAGTCAATCCGGTCCATAGGTCCTGGTGGGGTCACCTTGACGATCATTGCTAGGGAACTGAGGACCGTCCGGGATGTCTATGGCATCCCGGCTTCCGTCCGACTCATGATCCCCCAGCCAGGGGAACGGGTCACTTCTAGTGGCCCGGGCCATCTTGCGTTTTATAAGGGGACCTTCTCTGGGGGTCTCCGATTTTCCTTCCATCCTTTCTTCCTGTCCGTCCTGGACAATTATCGTCTGGTCCCCGCACAGCTAGTGCCAAACGCCATTAGGGTCATTTTTTCCTTCATTGTGCTTTGTCACCTCCACGGGTTCGTTGCCCGCTTTTCCTTATTCAGGGCTTTCTTTGCCTTGAAGCGCCACCCAATCGAGGATGGGTGGTGGTCCTTGTCCTCCCTCTCGAAGGGCATCAAGTTCGAGCTTCCCTCTTCCATCAGGGAATGGAAGAGCAAGCTTTTCTTTGTTGAGGTCGAGGGGGTCGACTGGGTCTGGAGCGATCCGGACAAGTCTCCCAATCGAAATTCCGTGGTCGATGCGGCTGACCAGGATGATTATGAGCAGCTCCACACCGTCCAGATTCTTCCTATGGAGGTCTTGTTGTATGAGCAGAACCTTGCCGACTCCAGGGTCAACCCAACGAATGGGTTGGGTGAGTTCGACCTGAACTTTTCTTTTTCTTTTTCCTTGCACTTCTTGCACTATCCCCCATAGATTCCAACTGTTGTGTGGTCTGCATGCAGGAATGATCTTTTTCGAGAATGACCTTCTGGCAATCACCAAGAAGAGGTCGTCGACCGGGTTGACCGGGGAGCCTTCATCGAGGCGGGCGCGGAGCGAGAGCGCCCCTGCGGCCGCCCCCATGATGGTGATTGGTCTAAGCTCGGCAGCTCCAGCGGGTCCAAGTTCGGAGGTGTCCCGTGCTGCTCCTGTGCCGGTGGAGAGGGCAGCTTCCGCGGCACCGAGGCCAGCCCAGCAGGCCCCCGCTACAGAGCCTGAGGTAGTCGCTCGAGCGAGGGTCACGGCTGCTGCCGCTGCACCCTGCCATCCTCCGAGTCCGCCCGTCGCCGACTTCAGGGGTGAGGAGATCCGGGCTGCGCCCAGGGCCACGACGGAGGTGCCACCTGCACCGGCACCAGCTTCTCAGTCTGCCCCCCAAGGTCCTTCAGTCAGCGGGACGAGGCCGCCCGCCCCTGGAGAGGGTAGGAGGGAGGAGACATGACGCCGCCTCCCCTTCAGGATGGGGCCGGAGAGCTCTTTCCTCCGGAGCCCCGAGTTGGCTGGGCGTATGATGGATTTCTCAATCCAGCTATGCGACTGGCAAGAGATGGCCAGGATGCGGCTGGCCGACATTATCAGCAACATCATTTCCCAGTTGTACTCGGTGAGTTATCTCCCTCTTTCTTTTCTTCTTCTTTCTTTTTTTTTTTGGCTGACCCTATTTCATGGTGCAGATCGGCACCGGGGCCCTCTACATCAAGGGCCGCTACCAGAGCTGGAAGCGTCTCGAGCGACAGCAAGCCACCGAGATCGAGTCTTTGAAGGCCGACCTGAAGGGGGAGGTCGGGGCAAACGGGGTCCTTGAGTCAAAGGTCAAGGACCTTGAGAAAGAGCTCGCCAATGCTGAGGGGCGAGCGAAGGGACTCATGACGGCTTGCAACCTGGAGCGAAGCCGTTCGAAGAAGGCGATCGACGACCTCTCCGTCATCGAGAAAAAACTGAACTGGTACAGTGCCAAGGCCGATCGGTATAAGGAGATTGCCCAAGTTGCCCAGGCGGAGCTGGCAGTTGTGAAGGATAAACTTGCCGCTGCTGAGAAGGCGGTAGAAACGGCAGCCAACTCGACGGAGGCAGCCAGGTCGGAGGCCGCCGAGTCGAAGAGGGTGGCCGCTGAGGCCACGAAGGGGGCTGAGGACGTGATGCGGCACGATGATGAGAATGCAATCTAAATGATGAATTGAGAAATGAGAGCAATGAAGCCTATTAATAGGTACTAAATTTCATATCAAAAGTATTAAGGTAAAGCTATGGAAGGAGCACAGAAATTTGGAACTTACGCCGCGATGTAGTTATTTAAATCCTAGAGAAGATTAGGGCTAATGATTATGGAATCTAAACCTAGGAAAACTGTCTTCAATAACCCAGACTTAAGAATATTAGAAGGGAATTGTTACCATGATGAGCACTCCTTGTTGGTGTAGATTCGTTGAAGCAATCAAATAAACAAGCCCTGGATGAAAAGATGACTCTTCCATCGAAACAAGTTCTCACCATACTTGATCTGATGGCAATGACCCCCTTCTTGAACTCCGGATCATAGAAGGAACCCTGTGCAATGAAGGAATTAGGACTAAGCTGATTTGAAGGAATACCAAATCAAAGTAGGAGGAAGGAATTAAGAAAACAAGTGGTCGTTGAGGGAAGATGGGATCCTTGGAGAAGTCGTTGGCTTGGGAGGTAGAAGATCACACGCCAAGATTGAAACACAACCACACTACAAAACACTTGCTTCATAGAAAAACTACTCCTTGTTTCATCTTCAAAAAGCTCCCCTTTACCATGGGCATACAAGAGGCTTTTATTGGCCTTTCAATCAATTTGAAATTCCCCATATCATGGAGAAATATTAGGGGGGGTTACATGAAATGTGGAGGATTTGGTGGAGGGTTACATGGAATGTGGAGGATTTGAATCCTTGGTCCCCACTTGAAGTTGGCGCCTCTTGGTGATTACTCGGCAAGGTGAGTTGGCATGGTGAGGTCCCCACTTTGAAGTTGTTTTGATGTGGCACCACTTGGTGATGACTTGGCAAAGTGAGTTGGCATGGCTAGGTGGTTTCCAAATCCAATGAAGTGGCAAGGTGAAATGGCATGGTGACATGGCGCATCCTTCTCCATGGCACCCCTTGGAGATGACTTGGCAAAAAGGTGATGTGGCATTCTTTGGTGATGAGTTGGCATAGGTGGTTCATGATGATGTGGCCCTCCAAGTAAAGCTGGTATGGCCCAATTTCAAGTAGCTCTTGAATAGCCTAATTGACTCTAATTGAACTTTAAAACCCCAAAAGAAAATAAAACAGGACTCAATAAACATACAGGACTCATACGAGACTTGAGTTCCTAGTCTCAATCCATAAAGAACTTTGTATTAGTTGAAGCTTCTTTCTGAACCTGGTGCCCCCACCAGGACGCCGTCGCCAACTTCAAGGCTTCGGAGGAGTTCGTCGCTGAAATCCAGTAGATGGCGTCGGACTCCTTCTATAAGGATTTCATGTACCTGCACGGCCAGGTCGAGGTGCTTATTCTTGACAATGACCGTAGCCGTCTCAGGTACCCTTCGGCCTCGGAGGCGGAGGCTGACGAGGAGGTCATCGCAGGAACCATGGGTCCAGAGCCTTCGACACCAGTTGAGGGTGATCCTCCCGGAGTTAGGGCAGCTCAGCTGGAGACTTCTCGGCCTCAGGATCCAACAGTGAAACCGACCGGCATGGAGTGACCCTTTTCTTTCTTGTCTTGTTTTGTACTTTTGTCTCTTGCTTTCAGCCAGGGTCACCCGACATGTCGGGGGCCCAGAAAACACTTGTAATTTGTGTTCAGTCAATGAAACTTAAGTTTTTTTGCCATCCATTTTCTTTCACTCCCTTCTCTTTTCTTTCTTTCCTCTCTCTTTTCTTTCTTTTTTTTATGGGGAGATCAGAGAGAAGGGCTGCACCTTGCTTGGGGCCAAGTTATGACACTTGAGAGCTGCTGGGCTCAAAAGTGTTGTTGACTGAGAGCCATATGGCTCGGAGGTCCCTTGGCTGGAGATATGAGCTTCGATCTTGAATGGGTATCCTGGAGCTGGGCTCGGGGATGTTGGTGACTGAGAGCTGCGTGGCTTGAAGTTCTCTTGGCCAGAGATCTGAGCTCCGGCCTTGAGAAGGCATCCTGGAGCTGGGCTCGGGGATGTTGGTGACTGAGAGCTGCTTGGCTCAAGGTTCTCTTTGTGTGGCTCGAAGTTCTCTTGGCCAGAGATTTGAGCTTCGATCTTGAGTGGGCATCCTGGAGCTGGGCTCGGGGACGTTGGTGATTGAGAGCTGCGTGGCTCGAAGTTCTCTTGGCCGGAGATCTGAGCTCCGGTCTTGAGAAGGCGTCCTAGAGCTAGGCTCGGGGATGTTGATAACTGAGAGCTGCTTGGCTCGAGGTTCTCTTGGTCGAAGATCTGAGCTCTGGTCTTGAGTGGGCATCCTGGAGCTAGGCTTGGGGACATTGATGATTGAGAGCTGCTTGGCTCGAGGTTCTCTTGGCCGGAGATCTAAGCTCAGTCTTGAGTGGGCATCCCGGAGCTGGGCTCGGGGACGTTGATGATTGAGAGCTGCGTGGCTCGAAGTTCTCTTGGCCAGAGATCTGAGCTCCGATCTTGAGAAGGGAAAGTGGTAGCTTCGATGATACTGTATTTTCCTCTTGTTCTCTCTTTCTTTCCTTCCCCTCTCTTCTTTCTTTTTTTTTCTTCTTCTCCCTTTTTTTTTTTAGAGTAGGGAGATTAGAGAAGAGGATGCTGGTTGTGCCCCCATCTTGTTCTCTTTCTTTCCTTCCTCTCTCGTCTTCTTTTCGAGTGGGGAGATCAGAGAAGGGGGTTGCCGGGCTCCTCCCTTTGTTCTCTTTCTTTCCTTCCCCTCTCGTCTTCTTTTCGAGTGGGGAGATCAAAGAAGGGGGTTACCGGTCTTGATTGCCTTGGAGCTAGGCTCGAAGCCTCTTGGACGTGGAGCTAGGCTCGGGCCTAGGGGTTGCCTGAGATCTTGGCTCAGGTCTTTGGCACCTTGGAGCTAGGCTCGAGGCGTTGATGGGAGCTACGTGGCCCCATGATCTCTTGGCATCTCGGAGCTGGGCTCGGAGATGTTTGAGATGGAGAGCGACTTGGCTCGAAGTTTTATTGGCCAGAGATCTGAGCTCCGGTCTTGAGCCGGCGTCCTGGAGCTGAGCTCGGGGATGTTGTTGAATGGGAGCTGCCTGGCTTGAAGTTCTCTTGGCTGGAGATCTGAGCTATGGTCTTGAATGGGCGTCCTGGAGCTGGCCTCGGGAATGTTGACGACTGAGAGTTGCGTGGCTCGAAGATTCTTTGACGTCCTGGAGCTAGGCTCGGGGACGCCTGGAATTGGGAGCTACGTGGCTTGAAGATTCTTTGATGTCCTGGAGCTAGGCTCGGGGGTGCCTGAAATTTGGGAGCTACGTGGCTCGAAGATCCTCTAACATCCTGGAGCTAGGCTCGGGGATGCTTGGAATTAGGAGCTACGTGGCTTGAAGTTCTTTGATGTCTTGGAGCTGGGCTCGGGGATGCATGGAATTGGGAGCTATGTGGCTCGAAGTTCTTTGACATCCTGGAGCTGGGCTCGGGGATGCCTGGAATTGGGAGCTCGTGGCTCGAAGATTCTTTGACGTCCTCGAGCTAGGCTCGGGGCCGCCTGGAATTTGGGAGCTACGTGGCTCAAAGATCCTCTGATGTCCTGGAGCTGGGCTCGGGGATGTTTGGAATTGGGAGCTACGTGGCTCGAAGATTCTTTGACATCCTAGAGCTAGGCTCGGGGGCGCCTGGAATTGGGAGCTACGTGTCTCAAAGTTCTTTGACGTTCTGGAGCTGGGCTCGGGGATGCCTGGAATTTGGAGCTACGTGGCTCGAAGATTCTTTGATATCCTAGAGCTGGGCTCGGGGGCACCGTCAATTCTTTCCTACAAGACATGCGGATACCCATGCAAGGAAAAAATTGTTATTATGATTGTTGGTAAGGAAACTTACCTTATTGGGGGCGTCTTTGTAGGTTGCAAGCCCTCCTCCCTCGGGGAGCCTGACGCTGTCGAGTTCTTCGAGGTAATGGACCCCTCATGACGGGGCTTCGGCCGCCTCGTGGGGGCCTTCCCACGGTGACTCGCGATCGCCGTCCCGACGATCGTGGCATCTTCGTTTGTCTTTCTCTTTCACTTTCTCCTCCCCGCATGGCGGGGCGATTACCCTTGGGGTCCCCTGCCCCCCGAGTCTTCTAAGACGCACATGCGATTCTCCAGGCAATCACGCCCACCGGTTTCGTGGTGGGGTGACTGTCGGTGGTCGAAGCTGACGGGAGAGTGGCGAGCGCTTAGGGCCCCACTTGAGGTCTGGGCCCCTTCGCAAACCTTTGGAGGAGAGCCTCCTTAACGAGCTTCTCGATCCCCTGGTCACGGTTGCGACATTTTTCCTTGCCATGGCTGTGATCGAGGTGGAAGCGATGATACTCTGCCTCGCCGCGACCGGTGAAGGGCTTCACTGGTGGTGGGCGTTGTAGTCCGGTGGCTCGCCGGCTGAGCCTCGCATGCTGATGAACCGGCGGAAGAATCCCGCCATCTTATGCTCATGCTTCTCCAGGCGCACTTTCGCTGTGTGCCTGATGGTTTCGTCAACGGATTCCCCGTCGAAGAGGACGGAGGGGGTGACGTCCTGGAGAGGCCTAGAGAAGATCACCAATCTGTTGACCTTTCTAGCTTGTGTCGTCACCGTTCTTCTGCGGTATGTTGACCTGTGAGGAGGTGGAGGACTTAGTTACGCCCATCCTGCCCCCTACCTGACACACCAATCTGTTGCCGCCAAGACCGTCGTGGCCCGTAGCTGCTGTTAGAGCCGGAGTGCGCTCCTCCTGCCACCCACCGTCCTCGAGTCTTGGACTCCGTGTTGGGTGTAGTCGTCTTGCCGCTCGGCGGTCCTCCACTCCCGGACCTGCGAGATAGGGGTTAGAGATCCGGGCCAGGATTTACGGCGGGGGCACTCCGACGATCAAGTCAGTGACGATCCAGGGGAACAGATCCTCCTGGTCGGGCCCCTCTTGATGGACTCCGCACTAGGAGGAATGGAAAATGTGTGCGAAGGTGAAAACATTGCAGGGGGAGAGTGATAACGGGGACAGAGGGGTGCCCTGTTCCTCTACCTCTCCTTGTATCTCTCGTTTTCCTTCAATTATGGTGGTAGTGGCGCTTCGCCCTCTTGGTCGAGCTTGCGCTTGTGCTCGTGGTGGTGGTGGTGCCATGCCCCTCTTGCTAGTGGGGGTTACACTCTTTTTTTTTCTCTCTCTGGCTTGTGTTTTTTGCCTGTGTGTTTTTTTTGTTGTTGTATTATCTCTGAGCTTGTTGCAAACTAGGTTACCGTTGGGCACTCATCTCGGGATCCCCGTCGGGCTGTCAAGCGCATGCGGCGGTGTCCCGAGGAGTCTTTCCTGATTCATGATAAGGAGAGTTGTCAGGCGCTCCGACACTCCTCTTGGTTGTCTCATTCCGGGAAACTTGTTAGTGCCTCAAATGGCGAGCCACTGCCCGCGGAATTCGAATCTTTCGGTTGGCTTCTTCTCTTGGGTGATTTGAGTGATTGGTGAGAAGTGTGGCATCTCGATCAATGTGATGCTTGCCTTTCTGGTGTAACTGGTGGTCGCAGGTGGTCAATACAGCCTGGAAGGCGCTTCAGTGCAGTCCTAGGGCGGCTCGTCGGTGTTTTAGGCTGGTAAGGACCTCGTCCGGGCTGGGGCCGAGCTGGGACGGCAGGACTCGCTCCGACCTAGATGATCCGAGTTTGCAGGGGCGCCTTGGTGGAGAAGGGCAGAGTGCGGGCCCGGTTTGGAGGGCGCACGCTCGAAGAGGCTCCACATCGACGGGTGAGCGCTGGGCTCGACCTCGACCGCAGGGCACTAACCTCCGAGGGTCTCACTTCGAAGGGCGGAAGGCAGACCCGGTTCAGAGGGCGCACGCTCGGAGAGGCTCCACATCGACAGGTGAGCTCTTGGCTCGACGTCGACCGCAGGGCACTAGCCTCCGAGGGTCTCGCTCTGGAGGGCGGAAGGCGGACCCGATCCATAGGGCGCGCGCTCAGAAAGGCTCCACTTCGACGGGTGAGCTCTTGGCTCGACCTCGACCGCAGGGCACTAGTCTTCGACGGTCTAGCTTTGGAGGGCGGAAGGCGGGCCCGATCCAGAGGGCGCGCGCTCGAAGAGGCTCCACATCGGCGGGTGAGCTCTTGGCTCGACCTCGACTGCAGGGCACTAGCCTCCGAGGGTCTCGCTCTGGAGGGCAGAAGACGGTTCCAACCTAGGCGTCCCGAGCTTGCGGGTACGACCTGGCGGAGGACTGAGCTCGGCTTGTGGTTATGAGGGAGCTCAGCTCATCTCGGTAGTGGGATCCGGGCTGGAGAATCGATATGGCGTCTTTTCTTGACGTGGCTCCTGCCGGTTCCTTCACGTCAACGATCCCTTCACATCAGCCAGGAATATTTTCGTTATTGAAAAATTTTAAATTTTTTAACGATAAAAATATTTTTTGGTCTTATAATACGTGGATGTCATAATCCAAATTAAGAATATTATAATCCAAATCAATAAATATCATAATTTTATTATAAAAAAATATTTTTATTATTTATTTTTTTTAAAATAAAATAATAATATTTAATATATATTAAATAAATAAAATTTATATGATCGGTATATTTTTTTCCTCATGGTAAATGGTGTGCAAAGACTTTCTCGGGACTCAGGACTGCGAACTTACGACGAGGTCCACCGGTCCATCAGATCTTGATCTGGTGGCTGAGATATACCCTTCGAGACCTGAAACCAGCAGGAGAGACTAAGGGTTACGACGAGGTATGCCGGCCCTAACTCGTTCGCGAGTAGAGGTGGGCATTATGCCGTGCCGGGCTAGGCTCGGCCCAGGCCCACTGGGCCGCAGGCTAAATGGGCCGTGCCTGGCATGGCCCGCTTAACCTGAAGGCCGGGCCCCGCACGACCCTAGGCCCGGGGGGTGGCGGGCCATGCCAGGCATGGCCCGCTGGCCCATCAGCCCGATTATTTTTTTTTATTTTTTTTTTAAATAAATGGGTTGGGCCTAGCCCGGCCCGTTTGGGCCTATTACGGGCCGGGCCTGTTACGGGCCGGGCTTGGCACGGCTCGTTTGGGCCCGTTACGGGCCGGGCCTGGCATGACCCGTTTGAGCCATAACAGCTAAAAAATGGGTATTTTTTGGTTTTTTACTATTTTAATCCTTCCAACTGTCATAAAACGGGCACATTTTAATTTTAATTCTTAATTTTTTATAATTGTACATTTAATTTTTACAATCAACTCAGATCGAACTAACAAATGAGGAACATTGATTTGAGAAGGGGACTATTATTTTCTTCGGGCAACTTCGTTATTGAGATCCTGTGAAGCACACGACAGCTGTAATGATTTTATTTACATGATGCATACATATTACGAAGACGGTGAAAATGCCGTTGATGTGGCGAGCCACTGACATGGTGCCCATATTGGATTTAGCTAAGTGATGAGGTGGCGAAGAATGCCACTTGGCTTAGCTGAGGTCGAGCTCCTGACTAAGGTTGAGCTAAGTGATCGAGGTCGAGCTCTCAGTTGAAGTCGAGCTTCCATCTGAGATCGAGCTCCCAGCTGAGATTAACCTCCCGTCCAAAGTCGAGCTCCCAGCCAAGATTAAGCTCTTATTCAAAGTCGAGCTCTCAGGTGAGGTCGAGCTCCCAGCTGAGGTTGAGCTCTTGTCCAAGGTTGAGCTCCCGCCCATGGTCGAGCTCATAGCTAAGGTCGAGCTGCTGTCTAAACCCAGTCCCCGCAGGTAAGAGGATAGCAGGAAGCGAGATACGGTCTAATGATGATGATACAAACACTACTGTTAATTAGTAAGATTTTGATCATTTATTTGTGATTCTTAATTTTTTATAATTATACATTTTTATTTTTTTAATTGTTAAAGTGAGTTATCTCTATTTTTTCTCCTTTTTATTATATTCTGGAGGTCAGGCCTAGTCCCCCTCCTTTCATGTACCATTTTGATTTAAATTAATAAACTGGTAGGGGTCTATGCCAAACCCCCCTCCATTATGGTGGCTTTATATTAATAAATTCTTAGTTCCCAATATCTTTTAAACTTATTAAAAATATTTTTTATAAATAAAAATTTTATTTCTATTTATTTTAAGGGGGTCGGGCCATGCCGGGCCTTGCCCAGGCCCTTGTGGGCCATGCCATGCCGGGCCTTGCCCAGGCCCTTGTGGGCCATGCCATGCCGGGCCCTAATGGGTCGTGCCGTGCCTAGGCCCGAATGGATCGTGCTGAGCTGACCCGTGGGCCGGGCCGTGCCAGCCCAGGCCCTTATGGACAGTGTCGGGCCTAGCTCGCGGACCAAAAAATCTAAATCCGGCCCGGCCCCTTATCATGGATCCTGGCACGGTTCGTTACTGTAATAAGTGGATTGTGCCGGTGACCCGTTTCGTGCCGGGCCGTCCCGCCCGTGGACGGCCCGGCCCAGTGCCCATCTCAATTCGCGAGTCTTACCTGATTGATTCCTCTCACCTCTCTCCCATTGCCCTTTTTCGTCCTCCCTCGATCCAACCCTCGTGCCCGTTCTTTACCTTTGTCCGGCCCGCTGCCACTTCGACGGTACTCCGGTCCTCACCGTCTCCCGGCGTGAGCTTGAGCTTGGCCTGGCCAGCTCGTGCCGAGCTCGAGGGCGGAGTTGCTTCCCATGGATGCGGATACGGCCATGGAGATGGAAATAGGGAACGGCCCTTCGTCCCACTCCTCCTCCAAGCGTCTGGGCATCAAGAACACCATCCAAACAAATTTCGGCGATGATTACGTCTTCCAAATTGCTTCCAGGTATCTCTACCCATCACCGCCTTCGATGGAATCAGTTTAATATCGGAGGATCTCTCTTGGACTTAATCTGCTCTTCTTGTTTTTCCGTCCATTCTTTTTAAAGATTTGTTCATTAATGTCAATCATATGAATTGATGAGCTGCTTATCAAGTTGCTTACTTGTGCCATACAGCATTACTAATTAGTCCATAGATTCATTTTCTCTTTCAAATTTTGTTTACATTATCTCAATCTACACTCTTTTTCAATCGCTTCTGCAACATTAGTTAGTTCATCGAAGTGATGCCTTCTTGGAGGACAAAGCCACCACCTTTACATGTTGCATCGAGTCTCCTGTGTCATTCTCTATCATTACGGGGGTGGGGCGGGTGGGTGTTAACTTTGCTCTTTGTTGGAGGTCACAGTTTTGTTATTGCATTTTCACTTGATATATTTTTGCATGTTATTTACCATTGTTGCAACTTGTAATTTTTGTTTCTTGATGTTTATTCGTTTCGTTGCAATCCATCTTCTGTTTGCTAAAATTGATAGAACTGATAGTAAATAATAGAACTTATATTGAACAATGTTTTTGATGCAATATTCTATTTCTAAGCCAGGAGACCTCAACGCTGGCAGTATCCCTATCAACAAACACAATCAAATTCTACTCTCCAGCAACCGGACAGTATTTTGGAGAGTGTAAAGGACACAGTGGAACCATTCATGAGATTTCCTTTTCAATTCCATCCTCCGCACATGTTATATGTTCGTGTTCATCCGATGGTACTGTCAGAACATGGGATACCAGGACCTTCGAGCAGGTTTGAAAACTGTTATTTTTGGAAAGTGTTTAAGTTTGCTCATGCTTTCTTGTTAATGAAAATGTTCAAAGTTTGTTGGTTAACTTTGGTGTGTATTAGTTTTTGCTTATACTCCATACATGAATTTCATCAGTGAGATATTAGACTTTTTTGTTTTTAAATGGCTGTATCATTTTTCAACTTTTCTGAAGCTTCCCTGGTCTATAATCCAAGGCCTGTTCAAATCCTTAGGAAGAATAAATGAAGATATACCCTGGAGGCCAGTCAAGCGAGTGGAATGGATGGCTAGAAGGGATGCCAGCTCCTTTTTTTTTTTCCTTATCCTTTTCCATCTTTCCTTCTTCCTATGTATTTCCTATTTTTTCCTTCCCCCTCCTTCCCCACTTTCTTTTTTTTTTTTGCTCTCTTCTTTTGGTGCTTTCTGTTCCTCTTCTCTTTGTATTTTCCATCTTGGAAAGCTTTCTTCTGCACCTTGTTCAACATGGGTGAGGAAGGAAGCTGGGTACCTATTTCTTCATATTCATGCACTTTGTGATTCCAATTGGTCTCTCAAAGCTGACCAAAATTAATTAACAAAGTGAGAAAAAAAGAAATGGAAACAACTATGGTGGGGTATGTTCAGATCAAATCAGCTGTCGGATCCAAAACAACTTGCAAAGCAATCTCCCAATATGTAAAAGTAAAATCTCCAAGACTCAAAATTGTTTTATTAGGCTCACAAGACACTAACTATGGCTGAGTTTGGGCTAATTGCATACCCTTATTTGCCCCAAATGCATGTTCTTCAACCTGGACTGTTTGTTCCTGTAAACTGAAAACTGTTACTTAACAGAGCACAAAAGCCAGGTCTTTCTGCATTGCTTTGATCTAAAAAGAATACAGTATTTCAGCATGGTCAGAATCTCAGTGATAAATGTCAATTATCACAAAGGGTATTCTTTGCTATCTTACTTTCATAATTTTACCTGAAATTTTTACTACTTCTTATCCCATTTATCACATGATTCATTTCCCTTTTAATAGCGATGTTGCATGATTGAGAATAGTCAACAAATCCTTATTTTCCTCAAACACTAGCAACCCCGAACCCACTGTTTTATCTCTATGGCTGTGCTTTTCCCATGACCTAATGCTGTATGCATGCTGTAGTTCTAATCTTTCAGTTTCTATGTGATGAATATATATCCTGCATGATGCAAGTTATTCAAGTTGTCTTGGTTAAGAAAATCTCTTTTTCTCTTTGATTGGCTATTTCTTTAGTTCAGAATTTATGGTCCAGGTCTCTTTAATTGGCTACCATATTTGGTGATGATATGTATCTTGGGGGATGCAATTCAAGTTGTTTTGGTTAAGAAAGTATCTTTTTCTTCAATTGTGTATTTCTTTAATTGAGTATTTGTGACCTAGGTTTCTACATTAAGGGCTGGTTCCTCCCAAGAAGTATTTAGCTTTTCTTTCGGTGGATCAAGTGGTAATCTACTTGCTGGTGGATGCAATGCTCAGGTAAGTCTTACTGTTTATTATTCTTTTTATTAGGAATCTAATGTATTATTTTTAGGGATAATGCCATATATTTCGATTTCTCACATCTGCATATAGCATCATATGCTCGAGATTCTTATGTTAATTCATCATATAAAAAATTCTACACTTCATACACTTGATGCAATTGTTTTACAGTTATTTTCTTTAATATTTAATGATTAGGACTAAGGCTATAAATATTTTGTACTACAATAAGATTGTTGTGATTGGCATTTGGCACTATTGTCAACTATATTGGATTATGTGCATGAAGATACTTTAAAAATGAAAAGAAAATTCAATAATTTTGATGAATATTACGTTGAACTTTAGTACCAAGAATAAATAATGAACCATCAATTCTGAAAATTGTTATCGATCTTAGGAATCTGGTGGGTTATTAATGTATGTGGGCATATAGTATTAAAGTTTACTAATTTTTCCCTCCAAAATTGATTCTATTGTCCAAATATGTGACTAAAACCTAAACATTCTGAAAATTTTGAGCCATAACAGCATAACTGTCCTTTGGTTTGCTGCATAACTGTCCTTTGGTTTGCTGCATAACTGTCCTTTGGTTTGCTAGCATGTTCAAAAAAGCATACAACTATTGAGCCCAAACTCTTAGTAGTGTTGGTGAGGCTTTATGGTTGCTTGATTCACCACAGCAATTTATAATTACTTAAACAAAATACCCTTTTAGTCCAACTTGAAGGGAGAGAAACAAGAGAAGAGCAACTCTCTAAATTTGGAGTGCATTTATCAAATTACAACTAGGATATTGCAGCCCTTAATGCTACTCTAATGTGTGTCACATGCAACAGTATTTTGTTTTGGTAATTTAAACCATGATTATTGCACTGCTGTTACAAAGGGCGGGCCTTGGCACAACAGTATGGTTGCTCCTTTTTGACCTAAGTATCACATGTTTGAAACATGGAAACAGCCCCTCCATGCATGGGGGCAAGGCTGTGTACATCTAACCCTCCTTGGACCTTGCAGTGGTGGGAGCCACATGCATTAAAATGCATTTTTATTATTGCACTGCCGTTATACCTTGTTTTATAATGGCTGGTTTTTAAGCCCTTCATAATGTAGTAATGCTTGTTCTTTCTCTTATCCCTAGGAAACTTATTACCATAGAATGCATTGTATGGTATTAGTTTTGTGACATTGTTATGACTTGGGATATTGATTTCTTGCTTTTAGAGAACATGGATCTCAACTTTTGAGTTCAGATGGGAGGATAAGCACAAAATGACAAATAATTTTATGAAAACATGATCCCTCATTTAAAATACTTGTATATGTTAATTGTTGTGAGATAGGCTTATGATTCCTCGAGGAGTTATATTTCAATCATAATTGTTTGCAAAAGCTTGATATGTACCTTTCTGGGGCATCATTTTGTTGCTCTCTTTAACTGAATTATTGTTGTAAATTGCATATTTCACACTTGGAGTAGAGGCTTTTAGTAGTGCCACAAAAAAGCAATTTGACTTAAAATTCTTATGCGTTTGTCATTCAGAGATGAATTGAATCATGATTGTTATGCGAAGTTTCCAATTTTTGTTAGTCACACAGACCGGTATATATTCTCTTGAGGAGATGTGGGAGTGTGCCTCTTGAAAGTTTATTACAACAAAGTTAAAGTGTGAAGAAAATATAGGGGCCATGTCTTATGTTGGAACCCCAGCAAAGACCCACAAATAAACTTCTTTCACTATCAAGAAGCAAAATAGAGTTGGATAGTCAAATATGGAATAAATAATTCCTGATGAACGGTAAGGATCCCGTTAATCTAGTGGAAGGTTTTGAGTTTGGACGAAGAATTTCATCAACTTTCTACAGGCAAATGCTACTGCACTTGATAGGAAACATTGGAGAAGTAGAATTTGTAAACTCAGACAAGATAAAAGTGCTTGAGAAGGACAATTGACAATGCTTATGGTGCTTTATTTTATTTGACAACTGATGGTTGTGGCAGCATTAATTGATTTTAACTGTGATATGCTTGTTTGACTTTCTAACATTTTGCAAACAATCTGCCTTTCTTATTATTATGCTAGCTGGATATGGTGTAAGCTATATATGAGCATAGACATATTATATCATCTATAAAGTTCTTGAAACTTGTTATGATGTCTTCTTGTGATCTTGGTGTATATACTAATTTTAAATGCTTTAATTTCTTGCAGATATTATTTTGGGATTGGAGAAATGGAAAGCAAGTTGCTTGCTTAGAAGAATCTCACATGGAAGATGTGACACAAGTATGTTTGGCTGAAACTTATAAAGAGTGAATCATATTTGTTTCGGCAATTGTTTTTCCTTAGAATGAAAGCAAAAATATGTTCTTGATAATTGGTTCACCATGGAAAAAAGTTGAAGCTTTTAAAAAATTGCTATCTTTTGGAAAATATAGAAGTGATTTTTCTTTTTGCTTTGATCACTAAAGAGTATATTTTGTAACAGAGTGAAGGAGTGGGAACCGATTGTTATCAATTTTTTAAATTTAATTTTTTTTTCAAACAAGTATCACCTTTTTTTTTGCCTGACGTAATTGGTTTGAGAGAAAAAAATGAAGCTGCATGACCATGGAGCCTTATGTCTGTTGCCTGCTGGAGATTCTCTTGTAAGGATTTGTATGCAAGTCCTGGAAGTTTTTTGATGTTGGTTTGAATGATAATAATACGTGGGACTAGGAATGCATCATAGCAGAATTTCTGCTTCAATGGTGCAGGGGATCTTATTTATATCATAATTTGAAGATATCATACTTGTAAGCCATAAAGAAATAGATTAGACATGATTCTTGGAAGACAATTAAAGGTATCCAACTCAATCCTTGAATAAGAATGAGATGTATGAGTTGTTGGATTGACATGCTACAATCAAAGTACCAACATCTTCATCTGTAGTTCAAAAGATCTCATCTAAATCCCAACATGTAAAACTCAAAGAAGGTGGCACATCAGCAAGAGGTATGACTACCACTTTCCTAAATCAATAAAGAAGAGATCTATGTGCCTTTCCAAAAAGTTAGGAGCAATCAGCCTTCTCTCAAGGTGAAAATCTCTTTGCAAAATAATAGAATGGACGAAAATAATTACTTATAAGAAAGATTAAAGATGCTGAAATGACAAGGACAATAATGATGCATATTCAAAGCATATAGATGTCTTCAGAATGATGACCAGTTGTGGTAAAAAGCAGATAAGGTAATCTTTGGTGGGCGAGGTATAAATTTTGTCCAAGCAAAAGCGGTGGAAAAGATAAATCTGAAGGTGGAAGAAAGAATGCTTCCTACGGGTTTAAATCCAAGTACTGGGACCTGTCCTAGTTTGGGTTCATATCAATGCAGTATCAGGATGGGTGTGAATAACCATTAAAAACAAGAACCAAGAGAAAAATAAGGTCCACCGGGATGCCAAGCCATCCCAAGTGTGGGGTTGTAACCATCCTGTTCAGGATGGACCTAGATAACCTGGTTTGAGAAACCTTGGTTCCCAGACACATCCCAGTCAGGAAGATAATGACTGTATGATTGGAGCACGGAAGACGACACTGGAGACCACTTGCACAATCTGATATAAGCGCATGTGGTACAAGTTTATGCTGATCAATCTGGATGATTACAATTATGGACTTAAAACTTCTCGGTTGGACTCAATATCTGATGCACATCCCAACTCCAGCAAAACAATAATCCTATTCTACATGGTTAGAGGAAAGGCATGCAAAAGCGATCAACTTGTGGATTAATTTTGATTGAGTTTTTGAAGTGTTTATACATTTTTTTAGTTTTTCTTGTTCAAGTACAAATTCGTCTACTTTTTTTTGTTTTAGAGGTTTACTTGATTATTGTTTAGATTAGAATTTAATATTTGGAGGGTTTAGATGAGAATATGATGCAGGAAATTATTAAGCAGTGGAGGCCTTGCTGGAAATATTGGCCAATAAGTGGGGATAGATGATCCCACATTGTCCTCTGTCTTTAAACCCTTGGAGTTGGTGGTGACTCCATTCTTTGGGAATTTTCCACTTCAACCAAACAAGAGAAAATTTTAAATTTTTCTTTCCTTTCCTCCTATTAGTTTACTTTTATTTTCTTTCATTTTCTTGCCAACGTGGCCGACATATCTAAATGTCAGAAGCTTGGTAGTGTAGATGCAATGACTTTTAGGTTTTTTCAGGGATTGTGGATTGTTTACATTTTAAAGATATGTAAAAGTATAGCCTTTAAGATCCTCGGTTATTTTTCACGGAGAGTTCAAACTGCCTTTTGATCTTTTGTCAATACATTTAAGGATGTCCATGTGTATTCACATGTTCTTAGGAATAATATATGTTTTTGAGGTTTCTCCTAAAGTTTGCATTCGGGATAAAATAGATATTTCTGTTGTGAGAATAATCCAGAGTAACCAACATTTAAAATTGAAATCTGTTTGAGTAATTTGTATTGAAAATTTATTATACGAAACATTTTTGACTTCATTTTCTTAATGCAATCTTAACCGCCACCCCCCCCCCACGCCCCCCTCTTCTTCTTCTTCTTCTTCTTTTTTAATTTCTTGTTATAAGGTACCTAAAGAATATTTGTATTGTTTTCTAGATGTAGTTGTATATTTAATTTTTCTTGCTACAAGAAGTAAATAATGCTGTATCCTTGAATATTATGTAAAGGCTTGAGGTTTGTTCTATTGTATAATTGTGTGAAATTGAGACACTTTAATCTGTATTAGTACAACTTTTAGCATTGACTGTGGAATAATATTTCTGTGTGTTTCATGCAAATGTTACAACATAGCTTCAAGTACTATACAATTACTCCTTTCTTTATTTAGTAGGTTTATGCAGCAAAGTTGGCTTCTCCATATGATATTCTAAATTATCCCTGTGATCTCTGATGTATGCCAGGTACGATTCATTCCAGATCAGCAAAATAAGCTCATTTCTTCTTCTGTTGATGGATTGTTATGCCTTTTTGATACTGATGGACAAATTGATGATGATAACCATTTGGAATCAGTAAGTAATTAGTGTTCATTTTATTGCCTTCTTGTAGTTTTATATCATACTGCAACAGCTACAGTTACTTAAGCTGGCACATGTTCTAAGGTGCAAGTAAAATCCTCTTGTTTATGTGCAGCAGGAATTTTAGTTAATTTGAGCTATTTAAGGTGTCATCTGCTAGTCCTACATGCACATGTATGCTATTGCCACCTCCATACAGCATAACTTTGAAAATGCCCCCTAGCTATATGAAACTTGTGTCTAATTAACATGGCATCTATTATGATTTAAAGGGGCAGAGTATGATTCGTGTTGATGTAGTTTTATTTTATCTTTTTTATTTTTTATTTTTGCATATAATATATTTGTTTTCTGTAAATTTTAAAAATGAGGGATCCATTAAACTATAAAGCAATAGAAACTTGGCATCAAAAGTCTGAAACTTTAAAGAAGCCATCTGATTCTTATCATGCATATTCCCAACTATAACGAAGTAAATTATCTAGTTCATCACAACCTTTTGACTTCATATGTTCATTTTTCAATCTTTTTGGTCATTTGAAGGACTGTGAACATATCATTTCTCGATAACACTAGCTTCGTGTTCATTTTCAATTTTTAATATTCTGATATCAGTGATACAAGTATTCCACTATTCCTGAATATTTAAGCATCGAAAGACAGAAGCATCTAATTTTACTGAATAGATGACAAATGCATGGAGTAGGATTTATATCTGAATGTAACATATGCCATTCCTTATTAATGGACAGGTGATGAATGTCGAGACTTCTATTGAGAAAGTAGGATTTTTTGGGCAAATGAATCAAAAGCTTTGGTGTTTGACACATATTGGAACATTAAGGTAATTCTAGATCCATTGTTGGATTCAAAACACCCTTACTTAAAATGTCATCACAATGGAACTCGTGTTTTTAATTTTTCAATTTTCTTTTATTTCTTTCCTCATTTTGATCTAGAGAGCATAGGACCTCAGGGGTGCATTATACTTACTGCTTACAATGAGTTTCCACAAGTTATGACTGACTGAAGGATAATTCCACTATATTCTACTTTGACAGACCAGAGATGGTCAGATAATTTAAATTTGGAGAGTGACCTGATATATTGTGTGGACATATAGAGCTTGGTGCAAACTTTGGGGACAATTTCTTTTGGATCTTGAGGCTTTTCCATGAAGCAGATTTCCAAATTGACATGTTGATCCATATCTGAATCATTTGATTCAAGTGATGGTGTCACCATGCTGCTCTAAAACAAGCATTTCTATGATGCTTGCTTTTGTTTCTATGGGGAATCTTGTCATAATATTCACGTTTAAGTCTTGGAATGAGTAGCCTATAAATTTGTAATTTCATTTTATTTCCTTCAACCTTCCACTATCCAAGCAGAGTGTGCATGTTTTTGTAAACAATGATGTTTGAACAATTATATTTATTTTAAGAGTAAGACTTTAAGCATAGATAGCAAGGACAACACAAAAATGGAGATGAATTCCGCTTCCAGAGTTGTGTACCTTCTGATATTCTTTTTAATACTGTTCTCTAGGCTATTTTTAACTGAGACATTGAAAAGTTTTTGTTCTTCCAGTCTTTTCTCTTGTCCACTTAATGAGCTTTGCTAGTGAATGAAGCATTTGAAGGCCTTCCAGATCTCTTAATCATCTTTCCTACCTCAATTTGCATTAGCCTTATTCAAATGGTTTTCTATTCTTTACAGTATTTGGGACTGGAAAGAGGGAAAAAGAGAAGTCAATTTTGAAGAAGCTCGCTCATTGGCTTCTGACAGATGGAATCTAGACCATGTATGGTTTTCTGCTCTTATAATAGGGTTCTTATGATCAATTTCAGTTCATAGTTACAAAAACCAATTCACCATGTGGCATTATTATATTATTGCCGATTCTTTAGATTGGTTGCTTAGTTATTTCCTATTTTGTCGTATGGCCTTATTATTGTTATTTCCAAAATGACATGATTTAGTGATGACTTTAAAGCTCCTTTAGTGAATCTGTTTACCTGTTTTATTTTTGTGCTAATTTTTGTTTTAATCTTGATAACTAAATTGCATGTGGCATTTGCTACATGATTGGTAAAAGCTTTGAAATGATCTAATTGCCAAAATTGAAATTCTACATGAGGGACTTAACTGAAACCGAGTTAGTAATTAGCTGCTGTGAATTGATAATTAACAGTGATGACATCATTGTTTGTTGATCAGAAGTGTTGAGGAGTGTTATAAGGTGTCCGGATGTTCGGACAGGTCAAGAACTGAAATTTTGAATTGTCTGGGAAACACTGCACCCAAGACTAGTTCTGAGTGGGCCTCCAGAAACTCCTTAAACCACTTCTTAGGAAATTTGATTTCCTGTTTGAAATAAAGTATTCAAATGAGAATCAACCCTAGCTATTAGAGCCCAATAAAGGCATTGAGCCCACATCGCTGGCCTTTTCTTTGACCAGCTATGGCTGTTCACAATGACCTGTTTGGGTGGTTCTATGCTGTGCTGTGCCATACCAAGGTCTCTAGACCACTTTTGGTTATACACCTATACATGCATATATGCGCTCTCTCTCCCTCTCTCAATAATCATCTGCAGCTTTACGTATTTGGTGCTGTGGTATAGTTGATTGAAACTCCTTTGATTTTGCATCATGATTTGCTTTCATCCTCCATTTTGTGCCCAAGAACCATATAACTCATGAATTTTGATTTGCGAAGCATACACGATGATATAATTTAGCTCTTTGGCATATAATCCATCTTAAGGGTGATCAGAGCTCCATATCAAGCATTGCCACTCTCATGTATTAGATTCTCTTCAAGTCCAGGTAATCCCAGAGGATTCATGGGATTTTGATCATACTGCTGACAACATTTTCTCCCTTCCCATTTCATCCAGGAAAATGGGAATGTTTCCTCAGCTTGTTCTGCCACAAGGCTTTTCTTACAATTTCGTCTACTGAAATGATGCCTACTACCCCACATGATCTTTTTCATTTTAACTCTGCTTCTCCAGGCTCCTACTCTCTTGCCTCTCTATAGGTGGATTAATTGATTTCTTTTGCTTTAGTAGCATTTTTCCCCCAATATAACCTGACAGAATAATGCGATGTATGATTTGTAGGTAGCAGGCTCAAGCTTGATACCTCAAGTTGCAGTTTTTGTACCTGCAAAGAAATATGATTTCGTTTGTCATTCAATATCCTGCATAATAGATTATTTAGAGCAGTCGAATACACTGGAATACCAAGGTAAATATCCTGGTTAAATTTGCTTGTTTTCACTTTGTTCCTGTTTTGTTTGGCAGGTTGACTATTTTGTTGATTGCCACTACTCCAGAGTTGATGACCGCTTATGGGTGATTGGTGGCACGGGCTCAGGGACACTTGGTTACTTTCCCATCAGTCATGAACCACTCGGGGTGATCGGGTCTCCGGACGCTATTCTGGAAGGTGGCCATGTAGGGATAGTAAGAACTGTATTACCAGCTTGGAGCAGTCATGGCGGCCTTGCCCGGACCAAAGGTATTTTTGGATGGACTGGGGGTGAAGACGGTCGCCTATGTTGCTGGTTGTCAGATGACTCGATAGAAGCAAACCAGTCATGGATCTCAAGTGCCCTAGTTACGAAAACGCAGAAGGCACGTAGTAGAACCCGGCACCATCCATATTGAAGGAGATCCGCGGGACATGGCCTTCCCGGTTTAAAATATGCTGTAAAACATTTGAGCTCCCTTGGTTTGCATGTGAAAGTGATAGCAAGCCGGAGAATTGCATCGAGGCATATCGATGTAATATTATTGGTATGGCTGTTGATGTATATTGGTTGTGGCACTAGCAAGTTGTTTTACGGGCATCCGTCCATTAGGCTTGGTGCATCTTTTTTCTTTTGCAAGTTAAAATCAGATTTTTGTAGCTATTGGAATTTTGAATTTTTATGATTATCAAACGTTGGAATTTTCAAAATCAAAGTTCTTTTTAGCTATTGGATTTGAAAATATTTTAGAAATTGAAATCCAGGGCACCTCGAGCCACACCGGCTGTTGTTGCTTAAGCTTGTGTGGTGCAGTGGACAACTAATGAACCTTTGATTTTTTTGTGACAAAAAAGGAAAAAATCTCATATTATGTTATACAATCTGGAAAAAAAAATTTATTTACCATATCTGGCAAACCCTAAGATAAACCTCACCAACTCGGCAGTTGGCACCCTCGGATGCTTGCTCGTTAGAACAGCAGAGAAGCAACAATCACATAAAAAATGCCAAAGCATCGGAGGTACGAAGCTGATAGATGGGCAAGTTACAAGCAGCATCGTCCCTCCCCAAACGGTAACAGGAGTCACGATATTCAGGACGCCAAACAAAGCTTTCTCGCTCACGCTAGGGATTTCGAGTAGAAAGCAATAGCAACAGACTGCTGACTAGTGAATGGGAACCATTCACACTGAATACCTGCTACAACCCTTAACCTTACAAGTTATAATATCCATAAAGGATTGCACCCTCTTTCCCCTACTTAACCATAAGACGTACTATATAATTATATATGCTCAAATCATCGAGGAGAAAGAGAATACTCCTAGTGCATTAACAATTTGGCATCGGCACGCCGCACGTGGTGGCCACCTTCTTGCTGTTCTTGGAGTTGATGTAATTCTGCAGCCTGGGGTTCTTCTTGTACTGGCAGAAGCAAGGCGTTTGTTCCTTCAGCTTGGCACAGCAGGTGGCGGTGGGCGGAGCCGACGACAGTATGGCCCCTGCGCATGGGCTCAGCTCCATGGGGTTGCATGTCACCGAAAGCGCAGTCGGAGCTCGGCTTAGGAGAAGAGCTGTGATAAAGAAGAAGAAGAAGAGTGCTGAATTCATGTCGAACACTAGACCAAAAAAAAAAAAAAAACAAAAGAAGAAGAAGATGATAATGAGAAAAAGGAGAAAGAAAGGTAATGAAGGATGGGGGGGGAGAGGAGAGTCCTATATAAAGACCATGGTGGCTCTCATTATATAAAGACCATGGTGGCTCATGAGAAGGAAAGAACAAAGATGGCAGCACTTCGAGATTCCAACCAACTTGAAATTGTGGATAATAGAGCCGAATGGCAGGGCCCTTTCACGTGGTTCTTGCACTGTTCCTGTGACTTTGAATTCGAAAATATGCAGTGCTTTGAAGTTTGGTCCTTTGGATGATATCTTTTGTTGTGGAGGTGGGAAAATGGTTTATGAAAAGTTCCGCCGCATGTCATGATCGCATCCGATTGCTAGCCTAATCTAATTTGCTAGTGGGGTTTAGACTGTCCTGATGATGTAATTGGGTTGGATTAGCATGATGGATCATCATGAATTCGTGTTCGGGGGCTCAGCACATCTTAGAAAATATCTTAACTTTAATGCTTCCTTTCTCTTTGCTAGACTTTTCGGCTGCACTACAAAGACCCACTGCTACGGCAATACGAGAATTCTAAAATTTATTATATGAAATAATAAACGATATATTACCAGTAACCGTAGGTATCTTCGTTGGATAGAAAATTTTTCCTTTAGTAATGGTGGAGGAAATAAGAAACTTTTCCAATTTATTAATTCGTCAAGCTATATACATAGATTAAAATCCAGCGATGTTTAGAAGAATTTACAGAGTTGAAATGATGAGGCCCCAAGGAGCAAGAACGAAATGCCTCGTCGAGAATGCCATATGTCCACTCGGCACTAAGAACCGAATCATGTTTAAATGCTGACATGTCTCCCACAATTTAGGCCGACGGCTCTTAATTTCTCTTTCAATTCATGGAAGAATTTTTTTTAAAAAAAATATAAATTAAATGAAAAGAGACGGTGCAAATCTAAGTATCTTTCATCAAACATCAAACATAAATATGCGAAATAGCTACACCAAAATTTACTTTCTATTATTTTTTTATCAAAATAAATAAATAAATTAGGATCGACTCGGCCCTCATATACCATGTAGCCACAACCTGCTGCATCAGTTTGAGAAGAAGAACGAAAAATAGTGCTAAGAAGCGATTGAGAAATAAAAAATAGTTTGATTCATCAGCTCCCCCACTCTATCAATGGCATATTCCTAATTGATAGGATCGACTCTCCTACTGTATCAATTGCCTATTCCTAATACATACATCAACTCCTACAAATCACACCGATCTCTATCAACTTAAGGTGCTCTATCAATGGCGTAAACCTAATTAACGATACATCAACTCTTGTGAATCACACCATGGATCCCCTCTTACCATATAATAAATGCATAACCAAGTAGATATTTAGCTATACTTCGAATAGTATACTGAACAGCGGAGTATCAGCTCAGATCTTCATTTTGATCCCTATTTAAAACTTCTGGCTGTACGAGCACAAGATTAAATCTGACCAGGAATCTAAATTCTGTCTTAGATAAGACGCGTTGTGGTTAAGAATTTATTTTTGGAATTTGCGGAAATATAACGGAATACTTTATAGGGGTTAAATAAAAAATTAGAAAAAAAAGGAAAAAAAAAAAAGAAGAAGAGGGAGTCACGGGGTGGAGTCGGAATTTGCGAGTACTCGCATGGCAGATACCGAGAGAGCACGAGATCACTGTAGCTGTTTTGATAAGTATGAGGTGTCCACTCCGTTCTGAATGGGCACTGGAGGTGTGCTTGGACTGGTCTACCTCTCAGTAGTCCCATGTACCCATCATCGCTCCAACTGGAGCAACATGCATTGATCCATCTCTTCATGAAGATGATGGTGCACCTCAATGACAACCATGACATGTGTGTGCGTGAGTGAGAGAGAGAGAGAGAGAGGGTGTTACCATGACAATGCTTGATCTGCAAGTTTTGAAAGGAAGAAGAAGATGAAGAGAGAGAGAGAAAAAAAAAGAAAGATATTATAACATAATAACACCCTGATGATTATATACGGAGAGCCAGTCAGTTTATTAGCCCAGACATGGTGAGCCTGGGTTCCCTTGAAAAAATGACCTTTTCTGTATGCCATCAAGTAAATAAAAGCATGTTACAATCCCCATCAGACATCATCAGGGTTAGGCTTCGGCTATATAAACCACACTTCAGCACCAGCCATGCACGTGCAAATGTGAGGTAGGAGGAGAAAAATTAGGTGAAGATGCCAAATGGATGACCTGCTTCCTCGCAAATGATGATGCTCAAGAGGCTGTGTTTAATGGTAGAAGAAGACCGGGTCTAATGAGTAACGGAAGCAGGCTTCGGGCCAAGAAAATATCATTAAGAGAGGCACAACTTTTTATGCTGGACCATCAACATAGGTCATCACCGTATCACAATATCCTGGTTGGTGTGGGGTGGGGTAAGTAAAAAGGAAATATCAAACAGTCATTGGACATTACCATTCAATCATCCAACAGGAGGAAATGATGGGTGACCATGCAGGGCATAGCTAAAAGTAACTCCAAATGAAAATATTATCATTAATTCTGATTATCGGGAGTCATTGGACATTCCAAATGTGGTTCATAAAACAAGTGACATTATGCAGAGCTGCCAAATTAGAAAACAGAAAAGGCAAGATAATATAGCATTTTAGTGATGCGCAAATACTGGTCAAAATCACATGTATCATAATTCATTGCTCAATGTGAATATATTTTTTCACTCATTTTCATGAAGCATCGATCCCTCAATGGGAACTTCCTCATTGACTATTAACCGGCATCATAATGAACCAAAATACAAACATTAATGATTCATCTAGATAAATTATTGCATCTTGCATGTACAGAAAATAGGAATAATATATCACATTTCCCTACTTTTTTTTCTTATCTCGGTGGATGACAAATCAACACGGAACCTCTCTGCTGGTATGGAGATAAACATGTCCTTCAATTCTTCAGGAATATCAAAATCTTCAAGAACCTGCAAAATGGAAACAGTCATGGATAATTTTCCTAGAAATACTGTAAAAGACACACCTTATTTTTCCCTCTATTTATATAACCTACCTTGAAAACTCCATCGACCTTTCGACCACCCACAAGAAATTTGCAGCCCGTTCTTTTGCACTCAAGAAGTATTTCCAGCATTTTACCATAATCACCAACATAATATTTAGGCTAAAAAAAGAATAACAGAATCTTATTGAATATGAATTATACAAATCAGTCATGTTCCATCCATGTTCTCTAGGTTACAAGGAAATGCAAGTTTATAGCTAATGTTATAAACACTTGACTAACAGAAACCACTTTCATATAAGAAGAATACATTAACAGGTCTAGTAGTTCAAGAAATTCCTCTAAAGTACTAGAAGTTTAAAAATTGATGCATCTTTTCTGCACCTACCTACTTTCATTTCTGAAATGAAAGTGATTAGGCTTGCCTAATCTTTTCCTCCGCGCCCGCGGAAAAAAAAGAACTGATGCAACATATTAAGCGTTCAAAGGATGAAGAATTACATGGGTTCAACATTTAAAATATGGAGATAAACCCTTCCTGATTCAAGTATGACACAGAAGCACACAAATTTTCATCAAATGACTATTATTATGTTCATAAAACATGAACATTCCTTCTGTTGATTTTATTTTACATCACAAAAATGAGTACTAGTTTTGGAAAGAAGAATGACATCCATCATGACGCTAAACATCTTACCATATGTAAATTCTAACATAATGCTAGTTACCCTGTTAGTCAAGTTTGGGATAAGGATGTACAGCAAGCAAATAAATGAAATTTGGTCTGTAGGATTTTAGGCACTGTAGACCAACTTCGATCATGTGGAAGTTCATTTGGGATAGTGCTTTGTTAAATTTGAACCGGATTTGCCTTCAAAACCCAGTTGAATGTTGCCAACTGCATCTCTCTCTCTCTCTCTCTGCGCGCGCGCGCACCAAACCTTCAGTCTTTTGGAAATACCAGACATACTTGCATTTGGTACATGCAAATGCATGTGATATTTTGACTGGATTTCAGGATTAGACACAGTTCTGCGAATTCCCTTTCTAAACTCCTTTTCTATTAAAAATAGAAGAAAACATCCATTGAGACTCTCCATACACAATTCACAAGAGAAGTAACAAAAGTTACAAAATACTGCAATCTAAAAGTGGGTGCATTACTTATCAATTTCCACTATAACAGAAATTGAGGGTAAGACTGGAAAATTGAGCAAATTCACAACTAATTGACAATTGGGGAGCCGAGTTCTATTGCTGGATCTTAATGTTTGGAGCATTATAGCCACTAAAATGTCACCTTGCATAGATCCAAGAAATTTTGGTGAGTTCATCAGGGCCACTGTACTAAACAGAATATCTTTGAAAAAAGAAAATCTATAGAACATGAAAATAGGAACTAAAGAAAAAACACGTTGAAATATATTTATGCAACATAAGAAAGAAGGTAATAGAAATAATCAACTCTTTGTTCTAACAAAATGGCTCCAACAAGCGTATAAGCTCATTTCATGCCTAAGGATTTTTTTTTGGGGTCAAAAAGGTTTTTTTTTTTTTTTAAGCTAGTGACCTCTTACATCAATAAGCCTCGCAGCAGTGTCTGCGCCAATCACAAAGGCACTCCCAGGAAATAGTTCTGCTTTTTTATAAAAATAAGGCTGATTTGAAATAATAACAGTCTTCCCTGCATTGAATAATGGTAAGAATAAATATGACATTAAATACTGAAATTACCAATAAAATGAGACGTCACTCAACATATTAGTAGATCAAGATATAAGAAGTCCAGAATGAAGTACGATAAATGGAGAAAGATTTGCTTTTCTATAAAATATGTTAACTGGCTATTCCAATGTCCATAATCCAAAGAATTTCACAAGAACCACAGCCATCCACATCAAGACATGAGAGACCTTCATATGTTTATGAGGAGATGCAATCATAAGGCCACATAATCATGTCCAGAGCAGATGCTGTAAGGTCTTATAGGCCTTCTATAGGCCATCGCCATTCTTGAAAATCTATGGCATATTAAAGAAATTTCAATATCCAGAACACTTTTTTCTATGAAACCTGTATGCTTTTCAGTCTAGTCAAAATAAGATTTAAACGTATTTTATGGTACAGCCCCCTTTTTCAACAATGGGCCAGCTCCAAACCATCAATTCTGCACATCCTTTATATTAGCTAGGTACTTGTATATTTTCCTGATGTGAAATTTTATCTAGCATTTTACTACTTATAAAAGCATAACCATCCTCAAATTGTGCCTAGACATATGATAAAGCATCTTCCACAAAACTGCCAATCATCCATTTTGGTATGGACATCTATTTACCAGCATACCCAATTTATGTGCTTCAATCATTTTTACCAACAAATAAAACTTGTTTTTCAATGCAATGATTGTCAACAGTGCTCTTTCCATGTTGAAATTAATAAAACTTCAAAGCAATAGTAATAAATCTGTGCAAAAGAAATGTTTCTTGACTTTTTCCTTGTGTCCAGGGATCCATTATTTATATGCCATCAAATTAATGGAGGTAGCACCATATTTCTGTCCCATTATTTTCATTGATGAATTAAACTTTATGCTTGTTGGTAAGTTGATGCTAACAAAAGAAGTTTCCTGATCTTAACACACTCTGATGATGAAGACTGAGTAAGAAGCTTAACTAGTTGACTGAATTTTAAAATCTAAGCTACTATATAGAATGGAACTGGGGTTTGCACAAATGCATCAAACAAATAGCACATGATCTTGAAGTACTTGGTATGAAACATAAACATCCAAAAGAATTTGAATAACTTCTACATGATGAGCATGGCAAGAAAAATTTAAGCCATTAAAATCATTCATATCCAAAACAGCACAGACCAGCCTTCTTAAATTGTTGGACTCGAGTTTTGATTTCAGCTACCGACAGTGGGGGCTTGTCTGCATTGACTGCTGATATCTCAAAACATGGAAGCCCATCACCACAAATACTACAACAAAAAAATAGAGATACAATTTAAATAATGTTTAGTAGTTATGCTCAGATGAACGAGGATATGAGTGTAATTAACAAAAACTGATGAAAACAAAGGGCATGAGTGTCATGGGGCCAGTAGGGCCAAGATTTAAGTCCTTGTACATAATGCACAATGAGGTGGTAAAGATATTCAAATTATTATTCAAAGCCAAAAACAATTTCAGAAAACACCTCCAACCTGCTCTTTTTTTTAAAAAAAAACAATGCATGAATCATCAAAAGCTAGTTCAACTTCTGAAAGAATCTGTAAGTTTTACCAAGGCACATAACATTACAAAATAAGTTAGGCCATGAAAATTGCAGTAAAAAGCTTTCAGTCGAGCTACATACCTAGATGCAATTTCCAAAAGTCTGAGATGGCCATCATGCAAAGGATTAAATGAACCAGATAAAATTATCTTCCTTTCAGAATGAGATATTTGTGTATCTACAAGCTCAGATGAACCACAATATTATAAAACAGCATTAACCTATTTAATATGATTATAAACAGTCCAATCAATAATAAACAGGTGATGTCACAATACCACAAGAAAAATGATAAATTTTCATGCATAATTTCCCATCAATAATTTGCTGTAACTCCTGGTCCTCATCAAATTGTTTTTCACATTCATTGGGCATCTCAGGCTCATCTAACACCGACTTAAAGGTAGCAGAAACTTTGCAGGCATCTGCAATTGCCTTGGAAAAAAGTAGATGACAGTTATTCGGTATAGTTCCAAATACCACAACCAACAATAACAAAATACAAATATGGCACATTCAATAGTTCATGCTTTTTTCAGATCTTAGGAAGATGTCCTCAACAGATCATGCTTCTTTTAGATCTCAGGAAGAATTAGAGAATTTTTTTTTGTTTTAAAGATTCATCTTAAAAGATTCAATTAACATTAACAGTGGAAAAAGTGTTATAAATGATGAACAGTTTGTTAAAGGATGACTAAAAATAACAACATTGTATGACAAATGCCATTTACAATAGATACCAAACAGTAAGGAGCTATAATGTCCTTTTCCTCTCATAGATCTGGGGGGGTAACCTCTATTCATCTATTGCATCATGTCACAACATTTTGGTTGAGATTAAAGATGTCATAACAGAATCATGCATTGACATACTTAACAAGATATAAAATTATTTTTAATATTGAATTATTCTGCCCCTAAAAGTATTAATTTGATTTATATGGTCACCTAAATGTGTCCACTATGTCTCTGCATATTTCCATCATGGTTGCCTGATACCAATATCTTCAACCATGGTTATCAAAATGCAGCTTAAATGGCTATATGTTACCTAGTTGTTTAAGAACTAGCCAACTAAACATTTCTTAACATTACCCAAAAGCAAGATTGTATCTAGAAAAAGGAACATAGATATCATGACAGAGTCTGAGGAAAAAAAAAAAAAAAAGCTCCTGGCAGATAATATAATAAAAAGCTGAAATTGACCATTACATCTTACCTTAAGTAAGAAAAGGCTAGAGACCTTGTCTTCTTCTTCCCGAGTCCGCAAACCCTAACCAAAATATAAAATGTTTAATTAATAGTAGAATCTATTGGAGAGAGAAAACAGGAAGTGGATACCTTCAATAGAGTAACATCTGAGGTCCACAGGCGATCACAAGTTCGGGTTGACAAGTAAAATCTGCATGGTTGAAACAACAAGGTTAGTGGGAGAATGAAGGAGAAAAGAGCCAAGGCACTGTAAAATGTTTATCAAATATGCATTACATAAATAAGTATCACACACTGAAAAGCAATGACAATTAATTGATGACATATACCAGAAAAAACATAGTTATAGGCATCGTGTCCTAACAATTTGGGTCAGCTTTACACATCCTTATTTTCTGGTCATTTGTTATGAAAGGCAATCTGAAATTGTACTGCAAGCTATTATAAATCCTTTCTCAAAACCTTAGTTTAGATCTTCTGCTCCTTTTTCAAGGCCCCTCGAAGTGGGGTTTGATACCTTGCTCAACTAGGGCTACTTTAGTTTGCCACATATGATTAGACCATCTCAATTAGTCATCAACATTTCATTCTCAAATGGTTCTACTTCTACACCTCCTTTAGTATAGACCAATTCCTTATCCTAACCTTCAAGGTACCACCACATATCCATCCCAACGTTCTTGTTTCTACCATGCAACATTGCAGACACATGTGAAACACTCTGTAAGTCTGAATCACAAGGCACGGTGATGTTAGTCTGAACCAATCACACAGTGATGTTGCCTTTTTTATCACCCAATAAAAATTCTTGGGTTGTCTTCATCTTCTCTTAAATGTTTTATGATACATCTGACATGTTTAAGCCAATTAATTCCGACTGCAGCTAAAGAAAAGATACAAAAACCACATTATAGACATGCAAAGGATCTCAAATACCAAAGTACAAGGGCATAATAGCCATGGGATGGTGCTGTCTCATGGGTTAGCCACAAAGACAATACCAATGTAGATATAGGGAGATAAAGCACACAGTACAGGCTGGTATGGTGCATTATATGGCATGGTCTGCATTTGAATCCTTGCATCTAAATAAATTTATTATATATATATGATCAAAGTATATGACTGTTCAATATTTAGCAACATATTTTACTCATTCATCATACTGTCCTACCAGCTATTCATGCTGTTGCTGGTAAGTATCACCAACCATATCCTCCGAGTTGCCAGACTGAAAGATATAGGATTAGCGAAATATGCATAAAAACAGATATACATACATAAAAACACCTATTGCAAGTTCAAGAAACACTTTCATTTCTGCAAACAACTTCAATCCAATCTGATGATGATAGATTTTCATGTCCTAGAGGGAAGGGAAAAAAGAGAGAAAATTTTTTAAAAAAAATACCGATGATCCCCATGTTTTGGATGCGTGGTAGCCAAAGACCCAGTAAATCCAACACCTAGTACTGGTAAACCTATTCATAAAAATCTCAAATTAGTCATATTTAGCACAAATATATCATGTTGAAGCCTCAATAAGCATACGAAAAAAACCGTGAATTTTATAATTGTACTTTTCAAGTTCAAGAATCTACTATAGAAAAAGTCTCTCTCTTAGAATCTTATGATTTCAATAATTGACTATTAAATATTTCTTTCAAGAGTTACTACCATGGATATGGACCTGCATTAAGGGTTTTTCTTAAAAAAACCTCAAATTTGGCTTGCACAGATTAAATGCAGTATTTGTAGTTACTTCAAGTTCAGATAAGGCATTATTGCATGTTGCATTGCAATTCCATCAGAAATGAATACAACATTGCAAAATATAAAGGCCATTTAATAACCATACAATAGAAGTAAGCTAAATGTTGCAGGTAATAACTATTAATTATGCTTTCCACATCCAACAATTCACACAATAAGACTAGAATGCAAATGCAACAGAACCGAGCTTCATCTCATAACTCATAGACGAAGTCAACTACTGTCTGAAAAACATAGTATATGATCTTTAGGAACTCAAGCGATGGTTGTCAAACCTGGTCTAGAAAGCTTCAATGCACGATTGTACGCTACCAATGCCATTTCCTCCACAGTTTGTTGGCTTGTGAATTGTGCAGGAATCTAAATATAGGATATGCACAAAATGAACTCAAACAATAAATGCTGGACATCTCATACTTGAAACAAAAATTTATCATGTGAGAAACATATAAAAGTAAACCATCCCATGTCAATTATATATATATATATATGGAAGGAAAACATCAGAAGAAAAGGAGAGTGGAAGGGGGGAAACCTGGCTCAAAAAATTATCACAGACAGTATATATTTCAGTAACATTTCCTTTCTATCAAGAAGCATCACATGAAAGCAAGGGTGTTATATACCACAGCATGCAACTAAAAGGCTATGTAGGTTGATCAGACCTTTCTAGGATAGTATTTTGTTGGTTGGTATATTTTTCTGCAAGTTTATTTCATATAAAACAACAAATTAGTTTTTCAAGAAGCAGCTCCAGGAAATACACAATGGGAGACACTGCAGTTCAATGGAAATGACATATTTTATAATGAGTCAAGCAAATCTCCCTATCTTTTGTTGGGGTTTTACACTTCAGAGTGCAATGTAGATCTTAAATGATGTTTTATGTCAGCAAATTGGCTCCTTATCACAAATGGATGTGGCAAAAACCTAGTTTGCAGTGCATAAGGATCTACGGATCCTTGCATGCATGGAAAAGTAAATCGAGTATTTAGAGCATGAATTAGACTTGGTGTTTTATGAATCATAGATCATGATGTTTTAGGTCAGCAAATTCACTCTTTATCACACATGGATGGATAAGTCAATTGAGTATTAGTTAGAGGCATGAATCAGAATTAGTATTTTGTGAATCACATTAACAATGCAAAAGAAAACAACAATACCGGCAAGTCTTTGACAGACAAAACAAACTTTGTTTGAAAAGCCGATGCTCTATTTTTTGGGGGGGAGACTTTCAAGTATTGAATTGATGGAAACATCACAGACTACTTAAGCATCAAAGATTTGGAGTAGATTGGTACTTCGTCGAAGTCAAAGGGAACAAAAAAAATCTCAAGTATAGATGCCAAAGTGGACCAGCATTCCTAGATTAAGGGATAGATTTTGCTCTTATCAAGAGTTTGCAGATGATAAATATCCAATAGTACATTGAAGCAATGGAGTTAAAAACCAAGTGCATGCATGTCAATACATCTCAATTTATAAGTAGATGAAAAGCATGGATGAGAAGATAGGGTATTCATCATGAGGAAACCTTCTTTCCAGCAGTCATGTTGAACTAGTAGTATTCTTTTAGCCACTGCTATACATTATGACTGCAAATGCTAGCACATATATCTAAAGATAGGATCGTCCTTAATATAGGCTTTTAAATAATGCCATACACAGAAAAAAACCAAAGCAATTTTTTTGATGAAGTTGTGAGAATGAAGGACGCAAACTTGCCAAGTCGATTAAGCTCCAAACTAGTTCCTAACCAATCAAGAACTTTGGGGTTTTTTTTTTCAAAACCCTTAGGGACCCTATGCCGATAAGGCAGTGGTCATGCTATTCTATTTATTTTAGAGATATATGAAAGTCATTATACCTATAAAAAATCATACAAGTTTTCTGTGCACAAAGAAGTCTGGTTTGAATCATTAGTTTCCCATGAGGGATTAGACAAACATCCTATGTCCCAAATATCAGGTATGAAAAGTTAGTCCATAGAGGCAAATCAGCTTCAGTTAATACTTTATCAGCAAGATTTTATCTATTTTTGCAATGGATCAAAGTGAATGGGCATAGGTAATCTTCAGATGTAAGATTACTTTACAATTCAATTAGCCCCAAACTAGAGAGGAGATCAATCGCATGGATATTGTCCCGATGCCCTCATTGTGAAAAGCTTGACATATTCCATCCTGTGCATGCAACAAGACATCTAACATGCCATTGGTATAATGTCCTCATACAGAATAATTCGAGTAAACTACAGTTGCTAGGGTCTCCTCACATACCTCTCCTAGCAACCACGAAACTAAGGCAAGACAAACTCCACAAGGTAAACTTACTCCTATAGTCCAACCGCCACCCTCTAGGGAATGGAAAGGCATCGAGATAGATAGTACTGATAAAGTGGTAGAGAAGTGGTCAATGTAACAAATCTTTAAAAAGCTTTGGCATGTTATCACTGTTCAGACCTTAAAACTGCATTCCAATATCTGACTGGAAGAGGTTGCACATTAAGTTGTTTTCTAGAAAGTCTTTTAGACAAGGTATGATGATGTTGTTTCCTTATAATTTGATGCTTCAAATGCTAGTTTTAATCGTCTTTGACTTTGGCATTCTCAGTCAATGTAGGTCTTAGCACATTAAGGATTCGTATTCATGTAAACATTCCTATCCAGGATCAGTTGTTTATAAGTGCATGTACATTATAAATCTAGAGGGTTCTTGAATGAACATGTAGGGAATATGTGAAAGAATGGATGCGATTGAATTCCTTATGTCTCAGCCATACCAGATGATTCTCTTCAGATCATGACTAAATGTACCAAACAATTCATACATGAAGTTTGCTTTCTATATATGTAACCAGTTTTTAGAAATATAAGTGAAGTTTAAAAAATAAAAAGAAAGGATGTTTAAACAGCTCGATAGTCATGCAGCATCGATAGTCATGCAGCATATCTAGGAGACCGGTTAAATGATTGAACCCTGACAGAGCCACCTGATTGGTTCATGATAACTTTTTTTATCAGAGATGGCCATTCAGTTGTAGATTAAAGGTAGCCTTTTTTAAGCATAATATCATCGATCATGGTAAAATATTTTTTATATCCAACGAATGCGGACAGGGAAAACGGAGGACGCACTATGATGACATGAAAGCTACAAGGACAGGCATATGCATTTGTTGGCGCAAGAACAAGGAGAAATCTAGCAAGAATTACCATAAAGTCATTGGAAAATTCTTCCAGCAACGGGGCAACGGAAGCAAAGGAAGCATTTTTCAATCATCGAAACAGCATGATCTAAAAGAAGGATTAACCTACGTAGGAATACGAGATTCTAATTAGCCATCAATCACTCCAGAATATCAGTTCCCAAACAAATTCCCATGGAATATAAGAGAAGGGAAAAAAAAGAGGTAAAAGATCGAATACCTTGCCAAGCAACTGAGCCATGGAGGTTCTGGAGTAGGGAACGAGGACTTCGAGAATGGTGCTAGAAGCTCCGGGAACGGACATCAGCCATCCAAGCGCCTGTTACCCATTATCCTTATGATCCGTAAACCGATATAGATGGGGGCGAAAAATATCAAGGAAACGCGCGCGAAAGGGAAAGAAGTGACAGAGGGGGGAGACTTGGGAACCTGAGAAGCTCCGCCAGAGAGGTAGATCACGGCCTGTGTGGGGCTGGAATGGATGGCTTCGACGAGGGAACGAACCCACCCGTCCATCATCTGACCTCCTCCTTTGGCCTCTATGGCTTCTCCTTCCCTCGAAGACCGATCAGAAGATGGTTCTGTCGTTTTCTGTGCCCCGTATGCTCGTCCGGCAGGGTTTGAATAGGCTCGCTGTTGAGCGTAATCAGATGCTCCTATTTTTTTTCCCCAGATTTAGGGCAAATACTTGAGGCCTCGCCGGGGTGGAATGGTTTCGGGACGCGTCTTTAATCCTAATGGAATCAAATTTTCTAACAAACGGGGTCTTTAATCCTAATGGAATCACTTTTTAAGAAGGAAATATGATTTGGAATTGCTACTCCAAACAGTTTAATCGAATTCCCAGTATAATTAAATATCGACGATACTTCAAATATGTGTTTGTTTGCTTGAAAATTTATTTTTGTTCCTAGAAACTCGAATTTTGTGTTTGTTTATTTTATAAAAAAATTAATAAATTTGAAAAAAAAAAAAAAAAAAAAAAATCAACTAGTTTCTGAGATTTTTTCCATCTAAGTCTTTTTCCTGTGGAAAAATCCTTACCATGGATTGATACAAATGGTCATCCTTATTTGATCGGTTAAATAATTAACTAGAAGCTAGCCCCGTTTATTCCTCTTGGAATCAATTTGGATCCTGAACCAGAGGGCATCCATTTTTCTCACCCAAAAGACCCACTAAAGCATAATACCTAAATGTAGAACCACGCACGCCAAACACTCAACCAATACCCCATAGTTTTCTTAGAGACAAACCACAGTCAATCAGATTTTCTTGCAAAGCAGCAGGCCACCTTTTCATGAGCTGCCACACCGAGTCTAATGTAACATTCAACTTCAAACTCATTTCTTTTAACTCCCCCCAGCTTAGCATTCATTCCATCTCTTCTTCTGTCCCCTATACATCCCCAAGGCATCACAGCCTATACACTGGTCTCAAAAGCATCCATTTCGGCCTCCTATTCGGCTAAAAGTTCCACTCACACCTACAGAGCTATCATTTTTCAATTTTATTTGTGAACACACTAAAATTCCACGACTGAACTACCTCTTTAACAAATGTCTATTCCTCTAGTTTATAAGAATAGAATATCGCTTCTGATTTGGACCAAATAACCCGATAGAGATCTCTAAATTTCTGAAGATGTGCAAATAAACAACTGTAATTGCAAGAGTAACAAGTCCAAAGAATGATGGATTAATATCAAACACCAAGGGAAGAATAGGAAACGTTCTGCGATTACAAAGATTTTTTGTCCCTGTAGCATTTCAAAGAACATCAGCTTACAGCCGTACTGCCCTGTTTAAACTCCCAGTAACCTCTGATGAAAAAAATGATGTTTTTCCCTTGAAGAAAATTGACAAAAACCGTCTCCATGAAAGATGAGGTATAACCACAGCCACAAAGGAAGCACCATTAACACCAACTTTTCCACTTTCAGCCTGATTGTTTTGGAGAATCATCATGACCTTTGCCTTTTACCCTTAACATGTCCCCAAAGCTACCCCTCATGATTCGCTGGAACCGTGTACCATCTTGTTGGGTCGGTGGGCTGGGCAGCTGAGAAGGCACATGCTCTGGTTCTCCAACCTCTTTCTTTCCAAGAAGGCTACCCTCGCCAAAGAAGCTACTCACAGAGGATGCAATGCCAAGATGAGCTCCCATCACCTTGCTGATGCTTTCAAATGTTCCTCCTGACCTCTCCTTCGTTATGACCTCCAATGCTTCCTTGTGCGCAGGATCAAGAGAATCCGGGTCTTTTAGCAGGTTTTGTATGGCAGGTAAGAGAAAATCTCGGATGCTGGTTGCAGGAATATCTGCAGCATATTAAAAGGTTACAGAAAGAAAAATAATCGCATTACAGAAAATATGGTGCACCGAATAATCTTGACCAATATTAGAATGATTCAATTGCTTGCTGGAACTACCTAGTCTCACATCACAGATTAAAACTTAGATGTCACAAGTCGTAAAACTCAATTGTTCAGTCAAAATCACTCTTTCACTGGATTTCATTTCCCATAACAGGGATGCAAAAAAAAAAAAAATGTAAAACAGCAAAAGAAATGCATCATCCAACTCCAACTAGCAAGACAGCTCTGTTTCCCCAGCATGCAAGTGGTCATTTCTGGGTTAATGCAATCAGAATTAAGAGTGCATGTAGATCACTGACTGTTGTGTTTTGACCTAGTACCCAGATGTGATGGCACGTCTACATGCCCAAGGCATCTTCCGGCGAGCAACCAAAAAGACCATTTGGAATTGAAGTAAACTGAATAACTAACATTATTCAATAGGCTAACATCAGAAAGGGGATTAGTCCATGTCCATCCAACTGGAGCATTGTAGCAGGATAACGAATCTTATAGGTCAGAAAAGTAGGGCATAAAATTTTTTTATTTTCCATAAGCAAACAAAGAAATCAAAAACTATAAACAATGTACAAGTGGAACACCAAAGCAAAATCTTTGAGCAATGTTACAGGTAGTGTTAATTTAGTCAAGAAAATGAGACAAAATGCTATTCAGTCTAGTGAAAACAATTAAAAAGAAAATATAAACAAGGTAATGTAATTATGGATATCAGATCGCATTAATAGGCAACCAAGTATAGGAGCAATCTATGAATACGACAAATGAACGTGAAAAGCAATATCATTGGAGGAATCAACCTGAGCCAGATACAAAACTAAGTAATGGGAATGCACATTGTGGATGATTCAAACACGAGACTCGGACATTGCTAGGTGCTGCAGACTCAAAGTTGTTAAGAAAAAGAAGAATAGAAAAGAAAGCATGGTTTTGAAACCAAGGATACTAGTGCTGAGGGGCACCTGCTGATAAGGTACCGGCACAGACTGATGCCAAGTTAAATAGGGTGAAAGACCTATCTTTTTTCCTTGTACTGGTTCATACCAGTCTGTACTGGTAAGTGGCATCACATGACTTGACCTGACCCATACAGTTCCCCATGCTAAGATTTTGCTTGAGTCATTTTATTTCAAATATTTTGTTAAAATCAATTGCATTAATATATTAAAAGAACATATTGACCTAAGTACCGAATACTTTTGCTATACAAGCATCTCTTAATGGTTCGTTAAATTCAGTGAAAATATTTGCATCAGCTAGAAAAATATGAAAAGAAAACATTATCAGATCAAAATATAATAGTTAATCATATTTTGGAGGCATAATTTAGTATACAATTGCAGTCAAGGTATGATCAATAAACGATAAACATTAAACGACACTCAAAACAGATATCATCCTTCTTTTCTGGAGAGGAAAAAAAAGAAATCCACAAAGGAAATTACACCAAAGGAAGGAAATTTAATGGATCTATATATCCCATTTGCCTGAAGTTCGAATTTATAAATCCTTGGCCACAGGCCACTCATCTCCATTAGTGGCTAAATCATTGAATGACATTAGATTTTTTTTCCCTTGAGACTTCCATCCAAATGCAATTGCTCCATTTAACAAGTCCCTATGCTACATACCACTATTGGCCTCTGATCTCATGACAAGAACAAGATTTACAGTTCTTTGTTATAACAATATAATATTGATGCAAAACTAGTCCCTCCACAACATTCAATGTAGTAACTCTTAATGTTTCTTGTCCATGCAAGACTCATATTCACACAGCACTAATCCTGTTAAGAAAATATTAACATTACCATAAATCCCCATGTAAGTACATGTTTACATATTATATATCCATTTGCCTCAACAATAGACTATTGATAACAACAACATATCTGCCATTTATCATACACATTCACATTAAAATTGCGTCTTACTAGAGGGCAAGTCAATGCACGATGGGAGAGGCTTGGCCTGGCCACGAGAATCTAGGGACCTGGCCCTTACAAATGAAGAAATACAACCAACAGCAGTTATTTTAAATAGTTTGAGGTGTGACTGGCCCATATTCAGTAGGATGCTATCTTATTTTGTGTCCCAGCATCTTTAGGAACCACAAGAAAGGTGTAATTGCTTGACTAGCAAGTAACCAACTGCTAGAAAACTCCTCATATAGAAATGGCCAGCCATGATTGTCATAAAAGAGGGCAGAACTAGTTAAGAACTCAACCAGGTTAAAAGTTTCCACTAGAGTTATGGATTCTAAAAGTATCAAATCCCCATATGCTCCTCCCTTAATTTCTCCTCTCCTTCAAGCTTCCTTATATCTCTATTATTAAACAGCAAAAACAGAATCCAAACAAGAGATACGTTACTTTGATACTGCCCAATCTTCATTTAACAATTCCTTTTCCTCTTGAAGATGCATTGCACACATAGCATGGATGCATTGCCTATCTGATATCTAGGCTAGGCTAAGGTAAGTTGTTGGGCTCACAAGCTCATGATCCAAGGCAGGAAAAAGAGAAGAAGAAGAAGAAGAAGAAGCCCAACATAAGCTCTTGATCCAATATGGGAAATACTGCCAAATTATCATTTATATATTCCTTTTCTGCTTGAAGATGCATTGCCTATCTGATATCTGGGCTAGATTAAGGCAAGCTGTTGGGCTCATAAGCTCTTGATCCAAAATGAGTAATGGGCTCATCATAAGCTCTTGATCCAAAATGGAAAAAAAGAGAAGAAGGAGAAGCCTAACATAAGCTCTTGATCCAAGACGGGAAAAGCAGAAGAAGAAAAGATGATCCAATATGGCAAAAAAAGAAGTAAAGAAACCCTCAAATCAGGACAATTTTTTCAAGCCCAAACTGTGCCAACCAAATGGTTATTTGGCATTGTACAGAATGAAGAAACCCAACATAAGCTCTTGATCCAAGATGCGAAAAAGAGATGATAAGAAGAAGAAGAAGAAGAAGAAGAAAAGAAATCCTTAAGGCCAATTTATTCGAGCCCAAACTGTGCCAACCAAATGGTTATTTGGCATTATATAGAATGGAGGCTAGGTTGGGCAGAGTGTACAGAAGCCCAACACAATGTGCATTGCTGGGTAGAATTGGAATCTGAATCCTACCAGCAAGAGATGAATGGTCAGTCTTTAAATTTAAGGATAGATACTGCTTATCATGATATTTAAAAACAAAAATAATGTATTTTGAAGCTCTTACTTATGCATCAACTGGAAAAAAAATGAGCAATGAAAATAAAGCTAGTCCACTAATGTAAATTGTAGGCCACAAAAATTGAGAAGCCAAATCATCGACAATGATCTAGGCATCTTAACCCATGTAGAAACTAAAATCCAACAGATTTTGGAATCATTCATTATTTAGACCACATGTCAAATTACAAAAAAATTGCATTGTGCTTGTAAAATTGTCTATCATCAGCTTACTTGATTCATAAGAATTTTCCAAAACATTCTGGTATGCGGTTCTAAGATTTTAGATGCTGTAGCCCAAAAAGTTTAGCTCAGATGGAGGTCCTGGATATGAATCAGAGTGGTGGCATCCTTGCCATATATGTCAAAAAATATGTCAATCATGTTTGAAGTGTGAAACTTCAATATAAATGTTTGACACTGATTTTATAAAAAGCATTGGTTCTACCAGAAAGATACTAGCACAACAACGAACGATAACTAAAGAAAAACACGACAGTGTCATGTCAACAATACTACTGTACCAACAAAAGAAATGAAAGCAGAGTATTTATCTGCCAGGAAAACCTGTAGCATCCAAAGCACGGATAGCTTCACAAAATGCATTTGCTCTCTCACGGCGGCGCATAACATCATTTCCAGGAGATGGCATGCCTGTAAGCTGAAAAATCTTTGACAAAAGATGTATAAAATGTCAAAGAAACAAATGACAAGACTATTTTAACATACAAAAACATATTTGATTTTTTTTTAAATAATAAGGATAAAGGTTTGCTATCTTGGCACCGGACTCATACCGGTACCATCTTATTATAGTATTGGTATGAGGTTCGGTATGGTACGAGATAGTGTACTAAGTATCGGTATAGTATGGGACAATATATTGGTACAAGATCAGTATAGTATGCCCCGGACCGGGCAGTATGGGACAGTACAGCAAACCATAGCAAGGATATATTCTCGTAGCCTATCAGTTGTATGCGGTACTGCCACCACTAATGCACGAATAACAGAAATAGTAGCTTCATGTGATCCATCTTCAAGAAAAGCATCCATCTGTATGCGTATCTTGTCAACAATCTAACAAACAAGTTTGGTTAGCACATATTAGGAGATATTTAAATATTGAGATAGTATTTCAAAGCAACTTGCTTAGTACCATGTCATTTTTGAAATGCTGGGCAACAGCTCCAAATGCATCAATACTTGCATATTTTACATTTAAATTCTGATCAGAACCAAGAGTGACAAGCGCAGGCAATACATGAGTTGAAGCAACTTTAATATCAATATAAGGTACCTATTGGTTGAACAACATAGTTGTGAGAACAAAAGATAATTCATGTAGAACAAACAGTTTGGTTTTATTGTGTAATGGCAAACATACAAGGACTTTCAACAGAGCCGCAGCATTGGTCTTCATGTTCACATTGGAGCTTACGACCATTTCCCATAAAATATTAAAAATGATTCCATGATGCTCCTCAAATGTACTGCATTAAAATCATTGTCAGTTTGATCCAGCAATAATATTGATCACTCAAAAGAATGGCAACAATCTTCTATGATGCTGGGTATTTCAAAAGATACCAACCAAAGGAAGCGAACAGCATCAATAAGCTCGCTAGTGCGATACATAGACCATGAACCTTCGCTCATGGTGTTCTGCACTAGCAGTTTTCGCAGGTATTCTGATAGTTGTTCATGACCAGCAGGAGCACCCAAAATACCTGACAGTAACAGTGGAAGTACACACATGATAGCAAGTCTCTCTGCCATGGCAGTTTTAGGTCGTAAGCCTGTAATCAAGCAAGATGAATGAATTTTTTTGATCATGAGATAATCATAAAATCTCTAAAAGATTTTTGTTGATACCTTTGATTCTAGATTGGATGGCAGAAGGGAAAAATGTTAAGTCAGCACTATCACTGTCCCCAACAGCTACCAAGAAAACTGGCAACATTATGTGCACAAGATAATGTTCCCCAAACCGTTCAGAAACATCCAAAAGGTACTGTACATATAATACCAGAATAAGAAATGGACCATAAGTGAATTCATTATCAGGAAATTTGTATGAATATTGAGTGCACTAGTGTGAATGAGCATTTAATATACACATGTACCTTTGTGATTCGAGTTCTTAGATTGTCTTCCTTGCTAGGTAAGAGGCAAGCAAGTTGAATCAAATCAGGAAGACAGTCGATGTGCATCCAATCAAATGCAGGCCAATCCAAATGACCCCTACCCAAGTAAAGTTAAAACTTATGTTTGTTAAGAGTTCAGAAATTGGCTAAACCCGAAAGAAAGGGCTACGCTATACTATTGAATAACAATATGTTCTGAAACTTGGAAGAAACTAAGACACCTCAGGTGATGAAAGGAACTCACCCTGCATATAAGTGAAGCAAGGAAGCAGAGAAAAAGGATTTTCCATTCTCTGAACTTGTAAGAGACTCAATTGCAGAAGCAAAAGGACACGTTGCAATAGCTTTCTCAAGAACAAATGGAAGCAATTCCATCAACAACCGCAGTAGCACATCAATATTCCAGCGCTCTCTTTCTCCTAGAACACGAAGATGAGAATCTACAGAACCTTCAACCCCCGAAAGAGGTGGACAACGCTGAAATTATTGTAAAGACATATCAGTAAGCAATTCAGAAACAGGTCAGTGTTCAAAGGGTGGGAAAATGTCACATAAACAGCACATGTACCTGAGCAGAACCTAAGATGTGGGACAGAAGGACTCGTAGGATATGGTCCAATTTACCTCCCCATTTTATTACTGCTGGAACAAGTTCTTTAAGTGTAGTATCAACCACCACTCCTGAAGGATCGCAGGCCAACTGGAACATCAGCTCCTCAACCTATTAATAAACAAACAGATCCATCTCAGATTGACCTTTCAAATGGAATTGTTATATTTTTTATCAGGAAGTAAGCCTCCACGGCCACGCCATCATGAAGCCATGTTTTCCAGCCTGTTATATAGCTTACATTGCAGCCAAATCTGTGAAGTCAATTTTCTGCTCCATGATTGCCTCTGAGCATTAGTGAGGCTGACCTTAAAATATTTGTCCACGTTTGGGAAGAGTGGGAGCAGCAGTGCCAGGTTATGAGCCGCAGCCTCTCGCACAACTGTGGCAGAATCTTCAATTAGTTGTTGCACAATGGATAGAATGAGAGAATCACGAATCTCAGGCCGAACGAATTCTGCCAGCTCTCCACATGATTGGGCAACTAGTAGCCGACGCTCTTCATATGTATGATTTATCTGCAGATATACTCACATTATGTAATGGTGCTTAAACAATAATATATCAGGCAAATAGACTAAACAGTTTAAACAAACAATATGAGCACCTGTTCCCAGCACTGGGGAAGAAGCTCTGTTTCAGTTCTCATCTCCCCCACATTCTTAGCTAGGCTTACACAGGCCTGCAAAAAAGAAAAGAAGAAACAAAATTAAGTGAGCAACAATGAGCTACTCCACTACTTCTGATTCATGGCTCAGCAATCCATAATGCAAAAGGCATTATGGCCTGCCCATAATTCTGACAGCTTTATAAGTAACTTACATCCATTATAATTCGTCTCTGCTGTTCATCTGGCCGTTTAATTAGATTAAACAATGTGTGAGTTAGAGAATCTCTCACACTGCTCTCTGGATGACGTTCAATTGCACACATGATGAGTGGAAGAAGCTCCTGTAGCCATATGACATCTTGTTAATAGAAAATTAATGTCTTGCAAGAAGAACAGAGACAAGAGAAGGGAAATCCAGATAAAACCTCACGATGGTTGATCAGCACATAAGGTACAATTTTCGGCAATGCATCTGATACTATCTGGATGGTCTCCAAAGCCTATCTCAAGCAATAACATTGTTATTTAAATTGATCCCATACATGTATATGTGAAAAAAGAAGACCCTGAAGAAGAAAGCTACATGCTTCCAGGCTCTTACCATCTTATCAGTTCTTTCCCTCTTAGGACTCTCTGGCTTCTGAACAAACTCTCTATCTTCAGCTGGTGAATTGGAAATGTGATTGTGAAGATTCCGTTGACTTTCATGAAGCAAATTACCATTACAAGAAATTGTCGAGGAATCAGAAATTGAATCATTAGGCTTAATTCCATCTTCATGCATACTTCTGTTGTCTTCAGTAGTGTGTTCAGCATTCTCAACATGTGATCCAGATGCTGACTCAATGGGATTAGACAATAAGGCTACTTCATATGCCTCAACAACTTTTTCTTCTGGCTGTGTATCCTTGCTCTCTGAATTTCCTGTGGATGTCTTTAAGTTTTCTATTTCACTATGAGAGGATTTCATTTCTTCCTTGGATTTATCAATAGAAAGAGAGTGCGTGTTTTCACTTTCTCCAGCCCACCCTCTACTAGCTCGGGCCCCTTCTATGTGCATCTTTAGTGCAGTGATCTCGGCTCTGCAGTCATTGAGTTCCTTTCTCTGAAGATCCAGAGACTGCTTCAGACCTTGAACCTTCAAAGTAAGGCAATGTATAAATTTTTCATGTATTCATGTAATTAGTTTGACAGATAAGAATATAACAATTAATTAGCAAAAAATACCAGATTTTCTCTGTCCTTTAAATCCTTTTGGGCAGCTTCCAAGGACTTTGTTAGAACTACTATCTGGCCATCAGCGAATTCCTTGTTTCTAAGCAAGGAGGTTTTTTCATTATTAAGCCTCTCATTTTCTTTCAATAGTGATTCATTTTCTCGAAGAATGGACATCTTCTCCTGAAGAAAACAGCCATTTGCCAAAAATACAGATAAGTTATGGCATTTCTTCATTTGTGCATGTCATCCATATATGCCATAAAACTTATATATAGTTACTTGAAACAAATCACAAGGATCTTGCAATGGTTAAGAGTTTTTGCCCTTGACCAACAGTAGGTAGATAAGGATCAACAAATTTGAGTCTGAAAACTACATGATAAAAACTTGTAAATTGCTTTAAAATAATGACCTCATGTAGACTGCCTCAAGTTTTCAGTACTACCTGTACCAATACCTAAGTATTTCAGTGTCAGCATGGTCCAGTTTTTGGTACCAACACTCAATACAAAAAGGCATATCGAGTATCAATTATCTACCAGTATAAGTCAGTATGCCTGCTACAGATTGGAATGGTCCGATACTAAAAGCCATGGACTGCCTAAAACTTGTCATGTATCAGAAATGAGAGAACAAATACATATGTAAAACTATGAGAGACTTCAGGTAAGACTTCGTTCACTTATTCATCCTTAAAATGGAAGAGGTATCCATCATTTGAACATAAAAGCCACACAGAACAGACTATTATTAAAGATCCCAGTAAGTTACCTAAATTGGAAGCAACAATGGAAGTGGATTCGGATGTACAAAAGCCAGTGCATATATTTTGAGAAAAATTAAGTACTTAGGAAGCAAGTACTGAACTAAAGTTTCCATACAGGTTTCAAAGCAAATCTAACTAGAAGTGCCCAGCTACTACAGGTTCACCTAGATGATCATAGAATGTTGAAATGTTTTATACACTATAAAGAGACAAGCTGCTAACATGGCACAATAATTTGCCCATGCAATGGACTAAAAAAATCCACAGAATTTGATCTAGACCCATTCGATCTCAATATCGGCCCTTACTTTTATTCAAAACCTAAAGAGAGGTAGAGGCTTTTTAGTTTCTTAGGTTATAGGAAAGTATAGTTTAGAAAAAGGCAATTTTGTAGTTTTCTGTTAACATGTTTATGCCAAATCAGGATTTAGGTAAAACAAGAATCTCATAAAACTTTAAAATAGGCCTTTTATGAAATATCTAGGATCTGTGTCTTTCTTATGATCTTGAACCCCATCTTTGAAACCAAATATTTATCATCCAATCAAGTCATCCAATCTTCTTCTTGTACCCTCTTCCTACTCTCCTTAAACCATCATTTTTTCCTCCTCTTTTTTTCTATCTGCATCCTACCCCTCCTCTCTCACATCTCCTCTGTCCTTCTTCCCATCCACCTGGCACCCCTTACTCTTTCTGCCCTCTATCCCTCTCACATCTTCTTCTACCTCCTCTTAAAGCCACCTTTGTCTCCTCCAATTTCTCAACATCCTCGGTAATACCCCACATCTTGTACCTCTCCTATGAAATTCAGATTGAGTTAGAACTGAAATCTTTTCTGAAATCTAAAATACAAAAGGAGCTAATGATAACCTTGTTCTTTAGATTAAAAAAGGCCAGAACCAGATCTAAAGCAAATTTATATTTTGTAACCCCAAATTGTAGATATGATGTGGCTAGAAATGCATTGAGATCAGGAATTCAATTAGCCTAGCTGGCATAGCAAGAAGGATTCTCATTCATGTCTTAAAGAATAGCACAATATTTTTTAGTTGGGCTGAGGGGCTAATTTAGTCTAGTTGCAAAGCTAATAGTGAAGTCACTAGAGCAAGGATTCTCAGATTCCTGGCATGGGGTACATAGAATCTAATGATGATGTTTTCCATCAAATATTTGTTGCAATACTACTAAAATTGTTCAACACGTTAGTTGCATTTAAAATAAAGTGAATCAAATCCAACCAAATCTGAAACCTTTTAATTGATGTAATATTTTATGAAGATAATCCCCCATGAGGTTATGCAGAAATCCAAGACATGTAAAAGTTGAATTACTTACATGATAGGTTTGGCAATGTGGGGCTTTATTAGTTTGATGTATGGATGCTAAATAAATACTTGGATTATTTAATATTTTTTATTAAATTTCAAAGAAATTTTTTTTACTTGTTTATTATCTTTACGAGCTATGACATCATGTATCAATGTTTTGACTTCTGGTTGAACAGTGGACCAATGACCCAGCCACTAAAACAGGTTGTCACATACAGGTTTCAGAACATCTTTTGGTATGCTCTAGAAACAAGTAGCATCATGTTTTAAGCCAAAAAATATACAATAGCTTGTTAATGCAACACATAAGAGATTATAAGTAATGGTAGTCCCTCATGCATGTCAACACAACAATTGGATATAGCAAAAAGAACGCTAGCAATTTTCTGAAAATATAAATCACTCAGAAAATTCCAACTTGCAAGGCTCAGAATATGCTCAAGGCGTACCTCAGCAGCCTCAGAGGTAGAAGAAATGTACTGATAATAGTAACGGCGCAAAGCATCGGATACACAAGCTGAACTGTTTGACCAGACATCAAGGTTTTGATCAGTAACCTGCAGTGTAACATGATCAGATGAATGCTGCATTGGGATTTTATGCAAATCAAAGAAAGAAGAAGAATAAATAGATCCAAGTAAAATCCCTTGCACTGAAGAATTTCTGTCAAAATCCTGCATGAGCACAAATTGAATTTGAATTTCAAGCTCAAAACTTATGCATTGCTGAGAACATAAAAACCTTGGTTGAATGCAAAAAAATGCAAAAAACTTTATTGCCTCTGCACTTTCATGAACAATAACTGCAGTAACTTTGTACAAGTTTATGAAAATTGATGACAAACCACCAGTTTTGTGCATATTTTGATAAATATCCAAAGTTTTGGTGAACTATATTGTCAATTTAACTTAAGGAGCAAGTACCATACGCCCATATTGTTACTATAAGGCACTGAATCAAGATTTGCCATCTCAATACTGATCCCTGTATTAGTATCATTCTATTACTGTATCAGTAAATCTGGAACAGAGGCCAGTTTGGAGTACTGACACTTGGTACACTTCCTATAACGCATTCTGGTTTAGCACGAGTGTGGTACAGTTGTTATGCACCAATACGACAAACCATGCACAGACTCCTATATCCATGGCTATTGATTTACAAAACCTGCCCAACATAACCACATAAAAGTGAATAAAGCATGCATACCTGATGCCTCCAAAAAACTCATGGTGGATCAAAGACCAAGAGTTCACCAGTTTTGTTAAGCTAAATGAAATCATGGATCATACATGTTCATGAAAAATTGTTCGATAGCATAATAGAAAATGAATAGGTGGCTGCAAATCAACATGCACTTTTCTCTATTGATGAAAAGATGAGCAATTCTGCCTATATAGCAGTATTCTATTAATAACGGAGAAGGACAGGAATTGTAGAAATGATGCTCAAATTAGATATAAAGCACCAAATGCAAACTCCATTGTGGTATGATCATCACACAAATACTTGGCTTTGGTGTTGATGTAGAAGACAAAATAGTGCTTCTTGCTCAAATGAGTTCAATGACAGGAATCATGTAAAAGCCAGCAGAATATAAATCAGTAAAGTTCACCAGTCCACTCAAACTAAATGATAGAGAAGAGCACTAAGAAATTGGGCCTTTGGCACAAGTTATAAAATGTCAAAACTAGGAATTGTTAGGCTGCTGACCAGCTGATGACATTGAATACATTATTCCACAGCATTGCGGTTATTAGGCTGAAGCTTAAGATTAAAATGACACACAAGGATAGATCATGTTGAAGTGAATTGCAGCAACAAAATGTGATTTAAGGAAAAGAGAAAACCTTGAGTCCCATAGTCAGCGAAATCAGTCATAAAAATATTACCAAACCCTACGTTCTGTACAAAGAAGAAAGAGTTCTCACTGCCAAACAATGAAACAATAATAACAAAAAAAAAAAATCTGCTCTCACTCATGACTTGGGAGCATGAAGTTATCAATTCTTTTTGCATCACAATAATCATCCACCTCATCCATTTAGGCTCTTTCTATCTCTCCAAAGAGGGATTAAAGCCATCCACCCCTTCCCTAGCTTTCTGTGCCAATAAAAGTCATCAATTAAGTTTTATCTCTTTTAGAATTATAGCTGTCAGATTGAGCCCTCTTCTCCGTTTAATGGAAGTCAAACACTCAAACTCATTAACCCTGATATCCTTCCTTTTATATGGGATGGCAAATATTCATCAATTCCCCATTACTATCATGCAAAAATGGTGGAAAACATGGCAATCTATCACTTAATTTTTGAGAGGAATATGGCCTACCTAAATTCAAGGAAACTAGATACCTATGTTTTAGATGGACCGATAAAAGGTCAGTTTGCCATCCAGTGATAGGAAGCATAATGAAACTACTATATGAAATGAAGAGACATGCCTACGCTTGCTGCAAAACTGCAAGCCCATACAAAGATCCAGTATAATCAGTCCCAACTGGAACTTGTGCTTATTAATCTAGAGAAAAGATTGCAATAGATCCATAGTAGAGGTCGTAGAACATATAAAGGGGTAGTAACACACTCATAGAGGCTAATTTTCCCCAAAATATTGGATCAATCAATAAAGGGTAGTTTTGTATTTGACTTACTCTAAATTGCATATTGAAAATTATATGGCTGCATCAGTAAATATTATCTCTACATTTTTTAAGGGTTGGAGTAATGAATTGGATGCATCATGTTCAGGGAAACTCGTGTTGACATGTGCACTTGTAGGTTGATACTCAGATCAATACTTGATCAAAGATGCAGAAGACATTATTCAAAAGAATCTTCTAGGGAAAACATCAGTATAAAAGGTATGAGGAATCCAACAATGACAACAAATAAAAAAAAGGAATGAGAATTATTGAAAATGAAGAAATCAAAAGGAAATGCTATGAGGATATCTGGGTTCACAAGTAGAGCCACAAATTAATTGTCTTGCATGGTATGTCATCCGCTATGGTGTATTTCGCTCCCTTTTTTTTTTTTTACTATTGGTGTATTTCTTATTCCTGCTTGTGGATCTAGCGTTTTGATGCTAGGTGGCAAATATTTTCTACTTTTTTCTGAATGTAAGCCATCATAGCTTTGCCTGCAAAACTCTCATGCATGCATTACATATATTCAGTAATATATTTGTTCATGCACTTATATGAAGATATGAAATTAAAATAGACAACTTAAATGTACCTTGTATTGACCATTACTTCCCAATCCATTATTACAAGTTTTGGTTAGTTGATATATCTATGTGTATATATATAGAGTGCATGAGAGTAATAGCCATATAAGAAATTAAATCCTTTGTGCTGTAGCATGAGAAACAGGATTACATATTCCTTCTTTTCTCAGTGTAATTTTTTTTCCATAAAACTGACTCGTGATGGAACTCACCATGGCATGTGCGTTTAGTTGAGCTTATCTTACACATAATGTCTAACAATAATTAAGCAATCATGCATAAATACTACCAACCTCCTCAATAAATGTCATGGCAGTAAGACGGTACCCAGCAAAAAGCAGGTACTCCTTCACAGCACAATTTAGATCTCTACGTTCAGTGTCTTTTAGTGGGCCTAAAAAAGAAAAGGTGATCTCTCTCTTATCCTGTTGATTTTTAGGACCATCAGCTACAAAGACATCTGAATGTGGTCCTGCAACCAAAAAAGAAGTTTGACATGAATGTTGCAAAGGAAATAAATGTCTAAGTAGAAGTCACAGGAATGCTTCAGAATGTAATTAATGGGTGATAATAGATCTTGACCATACATACATAACACTAACTTAGGACCCATTTTCCCTGCCACCACAATTTTATTTGCTTTTGTCAACTCATCAACTAAAATTGGCAAAAAGAATCTATATTATGAAAGCATAAGTCATACAACCCTGCAAGCAAATGCTGTGTTTGAGTGAGAAAGTAAACTTCTCACTTTAAAGGTGCACCAGTTAAAGATATAGGTTTTTTTTTTTTTTTTTTTCAATTGGAATCAAATATAAAAAATGTCTGCCACATATAAATTTATGTGAGAAAGACATGACATTATAATGAAAGATGTCTTCTCCCGTCCCACCATTTCCTTCATGATAACATCTCGCAATCATAGTTTACTTGATTTTTGATAGTTTGCATGAAACAGTGGTGTACCATTGCTTTCATCAGGATGGAACTCCATCTGTTTTTGCAACTCTGTTTTCAGTCTTGACAAATCTTCTTGGGCTAAACGAAGCTCATATTCACTGATTGCCAATTTTTCTTCTACAGCTACTTTCTCTTCTAGCAAACTTTGTGGATCTGCAACTGGAACAGGGTAGACAAAGATCAATGATCAAAGTTCTTTACATCTGTCAACAGCCCAGAATTGTTCATAAAACAACTTTCACTACAAACAATTGAAAAAACATGTTACTTATATTTAAAAAATGATGAAACAAAAAACAACGATGTGGCAATGTGGTTCTACTAGGTTTATAAAATTGTAATTTAACCATACAATATCTAAATAGCATTGTAACACGATTTATCAGATAGCCAATGTGCCCCTCAGCTGTGGACTTAGCCTCACAACCAAGTGGTTGCCTAGCCATCAAGGTACTCGCCGTGGCAATGGACTTGGTACACCATACACCATTGATCTTGACAGAATTTTGTACAGTTTAATAACTTAACATTCCAGTATGCTCTAAGATTTACATAGTGAGTGCTTCTAAAATCTATAAAAAAAAATTTTCTAGATCTTTAAGTTATCCTTCCTCTTCTTGAACCTTTTTCCTCGCATATGCACTCCTTCCCTTGTGCAAGCAGTTTAAGATCCCATGAATCTTTATGTTGCGTATTAACTAACTTTTAATAATTTTTTCATATATTTTTAGCTAGAACTTTAGGGAACCATAATTTCAAATCTAGGAGTCTGTTTGAGACAGAACTTTCTGAAATATGTAGGAGAACATTCCCAAGATTCTAGAGATAAACTAATGAAATTCTCTCATTATTTCCTCCCTCTTTTATTTATTGCATACTCAAAACCATGCTTAGACCTATCCTATCCAGGTTTAAGGACTGTTTCTGTGATCATGGAGACTGATGGGGCGGGAAATCTCCTCCCCTCCCCTTTTCTCCTTAGCGGCTCGGTGACACATGAGTCCGGTCCCTAGGTGAACTGAGTAAGATTGAGCACTTTTTAAACATGTCCCTCCAGGGAAGATGAACGATTCCCTTTCTACTCTTTCTGACTCCTGTAGCTGGAGGTAACCCTAACACCTGTTCTCAAGTAAGCATAACAAGGAGCCGGCCAAAATGCTTCCATGCAATTTTAGAAATCTTCAACGTCCAAAATAAAAGAGGCAGGAGAAGCCGATCCCCTGTCCATTCCCTTGTTACTAGCTGGCAGAAAAAGCCAACTTCTGCTCCCATTATGGTTGCACACTAATACATGTGACTCATGACCATATCCGAAGTCACTGGACTGCAATCCCTGCCAAGAGGGTCTTAATTCGTCGACTCCCCGGTATCGACCCCTTGGTATAGCCAACCCCTGGCGAAATGGGAACAATTCAACCTGCAGCTACGACCCCTAGCCAACAAGATGACACCCCAAAGCATAGTATACTAAGACCCCTTGGTAGAGGCTATCCAGCCTACGTCCTTATCAACTCAAGGACGTAATTTGGAAATCACGTCCGGTAATCCCTGGCATATACTTTAATAAACAGGATATGACCCTTTCTGGGTGACCTTCCAAAATAATAATTAATGAAAGTGCCTAGCGACCAGATAAGACAAGGGTTTCATCATCGAAGGAATAAACAAGCGGCATGATTTTTCATGTAGTCACCTGACATGATTGGACAATCAATTAAATTTTACTAACTCGTATCTCATTTCTCGTCCATGCATCATCCTAAGAATCTAGGATATAAAAAAGAAAAACAAGAAAGAGATCCAGGATCTATCATTATACTCCACCCCACTTTCTTCTTCTGTTGTCTAGTATCATCTTGTTCACCAGAGGAGCTCCATTAGAACCATCTCCGGCAGGGTCTTTTTCTAGAGACAAACCATAAGTACCTCCTTTCCAGCATACTCTGGCAACAGGTCAAATATCAGCAACAACAGAGATAATCAAGAATTGATGTCTATTTTATTCTCTTGTATCTTAATTCTTGAGATAACATAATTAGGATTAACATTTTTTTTGTAGTTTCCAGTATTAAGGTTCGATCTACATTAATCATAACAAAATCATTTGATGTCTATAAACAACAGCATCAAATCTATATCATCTTCAACATGTTCTTGGAAATAGTCTAAGATGACAAGCGCCAAAAGCTCCCCAAAAAAAATAATAAATAAAACTATAAAAGACAGCAAGCCATGAAGCATGATTCCGGCAACTTATGCAATATTTCTAGCTTAGAGAATCAGGAGAAAGATCTCGATGAGTTTAAGCAGACTTTGATTTAGACTATATGTTTGGACGATGATCATTGAGAAACTGATGGCTGATAGGCGTAAAAAAATTACAAAGGTCTCAAAGATCTTGATAAGATTATCCAGAGAAACCTGAACTTTTGCAAGAAAAGCAAACAAAAGGAAGACGGACAGATTAGAACAAACATCCACATATAACAAACTCAAGAGAAAATTGTGACAAGAAATACCTCAAGATCTACCGTGAATGACATGAGAATAAATTTAGAGATCCAATATGGAGAATTGTGCGATTTCTATGTATAGAAAGCACCACACACACCGAAAAAAAAAAAAAAAAAAATCAAGTATAAACATCGGGGAAGAATAAGTAATGTGCAGTGCTCATGTTCATTTCCTCTAAATTGGCGATCCAGTATCGACTAGCTCCATCTTTGGATGAAAAAAGTAAAGAAAGGACAACTGATTCATGCTGCACATCATTACTAAAAATTGCTGAAACAGATCAAGATCCAGAAATTGTACCAAGAAGCAGGCACGTAAATGATTCGATACAGCGACAAGAAAAGCGAATCAAGATTCAACCCTGGATACATCGACAAGAAAAGAGACAAGAGGAGCGATTGGCATACGGGGAGGAGACCAAGAGACAGAGATCTTGGAGGAGGAGGCGGAGGAGGAGGAAGGAGGAGGGTAATGAAACCTCGGAGGGCGTTGAAGCTGGCAATCTGGTCGGGGGGAAAGTGGGCGGGGTCGGAGAAGAACTCCCGGAGGCGGATGGCCTGGTCGTGGCGGCCGTCCTCGAGGAGCTCGTGGAGGAGCTCGAACGCGGTGAGCAGATACTTCTCCTGCAGCAGGAAATTCACCACGCAGTTGCACAGCGACGATCGTTCCACGTCCATCGCCCGCGACAACGGATCCATCATCGCAACAACAACCGATGACGATGCCCTCCTTCTTCCTCCTCTCCCTTCTCCGTGTTTTGGTTGGTTGATGATTCGATGGTTCGATCCTTCCTAGCTAATTAAGAGGCGTCTGGAAGTCGCTCTTGTAGTGTTTCCTTCCACCCGAGTTAGATCTGATCTGGCTGGACCAGAGATTGGAAGGGTTCGGTCCATGTCACCACGGGGACTTTTCTTGTTGAAGGGTCGGTGGTGCCCGCCCCGCCCAGGGTTAACGTGGAACAACGAGAAATTATATGATGGATCCGGTCCTGTGGATCCGGTCCTGTACCAGGGACACGTATACGGTTGATGATATATAAATTCTGACGGGGATACCGTGGCGAGTGATTATTGGCCCAGTACTCCGGACCGGGTCCCTCTAAAAATTTCTCATGGAACAACCGTGTCAATGCCAGCTCTGTCAGCTGTTTTTTTTTTTTTTTAACCGTCACCGACCTGCTCTTTTCAACGTGAGAAGGAAAGGGAAATCCCGGGGAACGATGACCCTGCGAAGTAAATAAAACGCTAACATGTGTCCATAATTCCTCGTTTGGATGAGATATTCTACGTCTCTGTCCATTGCTAGGTTATTTTGTTAACCTGTATTTAGTGAAAGGAATAGTGTGCGGATTGGCCAGCTTCCCTGCACTAGTCAACTTCTTTTGATAGCTCTTCTATGTCTTCTAATTTAATTTTCGTTTTGTATAGAGATTTCCGTACGGCCCTTGTTTTCAAAAACTCTGACTACTTTTGTATTTCACTTCTTTCATTGTTCTGTTACCCTTGTTTTTATGGATGACAATCAGGCCATAAATAGATCGGATTAGATATGAATCAAGTTAAAATAATTTCAACCTAGATCTATTTATTAAATTGATCATGTTTTAAAATTTAAACCCGATCTATTTAATAAACATGTTATCCAACATTACCTGTTTATAACTCATTTGCATCTCATATTAAAAAATAGGTATGCAACCCGATTAAAAAAAAAACTTATCACTGCACTACGAGCAAGTTGTCTATGGAAGGGAGGGGGTGGCAAGTTGGTGGAGGGAGTACTTGCAGGAGCTCGAGATGGACCAATGGAGGGAGGGAGGACATGCCATAGACCAAGAGAGGGGCCACGAGCTACTGCATGGGAGGTGACCGACGATGGAAGGGAGGGCTCCAATGAGTTGAGCAACTCAAGTCATGGAGGAGGGGAGGAGTGCGATACGGGCATCGAGGATGAGATGGGCGAGATAGTGGCATATGTGAGAAAAGCCAAAGCCAAAGCCAAAGCTTGGATGGTTTGGAAGCAGACGAGGGTTAGGGAAGAAGATGGGAGTGGCAGGCAGTGAAAAAGTTTGGCAGCATTGCAGTAGTAATAGTTGTGGAGGATGCGAGTGAAGGAGAGGTGGAAGCGACAGGAGAGGTGGGTGGCCAAGTTGAAGGTGAGGCTCCTTCAAGCGCAAGCCATTTAGAGGCACCGCGAACAAGGGGAGGATCTTACAAGAAGGGATTCCAAGAATGGATGAGGAATTCCAAAGCCGCCGCCCCTGCATCGTCGTTTACGACTCCCTCATCAATGACTTCGATGAGTCCTGTCCCCTCTTCGAGACTGTCGTCGCCGCTAACATCCTCCCTTGCTTCCTACAGCCCCCCGAGCCCTAGATCTTCACCCTCCACCAGCTCATTGACACCTTCTACAATGATGGGTGGTGGGTTGGCATCATCTCAGCTCTCCCTCTACGGGGCGGAGGGAAATACTTAGTATGCTTTTTGAACACTAACAAGGAGATAGAGTTTACCTCAGTGGAGCTGAGACCCCAATGCTACTGGATCCGAGGTGACTAGCAAGGAAAGGGAGGGCTCCGACAGGTTGAAGGGGGGATGCATGGGAAAGGAAAGTGCATGGAGATTGAAGAGAAGAGGAATGGGGATGCACGGTAGAGGAGAGGGAGGGCTCCAATGGTAGTGACAGGCAAGTTTGGAGATGAGGTGGGACTTGGGAGGACTGGAGAGGCTGGGCTACTAGAGCGAGGGAAATGAAAAAAAAAAATTATCTACCACACCACCCACCCCCTGCACGAGGTTAGGGTGACATGACACGACAAGAAGAAATTTAAATTTCAAATAGATCGGAACAAAACTGAATATTTTTTAAATTTTAAATAAATTAATTTTATATTGATTATTTTTAAAAAAAATATAAACGTGTTAATCATATTATGCCGGTTGAAAGCTTTAAATCTAAACTCGATCCATTTAATAAACGGGTTAACCTGTTTATGACCAGAACCCGTATAAGCTCAACCCAAATCTATTTAAGGCAGGTCGAACGTGGGTTGGATCATATTTTGCCACCCCTACTTGATTTGTTTATTTCTACTATAAACTCTACCAAGAAAAAGTAAATAAAGCAACGAAGATCCTTTAAGATCTTGGTAACTTTAGGTCTCATTTCTTGGAGGGTAAATAATTTACTTGCTAATCATTATTTTTTTAGATAAATATATTTTCAAACAATATTTAGATAAAAATGTTTTATCGACATTTTGTATACGTTAAAAAATAGTTCTAGAATTTATTATTCATATTCTTTTATATTACTACTTTTACAATAGATTATAATGATAAATTATTATAATAATATATTACATAATGTTATTATATATTATACTATAATGATAAACTATCTTATAACAGATTGCATTATAATAAATTATTAACATATTATATTAAAATTATATTATATTATATTTGTATTAGATTATATTAATATATTATATTATATTACACTATAATATAATACAGAGATATATTATATATTTATATGATTATGTATTATGTTATAATAATATTATATGATTATTATATTATTTCATGATTGGGGGTGCTTTGGAAATAAAATAAAAAATTATGTTCTCAACTTTTTTTTATTACATGAGTAAATGCTATAATGAAAAAATAACTTACCTACACAGAGTGGTATAAGAGTATGAGTAAGCTAGCCAATAAAATATTGTTGTAGGTCATGCAACCGGAGCCAACTAGCTCTTGATAGTTTTTTTTGATATATTTTGGTCCGACAATTAAAAATTTATATATAAAGTGATGGGTATGATTGTATCTTATCTACTTTACTTTTTAAAGCTCATGATTGTTATATAATCTAAATTTATCATGATAATATCTTTTTGGGTAAATATTATGATAATATCCTTCAAGTTAAGTTTGATAATATCTTTTTATTCTGGTTTTATGTACATTAACCAGCTATAGCTTAAATATATTGATTTTCTTTTTTTTGATAAATCGGATATTTCATTAAACAGTTCTGGAAAAATTACAACCCAAACTATCTGCAAACAAGATATATCTAAACTGTACATGCATTTCTTTGAGAGAGATGCAAATGAACCCTCCCGAGTGATGCGCAATAAAAAAAGCTGCCCAGTCTGCCGCGGAGTTGGCTTCCCTATAAACGTGGCGGATGATAAGCCCAAAACAGTGGCGGAGCATAACACTATGTCCTGTAGAAGGGGGAGGGTGGGAGTGTTCCTGATAGCCTTCTGGATCCAGGAGATGACCGTGAAGGAATCGCCTTCAATAACGAGGCGATCGAAATTACGGATCCTCCTGGCATACTTGATACCCACCTAAGCTCCATAGAGCTCTGCTAGGGGAACAGTATGTTCTACTAGATTAGAGCCCCCAGTCGCTATAAAGCCAGCAGCCGAGGATCGAATGACAAAAGCAGCTCCTGCCACCCGCCCTCTAACACTCCCATCTAAGTTGATAGTAACAAAATCTTGAGGAGGGGGCTCCCAAGAAACCAGAATCCGAAGAAACGCTCGAGGAGCAGAACCGGAGCCCCAAATCTCAGACGATGCTACCATCGATCCATGATACTCCATGTCCTGAGCCCTGGCTCTTTCCACAATGAAGGTAGGTGAGCAGGTCTCGGACTTAAAAATCATGGCATTCCGGGTGATCCACAGCTGATAAGCGAGATAAGCTATAAGGCTCCGGGAAACAGTAGCAGGGGGAGAATGCAAGGAGCGAATGAAGATTTCTACCACATCGTCTCTCGAGTACATAAGAGCACTATAGCCAGCTAGGGTCTACACACGCCTTGCCCGTAAGCAAAGGAATAATGTATGGTCCAAGGACTCCTCCGGATCAGCACAAAAAGGACAAGAGGGAGCTATATGAACTCCCCTCGAGCTGAGAAAGGATCTCGTAGGCAGGTGACGCCACATCACCTTCCAGAGAAAGAGATAGACCCGTGGGTGCACCGGGAGAGCCCAGATCCAACCAACTTGGTCAGTCCCCTGCTGAGAAGGATGGTAAATAGTATAGAGATCCACCAATGGGGCCGAGGTGGAAGAAGAGGACCCCCAAACTCTGGTATCCTGACTGGGCGAGAGAGGTAAAGCAATAAAGAGAATATGATCCTTTAGATGCTCCCCAAAATATCGAGAGATCAGCATAGAATTCCAGATTTGCATCCCCAAAGTAATAAGGTCACTGACCATCCAGGAATTCGGCAAATCCGAGGATATGAATGTTGGCCATATGTGAAGGGAGATTTCAAATATCCAGATATCAGCCCAAACTCTGATAGATTTCCCATCGCCAACCATCCATCTAAAGTAGTGAAAGACCTCCAGAATCCTTCTCCTGATCTCCTTCCAGATAGGTGACCCTCGAGAGGAGGGCACAAAGACACCCCCCTCCAGAGATCTAGTATCATATCTGGCTCTCATAAAGGAAGCCCACAAACCGGCCGAATTAAGGAACAAAGTGGTAGCATGACGAGCCAACAAAGCCTCCCTCATGCTGACAAGCGAATAGACTCCAAGACCACCCTCCTGCTTAAATATATTGGTTATCTAGATAAATAGAAATGTTTGTTTATTTATTTAATTAGAATAAATAGTTTAAATAGAAATCTTTATTTTGAAACCTAATTACAAATGATGTGATTGATTTTTTCTCTCTCTATTGCTTAACAAGTCAACTTAAATCAACAGCGCAATCACCCTGCATGCATAATCCTATCACCTAGCTAGCATGGATTTTTGCTGAAACTAATTTTAGTGCTAGTCCTTGCCAATTCAACAGGGTATTAAAGATGCAAGCGCCAAAAGATGAGTTATCGTACAAGAAATTCAAGTTTTTCTAATTTTTTTATAGAATGGATATAAAATTGGAATTTTGTGAAATGATGCACGCATTTTTACCCCAGGGCGAGTGATATCCATTTGGTACAATTCTCTCGAAGTATACTTGATCACAAAAATTATATAAAAAATAATTTATTTTTTAAAAAAAATAAAAAAAATCTTAAGATCATGTGTCACATAAATAAAAATATCATCCTAGTTCTATCAAAATAGTAGACGGATCTTGGCCAAATAACCCGACCAACTTATCCTAGCTCTATTATGGACTGTTAATGATTTTCGTGCATATACTAATTTATCTGGCTGGAGCAGTAAGGGACGGGTTGCATGTTCTTCTTATAGTGAATTAACCCATTCAATTTGGTTAAAGCATGGAGGAAAGTTTTGTTATATGGAACATCATCGATGGTTGGAGGCAAATCATTCATTTCGATTTCAGAATAATTTATTTGATGGTATTATAGAGTTGGGATTTGCTCAAATTCTACCTTCTGGTTCTGATATTCGTAGACAAATACTTGGTATCAAACACAGTTACGGTAAGATGACAATGTCTTCTAAAAAGCGAGGAAGAGATGATGTTGATACTTCAGCACAAGAAGTATTGGAGGAAGTCAATACTTGCACTTTAGATACAGTAGTGTTCGAGGATCCAGATAATTTTTTTGAAGTTGAAAATAATGATGATATAATGACAGCATCTATCCATCAGCATACTAAATAATTATGGAAGAAAAGAAGCATATTCTTTGACTTACCTTATTGGAAGCATAATATACTCCGGCATAATCTTGATGTTATGTGTTGCTGATCCCGCCGCCGCGCCTGTGACTTCAGAACCGCCGATCCGACTAGACCGTCTCTCCCATGAGGCCTCCTGGCTGGATCAAACCTGCAAGGCAAGGTCAGAAACCCTAGCCGGGGATCCCGGCGAGGGAGCTCCGACGGTCAAGTTAGTAGACGGCGAGAGGGAACAGATTCTCTGGGACGGGCCCCCGAAGGAGTCCCGGACTCAGAGAACGTGTTAGCAAGAAAGGTGTCAGAAAGACCAGAAACCCGGCTGGGTTCCTTCGCCGAGCTCACGCCAAGGGCCCCCCTCTCGGGACCTTGGATCTTGCTCTTGAAGCAGAGTCTCCAGCCTTCGTTTTTTGTTTGCTTACCCCCTTTGTCGTCTATCTTCTCCTTCCTTTTATCTCCTCCTGTTGCCCCCGCCCGTTTTCCGCTCCCGGGAGGCTCCCTTGTTGCTTTCATCTCCTCCCCTCCGCCCCTTTCTCTTTCCCCTTCTGGATCAGAGGGTCGGGCGGCTTTCCGGCCTCGTTTGCCAAGCCTAGCGGGGAAAGAGTAGGGGAGGGGGGCGCTGGTCAGACTGCCGACCAGACCTTGGACCGAGCATGAGCGCTCTCCTTCCCAGGCACCGACGCTATCCGTTATCGGGTCCTGTCTTGTCAGAGCCTCGTCTCTCGACTGTGGAACATGTCGGGCCGACGTAAGTGATGTCTCGCATGTCGCCGCCGTCCGTACGGGGCACCTTTCTCGGGGTGCGGCGCGCACGGCTCGAGGGGCAACCTCGGAGCCCGCGCCTCCATTCTTCGGGGCCTTCTCTGTACAGGCTGGCCCGCGTCGGCCGAGGTGGACACCTGGCGGAGCGGCAGAAGGATGCTCGGCTTCGGCCGAGGTGGTCCCGTCTCCGGGCGCCACCTGGCGAAGGAGCGAAGGGGCCCGGCTCGACCTCGGCCAAGGTGGGACCGTCTCAGGGTGCCACCTGGCGAGGGAGCAGGGGAGCCGCCGGCCTCGGCCGAGGTGGACCCCTCCTGGGTGAACACATGGCGGAGCGGCAGGAGGACGCTCGGCTTCGGCCGAGGTGGTCCCGTCTCCGGGCACCACCTGGCGAAGGAGCGAAGGGGCCCGGCTCGACCTCGGCCGAGGTGGGACCGTCTCAGGGTACCACCTGGCGAGGGAGCAAGGGAGCCGCCGGCCTGGCTCCCGGCCGAGGTGGACCCCTCCTGGGTGGACACCTGGCGGAGCGGCAGAAGGATGCTCGGCCTTGGTCGAGGTGGTCCCGTCTCCGGGCGCCACCTAGCGAAGGAGCGAAGGGGCCCGGCTCGACCTCAGTCGAGGTGGGACCGTCTCAGGGTGCCACCTGGCGAGGGAGCAGGGGAGCCGCCGGCCTCGACTGAGGTGGACCCCTCCTGGGTGGACACCTGGCGGAGCGGCAGAAGGAAGCTCGGCTTCGGCCGAGGCGGTCTCGTCTCCTGGCGCCACTTGGCGAAGGAGCGAAGGGGCCCGGCTCGACCTCGGCCGAGGTGGGACCGTCTCAGGGTGCCACCTGGCGAGGGAGCGGGGGAGCCGCCGGCCTCGACCGAGGTGGACCCCTTCCGGGTGGACACCTGGCGGAGCGGCAGATGGATGCTCGGCTTCGGCCGAGGTGGTCCCGTCTTCGGGCGCCACCTGGCGAAGGAGCGAAGGGGCCCGGCTCGACCTCGGCCGAGGTGGGACCGTCTCAGGGTGCCACCTGGCAAGGGAGCGGGGAGCCGCCGGCCTCGGCTGAGGTGGACCCCTCCTGGGTGGAAACCTGGCGGAGCGGCAGAAGGATGCTCGGACCGAGCTCGACCTCGGCCGGGGCGGAGCTGCATCTGACTCATCCGAAAAAAAACTCCACGTGGCTCGAATCATGCCCAACGAAATCTGAGACATACCACGTCATCGTTACGGCCGTAACATTATGTATATAGAAAAGAATGTTTGTGATAATTCGATTGGAATAATATTAAATCTTGATGGAAGACTAAAAATAACATGAAGGCACGTCTTGATTTAAAAGAAATGGACATCCAACATGAACTTCATCCACAAGTACTTGCAAATGATAGAACTTATATTCCTCATGCATGTTATACAATGTCTAGTCGAGAAAAATATATTTTCCTGGTAGTTTTAAAGAATATCAAGGTTTCTGATGGATATGCATCAAATATTTCACGATGTGTGAATCTGAAAGAGCAAAAAATTTCAAATCTTAAAAGTCATACTAATGTAAGATATTTTTCCATTGGCTTTAAGGTTGTCAATGCCGAAACAAGTTATTACAGTTATTTTTCAGTTATCATCATTCTTCAAGTCATTATGTTCTAAGGTTCTTGATCCTCAGGAGCTTGATCAGTTGCAGTCTCAAGTCATACTTACGTTATGTCAGATGAAAAAGATTTTTCCTCCTGAATTTTTTATGATTATATTTTATCTACTCATTCACCTAGCTTTGGAAGCTAAACTTGGTGGACCAGTATAGTACAGATGGATGTACCATATCAAGAGGTAATGTTGTAAAACTAAAATTTCATAATTTAGATATCTTTTTTATTATTTAATGTAATATTAATATTAAAATTTTAATAAATATCATACTTTTTGAAGGTATCTTGTACGTTTGAATAATTATATATAAAACAAAGTCCATCTTGAGGGCTCAATAATAGAGGGATATATTGCTGAAGAGTGTTTAACATTTTGTTCAAGATATCTCGAAGGTGTAGAGACTGTATTCAATCGACCTCAACATCATGGCGATACTATAGAGAATACAGATATATACAAATATGCATCTTCCGAAAGATTTATAGGAAAAGCTGAAAGTATTATTCTTGACCATAAATCCTTGTCACAAGCACACCGTTATGTATTGCTACATAGTGACATAATATCTGACTATCGCAGGTTAGTCTATTTACACATGGATAATACTAAATATTTACATATTGTTGTTAAATTTATATTTGATTGTCATGTAGTGAATTTTTAGATATACAACGACAAGCCAATCATTCCACTCATCCTAATCCAAGGATTAAACAAAGATAGTTGGTTGAGTTATTCCCTAATTGGCTTGCCAATCAGGTTAGTATATAAGTCATATAATAATTTTACATACATTTAACATCAAATAAGTGATCGATAGTTGATATTATATTTTCTAGGTATCGGTATTGATGGAGAAAAATTGTTTAGCAGAACTAATAGCACTTGTCAAAGGTCCTAATTATATTGTGAATAAATATAATAGTTTTATTATAAATAGCTTTAAATTTCATATCAAGGAGCGTGAGAAATTTAGAAAAACTCAAAACAGTGGTGTTATGGTAAAGCAGATGAAAAATATTATTATGGTATACTTAAAGATATTTTTGAATTGAATTATTATGAAAATTTTAAAGTTGTATTATTTCGATACAATTAGGTGGATATAAATATACCAAGAGGTTTGAAAAAGGACTCAAATGGATTCATACTTGTCAATTTTTCAAGATTGATACATACGGGTGTGTTATTGAAAGATGATCCATTTATCTTTTCATCTCAAGCTCGACAAGTTTTTTATGTACAAGACTTGAAAGATAAAGAATGTGTTACTATTATTAAGACAAAACCCAGAGACTTGTATGACATTGAAAAAAGGGTGGAAGAAGATGATGATGATACTTATACTCAATGTATGCCTTATAATATTATACCGGATGATCATATAAATGATACAACCATTTTGGTTAGGTTGGATTCCGAAGAAGGTACAACTGGTTGATTATGACAAGTAAATAGTTTATAAGATGGTTTACATTTTTGCATGAATAATTATCCAATCTTTTAAATAGCAATTCATTTTCGTTATAATTTGATTATAGTATTGGCTGACTTGGTTTTTAATAATGCATGTTGGGTACACTATGCCTCGAAGGAAGCGCCTATCGGATGTATAGTTTCAGTTTTCTCAGACCGAAACTGGTACTTCGTCACAGCAGCTTGACGAGAGTCGATCAGTTTTACATCGGTCTGATGCTAGTCCATCTATTTCTGCACATCTGGCGGAGGCCAGTACCTCTCCATCACATCAGGCCGACGCCATTCCCTCCGAGTCAGCACATCATGATCCTCTTACTGATCATCCAGATGATAAGCCTATCATCGATGACATACAGATACAGGATAATTTAATAATTTCATCTCATTTCAATTTATACATATGCAATAGTTTTGATATATAATTTTATGTATTTTTTTTGTAGATGGATTCGGGAGACTTAGGCGAAGGCGATGACCCACACTAGTCCGTGATGTGTGGCAGTTATTTGAGGGTGAGAGGATAGTTATCGAGTGCAACAAGCTAGGCCAGCCTATTAAGAAAGCTGCTAGCTTGTTGACTAGTTTTTTGGGGACAGTAGCATGCCGGGGTCAGCTATGTCCCCTAAATTATCCGAATTGGAACGACATGCTTTTTGCCTATAAAGTAGAGATGCTACGAGTTGTGCAGGTAAAAAAATTGATATATTATTTTATATCTTAGGTTTTTAACAATTGCATTGCTTATTTCATTTAATACTTATTTTATTATTTATTTACATTGTAGAGCAAGTTCGTTCTCCCTCTAGATTGTTCTGATTTTGTGCTTAAGTCTCTCAATCGCAAGTGGAAAGAGTATAGGACGAAGTTGAAGGGAGACTACAAGCTAGAGGGTAGGACAGAGGAGCAGGTTGCAGCTACCTGTCCTCCTGATGTACACCCTCATCAATGGAGGGAGCTGGTTCACTATTGGTTCTCCGAAAGGGCACAGGTTGTATAGCATCATCAAATATATAAATTTATTAATTTTTAATGTAAATTATATTTATATAATATATAACATAATTTTAATTTTATTTTCTAGACATATTCTGCTATTGGTAGAGCTGCACAAGCAGCTCAGTCTGTTCCTCATACAGTGGGGTCCAAGAGTTATACACGGCTCAGGTATGAGTTTATATGTTTCTCATCCTATAATACTTTTAGTACACTTTTAGTTTTAACATCATGTATCATGCATGTGCTATGTATCATGGTACGGAGGTATAAGATGTGTTATTTTAGATTTTTTTGTAACATTTATTCTTTCTATAGGCTGATCAGTAGGGGAGGGAGCCTGGTGAGGTGTTCAATCGGACGATCATGTTCACCAGGATGACAGTTTTGTTCGGAAGGAGTCCAGAGATATATTTATATTTTTTTATTTATATTATATCATGATTTATAATTTTATTTTAATTAAGTATTAATATATGATTTTTTTATAAAACATGAGAGGGCTACCTCTATGATCATCGAGCATGGTGGCGAGGCTACATCATCTACTCAGAACAGTCGCATTGAGGCCGAGGTATTATCGGAGTTGATGGGACTAGAGCGTCCTGAACGAGTTAGGGGTTATGGGATTGGAGTTACCTTTACTCAGTTATCTGAGATGAGTAGAGTTACTTGGGATGCTAGAGATAATCATGATCATTCACGTGTTCGTCGACTCGAGGATGATATAGCAGAGCTCAGATAGACACGTGATACAGACAGAGCAGAGTGTAATGCATACAGAGCAGAGATGCTGACTATGAGGGCTCAGCTTGAACATATTATATCTGTGCTGTATATGTTCATGTCATCTCAGGTAAGTAATTATTTATAACTATATATATTGTATGTATGTAATAATTTAGAATATATATAATGTATGTATCGTAACTGTATATGTATATTTTGTAGGTTCCTGATGCATCTGCCAGTCGCAGACAGGATGACGACCAACCTCCCGCGGATCATTGATGCCATTGATGCCATTTGTTTTTTTTTATTTTTATTTTTGTATGTCTTTTGATGTATTTGAACTTTGACCATTGATACTTTTTATATATATAAAACACGTTGATATTGACTTGATGTATATTTGGTGTTTGGTTCAATTTTGTGTATTTGACTTTGTATGATACATGTTTGAATGAAACATTGTTGATACACTGTTGATATTTGATTTTGATGATATACATGTTTTATTATATAGATTTATATTGCTACACATTTTATTGTACAAATAAATATATTTAATAATACTTTAAATTATTATAATTTTTTTTAAAAAAATAAAATTATCGATGTTTTAAAGTATGTTTTAAAACGTCATTAGAATATCGATTGCTAAGAAGTATTGATAAATTAAAAAATGTTAATGTTTTAAAATATCGATATATTTGAATTTTATCGATGCTTTAAAAAAAATACCGGCAAGTAATGTTTTCAACTTTTCTTCGATATTTTTAAAAAATATCGATATTTATATATATCATAAAAATACTTAACTTGTCGACGTTTAGAAAGCATAGATAAATGTCTTTAAAAATATAGGTAAATTCTCTTTTTAGTGCAGGGGATATTCTTTTGTTTTCTATTTTTGTACGAAGAACGAAAGGTCTCGTAACCCGTACCAGGCCCAAAAAAAAGAGAGAAAAAACTCGTATCCCCCTCTTCTCTCTTCCCCGGATCCCATCTTCACAAACAGACAAGACAGATCTCGCTCTTTCCCAATTTTTTTTCTTCAAGTTCAGATCCCTCTGGCTTGAAATCAACATCGCCATGGACTTGGATCTGTGGATCTCCAAGGTCAAGGAAGGCCTGCATCTCATGGAAAACGAGCTCCAGCTCCTCTGTGAATACGTATGTTCCCTCTCTCTCTCCAGGGAATTCCTATTTGAGTTTCGGCGTTTCATCTCATGGAAGGCCTCCAGCTCTATTTTTAATTTCTCATATTGAGTATATGCTTTTTTGTACGGGATATGTTCCAGAACAAGGGGAAGTCTGCAGTATAAAATGAAACGAATATATTCTTTTTTTAAAAAAATTCAGTATTCATGCAATGAGTTTTTTTAAAATATTATATTATTTTATTTTATCAGGCATTATGTTAGCTCTTTAGAGGGACTAATGCGATAAGCTTTGGCTTCTAGATCTTTCAGTTTCACCATGTTAGTTGACATTGATCTTCGATCTTCAATACAAAGTATGCCATACATCTATATCTTTCACTTCCTATATGGGTCGAGATCTTGGTTCATCATGGTCTTGGACACCCACTGAGATAACTGATAAATGAGAATTAAAATTTAAAAACCTTGCTTCTGGGTGGATGAATCTTATATGTTCTGTAGAAATATAGGAAGAGATCTATCCACGACCACAAATGTTGTGAGATATTGCAATTTTATCTGATAAGTGAGTTGTTGCTGTTCTAGTCTAGCCCTGGTGAAAATTGAACAAGGTTGATGTTAGTGGTTAGGAAATAATATGAAAATGTCAAATTAAGAAGTGTTCATGCCCAACGTTTTAAATCTCGTGGGACAGTGGTGTTCCGGTATCTCCATGGAATAGGGCACCTCATTGTCTAGTCCTATCCTGACAACGATCTCGGTCATGCATGTCGATAGATATCCCTCGTCTCTTTCTTATTCTTCTTTCAATTTCTTTCTTTGTTTGCTTCTTTTTATCTACCTTTCTTTCTTTTATTTCCTTTTTCTTTCATTTTCTTATCCCTTCTTTCATTTCTTTTTTTTCTTTTTCTTGTTCGTTCTCTTTTCTTTCTTTCTTCTTTCCTTTCTTTTTCTTCTTCCTTCCTTTCGTTCTTTCATTTTTCTTCTTTTTTTTCTTTCACTTTTTTTATTCATCTTCATTTCTTTCTTTCCTCTTTCTTCTTCTCTCCCTGCATGGATGGGTTTCAAAGCCTCGACCCAATCCTGACCCCATTTTCTCACAAGAATGGGATGCAATGGCCGTCCCACCAGGATGTAAAACCTTGTTCATGCTAGCTGGATGATAAAGAATGTCTTCGTAGGTCATATTTTAGAAAGCAAATTTTCTTGATTACAAAGCTTTGTGAATATAGATGATAATGCTTATTGCAATCAGCTAACTAAAATAATTTCTTGATTATGGTTCTATGTTATTTCTTTAGGAGGCACCTCAATAACTAATCCATTAATTTGTGGCCCTTTAATTTGCTTTTTCTTTTTTTTTAAACTTCTTTTGATTCCTTGGTGTTCGAAAGAAGATGTATGTAGTGTTCATATTAATTAATTATTCCTATTTTTTTAATAAATTGAGGAATTCTTATTTGGAAATGGGATTATTGAACAAGATATTATCTTTTAGTGCTACCAGAATATAGCAATTTTTGCATACTAACTAACTTCTATCCAACTTTTGTTCCATTCCTGTTGAAGGAATTGGAATTCCATACAAAGAAATGTTCTCTGGCCATCACTTTTGTCACGTCCAAGTTCTCAAAGTGCTATTTTCTGCATGGCATCATTTTTTTTTCTTTTAAAATATGACACCTAAACTAACATATCAACTCTATCATTAGTTTTAAAATCTTTGATACCCACATATTTTTCTGAAGAAAGACCAATATTGTCTATTCATCCCTGACCTGTCTTATTCCCAAGTTGGTTGTTTTAGATGTTTTATCATGCATAGAACTGGAACTATTATTATTCTGTTAAACTCTTATATCTTTAATCTTTTCAGGTAAAAGAGATTCTTATCGAGGAATCAAATGTGCAGCCCGTTAATAGCCCTGTTACTATTTGTGGTGACATCCATGGACAGTTTCATGATCTAATGAAACTCTTCCAGACTGGAGGTCATGTTCCTGAGACAAATTACATTTTCATGGTAAACTTTTCGTGCTCTTCAAACAATTGTAGCATTGATGATAAAATGTACTCTGTATTAAGAAGCTGTATAATGGTCCGATGATTCAGATTGTACCTATGTTACTGCCAGGGTGATTTTGTCGATCGTGGATATAACAGTTTGGAAGTTTTCACAATTCTATTGCTTCTCAAAGCCAGGTATTCCTGCACAAGAGCAATACTTGTCAATTCTCTCTACTTTGTCTCTCTGCTTTTTTTTTTTTTTGGTCAAGTAGTATTACCGTGCATTTGTTTGCACAGGTGTGAGAAAGAGGAGATCAAAATGTGAAATAGGAAAAAAAAAAATCCCTTTTCTTGCATTTTGTTAAAGTTGGTTTCTTCTTCTTTTTGTTTTGCCTTTTGTTTCTTGAAATACTCCTTTTGGTGAACCATTCCTTTCCTCCTTTGCAATTAGAGGAGTCTTCCTTGTACAGGACCATCTAGTTATTGGTGAGTTTCTGATATCTCTTGGCTTCCATCATCTGCCAAATATTTTTAAGACTTCTGTCTTATATCTTTGCATCTTGTGGATAAGTTTGTGGAAGTGTTATCCGGACCTTAGATTCTACTCTCAGATTTCACTTTTCTCCCTCTATTCTTTCTATTCTTCTTGCTATTTTAAGTTATGAACAACCTAATCTTTCAGTTGACTCTCTTGGGTGCTTGGGACTTTTCGACAATTTTGACTCATTGACACTTGTTATCAGACCAAGAATATATCATTCTATTAGCAATTGGCATTCTGGCAAAGTGCCATGTGATCTGACAATACATCAGACTTGACCTTATTAGGTTATTGGGATGAGGGACAGTTATTCTAGTGTTTTCCAGATTATTCTATTCCATTCATGCCTATTTGAACTTGATATATATGAACTTGTTGCCTTTTTATAGTTATGTTGATTTGCCAGATTTTATGTGATTCTTTGATGTTTGACATTCTTATCACATGTTCGGATTTCTTTATGTACAATGACAATTGCATTTTAACCTTAGATTGCTGTTGTTTTTTAGCTGATGATGTATGAAATTGGTGCTTGTCATCTTCGTAGTACTGCTTCTGTGAGTTGAAACTATCGCTTGATTGTCTATTTTTATATGTTTTATTATGGTATGGTTGTTGGAATAATTGCCCTCCACGTTGTTCTGGTATTTGCTTATGGCTTATGCTAGATTCTAGTTTCTTGAAGATTTTGTTGCCTTATTTTACTGTTTTTTCTTTTGAACAAAAGTGCATAGTTCCATATTGAGACAATTTCTGTACTGTTATCGTATGTTCGCCTTTTTATTCTTGAACTTCGTATCATTTGATTATCTTTGTTACATCTATTTTGCAATGGCCTTTATGATTTGATATTTTTGCTTGGTGGGCCTTTTTTAATTTGTAAACTTTGGTTGCTTCCTTTTTTCATGTTCTGGACTACTCTCAGCCATTCCCTTTAGCACGCAAAATCATTTTCTAATGTTTCTTTGATTTTCCATGTGTACTAGATACCCTGCGAATATTACACTTTTGCGTGGGAATCATGAAAGCAGGCAGTTAACACAGGTATGCTGTTATTTTAAGTAATACGGGATTACGATTGTGAGGTTTGAGTCCATGATATAATTAATATCCTTATACAAACTGTTATATGGAGCATTTATACCTTCTGTCAAATTTAATATATCCATTACTTTAATACCTTAAGCATCTGGTGGGGTATTTATTTTGTCACATTGTGGTGTTATGTCTCTTCAATACATTAGCCATTGGGTTTGCATTATTAGGTGTTGCCGCCCGACCGCCGTGGCCTGTAGTTGGAGACGACCTCGGATTCCGCCCTCGTCGCTTGGGAACCTGCTCGCGTGCCTGGACCTGCAAAACGGAGGAGACCCAGACCGGGGATCCCGGTGGGGGCACTTTGACGCTCAAGTCAATGGTGATCCAGGAAAACAGATCCTCTTGGTCGAGTCCCGTGGATGGACTCCACTCTAGGAGGAGAAATATTATATGCTTAGAGAATGTGAATGGGTTGAGAGTAGAGCGGGGGTAGTGGCAGCGGAGGAGTGTTTGAGCTGGATGGCTGTGTTCGTCGAGACCTTTCTGGTGAGTCTTCGGTAGCATAGAGCACTTGGCCTCTCGGTTGCTCTCCTGTATGCCGCCCGCTTCGCTCGTTTGTTGTTACTTACCTTTTTCTTGGAACCTTGGAGAATTCTTTTAAGCCAGGATGGCTGCTTGCCACCTACCTCGGGATCCTCCCCTCCTTTGCAGGCACGTGCGGCAGTGCTCCGTGCCGTACGGGAGGTGGCTTTCCCCATTCGTGATAGGGAACTACACCGTGCGCTCTGACCCTTCCTCTGGTTGCTCCACTTCGGGAAACCTGGCAGAGTCTCAATCGGGAGGTAGCCGCCCCCTGGATTTGAATCTCCTGAGATGATTTCCTCTTTTGGGTGGCACAGATGGTCGGTCGGGAGCGTGGTGCCTCGATCGGGGGATCCTTTTCTTTTCGGTGTAAGTGGTAGCAGAGGCAATTATTGTGGCTTGGTGGGCGCCCCTCCGTGGTCCTTGGACGGCTCATCGCCGTTCAAGAAAGGTGGTGACGTCCCCCAGTTGCTGGTCCCCTCATCCGAAGTGGGGCCGGTTCAGGGAGGGGGGCTCGACTTCGGCCAGGACGTCTCGATCTCGAGGGAGGCACCCGACGAAGGAGTCCAAAGAGAGCCGGAGCTCGACTTCGGCCAGGACGTCTCGACCTCGAGGGAGCCACCTGGCGAAGGAGTCCGAAGAGAGCCGGAGCTCGACTTCGGCCAGGGCGTCTCGACCTCGAGGGAGCCACCTGGCGAAGGAGTCCGAAGAGAGCCGGAGCTCGACTTCGGCCAGGGCGTCTCGACCTCGAGGGAGCCTCCTGGCGAAGGAGTCCGAAGAGAGCCGGAGCTTGACTTCGGCCAGGACGTCTCGACCTCGAGGGAGCCTCCTGGCGAAGGAGTCCGAAGATGGCCGGAGCTCGACTTCGGCCAGGGCATCTCGACCTTGGGGGAGCCATCTGGCGAAGTAGCCCGAAGAAGGATGTCCGATGTGGCTGCTTCCTTCGACGTGGCATTTGACTGAGTCTAACATGGGTTCCACGTCAGCTATCCCGCCACATCATTTGCCCCTACTCCCAAGTCCCGTTGGCGCATGGCGCTCGGGGCGAAGTGAGTAAATGCGGTGCTGACGTGGAAAGGCCGAAATTTGGTGCCATTATTACCATGATCGCCGGCGCATCGCGGAACGGACCCCCAAGCCAATGCGGGGGTGGCACGTGGACTTGTTCGAGGAGGCTTTATGGCTGACGCAGAATTCGAAATGGTCCTGGGCGAACCAAAGCGTTGCCCTCTACCGATTGCTGACACGCGGCGCAGATCCGACGGTGGTGGCTCTGAGATGGTACGGTTGCAGTCTAGTTATTTCGAAAGGAAGGACAGTTCTCTGAAAACATCTTCTCTTTCAAATCCCTCGTGCCCGCCAGCGAACCAGAGCCTTCTCTCTTCCCCCGGCTGTCCTTTTCCTTCAAGGCTAGCCAGGTTCGTCCTCTTCATTCTTCTTTTTCCTTTGGTTGGGTAGAGTTCATCTTCAGGGTTAGGATCTTCCCGGACTTTGTCCATCTCCTTTTTCTTCCTTCTATGTTCTTTCTCCCTTATCTTCTTCCTTGGGATGGCTCGTTCGGGTCGCAGCCATCGTCCCTCGAGCAATCCTGATGAGGCGGGGCCTTCTCGGCCAAGGACTCCTTCCGATGAGGAGGAAGAAGTCCACTTCGAGATCCGCAGAAGGCCTCGCCCCACTGGGATTGTTATAGGGGAGCCTAGGGCTCGCTTTCCTCCTCCTCCCCCTGAAGCTTTTTCTGAACCTTCTCGGTCGACTGGTCCCGGCAGTATTGCTTCGGCGATAACTGGCGAGGAGCTCTCGATCATCCGGGAGGCCTTCGGCATCCCGGACTCTGTCCGGCTCTCGATCCCACGACCAGGAGAACGGGTCACCTCCAGTGGCCTGGGTCGGATTGTCCTTTACGAGGAAACCCTCGCAGGGGGCCTTCGATTCCCGCTTCATCCCTTCTTTCTTTCCGTGCTGAGCCATTATCGTTTAGTTCCGGCTCAGTTAGTTCCAAACGCAGTCAGGATAATTTTTTGCTTCACCGTCCTCTGCCACTTTCATGGGATCGTAGCCCGTTTCTCCTTGTTTAGGATTTTCTTTACCCTGAAGAGCCACCCGACCAAGGAGGGGTGGTGGTTCATTTCTCCGTCTCCAAAGGGCATTAAGTTCGAGCTCCCCTCTTCCATCAAAGGATGGAAGAGCATATACTTTTTTGCTTCCGTCGAGGGGGTCGATTGGATTTGTGCGACCTAGACCGGATCCTGAACCGGAACTCTGCTGTCGAAGCGGCTGATCGAGAAATTTATGACCAGCTCCGCACCAACCAAATCCCTTCCCTCGAGGTTTTGTTGTCGAAGCAGAACCTGTTCGAAGCCGGAGTCAGCCCAATGCGGGAGTTGGGTGAGTTCGGCGCAGGCTCTACTTGTTTTTTGTTTTCTGCTTGTCCCTTCAAGCTCGGAGTTGACCTCATTCTCTTTTGTGCAGGCATGAAGTACTCCATGGACGAACTCCTCGCACTCTCCAGGAAAAGGGGTGCACCGGCGGGGGCCAGAGAGTCCTCGTCGAAAAGGCCTCGGAACGAGGCTAGCGCAAGGGCCGCACCTGCCACGCCATCCGAGCCAAGCAGGAGAATGGCCGAACATGTTCCCGAACCGCCGAGGCAGCATGACCTGCCTTCGGTTCGAGAGCCTGACGTGGTCACCCGGGCCAGGTCCGCTGCTGTCGTTGTGGCGCCCCCACCTCTTGAAATTGTCGAGGTGGAAGCGAAAGAAGAGGAGAGGAGGGAGCCGCTGTTAGCGGCGCCGTCCGGCATGGCGGCGAGCCCCCATAGAGATTCCGAGACGTCCTCGGCCAGCCACGAGGGTGTACTAGCAGCGAAGAAAAAGAAGTAGGGTAGCTCCCGCAGGTTGCCCTTCGAGGTGGCACCGGACTCCTCATTGGTCCGGGATCGGGTACTCGCCGAGCGCATGATGGACTTCGCTATCCAACCACGCGATCGGCGGGAAAAAGCCGGAAGGCTCCTGGCCGACGCCATCCTTGGCACCTTTCCGCAACTCTTCTCCGTAGGTATTATTGTCTTTTCCTCTTTCTTTTTTTTTTTTTTGTATGGCTGATGTCTTCCTTGGTGCAACTTGGGGCGGACCTTTTGCTTATCCGGGACTACTGCAAGAACTGGGCCAAGAGGGACAGGCAGAAAATGCAATAGCTTGACTCGTTGGCGGTCGAGGTCAAGCTAAAGATGGATGCGGCCTGGGAGGCCGAACATAAGAATAAAGAGCTGAGGGCCGAGGCGGCAGGCGCCAAGAGGCACCTCAAGGGCCTGGAGGAGTCCTTGGCCCGGGAGAGGGATCGGGTCAGATGTCGGGCCGAGGAGCTCAAGGCCAGGGAGGCCAGAGTGGAGGAGCTCAAGGCTGAAGTGGCCCGGGAGAGGGAGCAGGCTCGAACACTCTGGGCTCAGCTGGAGGCGGCACAGGAGCGGGCCGCTGCCGCCGAGGAGAAGGCTGCAGGGGCAGTGGCCTTAATGGAGGCTGCGAAGGAGGCCACCGAGGCAATGCCAAATTACAAGGCCTTAAAAAAATTCGATGCTGAGTTCCACGAACTAGCCACTGACTCATTCTTCAAGGGATTCGTGTTCTGCCGAGTCCAAGGTGGCGGAGCTTATTCCAGACATGAGCTTGGATGGGCTTGCCTTCTCGGCTGCTCCGTGTGGGGGCCCAATTTTGGTCATGGCCGAATCGGAGGAACTCACGGCTGTCGTCGACGTACCCCCGCCGTCGGAGGTCATAGACGTCGCCCCATCGTCGGAGGTCCTAGAAGACGTCGCCTGACTTGAGCGCCGTCCTGGGAAGGAGCCAGCGGAGTACCATAGGAGTCTCCCTTCCTTCTGTACTTTTTTTTCTTTGCTTCTGTCTGGGCTGCCCGGCCTATCGGGGCCCGGAGACAATGTAAAATCTTGAAAATTTTTAATGAAATTTCCTTCTATCCTAATTTACTTGTGTTCTTTCGCATTCTCAATGCTTTGGCAACTTTTCTTCCTTTTCTTCTCAACTGCCCATGTGCATGTCTTTGCTGAGGTGACTCGCCTTGAGGCTCTAAGTCCTTGGACTCTTTCCTGCCGAGCTCCGGGTACGTGGGATGGTTAGGAAGTCCTTGACTTGTTGAGTCGTTCCCAGCACATAAGCAGCGTGGAGGTAGGGCTTCGTGTGTTTCCTCGAAAGAGGTCTGGGCGACCTCGGGTAGAACCATCTCCAAGCGCTCATGGTACGACCGAGCTAGGATGCTGCACTTGGTGGGGCCACTAGGTGACTCCGAGGTGCTTGGCTTCAGGAGTTTCCGGGCTTGAGTGCCAGGCTTCAGAAGTTTCCGGGCTTAAGGTGCCGGGCTTCAGGAGTTTCCGAGCTTAAAGTGCGGGCTTCGGAAGTTTCCGGGCTTAGAGTGCCGGGCTTCGGAAGTTTCCGGGCTTAGAGTGCCGGGCTTCGGAAGTTTCCGGGCTTAGAGTGCCGGGCTTCGGAAGTTTCCGGGTTTAAGGTGCCGGGCTTCGGAAGTTTCCGGGCTTAAGGTGCTGGGCTTCAGGAGTTTCCGGGCTTAGAGTATTGGGCTTCAAAAGTTTCCGGGCTTAGAGTGCCGGGCTTCAAAAGTTTCCGAACTTTGCTTGCCAGACCTGGGGTCGAGCAGCGACATTCTTGCAAGGTAAAAGTGATTTGCACAAAGAGGAACCTTATCATTAATGGAGGAAGGCCTTACATCACTGATAGTATATTTTCAGATTGTTGGTGTTCCAAGTCCGCGGGAATCTAGCATCGTCTAGCTCTGCTAGGTAGTAGGCTCCATGGGGAAGAGCCTCGACCACCTTATAGGGGCCCTTCCAGTTTGGTGAGAGCTTGCCGCACTCCTAGGGTTGGGAGGCTTCAGCCTGGCATAACACTAGGTCGCTTGGGCGGAAGATCTTCGGCCTTACCCGCGCGTTGTAGTACCGAGCTACCCGCTGCCGGTAAGTCGCCATCCGGAGTCGAGCATTGTCTCTCGTTTCCTCGAGGAGGTTTAAGTTAAGCAGAAAGCGGGCCGGATTTTTTGCTTCATCATATTGTTCCACCCGTAGTGTGGACACACTAAGTTCGACTAGGACAACGGCTTTCACGCCGAAGACGAGGCTGAAGGGCGCCGAAGACGAGGCTGAAGGGCGTCTCATCCGTGGCCGTCCTGGGTGTTGTGTGGTAGGTCCAAAGGATGCTGGGAAGTTCTTCTGCCCACCTACCCTTGGCCCGGTCTAGCCTAGTTCGGAGTTCCTAGAAGATAGTCTGGTTGGTCATCTCAGCCTCTCCGTTGGTCTGGGGGCGAGCCATCGAGGTGAAGCGATGATGAATGCGAGGTCGGCGCAGAACTCCTTGAACTCTCGTTGTCGAACTGCCATCCACTGTCGGTGATGATGTTGCGGGGAGTCCGAAACGACATATGATCGACTTCTAAAAGAACTGGTAGACGTTGGCTTCGGTGATCCGCGCTAGTGGCTCTGTCTCCATCCATTTGGTGAAGTAGTCAATAGCCACTATCAAGAACTTGCGCTGTCCGGACGCAGGAGAAAATGGACCGAGGATGTCCATCCCCCACTAGGCGAACGACCAGGGTGCGGAGAGTTGGAAGAGTGGCGCCGCTTGTTGATGCTGTATGTGGGCGTGGCACTGGCAGCGATCGCACTTCCTCACGAAGTCGGCGGCGTCCATCCTCATGGTTTCCCAGTAGTATCCCTGATGTAGGACCTTGTACGCTAGCATCTTCCCTCCGACGTGATTCCTGCAGAGGCCTTTGTGTATTTCTTGGAGCACGAAGGCCATCTCTGTGGGTTTCAGGCACTTTAAGAGCGGATAAGAGTATGATCTGCAGTAGAGTTGCCCGTCCGTCAGGACGAATCACGCAGCCTTCTTCTTGATGAGGTCGGCCTCCATTCGATCTGCTGGTAGGGTGCCGTCAGTGATGTATCTGATGTACTGGTCCATCTAGCTGGGCTCCGGGGTGACCTGCTGGACCTCTCCGAGAGCTTCGTAGCTTGGACTTTCCAAGTACTCAATGTGGGCGCGCTCCAATGATGAGTCCGGCAAGGTCACGAGCCTTGACAGGGCATCGGCGTGAGCATTCTCTCCGCAAGGGATGTGGAAGATGCTGAAGCGCCGAAAGCCTGCCGTGCTCAAGCGGACCTGCTCCAGGTACTTCATCATCTGGGGATCTCGAGCCTCATATTCTCCTGAGACCTGCCCGGCCACCAGCTGGGAATCGATGAAGACCTTTAGGTTGGGTACACCCAGCTCGCGGGAGACTCTCAGCTCCGCGAGGAGTGCCTCATACTCCGCCTGGTTGTTGGTCGTCGCGAACCGGATGCGGAGTGCACACTCGGTTACAATCCCATCGCCGTTAGCGAGGATGAGGCCTGCTCCGCTCTCGCCTGCGTTGGACGCGTCGTCCACGTGGAGGACCCAAAACTCCTCGGCCTCGGGCTCCATCTGACACTCCGGCGTGGTCTGCTCCGGCTCTTCGGCCAGTCCCACGCACTCGACCAGGAAGTCGGCCAATACCTCGGCATTTTGAGATGGCCTTGGCCGGTATGCGATGTCGAATTTGCTGAGCTTCAACGCCCATTTGGCCAAGCGTTCGAATGTATCGTGGCGATTAAGTACAACCCTCAGTGGTTGATCCGTCAAGACCATGATCGGATGCGCTTGGAAGTACGGCCTTAGATGCTGAGCAGACATTATGAGGGCAAAAATTAATTTTTCTGAGCGGGTATACCTGATCTCCGCATCTCAGAGGATTTTGCTGGCATAGTACACCGGTTTCTGGGCTCCATCCTCATCCGTGTGGACAAGAACCGAGTTGATGGCCCCTGGGGTGATCGCCAGATACTGCAGGAGTTCCTCCCCTTCCTTCGACCTAGAGAGCAGCGGCGGTGATGCCAAAAACTTCTTCAGCTCCTCAAAGGCTGCCTTGCATTCTTCGGTCCAGGCGAAGTCGTTCATTTTGCGCAGCGTCTTAAAGAAAGGCAAGCAACGGTCAGCCGCCTCGAGATGAACCGGCTCAAAATGGTAATCCGGCCCGTTAGGCACTGGACCTGCTTCTTCGAGGTGGGGTGCTCCATGTCGACAATTGCCTGGACCTTCTCCGGGTTCGCTTCGACTCCCCTCTGGATGATCATGAAGCCAAGGAACTTCCTCGCTGCTACGTCGAAGGCGCATTTCGCCGGATTCAGCTTCATCTGGTGCAGTTGAAGGTTGCGGAAGGCCTTCACCAGGTTGACGACGTGGTCTGACTTCGGCTTGCTCATAACGAGCATGTTGTCCACATATACTTGCATGTTTCTGCCAATTGGTCCTTGAAGATCCGATTGACCAGCCGCTGGTACGTGGCACCAGCATTCTTCAGACCGAAGGGCATTATCCGATAGCAGTACGTCCCTCGATCAGTGATGAAGGCAGTGTGCTCCTCGTCCTCTGGATGCATCTGGATCCGATTGTATTCGGAGAGTGCATCCATAAAGGAAAGCAAGCGATGCCCCGAGGTGGCATCTACCAGTTGGTCGATCTTTGGCAAAGGAAAGCTGTCCTTTAGGCAGGCTCGGTTGAGGTTGGTGTAGTCCACGCAGTTCCTCCACTTCCCGTTGTTCTTCTTGACCATGATTATATTTGCCAACCAGCTGGGGTATTGTACTTCACGGACAAAGCCGGCTATGAGGAGCTTATCCACCTCCTCATTGATTGCCCGTTGCCTCTTCAGGGCGAAGCTTCTCTTCTTCTGTCGAATAGGACGGTACTTCGGGTCAGCGCTTAACTTGTTGGTGATGATGTCAGGAGAAATCTTGGGCATATCCGTTGCCGTCTAAGGGAACACGTCTGCGTTCGCTCGAAGGAATTCCAACAGGTGGGCTCGCTCCTCTTGCAGCTGGGTCCTAATTTGCACTGTCTTTGTCGGGTCGGTTCCAAGTGGATACGATAACAGGTGCTCGACCGGGCCACCTCTGGGGTCTTGCTCCCTCTGGTCGAGGTCGTTGGCGCTGGGGTCTTCCTCCGAGTTTCTGGCCCCAGGGACGGTTTGGAGACAGTGTTGGATCGGCTGGGGTGCCCCCCTCATTTCTCCTACGCCACAAGGAGTGGGAAATTGCACCAATAGCCGCTTGGTGGAAATGACCGCGTCGAGCAGATTGAGCCCGGGGCGACTGAGAATCACGTTGTAGGCCAAGGAAAGCCTAACAACTGTGAAGGTCATCATGACAGTGCTCTGTCGAGATGGTGTCCTGGCAGTGACGGGGAGAGTGATTTCCCTTTCGACTCTCATGGAGTTCCCTGTAAAATCGATGAGGGTAGTGTGCACAGGCATCAGTTGAGCAGATCACAGATTCATCCTGGAGAAAGCATCGTAAAAAAAGACATCAATCGAACTTCCATTATCGATCATGATCCGTTTTACAGGATGCTTGGCGATCGTCATCTCGACGACCACGGGATCATTGTTTTCATTTTCATTTCCAGATTCCCTCTCCTTCATAAAGGAAAGTACATTTTCCAAACTCTCTTCTCCCCTGGTCCTCTTGGGAGCGTGCTCGATTCTCCAACTTATCATTCCCACATGCTTCTCGATGGGCCGATTGTCGACTGTAGGGACTGGAGGGAGAGTAGCGAGCGCCTTAGGTTTCTCCGGGGTCTTGTCCCTCACGAACCTTTCGAGGTAGCCCCTTCTTATCAGATCTTCAATTTCTCTCTTGAGGTGGCATCACTCCTTGGTGTCGTGGTCGTGGTGGAATTGGCAGTACTTCGTCTTGTCGCGATCATTAGACGGCTTCAGTGGGGGCAGGTGTCGCAGGTAGCATTCGCCCTTAATCTCCATGAGGATCTTTGTCCTCGGGGCTAGGAGAGGTGTGTATCTTTCTTCTGGGATGGGGCCGCTCTTCGGCTTCGACCCTTGGCGAAAATTCGGGACAACCGGTCCGGACTTCCGCACCCCGGACGTCTCCCCAGGAGGTTGCTTCTTCAGCGGCTTCCTGTCCAGCTCCCTCGCACGGTCCGCCTCCTCAGCGCGGATGTACTTGTGAACATGGAGGAGTTCGGAGTATGTTTTTAGTGGCTTCTTGTCCGGTGAGTAGGTCAGGCGGGAAGTCCTGAGCTCTCTTTTTCGGCGCCAACATGGTAATTGGCTCATCCAGGTTGTAAATCTCCAGTGCAGCAACCTTAAAGCTGGCCACATAGTCCCGCGAGAGTTCGTGGTCTTGCTGCCTGATGGAGAAAAGGCTGTCCGCCTTTTGTGGCATTTTCTGATAAGCGTCAAAGTGGGCCACGAACTTTCTCTCCAACTAAGCAAATTAGTCGATGCTTTCAGGCTCGAGGCGGGTAAACCAGACTCGAGCCGCCTTCCGGAGGGTGGCTGGAAAAGTGACGCAGAGGAGGGCGTCGGTCGTCCCTGGACTCTCATGAGGGCCTTGTAGCTCTCAAGGTGGTCCAGAGGGTCGGTGGTCCCATCGTAGAGATCCACCTGTGGCATGCGGAACCGATTCGGGATCGGTTCTTCTTGGATCTCTCGGGAGAAAGGGGAACGGGCGTCGTAGTCCGCAGGCTCGCGGGGAGAGCCCTGCAAATTTGCAAATTGGCGGGATAGCTTCGCCAGCTTGCGCTCCTGTTCCTTCGCGCGCCTTTCTGCCATGAACCTGATGGCCTCGTCGGTGGAGTCCTCCGTTGAGGCCGACGAAGGAGGTGAAGGTGGCAGCTGAGGGGGGTCGTGACGGGGGGCTTTGCCTCTGCACCTCGGCGGTGCTTGACAGCAGCCTGCTCGAGGGTCGGGGACCGGCTCTCCCGGTCGGCTGACCCAGTCCACTATCTCTTCGCCGGGGTCCGGTGGCTTCCCTGGGGATCTGTCGTGGCTTGCGGCAGTGAAGGCCTTCCTTGGAAAGACTGCAGGCTATCACGGGGTGCGGCGGCTTGGGTCATAAGAGTCCCTAGCTGTTGGTGGCCTGGTGGGTGGCCAGGGATCGGTGCTGATGCTGCAATTGGTGCACCGCTGCGTCAGAAGCTGCATTTGCTGGGCGAGTACGGCCTGCTAGATGTCCGTTGGAGGCAGTTGCGGTGGAGCGGGGAGCTCCCTTTCTGGACTGTGCGGGTTTCCATGTGAAGGGGGATCCCCTGCATGGCTAGTGGAGACCTCCCTCGCACGGGTCATCACCATGCTCCTGGTGGGGTTGCTCGTAAGGGGATTGGCTTGGAACAAAACGTGTTCTGCCCCTCCTACCTGGTGCGCCAAACTGTTGTCGCCCGACCGCCGTGGCATGTAACTAGGGGTGTGAAATGGTAGATCCAGACCCAATCCATTAGAAAATCGGGTCGGGTCCACTATCAGAATTTTCAATCCAACGGGTCATTCGGGTTGGATTGGGTTCATAAATAATCCGGTTCTAATCTACAAAGTTTGGATCTAAATATGATCCGAATAAAATATAGACAACTATATTTTAATTATTACATAGTGTTGTACCCAACCGGCTCACCAGCAAACCGGGCCACCACCTTTCCGGATGTCCGACCGGATCGCCCTGCCAAAGCTCCGATGACCTTCTAGTCTCCTTCGGAAGGCCGATTCACTGGAGTAGAGGTCCGTCCGACCCACTCTTGCTGAGGTCCGGCCCACCGGTCTCCTTCGGAAGGCCGACTCACTGGAGTAGATGTCCGCCTGACCCACTCCTGCTGAGGTCCGCCCACCGGTCTCCTTCGGAAGGCCGACTCACTGGAGTAGAGGTCCGCCTGACCCACTCTTGCTGAGGTCCGACCTACCCACTCCGGTTGAAGCTCCAACGGACACTTTCCTTCGGAGGTCCGACCGACTCTCCCCAGTCGACGTCCGACCGATTCACTCCAAGCATCCAGGAAGTTCCGGAAGCCTCTCCAGCTGGTACCAGAATTCTGTTATAATAGAATTCTGCCACATCAGCACCACTGCTCCACTATCCTACGATGTCGCCTCGTTTCGGCGCCACGTGGCCACCCCCCAGATTCCATTAGGGGCAGATCGGTCCTTCTCAGCCTCTCCCCTAACGGATTTTGGACTGTTCCGCGCCTATATAAGGTACCCGGGGGATCTCGTTTTGAGCTAAGTACACTCTTCCCTCTCCATACGCCGTCTCTTTGATTCCTTTATTCTGTTGCCCTCGAGCTCCTGCTAACTTAAGCATCGGAGTGTCCCCCGCCGGAACACCACCGGCCCTTGGGGACTTTGTTGCAGGTCGATCGAGAGAAGAGCGCTCCAGTACAACCGACCTAGCCCGGTCCAAGAGAAGTTGCGGCAACAGATTGGCGCTAAAGGGAGGGGCACTCGCTCTTCTACTTTAAAAGGAGAAATCAACCAGCGAGGTCTGGCAATGGTGAAGGGAAGAACCCAAAACATCTCCGTCAGAAGAGGCCATTCCTCGTTCAGGTCCGAGGGACCTCCCAGGGAGAATGACGCCACTGCCACCGCTGCTGTCGCCGAGCCCAGTATCGTTGTGGGGCTACAGCAGTTCCAGATGTTGCTGAACCACATAGACACGCTTACTACGGCGGTTCATCGCCTCCAAGAGGCAGTCGACAACGGCAGCAGCCACCTGCTGCATCCTGCACCAACCACCGACCGGTCACTGAGGCAGGCCGGCCTCAGGAAGTCCCTCCGCCTCTCCCTCATGTCATTCCGGAGCCTTGAAGGTCCTTGAGGGCTCGCGCTGATGGCAAGAGGGCGAAGTCCGCCTCACCCTCCTATGCCGAATCCGTCCCTGATGGTGTTCGTCCTCCTGCCGAACTCCCAAGGGACTACACCAGCAAGATTCTATACATGGAAGAGCGCATCGTGGAAATTGTGAATCGGCAGAAAGCCGAAGGGGGGGTAGCCATACGACTCGCGCCTGCCTTTTTCTGTCGAGGTTTTGGCGAAGACGATTCCTCGCCACTTCAAAATTCTCCAGGTGGACCCATATGATGGTACCATCGACCCGCTGGACCATTTGGGTACCTACAAAGCCCACATGATGGTACAAGGCACCTCCGATGCCCTCCACTGTATCTCCTTCCTAGCAACCCTGAAGAAGGCCGCTCGGATGTGGTTCACTACCATCCGACCAGGTACGATCCACTCTCTCTCAGCTTGAAAATCTTTTTCTCTTCCATTTCAGGACATGCAGTCGGACCCAGAGGAACACCGACTGCCTCTTCCACGTGACGCAAAAGGAGGGAGAGACCCTCCAGGACTACATGGCCCGTTTCAACTCAGCAGCCATGGAGGTTCCGGATTTGAACGAGACGGTAGTTATGTCGGCCTTCAAAAGAGGGCTCCGCTCGTCCAAGCTCACTTTCTCCTTGGACAAGAGGTTTCCGACGAGTTACACTGAGCTGCTGGCCAGGGTGCAGAAATACGCCCTGGCAGAGGAACAAGCGGCGAACCGTCGCCAAGCGGAGGGGAGGCCAGCCTCCAAGAAGCGGAGCGACAAGGCTCACGAAGTCCGACCTCCCAACGGCAACAACCGGCCGGCCCAACGCTGAAGTCCGAAGTTGAAGGACTTTCCCAGGAGGTTCGAGACCTATGCGCCCCTCTCCCTTCCAAGGAAGAAGATCCTCCCGGAGATTGAGAACGAGACCTTTCTGCAAAGGCCTCGTTCGATGAGGGGCCCCCCCGCGTCCAGAAACAGAGATAAATTCTGTCGGTTCCATAAGGACCATGGGCACAGCACCAAAGAGTGCCTACGCTGAAGGGCGCCATTGAAGACCTTATCTGGAGGGGGTACCTGCACAAGTACGTCCGACCCCACCGGGATCGGGCCGAAGTCTCAACTGCCAGAAACCCTCCGGAGGAAGCTAAACCCTCCGGAGGAGGCGGAGCTTCCTAATCAGCAGCCGACCGGTGGGGATGTCGTCATGCTGCATCGGCGGTCCGACTGGAGGTATGAAGACGACCCAGACATTGTCAAGAGGTCGAGGGGTTCCAATGCAATCACCTTCTCCGACGAAGATCTTCTAGAGTCCCATGTGTTTGAAAATGATCCTGTAGTTGTGTCGGCAGTGATTGCCAACTACGATGTAAAAAGGATACTCATAGATAATAAAAGTTCCATGGAGGTATTACTGTATGATGCTTTTATAAGAATGAACCTGTTTAGGTCAATGTTGCAAGAATCCCCCACACCGCTGACGGATTTCGGGAGAAATTCTGTCGGAGTTGAGGGGAAAATAGTTCTCCCCGTAACAATCGGGATGGAGCCTTTCCAGAAAACTCTCCCCATCAACTTTGTGGTCGTCCGTACGACCTCGACATATAACGCCATTCTGGACTGACCGGCCCTCAACAAGTTCTGGGCCATTGTATCTACTTACCATCTGTTGGCGAAGTTTTCAACCAGAAGCAGGGTCGGAGTTATGAGTGGAGACCGTCAGATGGCCAGACAGTGCTTAACTATTCTGAACCAACAGTCGCAAGGCCGTCCTACTCTGGAACAGCTCGACCCAAGGGTTGAAGCCGACAGCCGTGGACAGCCAGATGAAAGGATCCTGTTTGTCCCCTTTCAGGAGGATGACCCTACCAAAGTCCTCCAAATCGGAAGCTCTCTGCTAGCGAATGTTGTGATGGTGAAAAAGGTTAACGGGAAGTGGAGGATCTGCGTGGACTACAACGACATCAACAAGGCCTGCCGAAGGACAGCTTTCCCTTGCCGAAAATTGATCAGCTAGTGGATGCTACGGCTGGCCATCAGCTTCTCAGTTTTATGGATGATTTCTTTGGTTACAACCAAATCAGGATGCACCCGGAGGATGAGGAGAAGACCGCCTTTGTCACCGACAAAGGTTTGTACTGTTACAGGATGATGCTCTTCGGCTTGAAAAACATCGGTACCACTTTTCAAAGGCTAATTAACCGAGTCTTCGAAGGGCAGCTTGGGAAAAACATGGAGGCGTATGTAGATGATATGATTGTCAAGAGCCTCAATAGGGCCGACCACATCAAGGACTTGCAGGAATCCTTTGATGCACTTAGACGCCATCGGATGAAGCTGAATCCTGCCAAGTGTACTTTCGGGGTGACTTCTGGCAAGTTCCTCGGCTTCTTGGTCACACGGAGAGGGATTGAAGTCAACCCCAACAAGCTCGGAGCTGTTATTGAAATGGGACATCCGACCAATAAGAAGCAGGTGCAATAGCTAACTGGCCGGATAGCTTCTCTCAGCCGTTTCATCCCGGTCGGTTGAGAAATCATTACCATTTTTCAAGACACTGCGCTGGTCGGATCATTTCCACTGGACCGACGAATGTCGATTGGCCTTTGAAGCTTTGAAAGATTATTTGAAGAACCCCCCGTTGCTGGCCAAGCCGACAGAGGGGGAGCCTTTGTATCTCTACTTGTCGGTGTTGGATGAGGCGGTCAGCTCCGTCCTCGTGCAAGTGGGAGAAGATGGTCAGCAGAAGCCCATCTACTATATTAGTAAGGTTCTCCATGATGCATAAACAAGGTACCCTAAAATGCAAAAGCTAGTTTATTCTCTGATCATAGCGGCCAAGAGACTTCGACCCTACTTCCAGGCGCATCCGATCGTCGTGCTGACCAACCAACCCCTGAAGGCGATCCTTCGGAGTCCGGACACTTCCGGTCGGCTCGCTAAGTGGGTCGTGAAACTCGACGAGTTCGACATTTCTTTCCAATCCCGATTGGCGTCAAAGGCTCAGGTAATTGCCGACTTCATTGCAGAATGCTCTTGGAAGCAAGGGGCATCCCCTCAAGCGGCTGAAGCACCTGAGGCTGATGCCATTGACGAAGCCGCCGAACCAGCTTGGACCCTCCACGGGGACGGAGCGTTCAACCTTGAGGGCTGTGGAGCTGGCCTGATTCTGGCCGACCCCGACGGAGAAAGCTTGGAATATGCACTCCACTTCTTATTTCAGGTGTCAAACAATCAGGCGGAGTACGAAGCCCTCCTTGCAGGATTGCAAATCGCCAATGAGCTGGGCATCAGCCGAATAAGGGCCTTCTCCGACTTCCAACTGGTGGTCAATTAGGTGAAGGGCGAGTTCGAAGCAAGGAATCAACCCTGGCCAAGTACTTGAACAAGGTACAAAGCCTCATCTCTCAGCTTAAATTCTTCGAAATTTTCCATATACCTAGACTGCAGAACTCCCGGGTGGATGCTTTGTCACAATTGGCTATGGCGGTCACAAACACCTCCGACCGAACTTTCGTGGAGCACCTGTAGCGCCCAAGTATTAATGAAGAGCCGACTGAGGTCCACCAAGTTGAATAGGAAGCCTCATGGATGGACCCAATTCTCTCATTCCTGATCAAGGGGACTCTCCCGGAAGACCCGACCGAGGCCAAGCATGTGCGCTGGACGACCTCTAAGTATGTCGTCCTTGACGGCGTCCTTTACAAGCGGTCATTCTCACAGCTGCTGCTAAAGTGTTTGGGGCCGACTGATGCGGACTATGCACTCAGAGAAGTACATGAAGGCATCTGCGACGACCATCTTGGAGGAAGATCCCTGGCGTACAAGATAATCCGACAGGGATACTATTGACCTACAATCCTGAAGGATGCGTCGGACTTCGTTCGAAGATGCGACACATGTCAGAGGTACTCCAATATCCAAAGGAGGCCAGCCAGCCAGCTGACTCCGCTTACTGCGCCTTAGCCGTTTGCACAGTGGGGAATGGATATACTGGGACCCTTCCCTCAGGCATCCGGCTAGCGCAAATTTCTTATTATGGCCATTGATTACTTCACCAAGTGGGTGGAGGACCACTGGCACAGATCACTGAAGCCAAGGCAGAAAACTTTGTCTGAAACTGCATCATCTTCAGATTCACATCCCGCAGACAATCATCACCGACAATGGAAGGTAGTTCGACAATCTGAAATTCCGAGACTTTTGCCAGCAATATCACATCTCTCATCGGCTCACCTCAGTCGGCCATCCATAGTCCAACGGAGAGGCCGAAGTCATCAATTGGACAATCCTACATGGACTGAAGACCCGACTGAATGAAACCAGAGGTCTTTGGGCAGAAGAACTCCATTCAGTACTTTGAGCCTATCGGACGACCGCCCAAACGGCGACCGGGAGACTCCATTCAACCTGACTTACGGGAGTGAAGCCGTCATCCCCGTTGAGATATCTTTGCAATCCCTACGGATTGACTACTGTGCCGAGCCAACTAACTCTGAGCAGCGAAGGGCTGACCTGGACCTACTTGAAGAAACCAGATTTTGAACAAGCTTAAAGATGGCGACCTACCATCAGAAGATGGCAAAGTATTACAACTCACGGGTCAAGTTGCGAACTTTCCAAGTCGAAGATCTGGTCTTACGGAGGTTTGAGATTTCAAGACCGACCGAGCAAGGAAAACTCTCCCCAAATTGGGAAGGCCTTTATCGAGTCGTTGAAGTAATTCGAGCTAGAACCTACCGACTCGAACATTTGGACGGACGGCAGATAGCGCATCCATGAAATGTAGACAATCTTTGCAGTACTATCAATAAAGTCTACAACTTCTATGAAGCACCTCCAAAAGACCGACTCCGATCGGCAAAGGTTCTAGGACAGCCCACCTCCGAAAAGACCGACTCTGGTCGGCAAAGGCTTTAGGGCAGCCCACCTTCGAAAGACCGACTCTGGTCGGCAAAGGCTCTAGGGCAGCCCACCTCTGAAAAGACCGACTCCGGTCGGCAAAGGCTATAGGGCAGTCCACTTCTGAAAAGACCGACCCCGGTCGGCAAAGGCTCTAGGGCAGTCTCCTTCCGAAAGACTGACTCTGGCGGCTACCTCAGCATCCTTCTAGACGAGCCGACGAGCTAACACAGGAAAAAATTCCCAAGTAACTTGGTTCGGCCTGAACTACTGTCCGGCGGCTATCTCAACATTCTTCTGGACGAGCCGATGAACTAACATGGGAAAAAATTTCCAAGTAACTTGGTTCGGCCTGAGCTACTATCCAACATCTACTCCGGAAGGTCCGACCGCCCGTTCAGACGAGCCGACGGACATATACTTAGAAGGATTCTTAAATTATCTCATGGTCCTGTCAAGCCGACCGGCACACACTTAGAAAAATTCCAGAAGAAAAGACTTTGATCAACCTAACCAACCGACGACACAGACGTACACAAAGAATACTATCAAAAGTTCTATTAAATCAAAGAGTTTTTTACAAAATAGAAGGTTAGACCTTTACAAACATCTAGGCCTGACCCTCGGGAAGTACAGACATGATATCAACTTGGGCCTCCTCGGCTTCCCCTGGAACTCCGACGGGAATGATTGCCGCTCCCGTGTCGGCTTCAGTTTGGGCGTCCGCTCTGACCTCCACTGCGACGACTTCAGTTGGGGTCTCGGCCGCACCGACGGTCAGATCCGCTACCTCCGCGTTCTCTTCTTCCACTGGCTTCGGCGGCTGAAGAAAAGAGAGATCGAGTTTCGAAAAAGCGGCGCTGACTTTCTCCAGACACTCCTCGTACCCGTAGTCGAAGCCGACTGTGCCAGCCTCGTTCACTTCCTCTTTAAAGTCCTCGGAGGTCTTGTATTCCATCACAGCTGTTTCAGCTGCCGTCTTCATTAGCTCCCGGGTCATCTTCAACAGACCCTTATACCGCTCTGCCTCCGCCTGGTGGCCCCTTGAGCGCCTCTTAGATTCAGCCAGACGCCCCTCCTCCTCGGCCAGCCGGCGGGTCAGAGCTTTCACCTTCAGCTTCTTATTTTCAACCTTGCCTTGCGGTCAGCCTCACGGGCCAGCGAATCTTCTATCTGCTTCTTTTGGACCTCCGACTCGGCCCACAGGGCAGACAGTTCTCCTTCGGCGGCCCGTAGAACGGACAACTCCGCCTGGGCGGCTGTCAGCGCCACCTCCACGATGTCCCTCGCCGCCTCCGCTGCCTCCGTCCTCTTAGTCAAGTGCTCCTTCAGATCGAGCAACTCGCCCAAGCCGTCATCCATCAGCAGTGTGTCCCAGAGGGGCTGCCAACAGTCAGACAGTTAGAAACTTACAAATAATAAAGTAAAAGCAGGAGGCCCGAATTCGAAACTTATCCCTAGTAGGTGATGAAGAGAACTTCTGGCGGCCTCGTTCACTGACCGCTGGTCGACGTCGGTAACAGCCCTCTTAAGCTGCTCTTTGACCTGCTCGACGTCGCGAATAGCATGCCACTTATGGCGCTCTCCATCGTCGACTTCGTCGGCCTTCCCCTTTACGGCCGTCGACCCTCTGGCTACCCGTTTCCCCCCGCCATCGGGGAAATCTCCTCCATCAGTTCAATTGGCGGTGAGATCGGAGTCGTCTCTACCTCGGTCGGCACCGACAGTTCCTCTCCTGCCCGGGCGGTTGATTGCCCGACCGATGACGAACGCTTCGGTGCCATCGCCTTTTGGCGATCCGCTAGCAGCACGTTGTCATCAGACTCTACTGAAACTACGGTGATGGACGGCTCCTTCGTTCGTTGCTTCTTCGACTTTTCGGGTGCTGGCTCCGCCGTCCGTTGCCTCTTCGGCTCCCCGGGCGTCGGCTCAGAAATATGGACGGCCCTCTGCACCGATCGTGCAGAAATGGTCGTCCGATCCGGCTTCATTTTTCCACATGCCAGCAAATAAAGTTAGGGTCAGCAACGACGTCAAAGCCGACAAAGGAAAGAATAACAAGTTCCTCACAACGGCCTCCGCCCTATCCAGCGATCGGTGTTGGCTGATCCCAGCCTGATGGAGACTCCTCGTGGAGCAGGGCGCCGATAAACACCGGGTCCTCGTCATTCAGCCTATGAAAGTTGGCCTCATCGGCTCTCAATATCTTCCATCAATTTGCGGCATTCGGCTTGGGCCCTCTCCATGCCGACTCAAAGCCCTACGGCTCTAAACTATCTACAAAAAAATATCGGGACTTCCATCCATGAATGGCCGACAAAAGTCCCACTAGTATCTTCCGGCCAGGACGGGGCTGAACACCCACCATTTCTGACTTCAGAAGTCCTGTTTTAGAAAAAAAAAGTTGGAAAATAAAGATGGTCTCGGCTCGATGCCCGCCCCTCGACAGAGGACCACGAAGCCACAGATTGCCCGAATACTATTCGGGGTCAGTTAGGAGGGCGTAATTCTATAAAAGTTGAAAATCTGGATAAGGAAGCTGTGAAGTGGAAATCGAAGGTTGGCCTTCAGATGGTCTTCATATATAGGAAGGGCTCCTAGGTTCAATGGGCCGTTCACCCTCCCCTCACGGTTGGGGATGGTCAGATGCAAGGTAGAAGGGATGCTATAAACGACCCTAAGGCTCTCCACCCTCTCCCGGGTCATGATCGAAGGAATATCGTATGGGCCAGGTTCCCTATTCCCACGGGCTGAACTCCGACTACCAGAGGCCATTCTAATGGAGGCTACAGAAGGAGAAGAAGACGGATACAGAACTAACCTGGTCTCCTGGTTTCCTAAGGGAGCGAGAGCAACAAGGGAGGACTCTCTCTCCTTGAATGCAAATGTGGTGGAAGGCCCCCCCGCCCCATAGGCCTCTTTCCCCTTCTTTTATAGGCGCTGAGGGGTGGCCTAACAACGCCCCTCGAGCGCCGCAACCCGACAGCGAACGGCACGACTCCCTGATTCGATAGGAAAGCCGAAGGGACGCGCCGGATCGCATTTGATCACGATCCGCGTAACCGCCCAACCAACGGCGGATGGGCTGCTCTGGACTCTGCGCCGACCGCTCGGATCCCGCCACGTCACCCATGTCGCAACAGGAATTTGAAGGGCGGCCATCATGGGCTGGCAGCCCATCATTGCACAGTACTGGCATTAACTGCTTCTTCCGCCACCACCAATACGGTGCTGACACCTATCCAAGGGCAGAGATTCGGAGTGGAAGATGGTTAGCCGCAGCACACCGGATCAGATTCGCCATCATTTCAAAGACCGGCGCATTAATTACAAGTAATGCTTTCATCCTTCGAGGCTATGGAACCGCTCGAAGGCCAAAAGCAGGGAGGGCAACTGTTGTACCCAACCGGCTCACCGGCAAATCGGGCCACCACATTTCCGGATGTCCGACCGGACTGCCCTGCCAAAGCTCCGACGACCTTCCAGTCTCCTTCGGAAGGCTGACTCACTAGAGTAGAGGTCCGTCTGACCCACTCTTGCTGAGGTCCGGCCCACCGGTCTCCTATGGAAGGCCGACTCACTGGAGTAGAGGTCCGCCTGACCCACTCCTGCTGAGGTTCGACCACCAGTCTCCTTCGGAAGGCCGACTCACTGGAGTAGAGGTCCGTCTGACCCACTCCGGTTGAAGCTCCAACGGACGCTTTCCTTCGGAGGTCTGACTGACTCTCCCCAGTCGATTTTCGACCGATTCACTTCAAGCATCCAGGAAGTTTCGGAAGCCTCTTCCAACTGGTACCAGAATTCTGTTATAACAGAATTCTGCCACATCAGCATCACTGCTCCACTACCCCACGATGTCGTCTCATTCCGGCTCCACGTGGCCACCCCCCAAATTCCATTAGGGGCAGATCGGTCCTTCTTAACCTCACTCCTAACGGATTTTGGACTGTTCCGCGCCTATATAAGGTACCCTGGGATCCCGTTTTAAGCTAAGTATACTTTTCCCTCTCCATATGCTGTCTCTCTGATTCCTCTATTCTGTTGCCCTCGAGCTCTTGCTAACTTTAGCATCGGAGTATCCCTCGTCGAAACACCACCGGCCCTTAGGGACTTTGTTGCAGGTCGATCGGGAGAAGAGCGCTCCAGTATAGCCGACCCAGCCCGGTCCAGGAGAAGTTGCGGCAACACATAGTTAACTATTATTAACTATAAAATAGATAATAAATAATATTATTTTTAAAATAAATTAAGATATAAAAATAATTATAACTAGTTCCATACAAATTTTAAATTATAATTTAAAGGTCCAAATAGATATAATTATAACAGTATTAGTATGTTCGAATCAGGTCGGGTCTAAATTCAGTAAATCCAGACCCGACCCGGAAAATGAAATGGATCTAATTTTAGGACCCAACCCGGATCCACGGGTCCATAAAATGGATTGGATCGGGTCTAAATGGGTCGGATCGGGTCGGGTCACGAGTCAACCCGACCCATTTGCAGCCTTACCGGTAACTGGAGACGACCTCGGACTTCGCCCTCGTCGCTCGGGAACCTGCTCGTGTGCCCGGACTTGCAAAACAGAGGAGACCCGGGCCGGGGATCGTGGCGGGGGCACTCCAACGCTCAAATCAGTGGCGATCCAGGGGAACATATCCTCCTGGTCGAGCCCCGTGGATGGACTCCACTCTAGGAGGAGAAAGATTATATGCTTAGAGAATGTGAATGGGTTGAGAGTAGAGCGGGGGTAGTGGCAGCGAAGGAGTGTTTGAGCTGGATGGCTGTATCCGTCGAGACCCTTCCGGTGAGTCTCCGGTAGCCTAGAGTACTTGGCCTCTCGGTTGCTCTCCTGTATGTCGCCTGCTCTGTCCGTTTGTTATTACTTACCTTTTTCTTGGAACCTTGGAGAATCTTTTAAGCCAGGATGGCTGCCTGCTGCCTACCTCGGGATCCTCCCCTCCTTTACAGGCGCGTGCAGCAGCACTTCGTGCCGTGCGCGAGGTGCCTTTTCCATTCGTGATAGGGAACTACACCGTGCGCTCTGACCCTCCCTTTGGTCGTTCCATTTTGGAAAACCTGGCAGAGCCTCGATCGGGAGATAGCCATCCCCTGGATTTGAATCTCCTGGGATGATTTCCTCTTTTGGGTGGCACAGACAGTCGGTCGGGAGTGCGGCGCCTCGATCAAGAGACCCTTTCCTTTTCGGTGTAAGTGGTAGCAGGGACAATTATTGCGGCCTGGTAGGCGTCCCTCTGTGGTCCTTGGGCGGCTCACCGCTGTTCAAAGAAGGCGGTGACGTCCCCTAGTTGCTGGTCCCCTCATCCGAAGTGGGGCCGGTTCAGGGAGTGGGAGCTCGACTTCAGCCATGGCGTCTTGATCTTGATGGAGGCACCTGGCGAAGGAGTCTGAAGAGAGCCGGAGCTCGACTTCGGCCAGGGCGTCTTGACCTCGAGGGAGCCACCTGGCGAAAGAGTCCGAAGAGAGTCGGAGCTCGACTTCGGCAAGGACATCTCGACCTCGAGGGAGCCACCTGGCGAAGGAGTCCGAAGAGAGTTGGAGCTCGACTTCGGCAAGGGCATCTCGACCTCGAGGGAGCCACCTGGCGAAGGAGTCCGAAGAGAGCCGGAGCTCGACTTCGGCCAGGGCGTCTCGACCTCGAGGGAGCCTCCTGGCGAAGGAGTCCGAAGAGAGCCGGAGCTCTCGAGGGAGCCATCTAGCGAAGTAGCCCGAAGAAGGACGTCCGACGTGACCTCTTCCTCCGACGTGGCATCTGACTGAGTCTGACATGGGTTCCACGTCAGCGATCCCGCCACATCATTAGGCTTTCTGCTTTTGTAGCCAATTAAGAAGCAACCTACCTAAGAGCTTGTATGGTTTTGTTTAAATTTATATGTATTTTTTTTCTTGAGGGAAAATTGCTATGTTAAAAGTTCATTTTGGCATTAGAGTTCTCAAACAATTTATGGTGAAGTATGTCCATGATGATTCTTATGCTCTTCTGTCTTTGAAAGTTTTAGCATTTGATCCATGGACATGTAGTACTATGGTGGCATTCTTTATAATTTTACTTCTTGGAGATTTTTATCCCATTTATTGTGTTACCTTTATACTAAAAAATGATGTTGCTTTGGAGGTTAGACAGGTTACTCGCTGCCTTTCCCAGTTTGGTATTTACTTTGTATAAATTCTGTGTTAGGATAATTACCTGATCCTCTTATAAGAATTAACAAAAGAGCTTATCAACATGACTTCACAATTGGCTGAATGGTATCAAACTCAACTGTCTGTACTCTGGAGTATAGGTTGAATCATCAGCGTAATCAGGACCCTTTCGTATAGTTATGATTCATGTATTCCTCAAGCTTTAATTCATATTCTGCTTTAATTTGGACATGCATGGCTTTGTAATGTGTCTTTTTGCTTTTCATATAAAAGACCAGGGCTTTTGAAATTTGTTGCTCTCTTTGTTAGAATTCCTTTTAGTTTTCCAATTAGGGTCTCTTCTAAAGGTCGCTGAACCGGTATCGGGACCCATACCGGTCAACGACTGGTATGGTATCGTTCCGGGTTCTATAAAATTGAGAAAAACCTTCTCCCCCCTCTTTGCTACAAGGTCCGATCCAAATTGGACTTGAATCGGGCCCTAACCAGACTGAATTGGCCCAAACTCACTTGTACAATCCCATACTGTACCATACCGTTTTAGTCTAGTTCGAGAATTTTTAAACAGTTTGGGGTTCCGAACTGTTTTTTATGGCCAAACTGTGCCAGTTCTTGGCCAGTATGGTTCGGTACGCTCCAAACCGGACGGTTCGGGATGGTATGGAAAATCTTGATCTCTTTGCTTGTTTGGAAGTTTTTGGAAAATGAAAACAAAAAATGAAAACAAAATGAAAAGTTCAATTTTCTGCTTGCTTTGTATATCCTGGCCAAATTTGGAAATTACATTTCTACATAAATTTTGTTTTCCTACTGTCTAAACAGCTGGGAAACTCAATTTCTCAACAACTTAAATTTTCTAGGACCTTTTCCTTGCAACCAAACAGATCTTTACAAAGGTGGAAGTTACTGAAGTTTCCGAAATGTTTAGAGGGAACAATCTGATAATTTCAATTTTGGGGCTTGCAAAAGCCTAAAATGGAAGGAAATCAATTTGTTAAGAGAAGTTGAACAAGGCGAATTGTTGCTGTGGTACCTTTCTGCTTTACTATTTTTTTTTTTCCTTTCTTGTTTTCTTATGATCTTATCCAATTTTTCTGTTTCTAGCTTGTGTAAAGTTGGTACATGACACTATCCTCATCGATCCCACTGTTTGTTTCTGTTTTTCATACTGTTCATTTGTCATTGAGAATTTGAGGCTCGTTTAGGCTGATTAAAGTAAGTAAGAAGATGTTTGTTTATTTGTACATGACAGCTGGTCTTTTCAAGGTGATTGCATGGTGTGGAGGTATAATGCATGAGAACCAGTTTTTCTCCTGAATGTTATACTTTGTGTTTTATGCATGATTCCACCAATCAATCTCAGTGTTTATATTAATGGTTGATTCAAATTCTCATACTGATGTCATGACATTTTCTCCTTTCAATGTTTCCATTTCAGAAATAAATATAATGAGTTTGTTTGTTTTTTGGCAGTCATAATTGTTAAGGCGATGCAAGCTTGTTTGTGTATGATATGTGCTAATGAAAAATGCCATTTCTCTCAGGTCTATGGTTTTTACGATGAATGCCAGCGGAAGTATGGGAATGCCAATGCATGGCGGTATTGCACTGATGTTTTTGACTACCTTACCTTGTCAGCAATTATAGATGGAACTGTAAGTCACTCTCTCACACACAGGCACATGTCCAGATGCATTCTTTCTACTTATTCTAATGCCAGTTACTCCAAATACAATATTGTTGTAGGTGCTCTGTGTCCATGGTGGTCTTTCGCCTGATATACGAACAATTGATCAGGTTTTTGATCTCTTATCTTTTTAGTTGAAATTGTATTGTTGGCATCGCCATTTTCTAATTCCTTTAGTTGGGGACATAGTAATTTTACATCAGTGGGCACGATCTACACTTTGAAGATAAGATAATCTTCTGTTATGTTCAAAACTTGTAAATCTGTCTACGGTGGGAAGACATGCATATCCAGACAACAGCATGCACTGACTTTGACCATAAACCGTATATTTTTATGTGAGAATTTTGAATATGTGATTGTAAATTTATTTTTTATTTCTAGATTTAGGAATTTTATTTGCTGTTTTAGTGTGTGTGTGTGCATGTTTTATTTTTTGCTTTTATGGCTGAGCTAGATCATCTAATATGTAGATAAGTCTATAATGTAACAGCTTAAAAGGGTCAGATTGGCAGTTATTAGTTAGACGGCCACCTTTATTGCCTTGGCCATTAGTTAAAAGAGAGGAAAGGGGAGAAAGGGATGAATGGACACTCCACCCCTCTCGTGTGTTCATTCACACTTTATACCTTATGTTCCAAGAATTCTTAGTGCAGGTCACATGGGGATGCAATCGAGTTGAGTCGAGTTGAGTAGTTAGAAACTTGAGCTCGACTCAATTCAAAATTCTCGGGGTTGAAACTCGGCTTGAGATCAATCGAACCTTAATATCCCAAGCTCGAGCTCGGCTCGAAAAAAATGGGTAACACTTGAGCTCGACTCGACTCGGCTCAAATATCAGTCGAGTCATATTTGAGCTCAAGTTCGAGCTTGAAATTGACCTTTAGCCTATCTATAAATATATCAATATATATATATATATATATATATATATATATATATATATATATATTATAAATAAAAATAAAATTATTAAAAGTATATATAAATTTAAGTAGTCTCGTGAGCTTTCGAGTTAAGTATTTTACTACTCGAGCTTGGCTCGAAAAATTTTTCAAGCTACTCTAGCTTGACTCGAGCTCTATGGTAGTCGAGCTGAATCGAACTTGAACTCAAGCCAAGCTCGAGTAGCTCGACTCGTTTGCACTCCTAAGGAGGAGTATTTTGTGGTTCTAAAAGTCTTGTTTAGCTAGTGTTTTATTGATACTGACTTTAATGTCTGTTTTACTGGTTTGGAGCAAGAAAATATTATTGTTTGTTTCTTGGAGCCTTATGTACTTGCTTGTTCTGATCTTCCTTAAATTTCTTTTTTCTTTTCTCTATTCTTCTTTCACTTTTTTCCTTTTAAATTAGAGCATTTGCCTGAATTTTGGTTCATTTCAGTTGTAAGTATGAAATCAAACTAATTCTATACGCTACTCAACACTGAGCTCCATCAATGCTGCATGAGGTAATCAGCATAAAATTGGTGGTTGAAACCGTTAGACCATTGGTGTCCTACAAGTTAGCTACACTAACCTAGTTATTGCTAAACATGTTTTGCTTTTGTTGGGTATGCAGCTCTCATCTAGCCTATTCAACTACTCCTTTATTGCATCTTGATGCCTATGGCCTTTGTTGTTGACAGCCCCCCATCACCCTTCGTGTCTTGTCCCTCTCTTCCTTCTTTCTCCCTAAGTAATTAGGGAAAGAAGAATAGGAGAGGCGGCAGTGGAGTGTTCAAAAGTAAAAGAAAATAGAAAGGGGAGCTTGGGTGAAGCCATTAGGAGGGAATACGTGGAGATGGAGGTCATCGAGAAGAGGTGACTGGTGAAGAGCGAGGCTTGGTGGAGGTGAAGCAGTGAGCTGAGACTGAGGATTGTTGAGTCAGTGATAGTTTTGCAGCTAGTGGAGAAAAAGCCATGAGGGGTTGTGAGTTGCACGTGATGTGGTAAGGTATCAACAAATATGTGCATAGGGAGGAGCAGCCTGTGGCATTTAGAGCACACAAGTGTGGGTTCTTTGTGGGTGGAAGATGCTAGCAAATGGTGGTGATTGGGGTTTTGAAATCGTCTTTATTGTAGGGATGGTCAGTTGGATTGTTGGGGTGAGTTAACATGTACACATGCATGCATACACACACTTTAATCTATTTGTGTATCTACCAAGTCGTATTCCATATGCATGGGCTGTTTTTCTTTTTCTTCTTAATTTTGTTATAGGGTTAGGGTTTGCATGTTATGCACAGACATACACGTATATAGAGTAGAGCTATTGTGATTGCATGGCCACCTGCATGAAAGTGCTTGCAAGATTGGTCCTCATCGATTGATAGAGGGTCTAGTATTGATGTTTTAAGCTGTTGGACATGATCTACCATCTCTAAACTTCTTACTAAAAAAAATCATGTGACTTGAAGATCCTGGCTAATGCATCTAATGGTCAAAATATATGCATTGTTCCATATTATTTAAATTGTCCATTTTTTTATTGGTTGATCCATAGGCTAAGATCTCAAATCACATAATTTTTTGACTATAAGCAATTTAGAGGTAGTGTATTAGATCTAATGGCTTGGGTCATGGATTCTAGGCCCATTTCTAGTTAGCAACGAACATGCAGGTGCTTTTGACTAGTCAATGGCTCGAATCATCGGTGCTGGGCGCTCATCATCCAGTCAAGACCGAATTCAGAATAAAGGGGAAATGGAGAGAGAAGAGCCTAGGAATATTTATTTATTCTTTTTGTGAACTCTAAAACCTTGAGGTGGATCATGTAAAGTTGGCCACAAGGCTTTCCCGCTATATATTAGTAGATAGCAATGTTACATGGACATGACTATGGACATGAGATTCGGATTAGGACATGTGTCTAAATCAGATTAGGTCATGTGCCTAAATGTCTGACTCGGTAAGAGGAGAAAAAAGAGATATACGGCAAGGATATATAGAAAAAAATTAAACGTTAACCATAAATATGCTAAAATATATGTTAAGTCTTTTATGAATGAAAATATTAAAAGATATTATTTGATATGGTATTTTATGATGCATGTTTCTCATCCAAACTTTGCAGTTAGTTTAAAGATTTTAAGAAAATGTAGATTTGATAAATCATTTCTTAGTATTTACATTCTCAACCAATCTCTTATAAGAAGAAACCTCATTTTAAAAATTATATCGGTGGGCTGAACTCATTGTTTAGATTAGTCTCTACCAATTTCTAAAATCTGCAATGAATAAGTTTTGATAATTATTCAAGTATCTGATTTGTATTTGACTTGGATAAGTATCACGCATGGATTCTAGGAGCTGTACTTGAGCATCCAGCTTGTTATTTTATGTCAATAAGAACTATTGCCAGCTCATAAAGCTAATGCTAAACAGTTGTGACAAGACATGATGCTTATGATTACATGTTTACATGTGTGCAAAAAATGATTATATAAAATAAGAAATTTAATTCTTTTATTAAGTGGGATCATTTTGTATGCACTAAATGTTTTGTATTAGTTTTCTTTTTGGGTCCATTTTCCTACCATTTATTTTTCTGCTTTCTTATTTGATAATTAGATCAGAGTTATTGACCGCAATTGTGAAATTCCTCATGAGGGCCCCTTTTGTGATCTCATGTGGAGTGACCCCGAGGAGATCGAAACTTGGGCTGTCAGTCCCCGTGGTGCAGGTTGGCTGTTTGGATCCAGGGTAACTGCAGAGGTATATAAAAATGTTCATTAGTTTCTTAATCTGGATTTCATCTTGAATTGACCAATCCTCATAAAAAATCACACATGCTTCTTGTAGTTCAATCACATAAACAATCTGGATCTTGTTTGTCGGGCACACCAGCTTGTCCAGGAAGGTCTCAAGTACATGTTTCAAGACAAAGGCCTTGTGACTGTGAGTTAATCATTTTAATCTACCGTGCCATGTCACTTTGAATGTAGTCATAGTTATTAGCTTTCATTCCGAGAGTTTCAATCTAACTTTATCAAACCACCCAGCCTAGAGATTATTTTTTGAGTTCTAAATTTGCCCATTCAGCTCATTTTTCCCGAATCCTAATCTTTGAAATGTAACTACTGAATTTTTTGTTTGTCCAGGTCTGGTCTGCACCTAATTATTGTTACAGGTGTGGAAATGTTGCTTCAATATTGAGCTTCAATGAGAATATGGTATGACAATACAACTCTGGCAGTTGTTCCTCATGGTTATTATCTTCTTTTGCCTGTCACTGAATGGTTTTGAAATTTCTGCATTTAGTCTCAATATGAGAAATTAAGAGTGAAAATTATAGAGCAACATCCTAGTTGAGTACTCAAACTTATTGGGATTGGAACTGAATCAGACTCATGGCTTGTGGAGGTCATTTTAAATGATGTTTGGTGTTTCATTAATTATACTTGTGAAAGTAGTTGTATTTCACGGTTAACTGTTTCTTCTCAATGTCAGGAAAGAGAGGTGAAGTTCTTCACAGAAACAGAGGAGAATAATCAAATGAGGGGGCCAAGGACAGGGGTCCCATACTTCCTATGATGGTGGTCGATGATTATTTGTTCTTTCATCTGCATGAGTGCCTTCCTGCCTGCCTTGTAAATCCTGGTGGAAACATAGCAATTGGTCTCCTTGCAACAAAAGGAAATTCTGACCAGTTCATGGAGTGATCAAACATGTTGATTACTGCTGTAATATGTTTGGCTGATTAAATAGTTTTGGTGCAGTGTTTTGAAGTCTGTTGTATATTATGATTCTCGGGACTAATTTTGCTTTCTTATTTCTGTTTTATCAAATAAGCCTTGACATTGGAAAGTAACAGCTCTCTGGCATTGGGAGATTGAAGAATCAACCCATACTCATAATGAAATAAAGTAGCCCCGGTGAAAGATTTGCTTGGGTCTCATTCCAGGCCTCATGTCATGTGGACTAGTTGTGTCTAATCTGTAAATCTGTATTATGTTTTATACTAAATCATTAAACTTTACGATTAGCTAAATCTGCTAGCTGCTGGTATCCCCAGGCAAATTGCTGAGTCTTAAGTATAACTTCATTCCTAATCTTGTAACCATTTATTAGGCTGTTGTATGTCCCAGCTTGGTGTTTGTGCTGCAATATGCGAATAACAAGTGCCAATGATTTTGATTTGAGCCTTGCTAACATGTTTTGGGACTGTGGAGAGACAAGAAGAACATTGAATGGTCGGCATCTCAGGTGATGGGAACTCATTTAAAGTATCCTGATGAGAAAATTTGGCACCCTTAAAATTTTGAGAACATGAAATTGGAAATTATCATTTTAGTGAATGAAGTTCCACGGTGACTTTAACAACCTAGTGACCATTGTTTGTTGGAAAGTTGCAAGAGATATCTTGCAGCATATGAAGCATGCTGCAGATTTTAATATTTGTACGCAATGTTCAGAATCTTATTATGATGTTGATCGTGCCCATTGCTTGGAGATCAGTAATTACACAAGGTTATTGTGTTTTCTTCATCCAGATTTTGCATCAGCGAACTGGGAAAGGTAAATCACCATAAACCTATTCTAGCAACGAGGATTAGCTACCACCAAAGCTGCAGTACCACGTATAAACATTTCCTATGGGACTTTATCACACCACGTATTTTATATTACAAGCAACGACGGGAGTTATATTTTTTATATTACAAGCAACTACGGGAGTGATGTTTTGTTGCAGAAAAAGGATATGCGCATTTCTCGTAGCTGAAGATTGCCTTTGAATTCCATTTCAAACTGTGTTGGGACCGGTAATAGCCTAATGGTCACACCGATCTCATTGAAGGCTTTGATTCAACTCTTTGAAATCACTGTTTGTTATGATATTTAAGACTCTTTGTGAGACTGGATCTTTCCTACCTTTCTTTTTAAACGAGGAAGGAAGAGAGAAGGAAAAAAAAAAAAAAAAAGTCTTAACCAACAGTTCCTAGAATGATCACAGAGGACTCCATCCAAACGTAGATACGAATGTGGTGATGCAAATAATTCCTCTTCTCAAGAGCACCTAGAAGGATCCATGTTCTGAATGATAACCGATTATTCGATTTTCCTTTCCCTCATCTCTTCCCGTTTCATTATGAGAATTTCGTTCAAGTTATAATCGATCATCAAGAAATTTATATACCATCGATCATTGAAAGCCTGATAAAAATATTCAGGCTTTTTTTGGTGGGAAAAATCAAAGAATCGACATGTTATCGTATTACAATTCCAATTACGATACAAGAAGAAAGAAAGGGTGCACCTAATAATATATACATCTCAAAAAGAAGAAAGAAAAGGTGGACTAACCCTAGGGAAGGGGGAAACGAAAAGAACCCCAATGGTTTAGGATTTCGAGGAGTTCATCGGCCGCGAGGTGCCATCATCCCTCGGGCACCCAGCTGGTCGTTTAGGCGGCGGACGATCCGCATCGAAATCGATGTCGGAGAAGGGGGGGGGGGAGGTGTCCAAGGGACGGTGGCCGGGTTCTCCGCCTCCGGCGTCACGGCAGCAGGCGGGGGAGAGGCGGCGGGCGGCTCGCCAGGCGAGCATGAAGGGGAGCTTGACGCAGCAGCAGAGGAGCGCCGGCGGACAGCAGACGCACAGCACGCAGGCACCGGCGGCGCACTCGGCAGCGCTGTGGGCGCAGCGCGTGGTCGTCCGGCGGGGAGGAGGCACTTCTGGACCTCCGCCACCTGGTTTTTTTTCTGATTTTTTCTTTTTCATATAAATTTCCAGGTGAGAACGCGAAGGTTCTTCGGAGCGGCTGCGGAGGGTGCGCCCCCGGTAGCCTGTCCGCTGCGTTAGCTTCTTTGCATAATTGCATCACCATTATTATTAGCCTCGGTTTTTGGTAAGATATCTCTTCCATTCTTTTCATTTGCGGGGGTTTGCCTTTCCTTTCTCCGTATGTGTGGCGGGCGCTGCCTCAAGGATGTCCAACAACTCGTATTCAATATGCTCGACCGTGGATTCGAGATGTGATGAATCCGGATATGTTTTCGAGAATGATTTAATTAAATTTAATTTTTTTAAAAAAATTATAATAATTAATATGAATAAAAAGTTAATTTTTTTTTATTTTTGTTTTAATATACGATGTTTTTATGAGGTTGATGATTAGATGGAAAGAGACCGTAACATTACCTGACAGGGATCCATGAGGATAGCTACACCGAGATTTATCCTTATATCCTTTTTTTTTAAAAAAACAGTCGAGAGAGAAAAACTAAAGATTTTTTATTTTAAAAGATTTAGTAGTGTAAACAAAAAAAAAAAAATTTAGTGTTTCCAATTTAGCAAAATCATGTAAAAATAGTAAATAATGTTTGTTATTTCTCAATTGCCTATCTTGCTTTCATGATAGATCTAGGACACAATAAGGCAACTTAATCAAGCCTACATCCGATCGAGTTTGGATTGAAATCGCTTTTAATTTGGAATGTTGAGAGTAAGCTCGATTTGTTTGTCACTGTTTCAAGCTTGATTCAAGCTTAGTTTTAAATTGAGTTGGACGTTGATCTAATTTATTAGTTTAAAAATCTTAAATTGAGCTAGGAATTAATTCAAACTTGAAATAAGCTAAATTCAACGTGTAATTAAAACTATTCAAACTTTTTGTTGAGCTTGGTTGGTGGGATCTGAATTAATATTTAATAAATTCAAAATTTAAATAATCAATACATGTTCGAGACCGATTGAGCCACTCTTTATTAATTGGGCCAAATCTATGTTTGTCTCAGCTTAAAATTAATTTTAAGCCTATGTTACTACTTCAAGCATGGTTGGTCTAGCGTCAAATTGATCTTGAGCCAAGTTTTACTCTAGTCAAGATTGAGACGAGATGGTTGGTCATCTGAAGGACGTACAGAGATAGGAAATTCATAACACACGCTGGAGAATCAAAGTCGGCCACCCATTTGATCGCATTCGCATTGGCCCTAAAAGACAAAATGGGGAACATTTGCCATGATAGAAGTCCAATTGGTCTTGCCCATTACATCAATGCACTAACATATGCATTGACTCTAAAAAAATTAACTAAATTCTATGCTTTGACAACTATTATTTCTCAAAAGAATAATCTTGTGGTAGTGCGCTTCGGCGGTGGTAGTGCATTGTGTATTGATTTCTGTGCCCCTTTCTCGTTCTCCTTGGTCTTTATTTGAACAGCTTGTGTGTGAATGGCTGAGACTGGCGATTCTAAAAGGGAAGCTGGCTAGGTCTTCCGACTCTATTGATGGCGACTATTCCTGGGCCCGCGTTGTCTAGGAAACATCTCGTGGAGCTACGTGGACTATGCATCGGATTTCTGAAGAAGAGATTGAGTAGCTTTAGGGTTACTTCTCCAAGGTGCTTGAACTTCCCAAGCGATGATGGATGATCCTCATCGTCAATGGGAGAACAAGGCGGTGTTTGTGAAGAGTTTGGGCCATCGTGTCCTGGCAGAATGGGTGGCAAGGGAGGTGAAGTTCAAAATCATGTTGGCTGACGAATCGAAGGTCTTCCCAATAGCCGATGACCACCTAATCCTCCGGTTTAAGAATGAGATTGACTATACTTTGATTAGGAAGGGAGGCCCTAGTTTGTCGTCGGTCAGCTCCTAGCCATGAGCCATGGGAACCAGATTCTGTGCCCGGTCACCGCCTGATCCTGCAGACTGTCGTTTGGTTGAGGTTGCCAGGGCTACCTATGGAATTTTTGATGTCAACGGTGATTATGGTGATAGCGGCAGAGGTGGGGCGGTCGTTGGCCATAGACGACTTCACCGACCTCTTGAGGAAGACTGGATATGCATGTGTGAGAGTGGAGATTGATGCAGGTAAGCCCCTAATGCTCGACATCTTGATCCAGGGGAAGAAGGGCCCATCTGGCAATAATTGTTTACGAAAATCTCCCGGTCGTGTGCTATTGATGCGGGAGGATTGGGCATTTGGATGAAGCCTATCAGTTTTCTGAAGATGCTCCATCAACGGACAACAGGGTCTCTCCAATCCAACTTGAGAATTTGGTGGCCGTTGGGGCTGAGGTGATGTCGAAAGGACTGATCTCGCTGGTGGAGGGAAGGACTGTTCAAGGGGGAGGCCGACCTGAGCTGGGCTTCTAGCTGGTCACATCCCAGATCAGGCAACCTCGAACACCCAGAGCCTCGATGAAAGGGAGAAGAGACCAAGAGAAGGATAAAGGTCATGCCTTGAATCTTCGGATCCCTACTCCTCATCACCACCGGTGACCTCCCCGAGGAACAACTCCTCTCCACTGAACTCTCCTCCGGACTCGGAAGGGTGGCAGAAGCCTACCAAGGTAGCTCGCTGCCGTTCGCTCGAAGCCGGTGTGGGGGAGTCTAGTGATGATGCTGCTGTAGTTGGCTCGGGGTTTGCTGCCCTAGGCCCATTGGGTGAATACATGGATTTGGGCTTGAACGAAGATGCTGGCCCATGTGATGCTCTCATGGCCAACCCATCAGTAGTGTCCCTGAAGAGAGCCCGTAGCCCTCCCAAGTCACCCACTTCTAGTTGCCTGGGGTCTGTTCTCACCAAGGCTTCTCTTGCTCCAAGCATTCCTATCTCCAACCAGGTCAATTCCCTTCTCCTTGTATGGTTGGGGGCGGGTGGATGGGGTTTCAAAGATTTATGCTCTTTCTTCTCTACCATCTGGGTCCTCTAGCTCCACTCTAGAATCTCGCTCGAAGCTGGATCCTGGACACTCCAAGTTGCTGATTGATGACCAGAGGATGGAGAAGGCTGGTACTGCTTCTGCCGAGGTTAAGCCTCCAGAGGGTGGGGGGTCCTCTATCTTGAGCCTTGGAGGGGTGATGAGATCCGTCCCCTTTGGGTCTCCTCGATCGATGATTGGTAGGGGTGCTCAGGGGTCGTCTCGCTGTCAGTCCATGGAGGTCAGTGGAGGGGGGAAGGACTAGAGTCTCTGGAAGGCTCTTCGATGGCCTTGGTTGGGCCTGGGGAGCGCTCTGGACCTGCTGTGAAGAAGGCTTAGGAATACAGTAAGGAAGCTACTAACCTTTCACCACAATCAGTCCCGACTAGGGCTGCTGTCAGCCAGGTTGGCCCATCTTTGCCGCTCAATGAGACTGAGTGTGGTCATGCAGTGATTGCAGATCAATTGAAAGAAGCTTTGTTTGCTGGGGTGTCAGGGCCTTTAATGTCCTCAGAATAGGGATGTGTGGAGGATGCCAGGGTGTAGAAAGGGAAGGCAAAACTAATTTAGTATTGTCTTATGAAGATCCTAGTTTGGAATGTTCGGGAGGCTGGAAAATCCTCCTCTAATTTTTGAAGGTTAGGGTACCTTTATCACCCTACCTTGTGTATCTTTCTTGAAACAAGACTTGCTGGTTCCTCTTAGGAACATGTTCGCCGCCATTTTCTGGTTAATTGGGGCTTCTATGCTATTGAATAGCACGGTCTATCTGGCGAAATTATTATGGTGTGGGACCTTGGGACTGTCAGGATTGATGTCTTTCATCAATCATGTCAGTATGTGCCTATTATGGTGACTGAAACTAATGGACAAACTTGGTTGTTGTCAGGGATATATGCTAGCACTAATTATAGGGAGAGGAGGAATCTGTGGGAGGAGATCATGGTCTTGGTGGACTAGGGCATCCCTATGGTTGTTGCTAGAGACTTTAATTGTATTCTTCATCTTGAAGATAAGAGAGGTGGAAGGCTATTTTTGGAGGATATTGGCTCTAGAGAATGTGAGCACTTTTTGTATCATAATGGTTTGGTGGATCTGAATTTTGTCGGCCCTCGCTTTACCTGGTGCAACAACCGCTCAGGAAGGGCTAGGGTCTGGAAGAGAATTGATAAAATTTTGGCCACTCCCACTTGGATTCAGTGGCACCCTGCTCATATGGTTAGGCATCTGCTTAGGATTGGGTCCAATCACTGTCCAGTGCTTCTTTCTACTGGCTCATCTATTTCCTATCACTTTTCATTTAGATTTGAGAAGTTCTGGTTGGCCTATTCCCAATTTTAGAAGATTATGAGGGAGGTGTGGAGGATGCCTGTTCGGAAAGATGCAAGATATCAGATTACCCATAGACTAGAGCTTGTTAAACGCGTCTCAGATGTTGGAATAGGAAGGAGATGGGCAATATATTCTCTAGGTTGGAGGCTATGGAGAAGTTTATCCTGGATCTCCAAGAGTGGAAGGTGAGGGAAAGGGGCCTACCTGACCATGATTTGATCGCCTTACATAGTTAGTTGTCCATCCATCAATCCCTGCTCCTCCAATAGGAGACCTTTTGGAGGCAAAAATCTAGAGCTCAATGGATTAAGAAAGGTGATAGGAATACCAAATTTTTTTACCAAACCACTATTGTGAGGAGGCATATGAACCGCATCAGATCCCTTCAAAATAGTGAGGGCCTTTGGGTGGAGGATGATGAGGACATTAGACGGGAGATCATTCACTTCTTCAGATTTAGGTGGACGGTTCCTATTGGGAAGCCTACCACTTTTCACTCTCATCTTTCTTTGGTCAGGGTGTACGGGAGAATTTAAGTCTCATTGGTTATGTTGTGAGGATGAGGTGCAGAAAGCTTTATGGTCTATGATAGAAGACAAAGCCCCTGGCCCTGATGGTTTCTCTCCGATATTCTTTAGATGATTTTGGAGTATTGTTCGGGCCGAGGTGGTAGCTGTTGTTTAGGAGTTGTTCTATTTTGACAGGATGCTAGATTCTTGGAAGGAAACCTATGTTACTCTCATCCTTAAGCGGCATGATGCTTCTGAGCCTAGCCACTTCAGGCCCATTAGTTTGTATAATACTCTGTATAAATTTTGTACCAAGCTCATGGTTAATAGGATGAAGTCGATTCTTCCTAGCCTGATCAGTCTGGAGTAGGAAGCTTTTGTGGAGGGCCATTCTATCTTTGACAATGTTCTTATTGCATAAGAATTTATGTATGATCTCCGAAGGGCCCTTAGCCGCAGCAGTCTAATGGCCATTAAGGTGGATATGGAATGGCTTATGATCGCATGTATTGGTCTTTTCTGGAGAAGGCACTGGTGGACTTTGGTTTTCACTCTTACTAGATCTCCCAGATTCTTGCCTGTATTGTCAGTCCTTCATTTGTAATTCTTATTAATGGCACTCCATCGAGTTTCTTCACTTCTAATGCCGGCCTTCGTCAAGGTTGTCCTTTATTCCCATACTTGTTTATTCTTTATGCTATGCTCTCTCGCCAGCCTTGCGGGCAGCACCCCGGGATTGGGTCTTCAGTCGTATGTTCCAGCCCCTGCGGCCAACTCCATCTCGCATCTTTTGTTTGTAGATGACTATCTGAACCTGGAACATACTACTATCCTCTATGCTCAGGGCTTCAGGAGGATCATGGAGGACTACTGTCTATCTTCTGGTCAGAGAGTTAATTTTCAAAAATTAGAGATCCACCTTAGCCTGAAGACTCCAGTCCCGTTGGGGCATTTGATTCGAAAAATCCTGGGGATTGTAGAGCATGGGTGTGCACTGCACTATCTTGGAGTTCCAATTACGGGAGGTAGATTGCTAAAGGCTGATTATTACTATCTGGTTAAAGCGGTTCATGATATGGTGGAGGGATGGCAGGGCAGAACTCTCTCACTAAGGGGGAGGATCACTTTGATCAGGTCAGTTCTCACATCTTTACCTATTTATTTGCTCTCTAATACTGTCCTCCCAAAATCTATGGTTCTAAAGTTGGAGCAATTCATTCGGGCCTTCCTTTGAGGCTCGGCTTCTGGTTGGAGGGGCATCCATCTTCTTAGTTGTCAAGTGGTGTGCCAGCCTTTGCAAGAGGGGGGATTGGCATCCATTCCCTCATTGCTATGCGGGAAGCTCTGATTGCGAGACATGTTGACAGTCTGTGGACTATGATGATGAGGCATAGATATGGCCTTGCTTGCCCGAGTGAGGATTATCGGTCTCGTCAGAAATGCTCGGCCATTTGGAAAGCGATGGTGGCTATAGCTCCTATAGTTTCACCCCACACTAGACGGATCCTGGGGGATGATACGCTATCAGCTTTATGTCTGACCCTTGGATTGCGGACTTGTCGTTGTCCCACTGGCCGACATTTATTACCGTGGATATTATTGAGTCCCTCTCTATTTCTGACTTATTACTTATGGATGGCTCGTAGCGGAATTCGGTGCTAGTTATCCATGTTTTTGGTGATATCATGGGAGCCCGGATTTTATCGATTCCTCAGCCTGTTTATGCATGTACTGACATTAGGGTGTGGAGGACCTCCTCTATTCCGAGAGTTGCCATGTCTGATTTGCTTCCTTTATTTAGCCATGGGCCTCAGCGGAGTCTTGATATTGCCTGGATTTGGAGGATTTGGGTACACCCTAAGATGAGCTTATTTTTATGGAAAGTGATTTGGAGTTGTCTCCCTACTAGAGCATACCTTAGCTCTAGAGGGGTGTATGTGCCCTCGCACTATCCGATTTGCGGGGGGGAGGAGACTGGTCCATGTTCTCTTTTCATGCCAGCAGGCTATTCAGGCCTAGAGGATGGCTGGACTCGAAGCACTATTCATATATGTTGCCGATTATATTGACTACCTTCTGGAACTGCTCCATCCTGGCACTGGCCATTCTTCTGCCATCTTCATTGCCTACATTGCATATCACATTTGGCTTACTAGGAATGATATTCTCTTTAACTCCGCTATTTATTTAGCCAGGGTCATTATGGAGAGAGCTCGGACTCATGCAGACGAGTACTTGATGTCAACCGTGGTGCTATCGAAGACCCGGGGCTTTCACGTCGCTCCTCAAGTGCCATCTCGGATTTTTCTTGGGAGCCCCCACCTTCGACCTTCTTCATGGTCAATTTTGATGGGAATGTTATGGACACTCACGAAGGAGCTAGCTTTGTCATCCATGGTCCGAGTCTCGGCATTATTGCTACGGGGGGCATTATCTCCTTGAGCCAACTATCCCGGTCGCTGAGTTGCGGAGTGCCTGACCCGATTGTTTATGCTCGGATAATCCTACAGATTGACTACATCATTGTTGAGGGAGACTCCACTACTATTATTGCTTCGATTCAGGAGGCGAGAAGATCGAGGCCGGTGCACCTCTTCTCTGCGACATGGTGCTCCTTCTTCAGGGTTGTTCTTCTTGTATAGTTAGATATGTTTATCGGGAGACTAACTCTGCGGCGGATTGGATAGCTTCCTTTGTTGTCCATCACTCGAGTCCTGTCCTGTATACCGACCTGAGACATGCCATGAGAACGTTTCATGATATTATCATTTCTGACTTTCTTGATTGTATTCATGCTAGAACTCTAAATTGAATGAACCGATTTATTAAAAAAAAAAAATCTTTTATAACCGCCAGGGATTGGTGCAATTTGGGCCATTCATGATTTTGGATCAGTCTTCCACGCTCCCTAAACTCATGAAATGCAGATGCCAAGATGTTTTATGCGTACGTTATTTTTATGGGAGAAAAATAGCTGACATGCATAATTCTAATCGAACCTCATGGTACGTTGCACAGCTTCATGCCTCACAACCACTACCTCTCTGCCGCCTCTCATTCCAAACCAAGCCCATAAGGCGGTGAATTACGTACAAGAAACTCCAATGAATTAATATCCTCATCCGTGGCCAGAGTGAAGAAACGTGGCCAGTCATTGGCCAGTTCTTCGGATGAATCCATCAGAACCGGTCCACGTCCAAATAACAAAGGTTGCGGGGGATGAATCCATCACAACCGGTCCACGTCCAAAGAACAAAGGTTACGGGGGAGCCAAGGTGAAAGAAAGTCCACATGATAACATTCTCCGATATCTCCAATGTACAACCACGTGCCATCATCACACGCTCACATTACTCAATTTTAGCCGTCCAAGCCTAGGGGTCCATCCAGAGCAACATTTTCCAGATCTACATCATCCAATTGGTTTGCTTCTTACTTCTAAGATATCTCCTTGTATTGGATGAGATGAAGGGGATCTGAGAGGGAATTTTTCTGCCATTTCTAGAGTCTTTCCATTTAATCAAGTCTGCAGAAAAGTTTTGCAAATTTAATACAGTCAATCTACTTGTGCAACTTTTTTTCTGCTGAAAGAATGTTTTTTTTTTTTTTTTTTCTTTCCCGCTGAATGGAAAGAGACATACCTCTATATCTTGCAAAGTTGGAGGTTGTGGTAGCTTTTCTTTTTTTTTATTTTTTTGGGTGATCGATCAAGGCAGCTAGATAATATCAGCTAACAGAATGTTACAGAACAACAAGACTGGCAGGGCAACTCCAAGCATAAAGATGGCTACGATATGACAAGGAATATTAAGACGCAAAACCTTCCCTAATTTATCACGGAATGCGAGTTCAAATGGTTCCAGTCATGGGGGGGGGGGGGGGGGGGAGGCAGGGGGAAGTACATTGGAGTCGGGATTTGTGTGGTCAAGGTTGCCCTGCCTTGGTGAAAGGCAGATAGCCTCGCAGTTTTCGCCAAGGAATATTACCAAACAATACCTTTACGCTAAGAAGAACCTTGCCAGTTGCTAACAATCTGGTTTCCGTCCCACTTCCTTTCCAATTCCAATGCAAACATTGGATGCCAGCAAGGCATCGCCGAAAGGTTCTATAGCTCATTCTCGAAGATCCCATGCTAAATTTTCTCTAGACCCAAATCACCCCAAGCTAAACAGCACAAGGAAGGCTCAGCCTCAGGTTTGTGCATCTCTACCTCTCCTCTCAGCGTGGTTCTCTTCTTCTTCTTCTTCTTCTTCTTCTTCTTCTCTCTCTCTTAAAATTTTCCTCTCTAATTTCTCTATCTTTCTGATAATATATAGCCTGAAAATCCAATGGATAAAACAAAATTTGAGAGGCCAGAAGGAATTGGGCCAGTGAAAGCTGCCATCAGCCTCTACGGGGAAAGGATCCAGGGAAGGAAGCCAGAGAAGCATAAGACCCAGCTCCCACTCAAAGAGGTATTATTTGTTATATAGCTTTGTGCATGTACCTTGTTTGGCATAAGACCCAGGTCCCAACTCAAAGAGGTATTATTTGTTATATAGCTTCGTGCATGTACCTTGTTGGAATTTATCTCAGCTTCTTTTGCCACATGTTCCCTGTGGATGTGTACCGTTTCATCGATCCAATTGACTAAATTGAGCTCAAAATACATATTCTAAAAGGATTCGCATTCAGCAACTGGAGAGCTCCACCGGGCAAGACTGGATATTGGAAGACTGAATGAGACCAAGAATTTCGCCGAAAAGGAGAAGGCCCTGGCGGAATCCGAACTGTATATGGCGAGGAGTAGAGCTAAAGAGTTGTCTCTCCAAATTGAGGAGTGCAGTGCCAAAGCAAGTGCGCGGAAACTAGAGCTTCAGTCTATGAGGAAGGAGGAGTTTGGAGATGGTCAGTATGCCGAAGTGATGACGGAACTGAATACCGTGAAGAAGGAGCTGAGCAGGCTGAAGCTTGATGTGGCCTCTGCTTTAGAAGCAAAGGTTAAAGCTGAGAAGGAAACCGAAGCCTCCCGTTCCAAAGCTAACTCTTATTCCCGCACGGTCGAAGGACTGAGAAGGGAGATAGATGTAGCAAACGAGGAGCATGTTCTGGTGGAGCTTGCCCGGATCGAAGCTGAACGAGAGTTTCGAGAAATAGAAGCTCAGAGGGTGGCTGGATCTGCTGAGTTTGCTAAGAAGATGGAAGCCACTAAGAAGAAAATTGAGGATATCAGCAACGAAATCAATCGTGCCAAGCAGCTCGAAATGAAGCTTGAAGTGACAAATTCCGATATCAATGTCTTGCAGAATGAAATGGAGTTGGTTCGAGCAATGGAGAGGAAGCATCAGAAGAAGAATGATTTGTTCAAAGATGCGAATAAGACAATCGAAGAACGGTCCGAGGAGGGTCGGTCTTTGCTACGATCAGCTGAGGCTGAATTGGAGGCAGCAAAGAAAGAATTGACTTCCATCAAGGAGAAAGGATTTCAGCTCATGGCTTCCATGGATCTTATAAGAGAGGAGCTGATGCACACTGCTCAAGAAACCAGAAGACTAAAGAAAGTAGAAATGAAAGCAGATTCCACTGTTCAGCATCTTAATTCCAAGCTTCTGAAAGCCAAATCTAAGCTGGAGTCTGCCACGCGAGCAGATGAGAGGGCTAGAGCAATAGTTTCCAATGTCTCGGCTGCGCTGCAACAACTGCAAACAGAGGTAGAGTTGGCAAAGAAAGAAAAGGAACTTGTTGGCGAAGAGACAAAAAGTATCAGAATGGAAATTGAGAAGACAGACTTGGACATTAGCTCGGCAGAGGAAAGATTGCAAGCTGCTGTCCAAGAGCTCGAAGCAATTAAAGCATCAGAAGCTCTTGCACTCAAGAATTTGAGGAGACTTACCGAAAGAACCATCAAAGCAAGAGCTTCTTTGGTTCCACACAGCTCTACCGTAACCATATCCAAATGGGAGCATGATTATTTGAACCAGCGTGCAGCGGATGCTCAGGTTGTTGCCGACAAGAAGGTGGCTGCAGCTCAGGCATGGATCGAAGCACTGAAGGCTGGAGAGAAGGAGATACTGATGAAGACTGAGCTTGCTAAGAGGGAGATTAAAGAGCTCAGAGGTGTGGAAGACCGAGAGCTTCATGACATGGAGAAATCATTGGTTGCTCAGAGGACTCTTGAAGAAGAACTATGTAATTGGAGACAGAAAGAGAAAGAGGCAGATATATCTAACCTGCAGCTTGTGGTAGCAACACCAAGGAAATCCCTCAGAGGGCATGGAATAACAGCGGCATCAAGAAGAGCTAAAGTGAGAAGGCTGTCAACATCATCTGGAATACGATATACTCGCTCCCCATCTTTTACCATTAAGAAGAAGAGGAAGGTAATGCCCAATTTAGTCAAGTTTCTAAGAGATCGGACAACTGGGAAGCAAAAATGAGCTACAGGTATGTTGGACAGACTACAAGGTCTGTGTCTTGCTGATACGCCTATGCCTGTTTCTAACTTCAGAAATTGTATGCAGCTACTACCATGTTTTGTTCCTCCCCCATCTTTAATTTTCTTCTTCTCATCGATCAACTTATTTGTTTAGGACATGGATGACATATACAACCTATACATCAAAGGAAAATTCTTAAAATATTATATGACAATGATATGCTTCTGTAATCATTTGGTAATGTATGCACATATATATGTATCATCTGAGTGAAATCTTTTTCCAAATGATAAGCCAAGAAAGATGTAAGTTCTATCAGAAGTTTTTTGGAAAATATTGATGGTTATGGTTATAGTTAGCATTCTTATTGATCTCCAAGTGCATAGATTGTTAAGATCTGCTAGTCTGCTGCCTTCTGTTGCACTCTGCAGGTATGGTCTCTGCATTTGGGTATTTTCTACTTCCTGTTTCATCCTAGACCACAAACATATGTCAAATCCCTCTTAACAATCTTGAACATTCTTCATATGGAAATGCATTCTTGGTCTTCTTATTTTTCAGTTATAGCTTCCATCTATTGCAGGCTCAGGGAAGCCAGCACTGTCAGATCTGTCAGCATAGCTTGAGACAGCTCCTCCATATACTAAAAGCAATAAAATGGCTTTGATGTTCTTTCATGCCAAACACAAACAAGTTGTTTTGGTAGAGGTATCTGCAATTGCAACAATAGCAAGCTAAAATTAGCTTTTTGAGCATTCATAATTATTCTTTTTATGTGAAATTGCTAGAACCCCTTTAATGATCATTCAGAAACAATGATTTACAATTTGAATTAAATCATGCTTGGTTCTCAAAGCATGGTCATAAATAATGTTTGTATTTCTGACACATTGACCTTTGAATGGTGCGGAAGTTCATATGTGAAACTTATTTTGGAGATGAACAAAGTCACTCTGTAGTTTATCATGGAGAGGGTATGTCACACATTATCCAATGACTCTATGCACTTGAAACTTGTTTACAATTATGAAAGAGATAGGATATGAATGTTGAAGTTATATAGCCATCTTAAGAAACCAATATCAGGAGGGGCGATGTCGATTTCCAGAGCATGGATCGCAAGTGGTCCATAAATATGAAGGGCATTTTGGGTTCAGTAAACCTCGGAGCAAAAATTATGTACTGTCCATGATACCCTTCTTTTCATTGATAGAGTAAATTAGTTCTTGCAGATTTAAATGGTAGTATTAGGGATCCAAACACCAGACCATCATTTGTCAGTTTCAAGCCAGAGGCATGATTAAACATGGATGACCCAGGACGGGCAATCTTTGTGTATAGCAAGTTTATTGTGAAATGTTTGCAAAATTAAAGTTTTTGCATGAGCTGACTGGCCTCTACATGGTCCAGTCCAGTATGATTTAAGTACTTAGAAGGCCATGATCATTAGCACTATAAGTTTAACAAAGATCATTATTTACCCCAATAAAAATACAAGGACAATGATTGATGGGTTAACTTAAAAAAAGGATGGAGAATTTGATAGCTGCCCTTGCTTTTGAATAGGGGAAAACAGTTGGCTTTATCCTGACTATTGATTTGTGGTCATAATCTTCTATTAGACTATATTTGATAAAAGTGTGAGTTAGATGGAACTAATAGGCAGGGCTTGATGCTTAGGAATTCCTGCTGAGCTTATTAGAATGAACTAGACCCAACTTTATCCTATCTTATCAGACTTCGGCAAAGGCTCGAACACTCTTCTCTCCCCTGATGACTTCCGAGACTAACAAGACTCCTCAGAGGGGTGGTGCTTTGGACGGCATCCAAGGTTCCTAGCAGGAGCATGCAGCCCCATTTTCTTGTCAGTTGTATGCGATACATGGTCCAAGTATAAGCAAGACTGCAGGACCGAGAAATGCCAGGGACTAATAAATATAAAACGGCAGTCACCAAGGACCAGGCGTAAAGTTCTCTAATCTTGGGAGAATACATTTGCGGTCTTACATCTGGCCATTGTGGCATCGACCATGCCTGATCGGTAAACTATTTTGGCTAAATCGAGCAGATCATATCTTAAATGGATGGCTAAACCAACGGTTTAGAGGTTCTTTCAAGTTTTGATATGGCTCTCTGTGAGTCCGTTCTTTTATGAGATAGATATAAGAGATCGCTCTCTTCTTTCTTTTCCAAATGGTGCAAGCCTGCGATAATATTTGTTTTCAGGTTACCACTTGCAGCAGGCACAGCTTTTGCGAGGAAAGTTATCATCTCTGGTTGAAGTCATTGGACAACTCAGGCATCTTCATGGGATGAAAACTCTCTAAAGATGGGGCATGTAGCACGGATATGCATCCATTCATGCACATACACATGCATGTGGCTTATACGTCCCAAATCACATCCATCAGGCTGAACTGACACTATGCGCCAGGTCTAAAAGATTGCAGACCAAATTTGGATTTAAATATAGAGTCCATTTATTTTCATCCAGGCTAGGCTCGAGCATATCATTAGTCTAGCCCAGGCCCTGTCTGATCCGGACCCAAATAAGGCTCGACAGGTCTGAATTCATGCCTAAACCTAACTCAAAAAATTTTGGTCATTTATGTTTTCTCCCCTTGATCTTCCTACCTAACATTCCTGCTTTTTGTTCAACCTATTTAGTTTTGATATATACTTTTTGCGGGCTAACACCCTCCATAAAACATCCTTTTCTATTAAATATTTCATCAATTCTTATCTATTGAAATCATTCATTTATGTAGTCATCTGTCATATATTTTTGATTAGGCTCGGAGCAGCCCAGTTTTCGGTCCAAATGGATAATTCAGGCTAGCTCGATCAGATTTAGGCCGGATTTAGACTTAAACCTGGGCTGGGTTTTCTAAAACTCTTAAAGCCTAGCCCGAAGCCTCCGGAAAAAAAAAAAAAAGATTAAACTTGGGTAGAAGTGTGGCCCGGCCTACCGCTCACTTTCAGCCCTAAATGCCATTCCTACAGCAAGCTAGCATAAGAAACGCGTGCTTACCGCATCCTGTATGTTTGTCAACCGGCTCCTGAGAGAAAAATTGGAAAAATCTATCATTACTATCTGTCACTGTTAGACGTCAAATATCCCTGAGTTCCCTGTCAACCCCGGGAAAAGCAGACGCTTGCCAAACAAACCTACTTAAATCGTAAGGAAGGGATTATTTCATGGCTTTGTTGACTTCAACCAGGTTGTACAAACTATTTGATCAAAAATCCCCCATAGACTTTCTTTGAGAAAAGACGAACTTTCTTTGGGCAATTATCATATATGTCACCTTTAAGGGTCCCATGGATATAAGACTTTGAAAGATCAAACTAGAGAGATAGGATGTTCATCGACGCCTCCATGCTCTCATGTCGGCAGAGAGATAGGATGTTGAATGGGACAAATGAATGGCGATCAATTGATCAAATATCAACTCCAACTTCAACTGGCTCCCCTTTTCAGACTATGAGCTTCAAATAAGCCCAAAAAGATAGCATCGCTTCACTCCTAACAACGCCACCGATTGCGCTGTTGAGAGGTCGTATCTTCCTTCCCTAATTTCAACTCATAATTCTGCATGGAAGGCCACCATCCACCAATAGAAGATGCCAAACCCACCTATCTATCAGCTTAAATATTGTCCTGTATCATACTGTCAACAAACTTATCTAATATTCTTACCAAAAAAAGACAATCATCTCTATTCTCTAACCTGGATGTTTTGTCCTCTTAATTCATCTAGAAGGAGATTAATTGCCCATCTGGAGTGGAGTCAACATGTTAAGTAGGAAAGTCGTGATTCAAAGCAAATGTAGATTATTAATTTTTGCCTAAATGCTGATGTGGGGGTTTAGCCTTTGTCCAATTGGAGGAGGATAAGAGAGGAAAAATAAAACAGATAACAGTAGGTATAAGCAGCTCTTAGATTCGATAGAAGTTTAACGCATGCAGCTCGTAAATGCGGTGGAGGTATATGTCTCTGAGTTTTATCATGAAATATACTAACCAAGCTGAAGGCCAGAAGCGCTACGTTTTTTTTTTTTTTTTAATATGAGACTACGGTCAAATATTCTCAATATAATTATATATGCTTTAACTGTCCTATGTATCAAAAAAAATCACATGGCTTAATCGTATAATCCCAAGATAATATATGAGCACACTTTTGAACCATGTCAGGTCTCTCTTAGAATGGCTTTACATCTATAATTTGAGGTGTGGAACTTCATTAGGTTCAACCAGTATTACATTGCAGTTGAATATAAGATGACTAAAACTCCAAGAAAAGAAATCCAGTCGGTTAACATCCACTACAAAAATGTGGGTGCGAGGTCAAAGCTCAATTACATATTCTTTGGAGTGGAATGCGGAATGAGCAGCGGTTACCCTTATCGTATTGTAGTTGAGTTTAGGATGACTTGGAAGTCTTTGAAAGGAAGTCCAGTTGGTTAACATCCACTACAAATAAAAATATGGATGCAAGGTCAAAGATTTACGGTGGGGTGGGTTGTGACAGCGGTGAGTGGAGTTTGCAAGATTGTAAGAAGACACTTGACAAAGATTTGATACTTGTCTGTTCAAAAATTGGTATGTAGAGAAGTCTGAAACAACCCATATTCAATTTTGCAGGGGTAGCAAGAAGATTCATTGATAGGTTAAAATTGCCAAATTATCCATGATATATTCTATAAAAGCAGCCATTCAATGGTAGTTACCTGCTCTTCGATCCATTGCCATGCTACTCATGCTTTGATGCAAGGGTCAAAAAACAATGAGGGAAGAGCAATGATAATTACCACTTTTTTTTCCTATTAATTGATAGCATATCCCTGGTGGCACTTTTACTCTATTATGCACGCTATTAGAAATAATTAACCGTGTACACACAGATATAATTATATATACAGAAACTATCCATGCATGACAAGATAACCGTGTACATTAACTAGTATATATATATGTACAATATCAAGTATAAGCATGTGGAGGGGTTAAAAATTAAATTTTAATAATCGAAGGACAACTGCATGTTAGAGCCCAATCAAAGAAAGGACTTTGTTAACTATAAGATGAGGGTCACCGGTCCCATCAAATGAAGGAAACTGAAATTGAGTATGACAAAGGAAAGGGATATTGGATTCAATCAGTTGGGTATGTATAAGAAAAGAAAAGTTGAAATAAAAACTAAAATAAATAGCTTATAATGCTAGTACCATTTATTATACACAACCGGCCTCCCTCCAAATCAGACCGGAATCGACAGCCCACCAGAGGTCCGACCGATCCTTCAGCTAGGTCCGACTGACCCACTTCAGCCGGGCCCATATGGCTAAAAACAGGCCGCTCCATGGATGGCCCGGAGGTCCCAGATCCCTTCCAACTGGTACCAGAATTCTGTTACACAGATTTCTGACATCTCGGCGCCATTATTCTGCAGATCCCATGGCACCACTCCATCCTGGTACCACCTGGCCACTACCAAGATTCCTCTAAGGGTAAATCAGCCATTTCCAGCCTAGTCCCTAACAGATTCTGGTAAAGTTCCGTGCCTATATAAGATAAAAGAGGGACCCCAAGGTAAGCAGGCTCTTCCTTCCTCACGAGCTATCTCCTTTGTGACCCCTCCATTCTGTTGCTCCAAGTCTCCCACTGACTTAGCCATCGAAGTGTCCCTCGTCGGAGCACCACCGGCTCGTGGGACCTTTTTGCAGGAACCGGGAGACGCGCGCTCCAGCAAGCCCGGTCGAGAAAGCTCGGTCAGGAGATTCAGCGATAATAGATTGGCGCTAGAAGGAGGGCCCCGAATGAACTTCCGCCCTTGTGTTCCTTCTTCGAAAGGAGGGATCCACCGCTAGACAAGACGATGGTAAAAGGAAGAGTCCAGAATACCTTTAACATGAGAGGCCGCTCCCAAGCAAGCTCGGGAGAACTTCTCATGGAGAACGACGCCTCTCAACCTACCATCACTCTGGGACAACAACAGTTCTAAACCCTTCTGAACCGCATCGACACTCTTGCCGCCACGATTCAGAACCTCCAAGATGCGGCCAACGACAGATAGCAGCCACTCATGGTATCCAGAACCAGTCATCTACCTACTGCTGAAGGAAGTCGACAACAAGGAGTCCCTCGACTCCGCTCCCACGCGACCCCGGAGCCCCGGAGGTCGCAGAGGACTCATGCCAACGGAAAGAGAGTGAGGTCCGCCTCACACTCTTCCACGGACTCGATCTCCAACGACGACCAGCGACGCGATGAGGACCCAAGGGACTACACCAGCAAGCTCCAATGCATGGAGGAGCAAATTGCCGAATTGGTCGACCGGCAAAAAAGAGAAAAAGCGCTGGCATATGACTCTCGCCTGCCATTCTCCGCCAGAATTATGGGGGAAGCTATCCCCGTCACTTCAAGATTTTCTAAATGGATGCCTACGATGGCACCATCGACCCTCTGGATCATCTGGACACTTATAAGGCCCACATGATGGTACAGGATGCCTCAAATGCCCTCCACTGCATCGCCTTCCCCTCAACACTCAAGAAGACGGCTCGGATGTGGTTCTCCGCCATCCGACCAGGTATGATCCATTCCTTCTTCCAGCTGAAAAATCTTTTTATCCCATTTCAGGACCTGCAGCTGGGCATCGAGGAACACGGATTGCCTCTTCCTCGTGCAGCAGAAGGAAGGAAAAACCCTCGGGAGCACATGACCCGATTTAATTCGGTGACCATGGAGATCCCGGATCTCAACAAGCATGTAGCTATGTCGGCCTTCAAGAAGGGGTTGCGATCGTTCAGGCTCACTTTCTTACGGACAAAAAGTTCCCGACAAGCTACTTTGAACTACTGGCCCGGGCTCAAAAATATGTCCTGGCAGAAGAACTAGCATCAAGCCGACGCCAGGATGAAGGTCGGCTTCCAAGAGGAGTGATAGGGTTTCCAAAGTCCGACCTCCCAGCAATGGCACCAACTCAGCCCGACGTCGTAGCCCTAAGTCGAAGGACTTTTCCAGGAGGTTTAAGACTTACACACCTCTCTCCCTCCTAAGGAAGAAAATCCTTATGGAGATAGAGAAGGAAACCTTCCTGCAAAGGCCTCGTCCGATGAGAAGCCCCTCCACGTCGAGGAGCAAGGACAAGTACTGCCGGTTCCACCGTGACCACGGGCACAGCATAGAAGATTGCCTCCAGTTGAAGGACGTGATCGAAGATTTGATCAAGCGGGGGTACCTGCAAAGTATGTCCAACCCCAGAGGAGCCGGGCATAAACTCCCATTGCCAGAAACCCCCTCGAAGAAATAGAGCTGTAAAATGTTGGCATGTTCCACCATCGGTCCGACTAGATGGACGAGGGAGGTCAGGACATCTCAAAGAGGCCTGGAGTTCTAATGTAATTAGTTTCTTCGATGAAGACATCCTATAGACCAGGTCTCTGGGAATGATCCCGTTGTTGTGTCGGCAGTAATTGCCAATTATGATGTAAGGAGGATCCTCGTTGATAATGGAAGTTTCACTGAAGTTTTGCTGTATTATGCCTTTGTCAAAATGAACCTGCCTAGAACTAGGCTGCAAGAATCCCCAACACCGTTAACTAGGTTTGGAGGGAACTCCGTTGGCGTAGAGGGAGAAATAACTCTGCCCGTAACCATCGGGTCATAGCCTTATCAAAAAATCCTCTCTATCAATTTTGTGGTCGTCTACACGACATCAGCCTACAACGCCATTTTGGGACGACCGGCCCTGATCGAGCCATTGTGTCCACTTACCACTTGTTGGTGAAGTTTTTGACCCGGAATGGGGTCGGAGTGATGAGAGGGGATCGTAGGATGGCCAGACAATGTTTGACCATTCAGGACAGACAATCGAGAGACCATTCCACCTTGGAACAACTTGATCCCAGGTCCGAAACTAACTGCTATGGAGAACCGATCGAGAGGATCCTATTCGTATCCCTTAGGGAGGATGATCTTACTAGGATCCTGCAGATCAGGAGCACGCTTAGCGAGGAGGCCAAATCAAAGCTGGTCAGCTTCCTATGGGACAATGCCGATGTCTTTACCTGGTCGGCATCCAACATACCAGGCATCCCGTCGAAAGTCATAACCCATCGGTTTAAGGTGGACCCTATCTACAAGCCTGTCTGACAGAAGAAGAGGAACTTCGCCCTCTGAGAGATAGAGGATGGTTGATTAGGAGTTCAAGAAGCTCCTCGAAGCTGGCTTTATCAAAGAAGCCCACTACCCCGACTGGCTGGCGAATGTCGTGATAGTAAGGAAGGCCAACGGGAAGTGGAGGATATGTGTGTACTACACTGACCTCAACAAAGCCTGTCCAAAGGACAGCTTTTCCTTACCAAAGATCGATTAACTGGTGGATGCCACTGCCGGTCACCAGCTTCTAAGCTTCATGGATGCCTTCTCCGGGTACAACTATATCAGCATGGACCCGAAAGACGAGGAGAAGATAGCCTTCATCACTGACAAAGGGCTATACTACTATAAAATGATGCCCTTTGGCCTAAAGAACGTCGTAGTCACTTTTCAAAGGCTAATCAACAGGGTCTTTGAGGGGTAAATTGAAAAAAATATGGAGGCATATGTTGACGACATGGTAGTCAAGAGCCTCTGGAGAGCCGACTATATTAAGGATTTGAAAGAGTCCTTCGATGCCCTGAGGCGTCATCGGATGAAACTGAACCCTGCCAAGTATACCTTCAGGGTGACCTCGGAAAAATTCCTCGGCTTTCTTGTCATCCAACGAGGAATTGAGATCAATCTGGATAAATTCAAGGCCATCATCGACATGGAGCAACCAACCAACAAGAAGCAAGTGCAAGAACTCACAGGTCGGATAGCCTCTCTCGATCGCTTCATTTCTAGGTCAGCTGAAAGGTGTCTCCCTTTCTTTAAAATGCTGCGATAGTCGGATCGCTTCCAATGAACCGAAGAGTGTTGATCGGCCTTCGAAGCATTGAAGACATACCTGAAGACTCCCCTTACTTGCTAAGCCTTTGGAAGGAGAGTCCCTATACTTGTACCTATCCGTATCAGATGAGGCTGTGAGCTCCGTCCTTGTCTAGATTATAGAGAACAACCAGCAAAGGCCGGTCTATTACATCAGCAAGGTACTCCACGACATCGAAATAAGGTATCCTAAGTTGCAGAAGCTTGCTTACTCTCTAATTATAGCAGCCAAGCGATTGCGGTCCTACTTTCAGGTGCATCCAATCATCGTCCCTACAGATCACCCTCTCAAGGCAATCCTCAGGAGCACCGATATCTCAGGTCGGCTTGCCAAGTGGGCCATCAAGCTTGGTAAATTTGACATCTCCTTCCAGCCTCGGACGGCCATGAAGGCTCAGGTGATCACCGACTTCATGGTAGAGTGTACCTGAAGATAGGAGACACCTCTACAAACGGCCGACACACCTGGGAATGATATTGCTAAAGGGTCAGACCCCAACTGGACACTCTATGTGACGGGGCGTCTAACCTTGCTGGTTGCGAAGCGGGATTAATCTTGATAGACCCCAATGGACAGAGCCTAGAATATGTCATGCGCTTCGCATTTCAAGTGTCAAATAACCAGGCGGAATATGAAGCCCTCCTCGCAGGACTGAGGATAGCTGACGAACTAGGCATCGATCGAATCAGAGCCTTCTCGGATTTCCAGCTTGTGGTTAACCAGGTGAGAGGCAAATTCGAGGTGAGAGATTCAATCCTGGCCAAGTACTTGAGTAAAGTGTAGGACCTTGTAGCTCGACTCAAGTTTTTTGAGATCGTCCACATACCCCGGATACGAAATTCTCGGGCGGATACCTTGTTACGGCTGGCCACTACCGTCACTAATCCCTCCGATCGGGCTTTCGTGAAAAACCTACAAAGCCCAAGCATTGTTGAAGAGACATCGGGAATCCATCAAGTGGAGTGAGAGACTTGTTGGATGGACCTCATCCTTGCATTCCTTAATGAAGAAATCCTGCCAGAGGTCCGACCAACCCTTCAGCCAGGTCCGACTGACCCACTTCAGCCAGGCCCATATCGGTCCAAAACAGGCCATTCCAAGGATGGCCCGGATATCCTAGAGGCCCCTTCCAGTTGGTACCAGAATTCTGTTACACAGATTTCCGACATCGCTCGGTGCCATTACTTTGCAGATCCCACGGCGGCACTCCTTCCTAGTACTACCTGGCCACTACCAAGATTTCTCTAAGGATAAATCAACCATTTCCAGCCTAGTCCTTAATAGATTCTGGTAAAGTTCCGCGCCTATATAAGATAAAAGGGGGATCCCGAGATAAGCAGGCTCTTCCTTTCTCACGAGCTATCTTCTTTGTGACCCCTTCATTATGTTGCTCAAAGTTTTTCACTGACTTAGCCATCGAAGTGTCCCCCGCCAGAACGCCACCGGTCTGTGGGACCTTTTTGCAGGAACCGGGAGACGCGCACTCCAGCAAGTCCGGTTGAGAAAGTCTGGTCCGGGAAATTCAGTGGCAACACCATTATTATAAGGTACTTGCCTCGGTAGATATATTTAAGCGGAACTATTGTCTATATCTCTTTCTCCTTCAAATTAATTGAAAAGTATTTTTGTTTGGCTAATTCGATCATTGATGTAGTACAAATTCTAAAGGGACGTGGGCCCTTCACAGAATTAAGTAAAATTGCAGCAGGAGCAGCAAACAATTTCTAAATGCGTCCACTTCAATTTCTAAATGCGTCCACTCCCGGATGCAAGTTTTCTCGTCGATTTCTTGACTTTCTCATGTAAATAATCTAGCATATATAATGACCCAGAATAGAATTCCAAGAAGTGATACGTCTTTTTAATTGACAGACCAATTAGTAGCCCCAAGTGAAGCGCGGTCAAGGCGTTTTAGGTTGGAATTTCTTTGGAAACTCCGCATCTGGGCCGAGAAGGACCAGCTGAAGGGATGATGGACCTTTAACAATTTTTCCATGGAGCGGAAGTCATTGGAAAACCCCCCCGGTTTGTTCATACCAAGAGTTATTGTCGCATGCCCGGTCTTGGGCGTGCCGAATCCACCACGCCACTTGCTTGGCGGACGCTGCAGGGCTTCTTCCAGTCGGCAGAAGAACCCCGAGAAGGGTCGCTGCTTCGGTCTTCGGGGACTGACTGCCACCGCACTAAGAGTCTAAGAAGCCTACCTTTATTTTTTAACTCAATTTTCCTATATATATATATATATATATATATAAAGTCTAACGGCAGTGGCCTAAGCTTCTGTCATCCCTAAAAATGTAGGTACAAGTTGCAAAAAAAAAAAAAAAAAAAAACATAATAATACAAGTTCGTAGCAGCTCGGATATATATATATATATATATATATATATATATATATATATATATATATATATATATAAACAATGGCTTACACTGTACCTTGAAAAATGGGTAATTTCGACGACCAAAGTGCTTTGGGGCACAATCCGGTGAAAAAAACAAAAATTAAGGGTGCAATATATGATGATTGAATTTATTATTTTTTTTTCAAATCTGTCATTATTGGATTAGGCTATAATACTGGAGGCTCGTGCAATTTACGTTGATCTGGTGAAGCACACCGGTCCTTAAATTCCATGGCATGACAAATATGATGGACTACTTGGTGTCGATGTTATCTTGGACATCCATTCCGTGCGTCACAGTGGTTCTTCGAAGACGTGGCAGCTATGATGGGCTTTTTCTCTCGGCGTCAACCCAGTCTCGTGCAATTTACGTTGATCTGGTGAAGCACACCGGTCCTTAAATTCCATGGCATGACAAATATGATGGACTACTTGGTGTCGATGTTATCTTGGACATCCATTCCGTGCGTCACAGTGGTTCTTCGAAGACGTGGCAGCTATGATGGGCTTTTTCTCTCGGCGTCAACCCAGTCTTATAAAATTAAGATAAAATAAAATAAAGTTGGCCGTGGCCGCTTCTTTCTCGAACAATGGAAGGGATGGGATTTCGGGAGATAAAGTAGCCCCGTTATCACTGGTGAATGGTGTTTGATTGTGAAATTTTTTTTATAATCAGCAAAATTTTATAATCAGTTAATAGCCATTTAAATTTTGATTCGGACATATTTTGATTAAAAAATTCAAAAATAAAATAAAAAATAAAAAAATAATCTGAAAATAAAATTAAATAATAATAAAAAAATAATTCTGGATTTTCTGTTGGTCGGTAGTGGAAAAATTAGAAATATATATAATAAATTTCATTCATTTGACTGATGTCAGTGATAGACAAGTTGATATATTCATCTTCGTCTGGGAATGATCTTGCCCGGAATCTAACTCCTTCTACCTCTTTTTGTAAAAAATAAAAAAAAAAAATTAAAAAAAAAAAAAAAAAAAAGCGCCCCATTGGACCTTTGAGGCAAGGTTACAGTAATGATGTTGTAATCTCGTTGCAATGGTCCTTTGCCTTTTACTGGATTAAGTAATATATTTTGCATTACTTATTGAAATTCTTTGAGAGTAAACTAAAATATTATATGCATCTAATTACCATAGCATTTATTTGTTTGTCCTTACAATAATTATATTATTTATTTAAGTAAATGCACGATGATGAAAAATTAATACGTTGCTTTCTTAAATCAATCTTTGATGAATAAAAATATTGTGTTCTTTGCAATTGGAGGGAGTGCAAGAAGCTAAAGGATGCTTAATTTACCGCTGGTGTGTGGTGCAGGCATGGTTCAAGTTCTGTTTTAGACATATTTCGACAAAAAAATTAAAAAATAAAATAATAATTAAAAAATAATTAAAAAATAAGATTAAAAAAATTAATAAAATAATTCTGGAGTTCTTGTTGGTTGTTCACTCGGTTGACACTACTAGCAGTCAGAACTCAGGTTAATGTACTTACCTTCGGGTGGGAAACGGCTGTAAAAAAATTAATATGCGCCGTATATCGAACATTTCCTGGCTGGGGTGGAGAACCGTCTGGAGATGGCCACGCTCGGGATTTAACTTATCTTCTTCTTTTTATTTTATCAAAAAAAAAAAATTGCTTAATTTTATCATTCTTCACTTTCGTATCCGATGTTGCATATTTTGATAATTGATGCTGTAATTTTGGATCATTGCTTATGGAACTCACTTCCAGGAGAGTGGATTGTTTGTTATTGTTTTTATAGAATATATATATATATATATATATATATATGATTATTGTAGTCTGGTTTATATTTATTTTATTAGAGTTTATTTATTGGATCCGAAATTTTACAAGATTCATGGATGGTTGAGATTTTTTTTTTAAAAAAAATGAGATTCAGATTTATTCATTTCAAAAATATTCTAGATATTTATATAGTGCCCCATTTTGATTTCCAGTCAGTCAGGCTTTTATTTGATACAGGTCATAAATTTTGGTGTATCTTTTTCGCCGTATCCTTTCTTCTAAAATTAAAAATAAAAATATCTGACCTAATTTTTATGGTTATATTTGAATGGGATTTTGGTCCAACCATCCAAACTGTGTTCGGTGTTTTGAGTGGAACAGCGACTTTGATACCTTGATCACCGCAAAAGTTTATAAGGGAATTGATGCGAAAAAGCTCGCCCTTTCACGAAGCCAAGATGCCAGTTCACCAGAGGAGAGATGGGGGAAAAGCAAGGCGGCATCGAACAGCGGACAAGCCCTCCATGGCAGGGTGGGCTCCGCATCGTAATGTGCAACCGATCAGCTTCTCTTTGCAGCTGCTTGCCGGTCCGGTGAAGGCCCGTGAGGTTACTGTCATTCGTTTTGGACCTCGGAGTGGGCAGCTCGTACAAAACCGAGAGTGGAGGAGACCGCGGAGCCCATGCGAAGACCTTTTTTTTTTCTTTACATATTCTTTCACTTTCAGTTTCTTTAGAAAAACCTTTTTCTTTTTTTTATTTATTTTCAAAGTAAATCGATCATTATAGTAGATGATCATACTATTCTAATATGATAGTATTTCTGAAAATCAAGAAACAGTATATTACCGTCAGGATCGTCGTGGCCCGTAATTGCTGGTGGCATCGATGGTCGTCCGTCCGTTTCCTCGGGATGCCTCCTGCGTCTCGGGACCTGCAAGAAACAGCGTCAGTGACCCGGACCGGGGATTCCGGCGGGGACGCTCCGACAGTCAAGTCAGTAACGATCCAGGAGAACATATCCTCCTGGTCGGACATCCCGACCTGGTGGGGATCGACTTGGTGGAGAACGAAGCTCGACTTCGGCAGGGGACCCCGTTGTTCTGGAGGAGCTCAGTTCGGCGAAGGGGCTCATATTGAAAATCCAGCATGGTGTCTGATGAGGACTCCATGTTAATTTGCTCGTCCATGTCAATGACCTAGCCACATCATAATAAATTATAAAAGAATATAATCATCTTGATGCTATGACCGGTTATCCAAGTGCTCAGCTACAAATGAAGCAACCCTGGCACCATTTTCTTTCTTCCTTCGAATAGGTATTTTGACGGAAGAATCCTAATTCGCCTCTATCGCTTTGTCTCATGCAATGCAAATTATGCAATCAAAGACATCACAAATAATTAATACCGGGAAATGATATCATATATGTGTAAGGACCCACGAAGATAAATTTTAGGCCATATTTACCGTGCACCAAGTTGGTAAATATCTCGACAAGAAATTTAATAATAATTTTTTACTAGATTTTTTTGATAATATTTTGGATTGTTATAAATAATATTAAAACAAATCTGATCCACATTAACTAAAGAATACTATACCACCGATCCATTTAGCTTGGTCATGGATTAAATGCTGATACATATTGGTAGGTATTTAGTTCAATATTGATTATATATGAGTAATTTTTGGATGTTTTATAATAATTTAAAATTTTATCCAAAAAATTCGCTAGAGTATATTATTTAAATTTTTAATCATGTATAAATATCCAAAATTTTTTAGTAACAGATTGATATAAAATTAAATGCATGCCCTCACATGTCTTCATATACTTCCTCGTTTAAATCCTGGTATCCTCGTTGTTGCCGCCAAGATCATCGTGGCCCGTAGCTGCTGCCGGCGCCGGAGTGCGCTCCCTTCACTACCTGGCGATCCTCTGCTCTTGGACCTGCGAAACAGGGATAGAGACCCGGGCCGGGATTTCCAGCGGGGGCACTCCGACGGTCAAGTCAGTGACGATCCAGGGGAATATATCCTCCTGGTCGGGCCCCTCTTGATGGACTCCGCACTAGGAGGAGTGAAAGTTGTGTGTGAGGATGAAAACGTAGCAGGGAGAGAATGATAGCGGGGACAGAGGGGTTCCCTGTTCCTTCGCCTCTCCTTGTTTCCCTCTAGTTTTCCCTTCACTGTGGTGGTGGTGGCGCTTTGCCCTCTTGATCGAGCTTGCACTTGTATTGTTGGTGGATTGTTGTTGTTGTTACCTTCCCCCTTTCGGGGGTGTCGACTGTTCTTTGTAGTTGAAAATTGAACGTTAGACGCTTGCCGTGGGATCTTTGCTGGGCGGACAGGTGCGTGCAGCAGGACCCCGTGTCGTGGACGAAACGCCTTTCCTGATAGGTGGTAGGGGAAGTTCCATTCGTTTTGACATTCTCTCAGATCGCCCCATTCCGGGAAGCTTGGCATAGTCTCGATCCGGGGGTCGCCGCCCTAGAGGTTCGTGCTTTCTGGCTGGCCCATCCCTCTGGAGGTACGGGCGGACATGTAGTTATGGCGGTATGGGGGGCACCACTCCGCAGTCCTCGGGTGGCTCGCCAGCGTCCCAGGATGGCAAGCTTGCTCCGGCCTGGATGCTCCGAGCTCGTGTGGTCACCTTAGTGGAGGAGGGAAGAGTGCGGGCCCGGTCCAGAGGGCGCGCGCTCGGAGAGGCTCCACGTGGTGGGTGAGTGCTGAGCTCGACTCCGATTACAGGGCTTAAACCTCCGAGGGTCTCACTCTAGAGGGCAGAAGGCGGACCCGGTCCAGAGGGCGTGCACTCGGAGAGGCTCCACGTGGCAGGTGAGTGCTGAACTCGACTCCGACCACAGGGCTCAAACCTCCGAGGGTCTCGCTCTGGAGGGCGGAAGGCGGATCCGGTCCAGAGGGCGCGTGCTCGGAGAGGCTCTACGTGGCAGGTGAGTGCTGAGCTCGACTCCGACCACAGGGCTCAAACCTCCGAGGGTCTCGCTTTGAAGGGCGGAAGGCGGACCCGGTCTAGAGGGCGCACGCTCAGAGAGGCTCCACATGGCGGGTGAGTGCTGAGCTCGACTCCGACCACATGGCTCAAACCTCCGAGGGTCTCGCTCTGGAGGGCGGAAGGTGGCTCCGGCCTAGGCGTCCCGAGCTCGCGGGCCCGACCTGGCAGAAGACGGAGCTCAGCTCGCCGTCTTGAGGGAGCTTAGCTCGGCAGAGCGGTCCGGGCTGAGGTGTTGCCTTGGCATCTGACACGGCGGTCTCCTTTAATGTGGCGCCTGTCAGCTACCTACGTCGGCGATCTCGCCACATCATTTGCTGCCCACTTCCGAGGCTCGTTAGTGCGCGGTGCTCGGGCTGAAGGGGGTAATTGTGGTGCTGACGTGGAAAGGTGGAAATCCGGCACGATGATGGCCGTGGTTGCCGACACTTCGAGGGATGGCCCTACGGGCCAGTGCAAGGGTGCCACGTGGCCACATCCGAGGAGTAGTTAATGTTGGCGCAGAATTCAGAGCGGCCGGGACGCCTTTTTCACCGATGGGCAGCACGTTGCGCAGATCCGCTGGTGAGGGGGTCATAACAGTGCAGATTTGATGGGCTCTTTCGAAGTGAAAAGAAATTTTTTCTCGAAACTCCCATTCTTTCAGATCCTTCGCGCTTGTTGCGGTACCTGGACCCTTCCTTTTCCGTGATCCGCTTCTGCTCTTCTCTTCTCTAGGGAACCAGATTGGCCCGGCCCTTCTTCCTCCTTTCCCTTTGGGGTAGGCTTCTTCTCTTGAGTTTCTCCTTAGGTCATTTCTACAGGATGTCTCGTCCCGATCCTTCTGTTCAAGGGGTAGTGCTTTCCTCCTCCAATGAGGAGTCAGAGGGGACACAGTTTAGGATTAGCAGGAGACCAGCTCTTCCCGTCCACCCCGTGTTCGCTAGGGAGCCGAGGGCTGTTCCTTCTCATCCCACCTGTCTTCCTCTCCTACTCGAACCAGCTTCTGAATATGTCCGGTCAACATGTCCGGGCGGGGTCGCCTCAACGATTTTCGCCACGGAGTTGGGGGCCATCTGGGATGCCTATGGCATCCCATCTTCTGTCCGGCTCATGATCCCCCGCCTGGGGGAACGGGTCACTTCCAGTGGTCCGGGCCATCTCGTCTTTTACGAGGAGACCTTCTCTGGGGGTCTCCGGTTTTCTTTTCATCCCTTCTTCTTATCTATCTTGGACAACTACCGCTTAGTCCCAGCGCAGTTGGTGCCGAACGCCATTAGAGTCATCTTCTCTTTCATTGTACTTTGCCATGTCCACGGGTTCGTCGCCCGGTTTTCCCTGTTCAGGGCATTTTTTATCCTGAAACGCCACCCAACTGAGGACGAGTGGTGGTCCTTGTCCTCTCGCCCGAAGCTCATAAAGTTCGAGCTCCCCTCTTCCATCAAAGTGTGGAATAGCAGATTTTTCTTCGCGGCCGTCGAGGGGGTCGACTGGGCCTGGAGCGAGCCAGATCGGTCCCCTAACCAGATCTCTGCGGTTGATGTAGCTGATAGGGAAGACTACGAGCAGCTTCGCACCTCCCATATCCCCTCTCTGGAGGTCCTGCTATCGGAGCAGAACCTTTCTGACGCCAGGGTCAACCCATCGACGGGGCCGGGTGAGTCCAATTCTTTCCTCCATGTGTGTTTTTCCTTTTCTTCACTTTAGGCTAACCCATTTGGCTCCTGTGTGCAGGGATGATCTTCTCAGAGGGCGACCCGTTGCCAATCTCCCGGAAGAGGCCGCCCCCCGGGATGGCCGCTGAGCCTCCCCAAAGGCGGACCAGGGTTGAGGGCATGCCAGTGTCTGCCTCCACTGCGCCAGCCGCCCCGAGGGGGAAGGAGGCCAAGGGACGGACGAGGTCACATGCCGAACCCCCCGTTCTGGAGCCCGGGGCGACCGTCCAGGTTGATGCTGCTGTCGCTATTGCGCCGTCCTGCTCTCCGGGTCCGGGGATGGATGAGGCCGAGGGGGGAGAGGCCCGTGCTGGAGCTCCTCCCTCAACGGGGGCTCCAACCGTGACGGTGCCGGGTCCCCGACCGGTTCCTGGGGGTCCTACCACCGGAGGGATGGGCGCACCTACGCCCCAAGAGAGCAGGAGGGACGAGGCTAGGCGCAGCCTCTCGTTCAAGATGGGGCTAGAGAGCTCCTTGGCTGACAATCGTGCCCTAGCCGCTCGCATGATGGATTTCTCCATCCAGCCATGTGATCGGGAGGAGATGGATGGGCTGCCGGTGGGAGCTGTGATCGATAGCATCTTTCCCCATCTCTACACGGTAAGCGACTTCACTTTTTTCCCCTCCTTTTTTTTGCTTTTTTTTTTTTAACTTCCCATATAGTGCAGATGGGTGTCGAGGCCCTTTTCATCAGGAGCTGCTGCCGGAATTGGGAGCGAGCCGATCAGCAACAGGCGGCTGAGATCGTGTCGCTGAAGGCCGACCTGAAGGGGAAGGCCGACTCCGAAGGGGTGCTTGACCGACGGGTCAAGGACCTCGAAAGGCAGCTCACCGATTCTGAAGGGCGAGCAAAGGAGCTCTAGGAGAGCCTCGACCGCGAGCAGGGGCAGTCGAGGAAGAAGGCCGAGGAGCTCGCCGACGCTGAGCAGAGGTTGGGCATGTTTAACGCCGAGACGGCCCGACAGAAGGGGATCGCCCAGTCCCTCCAGGCCCAGCTGGAGGCCGAAAAGGAGAAGTCAGCAGCGGCCCAGAGGGCTGCCGAGGAGGTGGCCAGGTCAGCTGGGGATGCCAGGTGTGAGGTGGCCGCGATGAAGAAGGAAGCCGAGGAGGCGATCGCGAGGTACAGGGCCTCGGAGGAGTTCCTCGCCGAGATCCAACAGACGGCGTCGGACTCCTTCTTCAAGGGCTTCATGTACCTGCGTCGCCTGGTTGAGGGATTCATCTCGGCCAAGGGTTGCAGCAGCCTTGACTATCCTGGTACTTCGGACCAGGAGGTGGGCGCTGAGGAGGCCGCTGCTCCCGAGTCTTCTATGCTAGCCGAGGTCAGGGCCGTGCCACCTAAACCCGAAGCCACGCAGTCGGAAGCCCCTACTGTTGGAGACTCCCAGCCCGGCGGGCTAGTTGGAGAGTAGTTACCTTTACTTCCTTTGTACCTTATTTCTTCCTTTGTACCTGTATTTGACTTTTCTGTAGGGCCACCCGGCATGTCGGGAGCTCGCAGGATGCTTGTATTTGACATTTAATCAATAAAGCATAAACTTTCTCGCAACCAGTTCTTGGTCTGGCTCTTCTTTTCTTTCTCTCTTTCTTTCACTCCCCCCCTTCATTTTCTTTCCTCTTGATGAATGGGGAGATCAGAGAGGAGGGGTCTCACCTTGTCTGGGGTTGAGTTGTTAGACTTCAACGCCGGCAAGTTGGGTGCAAGCTGATGGCACTTGAGAGCTGCTGGGCTCGAAGGTGCTCCCTTGGCCGGAGATCTGAGCTCCGGTCTTGGACTGGCATCCTGGAGCTGGGCTTGGGGACATTGATGACTGAGAGCTGCGTGGCTCGAAGGTCCCTTGGCTGGAGATCTGAGCTCCGATCTTGGGCTGGCATCCTGGAGCTGAGCTCGGGGACATTGATGACTGAGAGCTGCGTGGCTCGAAGGTCCCTTGGCCGGAGATCTGAGCTCCAGTCTTGGGCTGGCGTCCTGGAGCTGGGCTCGGGGATGTTGATGACTGAGAACTGCATGGCTCGAAGGTCCCTTGGCCGGAGATCTGAGCTCCGGTCTTGGGCTGGCATCCTGGAGCTGGGCTCGGGAACGTTGATGACTGAGAGCTGCGTGGCTCGAAGGTCCCTTGGCCGAAGATCTGAGCTCCGGTCTTGGGCTGGCATCCTGGAGCTGGGCTCGGGGATGTTGATGACTGAGAGCTACGTGGCTCGAAGGTCCCTTGGCCGGAGATCTGAGCTCCGATCTTGGACTGGTGTCCTAGAACTGGGCTCGGGGACGTTGATGACTGAGAGCTGCATGGCTCGAAGGTCCCTTGGCCGGAGATATGAGCTCTGGTCTTGGGCTGGCATCCTGGAGCTGGGCTCGGGGACGTTGATGACTGAGAGCTGCATGGCTCGAAGGTCCCTTGGCCGGAGATCTGAGCTCCGGTCTTGGGCTGGCATCCTAGAGCTGGGCTCGAGGACATTGATGACTGAGAGCTGCGTGGCTCGAAGGTCCCTTGGCCAGAGATCTGAGCTTCGGTCTTGGGCTGAGAAGTAGTAGCTTTGTTGCTGCGTCTCCCTCTCGTTCTCTTTCTTTCCTTCCCCTCTCACTTCTTCTTTTTCTTCTCTCTCTTTTTTTTTTGAGTGGGGAGATCAGGGAAGAGGGTTCTTACCATGTTTCCCTCTCGTTCTCTTTATTTCCTTCCCCTCTCTTTTTTGATGAGCGGGGAGATCAGAGAAGAGGGTCACAGTGTTTGATTGCCTTGGAGCTAGGCTCGAGGCCTTCCTGGCCGGAGAGCTGGGCTCTGGTCCAGGGATTGCCTGAGGGCTTGGCTCAGGTCTTTAGCGCCTTGGAGCTAGGCTCGAGGCCTTCCTGGCCGGAGAGCTTGGCTCCGGTCCAGGGATTGCCTGAGGGCTTGGCTCAGGTCTTTAGCACCTTGGAGCTAGGCTCGAGGCGTTGATGGGAGCTACTTGGTCCCAAGATCTCTTGGCATCTCGGAGTTGGGCTCGAAGGCGTTTGAGATTGAGAGTAGCTTGGCTCAAAGATCCCTTAGCCGAAGATCTGAGCTCCGATCTTGGGTCGGCGTCCTAGAGCTGGGCTCGGGGATGTTAATTACTGAGAGCTACGTGGCTCAAAGGTCCCTTGGCCGGAGATCTGAGCTCCGATCTTGGGCTGGCATCCTGGAGCCGGGCCCGGGGACGTTGATGACTGAGAGCTGCGTGGCTCAAAGGTCCCTTGGCCAGAGATCTGAGCTCTGATCTTGGGCTGGCATCCTGGAGCCGGGCTCGGGGATGTTGATGACTGAGAGCTGCATGGCTCGATGATTCCTTGACATCTTGGAGCTAGGCTCAGGGATGCTTGAGATTGAGAGCTGCATGGCTCGAAGATCCTTTGACGTCCTGGAGCTAGGCTCGGGGATGCTTGAGATTAAAGTTGCATAGCTCGAAGTTCCCTTGACGTCCTGGAGCTTGGCTCGGGATGCTTCAGGTTGAGAGCTGCATGGCTCGATGATTCCTTGACATCCTGGAGCTAGGCTCGGGAACGTTGTTGAAACTTTTCTGCAAGACAAATAGACACTTGTGCAAGGAGAAAACTATTATCATTACTATTATGACGGGGAAACCTTACACTATTGATAGTATTTCCGCAAGTTGCAGGCATTCCACATTCTAGAAAACTTGACGCCGCCGAGATCTTCAAGGTAGTAGGCCCCTTGTGAGAGGGCCTCAACTACTTTGTAGGGGCCTTCCCAATTTGGTGAAAGCTTGCCGCCTTCCTGGGCTGGGACGCCTCCGCCCGCCGTAGCACCAAATCTCCGGGCTTGAAAGCTTTTGGCTTGATGCGGCCATTGTAATATCGGGCCACTCATTGCCGGTAGGCCGCCATTCGAAGCCGGGCCTTGTCCCTCGCTTCTTCAAAAAGGTCCAGATTAAGCAGGAGGTGTGCAGAGTTCCATGCTTCGTCATACTGCTGCACCCGCAACGTGGGCACACCAAGTTCGACCGGGATGACCGCTTCGACATCGAAGACAAGGCTGAAGGGCTTCTCGTTGGTTGCCGTCCTGGGCGTCGTGTGGTAGGCCCACAGGACACTTGAGAGTTCTTCAGCCCACCTGCCCTTAGCTTGGTCCAGCCTAATCCTGAATGCTTGGAGGATGGTCCGGTTGGTCACCTCGGCTTCTCCATTTGTTTGAGGATGAGCCATCGAGATGAATCGATGTTGGATGCCGTGCTTGGCGCAGAACTCCTCGAACTCACGATTATCGAATTGTCGCCCGTTGTCAGTGATGATACAGTGGGAGCCTGAAGTGGTAAATGATCGACTTCCAGAAGAACTGGCAGACATTGGCTTTCATGATCTGAGCTAGCGGCTCTGCTTCGACCCACTTGGTGAAGTAGTTGATCGCCACCAGCGGGAACTTTCGCTGTCCCTGTGCTAGGGAAAATGGTCCTAAGATATCCATTCCCCACTGAGCAAAAGGCCAAAGGGCTGAGAGTTGGGAGATCGGCGCCGCCGGCTGGCGCTGTATATTTGCGTGGCGCTGGCACTTGTCACACCTTTTCATGAAGTCGGCAGCGTCCTTCCTCATGGTCTCCCAAAAGTATCCCTTGCGGAGAGCTTTATAAGCCAGTGTCCTCCCTCCCATGTGGTTCCCGCAAAGGCCTTCATGTATCTCTTGGAGCACAAAGGTTGCCTCGGTGGGCCTGAGACATTTCAGGAGCGGGTAAGAGTAAGATTGGCGGTAAAGTTGGCCTTCCATCAAAACGAACCAGGAGGCCTTCTTCTTGACGAGGGCAGCTTTCGCGCAATCTTCAGGCAAGGTGCCGTCAGTGATGTACCAGACGTACTTGTCCATCCAGCTCGTCTCGGGGGTGACTTGATGTATCTCTATCGAGCTCTCATAGCTGGGACTTTCGAGGTATTCGATGTAGGCACGTCCTAGCGACGAATTCGGCAAGATCGCAAGCCTGGACAGCGCATTCGTGCACGCATTCTCCCCTCCGGGGATGTGGAAAATGCTGAAGCGTCGGAGGCCTGCCGTGCTCATGCAGACTTGCTCCAGGTACTTCATCATCTGGGCGTCTCTCGCTTCATATTCTCCGGAGACTTGTCCGGCGACCAGTTGGGAGTCGGTGAAGACTTTCAAGTCCTGTACACCTAGCTTGCGGGAGACTCTCAAGCCCGCGAGGAGTACCTCGTACTCCGCCTGGTTATTGGTAGCGGCGAACTTGAAGCGGAGGGCACACTCCATCACAACCCCATCGCTGTTAGTTAGGATGAGGCCTGCTCCGCTTCCACCGGAATTGGATGATCCATCTACGTGGAGGATCCAGGGCTCTTCTCCTGGCCCGGGCTTCGTTGCTGTCTGCTCTGGCTCCTCGACAAACCCGGTGCACTCGACCACGAAGTCAGTTAGGACTTGGGCCTTTTATGAAGACCTTGGCCGGTACGTTATGTCGAATTCGCTGAGCAGCAGGGACCACTTAGCCAACCTCCCGGATGTCTCGGGTCGGGTGAGGATGGTCCTCAGCGACTGGTCCGTCATGACCACTATTGGGTGTGCTTGGAAATAAGGCCTGAGACGTTTAGCAAACATTATTAACGCAAAAATAAGTTTCTCGGAGCGAGTATACCTGATCTCCGCATCGCGAAGGATTTTGCTAGTGTAGTACATCAGCTTCTGAGATTTGTCCTTGTCTGTACGGACGAGAACTAAGCTAACAGCTCCCGGTGTGATCGCCAGGTACAGCAAAAGCTCGTCTCCCTCCTCTGGCCTGGAGAGCAACGGGGGGAGGCGAGGAAGTTCTTTAGCTCCTCGAAGGCTGTCCTGCACTCCTCAATCCAGGTGAAGTCGTGCATCTTGCACAGTGCCTTGAAAAATGGTAAGCAACGATCAGCCGACCTCGAGATGAATCTGCTGAGGGCGGCGACACGTCCCATCAGGCGCTGGACCTGCTTCTTAGAAGTCAGGTGTTCCATGTCGACAATGGCTTGAACTTTTTCCGGGTTTGCTTCGATGCCCCTCTGGGTGACCATGAAGCCAAAAAATTTTCCTGCAGCCACCCCAAAGGTGCACTTCATTGAGTTCAGCTTCATCCGACGTTGCTGCAAGTTATGGAAGGATTAAGTTCAGCTACATGGCTCAAGCTCGGCTTGCTCATGACGAGCATGTCATCCACATACACCTGTATGTTGCGGCCGATTTGGTCCTTGAAGACCTTGCTGACTAGGTGCTGATAGGTAGCCCATGCGTTGTTCAGACCAAAAGGCATCATCTTGTAGCAGTATGTCCCTTGGTCAGTGACGAAGGCGGTGTGCTCCTCGTCTTCTGGATGCATGCGGATCTGATTATACCCTGAGAACTCATCCATGAAGGAGAGCAGCCGGTGGCCTGAGGTGGCATCCACCAGCTGGTCGATCTTCGAGAGAGGGAAGCTATCCTTCGGGTAGGCTTTATTGACGTCGGTGTAGTCTACACAGATCCTCCATTTGCCATTATTCTTCCTGACCATCACTACATTTGCCAGCCAGCTCGGGTATTGGACCTCTCGAACGAAACCGGCAGCCAGGAGTTTATCAACTTCTTCCTTGATAGCTGCCTGTCTCTCCGAGGCGAAACTTCTCTTCTTCTGCCAAACTGGTTTGTGCTTTGGGTCGACACTCAATTTGTGGGTAATGATGTCAGGAGGGATACCTGGCATATCCGCCGCCGTCCAGGCGAACACATCTGCATTCGCCTGCAGGAATTCTAGCAGTTGGGCCCTTTCCTCCTCAGGTAGCTAGGCTCCGATCTGCACTATCTTCATGGGGTCATCTCCGAGCGGGTAGGAAAGTAGGCGCTTGACCGGGCCTCCCCTGGGGTCTTGGGCCCTCTGGTCGAGGTCATCCACACTGGGGTCGTCCTAGGGGACCCTGGCCCCAGGAAGGGTCTGGAAACAATGCTGCACCAGCTGGGGTGGTCCCCTCATCTCCCCGACACCGTAGGGAGTTGGGAACTGTACAAGTAGCCTCTTGGTGGAGACAACGGCGTCAAGCAGGTTAAGCCCGGGCCAATCCAATATCACGTTGTAGGCAGAAGGGAGCCTTACAACCGTGAAAGTCATCATGACAGTGCTTTGCCGAGGTGGGGTTCTGATAGTGACCGGGAGAGTGATTTCTCCTTCTATCCTCACGGAGTCGCCTATAAAACCAACAAGGGGTGTGTGCACGGGCTTAAGCTGATCAGGGGAGAGATTCATCCTAAGGAAGGCATCATAAAAAAGCATGTCTGTGGAGCTTCCACCATCAACCATGATACGCTTTACAGGGTGCTTTGCGATCATCATCTCGACGACCACGGCATCATTATTTACATTTTTCCCCCCGTCTTCCCCTTCCCTCATAAAGGGGAGTACATTCTCAGAGTCCTCTGTCCCCCGAGCCCTCTTGGGTGCACGCGCAGCTCCCCAGGAGATCATGCCCATCGGCTTTTCGGTCGGGCGGTTGTCGATGGTTGGAGCTGGCGGAAGGGCAACGAGCGCCTGGGACTCCACTTGAGGTCTGCCCCCCATGAACCTTTTGAGGTAGCATCTCTTGATGAGTTCCTCAATCTCCCACTTGAGGTTGCGGCATTCCTCGGTGTCATGGCCGTGGTCACGGTGAAAGCGACAGTACTTTGTCTTGTCATGGCCAGTGAAGGTCCTTAACAGAGGCGGGCGTCTCAGGTAATCCTCGCCCTCGATCTCCATAAGGATTTTTGTTCTCGGGACGAGGAGAGGGGTGTAACCCTCCTCAGGAACGGGAGTCCCTCTCAGTCTCGGTCGGTCCCTCCGGGAGCTCGGAGCCTGGGGTGCTGGCTTCCGGGTTCCGGATGCTTCGGTGGAGGCCAACTTCTTCAGGGATCCTCTATCGAGCTCTCGCCTCGTACGGTCCGCCTCCTCAGCATGGATGTACTTTTGGGCCCGAAAAAGGAGCTCGGAATAGGTCTTGGGGGGCTTCTTATCCAGCGAGTAGGTTAGGCGGGAGGTCCTGAGTCATCGCTTCAGTGCCAGCATGACGACTAGCTCTTCAAGATTGTAGATCTCCAACGCAGCGGCTTTGAAGTGGGCTGTGTAGTCCCGCAAGGGCTCGCAGTCCTGCTACTGGATAGAGAAGAGGCTGTCTGCCTCTCGTGGCAACTTCTTGCAAGTGTCGAAGTGAGCCACGAACTTCTGCCCTAGCTGGGCGAAGGAGCTGATGCTCTCCGGCTCCAAATGGGTGAACCACACCCGAGCTGCCTTCCGGAGAGTAGCAGGAAAAGCGACGCAGAGGAGAGCGTCGGTGGCCCCGTGGACCCTCATGAGGGTCCGGTATATTTCCAGGTGGTCTAGGGGGTCAGTGGTCCCATCATAGGGATCCACCTGCGGCATCCGGAACCGGTGCGGAATCGGCTCCGCTTGGATTTCTTGGGAGAATGGGGGACGGGTGTCATAGTCCGCTGGCTTACTAGCGGAGTCCTGCATGATGGCAAACCGGCAGGCAAACTCCGCCAACTTGCATTCATGTTCCTCCAAGCGCCTTTCCGCCCATGCCTGATGGCTTCATCAGTGGACCCCTCCGCCGAAGGAGACGGAGAAGGTGACGTGGGTGCACGGCACCCGTGGCGGGGGGTCTTGCTTTTTCTGCCTCGGTGGGGTCTAGGCACCTCTTGACTGGGATTTGGCGAGCGGCTCTCCTTGTCGGCAGAGCCGATTCGTTGTCTTTTCACCAGAGCTTGGAGGCTGCCCCGGTTGTCGATGGTGGCCCGACGGCCTTCCTTGGAAGGAGCGCAGGCTGTCCCGGGGAGCTACGGCGTGAACCGCTAGAGTCCCTAGCTGCTGGTGGGTAGCCACGGACCGGTGCTGGTGCTGAAGCTAGTGCACCGCCGTGGCAAGGACTTGCATTTGCTGGGTGAGTGCAGCCAGCTGGGCTTCCAGCGGAGGTGACTGAACCGGAATGGGTGGCTCCACTTCTTGGCAGTGCGGGTTCCCCCAGGAGGGGGAGTCCCCTGCATGACTGTTGGAAGCCTCCCTTGCCCTTGTTGTCACCATCCTCCCGCTGGGCTTGCCTATGAAGAGATGAAGGGCTTAATCCGCCCCCCTACCTGGCGCGCCAATCTGTTGCCGCCAAGATCGCCGTGGCCCGTAGCTGCTGTCGGCGCCGGAGTGCGCTCCCTTCACTGCCTAGTGATCCTCTGCTCCTGGACCTGCGAAACAGGGGTTAGAGACCCAGGCCGGAGTTTCCGGCGGGGGCACTCTGACGGTCAAGTCAGTGACGATCCAGGAGAACAGATCCTCCTGGTCGGGCTCCTCTTGATGGACTCCGCACTAGGAGGAGTGAAAGTTGTGTGTGAGGACAAAAACGTAGCAGGGGGAGAATGATAGCGGGGACAGAGGGGTTCCCTATTCCTTCGTCTCTCCTTGTTTCCCTCTCGTTTTCCCTTCACTGTGGTGGTGGTGGCACTTTGCCCTCTGGATCGAGCTTGCGCTTGTGTTGTTGTTGTTACCTTCCCCCTTTTGGGGGTGTCGACTGTTCTTTGTAGTTGAAAATTGGCCGTTAGATGCTTGCCTCGGGATCTTCGCTGGGCTGATAGGCGCGTGCAGCAGGACCCCGTATCGTGGACGAAACGCCTTTCCTGACAGGTAGTAGGGGAAGCTTCCATTCGTTCTGACATCCTCTCCGGTCATCCCATTCCGGGAAGCTTGGCAGAGCCTCGATCCGGGGGTCGCCGCCCTAGGGGTTCGTGCTTTCTGGCTGGCCCATCCTCCTAGAGGTACGGGCGGACAGGTAGTTATGGCAGTATGGGGGGCGCCGCTCCGCAGTCCTCGGGTGGCTCGCCGGCGTCCCAGGATGGCAGGGCTTGCTCCGGCCTGGATGCTCCAAGCTCGTGTGGTCACCTTGGTGGAGGAGGGAAGAGTGCGGGCCCGGTCCAGAGGGCGCGCGCTCGGAGGGGCTCCACGTGGCGGGTAAGTGCTGAGCTCGACTCCGACCACAGGGCTCAAACCTCCGATGGTCTCGCTTTGGAGGGCGGAAGGTGGACCCGGTCCAGAGGGCGCGCGCTCGGACAGGCTCCACGTGGCGGGTGAGTACTGAGCTCAACTCCGACCACAGGGCTCAAACCTCTGAGGGTCTCGGTCTGGAGGGCGGAAGGCGGACCCGGTCTAGAGGGCGCACGCTCGGAGAGGCTCTACGTGGCGGGTGAGTGCTGAGCTCGACTCTGACCACATGGCTCAAACCTCCGAGGGTCTCGCTTTGGAGGGCGAAAGGCGGACCCGGTTCAGTGGGCGCGCGCTCGGAGAGGCTCCACGTGGCGGGTGAGTGCTGAGCTCGACTCCGACCACAGGGCTCAAACCTCCGAGGGTCTCACTCTAGAGGGCGAAAGGCGGCTCCGGTCTAGGCGTTTCGAGCTCGCGAGCCCGACCTGGCAGAGGACGAAGCTCAGCTCGCCATCTTGAGGGAGCTCAACTCAGCTCGGCAAAGCGGTCCGGGCTGAGGTGTTGCCTTGGCATCTGACACGGCGGTCTGCTTTAACGTGGCGCCTGTCAGCTGTCCACGTCAACGTTCTCGCCATATCACTCATCAAACTAACAGCTTAAATTCATGCATCCATTCATAACACTAAGATCGATTCATAATCAGTTTAAAAAATTTATGTTGCAGTATTTTCTATTTTATGTACATTATCGGTTGGAACCTTCGTTTTGATATTATTTATAATAATGCATGATCTCATCCTAAAAAAATAATAAAAAATATTATTTAAATTTTGTGATCCTATATAAATATTAAAGATATTTTTAATGAATCATCAACATGTGATTAAACAGAAATTCACATGAATTTTTAAATACTTTTTTACGAGATCAAGAAAGCTAAGCAATGCTTTTTGATTATTTTTTATGGATTATTTCTTAGATCTTCGTAGGAGGAAGAGGAACAGCGCCTCGGATATGAACAAAGATTATACATAAAACTTTTGCTACTCAGATTTATGAGCACCGTATCCCATTATTATTATTATTATTAAATGTTAAAGTTCCATTATTGTCCTTGATTTGAGATAAGAATTAGGGTACTTAGATGTGCAAACTATTTAATAGCCTAGTCTCACTTAATATGAAATTAAAGTTCACATTATTTTACTCGGATTTTTTCTCTCTTAATGTGCAAAACAACTGTTAAGACAGTAGCTCGGTTGATAAAAATTTTATCCATCTCTTCGATCATGAATTCGAGATATGATCCTAGGGATGATTCGATTAAATTCAAAAATTTTTAGAACACGTGACTGACAGGATGAGAGAGCACCTACTCTAATATTTTAATAGGATCATGCTGATGTACTCATCTTTATAAATGGATAAAGAAGGTACGTGAAAACATGCGATCTATATCGAACATTATCTGACGGGATGGAATCAAGTAAAGAAACTACACCAGGGGATTTATTTATTTTTTTTTTTCATAAAAAAAAAAGTGAAAAACAATTTAATCGCCTAGACGTATTAAAACTAAAGTAAATTAATTACTCTGTTCATTTATTACAAATAAATTTGTTTTACGGATGATAGCGTGGTTAGCGTACGTGAAATTATGCTAACCTGGAGATGCGCAGAACCTCGCTATTTATTTATTCGGCGTGGTCGTGGGTTGCGAGAAATGACCGCACCCACTCTTCATACGCTAAATAAAGCTTACGGTACTGGCAAAAAAAAAAAAAAAAAAAAAAAGCACGTGATACGTAACGCGACGTAGAAAATCCTATTAAAAAAAGAATATGATAATTAAAACGTCGAAGATATATATATATTTCCCAGAAAACAATCCCATCTTTCCAAAGAGATAAAAACAAAACGAAAATAATGTAATTATCAACTTCTTTTACCCGTCGAATTCGTTGACTCGGACAGACCCGTTAACTCCGGGCTGGTCGAAACCGAGTCGACCATTCCGAGTTAACCTGTTCAATTGCTTGACCCTGCAACTTCTTTTTAACTTTGGGTGGGTAGAAATTAGAAAAGAATCGGAAGTCGATACCTCGACCTCAACTTTTAAAAGCTGTACACCGCTTTAAACATTTCCTCCCCATACCCCACAGAAAGCGGGAATACATGCATTACTTAAATAGGAGTAATCATAGCCCTCCATGATGAAGCCAAGCCGGGAACCGGCTAATTTGATGGTAAAAATAATTAGCGTAATTGTTTATGGTACGTACTCGCACAGGCAAACGGCTACATTTTATATAAAAAGGCAGTGGGATTCTCTCTCCTCCCCCTTCCCTTCTCTGCTCCCTTCCTTCCTAATCCTTCTTCTCTGCTATACTATCACACCTCTCTCCAATCCTCCCCTCACCCTTCCCACACCCAACTCCTCCATTTGGAGCACAGATCTCAGCACAACAACACAACAGAGGTAAGCCCCTCCAAGAATATTTCCACCTTTAATTATATCTTCCTATCCTTTATCTTCTTCTTAACCTGCTTTGAGCTCTGTAGATCGGGTTCCTCTTCCCTTCTAACGGTCAAATCTCACTCTCTCATCCATTCACTCATGGGTCTATCACCATCTCTCCTCTACTCGTATCTCTTCCTCCTCTTCTACGTTTGTGTTCCTCTTGCGAGTTCTCTGGATGATGAAGGCTTCGCCCTGCTCTCCTTCAAGGCCTCCATCAGAGAAGACCCAGAGGGCTCCCTCGGTAACTGGAACTCCTCTGACCCAAACCCATGCTCGTGGAATGGCATAACCTGCAGAGAAGGTGTCGTGATCTCCCTCAGCATCCCCAAGAAGAGGCTTGCAGGCTTCCTCCCCTCTGCTCTCGGTTCCCTCCCTTCCCTCCGGCACATCAACCTCAGGAACAACCGCCTCTTCGGCAGGCTCCCTGACGGGCTCTTCGCCGCCGGCGGGCTTCAGAGCCTGGTCCTCTACGGGAATTTCCTCTCCGGCCCTCTCCCTCGGGAGATCGGCAACCTCTCCTACCTCCAAGCCTTAGACCTTTCTCGAAACTTGTTCAACGGTTCCATTCCCATCTCCTTGGTCCAATGCAGGAGGCTCAAGTCCCTCATCCTCGGCCACAACGGTTTCACCGGTTCCCTGCCTGATGGCTTCGGCAGCAGCTTCGTTGCGCTGGAAAAGCTCGACCTTTCTTACAATGGATTCAATGGGTCGATCCCGGGCGACATCGGGAATCTCTCTAGCCTTCAAGGAACCGTGGACCTCTCCCACAACTTGTTCTCCGGGGCGATCCCTCCGAGCCTGGGAAATCTTCCTGAGAAGGTCTATATCGATCTCACATACAACAATCTCAGCGGCCCCATACCTCAGAACGGTGCTCTGGAGAACCGGGGACCGACTGCGTTCATCGGAAACCCCGGTCTCTGCGGCCCGCCATCGAAGAACCCATGTCCCACCGGTGTATCTTCGTCAGGTCCTTCCGTGCCCACCAATTACATGCCTCCTGTGTCCCAAGGGAATAACAATGAGAATGGAAGCAGCAGCAAAGGACTGGGTAGAACTGCGGTGGCTGCAATCGTAGCGAGTGATGTGGTAGGAGTTGGTATTATAGCATCGATATTCTACTTCTGCTACAGGAGGGCAACTTCTTCCAAGGGGAAGAAGGAAGAGGGTGGGAACTTCAACAAGGGGACCAAGGGAAGGAAGGAATGCATGTGTTTTAGGAAAGAGGAATCAGAGGCCTTGTCGGAAAATGTCGAGCAATATGATCTAGTGCCGCTGGATCGACATGTTAGCTTCGATTTGGATGAGCTGTTGAAGGCTTCTGCTTTTGTCTTGGGGAAAAGTGGGATGGGGATTGTGTACAAGGTTGTGCTGGAAGATGGGGTAATCTTGGCTGTTAGGAGGTTGGGTGAAGGAGGGTCACAAAGGTTCAAAGAGTTCCAGATGGAGGTGGAAGCAATTGGAAAGGTTAGGCATCCTAATATTGTTACCCTGAGAGCTTATTATTGGTCAGCAGATGAAAAACTGCTTATTTATGATTACATTCCCAACGGCAACCTCACAGCTGCGATTCATGGTATGAACTCAAACCATAACTTGCTCTAGTTTTTTATTTTTTTTATTTTTTTGCTAAGGATTTGTTTATGGCAAGCTGGCATTCTTTCCCTCTAGAAACATACAAAAGTTTTAGTACCATAGAGAATTTCTGATATCTTTAACCGTAATGCTGATAAAGATTATGTGGTGTGCTTTTTAAAGCAAGACCGCCCTTTGTTTTGGAATCAATCTTAGTTTGCATTTCTAATATCTTCCGAGGAATTCTAATCAAGCCTGGATTGCTATAGAAACACTATGGGGACTTCAAATAAATATATTAACTACTCCAAGGACAGGGTTATATTTTAACTCCACAGGCTTCACCAAATCATCTAGGGAAGCTCGATGCTGGAAACTTGATTAAATTTTGGTGATATGGTATCTCCATGGAGTATGTTTTGTGATAAATTATGATATTCGTTATTCTAGATGTTATCTCACCATCACTCGGCTTCCCCTTCTCAAATCTATCTCGACCTTGTCAGCGTCCTTTTCTAAATTGATTGTGTTCCTGTTTGCTACTCAAGCATAAGCAATCGGTACTCAAGCCCTCAAAGGTCAATATTATGATTTATATGGTACTTCTTGATCTATCTATCTAAGACATATATAGATCCATATGTATATTTGTTTACTTTACATATGAATCATAGTTTTATTTCATTATTTAAATGATTAGTGCTGGTTTTTATGGGTCTGGCTGGTTTCAGGGAGTGCTGGAACACTGGCTTTTACACCACTATCATGGGATGTGCGGCTAAAGATCATGAAAGGGATAGCCAAGGGCTTGGCATTTTTGCATGAATTCAGCCCAAAGAAGTATGTTCATGGAGATCTCAAACCTAACAATGTACTTCTTGGATCGAACATGGAACCATACATTTCCGATTTCGGCCTCGGGCGTCTTGCTAACATAGCAGGAGGATCCCCACTTCTGCAGTCAGATAGGATGATGGCCGAAAAATCTCCGAACCAGCAGTCAGATGTTACGGTCAGTCCTTTTGTGACTAAAGGATCATCCTATCATGCTCCTGAAGCATTGAAAACACTAAAACCATCTCAGAAATGGGATGTTTACTCATATGGGGTGATTTTACTGGAAATGATCTCTGGTAGATCACCACTTGTTCTGTTAGAGACTTTGGAAATGGATCTAGTTCGTTGGGTTCAGTTCTGCATCAAAGAAAGAAGCCCCTCTTGGATGTGTTGGATCCTTATCTAGCTCGTGAACTAGATAGGGAAGATGAGATTATTGCGATACTTAAAATTGCCTTGGCTTGTGTACAAGCAAATCCTGAAAAGAGACCATCAATGAGGCATGTTGTGGATGCACTGGACAGGTTCATTTCCAATATCCCAAGGTAGCTATTTTGAACATACCATCTCATTCTGCATCTGAAAGTGCTGATCATTTGGAGGGATTTTCGATACCAAGTTGCTCATTCCAAGTCACAATTGAGTGCAGCATGCACGCATTACTGCTGCACAGGGAATGTGTTGATCAAACATGATGGATCAAGAGGGATGCCAAGCTTTTTTTTCCCTCCTCATTTTGCTTAATAATGAGATATGGTTCTTTGTAAGATCTCTTCCACCGTAGTGCTGTTGATATGGTTTGTGCCTGGCTTGTTCCAGAAAAGCATGATGCATCTATTGTATGACTGTTTGTCATGAATGAATAATGTAAATGCGATGACAGCAATGTCTTGAATGCAAGTCATATGTGTACTCATTTTGTCTCGGAAACTTTGCTAACTATGGAATTGTTCAGGCTAAATCAGTAAACTGGCTTTGGAAATGTTAAATAGATCAAGTTACATTTAAAAATATTTGCAAGGGAACTATTGCCCTTTTTTTTTTTTTTTTTTTTTGTAAAATCATGTATTAGTTCTCCTTTAATCATGAAAGCTTTGCTCAGGCACGTGCTGTACTTCTGGGAGTTCGATGGTAAGGAGGGAGAGTCAATGATGGCTTCCTGGGAATTGTACAAAGGCTGGTCTATCTGTCTTCTGAAGCATAATGATCACTATGAACCACTCGTAAGTAGCATGAACATACTCCAGTAGCGTGGTGTTTTGTTGGTTGCAAGCCATCTTAGCTTAGCTCTTTATCTGTTCTCTTTTAGATCTGTATTCATACTGTAAGTGTCTCCTATCTACAACATTGTTCTTGGACTCTAGCCATTTACTTGTTACAGCTAAAGGACAGGTGGTACCAGGCTTGCAGAACCACTTGCGAGGCCCTGGTCAAACCAAACCTTGCCAAGGGACCATTAAGAGTAAACGATGAAGAAAATCTCTTCTCAGCCATGGCCGATATGGTGGCCCATGGAGCTGTTGTCCTCCTATTTGTGACTTTGGTTTGGCAGCCTTGGCTGTTTCATAAAGCAGTGGAAGCTTGTGCTCAATTATGATGTACCTAACATATTCTGTCTGGTTTTTGCTACTGTTTCTTTGTGTGACACCATGGAGTAGAAGGGGAAGGCCAAGCTTCTCTTGAACCCAAACAAGTTCTCCCAAATTTTCGTTACGTTGTCTTACATGATCTCAGAGGTATTTGGAGCGTGCATTTTTTGACGTCAAAAACGTTTATCCAAGTCATTACTGCAATGTAGCTTAATTTATTTCTAAATTCATAATTTTATTCTTTACTTCGGTATGGTTCCACGGAAGAATTCATGTGTTCCTTCAACCTTCGTAGAGCTATTGTTGAAGAAAGAGAAGCAAAAGAGTTTAAGAATTATTGGACCTACGTGGACTTGGTGTAGTACACGGGACATGGACCGCAAATGACCCCATTTGAATGTGAATTTTACGTCTAACATTCACATATCGCATGACTTTATGGGGCTGGAGTGGCTCATCGTGCATAGAGATTTATCTTCCTTACAAAGGTTAACTTCAAAATGCTTGGAACCCGATTTCAGTATTGCAAAACAAGCTTTATTGCCACGTGTTAGCAAGACTGTAAGTAGGTCGAGTTGATCCGTGATCCATTTCAATCTAATTTGACCTATTTAAACCCGGTCCGATCTATTTTTAATGACTCATGGATCCAGGTTGGATCCTAAAATTAGATCCATTCCATTTTCTGGACCGGACTTGGATTTACTGTATTTGGACATGACTCAATCCAATCCAACCCGAATCTGCTAATACTATCAGGATCGAAATTTATTTGGACCTCTAAATTATGATATAAGACTTGTATGGAGTATATCTTTAACATAAAAAAATTATAATTATTTTTATATTTTAATTTATTTTAAAAGTAATATTATTTATGTAAACCTAGAAATTTTAGAACAGTCATTATACTCAACTGGCTACAATTAAACTTTTACATTGATGAACAGAAACTGTTAAACTTATACCTCAGCCTACGGTCACATACAAGGTATCTGGAAAAAAAGATGGCCTGCATTATGCTGAATATGATTTGGTGGGCAGGTTGCAGGTATGTTGCTAGTCCATCACCATGATGAGTAGATGATGCATTTGAATGTTTACTCATGCCTTGTGTTATTTTGGTTTCTTGATGCAGGCAATTGATGAAGTCTATCCCTGCATTATAGAGTTTCTTTCTCAGCATGACAAGCTACCCTGGCTGTAAGATTCATGTGGATCTTTCAAGACCACGTTTCACATGTTGAGCCAAAATCTGGTACCCTTCCCTTTATTTTGACACATCTAGACTTTCTTGTCTTTGGAGGATCGAGATCAAGGTTGGGGAATCGATTCCCCTTCATAGAATTATTTCAATGTACATAACGGGACCGAAGTCTTTGAATGGGCAACACCAATGGTAAAGAACATCGTCTCTGCTGGTGCCCTTCCCACATATTATTACATATGTTGTTGTTTTATATGTAGTGGAAAATTTTTCGTTCACAGCCCACACTGGTTTTTTATTTTTAGATCCACTTCTAAACTGCGTCATGCTTCTGTAGATGTACCGTATTATATGGTAAAAAAGTGAATGTTTTGGAAACAGAACCTCGATGATGCAATCAGGATAATCCATGCAAGGTTTTCTTTATATTTCCACTATTTTGAGGTCCTGGTTCTATGTCCAAAGGGGGTTCCTCCAAGATTTTGTTTGATATTTGCTTGATGGTCAAGATGGTTCTTGATGCTTGTGGCTTGGTTGGCTTATTTGGGGGTCCTCCTGCGCTTGTAGCTCGGTTCATAGGTGGTTGAGATGGTAGTTGGACCCGAGGCACTTCTTACCATTTAACTTTAAACAGACTAGCAAAAGAGAGTTGCCGAGGTACGCTAAGTAATTAGACGTGGTTTCATTCGCTCCTGTTTCCAGCATCTGCTTGGAGCCTTGAACAGTCCCCCTGGAATATTCATGTTGGTGATAATATACACGTGTAGATGCTGAGGCATCATTCTCTCGGTGTTGCTTGACCGACAAGGTTTTTATCCGGTGGAAATAGCCAGATTTCTTACGTCTTGAAGTGATGGAACAAAAACAAAACTTTAAAAACAGAGGTTAGATGTACGTTTCCATGTACCAAAAACTGCCTGTACGTTTACACATACCTACACATATATATGCTACAACAGGAGCTTGCAGATTTAGCATGGGGTAAACCTAAAATTAAATAACTCAAACAAGAGCCCTTGACTTCGGGCGGGGAGGGAAAAGTATCCATCCCTGACGCTTGAATATCGTGACCAGGTTTAATGAACTAACACAGATTTGCACAGATTGAAAATTTTATTAACATATATATATATATATGCAAATATTGTAATATGCATCACCTAGTCATAATTTAGGAATATTTAATTTTAACATTAGATTCCCAGCAGCCATGATGATTGGTGCAAGGAGTCATGAATGGGGAAGACCCAGGTTGTGTTAAAACAATCAAACTAGCCCTAGATTTGGAAAAGATTATATAATGATACTTCAGATTTGACCTTAACAAGTACTCTTTAGATTATTTAAGCTTAAGGATTGTAGAAAGATAAATATACAATCAGAACTCTTCTGTCTCAACCATAAAAAACCATGCTAAGCAGTTCCGCACCGATAAATGAAAAATTTGAATAAAATCAAATAACATATTAGGGGAAACCTACGGAAAACTGTACAAGGAAAACACAAGGTTCCACAACAGATGTCTTGGTACCGAGCCGAGCCCGTGTTCTACAGCATCACTTTTCTGCACGCATACCTTACACCACCGTAAACACCTGCAGATGTAATAATCCAACATGAGTTGCACGATTCAGATCTCTCTGTACAATTTGTTTGGTGCAAGCATGTTTGGATTCAAGCTGAATCGGAAAACTACATTAAGGCATATATAGAATGGTTGTTTTCTCAGACAGATTAAATACATGGATTCAGTTTTAACCATGAAACTGCCTTTTTCTATCAGCAAACAGAATTACAAATGAATGCTCTTTTATCTTTGGGGCAAAAGCCCAAAAGCTATGCACAAGAGGGAGGGCAAATGGTGATCTCAGTTCTGTCCTTGCTTCGGTCTGCACTAGGGTTTAGGCACAGCTGTCTTGCAAACAGGGCAAGCATTCTTCTGAGAGAGCCATTGTTTTATGCAACATATATGATAACCATGACCACATTCCAGTTTTCCCATTTCATCACTGGCTTCATATTCTTCCTGTACGACAGAAAATGAAGCGCTCGACCTTCTCAAAGACATGAAACAAAAACTTGTAATCGAGTAGATCATAAATAGAAATAACTTACTTGACAAATGCTGCATTTCCATTCAATTTCAGATGAGAAGTGTATGGCTGAAGCATCAAAAATTGAATGTTTAACTTTCCTGAGACTGCGAGTGATCTCATCCTCTCTCAACCCGGTACTCACATATCCAATCCTATCACTTAGCTCAAGCAATTCCTGTGGAAGGGAAAAAGAGAACACAGAGATTCAATGTCATCATCCAATGCAACCAGAACAAGAATAAGAAAGACAGGAGAAGGAAAAAATTGGGCACCTCATATGACATATTATCAACATCAAGCCGCCAATCCCGGTATTGATCATATACATCCATTCCTCCCAACAATACCCTAGTCTGGAACATCATGATCTGCATATCAAGACAATCTGTGTAAGTGATCTTTTAATGTCACTGGATATGCAATCCACAGAGGTTCCCTGCTAGATAATGGAAATATTAACCCTAATTTTCCATCTGCGAAACTCACTCAATTTACTTCTTGCTGCTTTTGAAATTTAGGCTACAGGAAAAATTCCTGGTTTTACAACAAAACTTGGAAGATAATTCAAATGAGAAACTTAGACAAAGCTATGGTACGCCCTTCTCTCCATTGGCCTGAGCATTACAGGTTCTCACATTAAATACATTAACAGTTCTGAAATTCTTTCATTTGAAAATGTTTAAAGCTGACCGTTCAAGGTTACGAACCTTTTTTTTACTTTGCTTTGAGAGAAAGGAAGACCCACCCAAACTAAAACTACCCAGGTCTAAGTATTTGGGGATGGACTGCTTGAGACTAAAACCTAAAACCTGGAACCTCTAGTTGCTAAATAGAGGAAAGTGGCCATTGGGATAAGCTTCAATTCATTTTTGTTGAACTGACTACAAATTTCCATGATGAATTCACTTTCAATTTGACAAACAAATGCACTGGTAATATGCATAAAATATTTGTCAAAACCTTGAAATCCATAAAGAACACAAGAGAAAGAAGTTACAGAGGATTGGTAAATTGGAAACTACATAGGAACTGATATACAAAATTATAATTTCAGTAGCATACATCCCATGATGGACATTGTGGGTCGTAAAGCTAATATTTTGAGACAGCAACCAAAGTCCTTCTAAATAACTAACTAAAGTTTTGGTGTGGCTCCAACAACAGCTCAAAGCAGAGGTAGGAGTTACAAGGCTAGACTTCTTACAACTCAAATGAGGGCAATGTGCTTTGTACATTAGCTTGAATGGAATAAATTTCAAGGTCGGTCATATCTTGACCTGAGTATATGTGGGACTCTACGGTAACACAACCACAATACTTACCATGGCTGAACTTGCAAACTCTGCCTGCTACTTACCCATCAATTTGCAAAAGTTGTTCAGTAACCTTCCAAAGGAACTCCAAAACAGAATAATGATAGATAATCTTACACCACATCCTTTTTGCAAAATGTCCAATGGAAGTCTATCCTGTCACTCAACTAGAAAAAGTTGCACTACCATGAAACATGGATTTTTTCAAGAGTGAGACCCACCCGTACCCTAATTCCCTGGTCCTGACTTTTGGATATGCACCACCCAAGAATCGAATCCAGAGTCTCTGGTTTCTAGGCAGATGGGTATAATAACCACTGGGCAAGCCTCAGTTCACCTTAAGTCACAGATTTTATGACAACATGGACTAACATTTAAACAGACATGCCTTACGTGAAACCAAGGTCTATTGACACAATAAGTTGGCCCAATAAGCTTGTAAGACTGCTTGAGCTAATCAAAAATTAGCCTGGAAATACACAGGCCACATTTCAAACTGCAATTGTGGTTGGGCTGGTTGCAGGCCTAAAACAGTAAGTTTGTTGACCTCACCAAGAAAAAGCCAGGCCACATCTTATCATTATGCATAGTACAATTTCTATACCCATCTCACGAAAAAGGAACAACCCAGACAATATAATCTCAACAAATCTACAACTCCACTTTCATAACTCAAATCTGCCCCGCAATTGGTAGCCATAGTAACTTGAGGATCAAAACGGTCAAGTTTTACTGGTTCTACTCTTTTCAATCTGAATCCACATGTCCTGCTACTTCCAAATACAAACAACAAAAACCAGACTTTGCATTGTCTCTCAACTGGTAGTCCTTGATGAAGCATAGCCGTCCCCATCCACTCCTCCTCAATCATGACAATCAAGCTGATATTTGGCTCAGCCCATGCCCAAATAATTACCATTCAACAATCTTGAGTTCACCTATGGCCAGGCTAAGACCTGCAATTTGTACAAGAGCCCAGATCTTCTATTTCAAACCAAGCACAGGATCCAAACTGTTGACAGTCCAAAACACAAGGACATCACTACAATTTACCATAATAAGAGTTATCAGGTCCTTACAGTCCATGTTGATGGCGCACCCTCAAGGGTCACACCACCCAGGAAGGGAAGGTCCCTACAGTCCATGATCTATATCCCGCAGCATGGATCAAATAAGGGTCCTTCAATCTGGATCAGACTATAGAATCAAGATACCAATAGGATAAGCCAATGCTTGATAAAAATATAAAACTGTTTCAAGCTATATGACCAACAAAACATGGAAAATAAAAGAGTTACAATGTTAAATTTGACAACTCAAAACTCTATTAAATATTAATTTATATTAAACATAAACATAACCATCAACCTTGCCTTAATTTTTGGGTTCATCATTTTGAACTATCATTCACCAAGCTTTCCTGTCTAGGATTACCTCTAATGTTACACTTACGCCAAACCTTTCATATCCTTCCTCTCAACTGCCGTCCATGTTAACTTAAAATCTTCCCTCCCGTTTTACCCTCCTCACCAATGCACCACCAAATCTTCATTGTACCACACATCACCTCAACTGCTTCTTCATCACTTTGATCTCCATCAGTGTGACTCTTAAAGCTCTTCCAGTATATTAATTTCTAAATCTAGCTACCCTAGTCTTGTCAGTTGTCACATTCATCTCAAATTTCTCATTTCTATCACATTCAACTTGTTTTCTTGAAAGTTCTTTATTGCACAACATACCACACAATATTACCAGCCTTAATGTCTGATTATTCTTTTTTGAAGTTGCTAAGGCATGTTTTAATGCCATAATACCGCAATAGCACCTCTCCACTTCACTCAATAAGCCATAGTTCTGTTACCCATGTCTTCATCTCTCTCTCCGCTAATATTAACAGACCCTCAAATAATAAATCTGATCACTCAGTTGTACCTATTTGCCTGTCATTCTTGATTACGGCCTCCTTTTCATTTCCATTCTCACTGAAAATTGCATTCCATATGCTTTATTTTTGTTTTGCTAATTTTAAGCCCTTATCCTCTATGGTTTACTCCCAATCCAATTAAACATTTAAACTTGCTCTTTTCTCATCAATGAACATTAGATCATCTGCAAAGAACATGTCTCATGATACATCTACAAGTAGGGTTTTATTTCCTTGCCTTAAGCCTGTTACGTTACAAAAACACTTGCTGCACCAAAACTACTACTATTGCTTATACCAGCTCGAAGTCCCTAATAATTTCAGTGTACTTTTTATGCATACCTTTCCTCCATTAATCCTGCAAGATTACTTTTCTAGTACCCTATCATAAGTTTCTCCGAGTTGATAACCACCTTTTGTACACCCTTCTTTATATATTTCTATAATTGCCCTAAAAAGATACCTCCAATTTTTAGTCCTTAATAATTTCAGTGTACCATTTATGCTCACATTTCCATTACACAGCCTAACAAATTAACACTTTTCATACCTATCATAAGTTTTCTCCAAGTTGATGTCTACCATATGTAGACTTTTTCCTCTTTCTTTATATTTTTCAACAATACCCTAAGAAGACAGGTCCATTTTTTCCTATGAAAACCATCCAAGAGGCAATAAGTGTTTGGCAAACCAAACCCATTTTACATGAAATCAAATAGGTTTTTCAAAATGATTGTCATTTTTCCTTAATCTTTGTTCTATCACCTTTCCCATAACTTGAGAGTGGCTCATGAATTTAATCCCACTAGGCATGCAAATGAACAGGATAATATCTGTTCGGATCTATTTCTATATCCAAATCTATCTAAATATGGATACAAATTTCAATACCCAAATAAATCTGTATCCATAGCCATATATGTCCAAGAAAGTGGATATGGATGTAGATAGACAACTATCCATTCCATATCTTAATATCCAGCTCTGTTTCAATCCTGTATAGGCTTATATAGCTCCCGTGAACTTTAAAAAAAAAATAATTGACAATATCAACATTACTCTAACATAAATTACCTTTCATGCAGTGACATCTTTCATTTGGTGGCTTGTAAAGTTTAACCATGTCTATCTGAACTATATTCGCATTGATATTGATACTGTCAATATTTGATTTGTACCATATCTATTTTTTTGGTATGAATTCTTGCAACAAACATGGATATGAATTCTTGCAACCGATTAACATTCCTATCCATATTTGTCAATTATAAACACCTATGATACAGATAAACCAATTCATATCTGATCTGTTCTCAGCCCTAAAATCCACCGTAAATAAAAAAAATTTACAACCCCTGGATGCTTATTGGTGAGTCGCACAGTACTTCAATCATCTGACATGTGGCTTTCAAAACCTCATTAAATAAACAGGTAAAGAAAAGTTAGTCCATTATCTCCCTTCATTTTCCAAACCTCAATTGATATTTCATCTAACTCAAGCGCCTTAACCTTTGCAGCCTCTTATATACAAATTCGTCTAGTAGAAACCTCATTTAATAGTTTTCAAAAATAACATGTCCATCTTTCTTTAGTTTTGCAATATTTCACCAAGATAACGCTCAATCTTAATGCATTTAACTGGATATCTTAAAGTGCCTTTTCCTTTACTTTAGCTATCAATAAATTTCATTCTCACCTTCCACTAGACCCAACCTATCTTAGAAATTATCACCATTTTGCACCTTTTTCAGCTAATCGTTATCTTTCAAAGTCCTTGGCATATTCTTTGCTATTGAAGATTTATCAGATTTTCATCTCAAAAACCAAGCTGCACTTGTACAACAACTTCAAACTTCTTTCCTAGGAACTCCCTTTAGCAATGTAACCTAATTCCTCGCATTACTTCTTTCTTCCCACTCTATGCGCACCCAATATCAATAACTCATGACAATCCCCCACTCCACAATGCAAGTCCATGGCTTCAAATGGTTTTTCCCATTCTACACTCCCTAACAATAAATCCATTCATATACAAATGCATAGCCAACTAGATTCTCACGTCCAACTTGAAAAATACATGCAAACATTTATCAATGGGTTGGATATGCATCAAGCACCCTTAAAACTTATCAAATTCTTTAATTATATATTTTAAAGATGATAGAGTTCGTTCCATTGAATATGCATGACTTCGTTCTAAAACCTACCACAGCATCAACAATTTATAAGCATTAATATTTCAATATATGCACTAAGTTAGGATCCTTGAAATGCTCAATATAGAATGCAATGAATACTTATTTCAATCTTACATAGGTGGCCTTCCACATATCATGTACGCTCCATTGATGGCAAATCAATCCACACCTGCTTAACATGTCACTGATCTAGTACTAGTACGAGGGGTCCTAGCTTATTAAGGCCTTACAATATAGTGCTACATGATAATATCTCTTGTTCAAGATCCATGCTATAACTAGATCCTAGTTTGGTAAGCCAGTACCTTGACTTTTGATGCCGGAACGTGTTTGGAAGCAACTAGGACAAGGGCAATCAGTTTTAACAGGTCAAAATTTTAGATATAATGTTCTCATCTTAATTCATTTAGTAAAAAGGTCAGCATAAGCTGATCAATAATGTAGACCCTAATCTTGATCACATTAAAGTCTTAAGTAAAAACAACATAATGATGCTCTGCCTTTGAAACTTCCAATGGAACCAAGCTCTAGAACTTTCAATGCCAGTCACAATATTGTTTTATTCTTGTATCAAGAACATAAATTGATGACATGAAGTGATAAAATGCCTTAGACATTCTTTTCAACACATACTAAGCTTATATTCTTTTTATACTACTTAACATTGCATATGACATTACAAAGAAATATGTCAGAGGAAATATGGAATATCGCTAGATAGACAATACAATCTATATTTAAAGTATGATGCGCATCACAAATAATTTGAGTGTTTTCTTGGGTTTTGATCATTGATGGTGTTTAAAGTAATGTGAGAATGCATATTTACTGACTACTAAATGCAGGTGTTTCTGCATAACAACACGAACCTTTACAAACAATAACAGTTAAAAGCATACATCCTATTAAGCTCAATCAAAACTTTGAATCTTGAGACATGGTATCAGGCTTAAGAACTCTTTATCAGAATCAAAACATCATAGTATAAAAAGTTCTTTCTAATATTTAATTACCAACATTGCAGATCTTTGCTCACAGCCTGAGAGTGCTTGAAAAAGAAGAGGAAATTTGTTGTCAATAAACACATGAATCTTAATCTGATAGGAAATGGAGGAAAAGATTTATGGAGAATAAGATAACAGGAGAAATTAACATAATAGATATTGATTATTCAAAATTATGTGAACTACAAAAGAACATGAAGATTAAAAAATAATAATTATTATTATTATTATTTTTAAAAAAAAAGATACCCATCAGACGATAAATGAAGTCATAATATCTCTTTAAGTATTTTAAACTAAATGCTGAAGTGAATACTTTCTGACAGTATAATGTTAGATCATCAACTATAAGCAGACCACAAGCAAACAATGAAGAGGACAGCCGAATGACGGTAGAGAAACTCGGCATAAAGGAATATTTCCATGATAGATGCCCAACTATGAGATGGTGATCTTGATGATAATGATATTTTGATCCACAAGAGACCACCCAGGTTTATCAAATATGTGTTTGAATAAATTCATTCATGATAAATGTAAAAAAGTCAAAAAGTCCATAATTTGAGGACTGTTTTTTTTTTGATGATATATGAAAATATAAGTTCCACTCAGGAACCAATGGTAACAAACCAATCATATGCATAAGCATCATCACCAAAACATGAATAAAAAAAAAGCAATAAAATCAAATTTAAGAAAAAAATAAAAATTTAATTCAGATCCTCTTAGCCAAAGGCAAGAACAAGAATGAAGGGCAAAAATATATAACAGATTACACTAATTAAAATGAAAGATAAGTTGTCAGCATATCACCTCTTCAATTCCACCAGAAGAGCGGTGATATCCTCGCAAATGACGAAGATGCCCTGATGGAAGGAGTTCAGATCCAAGAAAACGTGATTCAAGATTTGAGGGAGAATCCATGAAGGATGAGATCTGCTCTTGGTTGTTATCCCTCATAGAAACGAAAGCCCGCTGTCAAGGAAAACCATTTGAGAATGTCAACAACAATTAGCAAAATTGTACTTCTCCTTGGTCCCGAAGATATGAAATTATCTATTATAACGATTACAAGAATGGATTTAAAAAGAGGCAAAAGAAAAATATAGGATTTAAAAACAAAATGGGAAAAAAGGATTGAAACCCCCTCTACCCATTTGATGATATGAATCAAAAGCAATAATATCGTCGCGAATAATTTTTTAAAAAAATCCAAATTAGAAAGAAGGACAATTGAGCCAAACCCCCATGAGAATTACATAATAAACAGCAAATATCGCGATGAAGAATAATAATTTTAAGATTTAAAAAAAAAAAAAAGAGACAAAAAGATGGATACCTCTCTGTGAATTCTCTCTCCATTCGCCCTTCCACGACCGATCATCTGATGGTGCGACACGACGCAGTCCACGGAGGCATCGGCCGCGAAGGGTATCCCCGGGGCGCACCACACGTCGCCGCCGCCCACCTGGCCCCGCCGCTCCTTCTTATGCTTGGCCCTCCGCCGCCGGGGCCGCTTCCCCTGCCAGTCGGCAGACGACCGGACGACAGCGGCGGCTGCCGGGGCTAAGGCCTGGGAGGAGGCGGCGGAGGCGCAGCCGAGCCCCCGAAAGGCCGCGGCTGCGAAGCCCTTCTTCTTGCCGCCGGGAGGTGGAGGTGGAGAGGCAGGAGGAGGAGGAGGAGAAGGGGGCGAGGGGATGATCAGTGGGTTCCGCTCGGCGGCAGGCTTCGGGGAGATCAAGTCCTTCCGGAGTGGGAGAAGCCGCCGGAGGCCGCCGCGGCGGTCCAATGACGGCGAGGTGCCGTCGGCGGAAGCCATGATCAGGGTTTCGGTCGACGGCGATCGGAGAATAACGATGCGTGTAGCAAGGATAACAAGAAAAGGTGGAGACGGGGATTAGCAAATTGTTGCTTTGTGTGAGCTTTTTGTTCTCGTTCTCTGGTAGCGTACGGCTGGCGAATTAATAATGTTAGAAAGAGGAGGGGGAGTGAGAGAGGCGGTCAAGGCGGTGGGGGCGGTGGGGTCAAAAGGTACGAGAACTCGGTAAATTTATTTGAGTTTTTTATTTCAATAAATATTTTTTTTAAATAAAAAGAATTGGGGATAAATTCTGGTATAGTTATCCATAGGTAAATGCAAACTGCTTAGATTTATGCAAGCTTTCCAAGTCTAAAGATGAGTAGACCACCTGCGACGCGGCTAGTAGAACGTGAACAAAGGGGTGACCATGATCTCTCACTCACATCAACCGTCACAGGTTCCAGAAAAATTTTTGGATTTAATCGAGTAACTTGCGAAGATCTCTACCAACCGAGCTACCATCTTAGTGGTAATAAATATTTTTTTACATGGAGACAAAAGAGCAAATCATGTTTCTTAATAATAAATACGGAGATTGTAAAAATAAATAAATAAATGGATAGATTTCCTTTTTTGAAATCACGATTATTTAATTTATTTATTTTATTTCTATAAACTAGATGATCCACACTAAATTAGTCTAATGTAAATATATATATATATAAGAAAGAAGGACATCCGGAACTGAGTCGAGAAATCTCCAGATCCGTTAATAAAATATTTACAGAATGTCCAACAACAAAGGAAGCGACCTAACCAGTAGTCAAGTTCATTTTACGATACACATGACAGATCAGAAATCCCGTACAGGCTTCCAGCAGAACAATAATATCTCGAAGCAAGGGATGCCTCACCTCGGTCTTGACGACCTCTTGGATCCATGAAACAACCATTGGCCGAGTCATCCTTAAAGATCAAATACTTCGTATATAAAACTCTCGTGGCATAAACAATCCCAGCCTACGTGCCATGCAGTTTAGCAACAGGGACAGTCGGGTCAAGGAGATGGCTCCCCCCGCAGCCACAAGACCTAATCCATGATCATGGATGACAAAGCTAGCACCACCCAGTCCGTCCTTGACACTCTCATCAAAATTGACCTTCAAAACTGGTAGGGATGGGGGCTCCCAATAAATGAAAATCGAACAAGGTGCTCTAGGAACAGTGCAGAAATCCCAGATCTTCGTGGTCATGAAGGTGGCAATCATCATCTTATGAGTATCAATGCAGGTAATCTCAAATATAACTTTGGTGGGACGGCTCCTAGAATCAAAGACGAGGGCATTCCTAGAGAGTCATATATGATAAACGATATAGGCCATGAGAATCCAAGAATCCCAGGCATAAATATATCCTGCTGGGACAACCCCGATCCTATCTAGGAATAGTAATACCAAAGATTACTAAGCCACTGGCTACAACGAAATAGGACAAGAGAATCCCAGAATCCCAGGCATAAATATATCCTGCTCGGAGTATCGGACAACCTCAATCCTCTCTAGGAACAGTAATATCAAAGGTTACTAAGTCACTGGCTACAACGAAATTATAATACTCCAAGGCTAAATAGAAACATTTCGATAGCAAACATTGGTACTCCTATCCCTTCACAAAAACTTATGATCCAAGAAAGCGAAAGTCTGACGAGTTTTCTTAATAGGATAGGTTTGGAATATTTAGATAATTTCGTAATTGGGTTCAGGCTAGATTCAGATAGCTAGATTTTAAATGAGTACGGATATGGATGGGATAAATTTTATAAATATTTCATGCGTTGCCATTTCTAACTGTACAAGATGATGTCATTTAAACAAATATTAAACTTCTTATCAAAAAAAATATTAAACTGAGAATAGAAATGTGGTCCTGGTAATCCATTTGCAGTGGTGTCATACCAAAATTGCTGGAGGATTCCTTAATAATAAACCTCATGCAAAATATACTTAATGTAGATTAAATAATGGATGACTTGATAATAATTTGAACACCATCATGAAAGAGAGGATGAGCTCCCTGGTTACACTCAAACCAAGCAGAAGGGAACGGGTTTTTCCCATGCTCTATCCAGGAATTAAAATTATATAAACGAATCTTACTTGATGAGATGTCATATTCTTAATCTATGGTATTAACAATCTTTCGAGCAGCCAGTGTCTGGTAGACGAGATATTATGTAAAAAAAAAATTAAAAATATATGTTAGCTGAAATGCAATTCTGATATCACGTATCTAAAGTATAAACTATAGGAATTTATCTAGGATCACACATAGAAGATTAAAACATAAAATCTAGAATATAATAAATATTCAGATCATGCATACCTTGAAAGTCGAGAATCCACGATTTATAACATCCTGTAGAAGAAGAAAGTAATAATAGATTTAGGTCTTCCTCTCTATCTCCCCCTTATTTCTAGAATTTTTACGGGCAAATATACATATACGACTGGATTGTGGACTTAGCCTAGATAGAAATATCAATAGATCAATATATTACACAACCCATTAATCAAATCAGGCTTATACCAATATCTGTTACATCATATAACTAAAATAATTGGATCCAAATAATAATATGATCATACAAAAATTACAAACTCCATGACCATTCATTTAGACAATAATTTAGCTCGTATTTCGCAATAAAATCAAAATCAATCCATAATCAATGGAAACCCACCTTAAAAAAAATTCTAACATTCTCCTACTTGAACAACATTGATTATTTATTTATTTATTATGAAAATATTATATATATACATGTCATTTTAAAAATGATTTTCGGGTTAAGTATATCTCATGTGGATTCTAAATGAATAATGTCTTTAGTCCAAATCCGATCCACTAAAATCACTAATATTGAATCATAGCCATCTTCATACCATTTATCGATATAAGACCCCCTATAGTTATAAATGTTAGTAATCTTATCAACATAGATTCCAGTGATATAGAACATATAATATGAACTTTGTACCTATGTGATCATATATATAGAGTGTTACGGCCGTAACGATGACGTGGCGTGTCTCAGATTTCGTTGGGCGTGATTCGAGCCACGTGGAGTTTTTTTTTCGGCCAAGTCAGTTGCGGCTCCACCCCGGCCGAAGTCGAGCTCCGCCCGGGCCCTCCTGCCGCTCCGCCAGGTGTCCACCCGGGAGGGGTCCACCTCGGCCGAAGCCGGCGGCTCCCCCGCTCCCTCGCCAGGTGGCACCCTGAGACGGTCCCACCTCGGCCGAGGTCGAGCCGGGCCCCTTCGCTCCTTCGCCTGGTGGCGCCCGGAGACGGGACCACCTCGGCCGAAGTCGAGCATCCTTCTGCCGCTCCGCCAGGTGTCCACCCAGGAGGGGTCCACCTCGATCAAGGTCGGCGGCTCCCCTGCTCCCTCGCCAGGTGGCACCTTGAGACGGTCCCACCTCGGCCTAGGTCTAGCCGGGCCCCTTCGCTCCTTCGCTAGGTGGCGCCCGAAGACAGAACCATCTCGGCCGAAGCCGAGCATCCTTCTGCCGCTCCGCCAGGTGTCCACCTCGGCCGAGGTCGGCGGCTCCCCTGCTCCATCGCCAGGTGGCACCCTAAGACGGTCCCACCTCGGTCGAGGTCGAGCCGGGCCCCTTCTCTCCTTCGCTAGGTGGCACCCAGAGACGGGACCACCTCGGCCGAAGCCGAGCGTCCTTCTGTCGCTCCGCCAGGTGTCCACCCAGGAGGGGTCCACCTCGGCCGAGGTCGGCGGCTCCCCTGCTCCCTCGCCAGGTGGCACCCTGAGACGGTCCCACCTCGGCCGAGGTCGAGTCGGGCCCCTTCGCTCCTTCGCCAGGTGGCGCCCGGAGACGGGACCACCTCAGCCGAACCCGAGCGTCCTTCTGCCGCTCCGTCAGGTGTCCACCCAGGAGGGGTCCACCTCGGTCGAGGTCGGCGGCTCCCCTGCTCCCTCGCCAGGTGGCACCCTGAGACGGTCCCACCTCGACCGAGGTCGAGCCGGGCCCCTTCGCTCCTTCGCCAGGTGGCACCCGGAGACGGGACCACCTCGGCCGAAGCCGAGCATCCTTCTGCTGCTTCGCCAGGTGTCCACCCGGGAGGGGTCCACCTCGGCCGACGTAGGCCAGCATGTACAGAGAAGGTCCTGAAGAATGGAGGCGCGGGCTCCGAGGTTGCCCCTCGAGCCGTGCGCGCCGCACCCCGAGAAAGGTGCCCCGTACGGTCGGCGGCGACACGCGAAACATCACTTACGTCGGCCCGACATGTTCCGCAGTCGAGAGACGAGGCCCTGACAAAACAGGACCCGATAATGGACAGCGTCGGCGCCTGGGAAGGAGAGCGCTCACGCTCGGCCCAAGGTCTGGTCGGCAGTCTGACCAGCGCCCCCCTCCCCTACTCTTTCCCCACTGGGCTCGGCAAACGAGGCCGAAAAGCCGCCCGGCCCTCTGATCCAGAAGGGGAAAGAGAAAGGGGCGGAGGGGAGGAGATGAAAGCAACAAAGGAGCCTCCCAGGAGCGGAAAACGAGGAGGCAACAGGATAAAAGGAAGGAGAGAATAGATGACAAGGTAAGTGAAGTGAAGCAAGAAACAAAGGCTGGAGACTCCGCTTCAAGAGCAAGATCCAAGGTCCCGAGAGGGGGCCCCTTGGAGTGAGCTCGGCAAAGGAACCCAGCCGGGTTTCTGGTCTTTCTGACACCTTTCTTGCTAGCATGTTCTTTGAGGCTGGGACTCCTTCGGGGGCCCGTCCTAGAGAATCTGTTCCCTCTCACCATCTACTAACTTGACCATCGGAGCTCCCTCGCTGGAATCCCCGGCTAGGGTTTCTGACCTTGCCTTGCAGGTTCGGTCCAGCCAGGAGGCCCCAGGGGCGAGATGGTATAGTCAGATCGGCGGTTCCGAAGCCACTGGCGCGGCGGCGGGATCGGCAACATAGAGTTTATCATCGGTCCACTTTATATTATAAATTCAGCATATGTCTCAAGATGAGTCATTTATATCTTCAAGACGAAACATAATATCAATCATATTAATTATTGTTGCCGCCAAGATTGTCGTGACCCGTAGCTGCTGCCGGCGCCGGAGTGCGCTCCCTTTGCTGCCTGGCGGTCCTCTGGTCCTAGACCTGCAAAACAGAGGTTAGTGACTCGGGTCGGGATTTCCGGCGGGGGCACTCCGACGGTCAAGTCAGTGACGATCCAGGGAAATAAATCCTCCTGGTCGAGCCCTTTTTGATGGACTCCACGCTAGGAGGAGTGAATGGTACGAGAATGGAAACAAAAACGTAGCAAGGGGAGAACGACGGCGGGGACAGAGGGGTTCTCTGCTTGGTCGCTTCCCTTTGTTCCCCTGCTTTGTTTCAGTGGTGGTGGTGGTGGTGCTTCACCCTCTTGGTTGAGCTTGCACTTATGTTGGTGTCAGTATTGTTGTTACCTTCCCCCTCTCGGGGGCGTCAACCGTTCTTTATAGTTGAAAAGTAACCGTTGGACGCTTACCTCGGGATCCTCGTTGGGTTGGCAGGCGCGTGCGGCGGGGTACCGTGCCATAGACGGGACGTCTTTCCTGACATGCGGTAGGGGAAACTTCTATTCGCTCTGACATCCTCTCCGGTCGCCCCATTCCGGGAAGCTTGGCAGAGCCTCGACCCGGGGGGCTGCAGCCCCCGGGGTTCGTGCTCTCTGACTGGCCCATCTTCCTAGTAGTACGGGCGGACAGGTAGTTATTGCGGTATGGCGGGCGCTGTCCCATAGTCCTTGAGATGATGGTACCGTCCTCCCGCCTTTATCCAGGCTGGAGGCCGAGCAAAGGAGGCAGGCTCGATCCATCCCAAGCTTGCGGGATCGCCTCGGTAAAGGAGGGCAGAATGCGGGGCTCCACGTGGCGAAGGAGGGCTGAGCTCAACTTTGACCATGGGGCTCGATCTCCGAGGGTCTCGCTCCGGAGGGCAGAGTGCGGGCCCGGTCCAGAGGGCTCGGCCTCGGGGAGGCTCCACGTGGCGGAGGAGGGCTGAGCTCGACTCCGACCATGGGGCTCGATCTCCGAGGGTCTCGCTCTGGAGGGCAGAGTGCGGGCCCGGTCCAGAGGGCTCGGCCTCGGGGTGGCTCCACGTGGCGGAGGAGGGCTGAGCTCAACTCCGACCACGAGGCTCGATCTTCGAGGGTCTCGCTCTGGAGGGCGGAGTGTGGCTCTGGCCTAAGCGTCCTGAGCTCGCGGGGCTGACCTGGCGGAGGACGGAGCTCGGCTTTCACCCCGTTATTCTGGGGGAGCTCAGCTCGGTGAAGAGGTTCGAGCCGGGAGATCGACGCAGCATCTGACGCGGCGACTTTCATCGACATGGCGCCTGACATCTACTCCACGTCATTGATCTTGCTACATCATTTGCCCCCCACTCCCGAGTCTCGTTAGTGCGCGGCGCTCGGGCCGAAGGGAGTAATTGTGATGCTGACATGGAAAGGCGATGATCTGGCATAATGATGGCCATGATTGCTGGTGCTCCGTGAGATGGTCCTGCTAACCAATGCGAGGATGCCCGTGGCCATGTCCGAGGAGCAGTTAATGTTGGCACAGAATTCAGAGTGGTCGGGATGCCCTTTTCATCGATGGGCGGCATGTGGCATGGATCCGTTGGTGGAGGGGTTGTAACGGTACGGATTTGACGAGTCTTTTCGAAGTGAAAAGAAGTTTTTTACCCAAAACTTCTATTCTTTCAAATCCTTCGTGCCTGTTGCAGTGCTTGGACTCCTTCTTCCTCACGATTCGCTTCCGCCCTTTATCCCTCTAAGGAACCAGGTCGGTCCCCCCTTCTTCCTCCTTTCCCTTTGTGGTAGGGTTCCTCCTCCAAGCTTAGGGTCTTTCGCAAGCCAAGTCCAGTCTTTCTTCTTCCTGGGTCTTTCTCATAGGACATCTCGTTCCGGTCCTGGCTCTGTCCGGCTTTTGGTCCCCCGACCCGAGGATAAGGTCACTTCGAGTGGCCCGAGCCGGATCGCCTTCTACGAAGAGACCTTCTCGGGAGGGCTTCGTTTTCCTTTCCACCCCTTCTTCATGTCCGTGCTGAGCAACTACCACCTGGTCCCTGCTCAGCTAGTCCCTAATGCCATTAGGACTATATTTTCCTTCATCGTCCTCTGTCATGTCCACGGGTTTGTCACCCGGTTCTCTTTGTTCAGGGCGTTCTTTGCACTAAAACGCCATCCCACGAAGAACAGGCAGTGGTACTTATCTTCCCGCCCGAAGGGCATCAGGTTCGACCTCCCTTCTTCCATCAAGGGATGGAAGAGTAAGTTCTTCTTCGCCACTGTCGAGGGGGTTGACTGTGTTTGGAGTGATCCAGACCAGTCCCCCAACCGAATCTTCGTGGTTGATGCAGCTGACCGAGATGACTATGAGCAGCATCGCACCGCCTAGATCCCTTCTCTCAAGGTTCTGCTGTTGGAACATAACCTCTTCGATGCCAGGGTCGACCCAATGAGAGGGTCGGGTAAGTCCGGCCTAGATCTTTACTTTATACATACGTGTTCCTTCTCTCTCCTTTTTGTTTTGGGTTGACTCTCTTGGCTTCTAACCCGTGGTTGATTTGTGTGCAGGGATGATCTTCTCGGAGAGCGATTTGCTATCGATCACTAAGAAGAGGCCGCCCACCGGGATGGCCAATGAGCCCCCTCCGAGGCAGGCCCGGGTCGAGGGCGCGTCGGTGACTGCCCTCGCCGCACTGGTCGCCCCAAGGAGGAGAGAGGCTGAGGAGGCTGCTGCGCCATCTGCGACACCAGGGCTGAGTCAGCGAGTGGCCCGGGGAGTCGAAGAGTGAACGAGGCCATGGGTCGAGGCCCCTACTCCGGAGCCCGAAGCGGTCATCTGGGCTGGTGCTGCTGATGCTGCCACGTAATCCCGCTCCCCGAGCCCGGTGATGATTGAGGGCAAGGAGGGGGAGGCTCGCGCTCGAGCTCCCCCTGCAACGGGGGCTCGATCTGCGACGATTCCGGATCTTCGACCGGTCCTCGGGGGTTCCGCTGCTGGTGGGATGGGCGCACCCGCTCCCCGAGAGAGCATGAGGGATGAGGCGAGGTGTCATTTCCTGTTCAAGCTGGGGCCGGAGAGCTCCTTGCTGGGCAACCTTACCCTGGCCAAACGCATGATGGATTTCTCCGGGCTGCGGTTGAGAGATGTGATTGGTGGCATCTTCTTCCAGCTCTATATGGTGAGCGACTTCATTTTTTCATTTTTTTTTTGCTAACCTTTGATATGGTGCAGATTGGTGCCGGGACCCTCTTTGTCAGGGGCTGCTGCCGAAACTGGGAGCAAGCTGAATAGCAGCAGGCGGCCAAGATCGCATCATTGAAGGCTGATCTGAAGAAGAGGGCTGACTCCGACGAGGCGCTTGACCGGCGGGTCAAGGACCTCGAGAAGCAGCTTGCCAACTCCAAGAGGCGAGCGAGGGAGCTCCAGGAGAGCCTCGATCGGAAGTAGGGTCAATCGAGGAAGAGGACCGAGGAGCTCGCAGACGCCGAGCGGAGGTTGGGAGTATTCAATGCGGATGCATCCTGGAAGAAGGGGATCGCTCAGTCCCTCCGGGCTCGGCTGGCGGAGGAGAAAGAGAAGTCGACTGCGGCCTAGAAGGCGGCCTAGAAGGCGGCCGAGGAGGCGACCAAGTCGGCCGTGGATGCCAGATGCGAGGCTGCCGCAGCAAAGAAGGAGGCTGAGGAGGCGGTCGCAAGGTACAAGGCCTCGGAGGAGTTCCTCGCCGAGATCCAACAAACGACGTCGGACTCCTTCTATAAGGGCTTCATGTACCTGCACCGCCAAGTTGAAGGGTTCGTCTCGAATGAGGGCCATAGTCGCCTCAGTTACCCCGGAGCTTCGGACCAGGAGGCAGGTGCTGAGGAAGTCGTCGCTCCCGAGTCTTCTTCGCAAGCCGAGGACGGAGATGTGCCACCCGAAGCCGGAGCCGCATGGCCGGAGGTCCCCAGGGACAGAACCTCTCAGCCCTGCGGCCTAGCTGAGGGGTCAGTCGGTGGGTGGTTCTTTTTCTTCTTTCTTGTATATTGTTTTCTTTCTGTACTTGGTCGGGGTCACCTGGCATGTCGGGGGCCCGTAGAATACTTGTAACTGGCCCTTGGTTAATAAAATTTGTACTTTCTTGCAACCCGTCTTTTGCTTGGTTCTCCCCTCTTTTTATCTTTCTTTCACTCCCTTTCCTCCTTTTCTTCTTCTTTTTCTCTCTCTTTTCTTCTTCTTCTTTTTTTTAGATGAGTGGGGAGATTAGAGAAGGGGGTCTCACCTTGCCTGGGGCTTAATTACCAGGCTTTGGTGTCGGCAAGTCAGGCGCGAGGTTCTGGCAATTATGAACAGCTGGGCTCAGTGGTTCCTTGGCCGGAGAGCTGGGCCCCGGGCTCAGGTCTTGGATGCCTTGGAGCTAGGCTCAGGGCCTTCCTGGCCAGAGCACTAGGCCCCGATCCAGGGATTGCCTGAGAGCTGGACTCAGGTCTTTGGCGCCTTGGAGCTAGGCTCGAGGTGTTGATAGGAGCTGCTTGGCTCGAAGGTCCCTTGGCCGGAGATCTGGGCTCCGGTCTTGGATTGGCATCTCGGAGCTGGGCTCGGAGATGTTGATGATTGAAAGCGGCGTGGCTCGAAGATCCCTTGGCCAAAGATCTGAGCTCTGGTCTTGGGTTAACGTCTCGGAGCTGGGCTCGGAGTCGTTGATGATTGCGAGCGGCGTGGCTCGAAGATCCCTTGGCATCTTGGAGCTAGGCTCGAAGACGTTTGAGATTGAGAATAGCATGGCTCGAAGGTCCCTTGGATGGAGATCTGAGCTTCGATCTTGGATTGGCATCTTAGAGCTGGGCTCGGAGACGTTGATGATTGAGAGAGGCGTGGCTCGAAGATCCCTTGGCCAGAGATCTGAGCTCCGGTCTTGGGTTGGCATCTCAGAGCTGGGCTCGGAGACATTGATGATTGAGAGCGGCGTGGCTCGAAGATCTCTTGGTGTCTCGGAGCCAGGCTCGAAGATGTTTGAGATTGAGAGCAGCGTGGCCCGAAGGTCCCTTGGTCGAAGATCTGAGCTCCGGTCTTGGGTCGGCGTCTCAGAGCTGGGCTCGGAGACGTTGATGATTGAGAGTGGCGTGGCTCGAAGATTCCTTGGCCAGAGATCTGAGCTCCGATCTTGGATTGGCATCTCGGAGCTGGGCTCGGAGACGTTGATGATTGAGAGTGGCGTGGCTCGAAGATCCCTTGGCCGGAGATCCGAGCTCCAGTCTTGGGTTGGCATCTTGGAGCTGGGCTCGGAGACGTTGATGATTGAGAGCGGCGTGGCTCGAAGATCCCTTGGCCGGAGATCCGAGCTCCGGTCTTGGGTTGGCATCTTGGAGCTGGGCTCGGAGACGTTGATGATTATGAGCGGCGTGGCTCGAAGATCCCTTGGCCAGAGATCTGAGCTCCGGTCTCGGGTTGCCTGAGAGCTGGGCTCAGGCCTTGGTGCATCGGAGCTGGGCTCGAAGGCGTTGATGAGGTTTTCCTGCAAGACAGACAAATACTTGCGCAAGGAAAAACCACCTCTTTTGGGTGGTGTAGGCAGTTGGTAGAGAGCGTGGCATCTTGGTCAGGGAGCTTCTTCCTCTTCTGGTGTAAGTGGTGGCTGGGGACAGTTATTATGATTTGATGGGTGCTTCCTCATAGTCCTTGGGTGGTTCGTCGGTGCCTCGGGGGTAGCTCTGCCCCCTTGGTGCCCGGTGGCATTGTCCGAGGTGGTTGCCGAACTGGAGAGCTGGGACTCGGCTTCAACTCGGGGAGCTCGACCTCCGAGGGGCTCGACTTGACGGAGGAGGCTGGGCTCGGCTCTGGTCAGGGGGCTCGACCTTGGAAGGGCTCGACTCGGCAGAGGAAGGCTTGACTCCTGCTCAGAGGGCTCGGCCTCAAAGGGGCTCGACCTGGCGGAGGAGGGCTGAGCTTGACTCCGGTCCAGGGGGCTCACCTCGGAGGGGCTCGATCTGGTGAAGGAGGTCACTCGGCTCCGGCCTAGGCATCCCGGGCTTGCGGGTGCCGACCTGGTGGAGGATGGAACTCGGCTTTGGCAGGCCACCTCGGTATTCTGCGAGAGCTCGGCCTGATCAAAGGAGTCCGAGATGGGGTGTCCATCGTGGTGGTTTTTCCGACATGGCATCTGACAGAGATTACACGTCAGCTTCTTGCCACATCCGTCACCATTCATTAAAATCCACAAATCTTCAAATCAAGGATCAATCAATCATACTTATAAATTTATTTATTTAACTTAATACACCAATAACAAGAAATAAGCTAAAATTTAACATATATGATTCTCTAAAATACCATATAAAGGAGTCCTACAAATCTCAAGGAATGGGCTATTTTGGCGGTCACTATTCATTAAAATCTACAGGCCTCCATCTCGCCTTTTCAGCATCGAATATGAAGATGCTCCTTTGGAAGTGAAACAATACTTTAGTAGCTTATATACAATTATAACATTATTAAAACTTTATTGGATGAATTAAATTTATCCAAAATAATACTTTATAGAAAATTTTTTGTTTTTTTAGTTTATGGTCACTTTGGTGATTGTACCTAATTAATCAAATCAAAAACTTTCTCACCTTTATAAACAATGTTAATAAACTTTACATGCAAAATAGGACATGACTGTATCATCAAAAGTATAATAATAAGACCATAATTCTTTATTTATACTAAAACAACATTCAAGTACAAGTTTATGGTCTTCAAAGCAATAAATAAATCAAAATTTAATATGTTAAATTCCCTAAAATACTAAATAGAGAGATCCCGTAAATCTCAATGAATAGACCACTTTGGTGGTTACCATCTATTAAAACTTGCAATTCTCTAAATTATGGATCAATTAATTATGCCTATAAATCTACTCGTTTATATTGATATATCAATATCAAGTAATATGTTAAAAATCTAATATATCTAATTTCCTAAAAAACCAAATAGGGGAATCCAACAAGAATTAATGAAAGGGCCACTTTGGTGGTTACCACCTATTAAAACTTACAACCCTCTAAATTAGGGATTAATATACCATAATTGCAAACCAAATATGAGAATATTCAATAATAGTTATGTAATTAAAATATATTACCATAAATTGCAACACACTTGCAGCATAATTATAAAAGATTCAAGGTATAATAGTTCTTAAAAATATTAAACTATACAATAATAAAATAATCAAATATAACAAAATTTGATCTCGAAATAAAATATATTATCAAAGAATCCTTTTATAATAAAATAACTATTCAGAGACTAAAATAAAAGTAATTTCAAGGACTGGTTTAATAATATACAAATTACGGGGGCCTAAACATAAAAATGTCAGAAAAAAGGATCTTTCCACGATAAAACAACTATTTAGAAACTTTTATCAAAATACTTAAAATCGAGAGGGTCAAGTGTAAAAAATATTTTTTTAAAAAATATCAAGCTAGATTTTAGGTTCGAATTTGGATTGATATCCAAAACTTGAAACCCTATGCCTAATCTACCTTCTTTCTCACAATAGGCAGAGGAGGTGATGGCCAATCAACGTCCCTCCTCACCTAATCTTGGCTTGCCGGCTGCTAGGCCTTTATCCGATGGCCCAATGTTATCATCCAAGCCAACTATCGGTGGTCAAGGGAGGAGAACCACCGGTAGTGAAGGGGATCCACAGATTTTTTTATTATTATTTGAAATCCTGAAACCGTTGGGTTGCCACCTTCGACATTGCTCCCGTCGATTCATCACCACCCCAAATTGCTGGCCTACCCCATGGTAGCTACATCAAGCAGTGGATGGGAAAGATGGCCAGGATGGACACCGGATCAAGAATCACTATGGCATGCTCGGCTTTTTGCATGCCTAGATGGAGAGCAAGATGGTCATCGCCAAGGATATAGATAATTAGATTGCCATTGCAAGCACCTCCCTTGGCCTCCACCGCACCCTTCACACCGTAGAGCTTGGCGACACCCTCAAGATCCACATTTGTTCCTTCTTCCAGCTGCCATGCTGATAGGAATGTGATGTTATCGTTAAAACGCCATGGCTATCAGTTTAATTAACCAACTTTTAAATAAAATAAAATACGTAGAAAGAGTGAGTCAAGTCAAATCCATGGAGAAGGCAGTGCATAAAAGAAATTAAAATCTTTGGCTTTAATAGAAAAAAAAAAAATTTGAAGTCAGGAAAAAAAAGATGTTCAAAGTGCAACAAAAAATTGAAACTCGGTACGTTCAATCTGCTAATCAGATCGTAGCAACTACTTGTAAGAAAACTAAAGAACATAAATCCAAATCACATTAAAATAAATTTTTCATAAATTGAAATGAGATCTAATTACAAAGCAATAAAATAATAATTAAAGAATCTAAGAAAGCAGTAACAAAGCGTCCGAAGTTGATTGGCATAGCCTTATCGAAAAGTTGGTTGATGTCACGTTCTCTTCTTTCGCCGTACTTCATGGAGCAAACTAGGCTTCCTCTCCTTCTTTCCCTTTGGATTTTGATCCAGAAATTGGTGTAGGCGAAAAGATGGCATAGATGACAGAGCTTCTCCTCTAAGAAACCTACTCTTAGAGGCCTACCCGTAATCTAAAGCTGAACCTTCTATCCTGTACCATACCCCTCTCTCCGAGATGTCGTTCTCTTATAGTATGGATTCCTTTAAGTAGAGCTCGTCTAGGACTTCCTTCCAGTCAAATTTGGAGTCAATCAGGCTCAAGATTGGCTAGATATTGTGCAGGAAATTCTTGGCCATCCGATGTATGGCCTGATGAGGTGATCGACACTAACCTTCCTTCTCTGGTAAATAGAGTCCGGAAGGGACTCTCGCGACTCCCAAATCCCCTTCTCCCACTAGGATTTGGATTGTACTTCTCCCCATCACAGCGGACAGCTAGCGACGGTGGCTTCTCCAGTAAGCAGGACGACAACAAGAGGTGGTGGAGAAGTGGAGACGGTGGCGGAAAGAGGGAGAAGACCATGACATCAAAGATGAGGGAGGCTTGGGAGTGGCTGGATCATGGATTTCCTGGCTAGCAATAGGTCCTCGGTGTTCCCTCTGGTCATGAGCAGCAATGGATCTGGATAAGGAGTTGGTGAAGATGGAAGACGATGGTGTAATGGGTGGCTGCAGGTGGAACAGGGGAGAGATAGGAGGCAGCACCTCGGTGGTGTTTGGCGGAGCTCGGATGGCAATGCTAGGCGGTGGGTGTTGGCAGGAGGTGATGGTGGGATGGGTTGATTGGTGGTAGACGGCTGTGGGAAGAGTGGTGGCGGATGGGTGAACAACAGTGGTTTGGGCAATAGATCAAAAGGGAAAGGTGGATCGGGCTGAGAGAAGCCAGGTGGCAGCTCGGGCGGCTTCTCCGGCCAGCGAGGCAGCAGCAATGATGGCTGGTGGAGTTAGCGATGGCCAAATGAAGAAGAGAGGTATCCGATCAGAAAAATGGGTCTCTCGGTGGTGTTTTGGTGGCTTGACGGCTTCTCCCAGTCGTGAGGAGGTTACCGACGACGAGGGTTACGGTTCCGCTTGCTTCCCTGACGAGGATAGAACTTAGGAAGGATCATGGTCCATGAACAGGGTCCATGGATCGGCAGCAATGGCTGCCTGTGGACCAAACGAGCTCCCGTAGACCAAGCGGCCAGTCCATGGTGGATTGGCTGCTTTAAAATATGTGTATTTTCTTTAATAAACTTCAAAATTAAATTTTGGACTCGTTCATACTTCAATTCATGTGCCGTTTATATCATTGGACTACAAAAATTGAGCACTTTCCGTTATAAACTCCTTTTCAATAAAACTCTAATAAAAAAATTATTTTTTAATAAATATCAATTATTAATACTTATTTTAATGGTTAAATTGAAATAATTATTAGACTTATCACACCAACCAACTTAATAATGGCTAGTTCCTTAGCAATGTAATTAAAATATAAGTATTAATTTGATAACTATGTATCATTAAGATTCTTCTTTGGGTCTAGAGTTAAGGTCAAAAGAAATTAGCTAACATTACTAACTAGGTATTGAATTTTTGAAATAGATTTTGCAGTCAGAATTATTAAAAATCTTCTTAAATTCATCCAAAGGTCTACAACACTTGTGTTTGTGATGGCTAACTTAGTATTTCAGTGCTAGAGTGTAAAGAATAATTATATCTTCGCTTATCACCTACTTCTGGTCAATTTTTTATAACCCCTTAATTTAAGCACATGACTGAGGCAGCTTTTATGCCACCTGAATTTTTCTCTCTTCTTTTTTTTCTTTTTTTTGGTTGGTGATGTCTTCACACTGCTCACTTTTAATGTGAACAATAATGCTTACTTAGGCGAAGGTACCCGGTTATTCGATAGGAAATCAATGTTTAGAACTTGCCTCTTTTCTCTCTCTTTTTTTAGGCAGGTAGCTCTTTCCTCAAATTTAAGTTAAATTAGGGGTGTATATCAATTACTAATTTTTAATAATAATTAAATCTATAATTGACCTTATAACTGTATCTACTTTATCTCGTCAGTGTACATGTGCGACAGAAGTGCTAATAACCTTTAGGTGACCTAAGTAGGCCGCTAAAAGTCTAACCAGCTAATCTATTCCTTGACTCGCTATAGTCATTAATGAATGCTTTCTAACTCCATTATCCTTTTCGTAGTCTATTTAGTTCAAGAATTTTCATAGCACATGATTTATAAAAGATAAAATTTTTCTATTTTCAAGATTTTCAAAAGATTGTTCAAAAATTTTAAAGTTTAAAAGTTTGTTTGTTCATACCCCCCAACTTAAATACAATTGTCCCTAATGATATAAACAAGTTCAAGAAATAAATTTAAACTATAAGGACAAAAAGAAATATATGGGGTAGAGGTTACCTGAGAAGAGGAGCTTATTAACAAGATAAAGGCTGCGATTATCAACTTGGATTATAAATTTTTTATTAGTATTATTTTTATTTTTATTTTATTTGTAAGGGTATAAAATAAATATTTAGTTTCCTCCCAACAAGCGCTAAGTTTAACATCTTCAGCCTGACATTATGAGGGAGTCCAACAGATAATTAACTTTATTGTGTCCTCATATAATCAAAAGGACAGGGCAATCAGGAGGCCTTGTCAGCATAGCAGAAAAATATTCATAGAGTACTCTATAATGATTAGCTCGACTCACTAAAGTACATTGGACAAGCATGTTATTCCAGGATTTAAAAATATTATTATAGTTTATAAAATACTTAGGAATGGATTATGTTTGTTGGGCCGAGATTAGAGGTGGTAGTTTAAAAATTTTTTCACTTCTGAGTTGATCTACCATATTCTCTTTCTCGGGTATGATGTGTTTAGTTAATGTCCCTTTCCATTTTAAATTTGGGCATCTTTTTCAGATTAATATTAAGCCTGTCTTCATATATTATTTTAATATCATGGAAATATTTTGGAGGCAATTTTCAAAATTGGTATCGAATATGGAGAAATCAACTATAAAATTTTTAAGATTTTGATCCCTCATTTCAGTAATATTCCATCCTATAGCTTCTTTACATGCTTTAGAATACCACTAAGTTGGGCTTCATGGGTGAGGTTCACTAGAAGAGTTTCAATGGGTTCATCAGGTACTGATTTTAGTTCTTGATCAGGTGATGATTCTATTAAGAAAGCTATTGATAGGTTAGGTGATGGCTCGTGTTATTCACTAATCGAGAGTGGGACGATTTCAAAGTAGGATATTTATATTGAGTAATTCACTTTAGTATTATACCCGTCTTCATTAAAATCATCTACCCTTAACTAAGCTGGACAGGAATCTAACAAATCCTGGGAAAGAATTGTAGGGATGGCTTCCTCTATTGAGTCATGCATTTATGGTTCTTGTGAAATATCTACCAATTCCATCATTGCATCTTTTGTTCTCCTGTCCCAATAAAAGGCATGAACAATTCTAGGGCACTAGAGACTGAGGCTATAGATGAGTGGGATAATGATGAAATTGGTTCATTTCACAAGTTTAATTTCTCCATATATTTTTTTACCTTAGCCAAATTGTCTATATTGGTCTTTATGGTTGTGCAAAGTTGTTCTAAGACCAGTTCATTCTTGGAAGTCAGAGTAGATTATTCAGGAAAAATTAGAGGGTCATTAAAGTTTTGAGTTAGGTATGGCCCATCTAGGTTACTCTCGAGTTGACTAGGCAGTTCACCTCCCTCCTCTTTATTGAGCTCAATTAATCATTGATCAGTTTGATCCATTAGCTTATCGATAGATTATTGTTGGGCTATAATCATTTGTTGAAATTGGGCAAACCTATAGACATCTAGGTTGGTTTGTATAGGAGGTAGGTATGATACTTGCTGAATCTTCTTTTCAAATAATAGGCTATATATAATTAGTTGAAGAAAGTTGATAATGTGGATAAGGCTTATCATAATAGGGTGCCTCTATAAACATAGATCCTTGGATTACCGGGATAACCACTAGATGTGGTTGCCATGAAAAGTCTAGTTGAGTCTCGTAACCTGAATCATAGGCATTATAGTATAGATTATCTTTTGAGTTATAGATCGTTTGGATTTGATCTTGATAAACTTGGTCATACCTAAACTCAAGAGATTGGTACCTGGTGGGACACTTACTCTCAAAGTGATTGGGACTCGAATAAACTTGGTGTGCCGGGAGAAATGGTACTATACTATAAGGATTCATGCTCCTAGCATTGATTTAGTCTATCAGATTGTTCTGATCATTCGAATATGCAATCAAAATTTTAGATCAGAGCAATCCTTATTTATTTATGTATTTATTATTATTACTACTATTTTTTTAAAAAGAGTGGTGAGATGAAGAAGGAAAAGAGTTCTAAAAAAGGATCTAAGGAGTCCTAGAGCTAAGAGAGAAAAAGAATTAATTAGGATTTGGTGTTATTTACAAATAAATTAGCATAACAGGGACTCTCTATCCTAGGGTACCCTAATTCTAGATAGCTCCTAACTTCCAAGGCAGCCTTGGAGCCCTCCATGTCAGAAACTAATTAATCAACTGGCTAGGTAAGGATAAGATTGGTGGGGGTCCCTCTATTGCTTTCTTTAGACACCAATTATATTGGCTAGGTCAATCAACGGAACCAATTAAAAATCATCTTTCTTCAGGGCTATATCATTCTTAAACCCCTTTCCTAGATACTAGTTAATCAATCAATCTTGACCTGGTCCAACTCTTTCGGGTGCCTTATCCTATTGAGCTCGAGTTTTTTAGGGGCTGACATCTAATTGATTTTAATTAATATGCTTGGATCAATGCAAGATGTATGATGGTGGCTTGGATCAAGAAAGATAAAAGGCAGCTTTTAATCTTAGTTAATTAGATGTGAGAAAAAAAAGACTAAAATTAGGTTAAGCAAATAAAGAAACTATAGATCTTATAATTAAGGTAAGAAATAAAATCAGTATTTAAGGCAGTTAATTAAAAGTTAAGTAGTTTTTTTGATAATTTTTTTAAAAAGGAAGAAACTAAAAAAGGAATTTTTTTTTTCTTTTTATGTTAGTTTAAATAAAGGAAACTAATTAGAAGGAAGAAACTAAAAAGAAATTTTTTTTTAATGTTAATCGGAAAAGAAAGATAGTAATTAAAAAAGGAAATAAATCTAAAAAAATTAGTAGTTTTTTTTAAAAAAAGAAAGCTAATCAAAGGAAATAATTTTTTTTTGTAAATATGAAAAGGCAAAAATTAATTAAAAGTAGCTAAAAAAAGAAAAATAATCTAGAATTAGGATTGATCTCACCAAAATTATAGAAATTTCATTCTCTTCTTTTTTTTCTTCTTTTTTTTTATTTTAATTTTTTTATCTATAAAAAATATGAAAAATTAATACACTGAATTTATAGAAAAAAATCAAAGAGATAAAAAATATTAGCATTCTTGCCTTCCCCGACAATGGCACCAAAAACTTGATAGGATCGTGATATTGTCATTAAGATACCATAGATATCAATTTAATTAATTAATTTTTAAATAAAATAAAACACGTAGAAAGGGTGAGTCGGGTCAAATCCATAGAGAAAGCAGTATGAAAAAGAAATTTAAATCTTTGATTTTAATAGGAAAAAAAAAATAAATTGAAGTCAAAAAAATATGTTCAAAGTGCAACAAAGAATTGAAACTCGGTACGTTCAATCTGCTAATTAGATCTTAGCATATACTTTCAAGAAAAGTAAAGGACATAAATCCAAATCATATGAAAATAAATTTTGCATAAATTGAAATGAGATCTAATTACAAAGTATTAAAATAATAATTAAAGAATCAAAGAAAGCAGTAATAAAGCATCCAAAGTTGATTGGCATAGCCTCATCAGGAAGTCAGTTGATGTCATGTCTTCTTTTTTCATTATATTCCATGGAGCAAACTGGGCTTCTTCTCCTTCTTCCCTTTTGGATCTTGATCGAAGATTGGTGTAGGCGAAAAGATGGTATAGATGATAGAGCTTCTCTTCTAAGAAACCTCATTCTTAAAGGCCAATCCGTAACCCAAAGCTGAGCCTTTTATCCTGTATCGTACCCCTCTCTCCGAGATGATGTTCTCTTGTAGCATGGGGCCCTTTAAATAGAGTTTGTCTAGGACTTCCATCCAGTCAAATTTAGAGTCAATCAAGCTCAAGATCAACTGGATATTGCATGGAGAATTCTCGGTCATCCGATGTGTGGCCTGATGAGGTGATCGACACTAACCTTCCTTCTCTGGCAAACAGAGTTCGGAAGGGACTCTCGCGACTCCCAGATCCCCTTCTCCCACTAGGATTTGGATTGTATTTCTCCCCATCGTAGCGGATGGCTGGCGACGGTGGCTTCTCCGGCAAGCAGGACGGTGATGGGAGGTGGCGAAGAAATGGAGACAGTGGTGGAAGGAGGGAGAAGACCATGACATCAAAGAGGAGGGAGGCTTAGGAGTGGCTGGATCATGGCTTTCTCGGTCGGCAACAGGTCCTCGGTGTTCCTTCCGACCATGAGCAACAATAGACCTGGACAGGGAGTTGGTGAAGATGGAAGATGGTGGTGCAATGGCTGGCTGCAAGCGGAACAGGGGAGAGATGGGAGGCAACACCTTGGTGACGTAGAGCTCGGATGGCAATGCTGGGCGGTGAGCGGTGGCAGGAGGCAGTGGTGGGACGGGCCAATTGGTGGTGGATGGCATCAGGAAGAACAGTGGCGGATGGGTAAACAATAGTGGTTTGGGCGGTCGATCAAAGGGAAAAGGTGGATCGGGCTGAGAGAAGGCCGGGATAGCGGCTCAGGCAGCTTTTCATGCTAGCAAGGTAGCGGCTGCAATGGTTGGTGGAGTCGATGATGGCTAAACGAAGAAGAGAGGTGTTCGATCGGGAAAACGGGTCTCTCTATGACATTTTGGAGGCTTGACGGCTTCTCCAGGCCGTGAGGAGGTTACCGGTGGCGAGGGGGACGATTCCGGTGGCTTCCCCGACAAGGATGGAGCTTGGAAAGGATCATGGTCCATGGACAGGGCCTGTGGACCGGCAGCAATGGCTGCCTGTGGACCAAACAAGTTCCCATAGACCAAGCAGCAGGTCCATGGTGGTGGACCGGCTGCTTTAAAATCGATATATTTTTTAATAAATTTCAAATTTTAATTTCAAGCTCGTTTGTACTTCAATTCACATGCCGTTTGCACCGTTGAACTCTAGAAATCGATCTCTTTCTGTTCATGAACTCCTTTTCTACAAACTCTAATAAAAAAATATTATTTTTAATAAATATTAAATAATTAATAGTTATTTTAATGGTTAAATTGGGATAATTAATAGACTTATCACATGCCTTTCCTTTTGCTTATCCCCTTTTTTTATTGAAAATCCTAGGAAAGGGAGGAGAACACAGCGATGGGATCTGTTGTGCCTTAGACTTCTTTTTTTTAAAATTTATCAATGGAAGTCAAGGGGGCTCGGCAGCAAGGACTTGAGCATCGCCAACCTATCTTCTTCCTTCCTTCCTTTATTTATTATAACCAAGACTAGCAAAAATCCTTGATCAAAGTCTTTAGATTAAATAAAATATATATAATAGATCTCTAAAATAAATAAAAATAACTCATAAAAAATCTCCGTATCATGATTACTTGAATCATAAGAAATTCCTAACTTGAATTAAAAGAATGCTAACTTGAATCATGGAAAATCTCGATTTGAATCACATAAAACCAATGATGACTTGAATGGGGAAACTCCTAAATTGCTAATAAAATTTATATCTATGAAATATTGATATAAAAATATAAAAGACTTTAATCTTTAAGCCTAATAACTTGATTGGCTCCTATTAAATCTATTACTTGATTATAATCTTCTAAAAAAATCATATGCTCTGATACCAATTATTGAAATTTATCTAGGATGACATGTAAAAGATTAGAATATAAAATCTAGAACATAATAAAAGATTAGATCATGCAAATCTTGAAAGTCGGGAATCCATAATGTACAATATCCTGTAGAAGAAGAAAGCAACAATAGGTTTAGATCTTCCTCTCCATCTTCTTTTTATGTCTGCCTCCTTAATAAGATAGTGACCCTCTTAGGAATATGAAATAAAGTTATGCTCTAGGATTTTCACAAGCGATATATATATATATATATACAAGTGGATCGAGGACCTAGTCCAGTTAGTAATGTAAATAAATCAATCCATTACAAAATCTATTAATTAAATCAGACCTATATGGATATTTGTTACATTATATAACTAAAATAATTAAATCCAAATAATAATATTATCATACAAAATTTATAAATTTCATAACCATTTATTCAGATAATAACTTAATTTATATTTTAAAATAAAATTAAAATCGATCCATAATTAATGAAAATCTATTTTTAAAAAAAATTCTGCATAAACATAGTCATGAACTTGAAATTTCCAAGGACATCCTGAGCACATTCGGGAAGAAGGGCTTCATCATCACCCCCTTCATCATCTTGGTGCAGATCGGGAGGGCAACGTGACCCTAAAATATTGTCATTATCTGCTAATTTTTGTCGATCCTTATCTCCTATTTGAAGATCAAGAGAAGTTTTATAATCAGATTCCCTATTTATATTCGACTCTTGAATGTTTTATCTTTTCTGACAAATACAACGTAGTTGTACCTGAATTTTGATCCCTTCCTTTTTTATTAAAAAAAAGGAACAACAATAATAAAAAGCATTTGATAATAATGATGTGAGGCCCAGCTTAACTGGGCCACCTTGGGCTGAAGTCGGCAGCCGTTGCCAACTTCAGTTTGGAGCTCAGAAAAAATAAGGGGGGGCTGAGCAACGAAAAACAAGGGATTCGTTTTCCCCTCTTATCCATCTAGAAAATTTGCCGGGAAGGTCGCTAAACCGCGGTGAAGGGCAGGAGCAAGGCTGGCGATGAGTTTGGGAAGGGTTGGGACTTCGATCGACGGAGTCTTTCTTTTCCAAACGGTAAGAAGAACTCGCTCGGGAGTTTTCTTTAAACCCCCTATCACCAAGTTAATCCATTGATTCTACCTCTTCTCCGATGGCTGATCTTTCCTGGACTATTGTCGATAAGTTTTCCTCTTATGCTCTTGTTTTATCTGTTTAATCACTGGTATGAAGTGGGTTTTCTTGTTTCTCTTCTAGTTGCTATCCATGGCCATTCTGGCCATGGATATGCCGGTCGACCCCATCCTTGCTCCCTCCGATCAGCTCCGAGTGGACCGCCACCCCTCCTTCTATCTCTATCCATGGGACGATGGAGGTATGTTCGGCCGAGCCAAGGAAGAAACCGTGGGGAAGAAGATCCTGAAAAAAAAAAGTTACCTACCTGAGAGTTTTGTTGCCAGGATGGTTTATGATGGCTGGAGCTGTCGCCGGTGGCTCACTAAGGGTCTCCCCGTTATTGTGAGTGAGGAAGAAGAGAGAGGGGGGAAGAAGATCGGTTTGGGAGAAGAGAAGAAAGAAAAGAAGGAAAGAAAAAAAAAGAAGAGGAAGGAAAAAAAAAAGAAAGGAAAAAGGGAAAAGAAAAGAAAAAAAAAAAGAAAAAGAAAAAAAGAGAGAAAAAAAAAGGGAAAAGGAAAAAAAGGAGGAGAGAGAAAGTGAAGATAGAAAAAGAGGAGAGAGATAGAAGAGGAGAGAGAGAGAAGAGGAGAGAAAATGGAGAGAAAAATAGGAGAGAGAAAATGGAGAGAGAAAGAGGAGAGATAAAGGGGAGAGAGGAAGAGGAGAGAGAAAGAAGAGAAAAGAAAAATAATAAATAAATAAAATTTGTAAAATCAATTTGGGTATTTAGACTGTTTCTATTGATTAATCTGATTTTCATCAATCGAATTAAATAGATATCTATATCGAGCCTAGTCCTAGACCAGATCGAAGAATCTTTATCTTATTTTTGGATTCAGTGTTAATTGTTTAACTTATTTTATCAGAGCCATCATCAGTATGAAAGTATCGAGGATCTAAAGTTGAGTCGTGTGTTCCTGATAGAATCAGATTTTGGTAAGTTATCTTGACCTCTGATATTATATGCCAAATATGTTATGTATTTATAAAAGAATTAAATATATGTAATATATTTAAATCTGTATTGGATTGCATTGGGTTGCATGCATTGTGTTGGTGTGGATGCTCTCTAGTCCGACTATGATCACACGAGGATCTAGACTCCTTTTGGGCCTTCAGTGGGGCTATCACTGGCGCATGACCGTTGAGCGATATGTATACACAGAAGCTAGTTGCCTTTGCTTTTAGCCATGCGTAGCAATTGCTAGTACATACCGGGGATGCATGTTTTCTCATGTGATTTCAGAGCTAGTTTTCCTTTTGGACCTCCAGTGAGGCAATCACTGGAGCATAACCGACGAGCGGTATGTGTACACAAGATCTAGTCTCTTTCAGAATTAACCACGGGCCGATAGTGGCTATAGTACGAGGGACTAGGAGGGTAAAGTAAATGGTTGGCCATCCATAGTCGTGTCGGTTGCATTTAAGTGTACACGTTTGCATAGTATTACTAGTTATATTATTTTGATGCTAGATATCTTGTTGTATGATATGTTTATGCTTTTTGTTTGGTATTGACATATTTATGTTTTATATTGGAGGTGATGATAACTTACGGAGCCTGTATAGCTCATCTATGTTCTTCTATATTTTTGTTACAGATCTGGAAGATCAATCGGGCTTTGGGACCAGTCAATGAAGAGCTAGGGTTTAGGTGTTACATGTATGTCTGGCCGGATAATTATTACTGGAATTATGATTTGATGCATGCCTTGTGTATCCAAGAAAAAAATAAATTTTAAGGCATACGGTCATCTGTTACACATCTGGCTTGGATTTGGGATCGGGACGTGACAGATGATGACGATAATTTTAATTATGCTCGTAATAATGAAATGTGTTTTATTTTTTCTGACAAATGCATCGTATTTGTACCTAAATTTTGATCCCTTCCTTTTTTATTAAAAGAAAGAAAAAATAATAATAAACAGCATTTGATGACGATGACGACGAAAATTTTAACTGCTCATAATAATGAAATGGTTTTTGTAAACAAAATCTACCAAAGGATTGCACCACGCAGGTTAAGCCTTTCTATTGGTAATATATAGAATATCAAACCTATACCAGAACTGATATCATCCAGCCAATAAAAATTTTTATTTTTTATTTTTTTTTGTTGCGCTTCCTGAATTTTATATGCTAGGTTACAAAACTAATGAAATTAAGCTGATACGATGTCTAAGTGTTGTCATCTATGAACATCGAGAAACGAGGGATTTATTCGTTCGCAACCTTGATTGAATTAAAAATGAACTTATTTTGAAACTTACAAAGTGGACAGCCGTTATTGCGAGACGTCATTTATTTTCTTTTTTGCGAAAAGATATCATTAATTGGGAAAAGAATCAGACTTTCGGATGTGATTAGAACCTTGATGAATGCTTTGCTGAGACATTTTTTAAAACAGATCGATCATGGATGAGACAAAACGTGTAACTTATCACTTATGTCTATAGACTGATAGCAATATAGTATGACGATAAAATAAATCTCCCTATTAAATATAATAACGGGTCTAACAATTATATTTGCCTGGCCATAGGTAAATAAAATTCCCGGTGGAAAGAAGAGAAATGTTACCATGCCCAAGGGACATTACTTACTTGTGGTTGGTCTGTAATTCTTTACCACGACGCCATGCTCTTTGGAGTTTGCGTCGAAGATGGTAGAAACGGTGAATAGAGACATCAAAAAGCAGTAAATTTAGCAATCAAACATAAGAATTTGGGGGCAAATTGGGTTTTGAAAATCCAATGATCTATTAAAATGTTACATAAAATAGTACAACAGACATTCACCCATTGCAAAGCTTACATTGCGGTTCCCTTCATACTACATGTTTCGTTTTACAAAGACATTTTCGATAATATATAAAAACCTGATTAGCTTTACAACCTAAAGCCAAGAGAAAATCATGATGGAGAAAGCCTCTTGAGTTGATCAGCAAACTTGCATGACTACTTCAAGTTGGAACATTTTAATCGCCCTCCACACCAGAGCATGCACTTCAAGTTGGGAAGCATCGTGCAATTGTAATGGTGGGAAAATAAGTGCTCCATCTTGTTTGAGTCCATCCTCCAGAACCATTACATGCAATGTGTAATCTGGAGCCATATACCATGCTTGATCTTAGCCAAAACAACAAGAAAGGTTTGGCACCTTGCCACCCTTGTCATCAAAATAATAATAATATGATCTGAAGCCAAAGAGAAGCGAAGAGATCTACCTTTCCAAACTCGAGAACATGAAGCTCTCTGGGTGCCGCGCTCCTGAAGCCATCGATGGCGATGTATTTAGGTATGGATGGTATCGAACGTTGGTTAAAAGTGGAGGACGCCACCGCATATAATAACTTTGTCGTCTCTCCGTGTACCGTAGGATGGAGCAGCGACACGGAGCTCAGGTGAGAGAAGGGCAAGAAGTAGTAACAAGCGTAGAGGGGCAGGTGAAACAAACCAGTTCAAGCGAAAATCCATGGCTCTACAGGGCTTTTGTAGGCAGATCTGCTATTTTAATCGCAATTTTGGAATCTACTAATTCCGACTCCCATTTTAAATTATGGATAATCCTTTCCTAAATGTTATGGTCTCGAACTTTCCGGTCAGGTGAAGATTTATTACATGTGCTTTTCGAGCGTTATGATAAGCATGAAAATTTATGACGTTTTGTTTCTCGAGTTTTCTGATGCCGTTCGGACTTCAAAGCCATGCTTCTCGAGCATTCTAATTTTAAATTCATGATGTGCCTTTGTCGCATGCCATGAACCCCCGCTCCCGCTTTATGGCTTATATTTGTTTTTTTTTTTTTTTAAATATTGTTTTTTAAAATATTGTTTACTCAGTTGGGTCGCCCCAACTTTAATTATCGAAATAGGTATAAGGCATTAACAAAAAAAAAAAAAAAAAAAAAAAAAAAAAAGTGAACTCGCGGTTCCATCTGAGATTTCGTGAAATCACCTCCATCTTTTTTTAAAAAAAATTTAATAAAAACAAAAAAAATTAAAAGAAGTCAGATACGGCTCCGTCCCGACCGAGGTCGAGTTCGATCCAGCCCTTCCGCCAGGTGGCACCCAGAGGGCACTCCGACGAGGGCACTCCGACGATCAAGTCAGTGACGATTCAAGGAACATATCCTCCTGGTCGGGCCCCTCTTGATGGACTCCGCTCTAGGAGGAGTGAGAGATGTGTGTAGGTGAAAACGTGACTGGGGAAGACTAATAGCGGGGACAGAGGGGTTCCCTATCACTCCGCTTCTCCTTGTTTTCCTCGTTTTCCCTCAGCTGTGGTTTTTTTTGGTGGTGGCGCTTCGCCCTCTTGGTCGAGCTTGCGCTTGTGTTGTTGGTGATGATTTTGGTGCTACCGGTATGCTACCTCCCCCTCGTGAGGGTGACAATCATTCTTTGTAGTTGAAAATTGATCGTTTGAAGCTTGCCTCGAGATCCTCGCTGGATTGGCAGGTGCGTGTGGCAGGATTCTGTGTCGTAGACGAGACACATTTCCTGACAGGTGATGGGGGAAGCTTCCATTCGCTCTGACATTCTCTCCAGTCGCCCCATTCCGGGAAGCCTGGCAGAGCCTCGATCCAGGGGCCGCCGCCCTAGGGGTGCGAGCTCTCTGGCTGGCCCATCTCCTGGAAGTATGGCTGGGCAGGTGGTTATGGCGGTATGGGGGGCGCCATTCCGTGGTCTTCGGGTGGCTCGCTGGTGTCCTGGGATGGCTGGGCTTGCTCCGGTCTGGATGCTCCGAGCTCGTGCGATCGCCTCGGTGGAGGAGGGGAGAGTGCGGACCCGGTCCAGAGGGCGCGCGCTCGGAGAGGCTCCACATCGGTGGGTGAGCGGTGAGCTCGACCTCGACCGCAGGGCACTAGCCTCCGAGGGTCTCACTCTGGAGGGCAGAGGACGAGGACGAACCCGGTCCAGAAGAGGGGCGCTTGGAGAGGCTCCACATCGATGGGTGAGCGGTGAGCTCGACCTCAATCGTAGGGCACTAGCCTCCGAGGGTTTCGCTCTTCCAGGTAGTAGGCCCCTTGTGAAAGGGCTTCAGCTACTTTGTAGGGGCCTTCCCAGTTTGGCGAAAGCTTGCCGCACTCTCTGGGTTGAGACGCTTCTGCTCGCCGCAGCACCAAGTCTCTGGGCTTGAAGGCTTTTGTCTTGACGCGGGCGTTGTAATACCGGGCCACTCGTTGCCGGTACGCCACCATCCGGAGACGGACTCTGTCCCTTGCCTCTTCGAGAAGGTCCAGGTCGAGCAGGAGGTGCGTCGAATTCCGTGCTTCATCGTACTGCTGCACCCACAACGTGGGCACGCCTAGCTTGACCAAGATGACCGCTTCGGCATCGAAGATAAGGCTGAAGGGTGTGTTGTTGGTCGCAGTCCTGGGCGTTGTATGGTAGGCCCACAGGACGCTCAGGAGTTCTTCTGCCCACATGCCTTTAGCTTGGTCCAGCCTGGTCCTGAGTCCTTGAAGGATGGTCCGGTTGGTCACCACGGCTTCTCCGTTTGTTTGGGGATGAGCTACCGAGGTGAACCTGTGTTGGATGTCGTGCTCGGCACAGAACCCTTTAAACTCGCAGTTGTCGAACTGTCGTCCATTGTCGGTGATTATGCAACGGGGGAGCCCGAAGCTGTAAATAATTAATTTTTAAAAGAACAGGTGGACATTGGCTTCCGCGATCCGAGCTAGCGGCTCTGAAGTAATCGATCGCCACCAGCAGGAACTTTCGTTGCCCTGATGCTGGGGGGAACGGTCCCAAGATGTCCATTTTTCACTGGGCAAAGGGCCAAGGGGCTGAGAGTTGGGAGATCGGCGCCGCTGGCTGACGTTGTATGTTGGCGTAGCGCTGGCATTTGTCGCACCTCTTGACGAAGTCGGCGGCGTCCTCCCTCATAGTCTCCCAGAAGTACCCCTAGCGGAGGGCTTTGTAGGCCAGCGTTCTCCCTCCCACGTGGTTCCCGTAGAGGCCTTTATGTATCTCTTGGAGCACAAAGGTCGCATCGGCGGGCCTGAGGCATCTCAGGAGTGGGTAGGAGTAAGATCGGCGATAGAGTTGGCCCTCCATCAGGACGAAACGGGAGGCTTTCTTCCTGACGAGGGCGGCTTCTGCGTGGTCTTCCGGCAGGGTGCCGTCAGTGATGTACCAGATGTACTTGTCCATCCAGCTCGGCTCGGGGGTGACTTGATGTACTTCCGTCGGGTTCTCGTAGTTGGGACTTTCAAGGTGCTCGATGTAGGCGCGCCCCAGCGACGAGTCTGGCAGAGTCGCGAGCCTGAACATCGCATCTGCACGCGCATTCTCCCCTCGAGGGATGTGGAAGATGATGAAGCGGCGGAGGCCTGCTATACTTGCGCGGACCTGCTCCAGGTACTTCATCATCTGGGCATCCCTCGCCTCGTATTCTCCGAAAACTTATTCGGTGACCAGTTGGGAGTCGGTAAAAACCTTCAAGTCCTGCACACCCAACTCGCAGGAAACTCTTAGGCCCGCGAGGAGTGCTTCATACTCCGCCTGGTTATTGGTTACGACAAACTTGAAGCGGAGGGCGCATTCCGCCACAACCCCATCACAGTTGGTGAGGATGAGGCCTGCTCCGCTCTCGCCGGTGTTGGATGCTCCATCTACGTGGAGGATCCAGGGCTCTTCTCCTGGCCCGGGCTCCGTTACTGTCTGCTCTGGCTCCTCGGTGAACCCGATGCACTCGACCACGAAGTCGGCCAGGACCTGGGCCTTTTGTGATGACCTCGGTCGGTTCGCTATGTTGAATTCGATGAGCAGCAGGGACCACTTAGCCAACCTCTCAGATGTCTCAGGTCGGGTGAGGATAGTCCTCAGCGGCTGGTCCGTCATGACCACTATTGGGTGTGCTTGGAAATAGAGCCTGAGTCATTTAGCAGACATTATTAGTGCAAAAATAAGTTTTTCGGAGTGAGTGTACCTGATCTCCGCATCACGGAGGATTTTGCTGGTGTAGTATACCAGCTTCTGAGATTTGTCCTCGTCCGTGCGGACGAGAACTGAGCTGACAGCTCACGGTGTCACCGCCAGGTACAGCAAGAGCTCTTCTCCCTCCTCCGGCCTGGAGAGCAGGGGAGGAGAGGCGAGGAAGTTCTTCAGCTCCTCGAAGGTTGTCCTGCACTCCTCGGTCCAGGTGAAGTCGTGCATCTTGCACAGCACCTTGAAAAATAGGAGGCAACGATTAGCCGACCTCGAGATGAATATGCTGAGGGCGGCGACTTGTCCTGTCAGGTGCTGGACATGCTTCTTGATCGGGTGTTCCATGTCTACGACGGCCTGCACCTTCTTCGAGTTTGCTTCGATGCCCCTCTAGGTAACCATGAAGCCAAGGAATTTTCTTGCTGCCACCCCAAAGGCACAATTCACCGGGTTTAGCTTCATCTGATGCTGCCACAGGTTATGGAATGACTCGACGAGGTCAGCTACGTGACTCGAGCCCAGCCTGCTCATGACGAGCATGTCATCCACAAACACCTGCATATTGCGGCCAATCTGGTCTTTGAAGACCTTGTCAACTTCTTCTTTGATGGCAGCCTATCTCTCCGGGGCAAAACTTCTCTTCTTCTGCCGAACTGGCTTGTGCCTTGGGTCGACACTCAATTTGTGAGTAATGATATCAGGGGGGATACCTGGCATGTCTACCGTCGTCCAGGCGAACACATCTACATTCGCCTGCAAGAATCCCAGCAGTTGAGCCCTCTCCTCTTCGGGTAGCTGGGCTCCTATTTGCACTATCTTCGCAGGGACATCTCCGAGTGGATAAGAAAGTATACGCTCAACCGGGCCTCCCCTGAGGTCTTCGGCCCTTTGGTCGAGGTCGTCCACACTGGGGTCGTCCCGAGGGACCTTAGCCCTAGGGAGAGTTTGAAAACAATACTGCACTGGCTGGGATGCTCCCCTCATCTCCCCGATGCCGTAGGGAGTTGGGAACTGTACAAGCAGCCTCTTGGTGGAGACAACGACGTCAAGCAAGTTGAGCCCGGGCCGTCCCAGTATCACGTTGTAGGCAGAAGGAAGCCTTACAACCGTGAAGGTCATCATGACGGTGCTCTGCCGAGGTGGGGTTCCGGCAGTGACCGGGAAAGTGATTTCTCCTTCTATTCTCACAGAATCGCCCATGAAACCAACAAGGGGTGTGTGCACAGGCCTAAGCTAGTCAGGGGAGTGATTCATTCTGGAGAAGGCATCATAGAAAATCACGTCTGTGGAGCTTCCACTATCAACCATGATGCGCTTTACAGGGTGCTTCGCGATCGTCATTTCGATGACCACGGCATCATTATTTACATTTTTCTCTCCGTCTTCCCCTTCCCTCATAAAGGGGAGTACATTCTTAGAGTCCCCTGCCCCTCGAGCCTTCTTGGATGCGCGCACCGCTCCCCAGGAGATCATGCCCACCGGCTTCTCGGTGGGGCGGTTGTCGATGGCTGGAGCTGACGGGAGAGTGACGAGCACCTGGGACTCCACTTGAGGTCTGCCCCCTAAGAATCTCTTGAGGTAGCCTCTCTTGATGAGTTCCTCAATCTCCCACTTGAGGTTGCGGCATTCCTTAGTATCGTGGCCATGGTCGCGGTGGAAGCAGCAGTACTTCGTCTTGTCATGGCCAACGGTGGTCCTCGGCGGAGGTGGGCGCCTCAAGTAGTCCTCGCCCTCAATCTCCATAAGGATTTTTGTCCTTGGGGCGAGGAGAGGAGTGTAACTCCCCTCAGGGATAGGGGTCCCTCTCAGCTTTGGTCGGTCTCTCCGGGAGCTCGGAGCTTGGGGGGCTAGTTTCCGGGTCCCGGACACTTCAGCAGGGGCCAGCTTCTTCAGGGATCCTCCATCGTGCTCCCGCCTCATACGGTCTGCCTCCTTGGCGTGGATGTACTTCTGGGCCCGGAGAAGGAGCTCGGAGTAAGTCTTAGGGGGCTTCTTATCTAGCAAGTAGGTCAGGCGGAAGGTCCTGAGCCCTCGCTTCAGTGCCAGCATGGCGACTGGCTCTTCAAGACTGTAGATCTTCAATGCGGCAGCCTTGAAGCGAGCTACGTAGTCCCGTAGGGGCTCGCGGTCCAACTGCCGGATGGAGAAGAGGCTGTCTGCCTCTCGTGGCAACTTCTTGCAATCGTCGAAGTGTGCCACGAGCTTCTGCCCTAGCTGGGCGAAGGAGTTGATGCTCTCCGGCTCCAAACGAGTGAACCACACCCGGGCTGCCTTCCGGAGAGTGGCAGGGAAAGCGATGCAGAGAAGAACGTCGGTGGCCCCCTGGACCCTCATGAGGGTCCGGTAGCTTTCCAGGTGGTCCAGGGGGTTGGTGGTCCCATCGTAAGGATCCACCTGCGGCATCCAGAACCGGTGCGGGATCGGCTCCTCTTGGATTTCTTGGAAGAATGGGGAACGGGCATCGTAGCCCGCTGGCTCACTAGCGGAGCCCGGCATGTTTGCGAACCGGCGGGCAAACTCCGCTAGCTTGCGCTCATGTTCCTCCAGGCGCCTCTCCGCCATGCGCCTGACGGCTTCTTCAGTAGACCCCTCCGCCGAAGGAGACGAAGAAGATGACGTGGGTGCACGGCACCAATGGCGTGGGGTCTTATTTTTCTTGCCTCGGCGGGGTCTGGGCACCTCTCGCTCGAGGTTTGGTGAGCGGCTCTCCCTGTCAACAGAGTCAGCTCGTTGTCTCTTCGCCGGAGCTTGGTGGCTGCCCCGGTTGTCAGTGGTGGCCCGCGGCTACGATGGCCTTCCTTGGAAGGAGCGCAAGCTGTCACGGAGAGCTGCGGCATGGGCCGCCGGGGTCCCTGGCTGCTGGTGGGTAGCCACGGACCGGTGCTGGTGCTGAAGTTGGTGCACTACCATGGGGAGGACATGCATCTGTTGGGCAAGTGCAGCCAGCTAGGCTTCCGGTGGAGATGGCTGGACCAGAGCGGGTGGCTCCACTTCTTGGCGGTGCGGGTTTCCCCGAGAGGGGGAGTCCCTGGCACGGCTGGTGGAAGCCTCCCTTACTCTTGTCGTCACCATCTTCCCGCCTGGCTTGTTTGTGAAGAGGTGGAGGGTTTGTTCTTGCCCCTTCCTGGCGCGCCAATCCGTTGCCGCCAAGATCGTCGCAGCCCGTAGCTGCTGCCGGTGCCAGAGTGCACTCCCTTCGCTACCTGCTGGTCCTCTGCTCTTGGACCTGCGAAATAGGGGTTAGTGACCCGGGCTGGGGTTTCCGGCGGGGGCACTCCGACGATCAAGTCAGCGACGATCCAGGGAACGGATCCTCCTGGTTGGGCCCCTCTTGATGGACTCCGCTCTAGGAGGAGTGAGAGATGTATGTAGGTGAAAACGTGACTGGGGGAGACTAATAGCGGGGACAGAGGGGTTCCTTATCACTCCGCATTTCCTTGTTTCCCTCGTTTTCCCTCAGCTATGATTTTTTTGGTGGTGGCGCTTTGCCCTCTTGGTCGAGCTTGCGCTTGTGTTATTGGTGGTGATTTTGGTGCTACTGGTATGTTACCTCCCCCTCGTGGGGGTGACGATCGTTCTTTGTAGTTGAAAATTGGTCGTTTAAAGCTTGCCTCGGGATCCTCGCTGGATTGGCAGGCGCGTGCGGTGGGATTCCGTGCCATAGATGAGACGCCTTTCCTGACAGGTGATGGGAGAAGCTTCCATTCACTCTGAAATTCTCTCCGGTCGCCCCATTTCAGGAAGCCTGGCAGAGCCTCGATCCGAGGGTCGTCGCCCTAGGGGTGCGTGCTCTCTGGCTAGCCCATCTCCTCGAAGTACGACTGGGCAGGTAGTTATGGCGGTATAGGGGGCACCGGTCCGTGGTCCTCGGGTGGCTCGCCGGTGTCCTGGAATGGTTGGGCTTGCTCCGATTTGGATGCTCCGAGCTCGTGCGGTTGCCTCGGTGGAGGAGGGGAGAGTTCAGGCCCGGTCTAGAGGGCGCGCGCTCGGAGAGGCTCCACATCGGCGGGTGAGCGGTGAGCTCGACCTCGATCGCAGGGCACTAGCCTCCGAGGGTCTCACTTTGGAGGGCGGAGGACAGAGGACGAACCCGGTCCAGAAGACGCGCGCTTGGAGAGGTTCCACATCGGTGGGTGAGCGGTGAGCTCGACCTCGATCGCAGGGCACTAGTCTCCGAGGGTTTCGCTCTGAAAGGCGAAGGACGGAGGACGGACCCGGTCCAGAGGGCGCGCGCTCGGAGAGGCTCCACATCGGTGGGTGAGCGGTGAGCTCGACCTCGACCGCAGGGCACTAGCCTCCGAGAGTCTCGCTCTGGAGGGCGGAGGACGGCTCCGGCCTAGGCATCCCGGACTTACGAGCACGACCTGGCGGAGGACTGAGCTCGGCCCGTGGCCTTGTAGGAGCTCAACTCAGCTCGGCAAAACGGTCCGGGCTGGGATGTCGTCTTGGCATCCGCCGTGACGACCTTCTTTAATATGATGCCTGTCAGCTACCCATATCAGCGGTCTCGCTGCATCAATAATAATATTAATTATTTAATAATTTACATTACTTTTTATTTGGCAATCTAGATAGTTAAACAAAAAAAAAAAGACTATCTAAATTACCACATATTAAGTTGTAATAAAAAATTTAAATAAAATTATTTTTAAAAAAAATTATATAAAACCTGTCTCAATTTTTTCTCGTAAAGTTGCTCTTCTTTTCTCTCGTTACCCTCTTGCATCACAAATAAGGGCCACCTAAATCTCCATTTCTCACATTGCTTCCGGTAATGACGAAGCCAGAAAATTAAATTACAGAAACTAAAATAATACATGTAAAATATAATATAATATTTTTATTTTTATAATTGAAGATTAAATTTACAAATGATATTTTTCTAAAAAAATAAATCTCTAAATATTGTCATTTTCTGCTTTTTTTTTTCAATCCTTATCTGCTATTTGAAAATCAGGAGAAAGTTTTATAACGGGATTCCTTATTTATATTGGGCAATGTTTTATCTCAAATGCAACGTACTTGTACCTAAATTTTGATCCTTCCTTTTTATTAAAAGAAACAAACAACAATAATAAATAACATTCGATGATGATGACAACAATTTTCACTGTGCTCGTAATAATGGAATGATTATCATAAACAAAATTTACTAGCAGGATGTTGGATTTAAAGTACGATCATAAATAATTATATTCAGGATAAATTTTAATCCCTGTATACTAATTAAAATAGATAATAATCTAATAATATTAAATCCATCAAAAATAAATCAAATCAAGTACAAGAAAAATGGATTTACATGGAAAACCCTCCAATATGGATGTAAAAACGACGAGGCCTGGGACCAGATCAAACTTATACTATAATCAAATAATGGATACAGCAAGATTTTTCTTTCTAGCAAACTAGAGACTTTCCAAACAATATATGATGATCATCTCAGTACAATATATATTTATTACTGAGAAATACAAGAAGAAAACATGGAAGATCTCACTAGAATCAAATATTTGTCGATTATACAAGAGGAATCGCAGCAATCTAAATCGTTCACTTTGTAGAGCTCGCTATCATGAACAACATACTAAAATTTCATCTTGATCGGGTTTTGAATCATCATCCGATCAAGACCTGAAAATTTTTTTTTCTCTCTCTGTTTTTCCGGCGCCGCTCCCTTTTCTTTTTCTCGTGTCTCTTGTTCCCCCCTTCCGACTTTTCCACATGCCATAAAGCACTCTTTTAATAGGGCAGGTCCCACCACATAGGTGGGATCTATAACAAATCTCTCCCTCACGTCCATGTATGAAGGACCAGCAAGCAGCACTAGCTCTACAGGTAATGGCTTAGTCAACATATCTGAAGTATTATCATCTGTATGAATATTCTCTAGCTATAGCAACTTTATCTACAAGATATCTCGTATCCAGTGATGCCTCATATCGATGTGCTTTGATCTCGAATGAAAAGTCGGATTCTTACTGAGATGAAATGCACTCTTACTGTCACAATACATGATAAATCTTTCTTGCTTCAGACCAAGTTCTTTAAGAAACTTTTTCATCCACAATAGCTCCTTGCTGGCTTCTATCACTGCAATATACTCTGCCTCTGTATTTGACAGAGCAATACATTTCCGCAGTCCGGACTCTCACGAGATAGCTCCTCCTGAAAAAGTCATCAAGTATCATGATGTGGATTTCCTAGAGTCAACATCACCTGCCATGTTTGCATCTGTATATCCATCTAATATATGTTTATCTGTACCAAAGCATAAACATGTTCTAGAAGTTCCTCTGAGATACCTGAGAATCCATTTCACTGCAGTCCAATCCTCCTTCCCTGGATTAGAGAGAAATCGATTGACAACACCAACAGCATGAGCAATATCCGATCTAGTGCATACCATGGCATATATCAAACTGCCAACTACGGATGCATAAGGAATCTTCTGCATTATCTCCTTTTCTTCCTCACTAGCAGGACATTGTTTGGAGCTCAATCTGAAGTGACTTGCAAGTGGAGAGCTAACTAGCTTGGAGTTGATCATCTGGAACCTCTTTAATACCTTCTCTATGATCTCTCCTAGGATAGCCACAGTTTCTTATTCTTCCTGTCACGGGCAATCCTCATACCAAGTTTCTGCTTCGTTGATCCAAATCTTTCATGGCAAAGCATTTGCTTAATTCAGTCTTCAAGCTCTGAATCTTCTTGGCATCATGACCGACAATCAGCATGTCATCAACGTATAACAGGAGAATGATAAATCATCATCACCAAACCTCTTCACAAAAACACAATAATCAAAAGTAGTTCTATCATACCCATGATCTACCATGAAGGAATCAAATTTCTTGTACCATTGTCGATGAGCTTATTTCAAATCATACAAGCTCTTCTTCAGTCCGCATACCAGGTTTTCCTTGCCTTTAGTTATAAACCTCTCTAGCTGCTCCATATATATTTTCTCTTCAAGATCACTATGAAGAAATGCTATCTTCATATCAAGCTGCTCAATTTCCAAATTCAGACTGGCTACCAAGCCAAGTACAACTCGGATCGAAGACATCTTGACCATGGATGAAAATATCTCTTCAAAATCAATACCTTTTTTTTGCTTGAAGCCCTTCACAACCAGTCTTGCTTTATACCTTGGTTGTAAGCTGTGCTCCTCTGTCTTGAGTCTGAATACCTATTTGTTCTTCAGTGTTCTCTTCTCCTTAGGCAGCTCCACTAGATCAAATTTGTGGTTTTCATACAAGGATTTCATCTCTTCTTGCATGGCTTCAAACCACTTTTCTTTCTATGCATGTGACATAGCCTCCTGAATGCATTCTGGCTCTCCTCCATCAGTCACCATCACATACTCATGTGGAGGGTATCTTCGAGAAGACTGGCGCTCTTTAGTAAACCTTCTCAACTGCTGTTCTGCCATTTATTGTGTAGGAGGTTGTGCATTATGCTCATCTGTTGCACTGTCACCATGTATAGGCTCATCATCCATCGCATCATCATCCTCTGTAGTCTATCCATCATCATCCATTCTGGCTTGAGACATAGGAGAAGGATCAACAAATAATTCTGTAGTAGACTTTGGCTTATTTACTTTTTCCATATCCTCAATAGTCTGATCTTCAAAGAATACTACATCTCTGCTTCAATCAGCTTCTTCTCTACTGGATCCCATAGCCTGTAACCAAATTGCACATCTCCATATCCAAGAAAAATACACTTCTTTGACTTGCTATCAAGCTTTGACTGCTATCTTTTGGAATATGAACAAAGGCCCTGCATCCAAATACTCTGAGATAGTCATAGAAAACTGATTTTTGTATCCATACCTTCTCAGGAACATCACCTTCAAGGACATATGAAGGAGAAAGATTAATCAGATCAACTGCAGTCCTCATAGCTTCACCCCAAAAGGAACTGGGCAACTTTGAATGAGAAAGCATGCACCGGATTCTTTTAACAATGGTGCGATTCATTATCTCTGCCACTCCATTCTATTGAGGTGTCTTAGGGATGGTCTTCTCCAATCTAATACCATGTTGTCTGCAGTATCTCTCGAACGGACCCCGATATTTACCACCATTGTCTGCTCGGATGCATCTTAGTTTTCTTCCCTTCTCCCTTTCAACACTAGCATGGAATTCTTTAAAGACATTGAATATCTAGTTTTTAGATCTCAAAGCAAAGGCCTACAACTTTCAAGAATGATCATCAATAAAGGTGACAAAATAAAGTGCACCACCAAGTGTCTTAGTGGTCATAGAGCATACATCAGTGTGAACTAAATCTAGCACATGCGATCTTCCATGAAAGAGGAGCTTGTGAAATGAAACTTTGTGCTGCTTGCCATGTAAACAGTGAGTGCAAGGTCTCAAGTGCATACCTTTTAAAGGAAGCAGATTGTGCTTGGATAGAGTCTCAAGTCCTTTCTCACTCAGATGACCAAGCCGTTGATGCCACACATCTGTGGAGGTTTTTTCAACTGCATTCACCACTCCACTACACACTTTAGCCTGCAATTTGTAAATGCCATCTTTCTTGCCTTTTGCTACAACCAGAAAACCTTTGGTGAGCTTCCATTTTCCTTCACCAAATTAACTGGAGTAGCCCTCATCATCTGGAACACATGCAGAAATCAAATGCAATCGGATATCAAGAATATGCCATGCATTTCTTAACAGCAGTCTGCACCCGGTATTGGTCTCCAGACAAACATCTTCTATGCCAATAATTTTAGCTACCGTATCATTTCCCATTCTAACATGCCCAAAATCACCTTTGGAGTATGATGAGAAGAAGTCTCTCCGAGATGTAACATGATATAAGGCAGCAAATCAATTACCCAACTGGGTTCTTGACATGTGAGGTTAATACATGCATCATCACATGCAATCATGATCTCATCATCAAATGCAATTGCAGTCGTACTCTGTATCTTTTTTTCTTTGTATTAGTATTATCATGATCCCTTTTGTATTTTCTACACTCTCTCTGAAAATGTCCTGGCCTTTTATAGTAGTAGCAAGTAACATCATTTCTATACTTTGACCGGCTTCTGGATTTTTCATGATTATTTTTATCATAGGACTCATCATCTCTTTTACTATGGAAGGATCTATTTTACTTCTCCCCCACTGCTTTGTAACCAGTGCCTCAGAATTTGTATCTGTCAAATCCTGCTCCTTTCGTCTGTTTGCTTCATTCAATATACTATCCTTCACTATAGTTAAGGTAAGTTTATCATTGGCAGTGGAATTACTCAGCATTACCACCAACGTCTCCCAACTATCTGATAAGAAACTCAACAAGATCAACGCATGCACCTCGTCATCAATAAACAATTTCATTGTAGCCAACTGATTCAGGATCTCCTAGAAATTATTTAAGTGTTCTAAAGCATTCTGCCCATCTTTATACTTTAGGTTCACCGGTCTTCTGATCAGGTAGGCTTTATTTTGTGCATTTTTTTGCTGATATAAATATTCTAGCTTCTTCCAGACATGATGAGCATCCATTTCTGTAACAACATCATGGATCACACTCACATCAATCTATTATTTGATCGTAGCCGTGGCTTTCCTGTTCAAACTTTTTATACTCATCGACTTTTATATTGTTTGGCATTATTCCCTGTAATTCAATTGGTTCAAATAGATCTCGGCAATATAATAAATCTTTCATCATCATCCTCCATAAAGAATAATTTGATGGAGTTAATTTAACCATACTGGATTTCTCTTCTATTTTAATTAGCATAATTACTGCCTAACCAGGCTATGATACCAGTTGTTGGGGTTAAAGTACAATCACAAATAATTATATTCAGGATAAATTTTAATCCCTGTGTGCTAATTAAAATAGGTAATAATCCAACAATATCAAATCCAGCAAAATAAATCAAACCAAGTACAAGAAAAATGTATTTATGTGGAAAACCCTCCAATGTGGAGGTAAAAATTACTGGACCTGGGACCAGATCAAACTTTCGCTATAATCAAATAATGGATACAACAAGATTTTTCTCTCTAGCAAACTAGAGGCTCTCCAAACAACATATGATGATCATCTCAGGACAATATATATTATCGAGGAATATAAGAAAAAAACATAAAAAATTTTATCAGAATCAAATATTTATCGATTATATGAGAGAAAACATAACGATCCAAACCATTTATTTTATAGAGCTCACTACCGTAAATAATATACTAAAATTTTATCTTAATCAAGTTTTGAATCACCATCCGATCAATAACTAAAAATTATTTCTCTCTCTCTCTCTCTCTCTCTTTATTTTTCCGGCACCACATATCTATTTCTCATGTCACATGTTGCTCCTCCTAGAATTCTCTGCAGGCCATAAAGCACCCTTTTAATAAGATGGGTCCCACTACATGGGAGACCCATAATATAGGATTGCACCACGCTGGCTAAGCCTTTCCATGGGTAATATACATAGAATATCAAACCTATATCAGAACTGCAGATATCATGCATCCAGCCGATAAAATTTTTATTTTTTATTTTTTTGATTTCGCTTCTTGAATTTTATATGCTAGGTTACAAAACTAATCAAATTAAGCTGATATGGTGTCTAAGTATTGTCATCCATGAACATTGAGAAACAAGGGATTTAAGAGAAATTCGTTCGCAACCTTGATTGAAATAAAAATGAACTTGTTTTGAAACTTACAAAGTGTCAGAAGTTATTGCGAGACGTCATTATTTTTTTTATTTTTTTTTTTGTGAAAAGATGTCATTAGTTTAGAAAAGAATGAGCCAGTTCAAACAAGGTGGCGGTCATTGCTAAGGTTAAGGTTTTCGGATGTGATTAGAACCTTGCTGAATCGTGATGACATTTTTTTAAACAGATCATGGATGAAACAAAACGTGTAACTTGTCACTTATGTCTATAGACTAATAGCAATATAGTATGACAATCAAATAAATCTCCCTATTAAATATAATAACGGGACATTACTCGTGGTTGGTCTCTAATTCTTTACCATGCCGCCATGCTCTTTGGAGTTTGCGTTGAAGATGATAGAAACGGTGAATAGAGACATCAAAAAGCAGTAAATTTAGTAATCAAACATAAGAATTTGGCGGCAAATTGGGTTTTGGAAATCCAATAATCTATTAGAATGTTACATAAAATAGTACACAAATTTTTTATAATATATAAAAACCTGATTAGCTTTACAACCTAAAGCCAAGAGAAAATCATGATGGAGAAAGCCTCTTGAGTTGATCAGCAAACTTGCATGACTACTTCAAGTTGAAACATTTTAATCGCCCTCCACACCAGAGCATGCACTTCAAGTTGGGAAGTATCGTGCAATTGTAATGGTGGGAAAATAAGTGCTCCATCTTGTTGGAGTCTATCCTCCGAACCATTAGTGTAATCTGGAGCAAGATACCACGCTTGATCTCATCAGCCAAAACAACGAAAAAGATTTGGCACCTTGCCACCCTTGTCATCAAAGTCAAAGAGAAGCGAAGAGGTCTACCTTTTCAAACTCGAGAACATGATGAAGCTCCCTGGGTGCCGCGCTCCCGAAGCCATCGATGGCGAGGTATTTAGGTATGGATGGTATCGGACATCGGTTAAAAGTGGAGGTTGCCACCGCATATGATAGCTTTGTCGTCTTTCCATGTACCGCGTAGGATGGATCAGCGACACGGAGCTCAGGGGGGAGAAGGGCAAGAAGTGGTACAACAAGCATAGAGGGGCAGGCGAAACAAACCAGTTCAAGCGAAAATCCCATCTCTCTACAGGGCTTTTTGTAGGTAGACCTGTTATTTTAATCACAATTCTGGAATCTTCGAATTCCCAGTCCCATTTTAAATTATGGATAATCCTTTCCCAAACATTCCTGGTCTCGAACTTTGTGCATATTTATTACATGTACTTTTCGAGAGTTATGATAAACACGTTTTGTTTCTTGAGGTTTCTGATTCCGTTCAGACTTTTAAAGCCATGCTTCCGGAGCATTCTAATTTTAAATTCATGATGTGCCTTTGTCGTATGCCGTAATCCCGCTCCCGCTCCATGGCTCATGTTCTTTGTATTTCTTGATCCTATAATATACTTCAAACTTATTATTATTATTATTATTTTAAATTTATAATCTATTCAGATTTTCATTAATTTAAAATAAATATATAATATTACTGAGTTTGATATATTTTTTTATACTAATATTAAAAAAAAAAAAAACTATCTAAATTACCACATATTAAGTTGTAATATAAAATTTAGATAAAATATTTTTTAAAAATTTCCTTAAAATCTGCCTCAATTTTTTCTCGTAAAGCTGCCCTTCTCTTCTCCCATTACCCTTTTGCATCGTAATATGAGCCACCTAAATCTCCGTCTCTCACATTGCTCCGAGTAACGACGAAGCCAAAATATTAAATTATAAAAACCAAAATAATACATGTAAAATATAATTTAATTTTTTATTTTTATAATTTAAAATTAAAATTATAAATGACATTCTTTTAAAGATACAAATTTATCAAGAATAAAATCTGAATTAAATATCTCTGTAATTTCTCTTTCAACATAAATAACTAAGCTCCTTAATTTTGTTGCACGATCTAATATTCAAAAATTTTATAGCCGAAAAAGTATGTTTAGTAGTTGCCATTGTTGGACCAGCGGCGCCTCAACACCCGCGCGATCCATGAAAAAAAAACACGCATGGGCCCAGCAAAAGGAAATCCAGAAAGAGACAAAATCTGTACGGATCTCAATGCAATCGACGGTCACGAGCAGCGTTGCAATCAAACTGCGATTGGGAGAGTTACAGGACGCCGATTTAGATTCTGTTTGGACCGTTGGACTCCTAGTGAGATACTCTACACAGTGGAGGCTATAAATTCATGGACAGAGACAGACAGAGAGAGGAAGATAAAAAAGTGATAAGAGGTCTCTTATAGAGGGCTGATTGAGAGCTTGAGAGAAGGATTCGGGGTTTCCTGTTGAGAGATACTTGTACGGGGTTGAGAGAGAGTTCAATCTGTAAGTTTATTTTTCATAGTGAAACATTTTGCATGCCCGAAAAATTATATTTGTTATCTTTTCTTCTTTCTCTTGTGGTATCGACATCGACAATCGACGATCCTGTTCCGCTTCCATAACAACCAGTATCAGAATAAGATGATACCGATCCCAACACAGTAGATCCTGAAAGAGTCAAAGTAAGAAGAATGCACATAAATTATTTAAAAATTACTCAATTTTAAATTCTTAATTTAAATTCTTTTGTTGAATCGTTGATACCTTCTTCGATGGATCGACGTGACGATGCCCGATGATGGTGAAAGGCTAGTGGTATGCTGATGCTGGTTTCCGGTGATTATTAGACTTCTTGCAACCTGATTATTGTTGACTTTTATCAGGAGTTTCAAATCTTCTCATGATCCTAATAATCGAATGCCCACGCAAGCGTAGGCACGTACTCCACGCGCGATCGTTCTACATCCATTTTCTTTTTTTAATTTTTTATTCATTATTTCTTTTAAATTCTAAAATGGATAAATGGCTATTTTATTTTATCTTTTTCTTTTAATATATTAATGGCTAGTGGGAGGTGTTTTTGAGATTTTTTTGGAATTTTGAGCCTACAAATAGGCCTTTATTCCTAGCCCTACAACCCATCCAAAAAATTCTCAAAAATTTCTTTCCCACCCTCCTAAAACTTTTGAAAGCTCTTTCTTTTAATTTCTTTTTTTCTTTGAAATAAAAATGAGTCTAATTGACATCCATTCAAAATCGTGCCACCGAGAGCATTAGCTTCCAGGTTGTACCTTAGAGGAGAGTACAATGTCCAATTATTCTTCACACAAGAAAAGAGATCAAATCTCCTTTAAGATGATGGTTTTATCCGCCTCTCAGATCAAGCTTCAAAATATGTTCTTGTATTAATTTTTAAATTATTTAATATATCAAGTACTTTGTTTCACACACCTCACTATTTTCATTATTGTTATTATTATTATTTTATATTATTTACCACACAAAAACAATCTATCACACATACATCATGAAAATTAATTTTTAAATATTTTTAAATTTATAAATATACATATATTTCATAAATATAATTTTTATATAACAATCTAAAAGAGATTTGTAAATATTTTACTGTACATCCATATAAATATATTAATATAATTATTTATACTTAATTATAGTTTATTTATCTTGTATATTTCTGATATGGTTACATCGCTGACGTGTAATGTGCGTTAGATCCAGCTGGATGCCGTCGGTGCAACGTGAATTTCTTTAAAAATTTCCCACTCACGAAGCTAGCGGCCCCCTGCGCCCTCGCTAGGTGGTACCCCAAGACGGGTCCACCTCTACCGAGGTCGAGCTAGTCTCTCCTGCTCCTTCGCCAGGTGGCACCCCAAGACGGGTCCATCTCGGTCGAAGTCAAGCTTCTCTCTACCACTTCACCAGGTGTCCGCCCAGGAGGGGTCCACCTCGGTCGAAGCTGGCGAACCCCTGCTTCCTTGCCAGGTGGCACCCCAAGATGGGTCCACCTCTGCCGAGGTCGAGCCGGGCTCTCCTGCTCCTTCGCCAGGTGGCACCCCAAGATGGATCCACCTTGGCCGAAGTCGAGCCTCTCTCTGCCACTTTGCCAGGTGTCCGCCCATGAGGGGTCCACCTCGACCGAAACGGCCCCCTGCTCCCTCGCCAGGTGGCACCCCAAGACGGGTCCACCTCTGTCGAGGTCGAGCCGGGCTCTCCTGCTCCTTCGCTAGGTGGCACCCAAAGACGAGTCCACCTCGGCCGAAGTCGAGCCTCTCTTTTCCACTTTGCCAGGTGTCCGTCCAAGAGGGGTCCACCTCGGCCGAAGCTGGCGGCCCCCTGCTCCCTCGCCAGGTGGCACCCCAAGAAGGGTCCACCTCTGCTGAGGTCGAGTCGAGCTCTCCTGCTCCTTCGCCAGGTGGCACCCCAAGATGGTCCACCTCGGTCGAAGTCGAGCCTCTCTCTGCCACTTCACCAGGTGTCCACCCAGGAGGAGTCCACCTCGGCCGAAGCTGGTGGTCCCCTGCTTCCTCTCCAGGTGGCACTCCAAGATGGGTCCACCTCTGCCGAGGTCGAGTCGGGCTCTTCTGCTCCTTCGCTAGCTGGCACCCCAGGATAGGTCCACCTCAATCGAAGTCGAGCTTCTCTCTGCCACTTCGCCAGGTGTTCGCCCAGGAGGGGTCCACCTCGGCCGAAGCTGGCGGCCCCCTGCTCCCTCGCCAGGTGGCACCCCAAGACAGGTCCACCTCTGTCGAGATCGAGCCGGGCTCTCCTGCTCCTTCACCAGGTGGCACCCCAAGACGGGTCCACCTCGGTCGAAGTCGAGCCTCTCTTTGCCACTTTGCCATGTGTCCGCCCAGGAGGTGTCCACCTCGACCGAAGCTGGCGGCCCTCTGCTCCCTCGCCAGGTGGCACCCCAAGACGGGTCCACCTCTGCCGAGTTCGAGCCGGGCTCTCCTGCTCCTTCGCCAGGTACACCCCAAGATGGGTCCACCTCAGTCAAAGTCGAGCCTCTCTCTGCCACATCACCGAGTGTCCACCCGGGAGGGATCCATCTCGGCCGAAGCTGGTGGCCCCCGGCTCCCTCGCTAGGTGGCACCCCAAGATGGGTCCACCTCTGCCGAGGTCGAGCCGGGCTCTCCTACTCCTTCACTAGGTGGCACCCCAAGACGGGTCACCTCGATCGAAGTCGAGCCTCTCTCTACCATATCGCCGAGTGTCCACCCGGGAGGGGTCCACCTCGACCGAAGCTGGCGGCCCCCGGCTCCCTCACCAGGTGGCACCCCAAGGCGGGTCCACTTCTGCCGAGGTCGAGCCGGGCTCTCCTGCTCCTTCGCTAGGTAGCACCCCAAGATGGGTCCACCTCGACCGAAGTCGAGCCTCTCTCTGCCACATTGCCAGGTGTCCACCCAGGAGGGGTCCACCTCGGTCGAAGCTGGCGGCCCCCTGCCTCCTCGCCAGGTGGCACCCCAAGACGGGTCCACCTCTGCCGAGGTCGAGCCGGGCTCTCCTGCTCCTTCGCTAGGTGGCACCCCAAGACGGTTCCACCTCTACCAAAGTCGAGCCTCTCTCTCTGCCATTTCGCCAGGTGTCCACCCAGGAGGGGTCCACCTCAGCCGAAGCTGGCAGCCCCTCCACCAGGTGGCACCACCTGACGAGTCCACCTCGACCGAAGTCAGCCCTACTCTACAAAGCTTCGGGGAGGTAGAGGCACGGGTCACGAGGTCGCCACCAGGATCGGTGTGCGCCGTGTCCCGTACAGGGCGTCAGTACGGCCTGCAGCGATGCGCGGAACTTCGTTTACATCAGATTAGTAGGGCCCCGCGATCGAGGAATAAAATCCTTGCGGGCAGAGGCCTGAAACGCTAGAAGCCCATCGTCAACGCCCCGAAAGGAGGGCTCCCGCGTTCGACTCGAGGTCTCGCCAGTTTTTTCCCTTTCGTGACACACGACGGATGAGGCGTGCCGGCCACTTAACTCCCGGACTTGAAGGAGAAGAGGGATGGAAGATCCAGAGATCTCCGGGAGCCTCCGAGAAGGGATGGGGGCTAAAGGCGGTCCGATGATATAAAAGGGATGGCAAAAGTGGATGGAAAGGTAAGTCGACAAAAGGAAAAAGTACCGAGAGAACGATCTTGGGACCTCCAAGAAGTCTTCAGGCACAAACTCGGTGAACCCAGCGCAGGAAGCCGGGCTTCAACCCTTCTCTTCCTCACATTGCTTTCATCTAAATCTCCTCTAAGCATGAGAATCCTTAGGGAACCCGCCTTAGAGAACCTGTTCCATCTGGCCGCTCCCTAACTTGATCGTCGGAGTGCCCCCACCGGAATCCCCGGCCCAGGTCTCTGACCTTGTTTTACAGTACCGGAGGCTTGGAGATCTCGAGGTAGGAGAGTCTGACAACCGGCGCCAGCTCACAAGCTACAGGCCACCGCGGTTAGATCGGCAACGATTTCATATTTATATAAATAAATAAATATATAAAATATATAAAAAATAAAAAAAAAATAAATAAATGTTTAATAAAATTATTTTTATTTTTCAGATCTTTTTCTCTAAACTTGATCTAGATCTAATGACAACTCTTAAGGATGACATCATTAGCGTAAAATAGAAAAAATTAATGAATCTCATTTTAGGAGATAGCAAAGCCATATGAAGTTTTGGTTAACCATCATATGATTTTGATTAGTAATCGACCAATCCACCGGTTCCTCTAGTTTAACTATACTTATTATCTCAGAAGTAGATTACCTTTGTAAAGGAAAATCCTTAGTATTCTTTTTGACTCACTTCATGACATTTATATATCAACTAGAAGTGCAAAGGAATTATGAGATATCATAGAGTCTGAGTATGGCCTTGATGATGCTAAGATTGAACGATTCAATACTGCATCATTCTTTATATATAATATGGTAAAAGACAAACTCATCAATGATTAGCTTTATCAATTCTAAGAGTATCTTAGAAAAATTCAGCCCATGGAGATAAATTCTCGGAAGGATTTAAGATCTTTAGCCTTATAGATAAAATGCTTCTTTTCTAAAATGACTTTGTCAAAAGTTAGTTTCAAAAGTAAGGAGTGCTAATTCTAGTTCAACTTTTAAACTCAATCAGGATAGAATATTAACATAGATCCAAAACCCAGCAAATCGGAATTCAAAGTGTCCAAACTCACCTAACCTAACAATACCAGACCAACAACAATACCAAACCAAAACAAAATCTAGATTTTAACCAAACCAACAATACTAGTCAAATCAACCTTACTACCCTAACCTAAATAAGTTCAAATCTAAGGATAAAATCTTTAAAGACAATAATACTAGATTTAGCAAGCTTGCCTAAGATTCAAGTGAAAGGTTCTATTTTATATGTGAAAAGAAATCATCTTACAAAAGATTGCTCTCATCGAAAGGAACCTTTTCACAAACCTTCTGATTCCTTTGGATCCTAAGTTCATGTAATTGAAAGTTCAAAAGACTTCACCTTTAAGTCAGTAAGCTTAAATCCTAAAGTTAATATTATTTTTTTCAGCTTTAATTGATGGTTGGATTCAGGAGCCAATATTCATGTTTGTTTTGTTCCCTCCCGGTTCACTACTTTTCAGGACTCAAGTGAAGGAGATGTGACCCTAGAAAACAACACAGCTATTAGGATCATGGAATAAGGTCAAGTCAACTTAAAATATATCAGAAAAAGTTCTCATCCTAATGGATGTACTATATGTTCTAGATCTTAGGAAGAACCTTGTTACTGGTTCAGAGGGGATATAAAATTATTCTTAATTGTAATAAAATTTAATAACTAAGAATAATATCTTCATAAAAAAAAAAGGATATGTAAGTGAAGGCTTATTCAAATTAAATATAATAAATTCTTTTAGTAATAAAGATGATAATTAAATTTATTTTGTGAACGAGTCTAAATAAATTCTATGGCATGATGGTTGGGTCATGTACACTTAGTAAAAGTTAAACATAAGATGGAGTTAAAACTAATTCTGAAATCAAACTTATATATATCTCAGTATGAAATATGTACTGAATCTAAACAACCAAGAAACCATTCAAATCAATTAAAAAAATTCTTCAATCTTGAAGTTAATACATAGTGATGTATATGACATTACCAAAATTGCAACCCGTGATGACAATAGATATATAGTAACTTTATAAATAATTTTTCTAGATAATTCTATTGTTACCTAATTAAATCAAAAATTAAATCTTCAATAAGTTTAAAATTTATAAGAGTGAAGTAGAAAATCAATAAGAAAAGAAGATTAAAATTTTCAGGTCTGATAAAGGAGGGAAGTATAACTCGAATGAATTCTTCTAGTTTTATCAAAAACATAATATAATTCATCAAGTAACTATTTTTTATTCTTCACAATCTAATGGTGTAGCTAAGTATAAAAATCATACCCTCATAGATATAGTTAAACGCCTATGCTTATTAGTTTTGGCTTACCTGAGAACTTGTGAGAAGTTCTTTTATCTTTTTGCTTTATCCTAAATAAGATATCTATTAAGGATAGTGGCAAGATTTTTTATAAACTTTGGAAAGGAAGGACTCGTAACCTAGATTTTTTCAAAGTATAGGGATGCCTAGCCAAGGTTAATATCCCTGAACTAAAAAAAAAATTAAGATCTGAGACTATAGATACTGTATTTATAGGCTATTCCCAAAATAACAATGCTATAGATTCTTAGTAATAAAATCAAATGTTAGTGATATAATAGACAACTCAATTTTAAAAGCTAGAGATGTTTTTTTTCTTTAAGGATATATTTTCTTTTAAGACTAGAATTTTCAGATCCTTAGAATGTGAATCATCTTCTTCTAGAGCTATAGAACCAAAATTAGAAATTGAACTTGAATTAAGAAGAAGTAAAAAAAATAGTTAAAAACGATTTTGGAGAAGACTTTTTCACATTCCTAATAGAGAATGAACTTTCTACATATGATGAGATAATTCATCATTAAAATCATCATATTGGAAGGAAGTCATAGATAGTAAAATTTAATCAATCCTACAAAATAAAATTTAGATTTTAATTGATTTACCTTTAGGATACAAACTTGTAGGAACAAAATGGATTAAAAAAAAGAATTAAGACAAAATGAAATAATAGAAAAATATAAAGCTAGGTTAATAATAAAAAGATTTGCCAAAAGAAAGATGTAGATTACTTTAAAATCTATGCTCTTGTAATTAGGATAACTATCTTAAGAACTTTAATAGCTTTAGTCTCGATTTATAAATTAATAATTTATCAAATTGATGTGAAAACTACATTCTTAAATGAAAAATTAAAAGAAAAATCTATATAAACCAATTTTAAGAATTTAAAGTAAAAAGACAAGAATATAAAATATGTAGACTAATTAAATTACTTTATGATTTAAAACAAACTCCTAGATAATAATATATTAAGTTCGATAAAATTATCTTAAGAAATAAATTTAAAATAAATAAATATGATAAATGTATATATTATAAAAGACAGAATATAGACATCATAGTACTATACTTGTATGTAAATTATATATTATTATTTGGAATATCAATAAAAGAAATTCAAGAAATTAAAAGCTATTTATCAAATAATTTTGATATGAAAGACTTAGAGAAGCTGATGTAATTTTACGAATAAAGTTTAAAAGAGTAAATAGTAAAATAACAATAAGCCTAGTATCTTTAATAGAGAAAATGCTTAAAAGTTTGGATATTTTAATTTAAATCCTATCTCTATCCCTTATTATCATAGTTATCACTTAATTAAAAATTTAAGAGAACATGTTAATCAATTAGAATGTTCCTAGAGGATAGGATACCTATTATATATTTCAAATAGAACACGTTCAGTTATAGCTTATGAAGTAGGCAGACTGAGTAGGTATACTAGTAATTATAGTAAAGAATATTAAAAAGCTCTAGAAATTTTTTTAGATATTTTAAGGGAATCTTAGACTACTTTCTAGTATATATAGATTATCTAGAAATACTTGAAGGTTATAGTGATGTTAATTGGATAATAAATAACTTAGATATTATATCTACCACTAGGTATCTTTTCTTGCTAGAAGGAGTTACAGTATCTTGAGATTCCTATAAACAAACAATAATTATTAGAAATATATTAGAATCTGAATTAACTGCTTTTGATACTACATATACTGAAGCACAGTGACTAAAAGATTTAATAAATAATATAGCAATTATTTCACCAAAAAATTTAATTTTTTTTTTAAATTATAATTGTAGAGCTCTAATTGATCAGTTAAATCAACAGACAACTAATAAAAAAATGAACAATCATATCCTGATAAGACATAAAGCTGTAAGAAATAAAATAAAAGAAATGATATCACTAAAATTTATAAGATAAAAAAATAACTTGACAAATTTTTGACCAAAGGTCTTTTAAAGACTGTAATATCTGAGAATTCAAGAGAGATGAGGCTTAAGCCTATATATTATTCACTAAAGTAGACCTCTATCATCATGGCAATTCCATGGTTAAGGTTCAAAAAAAAAGACCTCTGAGATGATGTTTGGAAGCACTGATTTAGAGTCTATCTTCAACCTATTCCTATAGTATGGTATTCTATTATAATGATTAGGTTGAACATAGCTCTTAATAGATTCAAGATTATAAGTTCAGGGAGGTATGATTTCGTTATATATACTTATAAAAGATCTATCTTAGTAAGAGTAGTCGTAAGGCCATGACTATGGGATCAGGACGAATCCCTGGTAACTCTTATGAAAATCAAGGTAAGCGCATGACCTAGATAGCGCTATTCCATATTATAATCAGTATATCTTCATTCAGTGTGTATTTTATACTAAATGCAAGTTCAAACCTAAAAGGTACTTGCATTATACACATTAAAAGCTCAAAAATTTTATTATTTAAATTACTTATCGAATTTAAATATATTATGAATTTTAAAACTTATGGGGATTGTTGGTTTTTCCAGGAGTTTCAAAACTCCTCGTGACCCTAATGACCGAACGCAGGCGCACGCTATGCATGCAACCATTCGATCATTCCGCATTAATTTTTTAATTTTTTTATTTGTTATTTCTGTTAAATGTTGAAATGGCTAAATGACTATTTTATTTTATTTATTTATTTTAATTTATTAATGGCTAGTGGGGGGTGTTTTTAGGTTTTTTTTTTTTAAATTTTGAGCCTATAAATATGCCTCTCCCCCTAGCCTCACAACCCATCCAAAAAATTCTTAAAAATTTCTTTCCCACTTTTCCAAAATTTCTAAAAGCTCTCTCTCTTAATTTCTTTTTTTTGGGTTGAAGATGAGTCTGACCGTCGTTTGAAATCATACCATCGGTGGGTATCGGAGCATTGGCTTCCAAGTTATACCTTAAAGGAGAGTAAAAGGTCCAATCATTCTTCGCACGAGAAAAAGAACTATATCTCCTTTAGGATATTGATTTTATCTGTCTTTCAGACCAAGCTTCCAAATTTTGTTCTTGTATTGATTTATAAATTATTTGACACATCAAGTACTTTATTTTATACACCTCACTATTTTCATTGTTATTATTATTATTATTTTATATTATTTATCATATCAAAATATTCTATCATTTATATTATATATATATCATAAAAATTAATTTTTAAATATTTTTACATATACATTCTATTTTAATTTTTATATAACAATTACATTATGCACGGTGTGGAGGACGGGAAAGTTATTTTATTAAAAAAATAAAATACTATGGTGGCCACTACCAGGGTGATGGGGTTTGGACGATTTTGTTACCGTTTATTTTATTAAAAAAATTAAAAGTACCAGATCTGGATAAAACACAAAAGTCACGGACGTTTCGTTTGTTATCTATTAAAAAATATAAAAAAGCACCATTGACACTTTAGATGAAACAAGGTAGTGAGCGAACATTTCATTACCTAAGACCTATTTAAAAAATAAAAAAAACATTAAGGGGGTGGATGGGGTGAAACTAATGATGACTTCATGTGGGATCCATGGATTTCTGATATCCTACTGGCTAGATGGCCATCTTTATCTCCATGTCCATCCCGGACACCATATCCATTGATGATCTTATTGTGCCAGGCTATTCTCGATGGGACTCTTCTGTCGTCTTCTTGATTTTTGGGGAGATGCTTGGTTGCACGGTATTATCTATCATCTTGCCTATCCATCCTTGCCTGGATATCAGGGTCTGGAGATGATCCACTCTTCCTCGTGCCCGGATATCAAACTTGATTGGCATCTGTGCCCATGAGCAGTCACCACCCCCGAAACACATTGGATGGGTTTGGAAGCTCCCTGTACACCCCAGAGTCTCTCTTTTCTTATGAAAAACTGATCTGGCATTGTCTTCCCACACGTGATTTCTTGACCGCCAGAGGTCTCCATCTCCCCCCTGATTGCCCGATTTATGGGATGGATAGGAAGACTCAGGATCATGTCTTCTTCCTCTGTCCACGGGTCGCCCAGGTCTGGTGATTGTCGGGCTTTCAGGACTTCTGTCCAATGATGAGGATATTGAGGGCACCTTCTTCGGTTTCCTGACTCCTGGCACGAGTCACCCTGATGGCACCTTTCTCGCCTACATTGCATACCACATCTTGCTTTCCGTGAACTAGATGATATTCCACTCTGTCACTGCCTCAACCAGATTGACTATTGAGCGAGCCAGGTTTATGCCCATAAGTACCTTTCTTCTATGATGTCTCCGGAGACCTGGGGTTCCCTCCCCGCTCATCGAGCTCCCCGTCGGGTTTTTATCTCTTGGAAACCCCCCTCCTCCATGCCACTTCACAATCATTTTCGATGGGAGTCTTCGTCGAGGTCAGGGAGGCTCGACATTTATCATCCATGGTCCTCGGCTTGGTTTCTTGATTGCTGGAGGCATCCATCTCCATGATCTGTCGGTGCCGATGGTGAAACTGTATGCGGCATAGACAGGTATTGCTTATGCCCGTCAGATCCTCCACCTGGACCATCTTATTATCATTGAAGGTGACTCAGCTATGGTGATCTCCTGGATTCGCCAGACCTTGAGGTCTCCATCCTCTTACCCTATCATCCGGGATATTGATCTCCTTCTTCAGGAATGTGCATCTATCACGATACATCAGGTTGCCATGGCCTTCTGTGCCTCCACTGCTGCCTCCGATCAAAGTCAAATCACTACCATTATGCGCATCATTGATAACTTTTCTTCTTATCTCGTGGCCGGTAAATTTTTATCTTTTCCTTTTGTTTTTTTCTTTATCAATGATGCGAAAGGAAAGAGTTATTATATTTTTGACAATAGCAAGGCGGTGGTTGGATCCAAATTAAGCCTAAAGGTCCGATTTTACAGTGTCTAGTAAGGTTCATTTAAATAGTTACAGAAATTTATCTGGTGCTCTCATTCTTCTCCCTCTTTCCTACTTCTTCTTTTTATCAAATGTGCCTCTTATTATTATCCGTGACTCCTCCTTTACATGTCAACTTAAAAATATTTTAAAATTTTGATTTCACGTTATCAATAATATGATTGTCATATTAAATATATTATCTAAAATTTTTAATAATTTTATTATAACATTACTTGTATAAACTAAACATAGTAATTAATATTTTTAATAATTTAATTGATGGTAATCTATCTTGGAGATAATCTATATTACTTTTCAAAATTACCTGGTGATATACCAAACATAAGCCCAATGCGCTAGTTTGAGTATAAATCTAAATTATATAATTTAAATAAAGAAGAAAACTCCTATAGCAATAACTGAATCGAGTTCAATATGTATTACCTAATTTTACCGTGGTCATTATTAGAAAATCTCATAATTAATGATGATAAAGCTAGAAAAATAAAAAAATATTTTATTTATTTTTAAAATATTTTATAGTAAAAATTTTGGTTTAAAGATTTTTTATTTATGAACGAATCACTTCCTTTTTCTTTTCTCATTTTCTCCTCTCCCTTATTATTATTATTATTATTATTATTATTATTATTATTATTATTATTATTATTATTATTATTATTATAAGATGCCGAGCCCTGATAAAATTACTTGCTTTCTTTCATAAAAAGTAAAAAATAAATAAATTATATTATACTATAGCAATCCATTAAAGTAATGAATATGGTAATCAAAATCCACTGACAAGTCTCATGAGTCCAGGTTAATCGTTTCATTTGGTTTAAATAATTTTGCATTATCTATCCTAATTTGATGACCACGATATATTTTTTTTTGGTAGGAAAAAGGAGGGGGGGGGGGGGGGAAGTAAATTCCAGTATAGCTACCTCCACTGGCTCCCACCCCACCAGACCATGATTGATTCAAGATCATTGTAGATTCTTTCCCCATCATCAACGGTCAGTACGTCAGCCTGACACCACTAAGACACCGGCTGATAGAAACGGGAATGCCCTCGACCTCTCACTCACACCAACCGGCACAGGCGCTAGACTAATCCTAGTTTTAATTGAGTCACCCCAGATCATTCCTCAAATATGTGACCGGTTGGTAGCAAGACAAGGCCTCTACCAACTGGGCTACCGCCTTAGCGGTGATAGGATGGATACATCCACAAGCAAAGTCTACCTATTCACAATAATGTGCAAGAATTATAATTCTTAAAAGGCCACAATTTTATAATGAAATGTATTAAGTATAATAACAATTGAAGAATTACCTTAATTCTTTAATTGTCAGCGGAGCATGCACTCCTTCAATATCCCAGAGAGAGGTTGATTTGAAGGATGATAGATGGCAGTCTTGGAGGACTAGTAGTATCTCGGAGCTGATTTCCTTTCTAGCTACGATCTATAGGAGTTCTGCTAAGGACTAAACTAGCATATAGGGAGCTAAAATGGTATATATCGTTTATTAGATTTGGCTCTCTAAGAATAGTTTAGTTTTCGATGCTGTGATTGTGTTTGCTCATCGGGTTCTTGAAAGAGCCTTTTCTTTAGCCGTTGAGTACTATCATTTCGACACTGCTAGCTTGTCTGTTAACGCCCTAATATGCTAGAACTCCTATGCCGTGTCTGTAGCGAGCCAGATGGTTCTTTTTATTTTTTAGGAGCCCCCATCGCCTAGATAATGTAAAGATCAACTTTGATGGCAGTGTGCGAGATGGTAGGGATGGTCGGGTTTGGTTATTCGCAATCCCAGATGCTAGGTTCTTGGCTACGAGGGATCACATCTTTTTGAGCCATCTATCCTGGAAGCGGAGCTTAGTGCTGCTTGGATAGGTATCATTTGCATGAAGTAGGAACTGCGAGCTGGGAAAATTTTTTTAAGGATGATTCTGCTATTGTTATTAGCTAGATCCGGGATAGGAAAAGCGGTTGGATGCTCATCCGATCCTCAATGATATATGGAACTTTCCCGGTCTTTTCATCGTGGTGTCTATTCAGCATATTTTTTGAAAAGCGAACAGCATGTCAAATTGAGTTGCTTTTTTCATTGCTAACCACATCAGGGATTGGAGCATGCATCACAGAGATGTTTACCCTCAGATTCAACAAGATATTTTATAATCTGATCATTTGGATTATATTCACATGAGATTAATGTGATCACCCATCTGTACCAAAAATTAAAAAATCTATTTTAGTATCTATTTTTTTTTAAGCTGATACCGAGGAACAACCACGGCTAAAAACTAACACAAAGTGTTGGTTTTGTTCCGGCATTAATGTAGATTAGCAATGCTATGGGCGGACCGATAAATTATCGCTTATCTTCTTTGCTCACGTCTTTTAAAATTTTATATTCTTGGTTGCAAAACAAATCAAATTAAGTAAACATATCCATGTTCTTGTCTCCGATGCATTCAAGGGTTTCAAAGAACATTCATCCACAACTATAAATGATGTAAGCGCGAACCGGATTAGAAACTTGATATAGCGAGACCGATACAAAATGTATATATATATATATATATATAGGTATAGGTGTCTATGAGTGGAGCCGGGCTCTCGGATTGCTGTTGGTTTGTTTGAAGGGCCATTTTGTCATGGTCTCATTGACTTGGCCCATCAAAGGAGGAGGTTTGTCCGCTTGGAGCCATCAGGGAAATGAGATGTCGAGGGCCGGTAAGGGGGCAAGATTCGGTGATGGGAAGCTAAACTAGAATGGTTATATTTGTTCCCTCACGCATTGGAAATGCTTTTTGCCATTTCTGGCTGTCGTCCGTTGATGCACCAGTGGGCGATGGTGATGGAGGGAACGGGAAGCTCATATGGACGGCGGAGATTAATCGACGGGATAGGAGAAACGTACCGACGGATAACAAAATCGAACGCCCATGGATCGCGATCTCGGTAGAAAGAAAATAATTAGGATGCGGCCTTCGGCTTTCTTGCTACGCCGCTTCCTTTGCTGCTGCGCCAATGGAGCTCCCCCTGCCAGCAACGAGAAGAAGAATCTCGTCTTTTTGGGTTCCCCTCAGGTCTCTCTCGTCTTCTTCTTCTTCTCTTTTCTTTTTATTATTTTTATTTTTTAAAGAAAATATTTCTGGTTTCCCGGTGGGCTGTGCGCCGGTAACGAGTACGATTTCAGGTATCGGCATCTGTTCTTGAGAAGTTGCTCGATGCATCGAAAGCTCCCAACTCTATTTTCAGGTTTCGGATGATCCCCAGTTCCCCATTACCTCTGAACTCAAAAAACCAGCAATTGCACTCGGATTTTATGCATTCACTTCGATCTTCTTTGTTTTGTTTTGTTTTTGTTTTTGTTTTTTTTTAAATTGCTGTATTTGTTTTTTCCAACAAAATCACGATTTTCTGATTTCATTTGTAAAATAATTGATTTAGTTATTGCTGATTTTGCCCCCTGTGTGTGTTTTTTTAATTATTATTTTGTTAAAAAAAAAAAACACATACACACTTAGGTATGCTTTCTTTAATCTTATATCGCGGTCGGTCGAGGAAACGGAAACTCTTTGTTGTGGAATTCGATAGCGGTAGTGTTTTACAAGGTTGATTGAATGGATAGAATAATTAGAGTGCTCAAAGAGAAGTTTTTTATTTCACGGTACGCAGCGTTTTTCCTCCTCTGCTAGCCAGTTTCTTTTGAATACAAGAATTTGTTTTGAGATCGCAATGTTCCGTTCCTCTGGTATTTTGAACTTGTCTGGCTTCTTGGCTTACTAGCTGATAGGCACAAGAATTGAGTAATTTGGTTTAGCTTGCAGCAATTGTTACCCAGCCGCCTTCTGGAAGAGATAGGGGCAGAAAGCTAATGCCATCTCCAGTTGCACGGTATGCCTTGGACAATGGATTCCCTCGAGATCTCATATTCACACCTGAACGAGCTGGGGAGGTATATGCACTTTGACAGAAATTTTATGCAATTTTAGATGGAACTTTTTCTTTATCAGTCCACTGTGTTTTGTGTTTCACGTTGAAAGGATTTAACAAATATTGATTTTTCTTGAAGAAAATTGTTTGATTTTTCATAATTGTAATAATATGCCATTCTGTATATGTCATTGGCAACCTCTTTATGAACACCTTGGTTTACTCAACTGGTGTCATGCCATTGCCAAGAACAATCCATGACCTATACTCATGGCTTCTTCCTCATGCATCCAAACCACTTTTCCAATTTATCACTTTGTATCGTTGCTTGAAATCGGATCAAAGAAATCAGTGGGAGGAAAGTCAATTCATTAGATCCAAGTTGTAGTAAAGATAGAGGTAACTACTTGATGGCCTTGGTCAAATATTGGAAGCTTCTTGCAAATATTTTTCAGGTCATATAATATGCAACTCTTCATTGTCCACAACAACTTGCACTCTTAAATAGAAAAAAGCAATAAGACTTAGCATAGCAAGCACTAAAGAAAGATTTAGAATTTATGTCTATTTGCAAAAAACTTAGTTATGATTAATCCATCTCAGAATAATCTTTACTTATAAAAACCAAGGATGCTCTTCTGTTGTTTCTGATGGGCACATGTCTAATGGATGTTTCTTATAAATAGTGCATCTCTCACCAAATGGCTGCTAATTGTCTCCTTCCTAGTGATAACCCTTGCCAAAGAGTTAGTAATTATTGAATGGTTTATAGCTACAAGTAATCAGCAGTGGTTAAAAACCATGCAAGAGACATTAACTGAATTGCTTAGATTCTTTTCTTCAAACATTTTTTTGTTTGGTTTCTGCCTTTAGAAATGGCACCATAATAATCCTACGGCAATCTTCAAAATAAAAATATAGATAAATAATAAAGAAATCATACTGTTTGCCAATAGTTAATTTTTTTAAAATACTTAAAGATCTAACGAGGCCGTTCTAAGACCATGACGGAAGGCTTTTAGTTTGAGATGTTCACTGTAGGAATTCTAACAAGAACTCTACAAACTTATTGGTGCACAATAAGCATCCTTGACTTACATGCTTGCAAGGGCTATTTCCTATGCATGTATTGACCACCTCATGATTACTCCATATCAATGGTTCCTTTTTTTTTCTTGATACAAGCCCCCCTAGGCAATGAGTTGCACAACAGGGGTTAGGCCTCCCCTAAATACTGCAAAACCCTCAAAACATAGAGGTGGTTGAATTTGATCAGAGGTCACCAGTCCAACTACCAAGGACTTTATCGACTTGATAACTATGGTTCATTTGGGGTATGAATGTCCAGGCTAACCATGTTGCCAAGAGAAATCAAATTTTTCGAAAGAGGTTTTGTTAAAAACAGTATTTTTACCCTATCATTCCAAAAGCAATCACGGAAAGTTTAGAAGAAGATATAATTCGGATCAGAGAAGTGCCTCATGGCCATAAGCTTTATCTTTCAGGAAGATGATCAGAATAACCTAGGGTGGCTGTTTATTATAGGGTAGAAGCTAGAAAAACACAAAAAGAAGCTGCCTCGATAAATTGCCATGATATTATATGCCAAAACATGTGTTGCAACATTTGTTTCTAAAGCTCCATCACTAAACTCTCTACCACTAAAGTAAGGGAAAACTTAGTATTATCTTATGAATAATTTTCTTAGAGACTCCAACTTTGTTAATCTTTCTTAGAATCCTGCTTCTGTGTTCCTAGTGCTTCTGTTACATAATGGACTCCCTCCAAAAACAGGCTAGTTAGATTTATAATGTTGATCCAAAATCCAAATTGCTCTTGTTATGTCATATTACCCTGTTACATTTATTTTCTTGTCTATATATAGCAGAAAACCTGACCCCTTTTTTTAAAAAAAATATCAATGTAGACATCTTGTGGCTTGCCTTCATTTTCTTCATTTCTTTTTGGCTTTTATATAAAATCTATTCAAATTATACATGAAGGGTCTATTGGGCTTGCAACCTCTTGGTACAGGAAACCTTTTTAAGTGATCTGAGGGTGCTGAGTCCAGATCTTTGTGTTACAGCGGCATATGGGAATATATTACCTCAGAAGTTTCTTGAGATTCCACCAAGTGGTAAGTTATAGCAGTACATTACCGATCTTTTTTTCAGTTTTTTTGTGGGGAAAAAGAATTTCTCTCAATGCATAACCAGATGTGACATTTACTAAACATCTCCTTCTGGGACATCAGCTTGCAATGCTGCTTAATACTTATTGCATCATCGGGCACTGTTATACGAACATACCAGTATAAACATGCATTTCATATGTCTTTAATTAAAATAATATCATATCATACATATCCTACTTATTTAATATTCACTGATAGCGACAATCAATGAAGATAAGCCAAACCCAGACTTTTGGGATTAGTACTGATGGCTAAAAGTAACTGGAGCATTTTCCCCTTTCTCTCATGTATTCACTGGTTGCTGCTTGAGCGTGTGCTAGCATGCTTATGATTTAAGAATTTGTTTATTAATTCCTAAACATTCTTTATGATTTAAGAATTTGTTTATTAATCCTAAACGTTCTTTGACATCGAAGGTGATTTTCATTTCATTATTATGTGATGCAGTTATCAGCCTTGAGCTTTGAAGAAAGCTATCCATTTCTTGTTAGACTTGGACATACAGAAATCCTATAGCATTTGACCTTGTTTTGAAGAGTACCATATGTTATAGTGAATATGGAAGTAGTGGTCATAATTCTTTGCACAGGATCTGATTTCTCAAAGAAATATTCGCTCCAGTTAATCAAAGAAATAAGTCATTGAGACTTCTCTAGGTTTGTATATTTCTTGAGCTTGCATATTCCTTATACCATGAAGTTTTGAATTTAGTGTTTGGTACCTGTAGAGAAGATAAAATAAGAGATGAATATATTAGAGAAGCTGTAGGAGTTGCACAAATTAAGGACAATATAATAAAAAATCAAATAGAGCAAAGATCCAAGGAGGCTCTGGTAAGGAGAGGTATCTTGGTTCGTGTTGGAGGGGAAGACCTAAATAGGATGTGCTAGTAAATAGGAATATTTACTAGGAACAACATCAAAGGTGGTCCTAAATATGAATATTTGGTGCATGAGAATCCATAAAGCCGACTCCAGGTAGTTGGCAAAAGGCTAGATGGTATATCTCAGGTGCTTTATTCCGAAGATTAAATGTTTGAGGACTTTGTCACCATTATAGCCATCTGTATTGGTATATCAGAATTACTGCACCAGCACAGTACTTTATTTTTCTGAAGTTCAGCATACGTGTTTCTACAGCATGCTGCCATAGTGGTTAGAAACTGACTGTAAGAAAGTCCAGGATGCCTGTTTTAGAATAGAATTGTTTTACTTCATATGTGATTCTCAATCATAGCAAATCTTTATCCCTCTTATAGGTGAATCAATGCCGATAACTTTATACAAATACTGAAAACAGATGGCCCCCAACAAGCATGTGTCTTTCCCATGTTATCCTTTCTCTCTTTTTCTTCTTTTCCATCAACTGTATTTCTCCACTTTTCTCCTGCCTTTCTCATCTTGTTTTCTTTCATCTGTTATTCCTGATTCTTAATTCTGCCCCTAAACCTACTAAATTTCAAATACCAAACAGAGAGATTATTGAATGGACTTGAAACAGAGTTCTTTTAACTGCTTCACTGATATATGAAGCTGTGTTTTCTTCAAGCTACTCAAGCTGATAATCTTTCAACTTGGAATCACCAACTAACAATGGAAGATAGCTTATGACGTGATTATTTTTTACAGCTGTTAGAAAAATGAGCTATGCACATGAATAAACTAGATTTAGAGGAGATCAAGGACCTGTAGCTTTGCCAATTTCTCCTTTTCCTTTTCTTTTCACCAACATGGTCATATTTAATTGTTTATAGAAGATGAGTGATTTCTATTAGGGATAGGCGATGAATGTTGCCATGCTATTTGTTTTCCTGCATCCCTATTTTTGTCGTTTTGTTGTGGTGTCTTGGTGTGTTTAGATTTTGAGTTTATCATGTTGAGTATGCAGCAATTAACATTCTGGATCTTTTAGGGGCTGCTGTATGATTTCTTTATGGAAATTCTACTATCATTGGTCATGCATGCATCTCCAAACCATGGTTTTTATATATGAATTTGGTTGAAAAGACCAACTAAGATTTAATTACTGGTGGAAGAATAGTAATACATCAACAGAGATATTGGAGGATTAGTACTTAATGATTCATTTTTAAAGAGTTGGGGTCTGATAACTGGAATGTTGACCTGAATTTATGATTTTGTAGAGTTCCTAAAAACTGCAGTTGTTGGTTGCATTTATAGGATAAAGGGGTTTTGGATATGATCTCTCATTCTTAATCTCAGTAAAGGAATGTGCTTTAAATGAATCAGTGGAGATTAAAATGAAATTTCATGCTTAGCAGGGGGAACAATCCCTAGAATGGTATTGTATGATCGTTTAGTGGTAAGTTACTGAAGGTAATTGATATCATTAGTTTCATCCTTCATGCAATTAGGAAGAAATTTTTGCCATAGACTGACATACCTAAGTTTTTCGCTGTTTTAAACCAGAAATTTAAGAAGGCTAGGTTCAAAATTTGGCCAACTTCTCATGTAGAATGAGGAAGCAGATATGGTCTCCTATTGTAAAGCCCAAGCAATATATCGGCTTCTATAAAGTCTGAGCAATATATCAGCCTGCTTTTATTTCAATAATCACTTTCTAGAAGAGGTGTTTTTCTAAATGAAAAGGAAAACCAGGATTCTCTGATATATGTTTTATTTGCCAGTGTGCTGATTAAAACATCATTGAAATGTGAGGATGTCAGAAAGCTCCTTATGAGCAACCTCGCTACCCAGCCACAGTTCTGCTTTATGTCTTCTCTGCCTGCCCATTCTTATGTTTTTAGACTGATTCTAGTGTATAAAATCATGGGAGTATTTAAATTGATTAAACTACAGCACATTAGATACCCTCTGGTCTACTGTACATAAGGCGTGCTTATTTGTGAACCATCTTTTCTTAAAATTTTTAAAGGGAAAAAGTAGTACTACAATAGACAGCTTTTTAATCTGCAGTTATGTGCTCCAGATGCATAGGTTTTTCATTTGATTTTTTGATTTTCAGGAACTGTTAATATTCACCCTAGTTTGCTGCCTCTGTACCGTGGAGCTGCTCCTGTTCAAAGAGCATTGCAGGTTTTTCTAAGTTTGCTACTATAATCCAGTCGTTTTTGAAAAAAACTTGCACATATATGCTTTTTGTTTGTCTGGTTAGGATGGTGTTATGGAAACAGGAGTATCGATTGCATATACTGTTCGTGCATTGGATGCTGGACCAATCATTGCTTATGACAAAGTGGAAGTTGATGATTTTATTAAGGTATACCACTTCTTCTGTTTGGAAATGGTTAACGCTGAAGTATTGTTCATTATTCTTTACACATCATTTGTGGTTGAACATTTTTTGCAGTAATGTCCAAAGAATTTGTAACTGAAAGTGCTTTTGAATTGCAATGCAATGAAGTTTACATTCTTGTTGTCAGAATAAATGTAGCAGTGAACACTATTTGGACAGATGTGAAAATTTTGTGTCTTATGTGATTCATTGTAGTTTTCAGCAGGCCTTCTCTTGTTTGGTCCCTTATGAAAAATTTCTTGTCCATCTGTTATTTCTACATAGTTCATGATAAATATTTTGATGTTTGCTTGTGTAACCAGCAAAGATTTTTGAATTTTGTGGATTCTCTTTTGGCCGAGTTTCTCTAGTTGAGTGAGTTAATATGACACATATTAGTGTGATTCACAGCATTTGATCTACGCCTTTTGTCTGGCATATCTCTGGTAGTAATAGCATTTGCTTTGCTGTGGAATCTGTTTCTTGGCTTGGTTTAGTGCAAACTTGATCCAAAATAATCCATGATTTGGAGTTCAGATAGCAGACCTGGAATCAAGAATCACCGAACTGGGCCCCGTACCGGTCATCGACCGATATGGTATGGTACTGTACTGTACTTACCGGGCCCATAAAACCTTAAAAAATTTCTCACTCTCTATCAAAAAATTGTTTGATCTGAATCGGGCATGAACCAGAATCGGACCCGAACCGGCTGAACCGAGCCCAAACTAAGTCAAACCAGGCGGTACGTTACGGTACCGTACCGTACCATATGAAATATATATATTTTTTAATTTTTTTACGGTCCGGAGTGTTGAACCATTTTTTATATATCAACCGTATTGGCTTTGGCCGGTACAGTACGATACGCCCGTACCGAGTGGTATGAGACGGTACCGCAAATCCTGCCTGGAATTATGGTTTGCTAGGTTTCTACTCGAATTTTCTACCCATTATGGTGAGGTCCTGTAAAATTTGATCCAGCTCACCTGACCTTTTAGACTTGTTGATACCTTAAAGTTACTCAAAATTATGCTTTTACCTATGAATTTCAAAGGCTAATCTGAACATGCCTCAGGCCCAGCTCAAATTTAATGAGCCCCAAAGTATGACAATCGCTAATTTGTTTCCCACATCAATAATAGGGCAACCGAATTCAAATATCTTGAAATTCTTATCACAACTACACATTTAATTTCATTTTTCTTTGAGTAATCTGAAATATTACAAATTTAACTAGTATAATATAAAGATATATTACAAACGATTTGGACAAAGCTTAGCATAGGACGGACTTTGATCAAGGTGTCACCAATCTCTCATTATTAGTTAGAGTTTGCTGTCATCAATGAGAAAAGCATGTATTATTTATTTAAATTTTGTAAATTATTTAATTACAAGAAGAAAATGTTCTCTCTCATAGCTTGAGTTCTATTTCTAACCCTTTAAATAATGAACTTTCTGTAATAAAAAAAAAAGTTTTAGATAGAGTTGGATTTTCATGATACTCATCCAAAAAGAATTCCAAATTACCCTGAAAAGAAGTTTTAATTATTTTAAAGCCTTTTTGACCTAATCTACAACTACAAGTGAAATTCTTTGACACTAATTTTCTGTAAAGTCAGACTCCAAGATCAAGGCATCAGCATAATGCTGAATATTAATTTTTTTTAAAAAAAACTTATCATAATACCTGAACTTCCTTTGGTGAACTCCTTTTTTGGGGTAAATGGCTAATATGCTAATTCACTAAAGATGATATTACTGCTTAAATTAAATATCTGGTTTTAATTTTTCAATGATGTGAAACTGAGTATGATCTTAGGCACTTTCTTGTCAATATGATGGTTGTGGCATATGACTTCAGATAGCTGCCTAGCCTTTGTTTTTGCTTTAGTTTATGGCATATACATAAATGAGACAGTGGTTTTGGAGGTATAACTTAAAAATGCTGCAATTAGATATAGAATTCAAATATATAGATAGTCTATTCTTGTGCATCTGATAAATGAAATCTTTAAAACTTTTCATAGCTGATCTTTCAGTGTTCTGTGTAGGCACCAGAGTTGCTGGCAGTGTTATTTAATATAGGTATGGACGTTCTTTCTTTCTTTTTTAAACATGTAACTTTCTGTTTGTTGCAGTTTATACTACAGTTTATTTGATTATGGGACAAATAATTTCTTACATGGAGTATCATGTTTGCTTCTTTTGGCCTTGCTGTTTCTGCATTTCAAACTCCTTTAACTTATGTAAGCATGTTTTCGAATTGATAAATTTTATCTAGTTAATATATGCATAATGATTGTGGTGGGTTTGAGTGGATCTGTCTAAAGACCATAGTGGCCTTCTAGCATTGTGGATTCACCTTGAAAAAACAAATTGCACAAGATGACCGTGTTGATGAAATCTTATGTGGCTGCTTTAGTGTTGTGCTGGTCTAATGGCTTACCACGTCCATGTACTTTTTTTTTTGCACGGGGAGGGGGGGGGGGGGGGGGGAGTGCAGCATCGTCAATTTTTTTTTTTTAAGTGTTGGTGAAGATTAGATGGTAATGTCATCTTTATCTCGATGAGTCGATTTTCATGTCAAGAAGGAATGCTATTTCTTCAACCATAGAGGAGAATTATGTAGCTTGCAGTTGCTGAGCTTCAACCATATTGCAATAATCTACAACTTGCGCTTTGTTAGGCCTTATTAGCAATGTTGCTTGCCCAAGCACCATAATATCATGATGGTTAGTATTGATGAATTTGATGCTGAAGTCATCTGGCTGAATCTATAAACACTAATGTAGGTAGAGGAAACTAATTTATGGCAAAAGAGGTTTCTAATGGGTTTAAGGGGATTGATAAAGTATAGGAGATTATCCTCTTGAAACCTAGAGGGTGGAGGCTGCGTGAAGCAGTTGGCTGCAGTGGCAATTGGCAGTAGGATTGGATGTCATCTGTAGTAATACTGATTCAGCATATAGGTGTTGCAGGAGATAGGGTGATAAATCACAACACTTTTGTTGCACCAAAAACACGTCTGTTATTCCTCTCCCAGCTCTAGCATCTGCTCCATAACTTCCTGCATTTCAAGTTGACACCCAACTTTATCACATCCAGCATCCGTGAAATTGTTGTAACTTTTTCCTTCTTCTGTCATTGACCACTTTCCCCAATGTAGCACACGAATGCATCTATCCTACGGAAGAAAACCATAATGCAGCACATGAATGCTAGCAAACCATAATCCTGTACGTGTATTCAAGATACTGGTACAAATTTCTCTACTGCAGTCGCATGCCATGTAACTGGAAGCTTGCTGTTAGCAAACTAAGACCCAAATTCTTTATGATAATAATAAATGTCTCATAAATGTAACCTTGTAGTTATGCAGCTTCTATTGTCTCATAAGCTTGATAAATTCCAATATTTTAGTTTTTTATGGTAATTAAACAATTTCTTGCTCAGAAAATTGACTGATTTGACAAATTTAGTTATTCACTCTTTAGAATGCTTCAGTAATTGTTGTTTTTTGCTTTATAGGATCAGAACTTCTGCTTTGTGAACTTCCATCTATTCTTGATGGGTCTGCGAAACTAAAAGCTCAGCCACAGGATGACTCAAAAGCAACTCTGGCTCCTAAGGTAGTTATGGAAGATATGTTACTCAACTTTGCATTAGAACATTCCTTTAATTTATTTTAGTGTCTAGTCTTTTAAGTTTTAACTTTGGTTATTATTGGGAATTACTGATTTCCTCTGAAAAACAAGTGAATAGAAGTTTCATTTAGGATTGTTTTACATGGTCCGTGCACTAAATATATTAGCTACAAAAATTGTTTTCTTGATGAGGTTTTTGCTAAATACACTGATTGATTTATCTCAGATGCATCAGTTTGCACCAGGAATATATGACACTCTAGTACCTTCTGAAAAGAACTGCACTTAAAAAAGTTTTTTTTTCTTTGACATGGTATATAACTAAAATTTAATAATGAATGAAGCCTACACTGGTAGTGTAGAAATATACATATGCAAGAGTGACTACATGCATGTACGTTGCTCATGTATTGAAACAAGACTGTGCTGTCCTGGAAAAATGAGTCTCAGAGCTTGATTATAAGAGTGCCATTATGTCATGTTAGTTTTGGCTGGACTTGTCTTGAGCTAGACCTGAGAACTAAAAGTTTGATATTAACCTGGCCGTGACTTGAGCTGGACTCTCAAATTAATTGCACCTGATGTCCAGTAAAATTTTAAAAGGCCCTCAAGTAGTCTGAATGACTTTTTACTATGTCTGTGGCCAAGAGGGTTTTAATTAGTAGATATCAACAAGTGATTTTCGTTATGGTGACAGAGTAAGGGATAAATGTTTAACTTATCTGGCACTTCAAAGTATGGGAATTTTACACATTCTGTAAGTGCACATATATGAATATCAACAGCACAAAATGTCTATAGGCTTTCCAGGTGTTGTGTCTCAAACTTGTGCCTAAGTCAGGCTTCAATGACACGGCTTCAATCTGGCTTCTGCAATTACTCTTGTGGACTCAGCATAGCATATTCACTATCCTTGATTTCTTTCAAGTTAATTCCATAAAATTTGGCCTGAATTTTTTCCCAGAGGCATCATCCTCTAAATTATATAGATATGGGGACATGATGAAGTACCACTAGGAACTGGGAACTAAAAAATCAACTTAATCCTATGCACATCATCTTTATTTGAAACATAGAACGAAGAAAATTTTTTTTAGGTGGGGCCACTGAGAGGAACATGGGCTGGTGTGAAATGCTGCCAACCTTTTCCTTCTTTCCCTCTTTATTTCCTTCTTATGTCTGTCCTGTATTCTTTTCACTATTTTCCCCTTGCCTATCCCTATCTTTACCTCACCAAAAGGAAACCAGATCCCCTTTCTTTTGTCCATGGGTAGTGAGGGGACATATATTCCTTTCTTCTTTTAGGATGAGAGAATCCAGCAAGACTGCCTTGGTTATGTGAAAGCTGATTTGGACTAGTAGCGATTGAATGGGATAAGTAATGATGAGTCAAATAAGTAATAACTAGAATAAAAACTAAAAGCCAGTGGTGGGCTACAGTGATATAAGATCTCAGCTATTCATCAAGTAAATATTTAATTTAAGCAAATTGTGCCCTAGTCAGTATAAGTTAGTGTTTCAAACCTCCAAACACCTAAACGTAATTCCCTGTGACTCGTGTTGCATTGATGTGGACTAAAATCAGGGACATGCCCCTATGGTTCCTCTTTTTCAGCAAAAGCGTGTACCTCCACTTGGACTGCAATAAAAACTCCAATGAATGATATAGTGGAAAACTTATGATTGACTATTGAGGTCAAAAAAGGCAAAGTAATCTGGTGGTAATTTCTAATATCCTTGTATAGAATGGGGCAGAAATTCTAGTTCATTAGAAGTACAAACATTTTCAGCATACATTATATAAATTTCTTTCAAAAAATGTGAAAAGAAGAAAAAGGGGAGAGGAAAATAAAGAAGGAAATAGAAGAAGCTGAAGAGTGAATTAATAGAAGAGCGAGGGAGTACAAAACAGGATAACAGAGATTATCTGTCCATGCAGTCCTGTTCATTTTGGCACCAGTCGATCAAACATTTATGGGGAAATGGAACAATTTATGAAGAGGCTAAGTAACATACTGTATATCAAAAGGTTGCAAATAGCCAATGAAAGTAACTTTCTGTATGAGCTAACATATACAAGAACGTGTGTAACAAGCACCTCATACATGCGATGGGTACCTATGAGTTTCCGGTCTTATGTAGCCTATGCCAAAATAATTACATGAAGCTAGAAAATTTCCATATCGTAAAGGCTTTAGGAAAATGAGCTTCTATAATTTTTAACCATTATTAGTTCACAAGATGTGTCTTTCATACAGTACAAACAAAAGATGTTTCTTTGTGGAGGCTTTGAACTTTAATTTTGTTGATCTGGAATTGTTACCAAGTTTTGACAAGTATCCAGAAAGAAATCTGCTAACTGCAACGTCTTACCATTTATTCTTTCATATGGTACAAACAAAAGATGTTTGTTTCTGGAGGCTTTCAACTTTAATTTTCTTCATCTGGAATTGTTACCAGGTTTTTGATGAGTATCTAGAAGAAATCTGCAAAGTGCAACATCTTACCATTTATTTAGTTGGATAAGTCCTTCATTTTATTTATAGCTTATGAAACCATTTTGTTTTGTCCCAATGTGCAGCTAACTTCAGAGGAATCATGGGTCTTTTTTGATCAAGATGCTAAACTAATACATAACAAGGTAAAGTCTCATGATCTGTGTACATTGTTTGGGGCGGTAGTGATTACAAACCAACTTCTCTAGGTAAGAGCATTGGCAGGTTGGCCAGGAACTCGAGCCAGGTCCAAGTCTTTGACACCAATGGTCAACCCAATGTGCTAGAGATAAAGTTAATTACAACAAGAGTATGTAGTGCTTGTGACAAAGAAGCTGAAGGAAATGAGATACTATTCTCCAGCAGTAAATTGCTGATTCCATGTGCTGGACAGTCTTGGCTTGAGGTGTTTAACATTTCTAACATATTTGAACTTGCAAGACCTTTGTTTAATGAAGCCTTTTTTTTAATTTTCCTTCTGCCTTGGTTTTAAACAGGTCCTGGAGCTGCAACTCCCAGGGAAAAAGGTGATGAGTGCTCGTGACTTCTGGAATGGCTTGCGGGGTCAAAAGTTGATGAAGTCATCTTTGGAGTTAATTTAATGTAAGTTCTAAAATTTTGCTTGTCCAAAAGACATACTATACTCTTTGTATTTCATTTGACAACTAACATGCAGTCACAGTTACGTAAGTCCAAAACTAGATATAGGAAAGCTCTCATGGCAGCCTACCACCTGCATTCCAAAGGCCTAGTTTGTTATAGAATCTTCTAACTTGTTTGAACAGTTTTGATTGAGGCCCCACCCCAGGATTGCATGTGATTTCTTGCATGGTACTTTGTCTGATTCTATCAGCATTTATTCCCAATTGCAAGAAGTTTTTTCTATCATCGCCTACCTTATAACTGAAAAGACTTGCATCGACTTACATCGTCTCCTATGGTAGTTCAATGTGGAATTTATGTTACTTTTGTCCTTCTTTTGCCTGCTCTTTGGTCAGTTTCAAGTCTTTCTGGAGATCATACGTTAGGCTACCATCTGGAGGTTTTGAATTTCAAAATCACGAGTTCTTTGTTTTCTCAATCGGGAAATGTTTTGGATTTTGATGATTGAAGTTTTTTTAGGTGTTTGGTTAGGAAAACAACATTTCCAAATAGAGAATCATGAGTCTGTAAGAAGACCAAAATGTGGCATCATGATTTGAAGGCTTTATAAAGTTCCTATGCATGACCAAATTCTTGGTATTGTAAAATTAGTAATTTCAAAAAGCATCTAAAATAATCAATTATCATTTTTGGCAGTACATCTTAACATACCCATTTTTTTTTTTTTAAAGAGATAACAGCTTTATTCATGTGTCATTAAAAGGTATGTTTTAAGATTCTCATAGGCACTTAAATGTGTCCTAGGCCTCTTTTAAGCATTTTCAATTTTTGAAGATCAACTGCTGCCACATTAGTTCATGAAGATGAAAGCTAGAAAGAAAGTATTTCAAAGAGTGGCCTTTTCGATGATCTCCCAATCTGTACGAAGACTTTCAGCAATTCCTCTGCATTGGAGGTATTCTCCTTCATCAAATTGGGCACTAAAACCTCAACAATGCAGAATATATATATATGTAATTTGATTTTTGTGTTGTTATTTGGATGATAACTGAATTTTGATCTGCTTTTCAAGGCCTGCATCTCATATTTAACATTAACTTATGCCTTGAAGCGGCTTGTCTTGGAGGATGGTCTCCATTAATTTTGTGATTAATTAAATTACTGCCTCAATGTCTGATTTTGGCAATAAAAAAGGTTTTGTCAGGTCAAACTTCTCCTGTTCGTAGTTGTTTAACTGTAAGTACTATGTTCGATAAGGCCGGTGCTAAGTGACAAATCCTGCAGGTTGGTGAGTATTTGTTAAACTGTTTGAATGCTCAATCCATGTAGTTTCCTGCCTTCATGTTGCCATCAAAGTATTCAACCATGGAGGAAAACCAGGTGCCCACAATTTCTAGCCAAAAAAAAAAAAAAAAAAGACCAGGTACCACAATATATGTATTAATATTAATTTCTAGATAGATGAAAGTTTTGTTCAAGATATTTCTATTTTTCTAAGAAATGCGGTGGGCAATATACCATTGAAGATTGAACTGAAAACCTCCCCGCAGCACATGCTGAGGGAAGGGCATTCCGGGCAGGCAACCAGCAGAGTCTAATTGGTTGATTTTATTCAAGCGTTCGAACTTGAGAGGAACTCGATGAGAAAATATAGCCAGAGCGAACTAATTGACCCAATAATAAATTTCAAGAGTACAAAATTTGCCATAAACGTCGAATCAATTTGTACGGCGGTACTTCATGGGTTGGATGTTTGCCCTAATAATCAACCAACTTCCTATAAACATCGAATCACCATATTTATGCTACCAAAAAATAGGTTTACAAGAAAGAAAAGACGAAGAAATGAACATAAACAGGTTTTAGATCAGCAGGTCGACACGAGTGTCGAGAGATCAGGGTTCAAATTGGATGGTGGGTGGCACTGCACTCCCATCATGTCTCTCGAAGAAATGGAAAAAGAAAACCAAGAACAAGAAATTCTTTTAATGAATTTAACATCGGTTCTGTTTAAAATTCTCCACTCCCAAAGCCCTTCATAGCCGCGATAAAATAAAATGAGATGAGGAAAAATTCATGCAAAGGTTGGAAACTCTTCGGCATGGAGTTCAATTCCTACGCAACTCCAGTAGCGGTGGGTGCATTTCCAAGCCAGGCAAAATTGTGGATCTTTGGCCGGTGATCAGGTGGCCCTGCTCCTGGTCTGGTGTCAGAAATTGATCGTCTCTCGGAGTTATTTCTAAACTAACGTGACCGGAGTACGTGAGCTTTAGAAAAATCACTCAATCAAGCAGCCTGCCGGTCACCGCTCTGGTCTACCTCTTGGCTCCTCCGTACCCAGCGCTGCTTTGGACCACACAGCAGGGGACCGCCAGTTGGAAACAGGGGAGGGCGAACGCCAACAAGACAAAGCTCTAGGTGGCAATACATGGCTATAAACAACCGGGTTGTTACATTTGTTTCCGGTGGATGCAAATCTCGCAAATCATTTGTTCCTTCTCCAATTATAATTTGATTTTGGTTGGGGGGGGGGGAGGGAATTCGGTGACATAAACCTATATAACCCACCAACCTTTGGTTGGTTCTTGTTCTGTGTCTTACTGCTAGTTGTCAAGGCAGTGGTTTTTTTTTTTTATTTTTGATCGAATAAATTTCGGTGTAGCTATTTTTACATGCTTCCGTTCCGTCGATGATATTCAATTTAAACATTTATTTTTATAATTTTTTTTAATCTAAAGATGAATATGTTGACATGACATTACTAAGATACCTGTCTTATATGTCACGGCAGTGTTTAATAGCCAAGAACATTATCGATCACGATTGCGGCGCATGCTTGATGGATGGGATCCATGAAAAAGGAACGGTTGTGATTGATGGTCTGCATACGGTGCACGATGTAGGAAATAAATTCATGGAGTTAGGTGCCTTGCAATTATTTGAGTGGTTGATTTGATGTGATTAAATGCCTTCTTAAATTTGAAAAAGCATCCGCTGACGGGAACATGTGCGTTTCTATTAGACGGGGATAAGAAGCACATCTCATCATTATCCAATCGAAGAAATCATGACAACATACCGGGCGTAGCCTACCTTGCCGCTTCCTGTACATTGGTTGTCCTTTTCTTTTGTGCCCCCTTTTATCCGAGTTGAGAGGTTTAAAGAACTCCACCCAGATTCAGTCAAAGGGCTAACTACCGTCGACCGTTAATCATATTCCTTGGCACCCACCGATCAGGTCCAACATTGTGGCATCGGTGCAACAAATTCGATTGCAACAAATCTAATGCACATTTGTAGCCCAAACAAGCTCCAGATTTGGCTCCAAACTTGTCCATCATGGTCTCAGCCAGCAAGGTCATGCATTATGTCATCACGGACTCGAAATTGCTGTCAGTATCAATGTGCAATATCTGTTAACACAAATCCAATCTAATCTCATGTTTCATCAGGATCATAAGAATGATAGATAAGATTGGGAGGATTTTCATCCATCATCTGACTTAAAAAATTTAAATAATAATAGATTAAAAGAAAAGATTATCCGCATGTCAAGGTCCACCAATTTATTTCTTCTTAAATTGAAAGAATCATAAGGATGGGTGGATATGAAAAATGAATTTCTATATTAACAAAATTACCTTTCATTACTTTTTTTTTAATTTTTTTTTTTTGACAAAATCCTAATATTTTGTTCTATTTATATTCACTAGTTTTTAATTAACTATTTATATAAAATTAATTAACTATTTAAAAAATATGTAAATTTGTTAGTTAAAATTGATAAATAAATTTATTAATCTATTTATTAAATTAAATATATATATATTTTTATATAGTTATAAATTATAAAGATTATAAATTTATATATTGCCAGGAGATTATTTCAATCCATTCGTTTATATTTTATCAAATATATTAAAGAATGAATGATTTTTTTTAATTTTTTGATCCATCTTGTTTACCGAATAGAGGATAAACCCATCATCCTCCGGGAGGAAGATTTCCGCATAAACTGATTTCTTTTATTATTATCCACGTTTAGCCCAGTCTCTAATCTCTAAGCACGGTACGGCCAGTGCAACCTACCGGTGGGTAGGAAGTTTTGAAGGCATGCAACCTTCTTCCAGGATTAAAAAGAAAAAAAAAAAAAAAAAAGGATATTTTTTTAAAAAAAATCGAGGTTTTTGCACGGAACATGCAACATCCATGGCCTTCTCTCCTTAAATGTGGAGCCGTATATCAGGAAACCGAAGGAAAGGGACGTGAGATGAGGGCCATTCATTGATGTGGGCCATCATCATGACCTTCAATTTGGTATGAGTCATCCCAAGCGATGGCCTGTTACGGATTTTACTGAGAGGTGCAAGCGTGAGAAGAAAAACATAAAATTGTAAAAAGAAAATAAAAACCCGCATCTTTTTATAAAAATAATATTTATATTTGAAATATAATTTTTTTTTTTAAAAAAAGAAGGCTTTGTATGCACCACGTAACAGTACATGCAATATCATTAAGGCGGTAGTCTGGTTGGTAAAGGCCTTGCCTTACTACCAACCGGTAATGTTGCGGGTTCGAGAGATGATCCAATGGATGACTCGATTAAATGCAGAAATTTTTCTAAATCCACGATCATTAATGTGAGTGAAAGATCAGCTCGATCAAAAAAAAAAAAAAAAAAAATAGTGCGTGCAATCATATAACTAATTTTTAAAATCTTATTTATTAAACATGCATCTTCATGCATTAGCGTAAAAATTAATAGTTGTGATTATTGGTATGCACAATCATACATTAGCACAGATAATTATTTTTTTTTTCAATAACAATGTTAGAAGGTATTTATCAATTAACTATGATAATAATTATCAATATCTAGAAGAAGAAAAAAAAAAAAAAAACTTCGGTTATGCAATTACACACCAAGATAAATGGCAAAATTAGTATACTATTTGTTCAATTTAAAAATTACTAAAAAGATAATTCTAGTATAATTTATATTATTAACGTTCTCTTAAATAAATCCTGGTTTGATAATTTTTATGAATAATTTAGCATACTTAACATGCACCGACAACAACAGTCATATGTACCGTACCTTTACATATGAAGTGCATGAATCAAGATGAACTTTAATGGTAGTGTTCGAGGTGCTTTAGATGGCGCTGGCTTTGTTATACACTGATTCTAAGGATAGGTTGTTGGCAGAGGGAGACTTCTTTTTCTATGAGCTTTCAGTTTCAAGAATTGAACTCATAGCAACGTGGACTGGCATCACTTGTACTAGACAGGAGTTGCATGCTGCCAGGATCTTCATCGAGAATGATTCGTCACTATTATTGCTTGGATCCAAGATAGGTCAAAGCAATGTCAGGTCCATCCTCTATTCCATGATATTTGACATTCTCTTGGACCATCGGTTACTTCGACGTTCGTTATATATTTAGGGAGGCTAATTCTATAGCAGATTGGATTGCCTTTTTTATTTTTGGCTGAGCACTCTGCCGATTGATTTGGTATCATGGGGACTGTATTTCTTCATCTTTTTAGGATTTGCTCTCATTTGACTTTATGGTTGATTACCGTACTCGATTTGTTTGAGCACTCGTTTTTATTTTTTTTAAAAAAAAATGTATGAAGCAAAAGAAGAAAAATGGAATGGAACGAAGATGATGGAAGAAGGAGAAAAAAAATATTGAAAATATATGAAAAATGTAAATTTCTCCGGGATAAAACCTAAACCTCAACGTTTCTACTGGCCAAGAAGGATCCAAGATTGAATTTTGTTGATGGGGTTATAGCAGCTAGAAAAGAAAAGATCGATGAAAAGAATAATAAGATGCCAATCACTTAATTTCCTTCAAAATGAAAAGCCACCATCATTATGTTTCGATTTTGAAAAATAATAATTAATCTTGGAAGAGGCTAATGGGATTTCGAAAAATTCATAAAAGAGATGGATGCTTAGCACTTCAAAGAGAGAAGAAATTACACTGGATTTGATTGGTGATGTGCTGTGAGGCCCAATTCTTATTAGGCTGAATTTGGGTTGAAGTCGGCGGCCCTTGTCGACTTCAGTTCAAATTGAATTGGCTCTGAAGTTCGAATTTTTTCGACGGAGATTTCGGAGAAGCCCGTCGACGCCGCCGGAGGTGGGGGGATAAGGGTCTTCCTCGATTTTTTAGGGACCTCGGGTGTCTCTGTTGATCTCGATTACCCTCCCTATCGGTGGACGCCGATGCCTCCTTCGCGTGTCTCAGCCCTCGTCGGAGTGCTCTCTCCACCGGTGGTCGCTGCGATCGGAATCCATCTCGTCGATAAGTCCTTCTTCCTCGTTTTTCTTTTTTTCTCTTGGGGTACGTTTGGTGTAGGGGTGTTTGGCAGGGAGGAGGGAAGAATCCGACAGATTCTTTTCTTTTCCATTGGAATCATGGGAAATGACCGGCGATAGTTGGTTGCCGCCGGTTCCTTCTCTCCTTCCGCGATCCATTCTGGGCAATCGACCATGAGGATCGCCACCGTTCCTCCTCTCGCTTGGGGGGGGGGATGTTGGACGGCCTGTTAACAGAGAGTGATGTCTCTGTTAACAGGGGAGGGGATTTAATCCATGTGCTCCCCGGCGGGCGATCGGACGGCCATCGTTGGGATCGCCGGTCCCTTCCCTTCCTTCCGGCGACTCTTCCTGGCGGTCGGTCGGGAGGATCGCCGTCGATCCTCCTTGGTTCTCCTTGTGGAGCCTCGTTTGGGCATTGTGGCCTGGACGTGTTTGGGTTGGGCTCGGTTGAGCCAGGCTTTGTGGGGTCGGGCTTGGTTGAGCCAGGCTCTGTTGAGCCGGGCCTGCTTCCTGGATGGGCCGGCCTAGTAAAGGCACATTAGAAAAATAATAATAATAATAAAAGAAAAAGGAAGGTGGAGGAGGGAAGGAAAGGAACTGTCTGAGGGTGTCCCAAGAAATTTAATTTATATTTATTTTATTATAGGAATTAATTATATAATTAATAAATAAAATAATTTGTGATACAGGATCGTCATTGTCCTTGGAAAACCGGGTTTAGTGCTTAGTTGGTGGAACTGTAAGTTATCACCCACCGATATAATTTTTGCCATGCATGATTATTTGACTTATTATTGAATTCCACAGTTTATGTTTTTACTGCATACATGTATCTCGATGTGCTATGAAATTTAAACACAGACTAAGATGTAAGAGTCATGGGTTGAGTTGATTTTAGATACTCTCTAGTCCGACTATGATCACACGAGGACCTAGACTCCTTTTGGACCTTCAGTGGGGCTATCGCTAGCACATGATCGATGAGCGGTATTTGACACAGGAGTTAGTTGCTTTATTTTAGTACATGCTGGGATGCATGTTTCTCGTGTGAAACTCAGAGCTAGTTTTCCTTTTAGGCCTCCAGCGGGGCTATCGCTGGTACATGACCGATGTGCGGTATGTGACACAGGGTCTAGACTCTTTTGGGACGAGCCATGGCCGATCGTGGCCATAGTCTGAGGGACTAGATGAGTGTGTATGGATGGCCATCCCTAAGTTTGTGTGATGTCGGAAAAATAATAAAGAAGGTTAATAATGGAAATATAACTGAAATGACTTCTATTTTATGGTTACTTGCATGCATTGAGTTACTCTTGATTCATGGTAAATTTATATTTGTGACATATGATGACTTACCGAGTTTAAGGGAAACTCATTTATTTTCCTTGCATTTTTTTTCAGGACCGGAGAAACACTTGGGCCAAGGATTCAGTCAGTGAGGCTTAGGATTTAGTTGACATCGATACTTTTATTGCTTGGTATTTAATAATGTTAAATATGTGACTGTTGGCCTTTATGAATATTTGAATCTACTTGCCTAGTTTAAATCTTATGGTTAATTGCCTGTCTAATAAAAAAAAAATTTGTGATTGCTTGGTTATCCATTTTATTTGAGAATGATTGGTACAGACCTTGTATATCCCTGGAAAGGTTGAATCCAAGAATATACGGCCGTCTATCGCCTAGATCCTGGGATTGGGGCGTGACATGTGTACAACGGTGCAGGTATAATTTTTCGGAAAGAAAGAAGAAGGAGCGGTATACCGGTAGAGGCAGGCCATCAGCATCATCCCCAGCCTTGGAAATTTTCTTAGACCATCAGATATCCCCTCCATTATCAACACAGAGGGCAAGAGAAGGTCACGTCACCGGTTCCGGCGGTAGGAGGGTATATAATATACTTAATGGCAAACCACCAAGAATGGTCCGTTTGCGATCAAGTGGCTATGAAGGATGGAGTAGCGATCTAATCAGAGATTAAATGCAGGACAAGGACGGTCCGTGGATCTTAGGCCACACACAGCCTTGATGGAGGCTTCACTGGAGACTTGTCATCGTTTGCTTGCACCGGTCAGTCTTCTTCATTATATGGTACTTAAATAATTCAGGTTTAGTAGACGAAAATATTAATAATTAGCAGACAATTAATTCGAGCTGCTATATAAGAAAATACTTGGATCCAGTTATATAAATATACAAGTTCTCTTCCATTTTCCGTGGCTTATCTCTCTCTCTCTCTCTCTTTATGTGTGTGGAGCATAATGGGTGCACTGGACTACGTCTCCGACCTTTTCAGTTTCAGAAACACGAAAAGGGCATTGAAATGGAAGAAAAGAAGGCCACTGCAGGTGAGAAGAGCAAGCTCAAGCCCATAAGCAACACTTCGTATTCCTCCTCATCTTTTTTTCTTTTAGAGCATGAGAAAAGAAATAAGTTCTCTTTTTCCCCTTGAAAAGAAATAAGTTCTCTTTTTCCCCTACGTAACATATTTCAGTAAGACGCTAAACAACTTTATCTGGTTTGTTTGGGGTGTATCAGACCGTGCATATCAAGGTAAAGATGGACTGTGACGGTTGTGAAAGGAGAGTGAAGCATGCTGTTAGCTCACTAAAGGGTAACAAAGCTCCTCTCTCTCTCTCTCTCTCTCTCTCTCTCCTGTGTCTGTTACCGTGTGTTTGATAAGGCGAGTGTATGTATGTACATCATATTGTTCGATACGATATTTGAGTGAGGTTGGAGAACAGAATAGCGTACGTGACTTGATAGCATATAAGATTAAATGGCTTCTTAAAGTTAACAGAAAGATATCTAAAATTAGTCATGACTGGATTCTGGGAAATGGACGAGGGTCGCATCTTTCGCGCGAAAAGAAAATTCACCTTCCTTCGCGCGAAGCAACCGTTGGATCACCCACCGCGCGCACAGCTCTCAAAGCACTCCGAACCCAACCATTCATCCCATCTCCAAACGACCGGTGATGATCCGGTGATGGATTCGCGCCGAGGAAGGTGAATCTTTCGTGCGAAAGATACAACCCCGATCCATAGAAAATTGTAGTTTTATTATTATTATTATTATTATTATTATTATTATTATTATTTAAAAAAAAAAAAAAGCTAATGGACAGACTCGGTTTTTACCGGATGTCTCCAAAGAGACGAGAGCAACTTAAACAATTTTCCTTAAAATTCTTTAATTCTTTAAAAATAAAATATTTTTCTTTAAAAAAAAATTAAAATAGAAGGGGATCATTTATTCATTCCTTAGCAAGCTTATCCTTATAGGTGAACTAACCGTGATTGCGAAATTTTTCCTGGAACTCGATACGAAACCAAGAATAAGTCAGCAGTTTTGAGTTTCTTATTTTCTTCTTACGTTGTCTTTTTAAGTAATTTACTTGTCATGAAGTCTTCTATCAGCAGTCTCCTGGCTAGCGACCGCTAAGAAGATGAATAGCCTAATTAAGTCCAACAGGTGAAAGAAGTTGTTCTTTGATAAGCTCATCAGCGCACCGGATTAAGCTCTCCTTTATTATTATTATTATTATTATTATTTTGGTAAGGAATTATTTTTTTTTAAAAAATAGACAACAGGAAGAAAGATGTATTTTTCTCGGTCTTTTTAGTCAAGGATAATCTTGGTATGAAAAAATAAATCACATATCAAACTACCGTGTTTAATATTAAAAGTGAAGGAGAAAAATAACAAAAAAAAAAAGTGATGAATTTTATGTTTATTTTTTAGAAAGAGAAAATAAAATAAATATCATGATAGGTTAATATTTTATAAATTTTTGAGTGATTATAATACATACTTGAGAAAAATATCTTCAATAAAATATATTTATATTCATTAAATTTATTTTTATATCTTTCCAAATTTATTTAATAATTTTTTTATAAAATAATAAAAATATAAATAATATCATATAAAGAGTTATATGATTATATTCATTAATTATATAAAAATTGATCGAAGATGATAGTACTATTTTAATATTAAAAATATTTTTTATTGATGTGTATGTTTGTAAAATTGATCATATTTTTATATAGGATTATCTCCGGTCAAATATAGTTTTTTTTCTTTTTTTTCAGTATCATTTTTTGAAAAATTAAATTCATCGATCTAACATGATAAAATTATTTTTCTTTTTTTAAGAAATAATTTTTAAAAATTATCATATTATCCCTGATCTAATAAATCACAATCAAACGGTTCGTTTTTAAGGGGGAAAAAAATGTTGTTTAAAAAAAAATTGTATTCCTCTTGGCATTACTAAATTAAGTCGTGATCATGGCTAATTTTAGATGCTAGACAAAATCGGGTGCCTTTCTTTATAAATTTCTGGTTTCAGCATCAAGGCTTGCTACTGATCGTGGACATGTTCTTTAGGTCTGACATCAGTGACCGTGAGCCGCAAGGAAAGCAGGGTGACGGTGAGCGGCCACGTGGAGCCAAACAAGGTCCTGAGGAAGGTGAGGAGCACGGGGAAGGTTGCAGAATTCTGGCCCTACGTCCCCTACAACTTGGTCGCCTACCCGTACGTCGCCGGGGCCTACGACAAGAAGGCACCATCCGGCTTTGTGCGCAATGTGCCTCAGGCGCAGTCTAAGCCCGATGCAACCGAGGAGCGATACATGTCTCTCTTCAGCGACGAGAACCCCAATGCATGCTCCATCATGTGAAAAACCTCAAAAATTATTAATCAGTGAACTTGTTGGTTTAAGGGAACGATCTTTATGTAAAAAGTAGCTCTGGTCACCATGTCTTCAAGTGCTTAATTTTGACCGATCTACTCTTATCGTCCTATCTGTTTCTTCCTTCGATTTCAAATGCAAGGGAGGTAGCCTTTGAGGGTATATATATAGGACATGATTGTTAGGAATTATTCCAAAATCTATTTGAAAGCAAATTCCAAAAATAAACATGTGATATCATTGACAATAAGCAGAAGCATACCTGAAGTCATATTTGAAAGCCTGGATTTGAAGGTCTACTCCTGTGTCGCACGACTAGCCTTCCAGATTCACACAGATTTCCTAAAGAGCCTTTTTTTACTTCTCTAGGATTTTCTTTTCAATGATGGGATATCGGGAAGAAAGGAATAACACCGTGTAATCTGGGGACCATAACCGCTTTTATATGACAACGACATTATTATAATTTATATTTTTGCCCATCATAAAAATAGAAATTATCCTTAAATCTACACATTAAAAGGCCCACACTCTATTAGATACATTAAGGCCCCAAATAGTTCAAAACATAATTGATCATTTTTAAGTGGGCCAAACCTTAAATGACAGTCCACAAAGCATTATTATTTACAAATAAGCCCAATGTTGAATTAAGAATTCAACAATGATCGCATAATTTATATTTTCTTTCGAGCAACTTATAATTAGCATGAAATATCTTCAAGATCGCATGAACGCGAAAGGTGGTGGGTTTTGATCTTGGATTTTTTTTTTTTTTAATTTGAATGTTGTTCGGTCGATCTTATGTTGACATACTACCAAGGAAAATGATTGTAGGGTCGTAACAATTAAGGAGGGAATCGAGTTTTTTTTTTTTTTTTTGGTAGAAAAAAAAAAAGGAATGGGAGGATAAATCTCGATGTAGCTATCCCTCATGTCCCCGTCCTACTCGGCAATGTTCGATTTAAAACCATTTTGGAGTCTTTCTTCGTCAACGGTGAGTACGTCAACCTGGTACCACTAAGACGCCAACGATAGAATGGGCTGTCTCCATATCAAAGATGGAATGGGACTATCTTAACCTCTCATCCATACCAGCCATCTTCAGGAACCGAGTATTCTTGACATGGTATATAGTTTGCTGATGAAAATCTATTTGGATGCTGTGCTCTTTGTTGATTAGTATGCCATTAGATTGCTCATGTCAATTTTATTAAAGTTTGAATATTTATATCGATCACTCTCAGGTTACCCATGTTTAAAGAAAGTCAAGGGACTCATGAGAGTATGATAGCGAGCTTAGTTCCATATGTTGGCAACCAAGGAGAGCAATATTTGTGAATTTTAAATGCATGAGGGACTAACCATTTCTCATTATTAAAGAGGAGTAGGTGACTAGCTAATCTGTCTTGTCTAGGTAGGAATTATTAAATGAATGAAGTCTAGTGGCCCGTCCAATTAATAGTCACCAGCAATGTTAGCTTCTTTTGTATTTAAACAATTCAACATCAAAACAAGGTGAGAATTTATCCTGTTATCCACTGTACACATGCATCATGATTTGGACTGGCCCACTGGATCTAATCCGCCTAATAATTTCCCCTTAGCTAATTAACTAGTTCCATACGAGTTATAACTATAGATAAAAGTAATTATATATCATCCTTGCATATGTCATCTGCACTCTAGTATTTTCCTCTCCTTTAAGAATTATTAGATGGAAAAATATAGATATATACTGACAGCATTAATTATCGTTTAGATTTTTAGAGGATTATAAAGTGTACAAAAAACTAAAGTAGTGTTATGTTAATCTCACTGCTTCCTCATAAAAATAAGCCAACCCTGACCTACGCTACATCAGCTTTAATGGTAATTGAAAGACTACAGAGAAGAACACTGAAGAATTTAAGAGAGAGCATAGATTTTTATATGCGGTATTCCAGATTAAGAAAACCATATCTGATTTTAACTCACATCGATCGTTTGACTGTATTAATCAAAAGAAAGTTATAAATTAAGGATATGCAAGTATTCGACTTTTTTTTTTTTTGGGGGGGGGGCGGGGGGTGGGGGTGGTCCATCAAAAAATAATTCATTTTTTGCACTGCCTATAGATGCCACTACAAATGATGAATGATCGGATGAACAAAGACGAGAATTAATGGCGCCGAGGATCCACACCATCAATAGGTCATAAGCTTATGAAAAGCGACAATGAGCAGAACTTTGTCGATCAAACCCGGAAAAGTTGCACTTATTTGTCGTCATTCAAGGCAATGTTTTGGTTGCGAAGACTGCAGCCATGCTGCGCTGCTTTGAATGATGGAAGTCTTTGGTAAAGCAAAAAAAGTTTGATCGGAAAATATCATCATATTTAGTTGGGTTATGAGCATACATGGTGGCAATTTTAAAGACTGATAGGAAAAAACGGAACAAAGGTGCCAGGAAGTAGATGGTTACGACCGTTTTAAAATTATCATGAGCGATCGGCACCTAGAAATCAATTGTTATATATATATATATATATATATGTATATGCTTTCATGGAGGACAATTAATGGCCAAGGCCAGCTGTGTATTAGGTTTGGAATTGAAGTCTCCCGGAGTTATTTAAGTCCTTCCGTATGTCATCATATCTTCCACGAGTACATCGTAAAATAATAAACTCGACACCTGGAACTTGAGAGCTTGCACGTCAACTTGTACACATATCTGTCGAAGCGGTGGATTGTGGTTCAAGACAGAGAGCCTTTGCATCATTATTGCCCATCGTCCACGTATTGAAGTATCTGAGAAGAAAGGCCAAAATGACGCATTTTGATTTGATCGCATTTAAAGCATTGGGGCCAATTTGCAAACTGGCGTGGACCAAGGTTTGCACGCCTTCCACTCGTCGATACTACTTTGCGCATATTCCATTCACGTGTTTTTCGAAACAAATGACTGAAAATGATACCACGAGAGATTCCTCTCTCTCTCTCTCTCGGAAAGGCTGATCAGATATTTTTTTTTTTTTTGGAAAGACTTCTAGTCTTCTGCCATAAGAGTAAGTCTTTCAAAAATACAAAAAAAAAAAAAAAAAGAAAAAAAGACCAGGAGTATTACCAACTCTTATGGCAGAAAATCTTACTCCAGGTGCGAAAAGACTGCAAGTCTTTCCAAAAAAAAAATAGAAGTCTAGAAGTTAAAAAAAAAAAAAAAAAACTAGGAGTGAAAAGACTTCCAGTCTTCTGCCTTCTTTTTTGAGAGATTTTTTTGCTTTCTAATCTTTTTAACTATATTCATACCGGAGCTGTATACGAATACTCTGACTTATAAAAAAAAAAATAGAAAAGAAGAAGACTCTATTCTATTCAGTGTAGCATGGTTATATAAACTTTTAATGTAAAATGCTGTTCATCAGAGTATGGTTAACAATATTTAAGCAACATGCACATGCAAAAGAGAGTTATGTGCAAACTACTAACATTCGAACATAATTTCAATTTTTGCACAAGATCTTTGATAAATTGCTTGACCGATTTGGCAGGCTTTCAAACCAAATTGCAATTAAGTGGCCAACGAGCCTTAGCTCTTTATCGTCCCTCTCCATTTGGGGAGATACAAAGTTTGAACATTGATGGTAGCATCATCGGTGGATGGCTCGGCAAACTTTTTGTTGCTTGCATGAAAAAATAATGAGGGGAATCCTCACGGAGCACAAAAGATTATCGATCATTAATTAATTAATGAACATAAAACTTCTGAAAGGCTAACAAATTCATTTATCCATTAATTACTATGCAATAAATATTTGTCTGAATTTGTGTTCTTGAATTAGGCATCTTATCGAGGGCAACTGCTTTACAAATGCGACTCGATAGTTTTGAAAAATGAAGCAATATCATGTGAACAGGAGCAAACATGGGCAGGGTCAACTTGGGGCGAGAAACATTCACAAAACCCTTAGCCACAAACCTTTAATTATTTATAATTCGATCAAGAAGCATGGACCCTCCTCATATCGAACCCATTTATTTTATATGGTGTGTCGTGGTTCATTTGCCACTGATTTCATAAAAACGATACAAAATATGGCCAGGAAGAGGGAGTCTAAGGTTGGGCTTCGATCGGTAGGAGAGAGTATAAAAATTAAAGGAGAGTAGAAAATGGAATACATCCAAAACAAGCTACTAGCTTCAATTTTTGTAATTATTCTTCTCTCTTAACCATGAATTCAATGGTCTGTCTAATAACCTAGCCAATGATCATCAAGCATCTCATCATCTTTTTTTTTTTTCTTTCTCCTTTCTTTTTTATATTTCATGTGTTTCTGATTCACGGGGTCCACATTCATTGCACATGCAAGACACCGGTGATTAGAACTTTAGATTCAAAGTGGAATGTTAGAATCGGCTAATCTCCATGCAAGATGTTATGTAGCTTACCTTACAGATACTCAAAAGAGAAAAGATTGATAAAATTTACCTTTAAATTCATCATTTAATCCAAATTTTGGTTTTGCGAGATTATAAAACGCAACCCCTGACATGATGTTATTATTATTTTCTTATGTATCACTCTCGATCCCTTCTTATATATGTTTCTTGAGCATCCAGGAGTACGTTTAACCATTAACATACTTCAAATGCAAGAAAGTTCCACAAAAAAAATTATATTACATGAATTCACTTCGAGGAAAAATGCAAGATATAATAAAATTATTACTACCTCCTTTATTATGAAAACAAGTTCAAATTAGACATCCGATCATCTCTACAAGGTAGTTGCTTCGGCTAACCAAAAGATAACAACAAAAATATCGTAGGTAGAAAATAAACGCAACTCCAGCCAGTACTAGTTATTCCTCCTCATAAGCATCTCCTTGAACCAATAAGCTGACATCTTGGGGTACCGCTTTAGGGTTCTGTAGTCGATGTAAACTATCCCAAATCTTGATGTGTAACCTAATTTCCATTCGAAGTTATCGAGCAAAGACCAAGCAAAGTAGCCAATTACGTTCGCCCCGTCATCGATTGCCTTCTTGAGCTCGGTTATATAGCTCTTGTAGTAATCGATTCTCGTCGTGTCATGCAACCCTTCTGGTCGAGTGAAATTACCAGGATCATCCATTCCTAGAATCATGACCATCACCATGCGAGTGACTTGATTAGCCCAAATTACCGGGTTAAAGGGGGTGGAAAATAAGGAACGGAAAGAAATGATTTTGAGCGATTATTCGATACCATTTTCGGATAGGATCACGGTTGGGTTGGAATAGCGCTCCTTAACATAGCTCACCGCTTTGTATATCCCCCATGGTACGATGTAAAGCCAACTAGAATGTGCCTGCAAGTTTTCGTAGCAATTCTTTTCTCGTTGACCGATTCATCTTTTCGTTCGAGCAACTAAAATGAGCCAAATTATAATTTTTGAAGTTATAATTTTTGAATTCGGTGCGAAAATATTACCCGTGGTCCGATAGGCACCCCATCGCGTTCATCTACAAAATTCCGGAGAAATCACATAAGAATTAACTAGGAGTTACAGAATGTTAAGAGGTTTTAGCATCCCAAAGGAAGTCATGGACCACTCACAAGCAAATCCAGCATGCCAGTCATCTGCATAACTAATGGGCTTTTCAGGCTCTGGCTGACGTGGATCGTACATGTAGTAAGTAGTGTATTGGTTGATGCCCACGTAATCTATAGAGCCTTGCACCATCTTAACCTCTTCCTCCGTGAACCTTGGAAGCCTCTCCTTGACGATCTCCTGCACCGTCTTTGGGTACTCACCATATATGATAGGGTGAAGGAACCTGCGTGCAAAGCAGGGGAGATAAAAGAACCAAATTTTTACGGGTGCAATAAACGTGTCCCATTCCTCGACAATTTGAATGCTTTGATAATTTACCATCCCACATGGAAATCCCTTGCTCTTTGAGCTGCTGCTTCATCAGCCGTCGAATTGGTCAGAGCTTCGTACCAAACAAAATCAAGGAGAATTCCAATCCTGCCTTTCTGTTTAGCCTGCCATCATGCACGATTATATATATTGGCAAGCATTAATCGCAGCTGCATCGCAGAGCTTAATTAATAACAAAAAAAGCATCCAAGAGAATCCAATCCTGACTTCCTGTTTGGATTCTGAAACTAATGATTTGGATTCCATAGAGTTTACGTCTACCATCGACGTACGACTAAATCAATTCGTCCGGCTTTCTATTTAAGTGAGGTCGTGCATCCATATATAGAACATGCATGGTCATTCAAAATTATTTGTCATGATTAATAGGTAGGTATGCACGTAACTTTTGGTGTAGAGGGAAGGATATATATAATTTAGAAGCCAACACCATTAATTGCATGTTAATTTTCATGGTAACCCTATCATGCATGGGAATTGGAACTGCAATGCTTACCTGATACTTGTCACGGTACCTCTTAACAGCAGCGGCATGAGACAGGATGAGATGATGGGCAACGATATAAGGCTCTGTAGCAGAATTCCCACCAGCTGAACAGTTTGTACATCGACCTGGGGCAAACGAGCCATCATCATATCCAAGAGCTGCCACAACCCTTGGCTCATTGAAGGTGAACCAATTCTTCACCCTATCACCAAATGTCTTGAAACAAAATTCAGCATAGTCCGCATATGCCTCCCTGCATGTTATATACGAATCGACGATCAAGATCTACAAAATTGTTTTTTTTTTTTTTATCAAAAATCTCGGTGACTTTGGTGCAAGCTAGATGACAAAACTGTAGCTTTTCTTTCTTTCTTTGTTTTAATATATAGATAGAAGCATATGCCAATACGTTAATAGATTCCATGTATGCACATGTTGGATTTTGTCCGAAGAAGAGCTGAGAGATTCTTGTCTTTTAAAGATCGTTGGTGCGAGGTCTTCAAAAAGAAGGCTTTAAAGTTGGGATAATTACAGATTCATTTCAATTAAATTTATAGCAGCCATGTTTGGGGCCTAATTTCAGCACTCATAGACTGGAAATGGCAAACCCTTGGCCGAGCCGAGCTCACCATGAAAGCCCAAAACTATTTATCTAGCAGACAAAATTACCATGTTTTTGTTCCTCCTTGCAGCAAACTTTATAATAAATAAAAGAATATTAGGAAAATAAACTGCAAACTAAGATAGCATTAGCCCATAAATTCTCTCTCTCTCTAAAACGAACCTCGAGCACGTACCTCGTTCTCATGACAATTTACTTTTTTTATTAAGAAAAACGAAGCATTGATTTTAGCTTTGAAATCTTTGTTATGAAAGCAAATGATCGTGACAAATCCAGGAAATGCATAGAGTATTTAATCCCGGGCAATGACTCCATAACTAACTAACAGTAAGGGTGCTATCCTGCATGATGAGTAAAGCTCGAGCATGAAAGTCCACGGAACAAAAAGAACGGACATCCATGAGGCTAAAGCATTTAGCGAAGAAGAAGCAAAGCTTGCAAATTTTAAACTTACACAACTTTTGGGCTTAACAAACCATTGTACTGCTTCTCGAGTGCTTCTGGGAGGTCGTAGTGATAGAGATTTGCATAGGGTGTAACGCCTGATGAATCATAGAAACATAGGATCAGTAATTATGATCGATCCACGAACTCGAGAACCAGATCGATCTGGCTTTTTGGCTGGGACATGCAGCATACCTTTCTTTAGCATGTAGTTTATCAATCTGTTGTAATATGCCACACCTTCCCAATTTACCTTTCCCACTCCATCTACGATAACAGCGAAGCAAAGCAAAAACGATCCAATAAATTTTCTTTAACATTAGAACTCATTTATTAAGATCAATGATCAGTATCATCGGAATCTTGATTACTTGGAAATATCCGGGACCATGAGATCGAGAAGCGATATGCATCGAAATTCATCTTCTTCATGATGTCAACATCCTCCTGCACCGTCACTCCAACGTGTGATACAAATCTTGCAGAAAAATATGGACTATATTTTCGATAATTTTTTTCTTCTTCTTCTTCTTTTTCATAGGGTTGCAGATGGATCGGATCGGATCAGACCAATCCGGTTCTTTAATCAAGTTCTAATATTAGATACAGATCCAATTCACTAGAAAATTGGATCGGGTTAAATTTAATTTACTATTAAAATTTTCAATCAAACGGATCACCTGGATCGGATCGGATCCATAAATAATCCGGTTCTAATTTAAAATATATATATATATAAATATGATCTAGATAAAATATAGATAACCATATTTCAATTATTACATAATTAATTATTACTGACCAAAAAATAAATAACAAATAATATTATTTTTAAAATAAATTAAAATATTAAAATAATTATAACTCTATTTTTATGTTAAAAATAAGTTTTATCTAAATCTTAAATTATAATTTAAAGATCAAAATAAATATAATTCTAGCGGTATTAGTATATTCGAGTCGAATCGGATCTAAATTCAATAAATTCAGATCCAACCCCAAAAAAAGAACATGTCTAATTTTAGATTCCGACCCGAATTCACGGGTCCATAAAAATGTATTAGATCGAGTCTAAATAAATCGGATCGAATCGGATCACAAGTCAACCCGATCTATTTGCAGCCTTCCTCGTTTGTATGTATTACTTACCTTGTATCGATGGTACTCGTCTACCGTAACGTCCGCGGTGGCATTATTTGCAATCTCCCCTGTTTCGGTTAAATAAATTCAAGAGAGAGAGAGAGAGAGTTAACTCGGTGAGTCAACACGGGAAACGATCATTTGACAAGCCAAAGAAAAAAAAAAAAAAAAAAATCGAAATTGTAAAGGATATGGACGGTTGGGATTTATTCACTTTACCCGGGATCCCGACGAAGACGTCCCAGATGCTGGGGCCACGCCCGTCCTTGAGCGCCATGCCCTCCACCTGGTACGCCGACGCCGCGGTTCCAAAGACGAAGCCGGCCGGGAAGGCCTCCCGGCTCAGCCCGCCGGTATCGAGCCGAACCCTCGACGGCGTCTTGGCGGTGCCCGCATCCGCGGTGGCGGAGCACCCGACCACCGCTAGAATAAAGAGGAGTCGGAGGAGGGGAATACACGTCATTTCTTAAAGGAAAGCTGGACTTGATTTGAGTAGCTCTAAATCAGCGTGGAGGAGAATTTATAGAGGCAACGTGGAGAAGGATAGGATCGAGAGTCACAGAAAGAGAGGCGTACAACTCGGTCGGAGGGCAGCGGTGCCACCTTTTTCGTAGCCGTAACGGCTTTCCGGCTATCTACTTTGACGATGATGATGATGAGAGGATGAGGGAGATTTTTCGGTGGATAAAAAACTTGGTTCGTGGTTTTTATGTTGCGTTTCCATTCCTGTGTGCCTTGAGAAAGATTATGGTTTACCAAAAATACAACGAAAGAAGATCAATGAACGGCGGAGATGGAGGCCCCACCCAACCCAACGGGAGGTGGATCTAAGTAACTCACCGAATCGTGTCGGTCCGTGATATAAAAAAAAATACACGAAACGTTTTCGAGGACTCGCGGGAAGGAAGGAGAGTTGATAATTGGTGCGATTTTTTTCTTTTCTTTTCTTTTTGCATGCGTGAATACGTCTGAGAGCATGGGGTTAGAGAGAACTGGCTGACGAAGAGGTGAAGGTTGGTTCGAACAACTAAAGGGAACGTTGTTATGGTCGGTTACTTGGAGGCCACTCGGCAATAACTGTTTATTCCTTTTTCATCTTTCTTCGGAAAAAAGGGGAAATAATATATATATATATATTCTGAATTATGAAAAGAGTGCTTTGTTTTGAAGAAAAGAACAGAGAATTTCTGAATTATCAAAAATGAGAAAAATATTTTTTATTTTTCTCATTTTAAAAAGATTTATGGTAAGGTTTCGTTCCGTGATACTTAATTATCAAGTTAGTTCGTGAGTAAACAGAAAACTGAATAAACAAGATATAAATAAATTAAATAAACAAAATCAAGAATAAAAATAAAAAATATATAATGAATATAAAATAAATTATGAATATAAAATACTATAATATGTATAAGTTTTAGATTAATTATTTTAGTAAAAGTAATTTTGGAATTTAGTTGAGTACTTGAACCATCCATCTAGCTAGGTGCATGTCATGCATGTTGCTATATCACTGCATCTCACCACCATTTTTTTAAGATATATAAAAGAGACAGCAAGCCGTGTGTCTTTGATTACCTATCTCACTAGTTACAGCATAAGGTAGACTTGAGTCTCATGTTTTTATTATCGTGTGCCGAATAATTTAGGGAGAACAAAAAAATATGCTAGCTGAAGTAAAACGAAAACTTTGACACAATATAGTCTTGAAAGTTTGATGTATAACTTCTTTATTATTGCTGCAATTTCTGTTGAATTATTTGACATGCTTAATTTACATGGAGATTGTCACTCATCTTCGTCGGTTCCAAGCTAATGCCGTTGTAGGATGGACCTGCTGCTTAATTTCGTGGCTCAACATTTTAATTACTAACCGTTCTTGGAACATGGATTTTGCCATGCCAAGAGACTTGTAAAGAAGTTGTATCACAACAAAGAGTGGCCTTCCCCTAAATATCCCTAGCTTCAAAATCTTGATAAAAATATGAATCAATCCCAAGTTACTTAGTCCAACTAGCTAGGGGTATTATCAATTTAGTTTTTACTAAACCCAATCCCATATCATTGAGATTAAGGATCCGTTCTTTAGTACTTGTCATCTTTTCTATTAACCTGCTTATTCATGTTCTTATTATTCTCTTAGCGGGTAAGTTTTTTTTTCATGCATGAATAGTATTTATCCATGAAATGGAACTTATCCGTCTAGCTAGGAAGTGGATAAATTATTTTTTTTATTGGCCAAGAAAATAAACTTCTTATTTTGCTCCTAAAAAACCCCTAACTATGTAATAATAATATAATAATGTAGTAATGATATAATAATGATATAATATTATATATTAGATATTATATAATTGTTATATAATACTATGATATAATACATATTGTACTATTATTATGATATAATATATTATTATTGATTATAATATAATCTATTATGAGACTATTTATCATTATAATATGATATACAATAATATTGTATAATATAGTATAGTATAGTATAGTACATCATATGAAATTATAGTAAAATAAAATATATCATTTATATAATATAGCATAATATATAATATTTTATATATAAATAAAGGATATTATGAAAATATAGATAAATTTTAGTAACTCATTCAAAAAGTAGTAATGCAAAAGAACATTAGTCACAGGAACTATTTTTCAAATATAAAAAAAAATGGATAAACCATTTTTCTATATAAATGAACATGAAAAATATTTATCCAAAAAAATAGAGATTTCGTGATAAACTATTTACTTTCCAAAGAACGGGCCCTTTTAATTGTCTAACTTTTGTTCATGTTGAATGATGATTTAGATAATAATAATATACATCAAGTTCAAGTTGTAAAGACCAAGCTTGAGTATCTACTCGGTATCAAATATTATGTTTTAAAAAGTTAATATGATTAAATAATTCCTAAGAAAATTACAAACAAAACATGCATTACATGCTAGAAAAATTAAACCATGAACAACAACCATTTGATGGTCAACTATATACAAATAATGGACTAAAAATTGAAAAGATGGACATTACTTAAAATCCATTATAAATATCCAAGCAGGTTCTAACAATTCATTGCTTTTTTTTAAATCCTCAGTAAGAATATATAAATAAAATTAATATTATGTATGTAGGTATATATGTATTTTTATGTGTGTCATATATATATATATATATATATATATATATATATATATATATATATATATATAAGGTATTTTACATAGGGTCAGGTTGAGCATAAAAATCACAATCCTAAACCCTATCTCAAAGTTTCAATGAATTTTACTTTGATCCTATATCCATTCCATTTATTATCATGTTCAAGTGTAATCTAGATCAAGGTTTAATTTGGTTGGATCTTATCAACTTTGCAAGTTGGAGTGATAGCCTTAGAGCCAACTACCAAATATTCTACCAATTTGATAAGCCGGCCGGTACCATCAAATAATATTTTTATCCGATCAGCAGCTAAAAGTAAATTTTGATCGGAGAATGGTGATAAAGATAACATCATAAAACAATGTTTCCTTTTTTATTATTATTTATTATAATAGAATAACAATGTCATTAAAATCTTAATTAGGTAGTATACGAATGGAGGAGTTGTATATTTGTATTAACTCTTTTGTTTGAACAAAATCTTAGTGGTATCACGTCCTTGTTGCCATAACTCATCAAAAGAAAAACATGGCACGGATTTCATGAAGTGTGCAGCATGACACGGATGAGACGCAGTATGACCGTAATTTATTCATCTTTGCTTAACTCACCATTGTGGATCAGATCAACGGTAGTAGCTATGGATCAGATCAATGGCAGGCTGTGGATCAGATCAACGGACTTTTCTTCCATAACGAAATCCACGTCTGCGACGGAGAGTTTCGTCGGCTTATAGACAGTTAGGTCGTTTGCATTCTCCTAATACACCGCCCATATCAGAAATTACATCCTACTCTGCATTAGCCACGTGGCCTCTCCATATCAATCATAATCATTCATTTCTAAATGAGAACTTGATAAATGAAAAGTGGCTGATTGACATGGTGGATCGCTGCGTGTAAAATATAATTTCTCCATAACCTCCTACTTGTCTTATTCTCTCTTTGGTAATGATAACATACGTTAGAGGAGAGAAAGTCAGGTAATATTCCATCTTTTATTCTTTGAACTGAAACGTGTCGGATATTCCGGATTGGCCGGTCCACCGTGCTTAGGTTAGCTTCTTTGGCCATTTCCAAGGTGCCATTTGGAACCCATGTCAGATGTATACACCTATGCACGTAGCCCGATACAAAATTATAAAAAAAAATTTAAAACAAAGTCAATAACAAAGGATGTGCATCCAAGACTAAGATAGATTCAGATTTTTATGATGTGCTATCATATTGTTGTGGACAAATCATCCTGGAACTTCGGCCGCACCGATCGATCCCGCTGGCTTCTTCGATGGAATGAGATTTCCTCTCAAGCAAAGATCTATAAGAACAATCTCCTTGACCGGTGGTTACTAACGCAGAACCCTCCGATGCTCAAGTTAGTAGAGGAATTTGGACACCAACTGAAACTAAAGAAGAGATAGCGAAAGATTGCCAGAATAAATGTGAAGTGGAAGATAACCGGCATACCTATCAGGGACCCTTTTTTATCAATTTGCAGAGTTACACGAAGTAATTGAATGTCATTTGGGAGGTACCTCCTCCGACTTATGTAACCAGTTCTAGTAGGATATTAGAATCTTATCTCCCATATCTTTTTTATTGGGATAGTGGCTGTTGCAGTGATTTTATCGACCATGATCTTCAACTGGGATTGGTGAAAGTTATGTGCTTCCATCACTCACTCAACCAAAGTTAATTGGCCAAGATGGTACTTGTACTCGGCTACATATATTCTTACTCGATCTCAGGTACTCATACTCGATCTCGGATACTCGTACTTGGCTAGAGTTACTCGTGCTCGACCATTGTTATTCAGCCAATGATATTCAATCCTGGTTGCTCAGCCAAGAGGCTCTACTCGACCATCTACAGCCCTTGGGTTAGGGAGTGAGTCTGCTAGCAGGAAAGTGGCACCGTAGGCTATCTTGGATCCGACCTCTCGTCGGTAGTCGAAAGAATAAGTGAAGGCTATCAAGATGCTACCATATGCTTCGTAATGAGATAAGATCGGTAGTGAGAGCTTATAACTCGAGCAAGAGCTTGCTACGTAACCTATAGCTTCCTCATGCATGATGCAGTCCAACTGATAAAAACAAAGGCATGCAATTTGTGCTCTAACTTCATGGGGGCACCCTGAAAACCTTTGCGGGAGTGGGATAAATCATCTGATATGGCTCCAAGGATGCCTCTCGTCCCTCTCCAATGCAAGCCAAGTCCCAAAGCAGTGTGACCCCGTCCTTGTCATGGTTGGCACAGAGAAAAATGTCAGGGCTAAATAGATCTATTCACTAGAATTGAACTCAAACTCGGAGGTGCTTCGAGCCTGATGTGATCGTCCTCAATAGCATTGATGAGGAACTTCCTGAGAATCCACTGGTTTGGATTGTTGATGCAGAAGTTATAAAAAAGAATGTCACTTTGGATCTGGTTAGTTTGCCAAGGCCAAATAGACATGTTGCTGCCACAACACATATTATACATGATTGACCGGTTTATATCTTGCTCCGTACAATGCACGTGATTAGCTCAAAAGCATTGTAACATTATATGATAATCGCAATATACAAATAAGCATAGAAAAGAGTCCACAATGTTGATGGGCAAAAAGAGATCCAATTCCTTCTTTTGCAATAACAAGAAAAAAAAAATCCAATTCATACCTAAATATGAGAAATTATAGAATTAAAGCATTAGAGTCCAAAATAATTCCGTACTTTGAGCATTAATAATTTTCATTTGATATCATTTGAGGCTGGTATTCATTTGTAGCATTTTGTTAGTAACAAGTTTGATATGGTCATAGTTAAACCATCATGTAATATAGATTCGTCAGTTCACTTTTTAAATTATCATTTCCATAATTATCATTTTTTAAAAATTTATGTGAATACAAGTTTAGAAAAATTATAGAAACATCTCTTTAATTTTATCTTAATTTCACTTACACCCCCTCAACTTTAAAAAGTTTTAATTAGACCCTTCAAATTAGTGAAATGTATCGATGTGGCCCTTCTATCTATCTCCATCAACAAAATGCTGTCACATGATCCTCACATATATCCTAGTTTTATGAAATGGCAAAATTATCCTTACTTTCGGTTACTAGTGGAGTGTTAGCTATAACGCCAAAAAGTAAAATCACGTGCCTCACATGATCTAAAATCTTGAATGCCCTAAATTCAAATAAGAGAAAAATAAAATCTCAACGGTGCTATTGAGAGAATTCTTGATCAAGCCAGCCATGGATAAAGAAGAAGAAATCATCATGTACAGTGTTGGTGGAAAAAAGAAATCCTAGAAAAAAAGAGAAGGTTATCGATGGAGAAAGAGAAAATGAAGGGTTCCCAATCAAGTTCTTTCAGTTACTCCTCCCAATTTCTTAATTTTTGTCATTGCAGAGCTAGATCACCTATGAGGACCGCTTTGACCACCATATGATATTGTGATTCTCAAATTATCGTCCACAGTTATGTACAGGTTGAAAGGTTATTATTTGATAGGTCATATCCCTCTATATTGGTGAAGCATGAATCTTCCATTCACATTTAAGCTTGCATACAATAGTAACTCAACTGGTCTCGTTCTTCTTGTACGCATAATTAAATCTCTCCTATATGGTATAAAGCTGTAGCACCTTCCTAAACTTCACAGCATTGCTAAAAGTCATTTTAATTGAAACTTTGATAGTTTTTTAATATCTACAGGTTCGTTTAATTCAAAATAATCAGAATCCTAAATTCTAGTATCTGAATCACTATCGGTATCCAAGTTGCAGAGATGGGAGCTGCTACTACTCACTGGTTCCCTACCAAGGGGTGCTCCGCTCCAACAAAATCAGCATCCCCATAAAGAGAAGAATAATATGCCCAAGATCTTAACTCCTCAACAACATCTCTATCTACATATAATCATCAAATTGATCGTCATCGTCATCCGAATCACTTAGCTAACTAAGTGATCATTACTACTACTTTCACTACCAAAACTATAGGCTTTGAAGTGGCAGCTACGGTCCCTTTCAATTTCTTATCAACTTTAAATCTAAAATCATGAAACCTTTTTGCTGCTAATCTCTTTATTTGGGTTTTTGGTGTTGACGCAGTTGTATCTTCCTTGGTGAGCATCTCAATCCCTGTAGCCGAGATATACGCTATTGGTCTCTTATTACCTATCTGCGATGAAGGAATTTCTATTACATTGGCTTGGTGCTTTACATTTACATGCACCATATCAGTACCATGGATTGAAGTTAATACTCCAATATATCAGCATCGCATATTAATTCCCTCAAGTCATTTTCTAATATTTGTCCTGAGGTAATAAAAGCAGATATAGTTTGTATACCCCAATCGTTTCATATTGTCCTCTAACACTGTAATACTGAATCTGTCTCTATCATAATTATCAAAATACTTTTACTGTCAATAGCTTGGATGATACTTGAAAGATCCATCATAGTTGATCAGTATGGTAAAAAAATCAGAGTCGATTTTTGTATAAAGAATAACTAAGATAACAAACTAAAAAGGAGTACTTAAGAAAGTAAAACATCAGCCTATAAAGTACCGAACATATTCATTATGCATTGTGTATTTTAAAATGTCAAAAATATGCATTGGCATGAGTGGCATTTCAACACTTTCATTGTATAGTGAAAAGGAGATGGGTTTCGCTTTTTCATGTTTCTGGTGGAACCCATCTATCATGCACATGTACAATAAAAGTAGGACCACAATACATCCACATAAAGGGATCGTAAAAATATTTTAATGGAATTGTAATAAAAATCATTAATCGAAACAAAACTCAATGGCCTTACCCCTTTCTTGCTATCAAATACTGAAAGAACAACCATAAAACTAAAGTTTTGGACCAATATCCTTTAAGTCGGCCACTAAAAAGACAAACAGAAATTCAATATTCATCCTAATCATGCTATTATATAGAAAAAAATAAAAAAAAAAGAGATATTACATGTCAAAGAAAAAGTACAACTTTCATGGTAGATGGATGAAAGATTTTGAGAGGTTGCCACTCTCATGCACAAAGGAGAAGAGACTACTCGACCCGTGTGGCAAGTGGATTGGGGTTGTCGTTGCAATTTCATCGAAGAAAAATACCGGAAGCACAAGGGATGCAAAATGGGCATCACTTGAAATTTGAAGGATTGCCATCGAAATACCTTTCAAAATAAAGATTGACATTTTCATCTTTTCAAAGGGCAACATAACAGCATCAGCAGTTAGATGGGCAGAAGGGCCACATTGATACAATTTATCAATTTAAAGAATCTAATTGAGATGTTTGAAAGTTGAAGGGTTGTAAGTGAAATTAAGATAAAGTTAAAGGGGTGTCCTTATAATTTTTCTTACAAGTTTTGAATGCCGGAAAGGATTCTTCAAAATATTAAGCCAATTTCTTTACTTGATTGAATTTTTTTTATTCTTTAGTTTCAAGGGTTTCCTCTTTGGATGGACAAAGAGTATATGCCATCATAATTAATTGAGCCCAAGTAATTTCGATTTTCAGTAAAGGAATTTGGGTTTGGGCACCAAACAACAAAGAAACGTCATGTGAATACCCAGTTAGATGAACAGGGGTTGGGCTTGATCGAGCCCTGGGCCAGAACTCAAATCTGATCAAAACTCGGACCATGGAATGATCCAATGTGAATGAAAGCCATGGGGGCATATAGTGTGTGCTCATGTGCAAGATGACCCGGGAAAGGTCAGTTGCAAATCGATCGAGGAGTTTTCTTATTATAATTTTGCTCGATGATTGGAGGAAGGAAAACTAATTAGCAGGGTTGACCAGCTATATTGTTGTCGATTGACTTGGAAATATATATATATATATATAATTTCCAGAGTTCATCTAGTAGATAAAAATATCTTTCCCATTTCGATCCATCCAGTAACTACATTTAACTGGATCGATCGAACTGACAAGAATAAGATATGGATCATCACCATGATAGCTCGAAATCTCGGAGGAAGCACTATCAGCAAGAGTTTTCCAAAGTGCAGTCTATTCACCGGGAAAATGAACCGAAGCCAGTAAGAAAAAGAAGGTGACCATGGCCAAAAGCCCGTGGTTTATCATTGGACATTGCATTGCATAAAAAGGATTCAGGGGTTTGAAACATGATTCATGACTTCGTGCAGTGTCCTCGAATATCTCTTCTTATTTTACATCATATATATATGGGGATGCATCTATCCCGTTAAGGGGATCATTCCCTGATATTATTTTGAATTCCGTTTAGTTTTCTTCGACCGAATATTCGATCATAATAGCTTGATTGGACTTGAATCCAGAACACTTCATGTGCAAAATTAAATGTGGCTCTGGTGTGGGTATCGCCAAAATATACTCGTGTACACGATTCCCTCACGACCAAAACCAATCAAATAATGAAGTAAAACAATAAATGTACAAATCTTCGCATCTAACAGTCGAGAGAGGTTTCCAACTGCCTTTATTTTCATTATGAATACCATTATTTTCTTTGGCGGATTTTGCCCCGATAAGATTTCTGCAAGACAAATGTTGATGAATACTAAACTTTTTTTCGGGAGGGAGTATTAACCTTGTGATAGGTTCTTTCATCGATGTAATGGCGACACTTAAGAGGAAAACCGGTCCCCGTTAAAATAGTATGTCCATTTCGACAGGCCCAACCCCATCAGCCTAGCCTGAAAATTAGTACTAGAAATTATGTTGATGGACCGACCCACAAAATCGAGACACCCACATGATAACTATGAGAGGCATAATATAGATAGCTCCCGGCTAGCTCTGTTAGACACTAACTCGGACCAGTTTGTGGTTTTTCCCGAGCTGGCCGACATCTAAAAAATCTTGGGTTCCACCGTGATCAGGAAATGTTGGCAGGATTTCGAATTGGGCCGGGTTTCACTTGGAAGGCTCGACGAGCAAAGCAAACCGACAAGTACATGGAAGCTGGTTTACGGCTTGCACCTTCGAGTAAAGTGCCACCAAACAGAAGCCTCCAAACTTCCGGAATTCTCGCAATCATAGGCACCATTCTACACTCCTGTGAAAAGACTTCAATATATGCTGATGGAGACCTTAGCTTTGTCCCTTGGCCATATAGTATGATGCCATGAAAGAAGAGCGAGGAATGGTTGTTGCCATCAAAGATGCCTCGTGGCTTGTATATATATATATATATATATATCGGTGGGAACTACAAAGTTGGCGCTGCTCCGAGGCTCGCAAACATTTCACGTGAACGCAATGAAAAGCGAAGTTGGCGTCTTCCGATAATAAATTCAGGGAATCAAAGGTGTCCCGTTCTTGGTTGCCGACATAGGCTTTCTCCCACCTAAACTTGGTGAGAAAGCAATCGACGACAATCCCCCTCACCCTACAAACTGGAATCCATAGGGGCCCCATCCATTATTTGAGTACTGGTCGTGGAAGGATCGGATGTTTCTAACTAGTTTTTTTTTTTTTTTTTTTTTGTTAAAAAAACATGCATTAGATGATGGCTAGAAGTCGGAGTTTAGCCATGGATCGAAGATCCTAGCCTGTTGTTTAATAGGTTTGAATGTTTCGCCGTACCTGGATGGCTGTACCCATATCTTTATTTTTGTTCGTGCAAGATCTTATGCGATTGATCAGAATCTAGTTGGAAAAGCAAGCTATCATCTTATCATTTTCTGATAGTTTTGTTTCGTATTCCATTAAATTTTTATGTTAGAAAATGATGAGCTTGATGTCGTACGTATCGGTTTTTTAATTCTTAATATTTCTCTCGAAGGTTCATGAATAGTTTCCATTAGCAAAGTTGACATCTCTTCCTTTTTTGACGGAGAACCATTACACCTAACAAATGAGACATCCCTTTTTTCTTTTTTCTTTTTTTTTGCAGTTTGGATCACTCTCCTGTGCAAAGGTGGCCGTGCGTTTGAACCACATTGAAACGCTTTCAAGACATTTTACGTAGCAGTCGGATTGTTGCTGGAAATTAAAGTTTGCGACACGATGTGCAGTGTTGAAGGCCTCGTACTCGTACCTCTCGTAGGACCTCATGTCATGAATAAGCTAAGGGCGTTCTATTTAACATCTAACATTATAAAAGAAGGAAAATAGAAAACAACAACGAAAAGAACTTAATTATTCACACTACGAAGGATATAATGGATCTTATGCAATAAATTGTCTCTAAGTTAAAACATTCCCAAGGGAAGCTACATGGCCACCGCCGCGGATGATTCAAACTTTATATTACGTAGTTACTCGGCCCTTTTCCCGTTAATCGGTATATTAAGAGGTTTATAATCCAGCCTTTCAAGACTTAAATAGGTAAAATATATATATATATAAAAGATATTCTAAATTTCATGGGTGTATTCGAGCTTAAGGAACCAAAAGAACAGATCCTTTCCTGACAATGATTTAAACCAAAAATACGTGAATCTTGCTGATGAGCTCGAGTTTGTAATTTTCAGTTCTGATCAAGCAAGAAGCTTGCGTGCTTACGATGTTTTGTTTTCTATTAGATCGATGTACGTTCTTCTTTAAGGGGAAAAAAAATAAAATCATGACAGTCGATAATATTACCATGTCCCCAGTATTGCAAACAAACAACTTGTTTGTGGACCGCCACGACGATATAATAAATAAAAGCAATGTTTACCACCGGTAACAGCTAGCATAAGCTAAAGGAGGTACGTGAAAGAACTTTACGGTTTTCCCTCGAGTTTTTACGCCTCCCTAAAATAGTAAAATGGCGACGATCGTGGCAAGCACTGAAATCAATGATCAGCATGGTAACATTTTTTTTTTTGACAATTAGGAGATAACCCTTGCCTTTCTCCATCATATAAATGCCCATCTTTCAAGGGTTGGCTCTCGACCAAGATTAAAATCAACAACTCATCAAAATAAAATAAAAAAACCTCACTCTCTACCAATGCAGCAAGGGATGGTACCATCTGTCCAAGCGCTCAAATGTTCGTACAATAACATTTTCGACCGTACCATATATGATCACTTTTTAAGATGCGGAACAAGCGAAGAGGGAGATGCCATTGGCTTTCTATTTGTACATATTAAATATAAAAATAGCAATATGACTTCATGGGCTTGTAATATGCAACACGGTGTTAAGAGTTTGATTTCTTGTTAGCATATGGATCACCGTTTTCAGAAGGCATAATTAGAATTATTATTAAATGTCAGTCCTTGAAAGACAAAATAAATATAAAATATTATGCGATACAAAAGTATAAAATTAGGAATTAAGTATATATGGCGGCTGATGACTTTCTTGTAGATACTTGATTTATCTATTAACATGGGATTAACTATTGGAACTTGTATGCATGTGCGTACATGGAAGCTACTATAATTCCATGAACACTTTGAGCTCATAATTCATTTTCTACCATAAGATACCATATATAGCCAGAATAAGATAGTAAACAATCACCGTAGATCGGTGTACATTGGCGTGCCATATGAATGCTATAGGATGATTCCGTTACTATCATCAACAAGATTTAGAGCAAGAGAATAGTTGTTGAAAAATCAAATTCGGTGAAAAGATTGAACAAAAATATGTATCTCTTAATATATTCATGCATCGAGATCAAAAAAATAATAATTATGATAAAATAGATAAATCATAACAGATACCAGGATTTATATGCTTCGGTCATGGTCTACATCCACGAGACATGTAATTTCATTATGAGAAAAAAAACAACGATATAAAGATTACACCTCTCAAATTTTCTATATCAATTTCTTAATAAGAGTACGAAACTCTCCACGACGAACTCATAAAGATCTCTTTGAGTCGTAGCTGCCTCCTCTATCGCAAATCCCAAAGATCGATGCCGCTATCACATGTAAAAACCCCAAAATCCCACAAGGCCAAAATAGCTTTTATAAAGAAGTGGAAAAACATCTTGCACATGTAACGCAATTTCTGCACAGTCACACCTATGCTAGTGCCATCATGGGTGGGTGTCCATGGGAGTCCTGAGCCAAGAATCTTCACCCCAACTCAGCATTCAGGTCTCTACATAACTTCGAGAGCTTGTGAATAATCTTAACCCCATGCGTTGGGACATTCACATCTCAGCATTGCTTAACATTAGCCAAGTCCAAACAATTCTGGAACTTGCCTACTAGAAGTGGCTTGGTCATCATATCTATAGTATTCTCCTGAATAAGAACCTTGATTAATTGAATGCAACCGCTCACGATAAATTTTCCAAGCTTGTGATACCGAATATCAATATACTTTATCCTGGCATGATACACTGGATCCTTTGCAAAATTTATAGCACTCCGACTATCACAATATATATAGACAATCTTATGTGCAATACCAAGTTCCTTGATCAAACCTTAAAGCCAAACTGTCTCCTTAGCAGCCTCAACTGTAGCTATACATTCTGCCTCTATTGTCGACAACGCCACAATTCCCGAAGCATCGTTTTCCAACTAATAGAGCCTCCATCTAAAATAAAGATGTATTATGTTATTGATCTTCTCCTATCAAATCATCTACCTAATCTAAGTCAATAAAATCAACTAAAATATCGGTGTTAGTGCTCTTCTGAAATAGTAAATCAAAATTTGATATGCTCTTCAAATAATGTAGAACCCATTTAATTCCATTCCAATGCTCTTTCCTAGATCTGGCATGTATTTACTCAAAACACTAATAGCCTGTGATAAATCAAGTCCAGTGCAAATCATAGCATATATCAAATATCCAACCATACTAGCATACGGTACACCGAGCAACTCCTAGCATTCTTTTTTAAACTGAGGACATTGTTGTATATAGAATTTGAAATGCTGAGCTAGAGATGCACTCACTGCCTTAGCCTCCTTTACATTAAATTTGGTCAATACCTTCTCTATGTATCCCATCAGAGTCAACCATAACTTCTAACTCTATCGGTCTCTATGAATCTCCATGTCTAAGATCCTCTTGGTACTTCTTAGGTCTTTTATTTCAAACTCAGAATTAAGTTCCCGTTTCAACTTAGAAATCTCTTGCATATGCTTACAAGTTATAAGCATATCATTAACTTATAGCATTAGCAGTACAATAGAACAATTACTAAGAAAATGGGAATAAACATAACTATTATACCTACTCCTAGTGTAGCCATGTGTCACCATAAAGGTATCAAACTTATTATACCATTAATGTGAAGCCTGCTTCAAACCATAGAGAGACCTCTTCAACTTGCACACTAGCTTTTCATTACCCTTTTATATAACCATCTGACTACAATATATAGATCTCCTTATCAAGATTACCGTATAAAAAAATAGTCATCACATCAAGTTGCTCTAGCTCTAAATTCTATATAGCCACCATAGAAAGCATAACCCTAATAGAACGATGTTTAACAATTGAAAAAATATCTCATTAAAATCTTTTTTTTCTCAGACTAAAACCTTTCGCTACCAATCTAGCTTTGTACCTTAGTTATTCACCTCTTGATGAAGCTTCTTTCTTTCTATTTACCACTTACAACCAATTACCTTTCTACCCTTGGAAAGATTGACAAGTTTCTAGGTCTCATTTATATAAAAAGAATTCATCTCTTTTTCCATAGCAATTTGCCACTTGTTATTGTTTTACTCTGCAAAGCCTCTTGAAAAGACATTGGACCACTAGAAATAACAAAAAAAGTATAAGCAAATATATCTTTCAACCTTAATGGTAGTTTTACTTTCCTTCCAACCCTTTCTATAGTAATATAGTAATGCTCCTCTTGTTTTTATGGCTGTACAATGTCTTCATCATGTTCTGAAGATTCTTTTGAACCAGTATTATTGCTACCAGTCTCGAACGGTGGCTCCACTTGAACCAAGATACTAGGCTTCTTCATATTTTAAACCTAATGTTGAATTTTCTTCTTCAACATTAAAACTTCATCAAATATCACATCTCTGCTGAGCTTCACCTTCTGAGTGAGTGGATTTCAAAGTCTATAACCTTGCACATCAACCTTATACCCCAGATAGATACAAGATTTAAACTTCACATCAAGTTTAGTCCTTTGATCCTCCTATAATAATATATATATAGGACAACCAAATATATGAATGTCAGAATAATTAACTGGTTTACCAAACCAAACCTCCTATAGTATTTTGAGTCCTAGTGTTGTTGAAGGAGATCGATTTACCAAGAATCATGCAGTATTTATTGCTTCGATCCAAAATTATTTTGAAAGATCTGTAAGCAGTCTCATGCAGCGAACTCTCTCAACCAGTTTATCCTTTCAAGTACCTCATTTTGTTGTGCCTTACATAGGATAGTGAATTATCGAGCTATGTCTTCCTTCTGACAATAATTCACAAACTCTTTGGAGACGTATTCCCCACCATTGTTAGTACAGAGAACCTTTATCTGCTTGCCTGTTTGCTTTTCAACTTTAGCTTTCCTACTTAAACTTTTTAAATACTTTCGACTTATGCTTTAAAAAGTAAATCCAAACCTTTCTGGAGAAGTTATCAATAAAAGTGACGAAGCACCTAGATCCTCCAAGAGAAGTGATTGGTACTGCTTTCCAGATATCTGAATAAATGTACTTAAGGACTCGTGTACTCTTTTTGATTGAAATGACAAACTTTACCCTGCATTGCTTACTAAAAACATACATTTTACAGAAATCAAATTTACAAAATTTAATACCCTTGAGTAAATTTTTATTATGCAATTCTAACATCCCTCTTCGACTCACATGGCCAAGCCTAGTATGCCATAATAATATAGCATCATCATAATCAGAAGAAGATGTATTAGCAACATGACCAGTAACAATTTTTTTAATCAGCCTATATAAAGAGCATGCATTTTCTCCCTTCATCAATATTAAGGCACGACGTTTAATTTTCAATATGACATATGCACCAGAAAAAATGTATCCATTTGCATCTAAGGTACTGAGAGAGATAAGACTCTTTCTCAAATCAAGAACATGCCTGACATCTATGAAAGTTCTTGCTATTCTATCAAATATCTTAATTTTGATTGTTCCTATCCCAATAATTTTACACTCTATGTTATTATCCATAAAAACTTTACATTCATTATGAGATGTATAAGAAACAAACCAATCTTTATGCAGGTAGATATGATAAGAATAACCAATATCAAGAATCCAAGTATCTGAAAAATCCATACTTGGGGAGATAGTTAACACATCTCTATCCTTTTCAAACTCAGTAACAACTCCAGCCTCATCAATATTCTATTTTTACTTGGACTTTAATTTAGGACAATTCGTCTTTCAATGACCTTCTTGCTTGCAGTAATGACACTCATCATTTTGTCCTCTTGACTCGGATCTAAAATGGCCCTTTTTGCCATCTTTTTCTTTTTGACATTCTCTTTCTTGACCCAAATCCTTTGTCATCAGACTATCACCTGCATCAGATTTGTGCCTAGCCTCATTCAATCCTAGTTCACAAAACTCTTTTTCCTAAAAAATAATTTGGTATTACTGATGTAGATGAATGGTCAAAGCTTTATCTGAAAGCTTCCAATATTATTGTACTTTGTTTAGTAAATTAGGTAATGTATAATGTTAAATATTGTAAAACTATCTCTAATTTATGAAAAAATATAGATGATCTTTATATGACAAAGTCACTTGCAAAAAATTATATTTGAAAAAATAATTTTATAGTTTATGTTTGTCCGAGGAGAATGATTTTTTGGAGCATTGAAATGTGTTTAATAAGTTAATTTTGTATCTTCATAGTTTAAGGATGGAGGTGGAGGAAAGTTAGATTATTATTCTTCTTTCATCTTTATCCAAGTCTTATGGCCATTTGGTGACCAGTATCTTATATGGCTCTGATACCATATTTTGAAAAATCAAATCTAGTGAAAAGATCGAACAAAAATATGATCTTTAAGCATATTTATACATCAAGATTAAAAGATAATAATGAAATAATAATTACAGTAAGATAGATAAATCATAGAAAATATCAGGATTTACGTGGTTTGACCGTAGCTTACATTCACAAGGTATGCGACTTTACTATAGTGGAAAATTTCTAAAATAAACTCGTAAGAGATTATACCTTTTTAAATTCCTTATATCAATCTCTTAACAAGAGTATAAATTTTTCTTAAATAAATTCATAAAAATTTCTTTGAGTCATTGCCGTTGCTTCTGTCATGAATCTAAAACATTATTGCCGCAATCACATACTAAAATTTTAAAATTTAAAAAAACTAAAATATTTTTTATAAAAAAATAATAACTTTTCATATATATGCACCATAATTTTTATGTGTACGCGTTACAGTTAGTGCCATCGTGGGTGGGTGTCCATGACAATCTTGAGTCGGGATGCCTACAAAAGAAAGTGCCTTTTGTTTATCCTCTTTTACATGGTACCCGGTATGCCTCGAAAGATTTTTTTTTTTTTTTTTTTTTTTTGGGGGGGGGGGGGGGGTGGAGGGGAGTCATTTTTATCGGAGGTAAACATGATAGCAAGCCAAATCGCCTCATGTATGGTGGAGCATGCAAGAAAAATGCTATAAACTACCGTACAAGTTACCATAAATTTTTATAATATTTTATTTTTTTAAAAGTGTCCCTGCCAAATAGATAAGGAATGGATTTTTTAAATAATATTTTTTTAAAAAAATTATCAAACTAGTATCAATTGAAATAAATTTATCAAAACTATCGTAGTTTGGTTTATATGGTAGCCACCTTAGAAGATACAGGTTCAACCTCCATCTTCATTAAATCTCCATAATCTTAAATTTTAATATAATAAAATTTTAAAAATATAATAAAATTTAAAATAATAAAATAAAATATTTAAAATAATATAATAAAATTTAAATTTTTTAAAAAATAAAAGAAACTGCAGATAAAATGAAGTCGCAGGTTGCACATGTGACTTCATCTTATTCATGCATCTCCATTTTTAAAATAAAAAATAAAAATTTAAAAAATTAAAATTTATATATGTAAAGTCATAAATTATTATCTTAATAATAAAATAAAATATTAATATTATAAATAAAATTTATTATAATATAATAAATAATATAAATATTATAATAAATATATTATAATATATATTATTATTATATTATAAAATATAATAAATATTTTATGATATAATAAAATTTAAAATTTGCCAATCTAGTGCCAGTCCAGTCGCTAATTTGCTTGTTCGACCGTCAACCCGATGCCAATCCGATAGTTAGTCCAGTCACCAGGCCGATACCTGTCTGGTCGTCAATCCGGTTACCAGCCTGGTGCAAGTTTGATTGGTAACCCATGCCAATTCGGTCCCCCGCCCGGTATTAGTTCGGTCACAGTCCGAGTCAAACTGGCACCAACCTAGCGATAGGACTGCCACCAACCTAGCGATAGGATTAGCAGCCAAATAAGTGATCAAACCGATGACCATATTACTATCAGATTGGTGACCGGACCGACGACCGAACTGGCACCCAGACCGATGGCCAGACTAGCACTGACTTGGCGACCGGACTGGCTGTCAGACAGGTGGCTGGACTGGCTATCAGATTGGTGGTCAGTCGGTGCCCGGACTAGCTATCGAATCGATGGCCAAACTGGTACCAAACCGGTGATCGGGTTGGCACCGTCATGGCAGCTAGACTAGCTATCGTATCAGGAGTCAAACTAGTGGCCGAACTGGCGACCAAACCAATGGCCACCAGTCCAACAGCCAGTCCAACCACCATGTTGGTGTCAATTTGGTCGCCAATCTGGCTTCAGTCTGGTCGCCAATTCGATAATCAGTCCGGCTACCAGTCAATGCTAGTCCGACCATCGGTCCGACAGCTAGTCTAATCATCGATCCGGCCACCAGTTCGACTCATAGTCTAATAGCCAGTCTGGCTGCCAAGTTGGTGCCAGTTTGATTATCAATCGGGCTGCAAGTCCGGCCACCGGTCCGATAGCCAGTGTGGTCGCCAGGTCGATGCCAATCCGGTCGCTAGTCCGGTTGCCAATTCAACTATTGATTCGATAGCCAGTCCGACCATCGATTTAATAGCTACTTCGGTTACCAGGTCTGTGCTTATCTGGCTACCAGTTCGGTCACCAGTCCGACCACCAAGTCAATGCCAATCCGGTCATTGATCCGGCCACTGGTCCGATAGCCAGTCAGCTCCGGCCATTAGTTTGATAGCAAGTTCGACTGCTAAATGGTGTCAATCCGATCGCCAGTCCGGTCACCGATCCGGTCACCAGTCTAGCTCCTGATCCGATATCCAATCTAGCTGCTAAGACGGTGCCAGTCTGCTCACCAGTCTGGCCACCAGTCCTATAGCCAGTTCGATCACCATGTCGGTAACAGTCCAGTCGTCAGTCTGGCCACCGATCCGATTGCTAGTCTGGCCATCGATCGATAGCCAGTCCGATCATCAATTCGATGGTCAGTTTGATCGCCAGGCCGGTGCCAGTCCGACCACCAGGTTAGTGCCAGTCTTATTCGGACTGGCGATCGAGCTAGTACCAGGTAGGGGACTAGACTGGCACCAGACTATCGACCAAACTGGCACCAAATTGGCGATCGAACTAATAACCGGACTGGTATCGACCTGCTGACCAGACTGGCGATCGAATTAGCACCGTGTTGATGGTCGGACTGACACCGACCTGATAGGTGAATTGGTGACTAGACTAGCATCTACTAAATTATAAATTATAATATAAAATATTAATTATATTTTATAATATAATTTATAATTTAATATATTATAATATATTTATTATATTTATTATAATATTTATATTATTTGTTATATATTATAATAAATTTTATTTTATAATATTAATATTTTATATTATTATTAAGATAATAATTTATGATTTTACTTATATATGTTTTATTTTTTTATTTTTTATTTTAAAAATAGAGGTGCATGAATAAGATGAAGTCATAGGTACAGCTTGCAGCTTCACTTTACCTGCAATTTCTTTTATTTTTAAATTTTAAATTTTATTATATTATTTTAAATTTTATTATGTTAAAATTTAAAATTATGGATATTTAATGAAGATGCAGGTTCAACCTATATCTTTTAAGATGGCTACCATGTAATCCAAATTATGGTAGTATGGTAAATTTATTTTAACTGACCCTGGCTCGGTAAAATTTTATCAAAAAATTTTATTTTAAAAAAAATCTGATAAGGAATCGGAATCTTGACTCCTAAAATGAAAATAAAAATAAAAAAAATATTTTTAAATAAATAAATAAATGGGAGAGGGACGGTAGATGAAGCATCAATGCAATATGTTGAATATGAATAATACATGCGCCCACGTTCCCAGCATCCACCATCCAACCTCGCTGCATTTAAAGTTGATGAAAGACACACCGGTACCGATCATAGCTCAGTTGGTTAAGATGCGGCTCAATTATTGTAAATAATTTACTGATCATGAATTCGAGAAATGATTCTGCGGATAACTTAATTAAATTATAGATTAATTCTAGAATATGTGATTGGGAGCTAAGCGGCCGTAACTCTGATGCCGTAGCGGGGTTAGGCTGACAAACTCATCCATCGATAGAAAAGATACGTAAAAAATTATGGTCCGAATCAAACAAAGATCTAATGGATTAGGTCTAGATGGGGAGCTACCATGATTTTTCTTTTCTCTCCTCGTCCTTTGTTCTATAAAAAAAAAAAAAAACCGGTAAAATCCAACCAAGAGTTGCTTTGAAGTTCGTGCTCCATCTGGCAGTTGAACTGTGGTCCAAACTGATGGTGGAGACAGGCGGGGAGTCAGTGGCGTTGCGGTAAATAGAGGATAAAGAGAAGGAAGGAATTGTGATGAAGTCATAAAATACGGAGTATATAATGCTTGGCGTTCCGCGTGCCGAGCAGCTGGCAAGTAATGATGGCAGGGGGTTGCAACAAAAAAACAAAAAAATGCTCGCCTTTGCGCACTTGCCCTGGACAGCGCACGCAAACAAAATTATATATATATATATATATTATTAAAATGATGGACCGATTAATTAAAATTTTATTTTATTATTAATAAATCGGTGATTCGAAATATGGTTTCATAGATAATTCGATTAAATTCGAAATTTTTAAAAAATTTTCACAGTTGACATAACTGGAAGATTAGAATCTCTTATTTTATTTTCGATCTACCAGTCAACATCTTGTTAAATTGGCGTACCCATCGTTAAATAAAAAGAGACCGCTCATCACATCCGAATTTATTCCTTTCTATTCTTTTATTTTATAAATAAATATATATATATATATTAAAATTATAAAAAAAAAGAAAAAAAAAATATACCGTATATACTCAGCACCAGAAGGAGAGGGATGGGATCGGACAGGGGGCACATTTTAAAGTAAGAAAATAATAACTTGCTCGGAATTCCGCCCAGCCTCGTGCTCCGTGGGGGGTGGTTGCTCTCGTTGTCAATGGGACGCCGTTTTCTCGTACCAAAGTGAAGAGATAGCCTCGCTTTTATCTTACCTTCTCGTGTCAAGTGGGTTGGGTTCGGGATGGGTCAGGTTAGGTCTGGCTGACGTGGTTACCCAGGTTGGAGGGCTGAAATGTTGCGGTACACTCGCTCAAATAAGATCAATATAAATTTTGGAAATTAAGGGGGTGTAGACAAATGACTTTCTTAGTTTTTGTTTGATTTTTTCTCAGCTAACTTATTATTATTTCTTTCATCCTCCTATAAAAAATTAAAAATATTTATATATTTATTTAAAAAATTAATAATTATTTGATGATTATATCGTTTTATATTTCTAAATATTAATCATCATTCAATCTATGAAATTACTGGCATATAAAAATGATTCTATAACATTTCATAGCCAGGATGATGAATTGGATAACATTGTATGCCATCCATCGTATAGATTCTACGTTTGAATGTCATTATTAGATATTTTTGTTAAACTTTTTAATATTTTATTTATTAATTTTCGTGAATATATTTATTTTTGTAGGATCAATATCTCAACCAACTATCCAAAAAAAACTTCTTTCTCTTAAAGCAGAGAGAGCAGCAACTCTGGAGCACACGAGTCGACTCCCTTGTCGAACATCGCAAAACTAATCGAGCGTACCTCCTGCCAGGATTCGAACTCGCGATCGAATCACGACCTCGCGATCGAATCACGACCTCGACTCTAATAGCAACTATAAGATCGGTGTCCTAACCAACTACATAAAAGAAACGTCCCTATTTAAAAATGACAATTTATCTCTGTTAAAGTAAGCAGCGCAACAATTCGAGATGCACAAGTCGACTTTCCTGCCGATCCCCGCAAGACCAATCCAGCATACTAACCTTGAGCTGTCTCGAAGGGACGAGGAAGCTTACCTGGACCCCAGCCCACCTAGCTGGTGACCACGTTGCACGGATCCAGACCTCCATGAAACGTGAATTGGCACCCGGACAGAAATAATAAATTTAATTTAGAAAAAAATAGAAAGCATCCGTGCTTGTATATATATATCCGGTAAACTAGCTCAACTATTTAGATGTTACTGGATTGAAAAGTGTACGAGGATTAATTGTAATAACACTTGCATTTGTTGTCGTACCATTGTTGCTCCTTTGGTAATTTTGAGATGGCCTAAACTTGGTAGATCAGATGTTGCATAAGGTGCATGATGGTCATCTACATGTAACATTGTTTATTTCTTAAAAATAAAAAATAAAAAAAAAAGAAGGGAAAAAGATGAATTAACTAGATTATTCCGACTATGAGTAGAAAGCATTGTTGAGAGATTATGAGTAGGAGAAACGTTGCTTTCGGTTCGAGCAGCCTCCAAGTGCCACATTGATGCTTATATTGTCATTACATTAAGTAATTAACATGATTGTCTCATTAAAAAGGCTTATGCTCTAATGTAGTTTTTCACCCAAAAGAACCCCCATATTAATAGTTAATGTTATTTTAGTAAAAACATTAAATTGGGACCGAATAGCAACTATTAAATAATAATATAATAATAATAATAATAATAATAATAATAATAATAATAATAAGCCTATTGGCAATCCTCGATGAAAGTTGCCCTCTCCCGATACTAAACTTTACAACTTTGATATAAATAAAATTTGAAGATAAATAAATAATACGATGAACAAGAAATTTCAATAACAAGCTAGATTTGCAGTTCAATATATTGGCATTGATCATGTATAACCAATGATAGAAATCCTTTTTCACTTTAATATAAAAAAAATTATAATTGCTTTGATTAAAAAAAATCAACTATTTGTATATGGTTACAAACTTATTTTTTAAAAAATATAAATAATCTCTCCAAACATATTACATGCTTATTGATATGGCAAGATCGCTGGCGTGGAGTACACTTCGGATCTAACTGGCAGCGAAGCGGGTAGACGTTGCCACGTCGGATCTCTTTCCAAGCTCCGTCGCTAGGTGGCTCCCAAAGGGTCGAGTCCACCTCAGCCGGAGTCGAGCTCCCTCAGCTCCTTCGCCAGGTGGCTCCCCAAGGGTCGAGCCCACCTCAGCCGAAGTCGAGCTCCCTCAACTCCTTCACCAGGTGGCTCTCCGAGGGTCGAGCCCATCTCGGCCGGAGTCGAGCTCCCTCAGCTCCTTCGCCGGGTGGCTCCCTCAGGGTCGAGCCCATCTCGGTCGGAGTCGAGCTCACTCCTCGAAAGCGCCAAGAAAAAGATGAAGGCGTCAGCACCAAGTCCGCCATCGAAGTCAGCACGTCCAGTACGGCACCCCCATGTGCGCCTACCTTCGTTTGCACCGATTGGGGAGGAGTGCCTCGATCGAGGCACAGGGTCCTACAACTGACCATCTGTACCACTCGGAAGAAGAAGACCTCATCAGGAACCTCAGACCTGAGGGTGGCTATCCCCGAATCGAGGTCCTGTTAAATTTTCTTAGCCATGATAACCCATCGGGAAAACAAGGCTCGCAACATAACTCCCTACTATAAGGGGAAATGACCTCGGGAGCATGGCCAACGGATGTCATTGACCTTTGAGCACCCCCAGGAGGGGGAAAACCAAGGCAAGAAACGGGGAGAACCCGTGGTCTAAAAAGAACACCCAACGGGCTAGAGGAGAAGAGGTGGCTAAGCAAGGAAAAGGAGAGACAAGCACAGAGAGCGCACAAAGGCCGTCACGAAAAACTCCTTGAGAGGGTCCTAACGGACACCGCCGTCACGGCTCGAACCTTACTCCTCTCCTACCCCTCCTACTCTATCCTTTATAAAAAACTTTCCTCCAAGCGTGGTGACCGAAGAGGGATCCCCTTGGAGGATCTGTTCCTCTTTACCGTCCATTGACTTGATCGTCGGAGTGCCCCCGCCGGGATCCCCGGTCCTGGTCTCTAACTCTGTTCTATAGGATCGAGAATTGGTGGATTCCAAGAAACGGGGCTGATGTCCAGCACCACATTCGAGCTACAGGCCATGACGGTAAGGGCAGTAACATATTGGTGCGCCAGGAAGGGGAGGAAAGCTCCTATCCGAACAAGCCCCCCTTAACTTTGAGAATAGCTCCGCTCGAAGCATGGTGGTAACTTGTGCGTAAGAAGTCTCCACCAGCCGAGCAGGGGATGCCCTTTTCCTTTGGGCCCACGTAGCCCAGAAAGGGAGCTTCCCGCTCCACCACAGCCACCCCCGGTAGAGGGCTAGTACACTGCACTCGCCTAGCAGATGTAGGTTCTGGCCGCAGTAACGAGGCAGCTGCTGCACCAGCAACGCTCCCTGGTCACCCAGCCGCAGCCAAGGATCCCTGTGGCCCAAGCCGTAGGCCCCCATGGTAGCCTACGCTCCATCAAAGGCAGGCTGTCGCATTCGTGGACCATAACTGATCCCCGGGGAAGTCATTGGACCCCCGCAAAGAGAAATCATTCTAGATCGACTGACCGGGAGAGCCGGTCCCTGACAGACGGCAATGCCATCATCAAACATGGCAAACTCCACCGAGGCAAGACTCCTCGTCACGACCATCTTCAATTGTCAACCCCATCTTCTCCAGCGGCCTTAGTGGAAGGTTCCACTGACAAGGCCATTAGGCGCATGGCCGAGAGGTGCCTAGAAGAACAAGAGCACAGGCTGGCAGAGCTCTCCCGCCAGTTCGCCAACATGCAGGGTTCCTCTAAGGAGCCAGCGAGTTATAATGCCCGACCCCCCTTCTCCCAAGAAATCCAAGAGGAACCGATCCCGAGTTGATTCCGTATGCCTCAAGTGGATCCCTACGACGGGACCACCGACTCACTGGACCACCTAGAAAGCTATAAAGCTCTCATGAGAGTCCAGTAAGCAACAGACACCCTCTTATGCATTGCCTTCCTGGTCACCCTCCGGTAGGCTGCTCGAGTCTAGTTCACTCGCCTCGAGCCTAAAAACATTGACTCCTTCCCGCAGTTGGAGAGGAGGTTCGTGGCCTACTTCGATGCCTGTCGGAAGGTACCACGAGAGGTGGATAGCCTCTTCTCTATCAGGCAGCAAGATCATGAACCCTTGTGGGACTACATGACCCGCTTCAAAGCTGCCGCCATTGAGATCTACAGTCTGGACGAGCCTGTCGTCATGCTAGCGTTGAAGAGAGGGCTCAAAACCTCTCACCTGACCTACTCCTTGGACAAGAAGTCACCGAAGACGTACTCCAACCTCCTCCTCCACGTCCATAAGTACATCCACACCGAGGAGGCTGACCGCACCAGAAGGGAACTAGATGGGAAGCCTCCTAAGAAGTCAACCCCGAGAGAAGCACCTAGGATGCGGAGACCAAAGTCATCCACGGACTTTCGGCTGGGACCGAAGCCGAAGGGTGATCCGATCCCAGAGGAGACTTTTACTCCCCTCCTTGCTCCGAGGTCAAAAATCTTGATGGAAATCAAGGGCAAGCGCTACCTACACCGACCTCCCCCAGTGAAGTCGTCAAGTGGTCATGATAGGATGAAGTATTGTCAATTCCATCGTAACCACGGCCACGACACCGAGGACTATCGTTACCTAAAAAGGAAAATCGAAGACCTGATAAGGAGGGGCTACTTTGGAAAGTTCATGAGGGGCAAGTTCCCGGTGAAGAGTTAGCAGCTTGCAGCTCTTCCTCATGTCCCTGCAGTTGACAATCGATCCATCGAGCAGCCTATGGGTATGATATGTTGGGGAGTAGAACGTGCCCCCAAGAGAGCCAAGGAGAAAGAGAGTCTGGAAAATGTACTCCCCTTTATGAAAGGGAAGGGAAGTGAGGAGGAAAATGTAAATAATAATGCCATCATGGTCGAAATGACCATTGCCAGGCATCCTGTAAGATAGATTATGGTCGATGGTGAGAGCTCGACTGATGTCCTTTTCTACAATGCTTTCTCTTGGATGACCTTGTCATTTGATCGACTGAGGCCAGTGCACACCCCTCTCATGGGTTTTACTGGAGATTCCGTGGAAGTCAAGGGAGAGATTACTCTCCCAGTCATAGCCAGGTCACCACCCCGATAGAGATAGTCATGATGACCTTCACTATCGTTAGGCTCCCATCACCTTACAATGTAATTCTTGGCCATCCTGGGCTCAACTTACTTGATGCGGTCATATCCATCAAACGGTTGCTGGTGCAGTTCCCGACCCCTACGGTATGGGAGAGCTGAGGGGAGCACCTCAACCGGTCCAACATTGCCTGCAGGCCATCCCCAGGGCCTAGAGCACCGAGCACAACCCCGGTGTCGATGACCTCGACCAAAAGGTGCAAGACCCTAAGGGCGGCCCCGCCGAATGCCTTTTGACATATCCCCTCGGTTCGGACCCATTGAAGATGATGCAGGTAGGAGCCCAGCTACTAGAAGAAGAACGAGCTAGCCTGCTGAGTTTTCTCCAAGCAAATACGGATGTGTTCGCCTGGACTACGACTGATATGCCGGGGATTCCTTTGACATCATCACTCACAAGCTGAATGTTGACCTGAAGTGCCGTCCGGTTCGATAGAAGAAGAGAAGCTTTTCCTCGGAGAGGCAGAAGGCGATCAACGACGAAGTGGAGAAGTCCTCATGGCCGGGTTCATTCGTGAAGTACAGTACCCTAGCTGGTTGGCGAACATGGTCATGGTCAAGAAGAGCAATGGAAAATGGAGGATCTGTGTAAACTACACCGACCTCAACCATGCTTGCTCGAAGGACAGCTTCTCCCTTCTGAAGATCGACCAACTCGTGGACGCCATCTCGAGGCACCGCTTACTCTCCTTCATGGATGCATTTTCTGGGTACAACTAGATCCTAATGCATCTAGAGGACGAGGAGCGCACTGCCTTCATCATGGACCGCGAGACGTACTGCTACAGAATGATGTCGTTCGGCCTGAAGAATGCTGTCGTTCGGCCTGAAGAATGCTGTCACCACGTACCAGCGACTAGTTAACAAGGTCTTTAAAGACCAGATCGGCCGCAACATGCAAGTTTACATGGATGACATGCTCGTCATGAGCAGGCCAACCTCGGACCACGTCGATGACCTAACGGAGACCTTTCATAACTTTCACCTTCACCAAATGAAGTTGAACCCAGCGAAGTGTATTTTTGGCATGGCAGCTGGGAAGTTCCTTGGCTTCATGGTCACCCAGAGAGGTATTGAGGCCAACCCAGAAAAAGTCCAAGCAATTCTTGATATGGAGCATCCAACCTCCAAGAAGCAAGTCCAGCACCTCACTGACCATATAGTGGCTCTGAGCCAGTTCATCTCGCGATCTGCCGACTGTTGCCAACCCTTCTTCAAGGCACTGCAAAAGGTACATGACTTCACCTAGACAAAGGAGTGCCAGGACGCCTTTAAAGAGCTGAAGAAGACCTCGGCATCACCACCACTACTCTCCCGGCTAGAAGATGGAGAAGAGCTCCTCCTATATATGGCAGTCACCCCGGGAGCTGTCAGCTTGGTCTTGGTCCACACATATGGGGACGGAGTCCAGAGGCCGGTATATTATACTAGCAACCTTCTCCCCGATACCGAGGTCAGGTATTCTCGCTCCGAAAAGTTAATTTTTGCACTAATCATGTATGTCCAATGTCTCAGGCCTTACTTCCAAGCATACCTGATCGCGGTTTTGACAGATCAATCGCTGAAAGCCATACTCAGCCGTCCCGACACATTCAGATGTCTGGCGAAGTGGGCGTTGAAGCTCAGCAAATTTGACATCACCTACCGGCCGAGGTCGTTCATGAAGGCACATGTACTGGCTGACTTCCTGGTCGAGTGCACGGGCCTGGGCGAGGAGCCAGAGGAGATCTCCCAGAAGCAACAGACGGGACCTGAACTGGAGGGAGATATCTGAGTCTTGCATATGGACGGAGCATCCAATGTCAGGGGAAGTGGAGCCATACTCATTCTTGCCAACAGCAAAGGAGTCATCACCGAGTGTGTGCTCCGTTTCCAGTTCGCAGCCACCAACAACCAGGTAAAGTATGAGGTGCTCATCGTGGGACTGAGAGTCTCTCGCAAGTTGGGCATACCTAACCTGAAAGTCTTCACCAACTCACAATTGGTGGCAGAGCAGGTCTCAGAAGAATTTGAGGCCCAGGACCCTCAAATGTCGAAGTACCTGGAGCTAGTACACACAAGTGCGACTGGCTTCAAATGCTTCAGCATCTCCCACATTTCACGTGGAGAGAATGCTCGCGCTGATGCCCTCTCTTGGCTGGTGACCCTGTTGGACTCGCCCTTGGGGCATGCCTATATCGAGCATCTTCAGGCCCCAAGCTACGAAGTGCCCAAAGAAGTCCAGCAAGTCATCCCGGAGGCCAGCTGGTTGGATAAGTATGTCAAGTACATCACTGACGGTACCTTGCCCGAAGATCACATAGAGGCCAGCCTCATCAAGAGGAAGGCCACACACTTCGTGCTGATGGACAGGCAACTCTATCAATGGTCTTGCTTCTACCCACTCCTGAGGTGCCTGAGACCCCCGGAGGTGGCCTTCGTGCTCCAAGAGATACATGAAGGCCTCTGCGGAAATCATGTGGGGGGCGGGATGTTGGTATACAAGGCCCTCCGCCAGGGGTACTGCTAGGAAACCATGAGAGAGGATGCAGCCGACTTCGTAAAGAAGTGTGACCGCTGCCAGTGCCATGCCAGCATACAATGCTAGCCGGCTGCACCACTCTCCCAGCTCTCTATCCCTAGCCATTCGTCCAGTGGGGCATGGACATCCTTGGTCTTTTTCCTCCCACGCCCGAGCAGCACAAGTTCCTGATAGTTGCCATCAACTACTTCATAAAGTAGGTCGAGGCCGAACTGCTAGCATGGATCACAGAGGCCAATGTCAGCGAGTTCTTTTGGAAATCAATCATATGCCGCTTTAGACTCCCTCATACCATCATCACCGATAACAGATGGCAGTTCGATAATCAGGAGTTCGAGGAGTTCTACGATGGCCTCAACATCCATCATCGCTTTTACTCGATGGCCCACCCCTAGACCAATGGAAAGGCCAAGGTGACTAACCGAACCATCCTCCAAGGACTTCGGACCAGGCTAGACCAAGCCAAAGGTAGATGGGCCGAAGCACTCCCAAGTGTCCTATGGACGTACCACTCAACGCCCCGTATGGCCACAGACGAGACACCCTTTACCCTCGTCTTCAGTGCAGAAGCCATAATCCCGGTGGATCTAAGTCTGCCCACATTGCGAGTGGAACAGTACGATGAGGCTGAGAACCCAGCTTGACTCCTACTCAACCTGGACCTCCATGAAGAAACAAGGTGTTGCCGCCAAGATCGCCATGGCCCGTAGCTGCTGTCGGTGTCGGAGAGCGCTTTCCTTGCTGTCTCGCCGTCCGGTGGTCCTGGACCAGCAAAACAGGGGTTAGTGACCCGAACCGGGATTTCCGGTAGGGGCACTCTGATGGTCAAGTCAGTGACGATCCAGGAAAATAGGTCCTCCTGGTCGAGCCCCTCTTGATGGACTCCACACTAAGAGGAGTGATTAGTGTAAGAGTGGGATGCAAGTGTGTCAGGGGAAGTGTGGCCTGGTTAGGGGGAGTCTCTGTGTGGCCCTTCCGCCCGACCTTGCTTGTGGATGTTGGTGGTGTCGTGCTCCTCTTCTTGGTGGAGCTTGCACCTATGTTTCAGTGGGGTGGCTTATGCCTTACTTCTGTTGTTTGTGTTGTGGTTGTTACCTTCAAGTTTTGTTGATCAAGTTATCGTTGGGCGTTCGTCTTGGGATCTCCACCGGGCTGTCAGGCACGTGCAGTGGTGTCCCAAGGAGCCTTTCCCGATCCATGATAAAGGAGACTGTCATATATTCTGACATTCTCCTTGGTCGCATCATTACGGGAAACCTGGCAATACCTCGATCGGTGGGTCGCCGCCTCTGGGATTCGAATCTTCTGGCTGGCCACCTCTCTCGGGTGGCCCAGATGGTTGGTGAGGAGCGTGGTACCTCGATCAGTGTGTTTCTCCCCTTTCTGGTGTAACTGGTGGCTGCAGGCGGTCAGTATGGTATGGCAGATGTTCTAGTGTAGTCCTCGGGCGGCTCGTCGGTGTCCAGGGATGGTGGTGCCCACGTCCGAGCTAGGGCTAAGATGGAATGGCAGGGCTCACTTTGACCTGGACGCCCTGAGCTTACGGGGTCGCTTTGGTGGAGGAGGACAGAATGCGGGCCTGGTCTAGAGGGCGCGCGCTCGGAGAGGGTCCACGTGGCGGAGGAGGGCTGAGCTCGACTCCGACCACGGGTCTCGGTCTCCGAGGGTCTCGCTCTAGAGGGCAGAGTGTGGGTCCGGTCCAAAGGGCTCGCGCTTGGAGAGGCTCCACGTGGCGGAGGAGGGCTGAGCTCGACTCCGACCACGGGTCTTGATCTCCGAGGGTCTCGCTCTGGAGGGTAGAGGGCGGCTCCGGCCTAGGCATCCCGAGCTCGCAGGACCGACCTGGCGGAGGACGGAGCTTGGCTCGTTGTCTCAAGGGAGCTCAGCTCAGCTCGGCAGAGGAGTCTGAGTAGGAGAATTGACGTGGCATCCGACGTGGCGGCTTCCTTTGGCATGGTGCCTGTCAGCTCCCCCATGTCAGCGATCTCGCCACATCACAAGGGATAAGTCTCGACTCCGGATGGTGGCCTACCAACAACGAGTGGCCCGGTATTACAACTCCAGGGTGAAGCCAAAGACCTTCCATCCGGGCGATCTGGTACTGTGACGGGTAGAAGTTTCCCAACCTCGAGAATGCGGCAAGTTTTCTCCGAACTATGAAGGCCCTTACAGAGTAGTCATGGCCCTTAATCATAGGGCCTACTACCTCGCCGAGCTTGATGGAGCCCGATTTCCATAAACTTGGAATGCCAACAACTTGAGGATGTACTACCAATGATGTAAGGCTTTATCTCATTAATAATAAAAATTCTTTATTACAACAGTTGCCTTTGTCTCGCAGGAATGCTTCTGCCCAACCCCAGGTATGGCGACCGAAGACGGGAGACCTAGGAGTCCCACAAATAATCTGCTTGAACCCAGTTCGATAGCACCTTAAGCCCGAAAACTTACGAAGCCCGGCATCTCAAGACCGGAAACCCTTGAAACCTGGCACCTTATGCCCAGAAACTTACGAAGTCCGGTACCTCAAGATCGGAAACCTCTGAAGCCCGACACCTTAAACCCGAAAACTTACGAAGCCTGGCACTTTAAAACCGGAAACTGCTGAAGCTTGGCACCTTAAGCCTGAAAACTTACGAAGCCTGGCACCTCAAGACCGAAAACTCCTGAAGCCCGGCACCTTAAGTCCGGAAACTTACGAAGCACGGCACCTCAAGATTGAAAACTCCTGAAGCCCGGCACCTCAAAATCAGAAACTCCTAAACACCTCAAGACCGGAAACTTTCAAAGCCCAGCATCTCAAGATGGGAAACTCCATAAGTCCCATACCTGCTACCCTACTTACAGTCCTGAGATGTCAGCTGGGAAACCCGATGAATCTCGCCATCTACCACCTGGACTCATAATTCGTCCCCTCGAACCAGGGAGCTTTCAAAGCCCTACCTTCGAGCCAAGAGCAGAGGTTAAATTTATCACTAAGGTTAAGCTCCCCACTGAAGTCATACCCCGACTCCTGGCATGGATGGAAGGACCATCAAACAGGCCACTGGCCTCGGGCGAGTGCCCGGAGTCCTCAGTAGGTGCCCCAATTTAGTGCAGATGACCCCCTCGAGGATTTCCAGATTCCTTCTAAGTCATTCGCTATGACAAAGGCCTCCTAGGGAGGACCAAAATTTGGAGCCCCCAAATGGTTGGACCTAGATAAGACCTGAGTTCGAAAAACTGCAGGAAGATACATGAAGCACGAAAGGAACAGAAGACAAAAATGCAGGGTAGGAGGACATGAAGAAAAGAGACTTCATTACATAAAGGGTTTACTACTTGAAAGGACCCCCGACAGGACGGGCGGTTCCAAAAAGAAAGTCAAAAACCCTATCCTGAGTATAAAAGTTAAAGGAGTGAAGGGCCCTGGAAGGTCACTGCATTGCCAGCTCCCTCCCAGGTCGGTGCGCCGGCATGCCGGTATCCCCTTGGACCTCCATCGGCGTGGCCGTCCGCTCGGTCAACTGCTCGACGGTCACTGCCTTTGTTGCGCCCGATGGGATCCCCACCTCTTCCTAGTACTCCCCCGCGTCATCGATGACGATGCCCTCCAAGTTGAGCTCTGGGAAGGCCGACGCCACCTTCTCCCGACAGGCTTCGAATCACTTTATGAAGGAGTCCATGGCTGCCTCGTGGATCTCATCATCGTACTCCTGTGAGGCCCGGAACTTGGGCATGGCCTCGGAGGCTTCCTTCTTAGTAGCGTCCTTCAACTCTATTGCCCCCCTTGCCTTCTTGTCGGTCACTGCCAACTCGGCAAGAACTTCATCCACTCGGATCTCGAGGGTTCGGGATCGCCCCTCCAGGTGGGACACCTCCATCGTGGACTCCTCTGCACGGTTCTTCATTCGGGCCTTCTCCTCGGCCAGGGATGCTTTGAGTTCCCTGACACGCCCCTCGGCCTTGGACAGGTCACGTTGAAGGGACTTGTTAGTCTCCCTCATCTCCTGCCCCTGCTCCATTAGTCTTCACGTTGACTGCGAGGGAGCCTAGTCGCTTATCCTTTTGGGCCTCCCTCTTCGCCCAGTTGGTGCAGAAGTCTCGGAGCAAGAGTGCGTCGGCCCCGATCTGCACTGAAGAGAAGGTTAGTCCTAGTGACCCAGCTGGAATATTAAAGAAGCAAGGCACTCACCGAGAAGAGCTGGGGAATTATGCCGAGTACGGCCACTGTGTAGTCCCTGCCTCCCCTCATGCGGTGGTCCCGGGGATGAACGGCATATTCCATCATCCTTTCCGCCAGGACGGGGTCTTGGATGACCGAGGCGTTCATCGAGACCCCCGTCAGAGCGTGACAGGGTCCGGAGGGTGACGATGCTGAGGTCGCCTCGATGCTTGGTGGCACGACCCATGAAGGGACCCTGGCCTCCAGTGTAGGACTTGCTGCTGTGATCGGCGGCACAGGTGGTGTAGCAGGTCGCTCATCTCCCCTCCCCTCCTCAATCTCGATGACTTCCGGGGAGGGTGCTCATTGTTGTGGAGGCCTGGGAGCTGGATCAGCCACCCTCGCCTCTGAAGATGGAGTGGGCCCAGACCCCTGGCCGGGCTCCGCCCGGGCCCTTTTCGATAGAGTCTCCCTGGGCCCGGCTGAAGAGTTACTTTTGCGAGCGGACTCCATCAAATGCCCGATCGAGTACTTCATTCATGCAAGAAAGAAGGAAAGCGAGTCAGATCCACGCGGACCAGATGACGATCTATCTCCTGCAGATCATTGACCTTGACTTTTTTGTTATTTCACACTGTTGCCGTCCTCGTCGCCGCGCCCGTGCCGAGGATCAACCGATCCTCCCTGACCGCCTGGCAAGGGAGCCTCCCTTCCTGCGAGAAACCTGCAACAAAGGGGTTAGAGGACCCTGGCCGGGGATTCCGGCGAGGGGGCTCCGACGGTCAAGTCAGTAGACGACGTGGGGGAACAGACTCTCGCTCCCAGGCCCTCTAAAGGGTCCCAGGTTTGGAGAGTTAACTCGTGAAGGGGAAGCGCCGGGGACCGGAATCTCGGCTGGGCCTGCCTGCCGAGCTCGCGTCCAGTATTCCCCTCTCGGGATCTCTGGCTTTTTTCTCGGAGCGAGGCCTTGTGCCGGTGCTTCCTTCTTGTCCCCAGGCTAGTTGGCTTACCTCGCAGTCTCCGGATCCCTCCTCCTTTATCTCCCTCCGTTGTGTGCTTTCCATCGTGTGCTTGTCCTTTTCCTCCTCGAAAACTCCTCTCCCCTGTCTTCCTTTCTTTTCCCTTTTTGGTGAAGGAGGCCAGGCGGCTTTCCGACCTCGTCCACCGGGCCCAGCAGGGAGAAGGCAAGGACAGAAGAGAAAAGGAGGAGGGGGGCGGCGCTGGCAGAGCGGCCAGTCGTCAGGCTTCGGGCTCCGTGAGAGTGCTCTTTTCCCCGAGGGTGGGCGCCATCCGTTTACGGGGCCCGTTCCGTCAGGATCGGGTCTCTCGACTGCGGGACCTTTCGGGCCAATGTAAGTGACGTTCCGCGTGCCGCCGCCCTCCGTACGGGACGCCGTCTGGGGTCGGTACGGCCCGAGGGATGGCCTCGGGACCTGTTGCTTTCCCCGGGGGCCTCTCCGTACGAGCGGTCTGACCTCGGCTGAGTTGGACCTGTCTCCGGGGGCCAACTGGCGAGAGGCGAGGGATCGGCCGACCTCGGCTTAGGTGGACCCCTACTGGGTGGACACCTGGCGAGGTGGCAGGAGGTCGCCTGGCTTCGGCCGAGGTGGACTCGTCTCCGGGTGGCCACCTGGCGCAAGGCGGGGGGTCAGCCGACCTCGGCCTAGGTGGACCCCTCCTGGGTGGACACCTGGCGAGGTGGCAGAAGATCGCCTGGCTTCGGCCGAGGTGGACCCGTCCCGGGTGGCCACCTGGCGCAAGGCGGAGGGTCAGCCGACCTCGGCCTAGGTGGACCCCTCCTGGGTGGACACCTGGCGAGGTGGCAGAAGATCGCCTGGCTTCGGCCGAGGTGGACCCGTCTCCGGGTGGCCACCTGGCGCAAGGCGGAGGGTCAGCCGACCTCGGCCGACCTTACTCGGGGCGGACTCCTCCGAGCCCGGGCGCAGATGAGTCGGTGGGGGAACTCCGCGCCGAACTTGACCTCGGCGGGAGCTGTTTGCTTCAGATAGTCGTCGGGCGGTGCGGTCTTGCCGACCCTAGCTTTGAGGACGTGGCGCTGATTCTGGCAGGGAAACTCGCACGTGGCTCGCTCGTATTCGGCTGGCTCGCTCGTATTCGGCGATACCTGAGCCTGGCCACGTCACTGTCACGGCTGTAACAGTTGCCCCCCAGCCCGCCGTTCCGTCGGGGCATCGTAAAACGGAACGTCGGGATTAATTGCAGACATGACGTGGGGAGGCGAAGATCTTGCATCATAATTGGCACGATCTCCATTCGTCGTGGCTCGATGTGGCTGAAGACCTATGGGGGGTCGCCACGCGTCGTCCACTTGCCCGTAATCAATGCGTCGCTTCGGGGCAGAGGCCGTTACTCTGCTAACGAGGCGACGGTGTCGGGCGTGCGCCCACGTGGCGACCATCCAGTGGTCCGAGGCGGAATGATGGGTACGGCTGCTGCCGGCTGAGTTTGAAAGGGAGGGGACTTTCCAGAACGAGGCCTTTTCCCTTGCTTCGTGGGCGGTTTGCTGCAGGCTAACAACTTCTGCCGCTCGCGCCCGTCTGTGCATTTTTGGGTGAGTGTCTTCTTCTCCTTCTCTAGCCCCCTTCCTCTCTCATTTCTTATTCAGTTTCTTTGTCCTTTCCTTCCCCATGGCGCGCCGTCGCCATGTCTCTTCTAACCCGGACGAGGCCGGTCCATCCCGGCCGAGGACTCCATCTTCTTCTCCTCGGATGAGGAGGTAATTCCAGAGGAGGTCCGCCGGCGCTTGCAACCCGGGGGTGTCACTATTGGCATCCCCAGGGGGGTCCGGTCCCCTCCGGTTGCGCCTGCCGTGCCCCTCCGTTCACTCCCCGCCTTGGCTTCTCTTCCTGCTCCGCCACTTCTTCCCGCCGGTCCCTCCGGTCATGCCTCTACCATGACCGAAGGTGATCTTTCTCTGCTCCGGGATGCCTATGGCATCCCGGGATCTGTTCGTCTGTTTGCTCCGCGGTCCGGGGAGCGTGTCACCATGAGCGGCCCCGGCCGCATTGCCTTCTACGAAGACTTCCTCCTCGGGGGTCTTCGTTTTCCTCTGCACCCTTTTTTCCTTTCCTTTCTCAGCCATTTCCGGCTCGTCCCGGCTCAGCTGGCTCCTAATGCCATCCGGGTCATCTTCTCCTTCATTGTCTTCTGCCATTTCCACGGGTTCGTTGCCCGTTTTTCACTCTTCAGGGCCCTGTTCACCCTGAAGAAGTGCTCCACCGATGATGGCTGGTGGTACATTTCGCCCCGGCCTAGGTGTCTCCGGTTCGACCTCCCTTCTTCGGTCAAGGGATGGAAGAGCCGGTTTTTCTTTGCTTCGGTCGACGACGTCGACTGGGCTTGGAGCGAACCGGACCGGTCGCCGAACCGGAGTTCTCGAGTCGAGCTCGCGGACCAGGAGTCTTACAGCCAGCTCCTGAGTGACGTGGTCCCGCCGCTCGAGGTTCTGCTTTCTGAGCAGAATCTTTTTGAGGCCGGCATCAGTCCCATCCGGGAGACCGGTGAGATTTGGCCCCGCATTAACTCCTGCCCTTCCCCCCTCTCTTTTTAAGATTGAACTGTCTGACCTTCTGATTTCTCCACTTTGCAGGGATGAAGTTTTCCTTAGAGAATCTTCTGGAGGGAGCGGCCCAGAGGGAGGTCGTCGACGTGGACGAGCCCGTGGTGAAGAGGGCTCGCACAGAGACGAGCCGGGAGGTCGCAGCGGCGACCGCGCCCGGCCTAGCTGCCGCTGTTTCTCCGCCCATACCTCCTCAGGGCGGCGCCCCTGGCGCCTCGGCCCCACGACCTGGCAACGCCGCCGAGAGAGCTCCGGCGCCCGCCGCTCTGCCCATCGCCGGGCCCACTCCTGTCAGCAGCCCCACGGCACCGCCAGTGGCGACCGCCGGTCCGTCGGCTGTAGCTCCAGCAGAGGGGGCAGCTGCCGCGGGGATCGGCCCGAAGGGCCCGGCGCCGGTGATCTCGCACCGAGACTCGGTCATCCTCGACCGAGGACTGGCGGAGAAGTTGATGGAGTACGCTTCCACCGCCCGGGACCGCCGAGCTCGGGGCGGCCGAGATTACGCGGATGCGCTGCTCGGCATCCTGCCCCAACTCTTCACGGTAAGTCAGAGCTTTCCCTTCTTCTTTACTTCCAATCCGAGGGCTTCTGCCTTGATACTGACATGCGCTGTTTTTGCCTCTGCAGATCGGGAACGACGTCCTCCTACTGAGGAACTACCTCGTAGGGAACGCCAAGCGGGACTCCGATCGGGAGCTAAAGCTTGGCAAACTCGCGGCCGATGTGAAGGACCTGATGGACAAGGGGGCCGAGCTGCGAGCTGAGAAGCGGGCCCTCCAGTCCGACCTGACACGTTCCGAGGAGCGGAACAAAGAATTGGAGGCCTCCTTGGCGGAGGAGCGGACCTCCAACCAGCGCCGGACTGAGGAGGATGCGGCGGAGAAGGCCCGCCTGCAGGCCCATTCCCTGTTTTTGGAGCGCCAACGGGATGAGGCCCGGCGAGAGGTGGCCGCGGCGAAGGACCGGAGCTCCTACATCAACGGGCTCCTGGAGGCGGCGAAGCGGGAAGCGCAGGAGGCCGTCCCCAAGTTCCGGGCCTCCGACGAGTTCACGTCGGAAGTCCGGGAGGCCGCCGTGGACTCCTTCCTGAAGGGGTTCCGGATGTGCCGGGAGAAGGTGGGGGCCTTCTTCCCCCAGCTGGACTTGAGTGGGGTCGTCGTCGGCGGCAGGAAGCCGGGGAGCGAGAGCAGGGTCCCCGGCGCGACCCAGGCGACACCTCAGGCGACACCTGTGGCACCTCCGGCCGGTGATGCCGCGGTCCCGGCACAGCCCCAGGAGCCGGTCGTCGTGGAGGTTGAAGAGGTGGCGCCCGCACCTCCGGCGGACGGCGCCGACCCTGCGCCCCAGTGACCTTTACTTTGTATTCTCGCTGTCTTCGTCCTCTTCTTTTTTCTTGGGGGGTTCCGGCCTGTCGGAGCTCCCAGTTTGTACTGAACACTTTGTAATGAAGACTCCTTTTTCATAAAAACTTGTCTATCATCTTTGCTTCTTTTTCTTCTTCTTTGTTTGTTTGTGAGATGTCGGTCTGGGACACCTGAGATAACTGCAGGCCTGGTCCTTCTATACTAAATCGAAGGACGGGGTCTGCAGAGCCGTGTTGCGGCAAGGCAAGAATCCTGAGCAGGTCCGACTTTGGGTTGCCTTCATGCTTGCGCGGACAGCACAGTTCCTGCACCATCTTCTGGGCCGAAACCCGGGATCCTCCGGACTGAGCTCGATGCCGCAGGCTTTCTCAAACCTTGCGCGGCTTGCTGAGCCGTGCTCCGGGCTTGCGTGGGCGAAGCGGATTCGGCGCCACCTTCCAGGCCGAAGCCCAGGATCTTCCGGACTGAGCTCGATGCCGCAGGCTTTCTCAAACCTTGCGCGGCCTGCTGAGCTGTGCTCCGGGCTTGCGTGGTCGAACTGGGTTCGACGCCACCTTCCAGGCCGAAGCCCAGGATCTTCCGGACTGAGCTCGATGCCGCAGGCTTTCTCAAACCTTGCGCGGCTTGCCGAGCTGTGCTCCGGGCTTGCGTGGTCGAACTGGGTTCGACGCCACCTTCCAGGCCGAAGCCCAGGATCTTCGCAGGCCTCCTCGCTGAAGTTTAGAGAAGAATTTTAAAGTGAAGAAGCTTTGTTCAAGGAGCCGGGAGCCTTACATCACTGGTAGTACATTCTCAGGTTCGAGGGGTTCCATGTCCGGGGGAACCTGGCACCTCCCAGTTCTTCCAAGTAACATGCCCCGTGGGGGAGGGCTTCTGCTACCCGATAAGGGCCTTCCCAGTTGGGTGAAAGCTTGCCGCACTCTCGTGGCTGGGAGGCTTCTGTACGCCGGAGGACCAAGTCCCCGGGACGAAAAACCTTCGGCCGTACTCGGGAGTTGTAATATCTGGCTACACGTTGCCGGTATGCCGCCATTCGAATTCGGGCCTTGTCCCTTGTTTCTTCGAGGAGGTCTAGGTTGAGCATCATCCTGGCCGGGTTTTCTGTCTCGTCGTATTGTTCTACGCGCAGCGTGGGTATGCTGAGCTCGATCGGGATGACTGCCTCGGCCCCGAAGACGAGGTTGAATGGGGTTTCGTCGGTAGCTGTCCTTGGAGTGGTGTGGTATGCCCAAAGAACGCTGGGAAGCTCGTCGGCCCACCTGCCCTTGGCTTGGTCTAGCCGCGTGCGGAGGCCCTGAAGAATGGTCCTGTTCGTGACCTCAGCCTCCCCGTTGGTCTGGGGGTGCGCCACCGAGGTGAAGCGATGCTTGATGCCGAGGTCGTTGCAGAAATCCCCGAACTCTCGACAGTCGAACTGGCGTCCGTTGTCGGTAACCACGGTGTGGGGGAGGCCGAAGCGGCAGACGATGGACTTCCAGAAGAATTTGGCGACGTTTGCTTCGGTGATTCTTGCCAAGGGTTCGGCTTCGACCCACTTTGTGAAGTAGTCGATGGCCACTATCAGGAACTTCCGCTGGCCGGGTGCCGGCGGGAATGGGCCCAGAAGGTCCATTCCCCACTGGGCGAATGGCCAGGGGGCTGAGAGTTGAGAGATCGGGTTGGAGGGTTGCCGCTGTACCGTGGCGTGGCGCTGGCACCGGTCGCATCTCTTCACGAAGTCAGCGGCATCCTCCTTCATCGTCTCCCAGAAGTAGCCTTGACGAAGGGCCTTGTATGCCAATGCCCTGCCCCCCACGTGGTTCCCACAGATGCCTTCGTGAATCTCCTGGAGCACAAGCTTGGCTTCTGCGGGTCCAATGCACTTGAGGAGGGGATAAGAGTAGGACCTTCGATACAGCTGCCCGTCCATCAGGACAAACCGCACGGCCTTCTTCCTGATGAGGCGAGCCGCGTCTCGGTCTTCCGGCAGAATGCCGTCGGTGATGTACGCGGCGTACTTGTCCATCCAGCCGGGCTCTTGGCTGACCTGATGGACCCCGCCGGTGCTTCGAGGCTTGGGACTTCGAGTCGCTCCACATGAGCGCGTCCCAGCATTGTGTCTGGCAGAGTCGCCAATCGAGAGAGAGCATCCGCGCGGGCGTTCTCCCCGCGGGGGATATGAAAGATGTTGAAACGCCGAAACTTGGACGCGCCCGCCTTGACGAGCTCCAGATACTTCGCCATCTGGGGGTCGTGAGCGACGTACTCCCCGGACACCTGCCCCGCCACGAGCTGGGAGTCAGTGAAAGCTCTGAGGTTGGTCACGCCCAGCTCGCGGGAGACCCTGAGTCCGGCGAGAAGCGCCTCGTACTCCGCTTGATTGTTTGTCGCGGGGGACTGGAAACGGAGCGCACATTCTGCGACGACCCCGTCGCCGTTGGCAAGGATGAGCCCAGCTCCGCTCCCTCCGGAGTTTGAGGCTCCGTCTACATGGAGGATCCAGGCGTCCTCTCCGGGCTTGTTGGCGCCGACCTCCATCGGCTGGGCCGAAGAGTCCTCCTCGGGCTCCTTGCCCAAACCTGCGCATTCGACCAAGAAATCGGCCAGCACCTGTGCCTTCATTGCCGACCTCGGTCGGTATGTAATGTCGAACTCGCTGAGTTTCAGTGCCCATTTGGCCAATCGCCCCGAGGTGTCGGGTCGGCTGAGCACCGCTTTCAGCGGTTGGTCCGTCAAGACGGCGATGGGATGCGCTTGGAAATAGGGCCTGAGACGCTGGGCAGATACTATCAGCGCAAAAACGAGTTTCTCGGGCCGGGAATACCTGAGCTCCGCGTCCGGAGGAGTTTGCTGGTATAGTACACCGGTCGCTGGATCCCGTGGTCGTCGGTTCGGACCAGGACAGAGCTGACGGCCTCCGGGGTAACGGCCAAGTAGAGGGTAAGCTCCTCCCCTTCCTCGGGCCTGGACAGCAAAGGTGGTGATGCGAGCGTCTTCTTCAACTCCTCGAAGGCCTGCTGGCATTCCTCGGTCCAGGCGAAACCATTCATCTTCCTCAGCACCTTGAAGAAGGGACGGCAGCGGTCCGCCGACCTGGAAACGAAACGGCTAAGGGCCGCAACCCGGCCGGTCAGCTGCTGCACTTGTTTCTTGGAGGCTGGCTGCTCCATGTCCAGGATAGCCTGGACCTTCTCCGGGTTGGCCTCGATTCCTCTCTGGGTCATCATGAACCCTAGGAACTTTCCGGCGGAGACCCCGAAGGCGCACTTCGCCGGATTCAGCTTCATCTGGTGGCGCCGGAGGTTGCCGAACGTCTCTGCCAGGTCGGCTACGTGGTCCGAGTCAAGTTTGCTCATTACCAGCATGTCGTCCACGTACACCTGCATGTTGCGGCCTATCTGGTCTTTGAAGACTTTATTGACCAGACGTTGGTACGTCGCCCCTGCGTTCTTGAGGCCGAAGGGCATCATCCTGTAACAGAAAGTCCCGCGATCAGTTATGAAGGCGGTACGCTCTTCGTCCTCCGGATTCATCCGGATCTGGTTGTATCCGGAGAAAGCGTCCATGAATGACAGGAGACGGTGTCCCGAGGTGGTGTCGACCAGCTGGTCGATCTTTGGCAGAGGGAAGCTGTCCTTCGGGCAAGCTCTATTGAGGTCGGTGTAGTCCACGCAGATCCTCCACTTACCGCTGCTCTTCTTTACCATGACCACATTTGCTAACCAGCTGGGGTATTGGACTTCTCGGACGAAACCGGCGGCGAGAAGTTTCTCTACCTCCTCGTCGATCGCCTTCTGCCTCTCCATGGCAAAGCTTCTCTTCTTCTGGCGGACCGGGCGGCTGCCTGGGTCCACGTTCAGGCTGTGCATGATAATCTCGGGCGGAATACCCGGCATGTCGACCGCCGACCAGGCGAACACATCGGCGTTGGCACGGAGGAACTCCAGCAGGCGGGTTCGTTCCTCTTCGGGGAGCTGGGCCCCAACTTGCACCATCTTCAGAGGGTCTGAACCAAGGGGAAAGGAGAGCAGGCGCTCTACGGGCCCTCCCCTGGGTTCCTTTTCTCTTAGGTCGAGGTCCTCGACCTCGCGGGCGAGCTCTGCGCCCTTGATGCCCGGGATTGTCTGCAGGCAGAGCGGGACTGGCTGGATCGTCCCCTTCATTTCCCCGAACCCGAAAGGCGTGGGGAACTGCACCAGCAATCTCCTTGTGGAGATAGTGGCGTCTAGTCGGTTGAGCCCCGGTCGCCCAAGGATGGCGTTGTAAGGGGAAGGGATCTTGACTACAGTGAAAGTTACCATGATGGTCGCCTGCCGAGGTGGGGATCCGGCGGTAACTGGGAGAGTGATCTCCCCTTCGACTCCCACGGAGTCCCCTGTAAAACCTACCAGTGGGGTGTGCACTGGCTTTAGCTGGTCGAGAGACAAGTTCATCCGAGAGAAAGCGTCATAAAAAAGTACATCGGCCGAGCTTCCACTATCCACCATGATTCGATGTACAGGATGTTTCGCGATGGTCATTTCGACCACCACGGCATCATTGTTCACATTGTCATTAGACTCCCCTCCCTTGGGAGGGGTTACATTCTCCGGGACTTCCCGGGCTCTCTTCTCTGCTCGGCCAGATCCGCGTGAGATCATGCCCACGGGCCTCTCTGTTGGCCGGTTGTCGATCGCAGGGACAGGTGGCAGGGCCGCGAGCGGCTGCTTTTCGGAGGGAGCCTCGTTCTTGACGAACTTCCGGAGGTATCCCCTCCCGATCAGCTCCTCGATCTCCCGCTTCAGGTGGCGGCACTCCTCCGTGTCATGCCCGTGCTCGCGGTGGAATTGGCAGTACTTTGATTTGTCTCGGGCTGCCCTCGGGTTCTGAGGTGGAGGTCGGCGGAGATAACGCTCGCCCTCGATTTCCATAAGGATTTTGGCTCGAGGTGCGAGGAGAGGGGTGTACCTCCGCTCGGGGGCAGATTCGGCCCTCGGCCTTGGGTTCGGGCGAGGGTCGACTGGTGGCCCGGGCCTCCGAGCTCCCGGGGCGTCTCTCGGGGTCGACTTCTTCAAAATCTTCCCGTCCAGCTCTCGACGGGTGCGGTCGGCCTCCTCCGCTCGGATGTACTTGTGGGCGCGGAGGAGGAGCTCGGAATACGTCCTGGGCGGCTTCTTGTCCAGGGAATAGGTCAGGCGGGACGTCTTGAGCCCGCGCTTTAGAGCCAGCATGGCGACGGGCTCGTCTAAGCTGTAGATCTCCAGGGCCGCGGTCTTAAATCGGGCGATGTAGTCACGGAGCAGCTCCTGGTCCTGCTGGCGGACGGAGAAGAGGCTGTCCACCTCCCTTGGCACCTTTCGACAAGCGTCGAAATGCGCCACAAACTTTCCTTCCAGCTGCTGGAAGGAGCGAATGGATCCGGGCTCGAGACGGGCGAACCAGACTCGGGCGGCCTTCCGAAGGGTTGCAGGGAAGGCGATGCACAGAAGGGCGTTGGTGGCGCCCTGGACCCTCATGAGAGCTTTATAACTCTCCAAATGGTCCAGGGGGTCGGTGGTCCCGTCGTAAGGGTCCACCTGTGGCATGCGGAACCGTTTCGGGATCGGTTCCGCCTGAATTTCTTCGGAGAAAGGGGGGCGGGAGTCGTAGCCCGCCGGGTCAGCTGACGAGTTCTGCAGGTCGGCAAACCGTCGGGCGAACTCCGCCAACTTGCGCTCGTGCTCTTCTAGGCGCCTCTCGGCCTGGCGCCTGATGGCTTCATCGGTGGAGTCTTCCACCGAGACTGCGTGTGAGGGAGGCGCCGATTGGTCTCGGCGCGGGGTCCGGACCCGGCGTCGCTTGCTGCGATGCGCCGTCTCGGCCCCATCGGCCGGGGATCGACTCTCGTGATCCTCCGAGCCGGAATAGTCTTTCTTCGGGGGAGCTTGGCGGCTCTCTCGGGGGTTGGAGATGGCTTGCGGATGGGACGGCCTGCCCTGGATTGAGCGCAGGCTCCCACGCTGTCCCGCGACCCGAGCCGCGGGGGTCCCCGGCTGCGGCTGAGTGGCCAGGGACCGTTGCTGATGCTGGAGCTGTCGGACCGCTGAGGTCAAGGTCTGCAGCTGCTGGACGATGGCCGCAAGGGATCCGTCCGCCGGGGTAGGCTGCTGCATAAGAGGAGGGGGAGCCGGAAGCTCCCGTTCGGGGGTGTGGCCCCCCGGTGGGGAGTGGGCTTCTCCCACATGGCTGGTGGACGCCTCGCGACCACGAGTGACCACCATTGCTAGAGAGCGTGACACCTGCAAAAAGCTAGTTCCCACTAGGGGTTAGTGTCCTGCCCCCCTACCTGGCGCGCCAATCTGTTGCCGTCCTCGTCGCCGCGCCCGTGCCGAGGATCAACCGATCCTCCCTGACCGCCTGGCAAGGGAGCCTCCCTTCCTGCGAGAAACCTGCAACAAAGGGGTTAGAGGACCCTGGCCGGGGATTCCGGCGAGGGGGCTCCGACGGTCAAGTCAGTAGACGACGTGGGGGAACAGACTCTCGCTCCCAGGCCCTCTAAAGGGTCCCAGGTTTGGAGAGTTAACTCGTGAAGGGGAAGCGCCGGGGACCGGAATCTCGGCTGGGCCTGCCTGCCGAGCTCGCGTCCAGTATTCCCCTCTCGGGATCTCTGGCTTTTTTCTCGGAGCGAGGCCTTGTGCCGGTGCTTCCTTCTTGTCCCCAGGCTAGTTGGCTTACCTCGCAGTCTCCGGATCCCTCCTCCTTTATCTCCCTCCGTTGTGTGCTTTCCATCGTGTGCTTGTCCTTTTCCTCCTCGAAAACTCCTCTCCCCTGTCTTCCTTTCTTTTCCCTTTTTGGTGAAGGAGGCCAGGCGGCTTTCCGACCTCGTCCACCGGGCCCAGCAGGGAGAAGGCAAGGACAGAAGAGAAAAGGAGGAGGGGGGCGGCGCTGGCAGAGCGGCCAGTCGTCAGGCTTCGGGCTCCGTGAGAGTGCTCTTTTCCCCGAGGGTGGGCGCCATCCGTTTACGGGGCCCGTTCCGTCAGGATCGGGTCTCTCGACTGCGGGACCTTTCGGGCCAATGTAAGTGACGTTCCGCGTGCCGCCGCCCTCCGTACGGGACGCCGTCTGGGGTCGGTACGGCCCGAGGGATGGCCTCGGGACCTGTTGCTTTCCCCGGGGGCCTCTCCGTACGAGCGGTCTGACCTCGGCTGAGTTGGACCTGTCTCCGGGGGCCAACTGGCGAGAGGCGAGGGATCGGCCGACCTCGGCTTAGGTGGACCCCTACTGGGTGGACACCTGGCGAGGTGGCAGGAGGTCGCCTGGCTTCGGCCGAGGTGGACTCGTCTCCGGGTGGCCACCTGGCGCAAGGCGGGGGGTCAGCCGACCTCGGCCTAGGTGGACCCCTCCTGGGTGGACACCTGGCGAGGTGGCAGAAGATCGCCTGGCTTCGGCCGAGGTGGACCCGTCCCCGGGTGGCCACCTGGCGCAAGGCGGAGGGTCAGCCGACCTCGGCCTAGGTGGACCCCTCCTGGGTGGACACCTGGCGAGGTGGCAGAAGATCGCCTGGCTTCGGCCGAGGTGGACCCGTCTCCGGGTGGCCACCTGGCGCAAGGCGGAGGGTCAGCCGACCTCGGCCGACCTTACTCGGGGCGGACTCCTCCGAGCCCGGGCGCAGATGAGTCGGTGGGGGAACTCCGCGCCGAACTTGACCTCGGCGGGAGCTGTTTGCTTCAGATAGTCGTCGGGCGGTGCGGTCTTGCCGACCCTAGCTTTGAGGACGTGGCGCTGATTCTGGCAGGGAAACTCGCACGTGGCTCGCTCGTATTCGGCTGGCTCGCTCGTATTCGGCGATACCTGAGCCTGGCCACGTCACTGTCACGGCTGTAACACACACCATGTATTTTATGTATTTTTTTAATTGTGTTAAACAGACATATGTGTAACAAACTAATATTAAATTGTAATGTATTATATATTTCGATTTATATTTGGATTTATGTTTGGATGCGTGATGAATGCCTGGAATGAAATTGGAATACGAGCTATTTATGTACAGGTTAAAAAAAATTGTATAGATTTTAAATTTTAAAATAATTATTTATTTTTTTCTAAAAATGAAATTTCTGATGCTTTAAAGTGTCGGGAATAACTTTATGCCATGACTTATTACCAACGCTTTAAAACCGTTAGGAATAACATTATTCCCGATGCTTTAAAGTGTCGGGAATAACTTTTTGCCATGACTTATTACCAACGCTTTAAAACCGTTAGGAATAACATTATTCCCGATGCTTTAAAGCATCGGGAATTACTCTTATTTTCGACACTTTAAAGCGTCGAAAAAAATTTATTACCGATGCTTTTTAAAAGCATCGAGAATTATGTTATTCCCGATACTTTTTAAAACCATCAGGAATAACATTATTCCCGATGCTTTAAAGCGTCGGGAATTACTTTTATTTCCGACACTTTAAAGCATCAAGAAAAATTTATCACCGACGCTTTTTAAAAGCATCGGCAATAAGTTTATTACCGGCGCTTTAAAGTATCGGTAATAACAGTAATTTCCAACACTTTAAAGCATCGGAAAAACTCCTGATGCTTTTGCAACACTTTTGCAAAGTGTCGGGAAAAACTATCTCCACTCTTCATTTTGCGATGCTTTTGCAAGCATCGAAAATATTTTTAGCGATGCTTTAAAGCATTGAAAAGATCAATTTAAGCATCGGGAAAGGTCCTGTTTACTGTAGTGGGAGAAGCTTGATGGAGCCATCAACATCGCCCTTCTCGTCACCTTCTCCATCGTGTATTTCTGAAAACTCTCCTTTCTAAGAGAGGATTGATCGAGATCCATTCCTGGCATGCCAATCTGTTGCGGTTAAATCACTCGTTGTTGAGGCTTCGATGGCATCGGGCATCCCGCTCACTCTTCCCATCGAGCTCCCGGGCACGGATGGACACCTGCAAAAGACCCCGAACCGATTTTCGGTGGGGGACACTCCGATGCTCAAGTCAGTGGGTGGTCTAGGCAACGACATAATGGATAATTCAAGAATAGCATAGATGAAAAAGAGAGTGAGTTGAGTAGTCTAGCTTGGGCCTGTTGGCCTTAGACCTTGCTTACCTTTGGGATGTCCTCTCTTACCCTATTTATAGAGGTTGTAATAACCAAATATGGTTATAGTTGTTGTAACCGAATAACCAAATAACCGAAGGTGGTTGTAATCGAATAACCAAATAACCGAAGGTGGTTGTAGCCGAATAACCGAATGTGGTTATAACCGAATAACCAAATATTCGAAAGTAGTTGGGGTGGTTATGATAAATGAGGCCAAGTGATAGGGTCATAATATAGTTTATTGATAAGAGACTTTGTCATATATAGGCTATCCAATTTATGCCATACACTTTTAGTTATATCAAGATCCATAATATTGCGGAAAACTTTATCACTCAAACTCGAAAACAAAGTTCCTAGAGCTCTCTCTTTGATTTCCTCTTTGGCAGTCTCAGTATCTCCTGGGATTGCATCCATATCCTTGAGGGCTATTACCACGTCCTCCTTAACGAACAGATATTTCATTCTTACCTTCTATAGTATAAATTCACCTATACCGTCAAATATCGCTATTTCATGCCTTGCAGTAGTAGAATAAAACATAACTACCTCTTGGGCCATTGATGAACTTTGTTGCCAATCAGATACCATCCAAGTACTTTGATACCAGTTGTTGGAGATGCGCACAGCAGATCGGATCGCTTTATGCTTCTATTTAATTATGTTCTCTCACTCAGGCAATTTATCGAACACTTCACAAGCATAAATAATAAATACAAGAAAAATAAAAAAATTATGTGGTTCGGCAAAATTGTCTACATCTACAATAGAAGATGAGCAATCCACTATGTGACCATCTCGAAATTAGATATAAAGATGATACAAATATCCAAATTATAGAGTTCTGAAATAATAACAAAAGAGATATAAATAATCCGTAACAATAAACTAAATTGACAATATCTTTCTCGGCCTTGGTTATGAATCAAGAAAAGATAATCTGAAAGATAGATCAATACCTTCTCGACCACAATAATCAAAAAAAAGATATTTTTTCGGACAGGGATCAAAAGAATTGGATCAAAGAACTGTGATGAGTAGAGAGTAATTGAAACTTAGGGGACTTCATAGAACTAAAAGTCTCGTACTTTTTAAAAAAAAATAATAAAAAAGAGTTCCAAAAAATCATGCCACTCGTCAAAAAAAAATTTATGCTGCTCGCCAGAGAAAAAAATAGGTTTCAAAATTTTTTTAAGAAAAAATTAAATGGTAAAAGAATCTTAATAAAAAAAATATATATTTGGAACAAATAATAATAAATAAAATTCAAAGCACTCAATGATCAACGGTGGCTTTTAAGCAGGAGCGTAGCTTATCATTGATTGATTAGGGAAACAAAATGAGGAGAATCTCCTCCGGCAGCAAAGCTCTGACAAAGCGTGCTTCCTGTCAAAAGAAACTGAGAAACTTATCTCCTCCTTTTTGTACCTTATTCAATTTTTGTAATTAGTTTATTTATTTATTTATTGATATTGATTCTTAGTAGAATAATGCAAAAATTATAGGCGGACTTCGAAGTTTTCTAACTGTAGCAAACCCTCATCTATTTGTCTTTATTTCATCATTGCGATGCTCATATAGTCTATATCTCCTTTCTGTTGTTTTTATTCTCCATTTGGTCCGATGCTTTCTTCGAACAACCAATATAGATACGCTGATATTTTGGATAATAAATTACCTGTAATTTTTCCACCATCTTAGCTTTTGTGCGTACTTTGTATCCTGCACCATTCCGGAATAGCAGAGGAGATTTCGGGCTTCAATTTTTTTTTTTAAAAAAAAAAAAAGAAAAAAAATTGATGAATATTTAGATTTGCTTGATTCCACCAGGTGGATTTACCCTACCTTTCATTTGAAAAGTCTTACACTGCCAATTCTCTTTTCTTGAATTCCCTGTCAACCGATGCAATCTTTTGTTTCTATTTTATTGTTTATTCCTGCAATCCAACAGTCCTCCATGAAGATAAAGTTGAAGCTACAAGCCATAGGGGAAATAATGGGAACGAATGCATTCATAATATATATATATATATTTCCTTGCAACTTTTTCCTTTTCAAATCCATTCCCCAAGAAACATGATACACCAGATGAGGTCTTATCATGGCGCATGAAATGTCAACCTGGATGTTCCATACATCAGGCAGGAATCTTGCCTTTCTTTAATTTCCTTTCCACCGTGTGAAAACGTCATACCTAACATTAAGTTCTTAGAATAGTGTGGGGGTATATATGAGATCGAGTGAAACATTTTCCTTCCAATTATTAATGCCCTTGGACCCTCATTGTCCAAACAGCATCAACAAATCAGATGGCTTCTTTTCTTTTCTAATTGCAAGGACCAACAAAATAAACATATGATTTCTTTAAAAACAAGCTACGATTGTTCACTACCATGCAAGCATCTAAAACCACTGCTATCAAAGTTTTAAGTAACATAAAGCAAAAGACTGCAATTTTTGCGCTGAGTCTCCCTCTATGCACGTTTTGTCAGGCCCACTCTAATTTCCATGGGACATCCTCCTCAGCACGCTAAATTAGAACTAAACTCACCTCATACTTAGAAGGGGCAACACAAAACCAAGCGGTGGTTCAAGGGAAAAAAAAAAAAAGGGTACAGTTTACCGATTAGATAGAAAGAGGAAGAAGGCTACTAAAGTATACTTTCCCTTTTTCTCCTGTACCGGTGTTATCATCTCGCGGTAAAAATGGGGACCAACCAAACGTGCCGAGAGGACAGAGGCTGTGCGTAGAAGTAGGGGAAAGCAGGGGGTGGCCGATTCAAGAAACGCTGGTGCTCCTTTACTGACTTTTTTTTTTTTTTTTGGATTAAACGTCAAATCACATCATCTTTCTCTCTCTGTCTCTTGGATCATCTAATCCTTCGTTTTCGCCGTTGGATGGCTTTCGGGGGCCAGAGGCTGCAGGCATGCAGTCCCATATATATCGAATAGAGCACCCTTGTGGGTGTTTAATAAGTGTAGTGGAAGAGTAAGGTGTGGAGGATAGAATCCATTCATGAAGGAGAAGTACTCTTTGCAACTGACCCTTTCCACCGCCACCTCCACCACCACCACCACGACCCTTCTTTGCAAGAAGCTAGTAGTAGTTGCATAGTCTCTCTCTCTCTCTCTCTCTCTAGCCAGAGTTGAATTTTCTGGTTTCCTCGGCAGCCACATCAACAGCAGTGGAAATGACTAAAGATGATGACTTTAAGCTCCTCAAGATACAGGTATCACATCCTTGCCCTCTGTCCCTCTCTCTCTCTCTCTCTCTTACATATCCTCGGTATGTCTTGAGAAAAGGGGAAGGCAGTGAAGGGAGCTGTTTTGATTTGTTTGTTTGTATGTTGTTTCTTGCAGACGTTCATCCTCAAAGTGCACATACACTGTGATGGGTGTAAGCAGGAGGTCAAGAAGCTTCTTCAAAGGATAGAAGGTACATTTCTTATCCATATAGCTGTCAATTCAAGAAAGGAAAAAGAGAGAAAAATTCCAAAAGTTAAGGTGAGATAATACTGATGAATTTTTTAAAAATATATTTTCCTATTTCTTCTTAAATTTGATAATAAATCATGGTCCGGAAATATCTTGATATGGAAATTGGTAGTTGAAATATTCAAACAGTTGCGGGCATCCATTTTATTCAATCTCTTCTATTGTCTCCAGCCTTTAATTGTATATTTTTTCTTTGATGCAAATGGAGGAAGAATACAAATCTAAAAAATCGTGTACAAGGAACTAGACAGTTTCAGAGCAATTGGATACAGTCCCCGTCTCGATCTTCTCAGAAAGTTTTGATGGCATAACTAAGTGTATTAAAGTTGCCTCCCATTTTAAACAGTTTTCCTGTATAAAACTTCTTCTATTGGGAAAGTGGCGAGGACGGATGGAAATGTCCTTCCACCTCCACAATAAACAAATCTATAGATTTCTTAATACATCCGGAGGCTGTCCTTTTCTTCTTCTTGTGGTTCAGGGCCTTAGTTTTCTTGTCGCTGTTGGGTCATTACCCCAGCTAAAAACTCTAATCAAAGAAACATATATATATATATGTTTTGTTTTTGTATACCTTTTTGCTAAACGATACTGGTAACAGGCAACAGGTTTAAATCTGGATACCATGTTCCTGGTTCCGTGTGACCATCTTGTTTAGCTTGTGCACGCATATCTGATCTTTTCTCCATTTCATTCAGGAGTGTATTTGGTCAGCATAGATGCGGAGCATCAGAAGGTCACGGTCTCAGGAAATGTGGACTCCAATACCCTGATCAAGAAGCTGGCCAGATCGGGCAAGCATGCAGAGCTCTGGACTCAGAAGCCCAGCAACCACAGCCACAAGCCCGACCAGCAGCAGCAAGCTGTCCATTCCCTTAAAGGCGGCAACAAGAACGGCAAAAGCCAGCCCAACCAGGCCTTCGTTCAAGGACTCAAAGCCTTCAAGAACCAGCAACAGAAGTTTGATTCCTTCAGCTCCGACGATGAGGACTACGACGACGACGATGAGGAAGAAGTTGATGAGCTTCGGCTCCTTGGTGATAAGATGAATCAACTCAATCTACCGAGGCAGGCAAACAATGCAGCAGCTAATGCTAAGAAAGATGTCATTGCTTCTGGGAATGGCAACAATGTAGCAGGAAAGAAAGGGGGTGGAAACCCCAACCAGAATGTGGGACTAAAGGGCCCGAATGGGCCAGACCAGAAGGGCTTAAACGCAGAACTCCCCAACTACAGGATTGGTAACGTTGCCCACTTGGGTGGTGGCGGTCTTAATGCAGGGGAAGGCAGGAGGGTGAGTGACATCAATGGCTTGATGGGCATGGGAGGGCTCCAAGGCCATGGTGGGAACAATGGGTTTGGGTTACAGCAGCAGCAGCAGCAGCAGCAGCAGCTAGGAAACACCTTCTCCACAGGCTTCCCGGCGAATGGTGGTGGTGGGCTTGGTGGGGCCCATCGGGCACCCATGATGGGGAACCTGCAAGCCTATCAGAACCATCCATCAGCCATGATGATGAACTCTAGAGGACTCAACAACAGCATGCTGATGAATGAAAGCAGGTACATGCAACCCCAGATGATGTACAATAGGGCTCCCCAGATCCCACCCTACACTGGCTATTACTATCCCTACTATCCAAGCCTTTATCCCTACTACCAGTCAGAGACCGGTGACTATGCTGCCCATCTTTTCAGTGATGAGAACACCGGTAGCTGTGCTGTGATGTAGTAGAAGGTTATAGGTTGCACCAGGATTTGAAGGTTGTGAGGTATGTGATAAAAAAAAAGTTCTAGGTACTCTTGGGTGGTTTTTCTTTTCGTTTCTCCTGTTGTCAAGGCTTGCTATAGAAGGGTACGTATGGTGCTATTTGACACCGATGGCAACCTGGGATATTTATTTGAAGCAGGTATTAAAAGTTTATAGTACTATCTTTCCTATCAGCTGCCTTGGCTTTACACTGACTCGTTCTCTTATTTGGGTTTTGGAGTGTGTGCCTGTGGGCTTTGCAAGCTCTAATTATCATGCCCATGTGATACTGGTATGTATGTGAATTGATAAATATAGTGCATTGAATGGATTGTTGATGAGAGGGCTGGTCAACTAGGCTTTGCTGACAGATTTTGTCTCTTGCCTTTTGTGTGCGAGAGATATCATGACAGTGGAGTAGCTTGCAGCATCCCATGTGACAATATTTTAGCAATTTTAGCCCCCTTAGAAGAATTCATATAAAATTTTCATGATGGATAAGTTAGCATAGTATATATGAGTACCTTAACAGGATGAGTTAATGGTAAAGCACTGGTATATGCGTATCCGCATTGTATCAGTGTTTTCGATTCTGCTCGGTTTCGAACTCCATGGAACATGGTCAACCAAATTACTCGTGCAACTTGGTTACGAGTGTGTTTTAGTTGATTAATCTGTTTATGTCTCGACTAAGGATCATAATTTCCAAGCAAATTCATGTTCCTTTATCTTTTGGCATCTCGAAAATTTGGATTTTTCAAAAACAAGTTCTTAATTTAGGAGACTCTGTATGATAGTTAGAAGTTTTAAAAGAATAATGCAATTTGCTAAATTTCAATGCGAGACAGGAAAGGTTTTGTTTACTTGAATGAGTCGATGTTTTCTTCTTTTTTTTAAATATATATATATATATATATTTTTAATACGTGCATGCCTTTAATTTGAAACATATGATACCTAGGTCGAGGGAACTGTATTTTTCCTTGCGACTTGTAGAGTAAAACACTCCGTGTTTGGATTTTAGACTTGCTTAAAATTTCTGAAGCCTGGGCTTTTGTTACCATGGGTTTGCTACTTCGTACGTAGTGAAGAACTGGATGCTAGCTGTTATCAAAAAAGAACTAGATGCAACCAAACTAATGGATTCATAGGGTTGCCAGGCTGCTTTTCCTGCTGCTTAATTTCACTTCGCCAACAACTACGTACTCATATTTCAAAGACACCGACAACTCGTGATGACCTCACCGTTGCTAAACCAGCATCCTCACAAGCTTTTAGCCTAGGAGTTGATCGTTCCAAGGACAGCTAATAGGTGTTGTGAGGGATCCTATGACACCTAAGGATAGATCTTTCGTAGTCTTGAGATACATCCACGCACACACGCACACGCACAGATCAAGTAGTCATAACTCGTCTAGCTTCACTAATCCTGAAGTCTTCCAAGCTTGTTAGTTTAGTATAGCTCATATAAAAGAATGCAAGTGCTGATGGCCAGAGTTGACACTATCCTAGGAGGAATGGGTGAGTAGTTTCACCATCACATGTAAAGCTTGTTTTCTCTTTGGGTACTCCTTCAATTTCCTGATCACACGTTTCAAGGAATGGCAAAGCGGTGGCTTGCGCCTCTTGCAGGAAAGCTGTTGGTCGATCTCCCAAAATACACCCACCCTCACGATATGTAATGTTTTCTGTCATGATGGAACATCCATAATTCTTATTAAAAGAAGAAAATACATAAAGGATGACAAGAACATGTCGATCGAGGAAACAACCACATTGAAAGTGACTTGGCATTAAAGTATTTAATGCCACTTCTTTCCTCCGTCAACTAAAATTCACTGTCTGAAAGCTAGACAGCATCTAGCTCCTCCTTTTTTTTTAAAAAAAAAAAGGCAGCCAGGGAGGGAAAGCCCATGACCCCGTGACATACGCACCGGTCCTCCCACTTTTGGATGGTAAAGAGATCTCATAGATGTGAAAGGAGAGTTAGGGACATGAAGTGATCCAAGCCAAAGAGAAGTAGGCTACCCAAAAGCTGGATTAACTGATAAAGTTGCGCATCCAAGGCGCAACCAACTACGAAACCTCTTTGCTAGCCCCTTGCTTTTGGTACAAGTGAAATGATACGAGGACAGAAAGCGTGAGAATTTAGGTGCCACATTTTATTTTTATTTTTATTTTTTTATAGATGAATCAGGGTTGCTTGGTGAGGAGAGCCCATCCTCCTTTGACTTGCGCGCGCGGAGCGTGGTAGCTGGAGCACGCGGGCCTGGTTTCGGGTCCCACCGCCCACGCTCTATATTCCATTCACGATCGCCAAATCCACCACCATATCTGATGTCTTGTATCCATTCATGTCACGGGTTGCTCGGAGTTCTATGACGTGGGGGGTGGATACATGCAGCTTATTTGAATGCCTATAATTTAAATTATATAATAAATTAAATTATTTATTAGGTTGCGAACTTAACAAAAATGACTATGATATGAATTGCAGCTATTTAAATAGATATCTTATTTTTTTTAAAAAAAAGAAAAAAATTAATTCCCGTCTCCTTTCCTCTTGTCCACTCCACCTTGATCGTAGCTCCCTTTCTCCTCCGTCTTTACAGTCCCATGCACCATATCTAGCCCCCCTGCCCATCCCTCTCCTTCACTTTTTCTATCATTAATTCAAGATCTGCACTGGTGCAGCCTGCTCTCTCCCGATGGATTATTGTTCTGGCTCTGATTAGCATGGACTTCGACATCGATCCTTTTCATTTAGAACCCCTTCATTTTTGTATTTGTAAAGTGCTCCAACTTTACATTCTCCTGAAATGTGTTGGACGGAATGTCCATCAAATATATATATATATATATCTTTTCCTAAGCCCTCTTAAAAATACTGATAGGCTTTATTGTAAATCAACTAGTACAATTTAAATTACAATACAATTTGATTATAACTTCAACTAAAAGGCTTTAGACACTCCTTGCGGTGGAAAGCACGATAGTCAAAATAAATAAATAAAGCAGTATATGATATTGGTGTTTCTACTCGATAACTTAAAGAAATTATATTTATCTACTGTGATGGAACCGGGACAATTTAATGATCGTCCATCTCCGTACTCCATAATTCTCGTACATTTGCAGTTTTGCCTGTAGGTACTGTCAGGACCAAAACCTGGTATAGGATTTTTTTTTTTTTTTGATAGGCTTTTAATCTGCGGTAAATCATACATTTCAAGACAGGAGCACAAACCGTTTCAACAAAAAGGTACGAACCTATTCCATTGAATTCTACCGACATACAACGTACAGTGTGTGCGCATCAAGATAAAGCCTGAAGATATGGAATATGGAAGTTAGCTACGGCCTCTCAATGTCATGCCACGTACGCTTGGTAGTAATTAATCCAAAGCTCGACATTCATATTTCTTGATGGCGCTTAATTAATGGCAGATTGAGAGATGAACTTGCCGGAGAAGCGGTTGAGATCCCTCATGTCATGTCGCATATGTAATAAATTTTCTTCCCCGGTTCACCCCATGAGATTAAACCTTGGACCTGCAAACCCTAAACTTGGTCGAATCATAATCCAGGTGCATGCTAATTTTATCACGCCGCCTCTCCATTCTTAACCAAACCAACCACCCAACCTATCAGGATCCAGGTGCATGTCTCTCAAATTATATCCTCCTAATTTCATTTTAAACTGACTAAATTCAAACTTAAAAAAAACCTTGTTATGGTCCAGTTCGATCAACTTTGATTTCTAGCTAGGTAAATAAACGGAAACCGGGGCCAAAATTGACCAACCCGCACTGCTACACATCCACTTCATGCTTTCAAAGGAAAAAAGAACGCCAACCTTTTCAAATTGCTGCAAAAGAACGCTTACTTGATAAGGTTATCTAATTCTAGCTTTCAAGAATACATGCTTTGGTACGATTCACCGATCCTGAAGTTTTTTTTTTTTTTAAAAAAAAAAAAAAATTTCAAGTATAAATTTAGAAACAGTGTATGCTTTCTTGGAATAAATCTTAGGATCTCTAAGGTAGTGCTTGGTAACGGAATAAGGATTTTTGGAATAGGGATTGGTATTCTTCAAGAATAGGTTATTCTTGTTGTTATTCTCGATTTGTGTTTGGATGAAAATCTGGTATTCCACCTTATTCCAGTGTAATTAATGCAGTGTTATTCTAAATGATGTTTGGATGAGACGGGAATAAGTCGGTATTCCACCAAGAATAGGGAAGGAATTTTTTGAAATTCCAAAAATACCCCTACTCAAATATTAATATAAAATGAGTTATAAAATTCTTTTTAATTTTATATTTAAATAAATATATTATTATATTAATAATAATTTAATAATATGATATATTAAAAAGATGTTATACCAAATAATTTATTAGTATGGTTTATGTAAATATTAAATTAAAAATAATTTATTAATATTAAATTTAAATTCTGATATAAATATTAAATTAAAAATAAATTTATATAAAAGATCAAATCACCCCTGGAATACGAAAACAGGAATTACCCTATTCCACTGAAAAGGTGGAATAGGAATTCTGGAATTACTACGTTTGACCAGAATAAGGAATAGCTCTTATTCCCCCTCGATTTCGGAGCCGTTTGGGAGAATAAGAGGCTTATTCCCCTTATTCTCCGTTGTATTCCGCAACCAAACAGGCCCTAAAAGTTTCTAGGATTTCCTCAGCTGAGTCGCAGTCACCTCGGCAAGTCTTCGTTTCCTTCTACAATACTGGCCTGGTGTGTGCATGCGAATGGAAGTCGACTCGTGCACGGTAGTTCGATAGATCTCGGGGAGCAGCAGCTATCAACATCCTGACTTGGTCGACTTTAGGCCCATTTGCTGTTGTGCACTTGGTTCTGGACCTTCGGGGCAGATGCTTTGCGACGAGTTAACCTGGTAATCGGGCTCTGCGACTCTGACATATAAACAGCATATATAAATTCCGAACATGTAACGGTTCTACACCTGGGTCATGGGAGTTGGCCAAGCCCACACCATCCCAAAATAATTTGAAGACAAGCCCTCAAAAGTGTTAACGTGATATGATTGTCGCGCACTAGAGCCTAAGGAGGCAAGGCCGTCCTTGTTCTTAGCCATGTCGAGGCCGACAAAAATCATGCAAGCTTGGATGTTTATCTCACGTCCATATAGAGCCCTCAACCCCGCAAGCCGAAAGTTGCCAACGCTAAGCCCTAATTGGCAGTCCACCTGACATGCTAACCCTTTTAAGTCCGTGCAGCGTTAGGCATAATATCATGCAGCTTTAATGGTCAAGGATTCTGAATTCCAGCGTCTCATTTCGGTTGTCGCAGTAGGCAGGTTAGCTGCGAGAAAATCACTTCATCCCTGGCCGAAGTAGAAGGTGCAAGATAATCTGAAATGATCGAGATACTCGGGTATCTTGACTAGTACACCGATGAAATACGGTCCAAGTATTTCGATATTGTTGTCGTTGGATCTTCTGAACCAGGCTCTCTTGATCGGGCTCATGGAGTGCGCATCTCCCGGTTCCTGCAAAAAAGGTCTCACGGACCAGTGGTATTCCGGCACGGGACACTCCGATAGCTATGTCAGTGACAGACTTGGAGCAACAGAATGGAGAGATCACAAAGAGATAGCTCGTTGGGAAGGAAGACCCTTTGCCTACCTCAAAATCCCTCTCTTACCTTATATAGGCGTCGAACTTTACCGGAATCTACTAGGGGTTAGACTGGAAATGACCGATCTGGTTCTCATTTCTTTCGATAAACATTCTGCTTTTCCCTTGTGATGGTGCATAACAAACTTATCTAAAATCTGATGATGATGGCAACACAGAGGTGTTTATTTCACCTATTTTTTTTCCTTCTCCTTCGGAAAACCGAGGTCCAGTCCTTGCATTATGCCATTAAACATTAGCGCCATCTTGACCAGGCATTGGATCCCGGCTCTTGGTTTTCATGACCATCTTATTTTCAATACCAAGACCGTGCACGAGCGTATATATAAAGTGGGGATTACTCTGAATAGAAACAGGCAGAGCTCTGTTTCAAAACATGCACCATCCAAGGACCGATCCTTATGGCTAAAACTGTTAAGATGGACCGTAGCTCATGGACTGGCCAGCCTAAAAAGTCGTAATCCATTTATGTAATCAAACTTTCTGACCCGGCCCCTATAGCCCATCGCCTGAACCGGATCAGAGCCGGGCCAGCCCGATGGGAGCATTTAGTAAGATTAAAAAATAGCAATTTCAAATTCTTGATAACAATTTACATAATCTTTTCATCCAAGGGGAAAAAAAAAAAAAGATGGTGGGTAACAACAAAGAAATCAGCATCTCTTCTTTATTTATTTGGCCTTTTCTATCCATTTTTTCTTTGATAGGAAATGTACAAAAAGATTTGCTAAGTATATCTAGGTCACATTTGTAAAGGTGAACAAGTATTAACTTTTTGATATCTAAACCAACAAGCTGCATTATAAAGTACAATTTCAACTAAATACCACATTTTAGATGTTACCAGACCAGCCTCAAATAACCAACTTTATCTTTTCATTTTAGGGATAGCAAAAGATTAAATAACAAGATAAAACTACTGATGAACTTTTACAAGTTTTTAATCATTTTTTTTTCTTTTTAAATTAGAATAGGTTGAAGAAGTATTTTTGTGAATATGTTCATCGATAACTTGACAAAGCTTGTTGCGGCAAGGGACCAGTACAGTCGCATGAATGAGTTATATTTATTGGCTAAGTTATTGGTTTAGTTTTTCAAATTGCACGGTGTTGCCGCCAAGAACGTCGTGGCCCGTAGCTGTTGCCGGCGCCGAAATGCGCTCCTCTCGCTGCCTGGCAGTTCTCTGTTCATAGACCTGCGAAACAGGAGTTAGTGACTCCCGCCCGGATTTCTGGCGGGGGCACTCCGACGGTCAAGTCGGTGACGATCCAGGAGAACAGATCCTCCTGGTCGGGCCCCTCATGATGGACTCCGCACTAGGAGGAGTAAAAGTTGTGTATGAAGGCGAAAATGTAGCAGGGGGAGAATGATAGCGGGGACAGAGGGGTTCCCTGTTCCTCCGCCTCTCCATGTTTCCCTGATTTTCCTTCAACTGCTGTGGTTGTGGCGCTCCGCCCTCTTGATCGAGCTTGCGCTTGTGTTGGCAGTGGATTGTTGTTGTTACCTCTCCCCTTTCGGGGGTGCCGATCGTCCTTTGTGGTTGAAGAATGGCCGTTGGGCACTTACCTCGGGTTCTTCGCTGGGTTGGCAGGCGCATGCGGCAGGATTCCGTGCCGTGGACGGGACGTCTTTCCTGACATATGATAGGGGAAGCTTTCATTCACTCTGACATCCTCTCCGGTCGCCCCATTCTAGGAAGCTTGGCAGAGCTTCGATTCGGGGGTCGCCGTCCTAGGGGTTCATGCCTTCTGGCTGGCCCATTCCCCTGGAAGTACGGGCGGACATGTAGTTATGGCGGTATGGGGGGCGCCGTTCCGTAGTCCTCAAGCGGCTCGCCGGCGTCCTAGGATGGCAGGGCTCGCTCCGGCCTAGACGCTCCGAGCTCGTGTGGTCACCTTGATGGAGGAGGGAAGAGTGCGGGCTCGGTCCAGAGGACGCGCGCTCAGAGAGGCTCCACGTGGCGGGTGAGCGTTGAGCTCGACTCCGACCACAGGGCTCAAACCTCCGAGGGTCTCGTTCTGGAGGGCGAAAGGCGAACCCAGTCCAGAGGGCGCGCGCTCGGAGAGGCTCCACGTGGCGGGTGAGCGCTGAGCTCGACTCCGACCACAGGGCTCAAACCTCCGAGGGTCTTGCTCTGGAGGGCGAAAGGCGGACCCGGTCCAGAGGGCGCGCGCTCGGAGAGGCTCCACGTGGCGGCTGAGCGCTGAGCTCGACTCCGACCACAGGGCTCAAACCTCCGAGGGTCTCGCTTTGGAGGGCGAAAGGCGGACCCGGTCCAGAGGGCGTGCGCTCGGAGAGGCTCCACGTGGCTGGTGAGTGCTGAGCTTGACTCCGACCACAGGGCTCAAACCTCCGAGGGTCTCGCTCTGGAGGGCGGCTCCGTCCTAGGCGTCCTGAGCTCGAGGGCTCGACCTGGCGGAGGACGGAGCTCGGCTTGTTGTCTTGAGGGAGCTCAGCTCAACTCGGTAGAGCGGTTCGGGCTGAAGTGCTGCCTTGGTGTCTGACGCGGTGGACTCCTTTGACACGGCGCCTGTCAGCTACCCACGTCAGCGGTCTCGCCACATCACACAGTGATGCGGAACAAATCCTGTTGCCGATCTCACTGCGGTGGCCTGTAGCTCTTGAGCTGGCACCGGTCTCGGACTGTCTCACCTCGAGATCTCCAAGCTTCCGGACCTGCAAAACAAAGTCAGAGACCCTGGCCGGGGGTTTCGACGGGGGCGCTCCGACGGTCAAGTTAGAGAGCGGCGAGATGGAACAGATCCCCTAAGGTGGGTTCCCAAAGGATTCCCGTGCTTAGAGGAGATGTTAATGAAAGAAGTGTGGGGAAGAGTGGAGTTGATGCCCAGCTCCCTGCGCTGAGTTCACCTAGCTCATGCCCGAGGACTCCTTGAGGACTCCCAGGATCGTTCTCTTGGTGTGTTTCTCCTCTTTTTCCACTTACCTCCCGGCCCGTTTTTACCATCCTTTTTATATCATCACATTGCCTCCAGCCCGCCCTCCTCTCAGGAGGCTCCCTCCCACTTCTCGTCTCTCTCCCCCCCTTCATTTCCTCTTCGGGCCCGGGAACTCAGTGGCTGGACCGCTTGGCCCGTCGTGTGTCACGAGAAAGGGGGGGAAGAGACTGGCGAGGCTTTGGGCCGAGTGCGGGAGCTCTCCTTTCAAGGTGTTGACGACGAGCGCCCAACCGTTTTGGGCTCCTGCCCGCAAGGATTCCGCTTCTCGGTTGCGGGGCCCATCCGACTGGTTTAAATGAGGTTTCGCGTGTCACTGCAGACCGTACTGGTGCCCCCTACGGGACGCGGCGCGCGCAGCCCGAGTGGCGATATTGCAACCCACGCCCCTACTTCCCCGAGGCTTCGCTGAGTAGGGCTGACCTCGGCCAAGGTGGACCCGTCAGGGGGCGCCACCTGGCGGAACGGCAGAGAGGTGCTCGACTTCGACCGAGATGGATCCATCTCCGGGTGCCACCGGCAAAGGAGCATGAGGGCCCGGCTCGACCTCGGCAGAGGTGGACCCATCTCCGGGTGCCACCTGGCGAGGGAGCGAGGGGCCGCCAGCTTCGACCGAGGTGGACCCCTCCTGGGTGGATACCTGGCGGGACGGCAGAGAGGTGCTCGACTTCGACCGAGGTGGACCCGTCTTCGGGTGCCTTCTGACGAAGGAGCAGGAGGGCCCGGCTCGACCTCGGCAGAGGTGGACCCGTCTCCGGGTGCCACCTGGCGAGGGAGCGAGGGGCCGCCAGCTTCAGCCGAGGTGGACTCCTCCTGGATGGACACCTGGCAAAACGACAGAGAGGTGCTCGACTTCGGCCGAGGTGGACCCGTCTCCGGGTGCCACTTGGCGAAGGAGCATGAGGGCCCGGCTTGACCTCGGTAGAGGTGGACCCGTCTCCGGGTGCCACCTGGAGAGGGAGCGAGGGGCCGGCAGCTTCGGCCGAGGTGAACCAGTCTCCGGGTGCCACCTGGCGAGGGAGCGAGGGGCCGCCAGCTTCGACCGAGGTGGACCCCTCCTAGGTGGACACCTGGCGGAATGGCAGAGAGGTGCTCGACTTCGACCGAGGTGGACCCGTCTCCGGGTGCCACCTGGCGAAGGAGCAGGAGGGCCCGGCTCGACCTCGGCAGAGGTGGAGGGCATGGGTGGCCGACGAGAAGCAGGGAGGAGATCCGGTGGGCACAGGCGGATCTGAGCTATGTCGGACCGATAGGAAGAGGAGGCTGGGCGGAAGCTTCAGTCGTGGCTTGGGTCTTCCGGATCAGTGTCAGTGGCGCAAGGCGGTGGTTCAAATGATCGTGGAGGCGTCGATCGGAGGGAGGATCGGGCGATTCCAGTCGGTGGCTGTAGGTTTGGATGACGACCGTGGGAGAAACTTGATGGATTCGACAGGAAATGGGGCACCGACGAGTAGAGCTGTCAATATGGGCTGGCCCGGCCCTAACCCATATGGGCTTGCATTTTGTGGGCCGGGCCGGGCTAAGCCCACTTGAACAAATGGGCTAAAAAAATCCAACCCGGCTCGGCCCTATGTGGGCCGTGGGCTAGGGCCGGGCCGGGCCCCTATGTGGTCCATGGGCTAGGGCCGTGGACTAGGGATCCACGTGCTAAAAATATCAAGTAAAAAAAAATGAATCAATTTATACTATTCGTTTCTACAGATTTTGGGACTGGAAATATCTGCTGATAGTATGGTAGGATATGCAATGATAAGAGGCATCTTTGGAGGACAAAAGAAGCGTGTTACAACAGGTAAATCTAACAAGAAAAAGAAGAGGTTGGACTGGAACGATCGCACGGAGGTCTCCCAGTCCTGGAGGTCAAAACGGTGGCCGGTGGGAGCCAGGAAGCAGAGGAAACCCGGAGATCAAACTTCCCCCTCTCCAATCTACACTATTTTCGATGATGGATCGACACGACATCGGGGAAAGCCTATGAGCCCTCATGGCAGGCCGGCACGACGACGGTGGCACCCCCCGACCCCGTGCCCCCTCGGACCCGTGCCTTACTGGTCACTGCCTCTAATGATTCGTTAAGAAAAATCAAAAAAAAAAGATGGAAGAATGACGAGTCCTCACCGCCGAACGACCGAAGTCCTGGGTTCCAGCCGGCATCACGATCTCGCGGAAGAAGAACGGCGGCCATGGGGTGGGGTTCTTCGTTCTCCCGTCTCCGGTTCTCCCAAACAGCCAAACTTGAGACTCCATTCTCCGGCGGCTCTCCGTGAGTCACTCACGGACTCACTAGTTCTCTCCGACAGAGGGCGGCGGCTTTGACCTAACCCTAACAGAGGGTCCTGAGTCCCGACTCCCAGTCTTCCATCGTTGTCGAGTAAATAAAATCCATAATGCCTTCAGTATTCACCCTGTAAGTAGTAATTAGTAAGTCCTAAACCAGTAAATCGTAGGACCGTAGGTGAGTTGACTAACATTAACAGATTAAGTGAGCCCTGACCCATAAGGCTAAGTTTATTATTATTATTATATTATTATTATTATTATTATTATTATTATTATTATTATTATTATATCATGACCCATGGACTGGCCTGATCCTAACCTTGTTGAGCCCATGGGCTACAGGGACCGAGCCAAAAAGCCCACTTACATAAATGGGCCAATTTTTTCAGCCCGACCCAGCCCATTTATAGGGCCAAATGGGCTAGCCCATGGGCTCTAGCCCATTTTGATAGGTCTACCGACGAGGCATCACGACAGCAGGGGATCGACGGGATCCAACGGGGAGATGAGGGGCTCGGATGACGTCAGTGGCGGACGATGGGGTCAGGCGGCAGTGGATGGTTGGAGCGGTCACGAGAGGGAGGAGGAGCCTAGTGTGTTGATGGACCATGCATTGATGACGATGGATCTGAGATCTGTTTCGAAACAGGGGGTCGGGTAGTGGCCTTGGATGTTTGTTGTTGGTTTGATGTTTGCTGTGCGGGTAAGAAAGAAAGAGGACAGGGAAGGGAAGAGGAAGTATAGAGAAAGAGGAAGATGTAGGAGAAAGGGAACCCGAGAAGAAGAAATAAAGAGGAGAAGACTGAGAGGTCGAAGAAGAGAGAGAGAAGGGGAAAGGAAGAACCAGAAGAGAAGGGGAACCAGTAAGAGGGGAGGGAAGAAGGAGGAAGGGGGGAGGGGAGAAGGAGGAGGGGGGGCAAGGGAGTCGGGGCACACCCAAGCTCTTTTCTCAATAAATTTCTTCGCTTTCCTTTTTTTTCCAAGGATAAAAAACATTTTAAATAAAATATTCGGAACTTCCCAACATCCTGAGAGATCTGATAAATCCTAAAACAAACAACCGAAACAAACTAAACAACCAAATCAAATCCTAAAACAAATTATTCGAAACAAACCTGATCCTAAAAATAAATCCTAAACAAACTAATTCCTAAAACTCCGATCCTAAAAACTTCGATACTTGTTAGGACTTGAGCATGCAGCGAGATCTATGTTGGGCATGCATCGGGATCTGTGCTAGGCTTGCATCGAGATTTATAAAATATGGAATGCATCAGGATCTGTGCTGGCCAATACCCCATCGTACAGAGACTAAGAAATCATCTTTAATGCAATGGTATTGAAAAAAAATATCAAAAATTAACAAAGCCAAAAAAATATGAGAACCCACTCTCCAATAACATTACAAAAGTGTTGAGGACATACATAACTAGTGCCCACAAACCATCATCAAATAAACACCAGTAATTGTTTTCATAATTTAACTCAACCAACTATATAAGATGAATCAACCAACTATATAAGATGAATGATTGAAAAAAAAAAAAAAGTAATAGATGGCCTCTTTCTTCACCGTGAAAAAAAATCCCGTAACTGAAATTTACTATCTAAATTAGAAAGGATTTACAAAAACCTGAAGAACAGCCATCAAATACTGTCACGCCCCGAATCTAATACTGAAATCGGCAACGCGACCGGCCGCACAACCCTAGATATCATCCTAGAGATCATGCCAAGCCTATCATTCTTTTCAATATCCAAGCAATGGTAAAGAATAAATTTCACTAATTATTTCCAGAATTTTTCATCAAAGTTAACATATAAATAAAATTCAACTAAAATTTATGATAAATCATAAAATAAGGGATTAACACCTAAATCCTAGTTCTTCACTGACTGGTCCCAAAATTGATTGATCTTCCGAATCTGTAACAAAGATATAGAAAACAGGGGGTGAGCTATACAGGCTCAATAAGTTATCAACACTTCTAATATATGCATAAACATGTCAACAACCATTTGCAAATATTCACAAGTCAAGCATCACAGAATAACCATCTCACAATAAACTAAAATGTAACATCACATTATATGCACATTCACATACAAACAACATGACTATGAATGGCCAACCATTTATTTTATTCTCCTAGTCCCCCTGACTATGACCACGATCGACCCGTGGCTAGCCCCAAAAGAGAATAGAATTATGACTACACATACCGCACATCGATCATGTACCAGTAATCGTCCCACTGAAGGCCCGGAAGGAAATTAACTCTGATATTACATGAGAAAATATGCATCCTCAGCATGTGCCAGTAGCTGCCATGCATGACTAAAAACAAAAAAATAACCAGCTCCTGACTACATATACCGCACGTCGGTCATGTACCAGTGATCGTCCCACTGGAAGCCCGGAAGGAGACTAGGTCCTCATGTGATCAAAGTCGGACTAGAAAGCAACAATACCAATACACATGAATGCAACCCAATGCAGATCAAAATATACCACATATATTTAACATTTCATAACACTCATAACATATTTAGCATGTAACACTAGAGGTCAAGATAACTTACCTAAAACTTATTCTATTAGGAACACACGACTCAACTCTAGATCCTCAATACTTCCGTACTGATAAAAGCTCTAATAAAAATAAATTAAATAATTAACACTTGATCCAAAAAAATAAAATAAAAGATTATTCAGTCCGATCTAGAACTATGCTCGATATAGATATCTATTTAGGTTGATCAATAAAAACTGGGTTAATCAATAAGAAAACAAATCTAAATACCTAGATGGATTTCATAAAATTCATTTATTTATTTTTTTCCTTCTTTCTCCTCTTTTTCTCTCTCTCCTTTTCTCTCTCCTCTTTCTCTTTTTTTTTTTTTTCTTTTTTTCTTTTTCTTTCTTTTTCTTTTTTTTTTTTCCTCCTTTCTTCGTTCTCTTCTCCCGAACCCTCCCTATTTTTCTCTCAACTTGACCGAACCATCCTTCCCATGGCTACCAGCGATGACCATAGGAGGTGGTTTCCGGGGGTGAGGATCAACGGATTGGAGGAAAACGGTGGCGCGGCCACCGGCGGTGAGCGGTCCGAACAAACTGAATCGAACAAAATCAAACTAAAATCCCGTTAATCCTCAAAAATAACTAAAGGAAGAACTCACCAATCTTGCAGGACTTTCGGGTGCTCGCTGGAGAGGAGGAGATAGCGTGGAAGGGCTCATGGGACTCAGTTCGGCGGTGATGAGGAGAATTTAAAGAACCTATACCGACGGGTTCTCTTGCCATTTGGGTAGCAAACACTGTTCGATCGGAGTTCCAACCCACTCCAAACCCATCGCTGACACCGTCCCTCTCCTCCACGACTCTTGTCCCGACTCCTCCGGCAACTTTCCTGGTCAAATAAAAGAAAATCCGGACTCTCCTGTTCGGCATCTCCATTCTTTTTTCTTTTTCAATTTTCTGAACTAAAGTCGGCATACATTGCCGACTTCAGTCCAAAACGGTTCAAGGGCCGGGGTTCCACAAATACAAGGCTAATCTTGATCAGTAACAAGTCTAAGATTGCCAATTGAGATCAGAAAAAATAGAAATCTAGCTCCTTCAGAAATCATCAATCAGTTTCGTGTCTCAACTACACTCCTCGTGATCTTCTTCACCTCCTTGTCTTCCAATGTTTTTGCCTTGCTTTTCTTGTTTGTCATTCCATCATTCTTGCTTCTCTTACCCTTCCTTTTTTTCATCTTATAATCTTTCTTTGACTTCTTCTTTCCTGGACCCCCTTTCTCCTCTTCATCATCTCCGGAAACAATATCAACATCACTATCTTTACCAGCATTATAATTTCCATCTATAAGCGAGTCAACAGCATTGCTAACTTTCCTGCCCTTCTTCACCTTTCCATCCTTCTTCAGCTCCTCCTCCTTTGCCACAGCCACCACTGAGTCACCATTTCCATTTCCGTTGCCCACTTCCTCCCAGTCATTCTTATTATTATCTTCTCTCTTCCCCTTCTTCTTCTGTTTTCCATCTCTCACCTCCACACCCTCCTTTGTCTTATTCTTCCGTCTTCTCCTTATTCATCGTCTCCTCCATCCTTGCTTCCCCTCCCTCTTCTTCCAGGATGCCCTCGTCCTCGCTCTGGTCATTTAAAAATTCTTCATACCCAAGGTCAAGATCATTGGCTGCATCCATGTATGACACTACGTGGATCCTTCTTCCCTTCTTTGGCATCTCCTCCTCCAACTCTGGCTTCTCTTCTTCCTGAACAACCTCTCCTTTTCCGATGGGCTCTTCAGCATGTTCCTCCATCTTATCCTTCTTCTGAGGCATGCGAGGCGCAGGCAACTCGATCTTCAGGCCCCGCTCGGGTACCGCCTGGTAGATGGGCCAGCCGGAGAGGTCGAGGTCGAGGTCGAGGTCGAGGTCGAGGGCGAGGGGAGCTTCTTCTTCTCGAAGAAGTGCTTGCCGAGGAGGCGGGGAGGAGGGGAAGGACGGCGCGGTCGGCGAAGAACAGATCGTGGGAGTCGCAGAGGCAGCGGCGCGCCTCGAAAGGGCGATAGTCAGCGGCGAGGGCGGAAAGGGTGATGGCGTCGGCGAGAGGGAGGGAGAGGGAGCGGGCGCGGTCGAGGGCGGCGGCGGCGGTGGTGAGAGAAGAGGAGGAACGACGGCGGCCGGAGCGGTCGCGGTCGTCGAGGAAGAGGCTGGCGGAGGTGGAGGCGAGGTCGTGGAGGGGGATGCGGTAGGGGTTGATGCGCGACTTGGGAGGGATGCGCTTGAGGGTGAGGACGATGTAGTAGAGGAGGTCGTCGTCCGGGTCGAGGAGCTGGGCTTTCTGCTGCTGCTCCGCCCGCACCCGCATCCACTTGCGGAGGGCGTCCACCGCCATCCCCACCGTCTCCCGGCTGATCATCCGGGAAGAAAAGAATAATTCGGTTGCTGTAGCACCGGCCATTGACCGGTCAATGAGAAGAGGAGGAGGAAGGTGGCTTTTTGGCGCCGCCTTGCTCCTCTCTGTCTAATGCCGGTCCGAAAACCCCATAAACTCCGGAGGGACGAAGGTCCAGGCAGGCTCGTCCCAAGGGCTGAACAAAACCTGGGTTTGACTTAAAGACGGTGAAAACCCAAGAACGAGCCGAAAATCGCATGAACCAGATAGGTTTGGGTCTGGTCGTCGGGTCATGCTGCATGCGTGCTCATAAGAAGGGGTAGCTCTCTTTTGCTGCACCACGCTCCTCTCACCCGTCGATCACCAGATTATTGAGCCAAGTACGAGGGGCAACCGGGCATGCTATTGGAAATAAATAAACGAGACGATAGCTCTCTTTTGCTGCACCACGCTCCGAAGATCACCAGATTAAAAAGCCAAGGACGAGGGGACCGGGCATGCTATTGGAAATAAATAAACGAGACGATATAGGCTGCCGAAGGAATGCCAGTCTGCCTTCTCTCCTGCTGTCTTCTTTACTGTTCCCCCTGCCACCACCTCGTCTTCTTGGTGTTGTCCTGTTGTATCCTCGCTATGCTCTCGGCGGATTCCCAATTTCTCGACAATGATGCGAGAGGTCCAATAATGCATTTAGGTACAGCATCCAGTGTTGTGACTGACATGGATCTAAAGAGAAAGGACATGGTGCGCAGGAAACCAGGTTGACTTGACCGACGAGCATGCCAGACAAAATCATCCCCACTTCCTCTCGATTTTAGATGAGATCATAACTTAAATCAAGCAGCAACCCGTTTTAGCTGGTGCCGATCGGCGAGAACGATGGTCGATCCTCCTAAGCTAGACGATGAAGGTGAAAAAAATAAAGAAGGATAGAAAACTGAGCTTTCTTTAATTTACCAAGAAAGCTGGCAATTAACCTGGGAAAAGGAGCAGCAAAAAGCATGGGTACAGGTTACCGTTGAGCCACAATGTGATCCCTATAATGGAGGTAAAAACTGCACATAAAGTTGAAAATTTTCCCCACCCATTTGGCCAGATGTACATCCTTAGAGAAAAATTAAATACCATCCTCTTTTTACCTGAAGCACGATTCTGAAGTACCAGCTTATTTCTGCATCAATACAAACAGACCTATCGATCCATCCAAAAAAATACCACATGGCCGACAGGCAAAATAGCCGTCACCGTAAATTATTCTGCTTCCAATGCATGGGCAAAGTACCATATAAAATGATGCTGTCCAGAGCCATTATGGGGCTTTATGGCTTTAAATACCGTACCGATTAAAAAAAAGTGGGGGGGGCCGGAATACCGGTCTGATGCATGGGGTGGGAGGTGAAATATTGGAAGAATTTGTAGCCGTGCAGTGCGAATAAACACAAATAAAAGAAAGAATTAGACCGCACCGAATTAGTCATTTAACTGAACTTGAAATTAAAAATATATAGAATTGCCTGAATCATTCACTGGATATGTCAATATTATGAGACAGATATATATGCATATGCTCCCGGACCAATGGCTTCATTCCCTAATTCTCCGAACTAAACATGTCCTCGTCGAATGCCATATATCCACTTTTAGTATCAAGGACAAGAGAATCTAGCGATCAATGCAAGAATGCATGATTGTCGCAGCTCAAATCACCTTCATACCTAAAAGTGAGGAAAATTCCGTCAGGAAAAAAAAACAAATTAAAAAAAATGTACAATTCACATGATTCAGAAAAGATGCAGAAATATAAATGGTGACCATTTTTTTAAATAGCAACATGTACTGAATTCCACAGACCACAAAAATTTTTTGCAAGAACACTAAGAGATCGAGCCGTAGCTCATCCAAGTCTTGCTAAAGAGAGTCATCAAGACTCCCAAATCTCTAAATGGTTAACTCTTTGCTATCACTCAATGCAACTTCTAGAAGCCCCAGTATCCAAGTTCCATATTCATTCAACATTACAACAGGACTAGAAACGGAAGAAGAAATAAACATTAAAAGCAGAACTATCAAGACACGAATAGGAGCTACCGTTTATGGTAACTGACCAAAACTAAGACCTGGAAAACAATGAGATGAGAATCATGTCAAATCCATCAAACTACCCAAACAAGTTACATGGGCACTGAAACAAGTTTTCGGGAGATTAATTACAATTCTAATAGCTTTATGACATATCTGAAGACCTTTTTTTTAATTTTCTGAGCATGTGATCTTAAAAGAATAAAGTTCATATTAGTGAAACTGTTCTTGAGTTGTATGTAAACGAATAAAATTCTGAACCGAACTTATTCGTGTTTTCAAACTTTTAGTTCCCCCACAACAATGCTTATGACTATGTTTATGAGAAAAGCCAATAGATTCAAAATATCAAGTGAACCACATACGAAATTGAAACATTATGCAACAGCTAACTCATCTATCTATAGGAAAGGTCTCAGGTTCACACCTGTGTGGTGGTGAATAATTACCATATTTCTCAAAAGGAACAAAAAGACTTGGAGATCTGTTCAAGCTTCGTTATTTCCCCATTTTTCACTGTCCACCTTCTTTCTGGCTCACATCTCTCTAGGGTGTCATCCTAGTCCATGGTGGAATGTCAGTGCTTATCTTTGTTGTGTCCTGCATTGTCGCCACATATACTTCCTATGGTGATCTTCGAGAAAATAAAGAACCAATTTGGTTTCTCACTGGCAATCTAATGCCCAGCCTCTACCAGTGGGGTCAAATGGGTTTTTATATTTTCTATCTCCCCCCTCTATTTGTTCAAATATTAGAATGCACTTGGAGTCCCACAAATTTCTTACACTATTAGCAAATCCTCACATACCAGTTTCTCATAGGGCTCTGACAATAAGGTATAATCAAATTCTGGCTAAACTAAATTCATGGCTTATGTTACATGAACTCAGGGACTCATCGTTTTCTCATTTCCTTCTGTAAGCAAGAAATGAGGAAAAAAGATTAACATCCATCAATCTGGATACAAGACATCCATAAATTGAATATTTACAACATACCAATTATGTTACAACACCATTCCAGGGATGATCGGTTCAACACCTAGCTCCCTAACTTATTAGAAATTGATTAATTCATATAACCACAAGAATATCAGTATCGGTTTCATACTAAAGAATGGTCACGAGCATGCATAAAAAGGTATAGTGCTGATGAAATGACTGGTGGAAATTAAATGGTAGTCACCAGCATGAATCGCAAAACACAAGATTGATATCTCAAATGTATATATTCTTGATCAGAACTTAAACCTCGTTCAAGCATAAAACCATATGACTTTTCACCAAGTTTTTGATGCCTTCACTCACTGAACAAACTCTAGAGAGCAGCTAAAGCCCATTTTAATTATCATAAGATTTATGTGAGGAATATGTTGGATTCAATTTAGGAAGAATCCAACTCTCCAGCAGTCTTAAGGATCCACAATCCAAGAATCTAATTTGTAAAGTGCTTTGAGACATTTCCCACATGCAAATACATGTCAACACAAATTTTCCAAGATAGATGTGCATATCCAAGAATCTTATATGTAAAGGTATGTTGGCACTTGTTCCTCTTCTTAGCAAGAGCACAACACATGCTTGCAACTTGCAAGCATGCAAAAGCTTTATGTTCGTGGGAGGAATTTACTCCGTCCCATTGCAAACTAGAGCATATATTAGGGGCTTCACAGGGCTTGTAGGATGCTTTGGCTTATCAAGCAACCACAACCATGCGTTCACAAGATTCAACAATAACCAAAGGTTCGCATCCAATTATTTTTAGTTTGCCTTTATAAAAGGCAACTTGATATTTAAGAACTCTTTGAAACAGGCTATTAACTAAGCAAATAATATGTTGCGTTAGTTTGGTAATAAACAATGTAAACAAAGTGAAGAAAATTGGAAGTACAGGAAAACTTAAGCTTCATTGCTTGATGCATATAGCCAAATGTTGTTGTAAGTACAAAAAATAAATGTTTTAAAAAAAAAAAAACTTGAACTTAAAGTTGAGTTATAAAGCTAGAAAAGTATAGTAGCTAAAGCTAAAGTACAGGATACATCCACTGTCTAGAAACTTTGAAAGCGTTAAGAAAAAGTAAATGATATATGGTAAAACATTACACAATTATTATATTTACTAGAATTTAATTACTTATCCTTGACAGATTTTTTTTAAATATTCTTGGTCCCCTTGACAAATGGGAGGCTTACCTTTTAACTTTTCTTTTATAATTGAAGCCTTTCTGTCCACTTCAGTCCTTAGCAGTTTGCCTCCTCCCTCCCTCAATCTTGACATCCACCATGGCACTCATGGTGGCTAGATAATGAGCCATGCATCAACTGGCTCAATGGGTCCTTGCCTTCTCCAAAAGCCCTCACTATTAGCTTTACCCCAAATCTGTTTTGAACCCCTATCCACCATTTGAGATCTCTCCTTCCTAGTCCTTACCATAGGCCTAGGCGACACTGCTAGTAGCAGTTTGACCGCCCTTCACTTTTAAATTACCATGGGGCCTGATAATGGTGTCATTGTCCAAATGCTAGAAGGCAACAACCATGAGGGCATACAAGGTTGCTTCATCAGGCCACAAGATCCACCATATCTTGATGATCTGCTACATCCACCATTCCTCACATGTACTTAGCACATCAGCCCACTCTCTAATCCTCTCGGCCATCATCAACAAAGAGAAAGAAGGTAATAAAAATGGCTACTTACAAAATTTGAGCACCAAACGGTCTTGACACCATCAACAAAAGCTTGACAGTGAATGGACTAGATAAAGGGAGCAGACAAAACCGAAATTTCAACTGTTGAGATGGAATTTTCATTTTCCTTACCTTCTATAGCATTCAATTGCACGTTGACACCAAGGAGTTCAAATTGTCAAACTGCTCCAAGTGAACATGTTGAATAATTTTTAGGCAAATCCAGCCCCCCAAATTGGTTCACCCATGCTGATGGGTTTAACAGGTTAGCTTGCTTCGGCTAAATACAATTCAGAAAAGTTATATAATTGATCTCTAACGCTTTCTTGTATTTTCTTCATGTCTTTATATTCAATTATTTACCATTTAATCTTTTTTCTAATAGAATGCACTGCAGATTTCTGCACTCACTGCAAGCAACTTTTTATAAGTCTAAAAAGCAACTTTTTACCAATTGCACGTTGTCCTACTAGCTCCGGTGTAAATTTAACCCCCTTCCTCAGTTCCCCCATACATCATAGACCATCCCTAGGTGATCACACCTCAGCGATTGCATTGCTAAAGTGTCTCAAATAATGCTCGAACTAAGCACTATCAGATAAATATGATTTTCCTTTTATGTTATGATGTGGTAGGATCGTTGACGTGGAACCCATGTCAGATCCAGTCAGATACCACATCGGAGGAAGCTGCCGTGTCGGACATCTCACTTCGGACCCCTTCGCCAGGTGGCTCCCTCGAGATCGGGATGCCCTGGCCGAGTCGAGCTCCGTCTCTCTTCGGACTCCTTCGCCATGTGCCTCCCTCAAGGTCGAGATGCCCTAGCCGAAGTCGAACTCCGTCTTCTCTTCGAACTCCTTCATCATGTGCCTCCCTCAAGATCGAGAGGCCTTAGCCGAAATCGAGCTCCTGCTCTCTTCGGAGTCCTTCGCCAGGTGGCTCCCTCAAGATCGAGAGGCCTTGACCGAAGTCGAGCTCCTGCTCTCTTCGGACTTCTTCGCCAGGTGGCCCCCTTGAGATCAAGACGTCCTGGCCGAGGTCGAGTTCCTCCTCCCTGAACCAGACCTACTTCGGACAAGGGGACCGGCAGCTAGGGAACGTCGCCGACTTCCTCGAATGGTGGTAAGCCGCCCAAGGACCACGGAGGAACGCCCGCCATGCCGTAATAATTGTCTCTGCTACCACTTACACCGAAGAAGAAGGGATCCCCCAATCAAGGTGCCGCGCTCCCGACTGACCGTCTGTGCCACCCAAAAGAGGAAGTCAATCCAAGAGATTCGAATCCAGAGGATGGCTGTCCCCCGATCGAGGCTCTGCCAGGTTTTCCAAAATTGAGCGACCAGATGGAGGGTCAGAGCGCACGGTACAGTTCTCCATCACGATGGGGAAAGGCATCTCGTGCACGGCACGGAACGTCACCGCACGTACCTGCAAGCAAGGGAAAGATCCCAAGATAGGCAGTGTGCAGCCATCCTGGCTTAAAAAAGTTCTCCAAGGTTCCAAGAAGAAGGTAGGTAACAAACGGGCGAAAGGGACGGCATACAGGAGAGCAACCGAGAGGCCAAGTGCTTTAGGCTACCGGAGACTCATCGGAAGGATCTCGACGGACACAGCCATCCAGCTTGAACTCTCCTCCGCTGCCACTTCTCTCGCTCTACTTTCAATCCATTCACACTTTCCAAGTACATAATTATCTCCTCCTAGAATGGAGTCTATCTACGGGACTCAACCAGGAGGATCTGTTTTCTTGGATTGTCACTGACTTGAGCGTCGGAGTGCCCCCGACGGGATCACCGGCTCGGGTCTCCTCTGTTTTGCAGGTCCGGACGCGCGAGCAGGTTCCCGAGCGACGAGGGCGCAGTCCGAGATCGTCTGCAGCTACAGGCCACGACGGTCGGGCGACAACATGTTCTATTTTAATATTTTTACTATATCATATTAGAAATTATAATTCAAGTTAGGTCTGTTTTTGAACTTTTCGTCTACATTTGAAAGAAAACTTCCACTACAATACATATACATTTATGATTCACTGTAACTCTGCATAATTTTATGTTACTTTTACACATACCACCAAAGTTTATACTATCATTTATTTCCTTATATTGCCATTCGAGCCGGCACCAAGCACGGGAGCTTCTATTCATTTCTGATAGTAAATGTCTCAACAGCTTAAGCTTATAGTGATAAATGCTTATTAGTTTAAAAAAGTAGTTACTTTTTTGTGCGCATATGTTTTTTATCATGTTTTACAAATATGGAGGAGGTGGCTGCGGGGCATCTGCTTTGGTGCTTGAGGGGAGAAGACTGGCTACAAGGAGCTCATGGACACCATCAAATTTAAAGGAAGGTGGACAAATAAGGGTAAAAGGATAAATACCTAAAAGTACGCTCACAAAGTCAGAGGACATGATTTATAGAAATTCAAGCCAGAAACAGAGAAATGGAATCAGCATATATTTTTTCTTAAAATACAAAAAAAAAAAAAAACAAAGTGTTGTGAGGTAATGTTAATAAATAAGATGATGCGTTTGTTCCACTAAAGATGAAGTTTCCTAGTGGCATATAGTCAAACTCCACTTCCCAAAATCCCATCTTCCCCCTCCTTACTTCTAGTGCCTCATCATGGCGTGCTTACTTTTCCTTCTACCACTTTTTATTTTTTTCTTATTTTTTTTAAAAAAACTTAGCGTCGTGTGTACCGTTCAGCAAGTATTTTCTCCGTTTCTTAGTATATTATTGTCTCTGCAAATGAGGCACTAATGCCATCCAACAAGCTAACAAAATGTTCGTTCTTTTAAGAACTACCACATGATAAGCACCAGTGCTATCCCAACACCATCCTACGCTCCAATCCAAGGGTAAATCCTAGTAATTCATAAGAAATCAAACCCACAACCAACCATGTTCTGCACCCATGAAGAAGTAATAAATCGAAAATGCAATCAACCACCTATGAAAAGTGCAATCAAAGAGAAACGAAGATAGCAGAGGAAAGAGAAGTTGTCATACGGACCTTCTTCTTCTCCGCGAACGACGTCCTCCTACGGAAGGAGAGGTAGATGAGGAGCAGGAGGAGAAGGAGAAAAAGGGGCCCATGGCCATGGGGAACGGGAACGCCTCCGTGGGTCCGAATCGCCGACAAGGTTGGCCTGGTGGGGGATGGGAAGCAGAGATAAAAAAAAGAAAACCTTCCCTCATTCAGAAACCCTAACTAGAAAAAAAATAAAAACACTATTACAGCCACTCCCTCTCTTTTCTTTGGCTGGCTTGCTTGCTTGCTCGCTCGCTCTTGCTTTTTAGGCGGAGAGCAAGGGAAAGAAAGAAGGAGGACAGAGAGAGAGACAGTGTCGCTGTCAGCTGTTTTACCCTGCCGAGGCTGTCCGCTCCATTCCTTTTCCTTGTCTCTTCCCTCCAAACTATTTTTTTATTATTATTTGTGTGCTTTCGATAAAGTAAGAAGATGGCACGAATCCCCAGACATCAACGGGATTTTCCCGCATCCAAGCATATACGAGGGAATAAGAAAGAGAGAGTTATTTCTGTTTTTTTTTTTTTTTTTTTTTTTGAAACAGCAGCCCGCCAATGGCAGAGTACTGGTAATTAATTCGTCTTCTTGACTAGCTACTCCGGCTGCGCCTTGCGCGTACTTGACGACGCGGAGGCCTCTGCGGACTTCCGTCGAGCAGGATTTGCGCGGTTGGTACGACTCCGCCTCTCGGCCTGGCCCGCCGCTTCGTCGGGGGCGATTTCAACCTGATGCAATGGCACAAACTATGCCAGGTTGGGTCTGATTCGGTCTTGGTTGACCCTTGTTGAAGGCCAGTCCATTAATTTTAGATCAGTCCGTTTAAACCCCCCCGCCCTTTTTTTTTTTTTTTCCTTTGTAATGAAAAAATCATGGGATTCATGCAATATGCCTCACAGGCTAAAACCCATTTTTTCTGTGGGCAATGAATTGTGCAGCCAATTATTTCTTATGGGACGGTTTCTTATCCGTGGCCCTGAATCCCTAACTCCAATCTTGTTGTAGCTAGCAGTGTTCATCTGATAGAGATCTCTATTTTGGAAACAAAGCTGAGAACAGTTTAGAAGGGAATTTGTTTTGCCTGATTAATCCTTCAAGCTGACCGTTTGATTGTCGAGGAGATTTTTATCATAGTTGTGACCTGATTACAAAGACACCTGGATGGTGGAGCGATCACTCACCTCCTTATACACGACATTCATTATTTACTGCATCGGTATGCTGCTTTCGACATTAGACACATCTACCCGAAACCATAGTGCTGCTAACTGTATCACTTTATATGTTATGCATTACATTGGTATCTCTTGTTGGACTAATGTATATATTTTATAAATGTCATTTAGAGACTTGTTTTTTTGATCTTTTAGATTATATTCATACTCGTCATGGATGATGCATCCGTTTTATTAAAACATCTTATGAAGTCATACTTTTAAAAGTCATCCATATATCATATTTCTTCTGATATTGTGTGTGTATATATATATATATTATTAATGTCAAGTCACATATCGGTGGATCGCGACGGTGCTTGAAGGTCTTCAAGTCTTCTCAAACAGGGATAGAGAGTTGCAATTAGGTGCTCCACTGCAAGAACCTACAAAAATAATCTATGGACCAAGGTTTTTGATAGGAACCCTTCGACGTTTCAGCTGAAGCTAAGAGTCCAGTGATGACTATGCAAGTACACGAGTGGTCGTATGGGAAATGTATATCATTGGAGTCCCCTCTTACCTATTTATAGTGTTATGTAGAGTAACGGAATGCCGTTAGGGAGGTGGCATTCTCTGACAAGCATAACAAATTTTGACAGGTTGTTCAAATTTTGTCTTCTAGAATCTTTTTCATTAACATATTTTCTATTATGATCATTGATTATGTTAAGATCTTGTCTTCCATAAATGTTGTCCATACGATGCCATGACCATTGTTAGGATAGCTAGATAACTAGGATTAGCCATCATCGCTTACTCGAGTGTTATTAGCTTCGAGTATTGATGTGACTTATTCGATACTGAGAGAGGGCTTGGCCGAGAGAGGGGCTTTGACACGATAGCATACATGACTAAGCATGGATCTTAGTTGGGTCCGAGTGTGTGATCTCTCAATACATGTATTGGAGATAGTACAATGGTCTGTCTTATCATCTTCAAATTGGTTGATTGTTGGATGAGTCGATAGGGTGGTCGTTCCTTCCTGACCAGCAATCTAGTTATTGTCTCCCACTTAGTTGGTGACATAGTCGATAATGTAGTCCGTCCTTCATCGTTTTATGGATAACTTCGCCTATGAGTAATAGTTGTTATAACATATATATATATATATATATATATATATATATATATATATATATATATATATATATATATATATATATATATATATATATATATATATATATATGTATGTATATATATGTATGTATGTATATATATATGTATGTATATATGTATGTATATATATGTGTTATATATATATTGTTGCTGCCAATATCGTCGTGGTCCGTAGCTGCTGTCGGCGCCGGAGTGCGCTCCCTTCGCTGTCTAGCGGTCCTCTGGTCCTGCAAAATAGGGATTAGTGACCCGGGCCGGGTTTCCGGCGGGGGCACTCCGACGGTCAAGTCAGTGACGACCCAGGGGAACAGGTCATCTTGGTCAAGCCCCTTTTGATGGACTCCACACTAGGAGTGGATGGTATGAGAACGAAAACGAAAACGCAGCGGGGGGAGAACGACGGCGGGGACAGAGGGATTCTCTGCTTAGCCGCTTCCCCTTATTCCGCTGCTTTGTTTCAGTGGTGGTGGTGGTATCGTGCTCTTCTCCTTGGTGGAGCTTGCACTTGTATTGGTGTTGGTATTGTTGTTGTTACCTTCCCCCTTTCGGGGGTGTCGATCATTCTTTATAGTCAAAAAGTGCCTGTTGGACGCTTGCCTCGGGATCCTCGTTGGGCTGGCAGGCGCGTGTGGCGGGATACGTGTCATGGACGGGACGTCTTTCCTGACATGCGGTAGGAAAAACTTCGATTCGCTCTGACATCCTCTCCGGTCGCCCCATCCGTGAAGCTTGGCACAGCCTCGATTCGGGAGCCGCCGTCCCCGGGGTTCGTGCTCTCTGACTGACCCATCCTCCTGGTAGTACGGGCGGTCAGGCAGTTATTGCGGTATGGCGGGCACCGCCCCGTGGTCTTTGGGATGATGGTGCCGTCCTCTCGCCTTTATCCAGGCTAAAGGCCGAGCAGGGGAGGCAGGGCTCGATCCGACCTAGACGCCCCGAGCTTGCGGGACTGCCTCGGAGTAGGAGAGCAGAGTGCGGGCCCGGTCTAGAGGGCTCGGCCTCGGAGATGCTCCACGTGGCGGAGGAGGGCTGGGCTCGACTCCGGCCATGGGGCTCGATCTTCGAGGGTCTCGCTCTGGAGGGTAGAGTGTGGGCTTGGTCCAGAGGGCTCAGCCTCGAAGAGGCTCCACGTGGCGGAGGAGGGCTGGGCTCGACTCCGGCCACGGGGCTCGATCTCCGAGGGTCTCGCTCTGGAGGGCAGAGTGCGGGCCCGGTCCAGAGGGCTCAGCCTCGGAGAGGCTCCATGTGGCAGAGGAGGGTTAGGCTCGACTCCGGCCACGGGACTCGATCTCCGAGGGTCTCGCTCTAGAGTGCAGAGTGTGGCTCCGGCCTAGGCGTCCCGAGCTCACGGGACCGACCTGGCGGAGGACGGAGCTCGGCTCGACATCTTGAGGGAGCCCAGCTCAGCTCGGCAGAGCGGCCCGAGCTGGAGGGTTAACTTGGTGTCTGACGCGGCGGCCTCCTTTAACATGGCGCCTGTCAGCTCCCCCACGTCAGCGGTCTTGCCACATTATTTGCCTCCCACTCCTGAGGCTTGTTAGTGCACGGCGCTCGGGCCGAAGGGAGTAATTATGATGCTGATGTGGAAAGGCGGGGATCTGGTGCAATGATGGTCATGATTGCTGGCGCTCCGTGAGATGGTCCTGCAGGCCAGTGCGGGGGCGCCGCGTGGCCACGTCCGGGGAGCAGTTAATGTCAGCGCAGAATTCAGAGCTGCCGGGATGCCCTTTTCACCGATGGTCAGCACGTGGCATGGATCTGTTGGCGGAGGGGTCATAACGGTACAGATTTGACGGGTCTTTTCGAAGTGAAAAGAAGTTCAAAACTTCCATTCTTTCAAATCCTTCGTGCCTGCTGCAGTGCTTGGACCCTTTCTTTTTCATGATCCGCTTCTGCCATTCCTCCCTCTAAGGAACCAGGTCGGTCCCCCCTTCTTCCTCCTTTCCCTTTGTGGTAGGGTTCTTCCGAGTCCAGTCTTTCTTCTCATTGGGTCCTTCTCATAAGATGTCTCATCCCGGTCCTCCCGTACGGGGGCCAGTGTCTTCCTCCTCCGATGAGGAGTCAGAGGGGGTGCGGTTTGAGTTTAGTAGGAGGCCGGCCCATCCAGTTCGCCCCGTGTCCATTAGGGAACCGGCGGCCGCTTCTTCCCATCCTTCTCGCCCTCCTCCCCCACCCGAACCAGTTTCTAAGCTTGTTCGGTCAACAGGTCCCAGTGGGGTCGCTTTGACAATTTCTGTTGTGGAGCTGGGGGCCATTCGAGATGTCTATGGTATCCTGCACCCTGTCCAGCTCCTGGTCCCTCGACCCGGGGATAGGTTCACTTCGAGTGGCCTGGGCTGGATTGCCTTCTACGAAGAGACCTTCTCGGGAGGGCTTCGTTTTCCTTTTCACCTCTTCTTCATGTCCGTGCTGAGCAACTATCGCCTGGTCCCCCCTTAGCTAGTCCATAACTTCATTAGGACTATCTTTTCCTTCATCGTCCTCTGTCATGTCCACGGGTTTGTCGCCCGGTTTTCTTTGTTCAGGGCGTTTTTTGCCCTGAAACGTCACTCGACCGAGGACGGGTGGTGGTCCTTGTCTTCTCGTCCAAAGGGCATTAGATTCGAGCTCCCCTCTTCCATTAAAGGATGGAAGAGCAAATTCTTCTTCGCCGCCGTTGAGGGGGTTGACTAGGTTTGGAGTGATCCAGACCAGTCCTCCAACCGAATCTCCACGGTTGATGCAGCTGACTGAGATGACTACGAGCAGCTCTGCACCGCCCAGATCCCTTCTCTCGAGGTTCTGTTGTCGGAGCATAACCTCTTTGATGCCAGGGTTGACCCGATGAGAGGGTCGGGTGAGTCCGGCCTTGGTTTTTCTTCCATATATATGTGTTTCCTCTTCTCCTCATTTTGGGCTGACTTTTCTGGCTTCTAACCCACGGTCGATCTGTATGCAGGGGTGATCTTCTTGGAGAGCGACCTGCTGTCGATCACCAAGAAGAGGCCATCCACCGGGATGGCCAATGAGCCTCCTTCGAGGTGGGCCCGGGTTGAGGGTGCATCGGCGGCCGCCCCCGTCGTGCCGATCGCCTCGAGGAGGAGGGCCGAGGAGGCTTTTGCGCCATCCACGGCACCAAGGCCGGGTCAGCGGATGGCCCGGGAGGGTCGAGGAGTGAACAAGGCCACGGGCCGAGGTCCCTACTCCGGAGTATGAAGCAGTCATTCAGGCTAGTGCTGCTGCTGCTGCCGCGTCTTCCCACTCCCCAAGCCCGGTGATGATTGAGGTCGAGGGGGGAAAGGCTCGTACTGGAGCTCTTCCTGCAACGGGGGCTTCAACTGCGATGGTGCCGGATCCCTGACCTGTCCCTGGGGCCTCGCCGCTGGGGGGATGGGCGCACCCGCTCCCCGAGAGAGCAGGAGGGACGAGGCGAGGCGTCATCTCCCGTTCAAGCTAGGGTCGGAGAGCTCCTTGCTTGACAACCGTGCCCTGGTCGTGCGCATGATGGATTTCTCTATCCAATCATGCGATCGGCAGGAGATGGCCGGGCTGTGGCTAGGAGATGTGATTGATAGCATCTTCCCCCATCTCTACTTCATCTTTTTCTCTCTTTTCCTTCTTCTTCTTTTTTTGATTTTTTTAACCTTTTATATGGTGTAGGTCGGTGCCGAGGCCTCTTCGTCAAGGGCTGCTGTCGAAACTGGGAGCAGGTTGAGCAGCAGCTGGCGACCGAGATCACACCATTGATGGCCGACATGAAGAAGAGGTCTGACTCTGACGAGGCGCTTGACCGGCGAGTCAAAGACCTCGAGAAGCAGCTCGCTGGCTCCGAGGGGCGAGCAAGGGAGCTCTAGGAGAGCCTCGATCGGTAGCAGGGTCAGTCGAGGAAGAGGACCGAGGAGTTCGCCGACGCCGAGCGGAGGTTGGGGGTATTCAATGCCGAGGCATCCCGGCAGAAGGGGATAGCCCGACCCTCCAAGCCCGGCTGGTGGCAGAGAAGGAGAAGTCGGCTGCGGCCTAGAAGGCGGCCGGGGAGGCGACCAAGTCGACTGAGGACGCCAGTGTGAGGCTGCCGCGACGAAGAAGGAGGTTGAAGAGGCGATCGCAAGGTACAGGGCCTCGGAGGGGTTCCTCGCTGAGATCCAATAGATGGCGTCGGACTCCTTCTATAAGGGTTTCATGTACCTGCACCGCCAAGTCGAAGGGTTCGTCTCGGACGAGGGCCGTAGTTGCCTCAGCTACCCGAGCTTCGGACCAGGAGGCGGGTGCTGAGGGGGCCGTCGCCCCCGAGCCTTCTATGCCAGCCAAGGTCGGAACTGTACCGTTTAAGACCGGAGCCGCACAGCTGGGGGTCCCTGCGGATGGAACCTCTCAGCCCTGCGGTCCAGTCGAGGGGTCAGCCGGCGGGTAGTCCTTTTTCTCTTTTTTTTTCTTGTATTTTGTTTTCTTTCTGTATTTGGTCGGGTCACCTAGCATGTCGGGGGCCCGTAGAATGCTTGTAACTGGCACTTAGTTAACAAAATTTGAACTTCCTTGCAACCTGTCCTCTGCTTGGCTCTTCCCTCTTTTTCTCTTTCTTTCACTCCCCCCATTTTTTTTTTTTTTTTGATGAGTGGGGAGATCAGAGAAGAGGGTCTCACCTTGCCTGGGGCTGAATTACCAGGCTTTGGTGTCGGCGAGACGGGCGCAAGGTTCTGGCAGTTGTGAGCAGCTGGGCTCGATGATTTCCTGGCCGGGGAGCTGGGCCCCAGTTCAAGGTGCCTGAGGGATGGTCTCAGGTCTTGGATGCCTTGGAGCTAGGCTCGAGGCCTTCCTGGCCGGAGCACTGGGTCTCGATCCAGGGATTGCCTGAAAGTTGTACTCAGGTCTTTGATGCCTGGGAGCTAGGCTCGAGACGTTGATGGGAGCTGCTTGGCCCGAAGGTCCCTTGGCTGGAGATCTGGGCTCCGATCTTGGGTTGGCGTCTCGGAACTACACTGGTCCAAGCGGGAGCTACATTGGTGGTGTTCGTCCCCCTCCCCTCACCTTTTTTTTTTTTTTTAATCCAAAAAAAAAAACACTATTTTCCTTTATTTTTTTTAATGTATCCACTACTTTTACCCCCTGAAAAAAAAAAAAAAAAAAAAAAAACATTCGTGAGGTGGATGAATCATGGCCGTCTATACTTCCCACTCACTCGCATCTGCAAATACCGGTCCGACAAAAACCGGCTATATGCATACAGCTCCGGGTCTCCTTCCTCTCCCTCGAGGTCTCCATTCTCGCCTTATATTACCTGCCAATACTTACCGCTCCCCGTTTCAATATTCTCAGGCCGTTCGGAATCCGGCGATCGTCGCTGAGACGAGCATGGCGTCGGTTTCCTTCTCTGCGTCCCTGGATCGGTGCTCCTTCATCCATGTCGACACCACCGAGGACGAGAACGAGAGCTAAGAGATGAAGACGCGGTCCTCTTCGGTGGCCAGATGAGCAATCCATCTCTGCCTTTCTTCGTTGAAATATCGATATGGTTCTTGATTTCAGCTTTATATGGTATTTTTCTTTAATTCCTATTTTTCGTGCTTATTTCTTGAATTCATGGTTCTTGATTTTGGGTCCAGGATTTGGTTTTGCACGGTTCTTTTTGGAATCTGGAGATGGCTAGTGATTTTTAGAGTTTCCATATTATATTGATTTGAGCCCTATCTGGGATCTTTTGTGTTTTAGTTTTGTTCCACGTATTTTTTTTTTTTTTTTTACCAATTTTATATTTCAATCATCTTTTCTGCCCTGTTGATTGATAATGGAGTTTGAAACATGGATCCAATTGGCTTTTTGAGTTGGGAGTTGATTTATAAATTTAAATATGCGGCTATCCATTATTCCTTTATTATTATTATTATTATTATTATTATTATTATCGTTTGCCTTGCTTTTTCTAGACGTTACTTCTTTGAAATCTTTCAGTAGATTTCGACATGATATTCTGGCCAGTTATTAGTCGAGATTTGTGTTTATCTTTGTCCAGGTCTGCTGAATAATGCACCTGCTTAAATGTGAATGCAGCTATTTAATACAACTTCTGTTGTCTGCTTTTTTTCTTTTTTTTTTCTTGGGATGATATATTTGTGCGGTCTTTTATAATTCAATTTTGGACGTTATATTAATGATTAAACAAGCTTTTATTATCCCCGTTTAGTGGGGTCTACCTTGCGGTTAAGTCTGTTTACTGCAGATGTAGAATCACAAGAGTTGTGGATGAGTGGCAGGCTCTGATTAGGCTCAATGTTATGTTTTTTTTTTTTGTTTATATTTTTGTTTTTTAAAATATGTAAATGCTCAATGTTCTGTTATTTCTTGATTATATCCTCCAAGTAGCTGATGCGACTTGCAGTTTCTTTCTAGGATAATTTGATTTTAGATGAGAGGATGTAATGCGAGATTATTTTGCTCTCTATATTTGTCTAAATCGTGTAGTTAATGGAGCTTACAAAATCTTATAATTTGCTTTAATAAGTTAATTCATGTTAATTGATTTGAGTTTTTTTAAGTTTACTTGAACTGGTGATGAAATTGTGTTGTGATTTTTGGTACCAATGACATCTTTCTGCTTTAGATTGTTGTAGGTGCTATCCATTATCTAGTACTTTATAGGCAAGTTGAATGCACCAACTTTGCAATATAGAAAAGAAGAAAGATATGAAAACTTATTGAAAAAATTGTAAATGCATGAGATTATATTTGAATATGTTCAAATATATAAATACAAACCTATTGGCTGACCCAAATAATGGAGACATGTCTTGATGGCTATGGTTATAAATCATAACCGATATTATTTTACAAAGTAGAGGCTTGAAGATTCCACCTGTCAAAGACCGAAAAACTCCATTAGCTTCTAGTAAGGAAACTTTATAGAAAAAATAATTCAGAATGGTTAATCTTTGTGAACTTGAACTCAGCATATGCAATGCACGTGATTGGTTAAGAAAATTTGATTTGATTGAGCTTGTGATCTTATAATCCAATGACATGTTCCTCAGCTAGTGCAATGCATATAACTTATATAAGGAGTAATTTAATGGATCATTGATTTATCTAATTTTACCTCCACATTTTTCCTTTTCTGTCACTCCGAGAACGGTGCTAATTATGATCTATATAACAATCCTCTCCTCTACCACCTCCCTGACCAATAAATCGCAAGATCACTGTCTGCGACACACACATTCTGTTTGTATTTTCCTTCTAACTCGGGGTTCAGTTTTAATTTGGGGCCAAAAATGCCAATTTTGCCCTAAACTGTTCATGAAATCATGTCTTGCAGTTGTTTCAGGGAGGTGTTGTGGGGAGAGGAAGCATTTTTTTTCCTATTGACTTATTCATCTTTAATTTATCTTCCAGAAATTCAGTTTTGTATTTAATATTTTACATTTTCTTTTTTTTTTTTAATCTGTTTGGCTATCTTGTTTTAAAAAATTATTCACAGCTGTCATGCCATTTGACAGGAGGGGTCGGTGTGTTTGACAGCTTGGTGCAATTCAGCAGGGGGTTGTGGTGTAAAATGCCAATCCTGTTATGGCATGTGGCCTTGGATCTTTTTTGTTGTTACCTGATTTGGGGCCTCAATGTATTTTTAGATTTAAATTCAGTTTCTCAGTTTATAGTACCTATTGTTTTTTAAATTTGGTTTTGTAGATTTTCCTTTTTTGTATTTGTTTTAAATTTCATTTTATATATTCTTTTCAAATTCAATTTTATTGTTTTGTTGTATTTTAAGTTATTTTCTGTTTATTTTCCATCTTCATGTTAATTTTCTCAAGTTTTCTTTTTTATTTTCTGTCTCCAGTTTTTTTTTAATCCATTATTTGTTTCTGTCTATTTGTTTTTGAATATTTTTTGAATATTGTTTTATTTAACTATTCCAAATTTAGTTTTATATTATATTATATTTTTTGTTTTTTCTTTAGTTTAATTTGTTATATCCACTTTCACAAATTAAGTTTGTATTACCTTTTTAACTTTTACTCTTTTTTTGGATTTTTATTTTGTTCTGGATTCTTCTTTTATTTTCCTTTTTTTTTTTTTTTTTTTTTTTTTTGCCTTTTGCTTTTTTGCTATCTTTGCATTCACTTTGTTTCCTTTTTAATTTATTTTATTATGTTATTTGTTCATTATCTTTTTTTATGTTCATTCAATCTTTCAGTTTCAAATCTAGGTTTATGTTCTCTTCTTTTTTTTCCTTTTCTTCCGTATGTCTTGTTTCATATTTGCGTTTTTGTTTGTTTTTTTAAAATGCTTTCTATTTTTTTTCAAAAAAATGGCTACTAAGTTTTATGGATTATGTGTACTTAATGTTAGATTTTCTCTTTGAAACATACAACAAGATGTCAAAATGTCTACTTTAAGGGCTTATTTGGATGAATGGGCTGAAAATCATCTCATCTTGTACAAATCATTTCATTCTTTTTGTTCAATTGGGTGTTCGAAGCAAATATGGTTGATAAGCCAAATAAGTGGTATGTTGACACTGGAGTTACTCGACATGTGTGCTCTGATAAGAGTATGTTCTCATCATATACTCCTATCAGAGGTAGAAATCTGCTAATGGATAACTCCGCTACATCGAAGATAGAAGGAATTGGCTGTATTATTCTAAAGATGACATCTGGCAAAAAACTTCTACTGAACGATATACTGCATGTTCCTGACATCCGTAAGAATTTGGTATCAGGCTCCCTCCTAAGCAAACATAAATTTATGATGGTGTTTGAGTCTGATAATTTTGTACTTACTAAAGAAGGAATTTTTTTAGGTAGAGGTTACTTGAATAATAGGTTATTCAAGATAAATGTAATGACTGTACATTGCAACCTTGAAAAAAATAAAGATGCTTCTTCTGTTTATATGATTGACTCATATTTGTGGCATGATAGATTAGGTCATGTGAATTTTAATTTATTATAGAAATTAATGAATTTAGAATTGTTACCTAATCATGAAATCGATCCACATTACAAGTGTGAGATATGTGTTGAAGCTAAGCTAGCCAAAACACCATTCCATTCAGTAGAAAGGAATACTGAACCTCTAGATTTGATCCTCAGTGATCTATGTGACTTAAAGTTAGTACAATCTAGAGGAGGTAAAAAGTATTTTATAACATTTATTGATGATTTAACAAGATACTGTGATGTGTATCTACTAAAGTCTAAAGATGAGGCTTTAGATATGTTTAAATGTTATAAGAATGAGGTTGAAAATCAGCTTGGTAAAAAGATCAAAGCTATAAGGAGTGATAGAGGTGGTGAATACGATGCATCATTTAATGACTTTTGTCAAGAACATGGCATTATTCATCAAACTACAGCTCCTTATTCATCTCAATCTAATATAATTGCTGAACGCAAAAATCGAACATTGAAAGAAATGATGAATGCCATGTTGATAAATTCTGGTACACCACAGAATTTATGGAAAGAAGCAATTCTCTCGGCTAATCATATTCTTAACAAAATACCTCTTAAACAAAAGAATGTTACTCCATATAAGTTTTGAAAAGAAAAAAAGCCTTCTTATAATTATCTAAGAGCGTGGGGGTGTCTAGCTAAAATAGCTATTCCAGATCCCAAAAAGGTCAAAATAGGATCTAAAACTGTTAATTGTATTTTCATTGATTATGCACAAAACAGTAGTGCATATCGCTTTCTTGTATATAAGTCAGATATATCTGATATACAGGAAAATACAATTATGGAATCAAGAAATGCATCATTTTTTGAAGAGATATTTCCTTATAAAGGGATATTTGGTACAAGTTCAAATAAAAGAACTTATGATAATATGGCAAGTAGTAGTCATCAGGAAAAGCATCCTGAAGATAAATCTAGACGTAGTAAGACACCTAAAGTTACACTATCTTTTGGTCTTGATTACGTTACGTATATAATAGAAAATGTATCTCAGACATTCAAAGAGGCAATGTCTATACTAGAAGCACCCTTTTGGAAAGAAGTTATTAATAGCGAAATTGAGTCCATCATGCATAATTATACCTGGGAATTGGTAGATTTATCATCAGGTATGAAGCCTTTGGGGTGTAAATGGATTTTCAAGAAGAAATTAACTGATGGATCAATTGATAAGTATAAAGCCAGATTAGTAGCTAAAGGCTTTAAACAAAAAAAAGGTCTAGACTTCTTTGATACTTATTCACATGTAACAAGGATAACATCCATAAGAATATTAATTGCTATTGCAGCCATTAACAATCTTAAAATACATCAAATGGATGTTAAAACATCTTTCCTTAATGGTGAATTAGAGGAAAAAAATTATATGGAACAACCTGAAGGGTTTGTGGTTCCAGGCAAAGAAAAGAAGGTGTGCAGACTTGTGAAATCCTTATATGGATTAAAACAAGCACCCAAGCAATGGCATATAAAATTTGACAATGTGATGTTGTCTAATAGATTCAAAATTAATGAATGTGATAAATATGTATATGCCAAAACCCTACTTAAATGGTATATTTTAGTCAGCTTATACGTGGATGATTTGTTAATCATAGGTAGTGATAATGATATGATTAAACAAACAAAGAAAATGTTGATTAAATATTTTGATATGAAAATATGGGTATCGCGGACGTTATACTATGGATTAAAATCACTAGAACGTTTGATGGAATAATATTATCTCAATCTCATTATATTGAGAAAATATTAGATAAATTCAATAAATATGATACCAGTCCGCTTAAAACACCTGTAAATATTAATCTACATCTTGCAAAGCATACCGGGCAACCCATATCACAATTAGAATATTCACGTATAATTGGCAGTTTAATGTATGTTATGAATTGCATCCGTCCTGACATAGCATATGCTATCAATAAGTTAAGCAGATTTACTAGTAATCCAGGTCCAAATCATTGGATAGCACTAGTAAGGGTATTACGATATCTACGATATATCCTAAATTCTGGATTACGATATACAATATATCCAGCTGTACTAGAAGGATATAGTGATGCTAACTGGATAGCTTCTTCAGAAGACACTAAATCTACTAGTAGATATGTGTTCACCTTAGGAGGAGGTGCAGTGTCATGGAAATCCTCAAAATAAACTTGTATAGCTCGGTCCACTATGGAATCAGAGTTCATAGCTTTAGATAAAGCTGGAGAAGAAGCAGAATGGCTTCGAAATTTTTTGGAGGATATTCTATGTTGGTCTAAACCTGTGTCTGCAATATATATCCATTGTGATAATCAATCATCTATTTGCAGAGCACAGAATAAAATGTATAATGATAAGTCTAAACATATACGTCGCAGACATAATACCATTAAGCAATTACTTGAAAATGGAATAATCTCTATTGACTACATTCAATCAAAGAAAAACCTTGCGGATCTACTGACAAAAGATTTACCAAGAGATCAAGTAAATTGTTTATCGAGGGAAATGGGTTTAAAGTCTATAACAAATTAATCTTCATGGTGGATATCCAACCTAGTTGACTGGAGATCCCAAGATATAGGTTTAAAAGGGACAACTAAATTATGAAGAGGTCAACGAAGCACTAAGGATCTAAATTCCTACTCATTCTTATGATAATCAGTGATGTCTGCTAAAGTTACTAGGATAAGCATAGTTTTTAATGGTTCTTATGACATGAATATCATGTGGGGTATAGCAGAATACTCTTAATAAGAATCACCTATGTGAGTGTGAACTGGGCCAATTCTATGAAAATTTTAAAGGCTTTAATTCTCTAAAGCACTCATGAAACCAGGAGTTGTTCAGGACCAAAATGAACACAACCATGAGAACCAAAAGGAATGCTCGGAAAGAAGTTGTGTGATTGTTATTGTCTTAGTTTACATCAAACGCTGAAAAGTTCAAGATATTATATTCACTTTTAGCAAGTAAACTCGATAACAAAACACAAAGGAAGGTTCAAAGCCACAAACTACCTATCCTGATACAACTTCATTCCATTTACTCTTTTTAAGTGTCTGCATATTCATTTGCATTTAAAAATCTATATTTGTGGGGGATTGCCTTTACTGATCTTTGATCTTAGTCCAAAATTCCATTCATGTGGAGGATTGTTAGAAAAGGTGAACATGAATTTTTTATTCCTAAACTATCTTTTGGGATGGGAACTTGTAGTCCCACATGGAAAGATTGGAAAAAGTTAAGACTCTTTATAAGAAAATATTTTTCCATGCTCTTGTATTTAGGCTCACCATACGTGGAGAGCTTGAGGGTGATGCGTAGCATCACCTACACGCACACGCGCGTGTGCGACGGACGACTAGGACGCAATGGACACTTTGTAGGCGCACTTTGTACGTATGCATCATCGCGAGAAGCTTGAGGAGCCTTTAAATTTTTCCTGATCAAACGGATCAGACGCGTCCGGAAGCGTTGATAGTGCAATCATGCATCCGTTCATAGATCAACGTTTCCTCCGATGATCACAGGTGCCATCGGATCATGAAACGATGCATTGAGAAGTGCGTTGATCGCGTGATCAAGAGATCACGATACGAATCGGCATATCATGGCGTCCGATCGCGATTAAGGAAGCGTATTGATCGCGAAATCTTCAGATCGTGATTGAGATAAAGCATATCTCACTGTGAAAAGTCATCGATAACTCTCTCTGATCACATCTGAGGAGTTGCTTCCAAGAGATATCTTAAGGCTATAAATAGGTCCTGTTCCTCATTCATTTGATCCAATCAATCCTTTTCTTTCCTTCTCTTGGCATTTGCATACTCTGAATAATATAGTATAGCTATAGTGCATACAAAGAAAGAAAAGCATTCCTGGTTCAAATTTCTGATGAATTGTAGTTCTGCTTTTACCAGAAGAAGACCGTTGTATCCTGTAAGACAATCGTCATAAACTATAAGTACCATTGCGGGACGAAATTGTTTTAAGGACATAGAGTGTAACTCTAGACTTGGTCTTTTCAATTAGATAGCTAAATATTATTACCTACCAACAATTGAGTCTTTAGAATTAGAGATTCTTGTAACGTTATGGTTTCTGCAGGCCTATTGGTGATGTTTCTCCTCTGCCTAATTTGAAAAGGCAGCAGAAATCAGCCTCTGAAGTGGATACCTTTTTTTGGATATTGATTGGTTCTTGGAGTTCTTATTTTTCCATGTCATTTTGTTTTTTGGTGGTTTTATTTACCTTTATTTATTTATTTATTTTATGGTCACGATTCATCTAAACTATTGGTCTTGTAGGTTTAATGCAGCTGTGGTGTTGCTATATGGTGAGAATGAATATACATACTAAAGTTATTGATCATATAAAAACAATCTGGTTCATCTCACTTGAAAACAAATGGCATTCAGTATTTTCTTTCAGGTAACTTAAAGATGGCTAGATAACCAAAGTTGCATGTTGTAGATTGTAAGGATTTGTATGTTCACTTTTGTTTGGAACAGCATCAGGTTTTCTGAGATTTACTGAAGACTGAGATAGTTGATTTGTGGCACTTGTTCTTTTTGTTTCAATTTGTTGTTACATGACATTTTGATTTCTTACAGGGGTCTCTAAGATGATCGGAGTTTGTTGATGGTATCAAATTGCATACATTTGAATTTTCTTGTAGGCATTTCTAAGATGCATAGATAATTTTTAAGCTATAAACTAATTTTACTACCGGTTTGCCATGTTGGAACCAGATTCTGTGTTGGCCGGTTGGTGGTATGGTTCGATACACCTTCGAACCAAATTGTATTAGGGCTCAAACCAACATAGCAGGACAAAGGGAGAAGGAAAGAAAGGAAGAGAGAGAGAGGAGGGGGCAAGGGAAGGAGAGTGAGAGTGAGCCTCTGGTGGCTGCCAAAGGGCTATGGTTCTTGCTTGAAGGGGGGAGTGAGAAGGAAAGAGAGGAAGAGAGAGGGGGAGGGGCTTCCAAAGGCATTAGATTGAAATAGGGGTTTCAGCCCTTATTTCTCCCCTCGTTTTAGTAATTTTGGGTGAAGTCAACAATTGTGTTGCCGACTTCACCATGCCCTTTTTTTTTTTTTTTTTTTTTTTTTTTAAAGTTGGCAACTAGGTTAAAGTCAGCCGGTATTGCTGACTTCACGTGATTAATCACAAAAAAAAAGGAAACAGGGATGGAAGCCCTTGTTTCGATCAAGGGGAGAGCAGAGCCCCTCCTCTAGCCTTCAACGGCGGCAGTGAGACAACCTCACTGGCCCTCTGGAGGCCTCTAGATTCCTCCTCTCCCCTTTTCTTCCCTCCCTCCACCCTCCTCTGGTTTTCACTGGGCGGGAATCCCAGCTCCCTTCAACAGCCTCTGAAGGCCCTCCTTGCATCTCCATCTTCTTCCTTCTCCACCCTCTCTTCCTTTTTTTTTTCCTTGTCCTTCTCCTCCTCACCCACTATCCCATTGTTACGATTGGAACTGTGCCAGGTTGCTGCTGGTATGGTTCGATACTCCCTGAACCAGATGGTTTGGCGAATCTTGGTCATCTCAAATGATGTTTGATCTTTTGTTCTAAGGTAACCTGTTGTAGATGTTCTTTTGAATCAGTCATGTTGCTTAGCAATACAAAAATGTTTCTGCCCTTCTGTGTGATTGAAACCAGTGTTCTTGAGAAGCAGTATCCAATCTGAGTTTTTGCAGTAATTGAATTTTGATTTCTTCTCTTCTATAATAACTGATCTGCTGGAACAATCTTTTAGCAGGGCCTCTTCCTATGTCTTTAGTCTGAGATGCATCCGGAATGTTCACATGTACATGCTTGCTAGAAAGTTATGGTGGATGATGATCTTTACTCTTCCTGCAGTTTAGAACTATAGAAGTTGCAGTATGTTTTTTCTATCTTATGGCATGATTAATGGTAGTTTACAAGATTACATGCTCTAGTTGACATCCATGCAGAGATTATGGTAGATGATGACATGATGTTATCTGTTTTGCTGGCTGTGCACTATTCTTTGGTACGTTGAGTGATGTGTCATATTTTTCTGATATTGCCTTACAAGTGGTAATCTTTAAAATAACTTTTCTCCTTTAGTTAGTTGGTCTATAGTTGTCTGATGCCTTTGTGGCTACTTTCTCTCTCTCCCTCCCCCTCCCCCCTGCGTGCCCCCTTCTCCAATTATTTATCTACATTCAGACATGCATGCATGCACATATGCGAGCAGGTGCACACTCACTGATGTGAACTTTTGTTGCTTGTGATAATGATGTTGCATGATCCATAAGTTCTTGAATTTGTCGGTGGAGTACATGCGTGTGCAGATATTTGACTTAGTTATTGTTGTCGAGTTATTGAACTTGTTCTCTTGCATGAGGGTCCTTTTACAAACACAAATTGTTTTCCTTTCTTAAATCTTCTTGTTCTCTCCAAGTAGCCTCTTCTTTATGTGTTTCTGTGTATGTTATCATCCTTATGTATATTGTTGGTGCCTTTTCCTTACTGCCATGCATAAATGCATGCCTTGTTATGGATTTGACATGTTAAGGAATCAAGCAAATATCTTTGAATAAAATATAATTGAGCAAGAATCTCTGCTCCTCTTCTCTTTAAACCCTATATGTGACAATAATTTGTGGTATGGGCTTTCCTGATATCTGGACAAGGAGTACTTGGTGTTGTTTTTTGCTTTCCTACTACTTTTTGATAGTTATCTTTGAAATTTGTGGTTCTTGGAACTTTATGGTTCCTGAAGACCTATCTTTGTTAAATGAGTTTGTGGAATGATCTTGTTAATTTGACCCATGTGATAGCATTTCAGGTGCTCCAAGGTGTTTATGCTTCTGAATAATGATGATGATTATGTATACTCTTTTGCCTAATGTAGAAGGAAAGCAGAAAAAAAGCCTTTTAGGAGGTTACTTTCATTAGAATGTATGTTGGTGGTGGGAATTCTTTTTGACATGTTTTGTGGTTAAGGATTCTTTCTATAACATTGTTAATTTGTTATAATCATGATTCATCTAAATTTTAATAGATTTGGTGCATTTAACATTCTTCTTGCAAGTTGAACCGAGATAACTGAACCTATTGATCTAGCAAGAATTTGCTTTTTAATTTTTTGCAATAGAAGCGAGATTATTAGTATTTTCCTTGCAGGGAACCTTGAAATGACTAGTGAAAATGAAAGTTGTGGTCCTTGGAAGTGTCAATATAGTTTCTGTTTTGTTTTTAAAAAAGTCATGTTTTATCATTTCTTGCAGAGCTTTCTTAGATGTACCCTAGCCAAAAACAGACAAAATTGATGCTCTTATCTTTAAGAGTCTATGCATTACTCTTTGTTTTAGTTGTTTCATGGCATTTTAATTTTCATGTAGGGATTTCTAAAAAGGATAAACAGAGCCAGAGCTGTAACATATTTCATTAAAATTGGCTAACATGGTTTTTGATCTTGTTACTTTGAGGGTACAACACATGATAAAGTTAACCATTGATGATTTTTTAAACTAATTTTCTGATTTTCTGTCTTATCTTGATTGAATTTCTGCAATGTTACTTGCTGTTTGAACCCTTGCATAGGGAACTTTGGAATCTATTTTGACTGAGTGGACTATTTTACGGAGGTTTTAGTTGGATAAGTACCTTTTGTATTTCAGATAATCTTTAAGCAGCAGTGAGATGATTTATTTCCATCCTTTCACTCTTTCAGATTTTGGTCCATCTTTTCCATTCTACCGATTTAATATGAAGGGATTTTTTGAACAATACTGGAAAAATGTTAATATGTTTTCCATTGGTTATGTTAAGTTTAGTTGATTTGTGGTTAAACGCGTTTGCTTCACGACGTCTCATTCTTGAACTTTGCAATCATTTGGCTCATGCCAGTGTTATAGCTAATGTTGTTGGCAGGGGATTTTTTTTTTTTAAAAAAAATTGTCTGCATTGTATATTTATAGTTGCAATTTTTCCTTGGCATTCTCCTGGAATAGTTGTTTATGGATTTTCTAGTTGATGATGGAATTTGATAAGGAATTTGGTAAAAGAATTACTTCTGAAATTATGAGGCTATCGTGTGAAGCTTTTTGTTTTAAAGGCTACAATTGGTTGCGAGATATGAAACTTGTCTAGATAGTATTGGAGGGATAGGCTTATTATCCGATTTAGTAGCTTTTGGCCTTTGGTTGGGCATATAAATATTCGGTGTAAATGCAAGAGGTAAAGTACATTTAATATGTCAGTGGATTTTGAAATGATCTGGATTTTATCACAATTATAAAATTGCTCTTCTATTTTAATATTTAAGAGTGTGGCTAGAGATAAAAGGTAATGGGAGAGAATCTTTTCCATGCAAGACTTTCAGCAGATTGGTTGCCGCTATTTATCCCCTCCGTTGCCTGTGTCCTTCCTTTCTCGTTATAAATTTATTCACTTTTCTTTAGGACCCTTTTGATTCATGAAATTTTTTTTCTTTACATGAAATTTTTTTTTCTTTACATGAAAATACTTTAAAAAAAATTACTTTATAAGAAAGTAGTTTTAGCATATTTGGTTAATCAAGAAAAAAAAATTTATTTCATAATGATTTATATTTGATTAAGCATTTATTTTTCTAGAAAAAATATATAAATATTTATTATATTCTTAATATATATATATATATATATATATATATATATATATATAGTAAGATCATATATTTTTTGCTCCTAAATTCTATATAAATAATAATATTATATTTATATTAATATCAATATAATATAAATATTTTATAATATAATATTAGATTGTAATAATTATTATATTGATATAATAATATAATATATATGATATAATATTAATAGAAATACTATATTAATATTAATAAAAATATTATATTAGTATAAATATTAAAATATAATAATATTTATATTAATAATAACTTTTTTATGTTTTTTAAAAGAGCATAAAATGAAGATCTTAGCATATATCACTATTTAGTATTCATTATAACCATTCATTGATATTTTACAAAATTTCAATCATGAATCTTAAAATCATATTTTTGAAAATAAAAAAAATTATCATTTTTCATTTCGTGGGAGGTTTCAAAATTCACATGTTTTACGGATTTTCATTTTCTATAAAATATGAGAAGTGTCTTTTAATGAAAAGATGTTTTTTCATTCTCTCAACTTAAAACTCTAATTAAATCAAGGGATATTTATCTATTTTTCAGGAATTGCCTTTTCTCTCCTTTATTTTTTATGAACCAAATGATATCTTTGTGTTGAGAGTATGTCTTCCATTTTTCATCTAATCAAATATATCATCAGAGTAAATTGATTCATGCTCTCATGTAAAAGCAAACAAATAAAGCTTACAACTATAAGTGTGAACCATTATATTAGGATTGAAGGATCAAAAATTAGTTATTTTTTTAAAAAAGTAAGTGCTTGTGTTGGAATTGGATCAAAAAAAAGAAAAAAATATTTTTCTTTTGATAGTTATTTTACTAATTAGTTCAATACAATCTTCCTTTTCTTTGAATCTGTTGGGGGATGTGGTAGCTTTAGGTAAAAAAAAAAAAAATGGTAAAAATTGTATTTTGATGTCAAAAGTTATTTTGGGATAAAGTAGTTTTTTGTTTGGCTATCAATATCATGTAACAATAGTTTATTATACGTTTGGTTGATAAATTTAAAACTGATGTTGAATGATAAAATGATAAAAAAACAATATATATAAAAAAAGAGATGAAATTAATCTGAACGATGTTGGAAATTGAGATGAAAGAAGATTAATTTGAAAATAAACATGAGCTTGATAAAAAAATCTTGATAGATAATAAAGTCAGGATGGGATGAGAGAAGATTAATCTTAAAAAAAAGTTAGGCAAGGAGATGGAGATAGAGATAGAGAATAATTGAAAGAAAAAGAAATAGGAAAATTGGGAAGGACGTCAAAGAGGAGATGAAAGAGTATTAAAAAAAAGAACTTGTAAGGGATATTGAGAGCAATGTGTTATTTAAAAAAAAAAAAGCATCTTTCTACGATAGAAAATTTAGCTTGCTTTATTACATCCACAGAAAGTGGGAGGGGTCAATTTTATGTAAACCATGTCTTGAAAATTTTCAGCGTAATCCAAAATTACTTTTGGTTATAATTAAATATTCAAAATTTTACTTTTAAATCGAAAATCATTTTTTAAACCATAAATGCATCTCTAAACATTTTTTTAAATCTAAAATCATTTTCTATAAACCATAGATGCATCTCTTAACATGCACTACATGTGCATGCCTATGTGATGAAAGGCTAAATTTTTAGAAGGGGTGAGAGCTAGGTACCCGCTCAGATCCTCTTTTTTTCTTTCTTTTTTTTGGAATTGACTGGCCAAGAATCAAGCTCATAACTAGTCATTAAGGAGAGTAAGACAATCCCCTTTTTTCCATTTGGATAGAATATTGTAGGCCTTTTTCATGTTTGGATAAAGGACTCATGAGATTTTATTTTTAGTTCTTGCCTATGCATACTTCTTGGTAGTTGCTAATTGGTTTTTTTAACTCGTTTGCCATATTTAATCAAACCTTCCCTTGGGGGTAATTTATTGCACAATACGTTTTAATGTTTTTGAAAATTAGATAGAAGCTAGGTGGTAGAATTAGTCTTGGTTGGTGAAAAATTAATACCTATTTTCAAGGATAAACTAAGTATGTGTTTGGTTTGCAAATAAAATTGATATTGGAATGGTCTAAAATGAAAATTGGAGTGGTCATATCCTTCGTTGCATTTAATTTGTAATCAAAATTAAAATTAAATTTAAATTCTAAAAAAGAATAGGAATTATATTGGAAAGAATTAGAGCATTTATCCTTTTTCAATTGGAATAGGAATGAAATTCTTTTTAACGGTTGAAGTGGAAGTTATTTCTATTCCCAAGGCTAAGTCGCTCCAACCAAAAATGCCCTAAATCATATAAAAATGATATTTATTACTCCCAAAAATTAATCACTTCTTCATCTTTTTGGTCTCATACAACCATCCCCTCTTCCATGGTAGTTTATTATTATTATTATTATTATTAGTATTATTATTATTATTATTAAGGAAGAGGTGCCTTGCCGGAGACCGCCGAATAATGCTGATATAAGAGGACCCTTTCTTGATGAACCTGGTACCGCGGGAACCTACGGAACAGTAATACTCTACTAAATGATTAAATTAATGCAGGAAACCCTCGCATGCCAAAAGTGAAACGATCGACATTAACATGGCTTCTTAGTTTTTCTAAGTTGCTGTCATGTGTGTCTCAGCAGGTTGAGGCCTTAAGCTAAGCAATATGGAATTTGATCCAGGGAATAGAAACCAAAACTACCTATGATTAGCCATTAATCTGGTTTTTGCCGGAAAAGTACTCAAAGTAGCTCAAAAGAATACCACCGGTGGAAGTTACAAGTCAGCATTGCATGCCACTTTACATTTGATGACAGCTAGGAAAAAGAGCTGAGAACAATGATGCCTATCCTTTAGGAAGAAAAAGTAGCTTAATTAGACAATGGAAGAATGGAAGTGTCGCGGCCGGAAAGAATTCCGTCAAATGTAAGAAAACGATAAAATACTAAACCGACGTCTAAAGGATATTATCCAAGCACTAGGGTCCCCGCTCGTTGCCTTGAAGGTGAAGGCTCCTGCTCCTTTACCTTTGGAGCCCCACGGAGACCTAATACCTCCAAGGCCCGGCAAGAAAAGAACAAAGTCGAACTGGCAACTCCCATTATATATTACCAGGTGTGCCATCGGTCCACCATCCTCGCATTCAAAGTTGACGCAGCTCACAGCGGGGGATCAGCTTTCAGCTTTGTCTTCTATTGGTAACATTTAATCAATGGCGGGTGAGGGTGCAAAGACCATAGCTTGTCTTCTTCTCCTCCTCAACTTCTGTATGTATGCCATAGTGGCAGCCATTTCAGGTTGGGCCCTCAATGTTGCCATTGATCGAGGGTTCACCATCGGTAAGGATCACCACCCGCACGTACATGCATATATCTATGATAGGCCGTTTTCTTCTTTTCTTCCAAAAATTTCTTATGGCTCGGTGGTCCTGGGATTGACAGGGCCAGCACTTTCACTACCGGCTCATTTCTCGCCGGTATTCTTTCCGATCGGGAACGCTGCCACCGGTTTTCTTGTGATATTTGCACTGATAGCTGGAGTTGTTGGTGGCGCTGCGGCCATTGCCGGAATTAACCACATCCGCTTCTGGAACGGTGTTAGCTTGCCATCTGCAGCATCTTCTGGTATCGTGGCATGGGCTCTCACTCTGCTTGCAATGGGGTAAGGGAAACTTTCGTCGCATATTCCACCGAACAATTTGGCACGAGAAAATATATCGAAATTCTGATCGCCAAGGGAATTAAACCGTTCGATTTTAACTTGCAGTTTGGCCTGTAAAGAGATTGAATTGGAGGGAAGAAATACGCGCCTGGTAAGACACAAAAACAGCTACTCTTCTCCATTGGCTCGAATGGACTTTGTTTTATGTTATCGAAAAGTATACGATGTTCCTCATGGGAGTGCAAGGTGTTATACGGTGTTTAAATTTTGAAACGCACCCCATCTGAATTTAAGACCCTTTCTCAGAAAATAAAACATCCAATCCTGTAAACTAGCTAGGTCGCGGTAGTGACTTGAAATCGGGGTCGCAATCTCGATCGGACTCGGAGATGATAACTCCCGAGTATAAGTTGGTCAACTTAGAAAAATAATTGGATAGAAAACTCTTACACGATTTACTCGTCGCTGAGATAGATATCAATAATATGGTTCCCTAATTTATTTTATTTATTCAGCCATATGCTTCTAGTTCTAGCCGTTTCTTTTAATTATTTTTCCAGGTTTTGCTACAGCAGTTGCCGTTTGTTTATCATGAATATTCCTTCTTCGAAAAAAATAAAAAAAGAACATATAATTGGATCTAAGCTGAGCAAATCTTTAAAAAAATTGTAAGATGGCACGGTTTTGTATATGAGAGGTATTCTGAAAGGATTATGATTTCTCTAGTTATTTGTAAAAGAGATTTCAATGAGTTTACTTGCTGGTCTGCAATCATATTGCAAACGCAAATGCTATAATAAGTACGGGATTCTGGGTGAAAAAACACAAAGAGGATTCGATCTTTCATATATATATATATATTTAAATCCATTGTAATTATTTCATCTTCTTTTATAAATTATTTCATCTTCTTTTTATAATAGAAAAAAAAAAAATTAGAAAGAAAAAAAGAATAAAATGAGTTTTTAATCTTTGGCACGATCCGTATTTTCCCGGAATGGATCATAATAAAATAAAATAAATGTCTCTAGGGAATAATCACTTCAAAGTAAATCTTCCCTAGATACCTGTATCATGGTATTTAACAGTTGAATCAATTTGAAAAAGACCTAAAGTTAGGGATTTATCAATAGGTAATGTTGCTCCAATACCTAACCAAAGAGCTACTACGGTACCGATCAAAAAGACTGTTGTAGCTACTGGACGACAAAATGGATTTTGGAATTTATTGACATTCATATATATATACTAATGTCAAACACCCAATCAAAAAGTAACGAGTGATCTAATTTATAAAGAAAGAGAAAATTAAAAATGTCTCTACGTGGCTGTTTTCCTGTTTGCAGAGAACGGTGGAGGCTTTCTTGATCATTCTTTCAGCAACACAGCTCTTATACATTCTTGCCATACATGGAGGAGCAAGGAGGATTTGAAGGATGAAACCTGAGTTTCGAATGAAGCGTTATTCATTTATTATTTCTTTTTATTGATGTATTCTATATGAGATCAAGGTTTACCAAGTTTACTTTGTGTGGTGTGCTTGAGCACGAATATTCAAGTATTGAGCTTGACATAATTGGGATTGTTTGTAGTAAAGATGTTCCTAGTAGATGCATAAAATATGCAACTTTATTTTTAATGTTTCACCGTTCCGATACAATATCAACTTGAATGCATTGCGCTAATCTTGTATGTGATGAAAAATTTCCCAGTATTAGTTCATGTAAGGCGGTCGAAGTCTCTTGATTTCCATGCCATTGTCTCCCTTGATTTCCGTTTGGGTTTCAGGGTTTGTGGGTTAGGGTTTGTGAGAAGAGCTTGAAGGATCACAGATGGCGAAGGTGGGCGGGAATAAGCAAGCCGGAGGTGCTGGCTCTAAGGAGAACGAAGGGCGAGAGCGATCGTGGGTGGATATCGTGCATGGACCGCCCCGTGCATCGGTGTGGACGTCCTACAAACTGACGGAGGAGGAGGTAGATCGCCTCCAGCTCAGTTTTTCTAAGGTATTGATCATGCTGGAGACAATGATCGAAGAGGCGAGGAGGAAATGGGAGGGTTTGGCAATGATCTTTAGGAGCCTTGGTCACCGAGTCCCTGCGGCTAGGTTGGCAAGGGAGATTCGCTTGAAGATGCAGCTGCCAGCCGAACCAGAGGTCATTTCGATGGGGGGGGGGCATGTCGTCGTTTGAGTGGGGACAGAAGAAGAGTGTGAGAGGGTGTTGAAGGCGGGGCCGTGGTATGTGGTTGGCTAGTTGATGGCTATGGCGCCATGGCAGTCGGACTTCGTTCCGGGGAGAAGCCCGGTCAACACGATGGTTGTATGGATGAGGTTACTGGAGTTGCCATTGGAGTACTCGGAACCCTCGGCCATCATGGCAGTAGCAAAGGAAGCAGGTAACCCGCTGTCGCTTGATAAATTCACTGATCTCATGCGAAAGACAGGATTTGCTCGGGTTCGCATGGAGCTCGATGCATCGAAGCCTCTGTTGCCGAGGGTGTTAATCCATGGGAGGCATGCAGTATTTTGGCAGCAATTCATTTACGAAAGCTTGCCATCGGTGTGCTTCCACCATTGGAGAATGGGGCACCTGGTGGAGGCATGCAGCTACCGGGAGGAATAGAGGAGGAAGGAGGCTACAACACCAGGGTTGTGCTCAGCTAACTTCATCAGCGAGAAGGGGTGGAAGCAGGCCAGGCTCAGGACCCTACACTGCAGGGGCCGTGCTCACTGGGTGAGGAGGAATTCACGTTCGGTCCCTGGCTGACGACGGCGAGGGTAATCAACCTCGCCAGCCGGGGGTTGCTGGGAAGGCTCCTGTTGCTTCAGACAGCGGGAAGGACCCGGTGTCTTCTTCCGAACCGTAGTCTTCTTCCCCCACCCGGTCTTCTCCCAACCGGCAGTCTTCAACGCCAAGCTCGCCACCGGATGCAGATGGGTGGCAAAAACCCACCAAGGTGGCTCGGAGGAGATCACCGGATGCTTCGGACTCTGATCTCTCTGAGGGAGGAGGAGCTCAAAAGGAGACTGGAGCGAGCTTCTTTGCAGCGCTGGCGGACTGCATGCAACTACTTCCCCCTGAGGAGGGCTACAAGGACCTCCCCATGGTCGAATACGGCACAGTGTCTTTGAAGAGGAGCAGGAGTCACTCCAGGTCATCCTCTCCATCTTCCATCAAGACCACCTCTGCCCTTCTCAACAGGTAAGCTTTCCCAACCCTTCTGTTAATGTTTATGAAGGAGGGAAAGCTGGTGCGCCTGTCACTACTATTCCCGGGTCCCCGGAGGGTAGGAAGAGGGAGGGGAAGAAGGAATGGCGCAAGGTGGAGGGGAAAACTGGGTTGGAGAGGGAGAAGTCTATGCTCACGGGGGAGGGTTCCGAGAAGCCTTTAGGGACAGTAGCTGAGGGGGACCAGTCTGGGTTCGTCTCTTCTTCTGGCTCAGAAAGGATGGAGGAGGGGAAGGGAGCTACGACTGTGGTTATGGTTCCTTCGGTAGTCCTGGGGGCAATACAGAAAGGGGAGGGAGGGACAGTGGGGGAGCGCAACCTGGTTGTTGGGGAGGGTACTCTGGGGTGATGTCGGGTGCAGGGGGAGAGGTGGGGGACTCTGGGTTAATAGGTGTAGTGAAGGCAAAGCTCTTGGAGGATAGGGACGAAGCTCGGGAGGTGGGTACAGGGATCGAGAGATAAGGGGGGAGCAGGAAAGACCTTCCAGTCAAAGGATCAAGTAGGGGTGGCTGCTACCAAGCAACAGAAGTTTTCTGTTACCAGAGCTGCTGGGTGCAGGGGATCGAGGGGGAAGGTTGTCACCTAATGATGTAGTTAGGGGAAAATTGAAGCCAGTAGGGGACTGTTTGCATATTCAGACCCCTGCTGACTCGGATCAAAAAATGTCAACTGAGGGCCATACGGGATAGGGACAACTGTGTCAATTTGTGATAGGGTCAAACAGGCCCTTGGTCTGGTGCGGGGAAACAATGACGACAAGAATCTAGTCAATATCCTATAAAAAAAGGGGAAAGCCTAATGGGAAAAAAGAATTTGCGGCTGTTGTGCAAGGGTTTGAGGTCGAACAAGGATCCAATCCTCAAATTTGACTTTTGTAGGAATGAAAACTTTTGTATGGAATGTAAGGGGGGCTAAAAAACCCTCATTCTTATCTACATACTACAGATATCTTCAATTAAATCATCCTCAAATTTGTGTTTTGTTGGAGACCAGTCTTTCTGGTCCTAGTATTGATGACCTAAGGCGTCATCTCCCAAGGGACTGGGGATTTTACTCTGTGCCATCCCAAGGACTGGCTGGTGGAATCATTGTCACTTGGGACTCAACTGCCGCCAGGGTTGATGTTTTTCACAGATCTTCTCAACTTGTAGCTATTGTGGTTTTGGAACCAGACCAACCCTCTTGGCTTCTTTGTGGTGTTTATGCAAGTACGTCATACAGAGAGAGGAGAACGGTATGGGAAGAAGCCTCTGTTTTAATTGATCAGGAGATCCCTGCAGTAGTTGCAGGGGACTTTAACTCCATTGATAAATCAGAGGATAAACGAAGTAGTAAACCCTTTGCCTAGGATGTCAGCACTAGGGAATTTTCCAAGTTCATCCAGGAGAATGGCCTGATAGATTTGGGTTTCTTGGGTCCTCGGCACACTTGGTATAATAACCGCTCCGGTCAGGCTAGAGTATGGGAGAGATTGGACAGATATTATGCTACTCCTTCCTGACTGTCTCTCTTTCCGAATCTCACTATGCACCATCTTAGCCAGATTGCATATGATCATGCTCCCATTCTCTTATCCATGAATATTCCTCCTACTAGATCTGTGCCATTCAGATTTGAGAAATTCTAGCTATCTTATTTCAAGGCAAAAGTTATTGCTAAGGAGGTCTGGAGAACGTCGATCTGGGGTGATGCGGCTTACAAGATATCCAGAAGATTGGAGCTTCTCAGGAGACGTTTGCTACGGTGGAATAAGGTGGAGGTGGGTAATCTTATAAGCCAGATCAAGACAGTAGAGGCCTCCATTCATGCTTTGCAGGTCAAGGAGGATACGGATGGTTACTTAGCAAATGAGGATCTTGAAGCCCTTCGAAGTTTCCTTGCTCGCCATCATACCCTCCTTCGAAACCACGAGGTGCTCTAGAGACAAAAATCTAGGGTACAATGGCTGCGGGAGGGGGATAGGAACACCCAGTATTTTCACCATGCAACAATCATCCGAAGACACACCAACAGAATCCGGGCTCTTTATTCTAATCAGGCGGGCTGGATCGAGGATGAAGCAGATATTAGAAGGAAATTTCTCCAGTATTTTGTAGCTAGGTGGACTATTCCTACCCCCATTTCCTCTTCTACTTCTTCTGTTCCTCCCCAGTATTCAGTTTCTGCTATCCATAATGCTTTACTTCTGAACCAGGTCACTAAGGAGGAAGTAAAGTCTGCATTATGGTCCTTGGCAGAGGATAAAGCTCCGGGTCCTGATAGCTATCCACCATTTTTCTTTTGGTCTTTCTGGGATATTATGAGGGTTGACATGGTTGCTGCAGTTCAACTCTTCTTTAATACTGCTACTATGGCTCCTAACTGGAAGCAAACTTATATCGCCCTCATTCTGAAGCGTTATGATCCTTCTCAGCCTTCTCACTTTTGGCCCATCAGTCTCTGCAACACTCTCTATAAAGTGTGTGCCAAGCTGTTGGCGAACATGATGAAACCCATTCTTCCGCAGCTGATAAGCCCTGAGCAGGGGACGTTTATTGGGGGCCGCAATATTACTGACAATATTCTTATAGCTCAGGAATTTATGCATGATCTCCATCGAGCTTCTAAGCGGCACAGTCTCATGGCTATCAAATTGGATATAGAAAGGGCATACGACTGTGTAAATTGGACCTTTCTTCTTAGGGCTCTGGAAGAGTTTGGATTTCAGCAGGCTTGGATCTCTAAAATTATGGCTTGCATAAAAGCTCCATCTTTCTCCATCCTTATCAATGGATCCCCCACGGAATTCTTTCCATCCACACACGGTCTTCGGCAAGGTTGTCCCTTGTCTCCTTATTTATTTATAATTTATGCTGACTTCCTTTCCAGATCTTTTACTGCGGTAGTGTGGGATTCGCAAATCAACCCTTATATCTCTGCTCCGGGAGCAGTGCCGATCTCTCATCTATTCTTCGTGGATGATTGTCTTTACTTGGTCGGGCTTCCCAGACTAATGCAAGGGGCTTTAGGAGAGTGGTAGAACATTACTGCTATGCTTCAGGCCAGAGGATCAATTTCCAGAAATCTGGAATCTATTTCAGCCCTAAGATCTCTTCCACTCTCCGAACCAGGATTGTTCATATGTTGGGCATTCAGGAGCGACAGGGGTCCCTCCATTATCTAGGTATACCCATATCTGGAACCAAGCTGTCGAGGGATGACTGTGCTCCTCTAGTGGCATCGGTGAATGACAGGATAGCGGCATGGCAGGCTAGATCTCTATCGGCAATGGATAGGCTCACTCTTATTCGCTCTGTCCTAGCCTCCCTCCCTATTTATATGATGTCCATTGCATTTATCCCTAAGGGTGTCATTATCAAGCTTGAGCAGATGATTCACTCATTCCTATCTGATTCCTCTTCTACGCGAAGGAGGATTCATCTGATGAGGTGGGATATAGTATGTCGTCCTACTCAGAATGGTGGGTTAGGGATTCTCTCTCTTTTGGATAGGAGAGAGGCTTTTCTATCCAGACATGCAGCCAGGTTTTTTCTATGTCCGGACAGTAGGTGGACTATATTCATGAAGACCAAGTATGGTGACATTTCGACGGATCCCGGAGACTACTCTCGTCCCACAAGGAAGTCTTCGATTCTTTGGCATGAGATGTGATGTGGCGGGATCGCTGACGTGGGGGAGTCGACAGGCACCACGTCAAGGGAAGACGCCGCGTCGGATGCCGCGTCAATCCTCTTGCTCGGACTTCACTACCGAGCTGAGCTGAGCTCCCTCAAGATGGTGAGCCGAGCTCCGTCCTCCGCCAGGTCAGGCCCGCAAGCTCGAGACGCCTAGGTCGGAGCCGCACTCCGCCCTTCAGAGCAAGACCCTCGGAGGATTGAGCCCTGCGGTCGGAGTCAAGCTCAGCACTCCTCCACCACGTGGAGCCTCTTCGAGTGTGAGCCCTTTGGACCGGGCCCGCACTCCGCCCTCCAGAGCGAGACCCTCAGAGGATTGAGCCCTGTGGTCGGAGTCGAGCTCAGCACTCCCTCGCCACGTGGAGCCTCTCCGAGCATGAGCCCTTTGGACCGGGCCAGCACTCCGCCCTCCAGAGCGAGACCCTCGGAGTATTGAGCCATGTGGTTGGAGTCGAGCTCAGCACTCCTCCGCCACGTGGAGCCTCTCCGAGCGTGAGCCCTCTGGACCGGGCCCGCACTCCGCCCTCCAGAGCGAGATTCTCGGAGGATTGAGCTCTGTGGTCGGAGTCGAGCTCAGCACTCCTCCGCCACGTTGTCACGGGGTTAGTCTTTACTCAGGCCAAACCCGTGCGGCGCTCCAAAATACCCTGCAAAATGGAACCAGCCAATGCGTGCCAGCGACAGAAATACGATGCTGCAACCAAGGCAACCACACAAGAGACAGAGGAAAATGGCAAGAAAACACACTCAAATGCACAAAGGCAAAATCAGTGTTTTCATTAATGTAAATGGAGAAATTACAAGCAAAATGCAACAACCACTAGACCTATACTAAGGGCTCAGAAGGCAGAGGAGGCAACGATGAACCGCAAGAATCTACTAGGAAACCGGCCCATAATTATTCTCGCTCACCCTCCAGATACTATACATGCAGGGCATCCCGCCAAATCCCACTCTGGGGGTTCCAAGGTATCGAGGAGACTTGCATTTTTCTGATCCATCGCAAGAAGCCCCGACACAAGAAAAATCTCCCAAAACTAGGCAAAACAAGGAAAAAATGACCTAACGGTAGTTGCTCAAGACATCTTATTGCAAGATATGTACAAGGCTGTGTCAGAGGCCATGGCCAAGCAAAGTGCTTTGCAGATGGCCCTGACAGACTCCCCAACTTGATCAGGTCGACGTCCTCGTCGACATGCTTCGTTTGTATGCATCGACCCGATCTTCTTCATGCCGCAACGAGTCCTCTGGCTCCCAGCTTGCTTCTGACTTCGGAAGTCCTTTCCACTGCACCAAGTAATCGATCACTTGTGCACCATTGGGTAACACATTGACTCTATCTGTCAAAATGTTATCAACTCGTCGCTCTAAGAAGGCCGTTGTAGGAGTTGGACGGTTTGACATGTTCCTCATGGGATCCTCCAGATCGGTATGATATGGTTTGATACAACTTCCATGAAGCACTGGATGTATCTTGAGCCATACAGGAAGTTGCACCCAGTAGGAGACATTCCTACTCTTTCAATGATAGGAAAGGGATCCTCATACTTGCAAACCAGTCATTTATGCACCTTGCGAAAGAACCGGAGTTGGGCTGGTTGGAGCTTAACCAGTACCATGTCGCCTCTCTTGAAGTCTAGAGGTCTCCTTCCTTTATCAACCCACTTCTTCATCTTCTTGGAAGCCTTCTCCAGATATGCCCGTGCAATCTCAGCATTGCGGTGCCACTCCTTGGCCAGATGATAAGCTGACGGACTATTTCCAGTATACCCCACAACCATAGTGTGCGGAGTGGAGGGTTGCTGTCCAATGATGATTTCAAAGGGGCTCTTGCCTGATGCAGAGCTCCACTGCAAGTTATAGGAGAATTGGGCTATGTCTATCAACTTCACCCAATCCCTTTGGTTGGCACTTACAAAGTGCCTCAGATACTGCTCCAGAAGAGCATTTATTCTTTCTGTCTGGCCATCAGTTTGAGGATGAAGCTAGTGAAGAAGTACAACTTGGAACCCAATAACTTGAAAAGCCCAGTCCAAAGTCTCCCTAAAAACTTGGAATCTCTGTCACTAACAATGTTCTGAGGGATACCCCAATACTTCACCACATACTTCAAGAAGAGTCGAGCTGCATCCTCCGCGAAACAATACAAGGGTGCTGGGATGAAGATGCTATACTTCGAGAATCGATCCACCACCATTAGGGTCGACCCATACACCCCCACCTTTGGCAAGCTCGAGATGAAATCCATTAAGACGCTCTCCCATGGCCGCTCTGGTATAGGTAAAGGTTCAAGGATCCCACCAGACTTGCTTCGCTCCACCTTGTCCTGTTGGCAAATGAGACACATCCGGACATAATCTTCCACATCCTCTCCTATCCTTGGCCAGTAGTATGCTCTCTCCAAGAGGGCAAGAGTTCGGTGCATTCCTGGATGACCAGCCCAAAGAGTGTCATGGCATTATCGCAATAGTTCTCTTCTAAGGTTGTCCACCCGAGGAACATACACCCAACACCCTTTTGTCAGAATGAGCCCATTTTTGGACCAGAATAGTAGTGCCTTCCCTTCATCAATGAGCTGCTTTAAAGTGATAGCTGTGGGATCCTTTAGCAGTCCATCTCGAATTTTTGGCAACAAAGTTGCTTGCACTTGGCTGACTTGCCCTTGCTCTATCACCTTTAGAGCGGCAAGCTCCGCCTTTCGGCTCGGGGCATCGACCACCTGGTTCATATGCCTTGGTTTATATTCCAAGGTCATGTCAAACTCCGCTAAGAAGTTTTGCCAGCGGGCCTGTTTTGGAGACAGCTTCTTTTGCGTTTGGAAGTAGCTGAGGGCCACATTACCAGTCCGCACCACGAATCGTGACCCAAGGAGATAATGCCTCCACACCCTTAGACAGTGAACTACCGCTGTTATCTCCTTCTCATTAACAATATATCGCCTCTCTGTGTCATTCAGCTTTCGACTTTCAAATGTCACTGGATGACCCTCCTAAACAAGGACTCCTCCAATAGCAAAGTCTGAGGCATCTGTATGGACTTCAAAGGGCAAGTTATGATCTGGAAGTTGTAGCATGGGCTCCTCAATTACAACAGCTTTCAACTCCTTGAAAGCTTCTTGGCACTTCGAAGACCAATCCCATGATTGATCCTTCTTCAATAGTTCCATTAGTGGCACAGCTCGATGAGAGTAGCCTGCGATGAACCGTCTATAGTAGTTAACAAGCCCCAGGAAAGATCGCAACTCTGGCACTTTAGTAGGGGCCTACCACTCTTGTATAGCCTGGACCTTCTCCTGGTCCAAACGGATCATGCCACCACCAACACTATGTTCGAAGAACAAAATCTTTTCTTGGGCAAAGTAGCACTTCTCCTTCTTCGCATAAAGGGAGTTCTCCCACAGAACTTGAAGGATGATCTGCAAGTGCTTCTCATGGTCCTCCAGTGTCTGACTATACACGAGAATTTCATCAAGGTACACCACCACAAATTTGTCAAGATAGTCATGGAATAGCTGGTTCATTAGAGTGCAAAAGGTAGCTGGGGCATTAGTCAATCCAAAAGGCATCACCAAGAATTCAAATGCCCCGTACCTTGTCATACATGTAGTCTTACCTTCATCTCCTTTTGCGATCCGAACTTGCCAATACCCAGATCTCAAATCCAGCTTGGAAAAATACCGAGCTCCACCCAGCTGATCAAACAAGTCTGTAATTAAAGGAATTGGATACTTGTTTTTCATAGTCACCTTATTCAGGGCCCGATAATCCACACACAGTCGGAGACTTCCATCATGTTTCTTCTGAAAGAGAACTGGGGCTCCAAAGGGGGCCTTTGAGCTACGAATGAGTCCTCCCTTTAGCAGCTCATCAAGCTGTTTCTTGAGTTCTGCAAGCTCCGGTGGGGCCATACGATAAGGCGGACGAGCAGGAGGCTTTGTACCCACCTCCAGCTCAATTTTGTGGTCCATCGCACGTCGCGGCGGCAAAGTCTTCGGTAACTCGGGCAACATTAAATCTTCAAAATCCTGGAGGACTTTAGCCACCCCAGGAGGTAAAGGACCCATGTCTTTGGCTTCTGACTCTAGCTTCACAGCAGCCACATAGGTCAACTCTCCTTTCTTCATTCCCCTTTTCAGCTGAAGTGAAGATATATGCTACATCCGCTCTTGAGTCCGTCGAGCAACAGGAACAACACAAGGGGACTCATCCCCCATCATGCATAGTGCATCAAGAAATGGCATCAGGACCACCCTAGCTGCTTGAAGGAACTCCATGCCCAAAATCACCTGGAAATCATCCAACGGTACAACCATGAAATTGGCTTTTCCATACCAGGTTCCGACTCGCATTAGCACCTCCCTTGCAAGTCCAACAATGGGCTGAGCTTTCGAGTTCACTGCCTTCATTCTACTAGAATCCCCTTCCAGCTTCAATCCAAGGTGAGTGGCCTCTCGATCAGCAACAAAGTTATGGGTTGCCCCAGTGTCTACCATTGCTTGGGTTATATGACCATTGAGCTCCACTTGCATATACATGAGTTCATTGGTTCGCCGACTGGCATGTTGGTGATGGGGACATCGCTAGCACCTTATCCTATCTTGTGTTTGAATTTGAATCATCTCTATCTTTTTATCATGCATTCAAATTCAAATGAGGGTTGGACAAGTCTATAAATACCACCTCAGTCCTTTGTAAAAAAATAGTTTTTAGAGTTTAGTCAAGTAAGAAAAGGAGTTTAGTCAAGTTTTGGGAATGAAAATGAGTTTTAGAAAAGTGTGGTTTTTTTATTTCACTCCATGAGGAGAGGGTGTGAGGCCCAACCCCAGGACATGATGTGAGGTCATGCCTAGTTATCCCCCTTCCCATTCCATCTTCTCTATCCTCTCGTGGCCTTTGAGATCCATCCTAGCACCTCCAAGTATCGAGGAGGATGTAATGCCCTAGAGGTGAGAGGTCTCTTCGTTAGGGTGAGTCCCAAAGTCCATGAGTTCCAAACCCTGTCTTCCAGCCCCACTATTCCTTCACCATCCTTTACCAAAAAAATTCCAAAAAAAATATAATACCCTAATTTTGGTGACTTCTAGGCTCACCAACGATCTTACCCCCCTTTATCCCACATCAATTTTGGTATCAGAGCTTAGAAAATTAGGATACCTTTATATCATCCCAGATTCCTTTCTCTCCTGCCAGCCCTCATCATCCGCGTCCTCCATCTTCCACCCGGTCTAGTACCCCTTGGTCGCCTCCCTGTCGGATCCTCCCTGCTCCCTGTCGGCCACTAGTCCCTTCCGCCTGCAACCAGAACAGCCGATCGCTGTGGCCGAAGCTCATCAGATCGGCGCCCCCACAGCAATTTCACCTTCATCCGCTGGCCTCCCACGAGTGCTCCCTGTAGCCGATCCTATCATGCATCATTCCGTCCATGATCGGCTTATCAATTCCCGTCTGATCTTCCTTCCACGATCCTCTCAGTCCCCATCGACTGACTACACTATCTCCGTCTTCCCCTGGACATCGCCCCATCACCACCAAGAAGCTCTGTTCTCAACCCAACGGAGTTCCCATACATCTCAGTATTCTTCCAGACGACCCAAGCCACCTTTCCTCTTGTTTTTCCCCACGTGCCATCGACCGCGTCCTGGTATCCTTCCATTCCCTGCCCCACCCACCTCCTTGCCTCCATATCAGAAAGAAGGAACCAAGAAGGAGCACGGAGAAAGAGAAAGACCGATCACGAGAGGGCCCATGCTTAGCGCCCCATGGAGGAGATCTTCGCCGAGCACAAGCACTTCATCCCTTCCCCCATCGACGGGGCCGGCTCCTCCTCATCACCCCAGCTGGCGTCGCCATCAGTGAACACTGCCGACCCCCTCGCAGATGTCTGGACCTCGCCGGCCAGCACCATGGTTCGCCTTACTGAGAGCTTCCCCACCGAAGGACTCCTCTGGTCACCCATCCTCTGTGGATCCCTCCCTTCTTCCGGCGTACAATCCCAGGCCGAGGCCCCCCTCTTCTTTGCTTCCTCGAGGCCGACTCCCCGTCGTGAACCACCCCCTCCTATAGTTCCCATTAAGGACCTCTTCCCCGAAATTAGTGACCCATCCTTCCATTATGCAAATCCTGTAGATATAGCTCAACCTCATAAGGTTAACCTCATTAGTATAGGATTAGTTCCTGACACCCCGTCTTTTATCCTACTTTATCCAACTAACCATGAACCTTTTTCTCTACCTTACCAAACTAATTCTGAACCCACTTCCTATTTTCTGCCCTTTCCTGACACCTCCAGCATTTCTAGGATCATTAGATTGCATTTAGCTGAGATTAGCATACTGCATGCATTCATCACGCATGTTAGGTTTGCATCTTACTTCTGGCATACTCTTTGGAATTTGCTAGGAGTTCACTGTAAATTTTCATGTGCATGTCAAGCTAGGATCAAACCTAGAGAACCTATAATCTATTAGGTTTAGATCCAAAGAGTTCAATAAAATTTCCTTCGATAGGAATGCATAGTCGAGTCTGTTAGGTGTCAGTATGAGTCCTTTGCATCATTTGTCTGCATGTGCCTAGCATGTTCACCACCCGCACTAATCTTAAAACAACTGGCTAATTCCCGAAGAAGGGTCAAAGAATTTGATGTAGTGGATTCTATCTTGGTTAGGCTTAGGCCTAAAAGAAGCTTCATGCTCGCAGAGCCGGACCTTTTAAAGTGATAGAGAAGGATTGGATCAAATGCCTAGGTGTTAGACTTGCCTTCGGATTTGGGCATTAGTTCTACCTTCAATATTACAGACCTGGTTGAGTATAGGGAACCGGCAGCGATACCTAGTAAGGCCTTTGGACCTATTCCTTTTCATTGTGAGTGACCCTAACCCAGAGTGTCCACTAACAAATTGGCCTGAGAGAGGAGAATGGATCGAGCGTATCCTGGACGATCAAGCCATCACGACCCGGGGCCGTGACTATCAATGCTTCCTGATCCGATGGCAAGGCCAGCCAGAGTCGGACGATTCGTAGATTTCTCGAGAGGACTTGCAATGCCTCAACCCAGACCTTCTCGAGAGATATGTGAGCCAGTCTGATCTTCACTCGACAGGGTCGAGTTCCTCCCACCCCGGGAGAATTGGTGCGGACACCAAAGGCACCAGAATAAGGCAGAGGCTTCTCAACCCTCTGTAATTGATCAATAATTTATGAGTCCATCTGTAATAAGGGCTTAGCTCATCTGAGTCCATTTTAGTTGTTATTTGAGTATTTTTAGTTGTTATTTCACTTCTGTACTAGTCAGCTCATGTTGAGCTAGTTCAGTCCAATGCTAGTTAGCTCATGTTGAGCTAATTTTATTTTTTTGAGTCCTGTCCAAGCATACTGAAGACTCAAGACTATATTATACAAGTGAAGACCAAGTCCAGCCAGATTGAAGACATGGAAGTTTTGCCCAAGTCCAACCCAGCTTGAAGATTTGAAGACCCCAGGAGAAAAATCAGAAACCCTGATTCCTTGCAGATGCCCTCCAGATGCCCAGATTCCCTTCCAGATGCCAAAGTATATTCATAAATAAGGGCATCCATGATTCCAGAGGTCCATCTGCATCCTAGCCCAATGAAATCAAGCCCAGGTGCCAAGCCCAAGCCCTTAAGAAGCAAGATACCAGGGAATATTCCTGCTACCTGGCTACCAGGCCACCCCAGCTTCCAGAGGCCCAAACCCATGCACCCGGGCCCCTTTGGGCCGGCCTTTTGCTGCTCCTAGAAGCCCAACACGCCCCCTAGGCGTCCTTGGAGTCTTGACCAAGACAAGAAAAATTTTAGGGATTTTTCTACCTAATATTTCCTTATTTTCTAGCTAGGGTTTGAGAGGGAAAAGGATTCTTATGTAAAGACTTATGTACCCTTACTTGGAGCCCAAGGTTAAGGGTCTATTTAAGGGACCCTAGCCTCTTGTATGAGGGGAATTTTTGATGAATGAAAACCTTGAGTTTTTCTATTGAGTGGTGTGATACCCTGCTGTGTGCATAAAGGGGTTTGTGAGAGTTCTTCTTCCCGGTGTTTGCAATCATCTTCCTGCTGCCAACAAACCCTCCAGATCCCTGGATGCCCACTCCAAAAGAAGCCTTCCCTTGCTATTTTTACTTTGTTTTCTTGTTCCTTTGTGAGCTTTCTAACCCGTGACAGGTCATTTGCAGGTCCCTGAGTTCCTACGAATCCAACGACTCCAGCCAAGCCTCAATCGGATCACCGAGCAGAAAGCCGGGTATCCGCGGGTCTTTGGCTCGGTTTTCCAGGCCGCATCCATCGAGGAACGAGAGACCCCTTCGCTGTGATCTTCACAGACGTTGTCAGGTACACCCCTCTACCTCCAGTAGTTTTATTGTAGGAGAACTTGCCCTAACCGAGGCTTCTCAGCCCCGGCGGTCCTTCTTTTCTACTTTTCTAGGTCCTAATCTGCATGCTGATCTTCAAAAATTCATACAAAATTCCCTACAAATAATTTTGATCTGAAATTTGGGAATTAATCACCTAACTCAACATGTAAAACATATAAAAAAATTGCATGCATATTAGTTTCCGCATCATTTGGTATCAGACCAATGATAGAATTGACCATCGTGCCAATAGGTTTGATCAGTTAAAAGTCCGGGTAGGGACGCCCCCCTAGGCGTCCTTGGAGTCTTGACCAAGTCAAGAAAAAATTTTAGGGATTTTTCTACCTAATATTTCCTTATTTTCTAGCTAGGGTTTGAGAGGGAAAAGGATTCTTATGTAAAGACTTATGTACCCTTACTTGGAGCCCAAGGTTAAGGGTCTATTTAAGGGACCCTAGCCTCTTGTATGAGGAGAATTTTTTATGAATGAAAACCTTGAGTTCTTCTATTGAGTTGTGTGATACCCTGCTGTGTGCATAAAGGGGTTTGCGAGAGTTCTTCTTCCCAGTGCTGCAATCATCTTCCTGCTACCAACAAGCATCTCAGATCCCTGGACGCCCACTCCAAAAGAAGCCTTCCCTTGCTGTTTTTCCTTTGTTTTCTTGTTCCTTTGTGAGTTTTCTAACCCCTGACAGGTCGTTTGCAGGTCCCCGAGTTCCTACGAATCCAACGACTCCAGCCAAGCCTCAATCGGATCACCGAGCAGAAAGCCGGGTATCCGCGGGTCTTTGGCTCAATTTTCCAGGCCGCATCCGTCGAGGAACGAGAGACCCTTTTGCTGCGATCTTCACAGACATTGTCAGGTACACCCCTCTACCTCCAGTAGTTTTATTGTAGGAGAACTTGCCCTAACCGAGGCTTCTCAGCCCCGGCGATCCTTCTTTTCTACTTTTCTAGGTCCTAATCTGCATGCTGATCTTCTAAATTCATATAAATTCCCTATAACTTATTTTAATCTGAAATTCGGGAATTAATCACCCAACCCCACATATAAAACATATAAAAAAATTGCATGCATATTAGTTCCGCATCATTTGGTATCAGAGCTTAGATTAGGGCTTGTTTTCTGTAATTTTTCAGTCCGTATATACTCTATTATTTTAATTATTTCTCTCTGTTAAAAACTCCAAAAATTCTGAAATTTATTTTCCTGGATTTATCATAATTCACAGTAATTTTAAATATTTTTTCAGATTTTATTATGGCATTTGAATTTTCTGCAAGCCGAAATAGGGCCTGCAAATTTTTGGCTCTGTTTTTTTTAGCAAGACATGTTTGGAAGTTTTAGGGTTTTGTTTAGGAGTTTTTGCATATTTATTAATTTTAGTATATTTCCAGTATATTAGGTCATGATTTGCAAGTTTTCTTCTATTTAAAAAATACCAAAAAAAAAAATACATATTTTCCAAAAATACCAAAAAAAAAATATCTAAACCCTAATTTGCATCCTCATCTGCCTGCCATCATTGCATAATTTACTTTTAAGGGCACTCTTGCTATATCAGATGGGGGGAGGATTTGATCACCTCTCCTTAGCCCAAAACCACATCCCTTGCATTCAGTCCCAAGCCTTAACCTAAAATTAATTAGACTTAATTTACCCTAGTGGGCTAGGGACATCAACTGGTCGGGTCCGGGGTAGTGTTAGATCACTGTGTCAAGTTAACCTGTGTATGCCTTGTGCTTAGTGTCTAGAATGGTGGTTTAGGGATTCAATCCCGAAGGGCTTGTGTGTTGGTCCGCCTACCTGGCCAATCTCTGATTGGTGTCTAGGATTGGCAATCAGGAACCTAACACTCCCCTTACACCTGCCTGGCTGAGTATAGGGTTACTATAGGCTAGTTTGCCACCCTGATTGAGCATCTAGTTTGGACTTTAGGTCTAGTCAGCTATAGTCGGTCTGATCGAGTCTTGCATGAGCACTAGATCAGGAGTTTCATATCACCCACCTCCTTCATAAATGTCTGAACCCATGGAAAACTTACAAGCCCAAATAAAAGCCCTAGTTGATCAAATGGCCCAGATGACTACCCAGATGACCCAGTTAACTCAGTCTCGTATTCAAACCAATGATAGAATTGACCATCTTGCCAATAGGTTTGATCAGTTAAAAGTCCGGGTAGGGACCCCAAGAAAAACCCATGGGTCACAGTTTGAGCCAGATCCTGATTCCCCTCAACCTAGGAGGACCCCAAACCCTGATCTATACCATGAGGTCGAACCTAGGAGAGCCCCTTATCCTGACCCGTACTACAATCCTCAACCTAGGAGGACCCCAAACCCTGATCCATACCTTGAGGCTGAACCTAGGAGAACCTATCGTCATGATCCAATCCCTAAGGTTAGTCCTAGAAGACTCAATCAGGATTTTATAGACCAGGAAGATAGATCCTATTTACCCTCTCCCTACAAGCCTAGTATACCTACAACCTATAGATCTTATGACTCCAAATCCTATGAACCTAGAACCTATGAACCTAGATCCTATGACTCTAGATCCCATGATCATAGATCCTATGCACCCACACCCTATGAGCCTAGTAGACCCAACACCCAATATTCTGACCCATATAGGGAGTCCAACCCTAGGAGGACCCAATATTCTGACCTATATAGGGAGTCCAACCCTAGGAGAACCCAGTATTCTGACCCATATAGGGAGTCCAATCCTAGGAGGACCCAATATCCTGACCCATATAGAGAGCCCAACCTTAGGAGGACCCCATACCTTGATCCATCCTTAGAACCTGATCATAGAGCTGACCCAAAATCATATGACCCCAGATCCTATAATCCCATGACCCATAGATCTGCACCCTTGTCCTATGAGCCTAGAGAACCCATAACCCCTAAGTATCAGCCTAGTACTAGTCATGCTTCTCCTAGTCAACTTGAACCCCATAGGATTAGTATCCCTAAATATGAACCCAATAGTGAGCCACTACCTCTTACACAACTTGAACCTACTAGGAGTAGTACCCATAATCAGAGACCAGAACCTAACCAATTTCCTGCTAGCCGACCTTCTCCAACCATTCCTGAGATTCGCAAGGCTTACATTAACGCGGAAGTGTATGAAGCTGATGTGAGCCTAGTGGATGAGTATGAGGGAGAAGAGGAGACACCTTTAGTAGACCTAGAATTAGCTGACCCAGTAGATACCCAGGTAGAAACCAACCCAGAGCTAGTTGACCTTGACCATATCCAACCTAAAGCTATAATGGAAGAACAAATAGAGGAAGAGAACCTAGGTACTGCTACTAGAGCCTTACTTGAGGAAACCATAGAGGAGAGCCAAATTATAGAGTCTAGTCCTAAAATACAAGAACCAGAAGAATTTATTAAGGACTTGATCTCTTTGAATCAGTACCCTCAGGATGAGTCTCCTCCTATAGTTCCCATTAAGGACCTCTTTCCTGAGATTAATAACCCATCCTTCCATTATACAAACCCTGTAGATATATCGCAACCCCATAAGGTTAACCTCATTAGTCTAGGATTAGTCCCTGACATGCCTTCTTTGATTCTACTTTATCCAACTAACCCAGAACCTTTTTCTCTACCCTACCAGAGTAATTCTGAACCCACTTTCTATTTTCTACCCTTTCCTGAGTTTTCTCATGTGTCTAGAACTATTAGGTTACATTTTGTTGAGGTTACTAGGTTGCAAGGATCCATAAAGCCCATCCCATTTGCTACCTACTTTTGGCAGACCCTCTGGCACTTATTAGGAGTTACTAGCAAATTTTCTTCTGCATGTCATCCATCAACCACGACTCATGCCCCCATGCCCAAGTGGTAGTTAAGACCTAATAAACCTCTTTAGTCGAGTCTGCTAGGTGTAGGTTTGAGTCCTTTGCATCATCTTGTTAGGAGTCTGCATGTGCCTAGCATGTTCACCACCCGCACTAATGTTAAAACAACTGGCTAATTCCCGAAGATGGATAAAAAATTTGATGTAGTGGATTTTATCTTGGTTAGGCTTAGGCCTAAAAGAAGCTTCATGCTCGCAGAGCTGGACCTTTTAAAGTGATAGAGAAGGTTGGATCAAATGCCTAGGTGTTAGACTTGCCTTCGGATTTGGGCATTAGTTCTACCTTCAATATTACAGACCTGGTTGAGTATAGGGAACCGGCAGCGATACCTAGTAAGGCCTTTGGACCTATTCCTTTTCATTGTGAGTGACCCTAACCTAGAGTGTCCACAAACAAATTTGGCCTGAGAGAGGAGAACGGATCGAGCGTATCCTGGACGATCAAGCCATCACGACCCAGGGCCATGACTATCAACGCTTCCTAGTCCGATGGCAAGGCCGGCCAGAGTCGGACGATTCGTAGATTTCTCGAGAGGACTTGCAATGCCTCAACCCAGACCTTCTCGAGAGATATGTGAGCCAGTCTGATCTTCACTCGACAGGGTCGAGTTCCTCCCACCCCGGGAGAATTGGTGCGGACACCAAAGGCACCAGAATAAGGCAGAGGCTTCTCAACCCTCTGTAAATTGATCAATAATTTATGAGTCCATCTGTAATAAGGGCTTAGCTCATCTGAGTCCATTTTAGTTGTTATTTGAGTATTTTTAGTTGTTATTTCATTTCTGTACTAGTCAGTTCATGTTGAGCTAGTTCAGTCCATTGCTAGTCAGCTCATGTTGAGCTAATTTTATTTTTTTGAGTCCTGTCCAAGCATACTGAAGACTCAAGACTATATCATACAAGTGAAGACCAAGTCCAACTAGATTGAAGACATGGAAGTATAGCCCAAGTCCAACCCAGCTTGAAGATTTGAAGACCCCAGGAGGAAAATTCAGAAAACCCTGATTTCTTGCAGATGCCCTCCAGATGCCCAGATTCCCTTCCAGATGCCAAAATATATTCATATACCAAGGCATCCATGATTTTAGAGGTCCATCTATATCCTAGCCCAATGAAATCAAGCCCAGGTGCCAAGCCCAAGCCCCTAAGAAGCAAGATACCAGGGAATATTCCTGCTACCTGGCTACCAGGCCACCCCAGCTTCCAGAGGCCCAAACCCATGCACCCGGGCCCCTTTGGGCCGGCCTTTTGCTGCTCCTAGAAGCCCAACACGCCCCCCTAGGCGTCCTTGGAGTCTTGACCAAGTCAAGAAAAAATTTTAGGGATTTTTCTACCTAATATTTCCTTATTTTCTAGCTAGGGTTTGAGAGGGAAAAGGATTCTTATGTAAAGACTTATGTACCCTTACTTGGAGCCCAAGGTTAAGGGTCTATTTAAGGGACCCTAGCCTCTTGTATGAGGAGAATTTTTGATGAATGAAAACCTTGAGTTCTTCTATTGAGTTGTGTGATACCCTGCTGTGTGCATAAAGGGGTTTGCGAGAGTTCTTCTTCCCAGTGCTGCAATCATCTTCCTGCTACCAACAAGCATCTCAGATCCCTGGACGCCCACTCCAAAAGAAGCCTTCCCTTGCTGTTTTTCCTTTGTTTTCTTGTTCCTTTGTGAGTTTTCTAACCCCTGACAGGTCGTTTGCAGGTCCCCGAGTTCCTACGAATCCAACGACTCCAGCCAAGCCTCAATCGGATCACCGAGCAGAAAGCCGGGTATCCGCGGGTCTTTGGCTCGATTTTCCAGGCCGCATCCGTCGAGGAACGAGAGACCCTTTTGCTGCGATCTTCACAGACGTTGTCAGGTACACCCCTCTACCTCCAGTAGTTTTATTGTAGGAGAACTTGCCCTAACCGAGGCTTCTCAGCCCCGGCGATCCTTCTTTTCTACTTTTCTAGGTCCTAATCTGCATGCTGATCTTCTAAAATTCATATAAAATTCCCTATAACTTATTTTAATCTGAAATTCGGGAATTAATCACCCAACCCCACATATAAAACATATAAAAAAAATTGCATGCATATTAGTTCCGCATCACCACCCTTTACCAAAAAAATTCCAAAAAAATATAATACCCTAATTTTGGAGACTTCTAGGCTCACCAACGATCCTACCCCCCTTTGTCCCACATCAGTTGGTGGGTTTGGTGTGGTTTCGATCATTGCTGCTGCATTGGCTGCTGCAGCTTGGTTGGCTTGGGTTGCTCCCCCACTTGACCCTTGATAGCATTGAGTAGCCTGAAGGCACCCATCCTAGGATCCTCAATCTATTCCTCCTCACTATCGCTGCTAAGGTCTTCCAGTTTAACTTGGCTCCGCTACACACTAGCTTACAAGGCATTGAGAGCCTGTTTCTGGGGACAGTTCTTCACCATGTGTGGTCCTCCACACAGAAAGCACCCAGACTTTAGGGTCCTTGATGGCTCTGGCCCCTTAGTTTTAAAGTCTTTCTTCTTCTCATTCCCCACACCCTTTCCTTTTGACAGCTTTGGATTCTTGGAGGTATTTTTCGTGGCCTTCTTCTTCTGGTGGTCAGAGGAGAGGAAATCTGTCAAGCGCTCAGCTGCGGCTTTAGCAGATGCCAAGTCGGTGACACCCCTCTATTGCAACTCCTGCTGGGCCCATGGCTTCAAACTTTCCAAGAAGTGGAATAGCTTGTCTTTCTCGAACATATCCCTAATATCCAACATCAATGCAGAGAACTGCTTCACATATTCTCGCACAGTTCCTATATGATGGAGATGCCTCAAGTTTTGCCGAGCAATAAAGTCCACATTTTCTGGCAAAAATTGAGCCTTGATCTCCCTCTTTACGTCCTCCCAGTTGGCAATGATGCATCGACCCGTCTGCATATCCTCATACCGAGTTCGCCACCATAGTTTGGCATCCCCGGTCAGGTACATGGTAGCCAAGATGACCTTTGTCTCCTCGAAGTCAGGTCGCACCACCCGAAAGTACTGCTCGACATCAAACAATAAGTTCTTCAACTCCTTTGCATCACGAGCTCCATTGTAACTTCTAGGTTCTGGTGCTCTCATCCGGCTTGCCCCGCCTTCCATAACACCTGGAGCTGGCATGTTACCTACTGCCCGAGTCAGCATTGCAACCCTGGTGGTCAGATCATTCAGTTGCTCCCATAAGAGCGTGATAGACTCTTTAGTATTGTCACTGAGATTAACCACAGTCTCCACAAGCTGCTCCTGACTCAACTCCAAGTTTGCAACACGGTCCACCATTGAGAATAGATGAGCCAAGTTCTCATCCATTTGGGTCAACTGCATCTCCAATGCGGACATCCGCTCCTTGTGGCTTCGCGGCTTTGCATTATCAGCTTGTACATCTATCGGGACTGGTGAGGCAACCGTCACCTCATCGCGCACCATCCCGCTCGTCTCTCCCTCGTTCCTGCAACCCATGTGTGTTGCGCTAATGTCTACAACCGAACTGCTCTGATACCACTTGTCACGGGGTTAGTCTTTACTCAGGCCAAATCCGTGCGGCGCTCCAAAATGCCCTACAAAATGGAACCAGCCAATGCGTGCCAGCGACAAAAAAATGATGCTGCAACCAAGGCAACCACACAAGAGATAGAGGAAAATGGCAAGGAAACACACTCAAATGCACAAAGGCAAAACCAGTGTTTACATTAATGTAAATGGAGAGATTACAAGAAAAATGCAACAACCACTAGACCTATACTAAGGGCTCAGAAAGCAGAGGAGGCAACGATGAACCGCAAGAATCCACTAGGAAACCGGTCCACAATTATTCTCGCTTACCCTCCCGATACTATACATGCGGGGCATCCCGCCAAATCCCACCTTGGGGATTCCAAGGTATCGAGGAGACTTGCATTTTTCTGGTTCGTCGCAAGAAGCCCCGATACAAGGAAAATCCCCCAAAACTAGGCAAAACAAGGGAAAAATGACCTAGAGGCAGTTGCTCAAGACATATTATAGCAAGATATGTACAAGGCCGTGTCAGAGGCCATGGCCAAGCAAAGTGCTTTGCAGATGGCCCTGACAACATGGAGCCTCTCCGAGTGCGAGCCCTCTAGACCGAGCCCGCACTCCACCCTCCAGAGCGAGACCCTCGGAGGATTGAGCCCTGTGGTCGGAGTCGAGCTCAGCGCTCCTCCGCCACATGGAGCCTCTCCGAGCGCGAGCTCTCTAGACCGGGCCCGCACTCCGCCCTCCAGAGTGAGACCCTCGGAGGATTGAGCCCTGTGGTCGGAGTCGAGCTCAGCACTCCCCCGCCACGTGGATCCTCTCCGAGCACGAGCCCTCTGGACTGGGCCCGCACTCCACCCTCCAGAGCGAGACCCTCGGAGGATTAAGCCCTGTGGTCGGAGTCGAGCTCAGTACTCCCCCACCATGTGGAGTCTCTCCGAGCATGAGCCCTCTGGACCGGGCCCGCCCTCCGCCCTCCAAAGCGAGACCCTCGAAGGATTGAGCCCTGTGGTCGGAGTCGAGCTCAGCACTCCCCCGCCACGTGGAGCCTCTCCGAGCGCGAGCCCTCTGGACCGGGCATGCATTCTATCCTCCACCAAGATGACCCTGCAGCTCGGGGCATCTAGGTCGGAGCGACCCCTGCCATTCCAGCTTAGCCCTGTCTCGGACGTGGACCCCACCAGCCCAGAATGCCGGCAAACCGCCCGAGGACTACACTGGAGCGCCTCCCAGACCGTACTGACCGCCTGCAGCCACTGATTACACTAGAAAGGAGAGAAGTGCACTGATCGAGATGCCACGCTCCTCACCAACCACCTGGATCATCCAAGAGAGGAAGCCACCCGAGAGATTCGAATCACGGGGGCGGCAGCCCACCTACGAGGTACTGCCAGGTTTCCCGGAATGAGATGACCAAGAGGAGTGTCGGAGCGCATGACAGCTTCCCTTATCACGAATAGAGAAAGGCTCCTCGGGACACCGCCACACGTGCTTGATAGCCCGGTGGAGATCCAGAGGCGGACGTCCAATGGTAACCTAGTTTGCAACGAACTTGAAGGTAACACAACAACACCAAGACACATGGAGACAAAAAAAAAGGGAGAAGGGTGAAAGCCCCATGAAGAAGGGGGGCATAGCACCACTAGCACTCACAAGCAAGGTCGAGGCGAAAGGGCCGCACAGAGACTTCCTCTAATCAGGCCACACTTTCCCCGATACACTTGCATCCCACGTATACACAACTCACTCCTCCTCGTGTGGAGTCCATCAAGAGGGGCTCGACCAAGAGGATCTGTTCCCCTAGATCGTCACTGACTTGACTGTTGGAGTGCCCCCACCGAAAACCTCGGCCCGGGTCACTAACCCCTATTTTGCAGGTCCAGAACCAGAGGACCATCAGGCAGTGAAGGGAGCGCACTTCGGCGCCGGCAGCTATGGGCCACGGCGATCTTGGTGGCAATAGATTGGCGCATCAGGTAGGAGGGGTGGATCAAGCCTTCCATCTCTTTGCAGATTGACACTCCATGGAAGGATGGTGACGACACAAGCACGAGAGGCCTCCACCAGCCGTGCAAGGGACTCCCCTTCTCGAGGGAGCCCATGTCATCTTGAGGCGGGGCCTCCCGTTCCGGCAGTCCAACCACCTCCAACTGAGAAGGCAATGAGCCGGTTCTGCCGGCAGGGAGAGCCACTCACCAAGTCTCGGGCGGGTGGTGCCCAGACCCCACCGGGGCAGAATGGGCAAGACCCCCATCATGGGTGCCAGTCATCCATGTCATCTTCTCCATTTCCTTCGGCAGGAGGGTCCACTGATGAAGCCATCAAGCGCGCAGCGGGAAGGCACCTGGAGGAACATGAGCGCAAGCTAGCGGAGTTCTCCCGCCGGTTTGCTAGTATGCAAGGCTCGACTAGCGAGCCAGCGGACTACAACGCCCGCCACCGTTGAAGTCCTTCATCGGCCGTGACAAGACAAAGTACTGTCGCTTTTACCGCGTTCACGGCCACGATACCGAGGAATATCACAACCTCAAGTGGGAAATTGAAAAACTCATCAAGAGAAGCCGCCTTAAAAGGTTTGCGGGGGGCAGACCTCAAGTGGAGCCTTAAAATGCATCATGGCCAATAACGGAAACTCCGCAGGCATGCTTCCTTATGACGCCTTCTCCAAGAGCATCACTACAATGACTTTTGCGGTCGACGGGCTTCCTACAGCCCACAACGTCATCTTGAGATTGATTCGGGCCCGACCTACTCGACACCAACTTCAACAAAACTCGCCGGTAATGAGCAGCCCGGTACAACAATGCTCGGGTTTGGCCAAGAACCTTTAGGCCCGGAAATTTGGTGCTGTGCCGGGCAGAGGCACGTCAGTCCCAAGAACGCGGCAAGCTCCCACCAAACTGGGAAGGTCCCTACAAGGCGGCCGAAGCCCCATCACAGGGGGTCTGTCATCTCGAAGATATTGATGGCGTCAGGCTCCCCCGAACATGGAATGCATGCGATCTGCAAAGACGCCACCGATAATGTAAGGTTTCTTATCAATAATAATGATACCGACTTTTTTCTTGCACGAGTATCTATATGCCTTGCAGGAAAAAATTGATAGAGTCCCAGAGCCCAGCTCTAGGACGTCAAGGAATCTTCGAGCCATGCCGCTCTTAATTTCAAACATCCCCGAGCCCAACTCCAGGACATCAAGGGATCTTCGAGCCATGCCGCTCTCAATCTCAAGCATCCCCGAGCCCAGCTCCAGGATGTCAAGGGATCTTCCAGCCAAGCATCCCCAAGCTCAGCTTCAAGACATCAAGGGATCTTCGAGCCATGCCCCTCTCGATCTCAAGCATCCTCGAGCCCAGCTCCAGGACGTCAAGGGATCTTCGAGCCATCCCGCTCTCAATCTCAAACATCCCCGAGCCCAGCTCTAGGACGTCAAGAGATCTTCGAGCCATCCCACTCTCAATCTCAAACGTCCCCGAGCCCAGCTCCAGAATGTCAAGAGATCTTCGAGCCATGTCGTTCTCAATCTCAAGCATCCCCGAGCCCAGCTCAAGGACATCAAGGAATCTTCGAGCCATGTCGCTCTCAATCTCAAGCATCCCCGAGCCCAGCTCCAGGACGTCAAGGGATCTTCAAGCCATGACACTCTCAATCTTAAACGTCCCCGAGCCCAGCTCCAAGATGTCAAGGGATCTTTGAGCCATGCCGCTCTCAATTTCAAACGTCCCCGAGCCCAGCTCCAAGATGTCAAGGGATCTTCGAGCCATGCCGCTCTCGATCTCAAGCATCTCCGAGCCCAGCTCCAGGATGCCAAGGGATCTTGGAGCCAAGCAGCTCCTACTAATGCCTCGAGCCCAGCTCCAAGGCGCCAAAGACCTGAGCCTAGCCCTCAGGCAACCCTTGGACCGGAGCCCAGCTCTCCGACCAGGAAGGCCTCAAGCCTAGCCCAAGGCAACCAAATCTTGTGACCCTCTTCTCTGATCTCCCAACTCATCAAAAAAAAAAGAAGAGAGGGGAAGGAAAGAAAGAGAATGAGAGGGAAACATGGCAATAAAACTATCATTTCTCAGCCCAAGACCGGAGCTCAGATCTCCGGCCAAGGGACCTTCGAGCCACGCAACTCTCAGTCATCAACATTCCCGAGCCCAGCTTTAGGATGCCTGCCCAAGATCGGAGCTCAGATCTCCAGCTAAGGGACCTTCGAGCCATGTAGCTCTCAGTCATCAACATCCCCGAGCCCAGCTCCAGGATGCCTACCCAAGATTGGAGCTCAGATCTCCGGCCAAGGAACCTTCGAGCCACGTAGCTCTCAGTCATTAACATCCCCGAGCCCAGCTCCAGGATGCCTGCCCAAGATCGGAGCTCAGATCTCTGGCCAAGGGAACTTCGAGCCACGCAGCTCTCAGTCATCAACGTCCTCGAGCCTAGCTCCAGGATGCCTGCCTAAGACCGAAACTCAGATCTCCGGCCAAGGGACCTTCGAGCCATGCAGCTCTCAATCATCAACATCCCCGAGCCTAGCTCTAGAATGCCTGCCCAAGACCGGAGCTCAGATCTTCGACCAAGGGATATTCGAGCCACGCAGCTCTCAATCATCAACATCCCCGAGCCCAGCTCCAGGATGCCTGCCCAAGACCGAAGCTCAGATCTCTGACCAAGGGACCTTCGAGCCATGTAGCTCTCAGTCATCAACATCCCCGAGCCCAGCTTCAGGATGCCTGCCCAAGACCGGAGCTCAGATCTCCGGCCAAGGAACCTTTGAGCCACGCAGCTCTCAGTCATCAACATCCCCGAGCCCAGCTCCAGGATGCCAGCCCAAGACTGGAGCTCAGATCTTCGGCCAAGGGACCTTTGAGCCACGTAGCTCTCAGTCATCAATGTCCCCGAGCCCAGCTCCAAGATGCTAGCCCAAGACCGGAGCTCAGATCTCTGGCCAAGGGACCTTCGAGCCACACAACTCTCAGTCGACAACACCACCGGGCCCAGCAGCTATCGAATGCCATAACCTTGCGCCCGACTTGCCAGCATTGAAGTCCAATAACTCAACCCCAAGCAAGGTGAGGCCCCCTTCTCTGATCTCCCCAAGCCTCAAAAAAAAAAACAAAGAAAAAGAAGAAGAAGGGGAGTGAAAGAAAGAGAAAAAGGAGGGAAGGGTCGATCGAAAGACATGTTACAAAGGAATTCATGTTTCATTAATTAAGTGCCGGTTACAAGCATTTTGTGGGCCCCCGACATGCCGGGCGACCCAGACCAAGCACATAAGCAAAAATACAAAGCAAAAAGGAAAAGGGCTACTCTGCGCTGACCGGCCCCCTACTAGCCCTGAGGCTGAGAGTTCTCTCCTTCAGGAACCTCCGACTGGTCGGCTCTAGTCTCGGATGGTTTAGTCGTGGCTGGCATAGGAGGCTCTGAGGTCACAGCTTCCTCAACAACCTCCTCATCGGGCTCCATGTCCGAGGCCGAAGGATATCTGAGACGATTGCGGCTCTTCTCGGGGACAAGTGCCTCTATCCGGCCATGCAAGAACATGAAGCCTTTATGGAAGGAGTTCGACACCGTCTGATGGATCTCGATGATGAACTCCTCCGAGGCCTTGAATCTGGCAACAGCCTTCTCGGCACCCTTCTTGGCCTCGGCGGCACCTTTCCTCGCCTCGGAGGCCTCCATCCTGGCAGCCTCCGTCGACTTGGCCGCCACCTCTGCCGCCTTCTCAGCCGCAGCCAGCTTCTCCTTCCCTGCTGCTAGCTCTGCCTGGGTAGCTCGGGAAGCCTCCTTGTACCGATCAGCCTCGGCACTGTACCAGTTTAACTTCTTCTCGATGGTGGAGAGATCGTCGATGGCCTTCTTCGAGCGACTCCGCTCCAAGTCGTGGGCCTCCAAGAGCCTCTTTGCTCGTCCCTCGGCATCGGCGAGCTGCCTCTCCAGGTTCTTGACCTTCTGTTCGAGTGCCCCACTTGCCCCGGCCTTCTCCTTCAGGTCGATTTTTAGGGACTCGATCTCAGCTGCTTGCTGCTCGAGGCGCTCCCAGTTCTGATAATAGCCCTTAATGAAGAGGGCCTCGGCACCGATCTACACCTTAAAAAGAGGTCAGCTCAAAAAAAAAAAAATAGAGAGAGAGAGAAAGAAGAAAGGGACATCTCACCGAGTAGAGCTGGGGGAAGATGGTACTGATGACGTCGCCCGGTCGCATCCCGGCCATATCCTGCCAGTCGCATGTCTGGATCGAGAAGTCTATCATGTGCTCGGCTAGTTCGGGGCTCCAGAGGAACGAGCTTTCTGGCCCCATCTTGAAGGGGAGACGGCGTCGCGCCTCCTCCATCCTACCCTCTCTGGAGGTGGGCGGCCTTGCCCCGCTAGCTGCAGGGCCCCGAGGGGCCGACTGGGGAGCTGACACCGGTGCAGGCGGCCCCTCAGTCACTATCCTGGCTGTTCCCCGGACCTCCTCGTCCCTGATCTCGATCGGAAGTGGGCTCGGAAGACTACAAGGCACGGCGGCAGCAGTTGCGGCCCTTGCCCGAGTCACTACCTCAGGCTCCGCAGCAGAGGCCGTCCCCTGATGACCACACTGCTCGGGAACCTTCCGGTGATGGGGACATTGAGCCAGTTCAGATCCAGCCAGTCCAGACCCAGCAGCCAGCCCAGATCTCGGTGCCAGCCCAGTACGGATCTTGATGTATTTTATTTATTATTTTTTTTATGGGTGTACGTGGGATTTGGGATATCTCCGAATCGGAGATTAGTTTTATTTAGGGTTATCGGAATCTCTTATAGTTCCGATTATTTTGAGATTATTTAGGGATTTAGCTTTAGCGATAGTTTCTTGTTTTAGGTTTATTTAAGATCATATTCTTGATTAAAAAAGAAGCGAAGAAAATATTTGAAAGAAAACCTTGGGTGTTTCCCGACTCCTCCCCTCTTCTTCTTCTCCCTGATTCTTTTTCCTCTCCCGGTTCTTCTCCTCTTCCCCTGTCTCTTCTCTCTTCTGATTCTCCCTCTTCGTCTTACTGGATTTTCTTTTCTCTTCTCCTGTCTCTTTTCCTTCTCTCTTGATTACTATTTCTTTCCGTGAAAAAAAGTCAGTTCCTGAGCCCGTTTTCCCAACCAAAGCCGGAATTCTTTCCCTAAGCCAGTCTCACTTTTCTGTTCATCCATGCGAAGAGACGCCCGATAGTCAAGCATCGAGAATCTTCCGGATCCTCTCAACCGAGCCAACCACCCAGCCGACTGTAGATCTCCCTCGGACCACAGCCGTCCCCCCCCACCAGTGCACGTCGTCGCCAAGCGTCTCCGCCGCAGATCTCCCGTGAAGCCTCCTGCCGGATCCGCCAGGCCGATCCCAGCGGTCGTCGCATCTCCCCCCCCTCCCTGCACAGATCTCCTAGATCCACCCCGAGCCGTCCATCTTCCCCTCCCGTCCGTGTCGCCGCCTCCGCCCAGCGCCACCGCTGGTGAAGCACCGCCGGTCTTCCTCCTCCCTCCCGACCGTGCATCACTGCAGCCGAAGATCGCCTCCGCCAGTTAGACGCCGGCTCCGCCAGGTCACTCCCAGCGATCGTCGCATTTCCCCGCCTGTGGTCGCCTACGGCCGCTGCGACGCCTCACCGCCCCGGCCGTTCGTGAACGACGCTCCGCCCGAAGCCACCTCCTCCAGTGCCATCGTTCGCCTGCAACCCGTTTCACGCCCTCCACTGCCGAAGTCCCTGCCGCCGAGTCCTCCCACGAGTCGCCTCCAGTCGCCGGTGACTTCACTCCGCAGGCCACCGCACGACCTTCGACCGTCCTCCCTTTCCTCATCGCTGCCGTGCTCCACAGCCACCGCACGACCTTCGACCGTCCTCCCTTTCCTCATCGCTGCCGTGCTCCACAGCCACCGCACGACCGCCGCCTGCGCCGGTCCGTCTCTTCTACCCGTGCAAGCCGAGCGCCTCCTCCGTGGAGCCCTCCGCCATCTCTTCCGTGAAGCCCCCCCCCCTTCTGCCAGAACTTCTCCGCTCCGCCGTCACCAGCCGATCTCCACCGACCGCTGCTCAGTACCATCGCCGGTGAATCTGGCCGCTGAAAGACAGCACGAACATCAAAGCCGCTCCGTTCTCTGCTGCCGATTTCTGCATCGCACGGATCCCAGAGCACACGGATCCCAGAGAGCACAGATCCCAGAGCACGATTTCAAAGCAATGGATTTTAATTAAATTTATTTGGAATTTATTCTTCACTTGTATTCTCTTGGCATTCCAGGTCCATCGGCTTCTGATCTACCTCATTCGTGAACTACTGGTCCGGACTTTGGACAATCTCGGGACGATCTCCCTCTTCCAACTTTCGTGAGATTCCGTGTTTTTTTTCGGGTGAGATCCACTTGATAACCTGACCCAATTATTTTGCTGGTTATTTCTATTTAATTAGATTTAACTTAATTAAATTGGACATCCTAATCTAGAGATCATTTCTTAATGATCACGGTCCGACACTGATCTTGATATCTGAGTGTACGGTCCCGCATCAAATTGGTATCAGAGCAATAGGTTAGGTTAGGGTCAATTTTAATTTTGCATGACAACTAGGTCAGGAAACAAATATCAATCAGAACATTCTTCCGTAGATAACAAAATGGATCCCAGTTTAGAAGCTGCCCTTCAAGTAATCATGGGTAAACTCAAAAAAATTGACAGCAAGTTAGGATCTTTAGATGCCAGGGTATTAACTCTTGAAGAGGAACGACTAGTGAACACCAATTACCCTATTAGGAACTCTTCATCAAGAGTTACAGATCCTAGAGTTCCAGATCCTAGAGACCCTAGAGACCAAAATGACTACCTAGATCATGATAGTGGTCGTACTCAAATCCTTCGACCTGACCCTAGGGATCGACATGATTATCCAGGTAATCAACCAACACTTAGGTCTTATCACAACCCAATCGATAAAGATGAACGAATCATGAGGAGTGTTAAGGTTGACGCCCCAAGTTTTGTAGGTCACCTGGACCCCAAAGAATATATTGACTGGGAAGCTAATATGGACCATTACTTCTCCTGGTACGATATGTCTGAGGATAGAAAAGTTAGGTTTGCCCAAATGAGATTGTTAGGCCAAGCAAAGCTATATTGGCACAATGTCCAGAGGTTAGCCATTCATAGGAGACAGGATCCTGTTGGAACATGGGATGAGATGAAGGATAAGCTTCGAGAGAAGTATCTTCCTGCATCTTATCAACAGCGACTTTTGGACCAATGGCAAAGATTGACCCAAGGAACTGGACTTGTAAATGATTACATCGATAAATTTGATGAATACCTTATGCGATGTAATGTGCGTGAAGACCCATCTGTCACTTTATCCCGGTTTAGAGCTGGTCTGAGAGTGGATATCCAAAAGGAATTGTTTTTGAGAGAAGTTTATAGTCTAGAGCAAGCATATCAATTAGCTCAAGACTATGAAAGATTTCAGGAAATGTCTATCACTCGTAGATCTGAACTCTCCAGACCAGGAATTTTAGGTCCAAGGCCTAGCATGAACCTAGCCCCGACTGGTCCACAACCTAACATTAGTCAGGCCCCTGGTAGTCGACCCCCGAGAGATGACAAAGGAAAAGGGATTATAGGAGAAACTTTCCGTGGAAGTAGCTCTAAGATCCACTGCTTTAGATGTAATGGGATAGGTCATGTAGCTAGCCAATGTCCATCTAGAACCTTGCATATAGGGACACTTGAAGAACAAGAAGATCTAGGTGATGTCCTTGAAGAAGAAGTTTACACTGCTGACCCAGGATTAGCCGATGCCTACGAAGAACAAGACCATGAGGTTGGAGCTGAAAAACAATTAGGAGTTAATTTGATTATAATTTGGATCTAATTGAATATAAAGAACCAGCATTGAAACCTGGTGATGTATTTGAGCCTGCATTCCTTGAGAGAGATCATCTTTTGAGAATCCACTTTTCCAAAGAGAGGACAACATGATGTGATTAAACGAATTTTGGACGAGGAGATCAAGTCTTCAAGGAGTCAAAATTGCTACCGCTACCTGGTTCACTGGCGAGGCAGACCAAAGTCAGAGGACTCCTGGATTACTGAAGAGGAGCTGCAGAACATTGATCCAAATTTATTTGAGCACCTCCAGCCTGACTCGACAGAGTCGAGTTCTCCCCACCACAGGGGAAATGATGGGGACATTGAGCCAGTTCAGATCCAGCCAGTCCAGACCCAGCAGCCAGCCCAGATCTCGGTGCCAGCCCAGTACGGATCTTGATGTATTTTTTATTTATTTATTTTTTTTATGGGTGTACGTGGGATTTGGGATATCTCCGAATCGGAGATTAGTAGTTTATTTAGGGTTATCGGAATCTCTTATAGTTCCGATTATTTTGAGATTATTTAGGGATTTAGCTTTAGCGATAGTTTCTTGTTTTAGGTTTATTTAAGATCATATTCTTGATTAAAAAAGAAGCGAAGAAAATATTTGAAAGAAAACCTTGGGTGTTTCCCGACTCCTCCCCTCTTCTTCTTCTCCCTGATTCTTTTTCCTCTCCCGGTTCTTCTCCTCTTCCCCTGTCTCTTCTCTCTTCTGATTCTCCCCTCTTCGTCTTACTGGATTTTCTTTTCTCTTCTCCTGTCTCTTTTCCTTCTCTCTTGATTACTATTTCTTTCCGTGAAAAAAAATCAGTTCCTGAGCCCGTTTTCCCAACCAAAGCCGGAATTCTTTCCCTAAGCCAGTCTCACGTTTCTGTTCATCCATGCGAAGAGACGCCCGAGAGTCAAGCATCGAGAATCTTCCGGATCCTCTCAACCGAGCCAACCACCCAGCCGACTGTAGATCTCCCTCGGACCACAGCCGTCCCCCCCACCAGTGCACGTCGTCGCCAAGCGTCTCCGCCGCAGATCTCCCGTGAAGCCTCCTGCCGGATCCGCCAGGCCGATCCCAGCGGTCGTCGCATCTCCCCCCCTCCCTGCACAGATCTCCTAGATCCGCCCCGAGCCGTCCATCTTCCCCTCCCGTCCGTGTCGCCGCCTCCGCCCAGCGCCACCGCTGGTGAAGCACCGCCGGTTCTTCCTCCTCCTCCCGACCGTGCGTCACTGCAGCCGAGGATCGCCTCCGCCAGTTAGACGCCGGCTCCGCCAGGTCACTCCCAGCGATCGTCGCATTTCCCCGCCTGTGGTCGCCTACGGCCGCTGCGACGCCTCACCGCCCCGGCCGTTCGGAACGACGCTCCGCCCGAAGCCACCTCCTCCAGTGCCATCGTTCGCCTGCAACCCGTTTCACGCCCTCCACTGCCGAAGTCCCTGCCGCCGAGTCCTCCCACGAGTCGCCTCCAGTCGCCGGTGACTTCACTCCGCAGGCCACCGCACGACCTTCGACCGTCCTCCCTTTCCTCATCGCTGCCGTGCTCCACAGCCACCGCACGACCTTCGACCGTCCTCCCTTTCCTCATCGCTGCCGGCTCCACAGCCACCGCACGACCGCCGCCTGCGCCGGTCCATCTCTTCTACCCTGCAAGCCGAGCGCCTCCTCGTGAGCCCTCCGCCATCTCTTCCGTGAAGCCCCCCCCCCTTATGCCAGAACTTCTCCGCTCCGCCGTCGCCAGCCGATCTCCACCGACCGCTGCTCAGTACCATCGCCGGTGAATCTGGCCGCTGAAAGACAGCACGAACATCAAAGCCGCTCCGTTCTCTGCTGCCGATTTCTGCATCGCACGGATCCCAGAGCACATGGATCCCAGAGAGCACAGATCCCAGAGCACAGATTTCAAGATCCTCCCTCTTCAACCTTTCGTGAATTCCGTGTTTTTTTTTTGGATTAAATTAATTCCCGCATCAATGGACCGGCCTCGGTGCTGTAGATGCCACTGTCTTCACTGGCGCAGGGGCAGCTCGAGTCGCCTCCGAGCTCTGACCGGCTGGAGCAGCAGAATTCGGACCAGCTGCTGCGGTAGCAGCCGTAGCACGCTCTCACCCCGACCCGCCTCGATGGAGGCTCCCCAGCCAGCCCGTTGGCGGCCTCTTCTGGGGTCGCAGTAGACCGCTCTCGGTGAAAATCATCCTGCATGCAAGTCACACAACGTCAGAATCCATGGAAGCAATGTAAGAAATGCAAGGAAAGAAGGAAGCTCAGTCGAACTCACCAACCCATTCGTTGGTCGACCCTGAAGTCGGTGAGGTTCTGCTCTAATAACAGGACCTGAGAGAAGGGATCTGGTGTACGGAGCCGTTCGTAGTCATCCGTCAGCCGCGTCGACCACAGAATTTGGTTGGGGACTTGTCTGGGTCACTCCAGACCAGTAACCCCTCAATCCCAACAAAGAAAATTTACTCTTCCATCCCCTGACGGAAGGGGAGCCGAACCTAATGTCCCTCGGGCGGGAGCACAAGACGACCACCCATCCTCAGTTGGGTGCACTTCAGGGCAAAAGGCTCTGAATAAAGAAAATCGGCAACGAACCCATAAGGTGGCAGAGCACAATGAAGAGAAGTGACCCTAATGGCGTTTGCACTAACTGCATAGGGACCAAATGGTAGTTGTCCAAGACAGACAGGATAAGGGTGAAGGAAAACCTGAGACCCCAGAGAAGGTCTCCTCATAAAATGCAAGGCGGCCTGGGCTACTAAAAGTGACCCGTTCCCCCGGGACGAGGGATCATGAGCCGAACAGAAGGTGGGATGCCATAGACATCCCGAACGGTCCCTAGTTCCTCGGCGGTGATCGTCGAGGTGACCCCGCCAAGACCCGTGGACCGGGCAGACCCAGAAGCAGGAGGAGGGAGAGAAGGATCGGACCCTGGCTCCCTGATAGCACAGGACCGGGAGGACGCCTCCTATTGAACTCGAAGCGAGCTGTGTCCTCCTCCCCGCCAGAGGAACGAAGAAGACGCCGGCCTCCGCTCAGAAGGACCGACCTCGCCCTGATCAGTGGAGGGATGGAAGCCCGGGCCAAAGCGGGACATCCTCAAGAATAAGGGGAATGAAGGACTCGAAGTGAGGGATGGAAGAGCAAACTCAACTCGAAGAAGACCCCAGAACCGGACAAAGAACCCTACTTTAGCGGAGGAGGAGGAGGAGACTAACCTGGTTCCTTAGAAAATTTGAGGCAACTGTGAGAAGGAAGAAAGCTTGGGCAGCAGCAGCAGGCAAAGAATTCAAAAGAATGGATGTTTCGGGTAAGGCCCTCCTTTCATTTCGAAATGACCCGATGGATTCGTACCGATTCGACCCCTCCGCCACGTATCCACGCCACGTGCTGCCCATCGACGAAAACGGCATCTCGGCCGCTCTGATTTTGTGCCAATATTAACTACTCCTCGACATGGCCATGTGGCACCCTCGCACTGGCCCGCAGGGCCATCTCTCGAAGCGCCAGCAATCATGGCCATCATGGTGCCATATTTCCGCCTTTCCATGTCAGCACCACAATTACTCCCTTCGACCCGAGCACCGCGCACTAACGAGCCTCGGGAGTGGAGGGCAAATGATGTGGCAGGATCGCTGACGTGGGGGAGTCGACAGGCGCCACGTCAAGGGAAGACGCCGCGTCAGACGCCGCGTCAATCCTCCTGCTCGGACTCCGACTACCGAGCAGCAAGCTGAGCTGAGCTCCCTCGAGACGGCAAGCCAAGCTCCGTCCTCCGCCAAATCAGGCCCGCGAGCAGAGCTCGGGATGTCCCTCGGACGGCAAGCCAAGCTCCGTCCCGCACTTCGCCCTAGGCCGGAGCCAGCAGCCCTCCAGAGAACCTCGGAGGATTGAGCCATGTGGTCAGAGTCGAGCTCAGCACTCCTCCGCCACGTGGAGCCTCTCCGAGCGCGAGCCCTTTGGACCGGGCCCACACTCCGCCCTCCAGAGAGAGACCCTCAGAGGATTGAGCCCTGTGATCGGAGTCGAGCTCAGCACTCCTCCTCGCACGTGGAGCCTCTCCGAGCGCGAGCCCTCTGAGCCCTCGGGCCAGCACTCTGCCCTCCAGAGCGAGACCCTCGGAGGATTGAGCCCTGTGGTCGGAGTCGAGCTCAGCACTCCTCCGCCACATTGAGCCTCTCCGAGCGCGAGCCCTTTGGACCAGGCCCGCACTCTGCCCTCCAGAGTGAGACCCTCGAAGGATTGAGCCCTGTGGTCGGAGTCGAGCACAGCACTCCTCCACCACGTGTAGCCTCTTCGAGCGCGAGCCCTCTGGACCGGGCCCGCACTTCACCCTCCAAAGCGAGACCCTCGAAGGACTGAGCCTTGTGGTCGAAGTTAAGCTGAGTGCTCCTCCGCCACGTGGAGCCTCTTCGAGCGCGAGCCCTCTAGACCGGGCTCGCACTCCACCCTCCAAGCGAGACCCTCGGAGGATTGAGCCTTGTGGTCGGAGTCGAGCTTAGCACTCCCCCGCCACGTGGAGCCTCTTCGAGCGCGAGCCCTCTGGACCGGGCCCGCACTTCGCCCTCCAGAGCAAGACCCTCGGAGGATTAAGCCCTGCGGTCGGAGTCGAGCTCAGTACTCCCCCACCACGTGGAGCCTCTCCGAGCGCAAGCCCTCTGGACCGGGCCCGCACTCCGCCTTCCAGAGTGAGACCCTCGGAGGATTGAGCCATATGGTCGGAGTCGAGCTCAGCACTCCCCCGCCATGTGGAGCCTCTCTGAGCGCGAGCCCTCTGGACCGAGCCCACATTCTGTCCTCCTCCAAGATGACTCCGCAAGCTCGTGGCGTCTAGGTCAGAGCGACCCCTGCCATTCTAGCTCAGCCCCGGCTCGGACATGGACCCCACCAGCCCAAAACGCCGGCGAATCGCCTGATGACTACATTGGAGCGCCTCCCAGACCGTACTGACCACCTGCATCCACCGGTTATACTAGAAAGGGAGAAGCACACTGATCGAGATGCCACGCTCCTCACCAACTACCTGGATCATCCAAGAGAGGAAGCCACCCGGGATATTCGAATCCCGGGGCGGCGGCCCACCGTTCGAGGTACTGCCAGATTTTCCGGAATGAGGCGACCAAGAGGAGTGTCGGAGTGCATGACAACTCCCCTTATCACGAATCGGGAAAGCCTTCTCGGACACCCCGCACGCGCCTGACAGCCCGGTGGAGATCTCGAGGCGGACGCCCGACGGTAACCTAGTTTGCAACGAACTTGAAGGTAACACAACAACACCAAGACACACGGAGACAAAAAAAAGGGAGAAGGGTGAAAGCCCCACGAAGAAGGGGGCACAGCACCACCAGCACTCACAATCAAGGTCGAGGCGGAAGGGCCGCACAGAGACTCCATCTAACCAGGCCACACTTCCCCCGACACACTTGCATCACACTTATACACAACTCACTCCTCCTCGTGTGGAGTCCATCAAGAGAGGCTCGACCAGGCGGATCGTTCCCCTGGATCATCACTGACTTGACCGTCGAAGTGCCCCTGCCGGAAACCCCGGCCCAGGTCACTAACCCCTATTTTGCAGGTCCAGGATCAGAGGACCGTCAGGTAGCGAAGGGAGCACACTTCGGCACCGGCAGCTACGGGCCACGGCGATCTTTGCGGCAACAAGATGGTTTTCAGGGCCCCGCTCATCATCCCTCTCCTAACTTGGATATTAGGGGATGGCCGATCGATCAGATTTATGCAGGATACTTGGATATTGGACATTCCTTTGAACCAGTGGCCTACTTTCATCTCTATGCTTACGCCCCCCTCTATCACCATTGCTGATCTCTTGCGACCGGGGCACGCCTGCTGGGATAGAAATGCGGTTCTATCCACCTTTGGGATATTCTAGGCTTCAGGGTTCTGTCCATAGCCCTTCCTGTTCACCCATGCCCGGATATTAGAGTTATGGCAACGCACGACATCTACTCGGATGCCGATTGCTGACCTCGGTGGACAGGCCACCATCGACCATTAAGTGTCCAGGAGCTATCACTGGATATGGACATTGCAGGCTCAAACCCGGATATTGATGTTTTTTGGAAACTTGCCTGGCATCGTCTTCCTACTCGTGAGTTTCTTATATCCAGAGGTATCTGCATTATATCTGATTGTCCCTTTTGTGGGACTCCGGGTGAGTCACAGACTCACGCCATCTTTTATGTACTCGTGCTGTGATGATATGGAGATTGGCTAGCCTGTATGATGCTGATTCCCATCCTGACTGCATAGTTGACTCCTTTTATACTCGGTTGAGGACTACACCGACGATCCAGGTTTCCTTTATTGCTTATTGGCTTATCATATTTGGATTTCTAGAAATGAGAGGATATTTGCATCCACAAGGTCTTCTCCAAGGATGGTGGTTGAGAGAGCCAAGAGTGATGCAGTAGAGTACTGGAGGTCGGCGGTGAAGACGGCGGAGACCCGGGTTCCCCTTTTGCTCGACGAGCGTCCCAAAGGATTTTTATTTCTTGGGAACACCCAACCCCCACCATTTTGTCACGGTGAGTTTTGATGGGAGCTTATGTCGTAGGTTGGGAGGAGCGGGATTCGTTATTCGGGACTCCCACCTTGGTTTCTTGGCTGTGGGTGGTATCTCTCTCATGGACTCCTTCGTTCCTGCTGCCGAGTTATATGTGGCATAGGCAGGGATTAGATATGCTTGACAGGTTCTTCATCTTGACCGCCTGATCATTGAGGGTGATTCTGTTACGGTCATATCTTGGCTTACGTAACCCTCGTCTGCCCAGGCAGCTCATCCACTTGACTAGGACATCAGGCTCATGTTGCACGGTTGTTACTCCCTGTTTATTAGGCATATTTATAGGGAGGCCAACTCAGCTGCAGACTGGGTGGCCTCCTTTATGGCACAGCACTCGGGTTTTGTATTATGGTCGGATTGGCGTTCGGTCCTGTACAGCTTAGGGATATTATACTAGCTGACGCTTTAGATTGTATTCATGATCATTTTGTTTAATAAATATACCGTTTCAAAAAAAAAAAAAAAAAAAAAAAATCCCAGTTTATTTCTTTCTAAAACGATAAGTTCTCGAGCGCACTGGCCATTGTAGGGAGAGTTTTACGAAGCAAACATGTACATGCTAGGCGACGTTTGTTGCTGGATAATCCAATCTAAAGTAAATTGACTAAGTTATTACTTTTAACCTTTTTCTTGATCCTATGGTGATTGGCACCGTAGTCTACACTGCCATTAGCCTTAATGTATTCATATATAAGCTTGATTTCTTGCAAGTTAGTTTTTAGTTAATTCCTTCATGAAAGGTTGAAGTTATAGATAATCCTTCATCAAAATACGGATCGTCTCCAATTGGTGGATGAACTTTTTATCGGTGCAAAGAAAATGGGGATCGTGCACTTTTTATGATCACACTTTTGAACTTTCAATGCATATTATATATATATATATATGATGGGTGTACTATATTAAACAATGCACTTTTTTTTCATGGCATTAAGGATTTGAGCAACTATAGGAATAATAACTTTATTAATTAATATCATATATTTCTTAGTAATTTTCAAACAGAATTATTAATGATTTTTTTTTTTTTTTTTGGCAATCAAGATCGATAATCTAGCTCACAAGATGATGATACTTTCTTGGGATCAAAATTGACCTGGTTTTCAAGATTAGATTTAGGTCAACATTTAGAACTAAATCTCTAATGGATCTAGATTAAGAGGTGCATGCTGGGACTGTAGTGACAGCACTTCTAATCACGGATAGACTTGAACAATGAGACTTTCTTTGAAAAGAAATCCCATCATCTTCTGCACCTTAGATAAATCCAGATTTTTAAATGAAGTAGCTTTCTTTTATAACAATGACAATAATAGAAAGGTTTATATATCGGTGTTATATCTAAGCGGAGAAATTGCATGAAATAATAACTTGTTTTTCTCTGATGTATTTATTGAATATATATAAATCCTGTAAATTTTATAATTTCTAGAACAGCTAGAAATTCAAACTCATGATCTTTGGAGCAGGTATAAGCTATATGCAACAATAGAAGTCAACAACAAAAAAATTCATGATTGTAGAACACAGGGAATGAATCCTAACATATAATTGCCCTTGATCATGGAGAATACAATTATAGAAATAGATACCAATGATCATCCTTAATTACAAAGTACATAATCCCAATAATCATGAAGAGGTGCAGGTCCATATGCCTCGCTAGGTTTTCCAATAAAAATATAAAAAGAATCGCGTAATATTTGATAGGGTCTCCATGACTAAAATTTGGATGCAAAGATGGTTAAAAGCTTCATTCGTCATTAAGAATTTTCTTCCTATAGGTGGTAATCGACTTAGATCGGACATGATATGAATCAGATCAGATACATTATAGATCAAAATTTTGTCGACTCTAACCCGACCTATTTATTAAACGAATCAAATATGCATATACGAATCTTATTATTTTATTAAATGATTAATCTAATTTAATCTACAATGAATTAAAATAAATTAAACAAGTTAAACGATTAAGTGTTGCCACCTCTATTTCTTCATAGAAGTGAAGTAGGCAGCCATAGAAGACTATCTTTGTTATGGTGGCAGATAAATTATAGGATCATTCCCTCAAGGAAAACAAGCTTTGAGATTTGCATACAACTTTTGAGCAGTATGAACTTAAGCAAATTCGTCAAAAAAATTCTCTATCATATGGATGGATGGATGGATGGATGTATGTATATATATATATATATATATATATATATATATATATATGATGATACCAATGATTGCAAAGTGCATAAATATGAACATGGATCCCAATGATTGTCTATGATAATATAGAATACAATTATACATAAAATCCATCTCAATAACTATCCATGCTCATAAAATGCATAAATGCAAAGATGAATCCTAATAATTATGGAGGGAAGAGAGTACACCTACTTGACCAGTGACCAGATTGCCCGGTAAATATATAAGAAAATCTTATAATTATAGAATGTGTAAGTATAGAAATGGATCTCAATAATTATAAAAAGATGAGAGAATACTACTTGACTTGGTTGCTTAATACTGTATACCTATAATTTTTATTTTCTTGCCTTGTTCTCGGCACATCTTTTTTAAGATTGCAAGTGGGTCAGGTTGACCAGTGACCCGATCTGTTTATACTCAATCCAACTTATTTTAAAAAACCTATGAAATAGGATTGGGTTCTAAAAATTGAGCTCATTTTATTTTATAGATTGGATATAGGTTTACAAATCTGGACCCAACCTAACATAAACTCAATATACCATTATGATCCAAATATGTTCGAATCTTTAGATTATAATTTAAAATATGTATGAATAATATATCTTTAACATAAAAATAGATTTAAATTATTTTTTATTTGAATTTATTTTGAATGTAATATTATTTATTATGTATTTTGTGTGATTTATGATAGCTTGCATTAACAATGGTCCACTTAGATTGAGACCAGCCATTGATTATAGATGGATCTTGAGGGTAGGGTAACAATTTTATACCGAACCGTATTTGTAGAGATAATTATTCCAACAAAAAGAACTTCAAAAAGATATTTGTGTATGTATAACATGATATAGATATTTTTGACATTGGATACCAAATCATTGCTAAAATTATATAATGTAATTATATAACACAAATAGATATGATAATATTAAATATTGTAATTTAAAATATAATTGTACTATATCATTGTAGCTCTACATAATAGTGTATTACATACTATGGTCTTTATAAACCATTAGCAAAATACTGATGACGTATCAAGATAGTTCCAATATAATATTATAATACAGTAATTCAACAAATACCATAACATGTCACTGTTTGATTACTGGCATTTACAACTATATTAGTTATCATTCGTTAAATCAATTCTATAATATATATTCATGTAAAAATGAATATGTCTTTGATGATTCAATTATTCCTGACTTATCCAAATATGAGATTTGAAATCATTCATGTTATGGGTATAAAAACGAGAAATCTTTTTAGTTTGATAGTGCTCGCAAATTAAAAAAATTTTTAATTTACATCGAAAGATCCTTCTTTACAGCATGAGATATCTTTTGAAATAGGGTATAAGAATTATAGTATTCCCTTTAGAAGAAGGACCGATCTAGTAGACAATATCTTGTATATATATATGGCAAGGAAGATCGATTCTTAAATGATCATGAGCTAATCTCGATCGTAATAATCCATATATAAAGTTGTTCAAAATAGGTAATTAAAAATAAATAGATTTATATTTTATGATTTAAACACGAAATATGTAAATAAGACGGGAAAGTGGGCCCAGGCCCATATTGTGGGCCACGAATACCCAGCTCCGAAGGATCAGAACCCTTGCGCTGCGGCGGTGCAGACAAAGAAGTGGTTCCCACATCCGATGCCACCATTTATTCCTTCCGAAGTGCGTTCCGTATGGCGGATGCCGGCTGCTCGATCCGCACCTTCGTTTCCCACCCTTCGGATAACGAATCATGTCCTGGCGTGAAGGGGCCCCCTCGGTCCCTATCGAGGGTTACCGCAGATAGAAGGCAACTTAGGAAGGGATAAATTTATGATTCCGAAAGTGAATCACCCCCTCAACCCCACCGCCCACCCCCGCCATTTTCCCCACTCTCCCGCCTTCCCCCCGCTTCTCAGCGACTCAAAAAGGATTCCACCGCTTCCCCTTCCCCCCTTCCCCCTTCCTTTTCCTCTACAAGATCGATCATCATCCTCTTTGCTTTCTCTCTCTCTCTCTCTCTCTTCTTCTCATATCTCTCCCAAACCCTAAAGAACGTCAAATAGGGCCTCTTTTCTCTGGAATTTTGTTTTTTCCTCATCCCATCCCGTTTATATCTATATAGATTGAGATTGTGTGGTATCGGGGGCAAGGAAAAAGAAAAGCAAGCAAGCGGTCGTCATCATGCCGTCCGGTTCGAAGAAGAGGAAAGCGGCGAAGCGCAAGAAGGAGCAGGTGAAGGGGAAGGAGAAAGAGGAGGAGACGGGCAGCATCCCGAATCCACCAGTTTCCCCATCTAATGACCCTCATCCTCCACCTCCACCTCCACCTCAACCTCAAGGTTTGTATCCCCCACTTTTAAATCCCCATCTTGCTGTCATGGGATTTTTTTTTTTTTTTTTTTAGTATGTTTCATTTGTGGGCCAGGTAACGGACATGAGGTTCGGATGCCCCACGACGACGGGAGTCGGAGCGAGAGCGGGGAGTTCGTGACACCATCGGAGACGCCACCCCGTCGTCTCAGAACTCTCCCCTAGCCACTCTTGGATCTCGAGCGTTGCCCTTAATTCAGCGGTGGAGGCTTGGACTGGTCCGGTTCACAGGCCAGATGAGCGGTGGAAGTGGAAGTGGAAACGGTCGCTGCTGCAGCAGATGAGTTTGGGAAGGGAGAGCCTCGCGAAGCGGAGGGTGTAGAAGGGACCGAAATGGAGAAACCGGCGGAGGAATCGGTTATTGCTGTCGAGCAGCGTGTGCTCGCAGGCGAAGAGGCGAAACAAGAAAAGGAAGCCCCAGGTGAGATTCTAAAAGAGGCTCCAGTTGTGATATCCCATAAATGTGAATTGAAGGTAGTGTCCCTGCCAACCAAGGATGAGATCAAAAAAGAGCCATCGTACGAATGGGAAGTGAAGGTCGTGCCTTTACCAGGTGAGGACGAGGTCAAAGAAGAGGCATCATATGAACGCGAAGTTAAGGTAGCGCCTCTGCTAGACGAGGATGATGTCAAAAATCGGCCATCCTATGAATGCGAAGTGAAGGTAGTGCCTCAGCCAGAAAAGAATGAGTTTAAAGAATGGCCATCCCATGAATATGATATGAATGTAATGCCTCCGCCAGATAAGCATGAGTTTAAAGAATGGCCATCTCATGAACATGATGCTAATGTAGTGCCTCTGTCAGATAAGAATGAGTTTAAAGAATGGCCATCCCATGAACATGATGCGAACGTAGTGCCTCTGCCCAATAAGAATGAGTTTAAAGAATGGCCATCTCATGAATATGATGCGAATGTAGTGCCTCTGCCAGATATGCATGAGCTGGAAGAATGGACATCCCATGAACATGATGCGAATGTAGTGCCTCTGGGCAATAAGAATGAGTTTAAAGAATGGCCATCCCATGAACATGCTGCGAATGTAGTGCCTCCGCCAGGTAAAGATGAGGTTAAAGAATGGCCATACCATGAACGTGAATGGAAAGTAGCAGCTCTGCCAGATGAGGATAAGGTTAAAGAACGGTCGTCCTGTGAACGCGAAGTGAAGGTAGCGCCTCTGCCAGATGAGGATGATGTAAAAAATCAGCCATCCTGTGAATGTGAAGTGAAGGTAGTGCCTCTGCCAGATGAGGATGATGTAAAAAATCAGCCATCCTGTGAATGTGAAGTGAAGGTAGTGCCTCAGCCAGATAAGAATGAGTTTAAAGAATGGCCATCCCATGAACATAATGCGAATATAGTGCCTCAGCCAGATGAGAATGAGTTTAAAGAATGGCCATCCCATGAACATAATGCGAATGTAGTGACTCAGCCAGATGAGAATGAGTTTAAAGAATGGCCATCCCATGAACATGATGCGAATGTAGTGCCCCCGCCAGATAAGGATGAGTTTAAAGAATGGCCATCCCATGAACATGATGCGAATGTAGTGCCTCCGCCAGATAAAGGTGAGGTTAAAGAATTGCCATACCATGAACGTGAACGGAAAGTACCAGCTCTGCCAGATGATGATAAGGTTATAGAACGACCATCCTATGAACATCGAGTGAGGGTAGTGCCTCTGCCAGATGAGGATGTAACTGGAGAACAGTTTTGTGTGAGTGGGGAAGCCGGCCAAGATACCGGAAGAGCAGAGACTGTGCCATCTATGGAGGTATTGAAATGGGGTTTTATTAATCTTTTCTTCCACTCCTTCGGGGTAATATTACTGATGGGGGATTAATTGGATGGCTGTAGGTTGCACCACTTGCCCCATTAGTAGTGCATCGTGCAAGGTGGTGGAATTGCTGCGGACTTCTTGATGTTCTTGTGGGTTCTGAAAGATAATCTTAGGTGAGCTTTTAATTCATCTTATAGAAAAATCTTCATTCACATCATAACTCCTAGTTCAAGCTATCTAGCACATGTCAATGGTTTGTCTGCTCTTTTAATTCATCTTTTAGAAAATTTTGAAGAATTGAGCCCAGATAAGATGGTGCCATTTAACTGATCAAATTCTTGAAGACCTGATTAGATGTGGACATAGAAAATTGTTTGCTATCCATCATAAATTAATAAAGGAAGCAGCACATAAGAAGGCAGCAAACTGAATTTAAAAGCCGAAACTGAAATCAGCCTAATATTATACTAGAACAATAGAAATCATAAAAATGTGTACGAGTAATGAATCTCATTTCCATTCTTTAAAGATAAAAGAGAAAACAATCTGTAGAGAATCCAAAGAACCTGGGATGAGTTCGCCCCGAATCCCTTCACGTGCCAACGGAATAGAAGGGTGGTCCAAAGATCAAATCCCATCAAGCAATGGGCATCCACGAGAAATTTCTAGGGGGTTTCTGCCAGTGTCGTGGAGCAAAAATAGATCTCTGGGAGAGAGAGGTAGAGCTTTCAGATGCCCTAGAGGGCGAGAAGAGCTCGTCGGATCAATCGAAGGTGTCGTCGTCGGCGAGATCTCTGGGAGAGAGAGAGGAAGAGCTTTCGGATGTCCTAGAGGACGAGAGGAGCTCGTCTGATCAGTCAAAGGCATTGCTGTTGGTGAGATTGTGCCGATTTCAGTCGTTCCGTTGCCCGCCTCTAGTAGGCCTTTGGAGATGGCATCTATCTCTCTCCGACTGCGTGGAAGGGGATGCGTTGAGCCGTCAATATTGGATCTCGTGCTCAATGCACGGTCAACACTGTAGCGGAATCACCTGAGGCCATGGCGAATCCAAGAATCTCTCGAACCAGTGGAGTTCGAGAAGGGAACGAGGAAACAATAGCATTTCCGATGGAAATGGATGGATTCGAGGGGAATCGAAGGGTGGTGTATTATTGTTGGCCGGCGCCGGAGGAGGGGAATCGAAGGGCGGCACATTATCTTTGGAAAGGGCCGACAGAGATGGATCCAGACTTTCTTGTTCGACGACTCTTTGTTCGATACGAGCCATGCGGGATTGAGGACCTCTTTGTTCTTATGTGGGTTTCCCTTCTCTCTCTTTCTGTGAGCATGAGATTTCTCTCAAAAGGAAGCCGGTTTCTTTCTCTTGGATGAATAACAAAGGGACAAGATAGACTTCTTGTGGCAAGGTTAGATAGGGAGAGGCAGCATCGAGAGAGAGGACCAGGAGAGCTTTGATACTATGTTGAGAAATGTGGAAAGTTTCATCAATCCCCACACGGACTACCTTATTTATATTAATTAAAAGAAAAACAAGTTACACAAATATCCCTACTAAACATTGCATCTAAATATAATAAGGGCAAAATAGTTAACCGCACAATAACTAATTAACTTCTAACACCTTTCAAAAGGATAAAGGCATTATACAATATTGCATCAGCTATTTGTTAATGAAACTTAAGAGCCATAACAAGAATTTCTCTGAGAGGGTGATAAAACAGAAATTAAAAAGATTAACAATAGCAAATGTGGTATTAAACCTGAAAGAGGATAAGCAAATATTTTGAGAGTACCATAAGAAGTAATTCAGTAGGTATCAGTGAGGAAATTCATACTTGAAGAAAAGCTCTAATATACAGGAGTATTATAGGAGTAATGATAGGAGTTGCATATAATTACCAAGAGACAAGTCAGCTCTGCTTGTTTGACTGTCTAAAACTCAAATGTAAACTCTTATTGTGGATAAACTTTATAAACACATGGTAGATAAACTTCCTGTTGACATTTAAGAAAAGGTGCCCCGGTGTTGTGTAAATTATGTAATTGGTAAGAAGATGGTTCAATTGAAAATAAGGTTAACGATATGGAGGCTAAGGGATTGGCAAAGCTAGAACATGGTACAAGTAAAAATTTAGTAGAGATAAACTAGGAGTTCAAAGGCTTCTGTATTTTTGACAGCCAATTAATATTCCGTACAATCATTTTTGTTAAACTAATTATGTTGGAATAATGGAGAAAGTTGAAATGTATAATTATAATAAGATGGATAAAGAAAAGTGGTACTTTGGGGCATTTTAGACATGATGGAAGGCTTAGTAAGAACGTAACATGTCCAACAATGTTGTGCTGATTAAAATCTGGGGCAACTATAGGCTCTAAGCATATTTGGTATGCAGAGAACATGGTAAAAGTGAAATTAGCGAGATCAATTATGGATATTTGGGTGAACAAGGAAAATCACAGAATTACGAACATTCTGTTAGGTGCTTTAAGTTACGTTATTTGAGGATAGAAAACCAAACTAGGTGGTATGGCCATGTGCAACAAAGATCTTACTAGGCTTTTGGAGTGGAGGCGACTCGAATTTGTCTTGAAGAGTCAAGGAAGGGAAGGGTAAGGTGAAGGATAGAATGGTTGCAGTGTGGGGAAATGATTTATAGAAGTTGGCAGTGATGGATGCTAAACTGGTATTGAGAGAGGAATACATAAATTCAACATAGTAGGAATAGGTTCAGTAATGATTTATTTTGTGCTAATCAGCAATCAAGTCGATATGCTTCATTCAGAAATGGAAGATGGAGTTGGATAGAATGTTTAGGGCAGTTTGAGCTGTAAAACTTGATCCTAACGGTTCTCTTTAAGTAGTTGTTTCAACTATACTGTATCACTCTTTCTTCAGATTTTGCTTTATATATTGTTTTATGAATGGTTGAGAAGCAATTTCTTCCTTTCCATGTGATTGAATTACCTACAGCATAATATAATGACTGTTTATTAAAAGTTTACCTGTCAAGTAACCGTCGCAATCATTAGCATTGTACAGTAAATTGTTGGGTTAACTGGCTCTCTTCAATATTTCCTTTTCTGTGTTTACATTCTTAAATTCATCATATGCGATGGTTTTGTGCATTAAAAGGCTAGCATGTCAATGTATTTGGTCATTGTTAGGTCTTCTTTTTTTAAGATTTAGTAAATAGCAAAACTAATTCTTTTAATAAGACAATATTTCGTGTGATCTAATATTAGAATGTTCATTTATCTTTCCACATCTGTATATGTTGAAATTTAGTTTACATAGCCACTCATAACCATTTAACAAAGAAGCTAAATAAATAAAATAGGTGCCATTACTGTCTGTTATGTTTCTTCTACAGCAATGGATGTCTTTTGTTCTTAATATTTATATAATTGCTTTTTGACTAATAGTTTCAGGTGCTAGCATCTGCAGATGTAATCTGCGTGGCCCTTAGCGAGGTCCTACTGTATACTTATTATGTCTGTCCTCAAAAATGCAATTTAAGATATCTGCAAAAATAGTGGGTCTGGTTGGATATCCAATCTCACCACTAATATATCAGTATAAATGTTCTTTGTAATCAATTCTGCTGATCTATTTCTCTCTCCATTTTTAAGAGACCCTGGGATTGGTAATTTGGATGTATTCTTCCACATATTAGAGTATTTTCTTGATTTGACAGGTTCATTTTGCTCCTTTTTGATCTGTTGGTCATGAACCTGCAAGTCAATCTCTCTTTTGACACTCCAGCTGATTGCTCAAGCCTTCAAAGACACTCCCTTCATCTCCTGGAGGCGGATATGCTGTCCATGATTATCTTTGGCAAATATGTGTATGAGTGTCACGTCACTCTTTCTGATTCACCCTCCACAAGCTGCATCATTATCACTTAATACTTCACTAATGCTGATTTTTTTTTTTTTTCAAAAAAAATAACATGCCATGCTTTGTCTCAACTGTCCTTGTTCTGCTACATGCATTTTCATCTGCCAAGAGTTTCTGTTGAGGGTTTGGATCAATTTCATAATGATATGCTTTTTATCATCAGCTCTCAACCTAGTACCAATGATCCACCTTTTTTATCCAGCCTTAGGACTGGCATTGATGCTGCTGAATTTTGTCAACTTATTCTCAGATTTTTCTTTTTTTTTCTTCATCACTTGAATTGAATTTGGTAGGTTTCCTGTTAACATCCAAACCTGATTGCTCAAGAGCTGTCTTATTTGAACATTTTTAGGTGAGGCTGTCAACTCCCTATGCTATTCCTATGATGAGTTCCATATAAATTATGATATAACACTCCATCAGGTGTGCAAATAATATTAAATTAAGTAGAAACAAAACATGGTCTAATGAAAATCTATAACAGCAGGCTCTTTTTGTCTGTTGGAATCTAATTAGACTCTAACTTGTCCCTCATCCAAGATGTCTTGTGCTATATGTGAGTTCCATATTTCACTCAGTTCAGCGCCTTCATTCCATTAATTTTCTTATTGCTGGTCCAACTTTTCCTCATAGAGCTTTGCCTGACTGATAATGCACAGGCAATCTTTGTTAGTGATCTTGTTTAGGATTCTGTCTTTATCCTTTGGGATGGGGTTGGACAGAGGAAAGCCTTCAACTAGTAGTGGTGCAGAACATCTAATCAATTCAATCTTCAAGCTAGAGGTGGATAATTGGCCTTTCAAATTTTCAAGTTCTGTTTGATTTGATCAGGAGAAGGAAAACACTTGTTTTATTTCTTAAGTAGAAGGGGGAGGTCATGGTTTTGCCCTTTGAAATAGATTACTTAGAAACAGGACTATGGGTCCATGTACTCATTGAGTGCTAAAGGTTATTATTTTCTCCAGATGTTTCCTGGGTGAGATAGGACTTCTAGTTGCTTCTCTTGCATCAGAGTTTTTCAAGTGAAAGAACAGACCTTAGCTGTTATTGATAAACAATGCTGTCCTCAGTTAAAGCATGATTCTGTATAATTAGGAGTTTATATGGTAGAATTGGTCCCTCAAATCCGTCATCATTTTTTCCTTGTATTGGAATAAGTTTGATGAGGGTTGACATCTGGTTGCTTTTGGTTATTTCAAGGATCTAATGCCAGTTGCTATCATACTTTGCCATATAGTTTGTACTGCATGGCACAATTGCCAACATGAGAACGATCCCATAAAAGTATCTATGGACTTGTGTTGGCCTGTTTCATAGTTCTTGTTGCTGTACACTAAGCATATAAGCCAACAAAATTTGGCATTTTATCATAGTGAATTATGTGCATGGACTTACCCAAATTCCACTATTTCTTGCAGAGATATTTCTTATTTGTCCTCAATTTCTTGTTTCTGTTTGTGGATTCCAATATAATACTAGTTTTCATTGACACGTGCATTAGATTTATATAGAAATGTTACACATTATTTCAGGTTACACTTGTGAATTAACACACACTTTTAATGTTCTTTGATGTTGTAGTTGTTTATGTGTGCCAAAAATTGTGCTTCAATGTTTAAAATATGTATACCTCCCTCTAGAAGAAACTAGTCTTGATGCAAAAAATAGGTTCTCTAATGCAGTACACCAGGTGCGTATCTTTTGGTATTATGATGGACTAGGTTTGGCATGTGCAATGCTCGTGAGAAAGGTGAAGATGGTCAGCTTTCTGTTTGTTTTCTATTTAAATTCAGATTAGAGAAGATATTAAGTTGTAGTACTACCTCCAAGAGAGGCCTGCACATTCCAATATGTGTTCAAATCATCATTTAACAACCCTGAGCATGCTGTAATTTAGTATTACGTTGGAAGGGAGAGAGATCTGTTAGTGTCGCAATGTTTCATGGGCCCATGAGTAGATATTGTGTGAAAGGCTTCAAAGTCCACCCACATGTGGCTGGACTCTGAAGCTTTGTGTTACATGTAGTAGAAGATGTGTCTATGCTGATGTTTGCGGATTGTTGGTATGGTATGTTATTTTAAGCATATGGTGTTCACTCTTGACCAAGGTATGGTATGTGATACTGTAATTCTTTGGTTAGCTTCGTGCAAGTTAGAGCTTTTGTTATTGTCATTGAGGTTATTTTGATCTTTTCCTATGAGTTTTATGGGTAATTCAAGCGACTTTCTGGAGATGATTATGGACATATGGATAGGTCAGTGAAGAATGTATCATACACTTTCTAGGGACACTGATCAATAGAGCATGTGGGATGAGTATGACAATATGAAGAAAGGTGGGTAGCTGAATAAGACAAGAAAACAAAAGGTCATTATGGTGTCTAAGTGGAGCTTTTATGTTTACCGAGGATAAGTTTTTTCTGAATTATTGACTTGAATGGAGGAGCAAGCGTAGGTTTTTTAATAAAAAAGATCCCTTTTTTTTCACAACTCAAAAAAATAGTTTTGGATGTCTAAGCTTGTTGATTTGGATGTTGAAATTGCATATTATTTTGAAATAATTTAGGTACCTCAATGGATGATGTTATAAAATTTGTTAAGGATAACCCTGATTTTAGAAAGCAAATATGCACCTGTTGTAATTACCCGGCCCAAGAGGCCTAACATAAAGCTGGGCTCGATCCATTTGACCAGCCAAGAAACAGTGCAGCCTGGAAAAAAAAAAGCTTAAAGAAGACTCCCGATGAGAGTCTTCTTCCTCAATGACTCTTGATTGGAGTCGAAGACTTAGAGGCCATTGGAGGCTAGGAAACCCTTTGCGTTCACCTCTATTTAAGAGATCTCGATCTCCCCTCAAGCCATCTCGAGCATTGGCCATCCTTTCTCCTTTTGTATCTATTGTTTCCTTTCACCATGCCCACCATTGGAATCGGTGACACTGTAGATCCGAGGTAAAAGGCCCAATTCCTCTTCCTCTCTTTCTTATCTTTCCTCCTATGGCCTCAATCCTGTCTCCGGCCACCGGTTTCATCGGAAAACGATGAAAACAAAGTTTTCTATTTTACCCCCTATTTTTGGCTGCTTTTTTTCCTTTTTCCGTCTGTCTATTGCTGGTGTTCATCACTGAAGACCCAGATCTCTCCCCACATTGGCCTTTGGCATGTGTCAAAGCCTCAGCTGTCGAAGAAATAAGAACTTTGTTGATTAAGAAGCATGGCACTATCACTGGTTTAAAGTGATCATAGCACGAATATCTATGAGCAAATGTTTTAAAACATGACATGAATACATGACAAGAATCATTTATGAATCTATTTATGATTGAGGCATCCAAGATTGGTTTTATGAATTGCTTTATTATATTATGTTATGAAAAGTTTTATTTTTGATATACGTTATTTTCATGATGATGCATTGTTCATGAAAAAAATCATGCTTGATCCGATAAAGAAGTGTAGGTTTTACTTACTGAGCTAGTGTAGCTCATATCTCTTTTCCTTTTTTCATAGGAATAGGATCACTATGGATGAAGAATGATTCGAGCTTTGGAGATCATGTTAGCAAGATAATTTGTAGCAAAATTTAGTTTCCTAATTGATTATAAATTTATAGTCGGCGACTTTCTGAAATTCATGATTATGGGTTTTGGTATTTTATTTCGAATTTAGTCGCTTTGAACCGATATTTATTTAATTATTCAATAGACGATGATTGGATCTTTTATTTTTATTTAAGATTATGAATAATTATTTTTGTGTTATCATGGATTATATTCCTCGATAGCATGGCCATGTTATGTCCTAAATTTAGGGCATGACATTTATCATTTCATTTAACAATTAGTCTATCAGCAAAATATTCTTTTATATTTTGGTTCTTATTGGTATACCATGAAGCTTTGTTAGAATCTTGTTTAACTCATTGGCGCAACTATTCCCGTTTATGAATTTGTGATGCCTTCTTGTCACTTGCTTAAATTTTGTGATGTGTATATAATTGATGTAGAAATCAGGAAATTTTAGCTCATACAGGTTTAGACTTCTTAAATGCAAAGGTTATATGATATACCCATGCATATATATACGCTTATACATACAGACCTAAACCATGTGTATGATATGCACATATCTACATTCTTTCTTTATTTCATTAAATAAAAAAAAGGCCTAAATATCATCAGTATGATGGTGGACTTGAGAGGTACTGATAGTGAAATAACTCCTGAAGATTGTGGTTGCAGGAGGCCCTATGGAAGGGGATTTCAGTGTACCATATTCTTGTAAACAGATGGGAAGTTCTTTTCCTTTTTGGCCACCTTTGCAAATCTTTGGTGCTTTGTGTCCTTGATGCTGTGCAATCTTAATGTTGAGCTTGAGAGCTTACAACATTCCATAAAATAACCACTGACAGTAGAGTGATCCTTACTCTTGTGAACAGCAAGGCAATTCTTTTTCATTTTTGACCACCTCTACAAAACTTTGGTGCTTCGCATCATTTGTGCATCAAACAAGCAGTTCTTATTTTGAGCTTGAGAACTTATGCAGTTGAACATGGTACACCCTTGAGGGTAAATTGAATTAGAATACTCATTATTTATTTATCTATAGAAAATTTAAATATTCTTCTTTAATGCAATGCAAACTTCAGTTCAACAAATTAGATGGACGGATGATTGCTACAAGACCACTATATTCAAGACAGCTTATATTCTTCCTCATGTTATTGGTCAATAGTAGGACAAATTACATGACTTGTTAGTTTTTTCAACATTTTCATGGAAGAATTCCTTGATGATCATGGGTTATCTGGTGCAATCTTATTCTAGATCGTGTATGCAAAATGTCTTCTGGAATCTTAAAATCTGATTTGGGATCTAAGGAAGAGGAGATTAGTCACTCTAGGCTACACCATGAATGAGACTAAATTGCAACTTAAAAGGAGAATCCTCATTCAAATGGAGAGTGAAATGATCAAGAAAAGAAAAAAATATCTATTACACTGAGTGCAACCTGATATCTATGTGGTTACAGTGTTCAAATCTCTGTATTGCAATACTAATTGTCAAAGACTTGCTCTTGATTTCTCAATCTTTCTTAGTAATGCAGTACAGCAGATTTTTTGATAGCACTTTTTTATTTTTTAAGACCATCTTTTAAAATTTAAAATAAGAAAAAATGGTTCAAGCATCATTAATATGACTGGTACTTATCATATACTTGTCACTAAAGTTAAACCTTTTCTTTTTAATGATTGCCATCCTTGAAATAGCTAATTCTTGAAAAAAAATGTTTGTGATCCAGAGGTTTCTTTGAAACTTGTGCTTGCATGCATATAAATATAACTAAGATTTAGAAAGGCATCCCTTTTGTTTGACCATTGATAACTGGAAATAATACATCCCGGGAGAACTTAGAATTCCATATTCAACTTCAATTGCATCAACTTGCTCCTTTGCAAAATAATTGTTAACCAACTGGTGAATTGAAGAGTTGTGCATGATCGACCATAAGCATTGATTTATTTAATCCTTTAGTTTGCTGTATTCTCTCTTTTACTTCTGTTTAATTTAAAGTTTTGGTATGTTTTAAAGTCTATCGTTGAGACTAGAAAATAACTTAGTAATCCACGTCTTGAGTTAGTTTATGGAAGTGAAAGATGGGCGATATTTTAGGGTTTGATTTGAAGGTGTCATGTTCTATTTATTTTCTCATTTCTTGGGTTGTGGAAATGAGGATTGCTTCTTCTCATGGCCAACTGGTTCTTTCCCCCTGCCTCCTCTCTTCTCAGTCCTTCCTCTTCTTCCTTCCATCTTCCTCTTACTTTCCCTTGATTCAGTTTCTTTGCTGACATATTCACTTCTTCTTGCAAATATGGATGCTATTATACTATATCTTGCACACACACATTGATGGGGATCTCAGATCATTTCATGATGCATTGGATGGCTGCAAAACTCAGGCATGTTTGTTAGATGTAATTTTAGTTAATTTGTAAAAACTTTCTTTTATTTTTTGTTGTTTATTGGTTTTAATAGGCTATTGTGAATCAAGGGCAGATATTAAAAATCTTAGATTTTATTTAATTGTTTAATGGTCTAGTTACTGTAATGCTACTGTTAACATGGCATTATTCATGCTATGGTAACTATAAACAGCAGACATGCCTTGTGCTGCAGTGACTAATCTGTTCGAGCACCTTTTTACTGTTGTAATAGTTCTGGTGCTTTTGTTTTATTAGTTGCTCCATGCTTTTCTTGTTTACATTCTATTTTATTGTAAAATAAATCATTGCTTATTGTGCATGCTGACTGCCGCAACACCTTTTCTGTGCAGGAGCAGGAAATGAAGATGTAGTATGATTATTGATAAAGATTTGCCATAATAAGGCTTATTGGTATTTGTCAAAGGAATTTTGAAGTTTTAATAAGGTATGTTGTGGTTGTGGTGTTTTAGGCTTCCTTGGTCTAAATAAGCGAACTGATACTGTTGGTCATTATCTTACCTTGGTTTCCTTGCAGCGATGCCAAAATTTTGTGATTGCTAATCTTTGTGGCATAGTGGCTTGAGAGAGATCCAGAATGTGTAGCCCAGAAACAAAGACTCCTTTTTAGTCTTCCTATTTGCTATGATTCCTCTCATCCCTCTCATCCAAGTTGCACATGCTTGAAATGTCTAGACACTGAAAAAGGCATTATTATGAAGTTCTCAAATATATGAACCCATATATATGCATTTCTGCATTTGCTGTTATGTGTTTGCATGTGTAAATGTATGTGTGCTTGTCAATATGTCATGGTATATAGGGTTTGGAATAACACGATGCTCATTATTATTAATAATAGATTATCATGGATATTGATGAGCAAATCATTGCAGCAGGTGTGGTTCGGTGATATGAAAATGATCATAAACTGGATGAAGCATTATGTGTTTAGAAGATAGTTTTTCAATCTGTGTATGCTTTCTGCTTAAACGGGTCTTGTTCTTTGGTTTATTCAGCTGTGTACAGTGCAGTCATTAACTAAAGCTTTGGTTGTCTCTCCCACATGATTGTGGAAGGTATGTTGTTTCTGTTTTAATGAATGGTTATTGGGGAGAGGGGGTGCGAAGATATTGTCCTTTTGGTGGAGGGTGTTGGTAGAGGTTATAGATCTATAATTCCATGATTTTCATGAAAATTTGAGGGTGTCAATTGGTTCGGTTGATAAAGTTATTGAGAATTAACTAGTGTTGGGATCCGAGAACTACCATTTTGCTTGTTGAATCTTGCTCGGGGAATCACCATTTTGCTGGTTGAAGCTTGCTTGTGTGAAAGTTACTGGAATGTGCATTTAGAATTGAGGAAGGAGAAGAGAACCTGATTGGGGGGGGGGGGAAAAAAAAAGAAGGAAAGGGGTGTTCTACAAATATCACACACTCTATTATTTGTATTTGCATGTTGACTCAGGAAAAGTCATGATAATTGAAATAAAACTCTTTTATGTTAGTTCTATATCTAAATCAATGAGAAATTTTAATTATAGGTTGCGGTTATGTGTAATAAAGTAGTTTTATTATGTTTGGATGTTGAATAGCTGACCACTTCTTGAATAACTTTACTCATTGGCATTCATCTACTAACCGGTCAATCGGTATAACTTTATTTGATGCTTACCGGGTGCTGCCATGGTTAGTGTGATTAAGTTTGTGAAAAAAGAAGAGAAAAATTAGTAAGGGTCGGGGGGGGGGGGGGGGGGGGGGGTGAGAGAGAGTTTTGGATGGTTAGAGGTATTTCACCTTGAAATGACTTTAACCATATTGTCCATTTGCACGATAGAAATCAACTTGCTTTCCGATTCACCCTTTCGTTACTTGAGACAGTCGACGAGCGGCAACCTTATCAAGGGACAAAAATTGACTAAACCATGATGCTTGCAATTGCTTGTTTTCATGGTCGATTTGGTTTATAGAACGGAATGGAATATTTTCTAATGCGTGCGAACTTCCGTCCCTTCCAAAAAAAAATAAATTAAATTAATTCATCGATACGGATTGTTTGCGCGAACGAGTTGACGGCGAGGAGTTGATTACGCTGCCTCGTCCTCCTTCCATGGCAAAAGACGAGGAGATTAGCAAAAGGATTAATCTGGGGCAAAATATAATCATCCTGCGCCACCTATGCTCATGTTTTGTATTTTTTTTTTTTTGGTAAGTATGCTCATGTTTCATCGATGGAGACCGACAGCAGCAGCGGGTAGAATGGGAATAGAAACTGCACGAATTTGCAGCAAAAATAAAAAGCACAAGCAGTGGTTGACCGGGGCGGCAGCGTGGGTGGGGAAAGGGCAGCGTGGCCTTCATTCCTGTGAACGGGTGGACCCAAATGGGTCATATGGACGCCACGCTCATCATTTCATTGCCAACGGGAACGCGCCCCGCCAGCTCCTCCTCCTCCTCGAATCCTGCTCCATTTTCCAAACGTGACGGCCCTGCAACGATAGACTAAAGAGAGAAGGGGACAGGGGGTCTTGCCGGTATTCCAGCCTGTTGCTAGTCACCTACCTGCCTCCCAGTTTAGAGAGAGAGGGAGGGGGGGTGTTTGTTTTGTTGGGTGGTGAAGTGAAAGGAGAGATACACACAGAGAGAAGGGATTAATGGTTTCTTTCGGGGCTTCCTTCTATGGCATCTGTACCTATGCGACTGGAATTGCTGGTAACAACTCCTCCTATCCCTCTCGGTCCAAGCTGCGGTGTTTCCTTATTTTGTAATTGTGTGCTTCCCGAAAACAGAACCCTTTTAGGTAGTTTGGCAGCCTATTGTGGATGTTTTTCATCAGTTCACTCCTTAGTTTTGGGATCAAAGAAGATTCTCAAGTTTTTGATATTAAGCGTTTGATATTGTTGATATTAATAAACACAAACTTAAAGAAATAAAATAAAAGAAAGAGCACAATGAAAAGAGAGTATGCCACGCTGTTATATACTGCACCATTAGTCAATCCATTAGACAATCTCTGTTGATTTCTCCATTTGATTCTGGCGGTTGGTTGTGGGATAACAGAGGTTTATCATAAACTTTGAACAAGCTGCGGGATCGGGCAATTCTGGAGAGCTTTTTCGAGCCCTGCGAGACAAGCAATGGAGAGGAACGCTGTGCGGGATTTTCTTTCTTATGCTGTGCAGGGAATTCGATTCCATGCATACATGATAACATAGTGTATTTGTAATGTAAATTATGCATGTTGCCTGTGAATTTGACTGGCTAGATGTATAAGGTAGTTTTTGCATTTTATATGTGATCATTATACCATGTATACACGGTAAGGTGGCTTTATGCATGTGATCAGCAAGAACATGTGGTATAAGCTGGTCGACTATTCTCCTCATCCTGTTTGGAAGAGGACAACAGAGAAAAGAAATGGACACGAGAGAAAGTTAATCCTTTCCCTTGTTTGGAAGTTTTTTAAAGAAAGAAAAGGAAAGAAGAAGAGGGAAAACAAATCCCTTCAAATCTATCTTCTTCTTCTTCTTCTTTTTCAAAATAGAGTAGAATCGAAGAGAAAAGAAATAAACTTAACTCAAACTTTTTATAATCCTTATCTTACCCTTCTAAAAGTAAATAAAGATATATCATTTCCTTTCTTTTCCTTTCTTCATTGCTTCCAAACAAGAAGAAAAGATTTTTTTTTTTTTTTGGTTTAAACTTCCAAACAAGAGGAGATAAATAAACTTTCTCTCTCTTCTTTTCTTTTCTTTTCTCTTTTTACCGATCCTTTCTTTTCTTTTCTTCTCTAAACTCCCAAGCAGGCCTGTTTTGATAGACGAAGGATTGTAAATAGTAGTAAGATCTTTCCTTTTTGATGTTATGTCAGTCACATTTTTGAAAGAGTATGACCAAACCATCTCCTTTTACGTTTGCAGGTGACCTCTTTGCATTTGTGTTATTTGTCTCTCCGGTGTAAGTGCACCCTTGCATTCCTTTCTTAGTTGCTGAGTTCAAAAACATCTCATCAATTCTTTCCATTCATTTTTTATTGCTTTCAGACCCACGTTCAAAAGAATTGTCAAAAACAAATCAATAGAGCAATTCTCAGGGTTACCCTATGTGTACTCCCTCTTGAACTGCTTGATCTGCATGTGGTATGGTCTTCCCTGTGTGTCCTATGGTGTAATATTGGTTGCTACGGCCAATTCCATTGGTGCTGCTTTTCAGCTGGTCTATGTCACCCTCTTCATTATGTATGCAGATATTACAAGAAGGGTAACTTCATCCCCTTTAGTTTTTCGATCCCCTTGTATCATGTTTATGCCATTAATATATTTTCCAATGATTTCTTTTTCAGCTGAAGATGTCTGGATTGCTGATAGCAGTTTTCTGTGTTTTTTCTGTCATCATATATGTCAGCCTTGAGTTGTTCGATCACCAAGCACGGCAAACTTTTGTTGGATATCTAAGTGTTGCTTCCCTCATTTCCATGTTTGCATCCCCTTTATTTATCATTGTATGTTTTCTCTTAAAACTCTGTTAATTCTCCGTCTTGGAATCTATATGTGAAGTGTGATACCCCAGTTACATGCAGTGTTCATATATTAGTTGGTAATGTTTAGCTCTGACAAGCTTCTTCTCATGTTTTTATTCGTCAGAACTTGGTAATACAGACAAGGAGTGTCGAATTCATGCCTTTCTACCTATCCCTTTCTACCTTTTTGATGAGTATATCATTTTTTGCATATGGGATGCTGTTGCTTGACTTTTTCATATGTGTAAGGATACCGCTAAATTTTCATTTCACTAGTGGTATTATTTATTTTGCATTATATAGCTTTCTAATACAATATAAGATTGTCTTCTCGGCGTAACTTTTTTTTTTTCTAAATTAATTCCTCATTAACTTAAATGTGAATTTCAGATTCCAAATGGGATTGGAACAGTCTTGGGGATCATACAATTGGCGCTATATGCATACTATAACAGGAAATCAAGAGAAGAGTCTAGTTTGCCATTGCTAAGGTCAGATGGATGACTCTGATCTCAAAAAGGTCAAGTGTGGATTACTCAGATCTCAAAAAGGTCAAGTGTGTGATTCATTGTTTCCTTGTAATTCTTTCATAACCTTGTTGTGAGAATCATATATTATGTATCAATGTTGTTTAAAAAGTATATAGAAGTCATATATTAGTAGTCTGTCTCAGGACTTAGTTCCTGCAAGCTTTTTGTTATATATATGCACATTTCCTATGGGGCATCAGATATACTTGGTTTAATAGATGATTCAAAGGTGTTGAAAATGAGTTCACGTTTCTTAACAAAGCTAGTCCTTTTTGAATTCCATGAACCAAGAAAATGCTCAAATAACTTTGAACTGAATGACAGAGAACGCTCGTATGCTTTTTATATTGTTGTTCTGTCCTCTAATTGCATCATCTATAGATTTATCTATATGTTCCTTTCACTTTTGTAAATTTTTTACTGATGCACACATGCACATGCGTGCATGCACACACATATAGGCACCCATATGCACACACTTGCAGATTCTTATGTTCTGGTTTAGGCTCCTATTTCAAGTAAATTTGGTCTAGAAAATTCCTACTTGAGGGATGTATTTGGTTGAATGAGTCATCCAATCATCAGGAATTGATTTTTTATTATTTTTAGGTGTTTTTCTATCCAGAGTTATGTAGACTTCTGGATTTTGCAATTCAAGAAATATTTTAGGCGTCCATATGGAGATTGGTCACTTGGTTATTAAGGCTATGTTGGCTGCTGCTCAAATGGTGGATAAGGGAAGTTTATCAGTTTAACCAACCAAACACCAATAGAAATGTGGATAAAGTTATTTGTTTTTTTTGTTTTTGTTTTTTTTTTTGATAAAACGGTATATTCATTGCACAGAACGAAGATGAATATAACCTAAAGAGTCAGCTAATATAATATCCCTAAGCTGTACAGGAGCAGAATGCCAATCAGACCAAAGGACAAATCCTGTATGATAAGCGACAAAGGAGGCTATCCAGTCCGCAGCTGAGTTGGCCTCCCTATAGATATGCCTAATAATCAGAGAGTGACATCCCTGCAACATGAGTCTAATATCCCTGACTATGGGGTGAGCTGCCGGCATGGAGGAGGAATGCGTAAGTCAAGATATGACGGTGTAAAGTCTCCCTCAATGATGAGACGATCAAGGTGAAGAACATACCGAACATATCTAATCCTAGCCCACGCGGCGTATAGCTCCAGTGCAGGAACCGAGGAGTCCATAAGGGGATATCCCCTGCAGCCAAGAATCCAAGACGGGAGTCCCGAATAACGAAGCCCGCTCCTATCCTGCGGCGAAGGCTCCCATCGAAGCTGACAGTGACAAAAGGTGGAGGAGGGGGTTCCCAGATGATAAAAACCCTCCGGGATGCTCGACGAGCGAAAGGGGAACCCCAGATCTCTGCCGACATCATTGTCGACCTGCAGTACTTGATAGCAGCACTCCTGGCTCTTCCAACAGCATCCTAGGAGAAGACCTCGCGGATGCAAAAATTTGCTCATTTCTGTAAATCCAAATATGATATGCCAAATAAGCAATAAATGAGACCTGGGTCGTAGGTGCCATCCGCGGCAGTGCATAAAAGACATCAACGATGTGATCGGGCTGGGAAGAAGGGTCATAGAAGCTCACCAATGCCCAGATCATCCTCGCTCAACCACATAGGAAGATAGCGTGAGTCTGTGACTCACCCGGAGTCCCACAAAAAGGACAATCCAAAGTCATGTGGATGCCCTGGAAATCAGAAACTCGCGAGTAGGGAGGCGGTGCCATGCGAGTTTCCAAATGAATAGAGAGACCCCGGGGTGAACCGGCAATGTCCAAATCCAGTGATAGCTCCGAGACAAATGATGGTCCAAGGTAGGCCGTCCAATGAGGTCAGAGATGGGCACACGGAAAGATGTGGTATGTCGCCAAACTCTAATATCTGAGTACGGGTGAACCGGAAGGGGTATGGACAGGACCCTGAAGCCGATGATCTCCCCGAATATAGACAGAACCATATCCAAATAAAGTTATTTGTTCAAAGGATAAACGAGGTACTTAAATGTGGTTAATTTCGTTTCATGTGGGTGCATGACATAAAGTCAATCACCAGTGCTTTCTTTTCAAACTTTTTCAATTTTCAACAACTTGTTCCACTAACCATAGCAATGTTAGTCAAATGAGTGATAACTTTTATTTCTGGTTAGCTGATTTAGGGGTGGTGACCAATAGTTAAATCTATATATGCCGTGTTTAACTACTCAGCATCCAAATGCAGCTTAAGGGCTAGTTTAATTGTAACAGAAGTCATGAAGAAAAGGCCCGAAAGGACAATAAGGCTGGCCACTAGAAACATGGTGCATGGTTTACTATGAAAAGACAGCTTTCTTTTGGCTAGATGTCACCCTTCTTATACCCCTGCTCCCTCTCTCTTCTAGATTTCTACTTATATTATACCTATTTTTGCATCCACTTTTACGTGTTATTGGTTGACCAGAGACCCTGTTGTCTAGCTTGAAATCCTCTAGAACCTTATTCTTCCGGATGACAAAGAATTATTCTTTGGAAAGCTTTCACTTATCAACTGTCATCTATCAAGCCAAATCCATGGTTTTAACCACCACAATTAAGTTGCAAGCCTTTTATCAACAATCAGCATCAGCATTGTACATATTAGCAGCAACTGATTTCCTTATCCTTCACAGGAGTTGAAGGAATCTTTTGACTCCCTTCTAAGTGAGCCATGCCTATAATCATTTGTTTGCTTGTTATCTGCTTATTTTGCTCCCAACTCATAATTCCTCTCATAATAATTGAGCATAAGATCATTGAGTTAGGACAAGTGGTTGCACAAGCTGGCTGCTGCTTCATGCTTAAAGCATCCAGTTTTCTTTTATGCTAACATGAATTTTTCTCCAAAATATCCTTGCTTTGCCATCTAGCCAAGTGCACAGAAATGAAACAATTTTGGCATCATTGTTTGAACATTTAAGAACTACTACATGCTGTGTAGGTTCGCAACGAAGCTATCTTAAAGGCTTCATCTTCTCTGTATGCCTCTTGAGGTGGCAGTCTATAAACTTCATTCCAGATACATGTCCTGATTTAAAACCTGTAACTACTTTTGTCTTCATCAAGTTAACAATAAATTGTGATTTAGTATGCCATTTGCACTTCTCTACTACTGTGTTGGCTTGTCAAAGAGTAACCAACCGCTGAAAAGTGCTACTTCCTATTCGGTGTCAAAGAAGTTTCTTTCAACTGTGATTTTTATCTCCATGTTTCAGAATTGGTGGCAGTCTTCCACTAAGCACTGAATTCTTTGACTTTGTCCACCATTACCATTACAAATTAGGGGTTTTCCTTTTCAAATTTATTATGTAATAACACATGAAATGATGTTTTAGAGAGAGAATCCAATCCTGGAAATCATGCAGAGAAACCTTTGTCAGAAATAATGATTGTACTTTTGTCATAATTTGGCTTGAAGAGTTGCATGGTGCTAATATATATGAAGTCTCCATTACTGCTTAGTCATTTGTCATTGAGCATCAAAATGCAGCAACAGGAATAGATACATTGACATTATTCAGATATAAGACCAACACAAGATACATTATTGAATTCTATTTTAGCCGCGCTTTAATATTTTGGATTGTGTTCTAAGATGAATAGAAATGTTCCAACATGCGTGGGCACCTATTTTATTCATGACTATTCAAGTTCAGCCACCATGTTGATGCAGATTTGCAACAAACCAAAGTCATGAACCATACATGACAAAGAATGATCTCTGAAGAAACAAGTTCAACACTTTATTAATTTCTTAAAGAAAGCTAAATTTGTTTCAGGAAATTATGTGCAGAAAAGAACACTGGTCTCTAAACAATAGGATCCATTTTGTCCTACACCATGTACCATTTTCTTTAATCATGACCCATGATTGTATAGAGCATTTTGAAACTCCAAACATCTGTATAATTTTTGGCTGTCATCTGGCCTTGTGATATTGAATCAAGGAGCGTCAACCCTTCCAGTTGCAACCATCAAGAATCGGCAAATGCAAGAACCAAATGCCTCAAGATGTGAGGTTTGTGCCATCTCCTTTCTCCATGCTCTCTTATGCTACTCTTCAATATCTTTTTATTAATATAATTCTAAGTGCTTTTGGAGGAGAAATGTTTGTAGCTCTAGATGTGACATTTGATTGATTATAAACTCGCTGCACTTTAAAAGAGGTGCTTTTTTCAGGAATACTTTCTCCCTGTCTCCGTCAACACTATCTGTAATGGAACATGAGGAATATAATTCCTTGAAATCATGAAAGAAAAACTTTTGCACTTGGAGCATCCTTTTCTCTATCAGTCTTTGCCTGTTAGGATCAATGTCATATTTCTGTACGAGATCTTTAATCTCTATATTTATTGAAAGCGATCTTATTTGGATTTAGAATACAGCTATAAGTTTGAAGACACTAATTACTTCTCCACCATGAATTCTTCTGCTACAGTGTTAGTTAACTTTATGAATTATTCTCCACTAATTACTTCAATTTATGGCTATTTTCACTGCTTTGTATGTTCTTCCAAATCATTTCTAAATATTTCTATTCTGTTATAACTCCTTCATTTCTCATTCTTGAACTTCAACACATAATCTAGTCTCGCTCCTTGTTGGTTCCTCCTCTGCTTGTCAGACTGTTGATGCAATCTTGTAAAATTGAGACACACAGTCTAGCCTCTCTCCTTGTTCCTATTTGTTAACCACTTTATTCTCTGCTGTTGCTCCGTGGACAATGATTCCTGTACCTCTCAGTTTGGTCATACATCCACCTCAACTGTGTCCTTGCCTCCACTGCTCGTGTGCTTAATCTTCTTTATCGCCCAATGTTCCAAACAAATAATATTCAAGTGTTGTTGTTTTCTTTTAAACTTATTCCTGAAGCCTGGAAAGCATGTATGAATCAACCAACGGACTAAAAAAGTGCATCTTCGGTTCAACAGCCTTTTATCTGCCTACAAGACATATTCTATGTATCTCTCCATCTGACTAAAGTTTGTTTATGTAGCCTACGTCAAGTAGCGACTACCATATTACATGAACCATGTTGTTCTGCATGGATATTCAGGAATTGCATAGAAGAAAACAGAAGCATGTCACAAGGGTTGTTTGGTAGATGAAAATATGCACCTTATTCAATTTCTTTTTATCTCATACTGCATTATATTGTTTATAATAGATGTTTTTTTTTTTAAAAAAAAAAAACAAAAACAAATTGAGGGTCTGTTTGGCATTATTGCTGATTTTGTGTTTCCATTTCTCTATAAATTACTGAAATATTACATAGAGATTGACTGTTGGTAGCATTGTCACGAGACGTATGTTATCCCATGATTTTATTTTCATTATTTTCTGGAAGCAATAAATGTTTGCTTCCAAGAGCTCTATTTTATTTTCAATCTTTTCTGGAAGCAGTAAATCTCTGCTTCCAAGAACTCTAAAACAAAAAGCTTTCATCAGGCAAGTTCATTTTCCTTTTTGGGTTTTTAAAACAAAGTAAAAAGAGACAAGCCATGGTGCAATGGTAAAATTGCTTCAGTGTGATCTATTCGTTGTAAACATGGGAATAACTTCTCGGATAAAATTGTGTTATATCTAACCCTCTCCGGTGTGTAGTGGCGGGAGCCTCAAGCATTAGAATGGATGTCCCCTTTTGTTTTGAGAGTAAAAAATACGAGAGCAATACCAAATACTTCCTCGGTTTTTGACTAATTTGAGCAAGCATTATGAGTCACTCATAGGCAATTTGATTACATCAAGTAATTTATTATTATAAACTATTATGGCACAAACTATGCTTAGATATTAATAAAATAAATAAGCTTAGAATTCAAACAAGAACTAGAAACACTTAACAATATCTATACATCATTATGTTTTAGGTGCTTTAGATGTATTGATCGTATTGCCAGTACCATGGGAAGTTTGTATAATGTGTGCTAACCATGATATATGGTGCTTTATCTGATGTTTAACGATAGATTTACACTACTACATTACTGAGGCCTTTTGGTTAAACTAAAAATAAGATTCAAACATGGAGAGCTCTATACCTTACTGAGAATAAGTAGAGCTGTTCATGATAGTCAAGAAGAAGTTTGAAAGGAGAAAATATGCAACAAATTTTTTAATTCCACAGAATATATATTAACCTACGCATGCAAACTAGGATTGCTAGATGTGTAGTAAGGATACGTGCTGGCGTGGATGATTTCATTGCATACAATTCCGTACAATGCATTCAGCTATCTTACGACTCATGATCATATACACCAATGATATTTTATTGTGATGGGAAAACCGCCTTATTGCAAAAAAGAACAAATAAATTATTAAAAAAAAAACAATAATGTTACTTGTTGTGTGTAAACCATATTACACCTTTCAAAAAGAATATGATAAAACAAAACATTAAAATTGGCTTCAATTTTAGGCAAAAAAAGGATTGTTCTACAACGACGATAATAGGGACTCGTTGCAAAAGTGTGGTCAACGGGAAAATGGGAAAAGGTCTCTTGTTGATGTTTTTAAAGAAAAAAGATAAAAAATAGCGCTTCCATGTGAATAAGATTTTTATATTTCATGAAAAAAAAATCCATGGAAAAGTATAAATCCGGGAATTAGAATATTTTGTTTTTAATATACCCTTAAGTTTTTAGATATGATGGGATAAGAACTTCCCTTTATTAAGAGTATAAAAAATATTTTACATAACCTTCTCAGGATAATATATGTTTAACCAAATATAAGTTATTTTAAAATATAGCACTTTTCTATAATTAATCAAATATATAAAAATTACTTTTCTAACCATGATATATTAAGCATTAGCTTCTTGGAAAAAGCATTTCAATAATATTTTTTTCAAATCAAATGAGTCATAAATGAGATTTTGGGGTTTACTTTTGGTAAAGATCAGCATTTTTTGTTTTTTTAGTTTCTGGTAAAAGTAAAAAAAGGGAGAGCTTCTAGCCTGGAAACCTTCTCTAGGCATGATCATCAGGATCCCACTCCATTAAAGAATATTTCATTCACGATCAAAATAATAATTTTCATTATATTGGATGAGTACATCATTTATGTAACATCCCATGCTAACGGGATCGGATGCCACTACTCAACAGCCCTTTGGCCAGCTCCGGAATAATCAAAATAATCATTTTTTTTTATTTTTGATAAAAGTAAAAAAAGGAGGGAGAGCTTCTAGCCTGGAAACCTTTTCTAGGCATGATCATCAGGATCCCACTCCATTAAAGAATATTTCATTCACGATCAAAATAATAATTTTTCATTATATTGGATGAGTACATCATTTATGTAACATCCATGCTAACGGGATCGGATGCCACTACTCAACAGCCCTTTGGCCAGCTCCGGAATAATTTATTTTTTTTTATTTTTGATAAAGTAAAAAAAGGAGGGAGAGCTTCTAGCCTGGAAACCTTCTTTAGGCATGATCATCAGGACCCCACTCCATTAAAGAATATTTCATTTATAATTAAAATAATTATTTTTCATTATACATGAGTACATCATTTATGTAACATCCTATGCTAACGGGATCGGATGCCACTATTCAACAGCCCTTTGGCCAGTTCCGAATAATTTATGGATCTGAAATCAAAGACCCATCCGAAGCAGGCTACTGTACGGATGGGGTAAAAATCAATACTTTTTCAACATGCATGATGTACATGTGAGGCTGAAGAGAAATAAAGAGAGCCAGGAGCTCAGGAGGCTCAACTAATGGATCGCCATGATCCACGGATCTTGTCACATACGTTTCGAGCGGTCAAAGGCTGGTAGTGCCCCAACCGTTCCGTGTGAATGCATGGCCGTGGAAAAGGTTCCTGGGAAATCTATGCCGAACTAATCTTTTATGACCATTTTTTGGTTAGCATTTTTCTATTCCAGTCGAGCATGTGTATTACACAAGCTACGTGTAATTAATTCTCTAATCCATTTAACAAGCTTTCCCTCTCTTCAGTAAGTTCTCGCGTTGTTAATTAAATGCCGAGAATCAAACGTGGAAGGCCAACAATGACAGGGCTTCTAGATTCTGCTGCTCCTTCAAAGGGGCTACCAATCCGTGCAGTGAATTTCTTGAAATGGTCCCAACTCCATGAGAAAGTAGCGTAGCTGAAAAGTTAAAAATCAAAGTTTAGGACCCGTCCTGGAGTATTTTCCTCTTTATAGCCCAAGTCTCGACTGCCCATTAATTTTAAAGAGACGGAGCTATTTTCCTCTTAATTTTAAGAAAGAGATTTACATAGAATGGGCTATAAAGAGGAAGGTATAGCCCTCCTTTCCCCAAGCAAGGCAGGATACGAATCTTACTCTTTGATACAATTACTAAGAGGCTTTAATAGTAAGAAAATTGTCATTAGCTATTCACAAATAGGTCACCAGAAATGAGTATGAGTTTCTCTCTCCCTTTCCCTAGAAAAAATAGGTCACTGAAAAAAAAAAAAATCCAAAAAAAAAAAAAAGAGGATCCAATGAGAACCTCGTGTTCTCTGATCCTTGATACATGGTTGGGGGAGGCATATGGAGGTGAAGATTATATCATCATCCTCTTCGTCTTTTCTTGATTTGACCATTGTCTTCATCCTTAGTAGGAAAGGGTAACCATCACTTTATTTCCACATCACCGATGATGCAGGAGTGGTAATTAATCGTATACGTACCTGACGTCAAAGTTGGATGCTGGACTGCAACACCAGTCGCCTAAGGATCCCCCAAAAAATCGAATGCAATCCCACTTCTTCTTATATATACATATATATGATAGATTAATACCTTGTTTCAACGTTCACCATGTGGTCGCATTCGTAGTTGCGATCCTAATTCCAACGCGTGCCAGGTCTCAGTCCGACCCAGCAAGAGAAAAAGCGCACGCAGACTCATACTTCTTTTATGTATATATTATATATTAAAAAAATCAAGGACAAACATTCCAAGGTTGGATTCTGGTCATCAAAAGCTGGACGAAGGGGGGGAGGGAAGGCTGGTGCTGGGTCTAAAGGAAAAGGACTACATCATCTGGTAAGCACGAGAGTGGTGCGGGGGGAGGACATGGGCTGTGGGCTTGCAGGAGATTCACTGGGGTCTCACGGGGAGCTGGTAGGGGCTGCGGTGACTCGGGAGGGGAATAGAAAGCCTCTGGTGGGTGGCCTGTCGGTTCTGATAGGGTCCAAATGCCCGGTACTGGGATCCATGGATCTGGGCAGCAATCAGGGATGGTGATTCTGGTCAGCATAGGGGTGGACAAGCAAGCGCCAGCCCTTGAGAATGTGGTAGGACGACTGAAGGTCACCTTATTTCAGGAAAATTTGGAGCCTGAACAAGATGCAGGGGTCCTGCACCTAGGGAGGATGTGGTTTTTGGGAAGAGCCCCGGGAAGGGTTCTTCCAGGTGTTAGTCTATCTATATGAAGATATTATCTTGAAATGTTAGAGGGGCAGGAAAACCTTCCTTTGCCTCGTCTTTTAGTAGAATGAATTTTCTTAATCATCCGGATGCCTGCTTGATTCTGGAGACCCGACTGGCTGGACCTTCAGTGCAGAAAATTCGTCGCTGCCTTCCTAAAGAGTGGGATTTTTATGCAATTGATGCCAGGGGTTTATCTGGAGGTATTGTTATTACATGGAACACATCTGTCGCCATAATCTATGTATTTCATCAGTGTTCCCAGAATGTGATAATGGTAATTATTGGAAATAATGGTCCTTCTTGGATCCTCTCCGACGTCTATGCCAGTACCAGCTATAAGGAGAGAAGATATCTGTGGAATGAAGTATCCAGATTGATCAATCAGGGATTCCGATGGTGGTTGTGGGGGATTTCAACTGTATTACCAAGGGAGAAGAGAAGAGAGGAGGCAAGGCCTTTACTCATACTGTAGCTACCAGGGAATTCAGCCAATTTCTGGACTCCAATGACCTCGTTGATCTGGGGTTTGTGGGTTCTAGGTTCACCTAGTGCAACAACATGACTGGGAGAGCCAGAGTTTGGGAGCGGCCGGATCGAGTTATGGCAACCACGGGCTGGTTTCATCTGCACCCCAAATTCATTGTTCGCCACCTCGACAGGGTGGCTCATGATCATTGTCCCATTCTACTGACAACCTCTACTCTTCCTCCCATTCAGGTGCCCTTCAGATTTGAGAGAATTTGGTTGTCTTATCCTAATTCTTGAGAGGTGGTTAGGGAGGTATGGAGACTTCCTATCAGAGGCAATGCCTAGTACAGGATCAACCGGAGACTGGAACTTCTCAAACGTCGTTTAAGGAGATGGATAAAAAAGAAGTGGGCAACATCTTCTCCATACTGGGAGAGATGGAGAAGATCATTCATGACTTCCAGGTGAAGGAGGATAGGGATGGTGGCCTGAAGGAAGCAGATCTTTTCTCCTTGCGAGCTAGTCTGGCCTCCTACAATTCATTGCTGGCTCAGCAAGAGACTATGTGGAGGCAGAAATCCAGGATACAATGGCTGGCTCAGGGAGACAGGAATTCTTATTTTTTCCATCAAGCTACCCTGGTCAGGAGACACGGGAATCGGATTGTCGCACTCAAGTCCGATGATGGCCACTGGATTGATGATGACCATAGCATTATGCAGGAGATTCTATCCTTTTTCTGGTCCAGATGGAGGTCGGAGGATGGTGATCTACCTTATATCCAGGTGTCTGCTCCTCATAGATTACTTTCTCATGGCCAGAATGAGGGCCTTCTCGTCCCTGTTTCAGAGGAGGAGGTTAGGGAGGTGCTTTGGTTCTTAGCGGAGGACAAAGCTCCTGGTCCTGATGGGTTTCCTTCCCTGTTCTTTCGGAGATATTGGGATATTGTCAGATCGGAGGTTATCTCGGCTGTACAAGCCTTTTTCACCATTGCTCAGATGCTGGACAGATGGAAGTAGACCTATGTCACCCTCATTCCTAGGCGGCCTCACCCATCTCACCCGTCCCACTTCAGATCGATTAGCATGTGTGGTACTTTGTACAAAATCTGTGCCAAACTTCTAACTAGAAGGATGGCTGGTATCCTTCTGAGTATTATCTCTCCGGAGCAGGGAGCCTTTATTGCTGGAAGGGGCATTTTTGACAATGTCCTACTGGCTCAGGAGTTCATGCATGATATGCGACGATCATCTTCCAGGACTGCTCTGATGGCCATCAAGTTGGATATGGAAAGGGCATATGACTGTGTGCGATGGAGCTTCCTCGATCGGTCTCTCAATGACTTTGGTTTTCATTCCCAATGGATTTCTCTGGTTATGGCGTGCATCAGCACTCCGTCCTTCTCTATTCTTATTAATGGAGCTCCCTCGAATTATTTTCATTCCACGATTGGCCTCCGACAAGGTTGTCCGTTCTTCCCTTATCTATTCATTATTATGGCTGACTCCCTCTCGCGGGCCTTACGGGATGCTGTTCGGGCATCGACTGTTCACCCCTACGTTGCTGTCCCTATACTGTTTCTGATCTCGCACCTTCATTTTGCAGATGACTGCTTACTGCTAGGCAGGGCTTCTGAGACTATGGCTCGTGGATTTAGGAGCATCATTATGTCATATTGTCTTGCTTCTGGTCAAAGGATCAATTTGGCAAAGTCGGAGGTGCACTTTTTTCCAAAGACTACCGCTCGAACGTGCGATCGGATCATTTCTATCTTGGGGATTGGGGGCAGGATGGTCCTATTCGTTATCTGGGAGTCTTAATTTCTAGAGCTCGGCTCAGCAGGGCGGACTCTCATGTTATGCTGCAAGCGGTGCAGGACAGGGTTGAAGGCTGGCAGGGCAGGGTGTTACCGATAATGGATCGACTTGCTTTCATCAGGTCGGTGCTCACCTCCCTATCTATCTACTTGTTGGCCAATGCTGTGATTCCCAGGGGATGGTGGACAAGGTGGAGCAGATCCTTCGGGCTTTCCTTCGGTGGTCCAGTGATGCTCCCAGGGGTATTAACCTCCTAGGTTGGCAGTCGGTGTGCCAGCCTGTGCGAGATGGTAGACTGGGCATCCATTCACTTGTAGTTATGAGGGAGGTGTTGTTGGCTCGGCATGCTACTAGACTATTTTTAGATCCTGATAGTCCGTGGACTTTCTTTATGCAAGCCAGATACGATGTCCATTCTCTGGGGAGGACTTACTTCTCTTCGACCTCCAGAGGCTTCGCTATTTGGAGAGAGATCAGGAGGAGGACTCCAGATGTCATTGACCACATCAGATGGACGGTGGGGGATGGCAGATCGATCAGGGTCTGTTCAGATGTCTGGATTTCTGATATTTCTTTAGATAGATGGCCCACCTTCTTCTCCCCGGACTTGCCGCCTTCCATGATGGTCAGTGATTTTATTATCGCAAGGTCCAAACATGGGATTATACTCTGTTATCTACCTACTTTGGAGAACTCATGATGGAAAGAATCCTTTCCATTCCCCTTCCGGTGATGCCTTGCCACGACATGAGAGTTTGGAGGACCTCGTCTTCTTCCGCTACTCCTCTGTCGAATCTTTATTCTATTTATTGCCCGGTTCAGCAGAGGGGAGTCCAGGCAGCATGGATATGGACCCTTCCTGTGCACCCTCGTGTGCGTCTCTTCATCTGGAAGGTGGCTTGGAGGAGATTACCAATCAGATCCCTCCTGAGCTCTCGTGGCTTGCACCTCCCCCCTTCCTGTCCATTTTGTGTTGCTCCTGAGGAGACCGTCGCCCACACCCTGTTTCTCTGTTCGAGAGCCTGGCAGGTTTGGACCCTCGTGAGTTATAGATCCCTCATCTATACGGGCGAGGACGTGGTTGATTCTTTCCTATGGGCCCTTCGCTCCCCTCATGCTACTACATCCCGGGGTTTTATGGCTTATATGGCTTACCACCTCTGGATCACCCGGAATGCTATGATCTTCAGGTCCGATGCTTGCTCGGCCAGATTTATTGTGGAGAGGGCTAGGGCCCAGGATGTGGAGTATCGAAGCATGATGGCATATTCATCGATGAACTGGGATTCCGGTACTGCTCTTGGAGTGCAGCACCGAGTTCTTATCTGTTGGGAGCCCCCACCTCCGATCTTTGCTACTATTAACTTTGATGGGAGTGTTAGAGGGCCCAATGCTAGGGCAGGCTTTGTTATTCGGGCCTCGAGGATTGACTTCCTGGCTGCGGGGGGCACCCATCTCCTAGAGCAGACTGTTCCTTCAGCGGAGCTTCACGGAGCATGGGCTGGTATTAGATATGCCAGGACGATTCTCCACTTGGATCGCCTTATTATAGAAGGTGATTCCTCGACTGTCATATCCATATCTTGGATCTAGACCGCTCTTAGAGTGACTCCCACTATGCCTCTCTTGCGGGACATCGCTCAGTTGCTTCGAGGATGCTCGGAACTTATTGTACGTCATATTTATCGGGAAGCCAACTCGTCAGTAAATTTGGTGGCTTCCTTCATCACGCATCATTTTGGATATTTTGTTTGCTCCTCTCTTTCTGATATGCCTGTATAATTTAGAGATGTTTTGTTAGCTGATACTTAAAAAAAAAAAAAAAAAAAAGTGCCGACCCATCAGCATAAAAACTTTTCTTTTTGACGTTAATTTAACATAAAAACTAAATAAAGGAATGAAAACCTCCTATTCCAGACCTAGCTTGTCCAATCACCCAAATCTCAAACCTAGCATTTCCCATGAAAAAAAAAGGGGGTCCAACAAGGCGGGGCTTGACACGGTGGACCAGGGTTGTACCTTTCGCGCGAAAGAAGGATTCACCATCCATCGCTTGAATCTACGGTTCTCGATCGGTTTATATTCCTTCCAACGTGTGCGCTGACTGTATCATTTTTCTTTTTCTTTCTTTTTCAAGGGATATGATGATGCGTCTTTAAATAGCGAGACCCCTCCACCTACGCGAGATGCAGTTATCGTTGCGAGAGAGGAAGGAAAAGTGAGAAGAGGACGTAGACATAAGATATCACTTATCCTCGATGGAGGGAAGAGAGCAGCAGCAGCTCCCAATCACTACCAACTCTTCCATGATCCCAGCGCAAATACCAACCAAGGGCCTCGATATCTTTGCGATTAGCAAAGCTCTTACCTCTCTCTCCAACCTGACCAGATTCCATGCCGGATACTTCCGCATTAGCCTCTCCCTCTGCGGCCAGGCCCTGCTATGGAGGACTCTCAGCGAGCCCACCACCGACGCCCACGCCCTCCGCCATGTCATACACGTGCTCCCCTCGGCCGCCTTCTTCTTCCTCTGGTCCCTCGCTCTTTTCTCTCTCGTGGCGCTCTGCCTCCTTTACGCCTTTCGTTGCCTCTTTCGGTTCGAAAGCATCAAGGCCGAGCTGTCCCACGACGTCGGCATGAACTACCTCTTTGCGCCATGGATCTCATGGCTCCTCCTCCTCGAGTCCACCCCTTTCCTCCACCCCAAGACCACCGGCTACCTTGTGCTCTGGTGGGTGTTCTCGGTCCCCATATTGGTACTCGATGTCAAAATCTACGGCAAGTGGTTCACCAAGGGGAAGAAGTTGCTGTCGATGGCGGCGAACCCCACGAGCCAGATTTCGGTGATCGGGAACCTGGTAGGGGCGAGGGCGGCGGCGAGGATGGGGTGGCGGGAGAGCGCCTTGTGCATGTTTTCGCTTGGGATGGCGCATTACCTCGTGCTCTTCGTCACCTTGTACCAGAGGTTCGTGGGGAGTGATAACCTCCCGGCGATGCTCCGCCCGGTATTCTTCCTCTTCTTCGCGGCGCCCAGCATGGCCAGCTTGGCCTGGGATTCCATCTCTGGAACCTTCGACAACGCCTCCAAGATGCTCTTCTTCCTCTCCCTCTTCCTCTTCGCTTCACTGGTAAGTAAAATGGTGTTTTTTTTTTTTTTTTTCCCCTAAATTCGGTTTTATTATCTTCATAAAAAAATTCGGATTTATTATGCCAGTCCATTTTTAATACGTTCATGGGATTCACTAAATAAAATATCTAGCATATCAGAAGAAATATCCGCAAGTTTCTCGTTAAGTTTGTTTGTTTTTTTTTTTTTTTAAAAACAAAAAGAATGGGAAATAAATCCGGTGTAGCTACACTCGCAGGCTCCCACACAAACTCTCTTTATCTAATGATGAGTAGGTCAATCTGGCATCACTAAACTATTAGCCAATAGATCGAAAAAAAAAAAAAAAAACCTCTACCAACCCACCGTCTAGCAATATTACTTTTCCTTTTCGCCGGTAGTGGAACAACCAATCCTGTCCACGTCATCCATCTTTGTACAGTAACCGAAAAAGACCTTTTCAAGGCTTTAAGAAGAAAGATTTTGACTCAGAGAATGCACATTTTCTATGACCGATTCCACGCCATTTAATTATGGTAATTTATAACTTGATTTGTCAAATTGACTTACCACCAACTAATTTTAAGTATATTTAAATTTAATATAAATAGATTTGGGTCATGAATTAATTGATATTTCATCTAAATTTATCTATTAAATGAACTTGGTTCATATTTAAATATTTGACATGTTTTACTTATGTTAACTCTAATAATTAGATCGAGTTATATTTTGACCCACTTGGCTTATGTAAAAGCTACTTAATATAATTTTGATCAATTTAATCTATCTAATTTGATTAATTTATGTGTTTGATAAATTAATAATATGGATCGGATTGAATTATCTTTTTTATAAACATATCATATTCATATTTAAAATTTTAATTTATTTAATAAATAAGTTGAATATAGATTGATAAATTTTTGACTTATTTATATTTATATTTGATCCAACAAGGTCTGATGGCCACCTCTAATATTATTGGATTATAGCCCGTTAAAATTTTGAATAATTCTTTCCTCCACCCACCCATGAGTTTAAGCACGCTCCGCGCCCGATTACATGTGGAGTCCACCAACTAAATGCTGAGCCACGGTATGTAGTATGCAGTGGGATCCATTACTCCAAGTCTTCTTTTATTTTTTTCTCAAATAACTTATTAAATAATCAATGCGATACTCTGCCGGCTGACGGTGAGGTCGAGCGAGTTTTTTTTTTTTTTTTTTTAATTTTTAGGGTGGGGGGTTGTAGAAAAGCGAGATTATTTATTGCTCGGACTTCTTAGTCACCATACCCTTTATAAACAAGATGGGCAAACGGAAGTCAATTAAAAGTGAAGTTGCAGTCAAAAAGAATGACTAACTTATTAGAAAAAAAAAAAAAAAAAAAAGAGAGAGAGAGAGAGAAATTTATTTACCAGAAAGACCGGAGAGAAAAAGTAATCTTCGAGATGGGGAACGTTGCATACACGTTATCCTGCCGTGAGGAAAAAAAAAAAAAAGAAGGCATACTAAAGTAGTAACGGTCCACGTCGAAAAGTTAGGAGGACAATTGGACATCGTCATCTACCATTTCTGATGCATCTCATTTGTTAGTATTAGACTTTAACACGCATGGAATCCGACCGCAGGTGACGCGGCCAGCGCTGTTCAGGAAATCCATGAGGCGGTTCAACGTTGCATGGTGGGCGTACTCCTTCCCGCTGACCGTGCTGGCCCTGGCAGCCACCGAATATGCCCAGGAGGTGAGGGGATCCATCTCCGACGCTCTCATGCTCGTCCTCTCCGTTCTCTCCGTGCTTGTCACCGTGGTTCTCTTGATCTTCACCGTTCTCAAAACCGGCGATCTCTTGCCCCACGACGATCCCTTCGCACCATCGCCCTCCATATCGACTGGCTTCGTAATGCCTACACTGCAAACCTAGGCACTACCGTTACTTTCATGTACTTTTGGAGCCTCCATATGTAATCTTGTCGCGCTTTTAATATGTACATGTACGTGGTCACTTACGCGGTTACGCCCTTGACAAGTAACTTTTTGGCATGACTACTCCAGGGAAATCGTAGCCTATTTTGTTCTGGTTCTTATTAGTCAAAAATCGTATGCCGAAGCAAAAAGGCGAGAAATCTTACCTTCAAAGCTAAAGAAAAGTCGTGATGAAAGGAGCTGAACATATATAGCAATTCTCAAGCAGTCATCTATGAATTTGTAGAAAGAGCACAAAAGCATTGCATTCGGAGTTTTCCTTCACAATTATCCGGCATCATTTTGACCGAAATAAACCTTTGTAGTTCCTGCATTGCCACGGTGAAATGAAAATGCATCGTTGGAAGTAACCAAACTGATCTTGAAAACATAAGAATTTAACCAAGGAAAAAAAAAAAGAAAGATTAAACTCTAAATTTGGAGAGCGGGGACTTCCTACATCACCCAACAACGATCCGGCCTTAAAACATTTATCGTTTCGTAAGATTAACAATCAAAACCATGAGTGCAAAACATCCCCTCGACATCGCCTTTGACATTTCTGTCATCTTTTCAACTGCATTCCAAAAAGGTGTGCCCTTTTCTTCCGCAAAGATAATCATCATCCCATACGAGTTATTACTGTCCAATTAATGAGTAACCCTTAAAATCTCCGTACATTTAGTGATTATTATCTCTGATAATCCCAAAATGGTCAGTCCTAGCAATCTCTGGGACAAAGGACCGCAGGTTCTCGCCTGCGGGATTTCCCATTTGTTTTTTCGGCTGGTCGGGGGCAAAGGAGTTAACAATTATTTATCGGTCGATCCACGTGCGTCCGCTGCCGTTGGATTTGACCCTATCTGCTGTTTTTTTTTTTTTTTTTTGGTAAACCAAATAGGGGGGGGTAAGACCCCAGGCATGGCTGCCCCAGACGGCTCCCATCCCAGCCAGGGAATGTTCGATACACGGCGCATATTATTTTTCGCATCCGTTTCTCACCTGAAGGTGAGTACGTCAACCGACTGTCACCGGTGACAAGTGAATGAACGAGATTTTACATATATATCCCTTACTTTTTTCCAACCACGAACTGACAAGGACCCTAACTGCTATTAAGTAGCAATTTTTGACATGCTTTTGCAAACTGATTGACCATCGTGGCTCTAATTTGTCCTGTCTACTAAATAACAAAATAGGACATACATGGAATATGGAATATCAAAATAATGGTGCACGATAATGTCGCATGTGCTGTTGTTGTTGCTGCCATGAAATCATTTTTTACTGGACTCCAACGGTAGCCAAGACAGCTTCGATCTTTTCCAAGAAAAGCTGGGTACTGCTCCTGGTCACTCTCGGCCGGAAATCTGTAAAAGCAATCTATTGACCAATGATAATCGGCAGGATACCTCCTGATACTCAAGTCAGTTGATAGGAAAAATGAATTATAGTAGCCAAAGAGCAATTATGATGACTGAATGAACATAAGAATAGGGATAGAAAATATTATCTCATCAAGATTTCCTTTTACTAATTTATAGGATTACGTAAAGTAACTGAATACCATTATGGAGTTAGCCTTCTTTGACATATGTAACAAATTTTACTGAGATGGCGGTATCTTGTCTCCTAAATTTTTTTTTTTGTTGGCATCTTTTTCTTAGGATTGCAAAATTTGCTGGAATCATGTCTGCCATAACCTATGCTGGAGCATTTGTAATCAGCCACATTATCACCGACTTGGATGTCGTAGACTCTAAATAGATAGTCGGCTTGTCCGCTATCGAAAGGAGGGCTTGGTCCTGTACCAGAGCATGCCTAACTAGATTTACTTTGATAGCTAGTCGGGCCCGAGTAGGTACTCGATGGATATACATGGAGATGCCATGACAATCAGACTCGATAGATTGTAGCTACTCAACCTGGGAAGGAGCGACTACTTGGTATGTTGGCCGGCTTCGTCTTTCCTTCACCAGTCTTCTTCCCAATTAGTGGTGCAATAGTCAGCTTCGTTGTCTGCTTCTAGTTGATAACTTGATTGCTCTAAGTCAAATATCTTGATCCTTCATAGCTGGGGGCATGGTCAGTGGTCTGACAAATCCTCAAGGCTGAGTTAGCAATTGCCACAACAGCCATAATAGATGCTCCCACTTTCAAGTCTAGAACGCTACCAAGTAGTTTTGGACCTTATCATTTTTGGGTGCAGGGAGTAGTCAACTTTACAGCCTCGGGGTTGAACAGATTTTCTCATGATCTGGTTATTTATTGGCTCCTTAGAAACCATCACCAGCTATTTTTATTACAGAAGAAAGAAAATTACTTGTGCAACACTCGAAAAAATTGTGTAATAACTCCTCAAGCAGCAAGTGACTTGCATGATTCTTCTTGGCCAGTTGGGTAGCACTTGTGGCCTAACAACTATGGTCTTTAAATGATTTGCATAGATCCCGATATTAAAAGTTAATCAATCGGAGATGACTTTGAGATGGTATGGCGCTTCTATATTTGGAGTGGACCACATATCAAGATATGAGGACTTCGACCAAATCGAGGTCTGGATCCTAGCCATCTGGTTGGATTTCAAAGGGGGTTCCCTGTTACTATTGCAAGGATCTCTCCTTTGTAGAATTTATTGGAGAAAGATGTTCGAAGTCTCCAAACCTGGATTCCCTAGGCATCTCAACAGGTTGGTCCCTATTCTTCATCTTCTCGGTCCTTTATTTTTGTCTTCTTTTAGAGCTTTATTAGGGTTTCTCGGGTGAAGCTGCACTCAATGGTCTTTGCCTTTGCTTGAATCTTTAATTCATTCTTGAGCTAGGGCATTTTCTTTGTGTTCTCTTCCTTCGCTTAATCTTTCTTCCATTTTCTTATCAGGATGACTTCGTCCGAAGGGGAGAGCCACTCGGTGAGTCATGTCTCTAGGCTTTAGCATTCTTGAGAATCTTTCTAAAAAGAAGCTATTTTGTTCAACCTCAGAGAGATCGAGACTTCCTCCTTTATGATGGTACTCCGAGCTGGTCAGTGGCTGGTTCGAGAGCTCCAGTTCTCTCGAGTTCAGCGAGCACTGTCTCAATGATGATTGAGAAGGATGTCCTCCAACTTTTAGAATAATATAAGTTCTGAAGTCAAATCCAAATCTATGCTCTCGGGTTGAATGACAGAGTGACATCAGGTCTGGTAGGCTGGATCGCCCTGTACGAGAAGTTCCTTTGTACAGGTCTTCAACTTCTTTCCATCCCTTCATTTGCAACATTCTTGACTTTTTCGAGTTGTTCCTACCTAGTCAGCCTCGAATTCTTTTCGAAAATAATTTGTTCCATTATTGTTTTATGTCACTTTCTCATGACCAAAGCCAGGTCTCAATGTTTTGAATGCCTTTTGCTTTGAAGCAGCACCTGACTGAAAAGGGCTGGTGGTTTATCAGCACTCGCTAGGATTGGGCTTTCCTTTCTGGTATGCCCTCTTCTATCCATAATTAGAAGAGCTACTTCTTTTTTGTTTATTGCGATGCTCTCTAGGGAGTGAATTAGGTTTGGGATGACTTAGACCTATCCCTAAACAAGAACACTATAGACCTTGCCATCGTTGAGGAAGACTTTTATCGACTGCTTAATCCGTTGGTTCCTCAGTAACAAGTTTTACTTTTAGAGCATAATTTATATGATGCCGAGCTCAATTCGGTGAATATTTTAGATAAGTTTTATTGAGTTCTTCATCTATTGTTTGTTTGTAATAGGCTAAGTCTTCTACTCGACTTTTTACATACATGAAGGTATTCCTAAACAAATTGAAGAGCGTCAACTAAAAGAGGGTCATGATTGAGGGGGAGGCGCAGAAGCTGAAGAAGGTGGTGGTGAAGAAGCCTCGCATAGGTCCATCTTTGGGGGCCCCATCAGCTTCAACACAGGTCCCGTGCCCCATCCAAGGAAGGCTATTATTGCTGACAAAGAAGTGACGGCGATCTCTTCACCATCGCCTCCTACTGCTCCAGTACCGACTCCTTCAACTCTAGCTCCAAAGCCATCTTTAGTGGTGGAGCCAGGGTATTTGAGCCCCTCGACCCAAGCAGACCCCTCGGGATTTGATCAGACTCCTTATGATGATGAGGATACATTGAGATGAGGGTCAAGGTGAAGTAGACCATCTCTGTCTTCAGTAAAAAGAAAATGGCCAAGTAGTTAGTTGAAATAATTCTCCTCCCCCATGATCAGGAGGAGTGGAATTCTCGACTAGTAGGCAAGATTTTCATCTACTTCTTCCTGCAATTGCTACGGGTATGTGTTCTCCATTCTTTACTTTGTCGATTACTTTGACACCCGAGTATTTAACTTACAATTTTTCTTTTTCTTGCAGCTTGCCCATGATATCTCCATCATCAAAGAGGTATTTGGTGAGTTTGCTAAGTTAAGGCACTCCCTCAAAGACGAGGTGATGATTGCCAAAGTGCATTAGAGGAATTGAAGAAGGCTAGCGAGGCCCAGAGGCCAAGCTCGAGGAAGAACTACAAGCCTCTAAGAATACTATTCAAAAACTGGAAGCCCGAATAGTGGAGAGGGATGAACCAATTGCTAAGGAGCAAGATATGGTCACAGAGTTGGAGACCAGGTTGTTCGACGCCAACTCAAAGATGATGCTCGTAGAGGCTCAACTCTAGACTTTTGATTTTAATCACGGAGGCCAAAGTCGAAGCTCAAGAGGTCGAGGATAGGGCTCAAGCTGTCAAGGCCAAGGCTTGAGTTGCCAAGGCATAGGCAACTTCGACTAGTGCTCGAGCAGTAAAAGAATACAAGAAGTCCAAGGACTTCGAAGATGAAGTCACCGAGGGTTCCTATGATGGCTACCAGCTTGGGTTCGTAGAAAGCAAGAAAAAGGTTGCTAAAGCCTTCCCGAGACTTAACTTGGATGGCATCATTGATGTTGAATATGAAGAGGAAAAAAAGAAGGGGAGGAAGGTGAAGCCGGGGAGGTTGAGGAATCTGTCAAGGGGGCTGCAGACATCAATGCCGAATAGGGCGTTCTTGAAGAGACCATTGCCAAGACGATGGCCAAAGCAAAGCCATGATTGATGCCGCAATTAAGACTTTCGAGACAGGCTCGATCCTTGCTCCCGAGGAGTCAGCAACTAATCCTGAAGAGTAGATCTTAATATCTTTTCCTTCCTTTTTTGTTGTGTTTAGGCTTGGCCCTCTCCTATAATAACTTGGCATATCAATGAAAGACATCCTTTATTTTGTTATACTCTAAGAATGCTCGCTGAATGATTGAATCTTGATGAGAGCTCTGAATGAGTAGGGCAACTTTTAAGCTTAATCACATAGGTACTTTAGTCAGGTGGTACCTTTAATTGAGTAGATGATCAAGTTAGCTCCAACTATCACATAAACTAGTGTTTAGGCAAGCAAACTAGCTAGAGAAGTGATCTTGGCTAGGTGGTTACTCCACATGAACTCGATTGAATAATTCATCCATAAAGCTTGCAAGTGCTTTAGTCAGTCAAGTATTCGTCAGTGTTGCCTAAGCTCTAGCCTGCAAATACCAGATTCTCGATGACGAGACTTGCACATTCCCAACTATAAGAGTCAACTATTTTTCGAGGCCCAGTTATAGAAAGTCGGTTGTTACTAGGAATTGGACTTTGAAAAGTCAGTTGCCTTTAGAAATGGACTGTAGGAGGTCAGTTATCTTTTAGAATCGGACCATAAAAAGTCAATTGTTGAGTGGTCGTTAAGGAGCCAATGTGGTGACGAAACCAACTTCGTAAATGGTTGGTGTTAATCAACCAGAGGGCTTGGCGGCCTGTAGGTGAAGATGGAGGTGTGGAAATGTTACTGCCTTTATCGTGATCGGGTGTTAATCGGTTGGATGGTAGAGATTGAGGTGTGAAAATGCTACCACCTTTTATATAACTGAATGTTAATCGATTGGAGGGTGGAGGTGGAGGTGCAAAAATGCTACCACCTTTATTGTGATTGCATGTTAATTAGCCGGATGTGAAGATAGAGGTTTGGAAATGCTATCATCTTTGTAGTCGATCGGGTGTCAATCGACTGAGGGGCTCGAAGTTGAATGACCGAGTACTTAGTTAATCAAGATGAGACCTACGAATACTACCGGAGAAAATTTCTTTGTATTGCCAAATAAGAATTAATACATCATTGGTAATTCATCTAGAGATTCTCGGCATTTCAAGTTCGAGGGATTAGAGCTCCATGAAGATGTTCAATCTAGATTGCTCTTTGGTGAAGGGCTACAACTACTCGATAAAGTCCTTTCTAATTTAGAGATAGCTTGCCCTGCTCAGTCAGTCTTGAATCTTTCGTGCAATGTAGTACAAGGTCTCCGGGGTGGAAGGCTTTTGACCTTACTCAGGAATTATAGTACCGAGCTATTCATTGTCGATACATTGCTATCCATAAGCGAGCTTGATCTTGAGTCTCCTTCAGTAGGTCAAGATTGGCTCTTAGTCGGCTTGAGGACTCATTGAAGTATTCGATCCACATAATTAGAAGTCCGATTTCGACTAGGATTACTGCTTTGGTGCCGAAAGCTAACTTGAAGGGAGTCTTATTAGTTGATGTTTAAGGAGTCGTGTGGTATGCCCACAACATATTAGATAACTCCTCGGCCCACCAGTCTTTGGCTTCATTCAATCTAGTTCTGAGCTCTTAAAGGATTGTCTGATTCATCAATTCTGCTTCCTTATTTGATCATGTATGCCCAACAGATATAAACCGATATTGGATATGGAATTCAGCACAGAAGTTCCTGAATGCCTGGTTGTCAAAGTTCAGCCGTTGTCAGTAATAATGGTGTGGGGAAGTCCAAATTGATAGATAATGGATTTTTTTAAAAAATTCTTGACTTTGCTCTTGGTAACGTGTGCTAAGGGCTCTGCCTCCATCCATTTGATAAGTAGTTGATGATGATGATTAGGAACTTTCGTTGACCAGTTGCTGGAGAAAATGGATAGAGTAAGTCCATACCCTACTGGGCAAATAGTCAGGAAGAAGAAAACTGGGTTAGCTAACTTGCCAGTTATCACTAGATGTTGGCATGTAATTGGCATCAGTCACACCTCTGACAAGCTCCATGGTATCTTCATGCATGGTAAGCCAGTAGTATCCTTATCTTAGAACTTTGTAGGTTAAGGATCTACCCCCTAGATGGTTCCCATATATGCCTTTATGGATCTTTCGAAGTACGTAGTTAGCTTTGGTAGGCTTCAAGCACCTGAATAAGGGGAATGAGCAAGATTTCTTGTAAAGTTGTTTGTCTAGTAGCATGAACCAAGAAGCTTTCCATTTCAACAATCTCGTCTCTAAGAGATTTATCAAGTAGGATGTCTTCGATCAGATACTTGACAAATGGATCTATCCAACTTAGCTCGTGGATGACCTATTAGACTTTCTTGGTTTCATTAATGCTGGAAGCTTCCACATGCTCAATGTAACTCCATCTGAGAAAATTGTTTGCTAAGATCGCAAGCCAGGAAAGTGTATCTGTCCAGGTATTTTGGCAATAAAAAATGTGGGATATGCCAAAGTGTTCGAGTACCGATGTGAAGGTTTATATTCTTTTGAGGTACTTAGCCATTGCTGGGTCTTAAGCCTTATACTCATCAATGACTTAGCCAGTCATGAGCTGAGAGTCAATGAACATCCTTAGGCACTATATCTCAAATTCTTTAGCCAGCTTCAATTTGACTAGCAAGATTTTGTATTTGGATTGGTTGTTAGTTGCTTTAAACAAGAAGTGCAGGGCATGCTCGACGACCATTTCCATCGAGTTTGTTAGAATGTGTCGACCCCATAAGTGATTTTGATGATAACAAAACATTGGTGCATGCATTTGTTTTACTAACAACACTTCAAGTGGTTTACAAGTTTTTGTAGGATGAGTTCATTGTTCAAATTTCAACTCCTACATTTTCATTCCTTGTTTTGAGTTGTGTTGTAATTGAATGTTGTAAAGAAGAACCCAAAAAAAAAGTTAAGAAAGATCATAAAATTGGGTTACTTCTAAATGTGTTTCAAGCTTTTAGTTTCTTAGAAACTTGTTGGAATTGAAGACATCTTGATGCTTGAAGACTTGTTGGATGAATTTTAGAGAAAGACTGAGAAAATCACTGAAACATTCATCCGAGCCGATTCAAGGAGAAGAGAGCCAACTCTGGCACATGACATGCATGAGATTTCTGTCACGCAGATATCCGAGCCGACTCTAAGGGACCCGAGCCGACTCATCCAGAGTACTGTTTCTTGAATCAAACGGTGAGCCGATCCAAAGGAAGTCCGAGCTGACTCTATAACGTGGTTAGACATCCGAGCCGACTCTTTATAAGATCGAGCCGACTCCTCCAAAGTCCAGAAAATGGTTTATGAGAACTACAGCTATTCGAGTCGACTATAATGGAAGTTAGCCAACTCATCCAGACTAACATTTTGAAGGCCTGAGGATCCGAGTCGACTCGAATCAAGGCGAGCCGACTCTTACAGAGTGAAGAATCAAGATACTATGCAAGCGAGCCAACTGTATTGAAGAGAGTCGACTCAACTAGAACTCCTCTGAGGATCCGAGCCGACTCAAGTGATCCGAGTCGACTCGAAGGTCGATTTTAGACTTGCAACGGCCAGTTCCAGAACTCAGAATTTGAATCCAAAAAGTGCTCCAACGGTCAAATGTCACATTCCAACGGTCTACAATGACTTAAACTATCTTGGAATGATGGAAGGCCATATATTTGAGGGATTTGGACTTCTTTGAAGTAAGAGACTAAAAAAGTTTCTAAAAAGTTAATGCTTTATTGAATATCCAACCAACCAACAAGGAAGAGAGCACTAAGAGCATTCAAGATAGCCTTCAAGTCTTTACCAACTCTCATCTGAAGCTTGAAGCACTTAATAAGGAAGAAAAAGAAGCCATTAAAGTGCATTCAAGTGGGCATCTCTTGAGCTGCATCGGTAACCACTTGACAAAAACTTGTTTGTCATTTTGTTGCTTTTCTTTTCAATTCATTCTTGAATTGTTGGGTTATTGGTGAGCCCGGTTGAAAAACCAAATAGGTTCTTGGTGAGCCTTTGTTAAAAACCAAGTGTTAGGTTCTTGGTGATCCTGGTAAAACCAAGTTGGATTTCTTTGGTGATCCCAATAAAACCAAAGTATAGAGGTTTGGATTGTGAGCTTGTGAAAACAATCCGACTGTATTCCGGTGGGGGATATAGTAAAAATTCCAAGTGATAAGCTTGGATAGTAGACGTAGGAGCTAGGTTACTTCGAACCATTATAATTATTGTATGTTTGTGTTGTGCTTCTTTGTTCTGATTTAGCTTTCGCAATTAATTATTTTGTCATAGCACTTAACACCTTAAAAGGGATTTCAAAAAACACATAATTGCTTAAAACTTTTAATTCCCAATTCACCCCCCTCTTGAGAAAGCCATCTCGGCAACAACTGGTATTAGAGCAATATCTCTGAATACATTTAGAGTAAAGATTGATGGTTCATCCCATGAGTACTTCCTTGGCCGAAGGCCAATCTATTAATAGACCTCCACTCTTCACTGGCACAAATTATTCTTACTGGAAAGCTAGAATGAAAATGTATATACAAGATATTGATTTTCAATTATGGGAGGTCATTCTAAAAGGGCAACAAATTTCCATGATTAAAATTAATGGCGTGGATGTCCCTAAGCCTGAAGAGGACTGGGATGAACACGACATGAAGATGAGGGAATTAAATGCCAAAGCAATGAATTTACTATACTGTACTTTGGATGCTAATGAGTTTAATCAAATTTCCACCTGCTCTTCAGCAAAAAAATTTGGGATAAACTCGAAGTGACCCACGAAGGAACTTCCCAAGTGAAGACTTCGAAAATAAATCTTCTTGTACATAGTTATGAATTATTTAAAATAGAATCTACTGAAACTATCTCTGCCATGTTTATTAGATTTACAGATATTATTAATGGCTTGAAAAGTCTTGGCAGGGTTTACTCAAATGCTGACTTAGTACAAAAGATCTTAAGATCACTTTCGGATAAATAGGATCTCAAAGTGACTGCTATCCAAGAAGAGAAATATCTGAACACCCTTTCTTTGGATGAATTAATGGGTTCACTCATCACACATGAATTGACCATACAACATAGAACTGATGATGATCAAAAGAAGAAGAAGACAATTGCCTTCAAAGCTGCATTGGACTCAAAGAAAGATGAGGAATCGGAAAATGACTCCACCTTCTCCGAAGATGATCTAGAAGACGAAGATATCGCAATGGTCGTGAGGTGATTTAGAATATTTATGGAAAAGAAGAAAGAAATATTCAATAGAAAACTCCATAAACGAGGAGAGCATTTCAAGGACAAGGACAAGGATAAAGAACAAGTGCCCACATGCTACGAATATAAAAAATCAGGACACATTCGTCTAGATTGTCCACTACTAAAGAAATTCTTCAAGAAAAAGAAGAAGAAGGCAATGGTTGCCACATGGAGTGATAGCGAGGAATCCACCTCAACTGAAGAGGAAGAGACCACAAAAACTGTTAATTTATGTCTAATGGGTCTCGAGGACGAGGTAACATCCTCCAATGCTCAAATTAAATTTACATTTGATGAATTATATTCTACTTTTCATGATCTATTATCTAAATTTTAAAAAGCTGGAGTAAAGATTAGATCCTTAAAGAATATCAATGATTCTTTACTAAAAAAAAGAAGAGATTTCGGAAAAGAATATCTTATTGCAAAAGAATTACATGTCTTTTTTGAAAATTATAAAGCTTTGAAAACTGAAAATAGTGCATATCTTGACAAAAACAAAGTTTTGATAAATAAAAATAATGAGTTGAAAAAGGAGGTTGAAAAATTCAAGCCACTTATTGAAAAACTTACATTATCTTCTAACAAGCTTGAGTTGATTCTAAAAGAACAAAATATTTCTGGTAATAAAGCTGGAATCGATTTCAATTCCTCAATTTCAAATAGTATTTCAGCAACTACTTTTGTGAAACTAAAAGCTTATATTCCAAAATTTACATCTCAAAAGGCTTTTGCAACAAATGGTTCTGCTTCTACTTTTAAAACTACATTGTATGTTCCTGAGAGCTCAAATAAAAAATCTTTTATCTGCATCAACATCTAGAACTTCAAAATCTACATCATTCAGAATTTTAGAATCAAATGTTTTGTATGCAAAGAGTTAGGACATAAAGCTTTTGAATACAATATTATTAGAAATGTCCAAAGTAAAACAAGAAAAATCTGGATTCCCAAAAGAACCACCTCCGCTAACCTCTAAGGATCCAAGTTAGCTTGGGTACCTAAAAGAACTTCTTGATTGTCTTGCAGCCCAAAAATTGAAGAATAGATGGTATCTCGATAGTGGCTGTTCAAGGCATATGATGGGTGACAAGGATCAGTTTATCACCCTGGAAATGAAAGAAGGAGGTATGGTTACTTTGGAGATAATGGCAAGGAAAAAATAATCGGAATAGTAAGATCAAGATAATCCCCTGTACTTTTATTGAAAATGTATTGCTAGTAGATAAATTGAAGCATAATTTGTTAAATATCAGTCAATTATGTGATAAAGGCTTCAAGGCTATATTTGAATCATCTATGTGCATTGTAACAAACTCTCTTGATTCTAGTTGTAAGTTCATTTAACATAGACTTGAAAATATTTATGTGGTAGATCTTAATGATCTTGCCATGTCAAGTAGTTCAAGTCTAGTTGCAATGAATACAAGACCAAGGAGTCTTATTTACTTTGGCATAGATGATTAGGTCATGCTAGCATGCATACTATTACCAAGTTAATTTTCAAAAACTTAGTTAGAAGCATGCCTAAGTTTAAAGTAGACTTTGATCATGTTTGTGATGCATGCCAAATGGGTAAACAAACTAGAGAGAGCTTTAAATCCAAAATATGATTTCAACTACTATACCTCTAGAGCTACTTCACATGGATTTATTTGGACCAACTAGGACCACAAGCCTAGAAGGTATGAAATATGCCCTTGTGATTGTAGATGATTTCTCTAGATTTACATGAATTTTGTTTATTGCTCACAAAGATGAAACCTTTAAAGTATTTCAAAAATTTTATAAAAAGGTTTCAAATCAGAAAAATCTTTCAATAATTTCAATTAGGAGTGATCACGGCACTGAATTTGAAAATCAATTTTTGATAATTATTGCACTAAAAATGGCATTGATCACAACTTCTCCGCTCCTAGGATACCACAACAAAATGTTGTAGAGAGAAAAAATAAGACTTTGGAAGAGATGGCCCGAACGATGTTATGTGAAGGCAATCTTCCAAGATTGACTGCTGGGAACGCTGTCAAACTTGTGCACAAGATATGGGATTATTTTTGGCTTTCGAAGGAATCAAGGCGTTTCCTTTCGTCACGCGAGAAAATGCGGCATGGGGCGGTCTCGCCCAGAATAACGTTGTCGTGACGGATAGCTAAAGCTAGTTCCGCAGAGCATTCCTCTCATTATTGACCTTGAATTAACCTGAGTTAATATCTTGTTGACCAAATAGATTGCTAATTAGCCTTTCATCGGTAATGCAACCAAAAATAAATAAATAAATAACAAAATAACTTCTTCATAAACAATGGGTAGAAGCGGTGAACACTACTTGTTATATTTTAAACCGCGTTTTGATCCATCCTATTTTAAAGAAAACCCTCTATGAGCTTTGGAATGAAAATAAATCCAATATTAATTATTTTCATATTTTTGGATGTAAATGCTTTATGCTTAACAATGGTAAAGATAATTTGAAAAAATTTGATGCTAAATCAGATGAAGCAATTTTTCTTGGTTATTCATTACATAGCAAAGCATATAGAGTATTTAATAAAAGAACTCTTACCGTAAAAGAGTCAATGCATGTTATTTTTGATGAAACTAACCCTTTACATTCTAAAAAAGAAGAGTGCATAGACAATAATGCAGGTACAATTCAAAAAGAAATGGAAGAGATGAGCATACAAGAAAGACTAATTGAAGAAGGAGAAGAAACGGTAAGTAAGGATCATGCAGATCTATCAAAATAAAGGAGATACGTAACTTCTCATCCAAAAGAATTAATTATTGATGATCCTTCACAAGGTATTAGGACTAGGTCATCACATAGAGATACACATGATTACCTAGCCTTTGTGTCCCAAATAGAACCACATACCTTAGAAGAAGCTAAAAATGATCCAAACTGAATGATGGCCATGCATGAAGAATTGAACCAGTTTGAAAGAAATAAGGTTTGGACACTAGTTGATAGACCTATAGACCATCTAATAATAGGAACCAAATGGGTCTATAGGAACAATTAGATGAGCAATGAAATGTAGTAAGAAACAAAGCTAGATTAATGGCTAAGGGATATAACCAAGAAGAGGTCATTGATTTTGATGAAACTATGCACCTGTAGCAAGACTAGAAGCCATTAGATTACTTCTTGCATTTGCTTGCTATATGAATTTTAAACTTTTTCAAATGGATGTGAAAAGTGTATTTTTAAACGGTTTCATTTCAGAACAAGTTTTTATAGAACAACTACCAGGTTTTGAAGATCATGTTTTTCCAAACCATGTGTTTAAATTGAATAAAGCTTTATGTGGTTTGAAACAAGCACCTAGAGCTTGGTATGATAGACTTAGTACTTTTTTTATTGAAAATAGTTTTTCAAGAGAAAATGTTGATAAAACTCTTTTCATCAAAAAAAAATAATGACATTTTAGTTGTATAAATTTATGTTGATGATATTATATTTGGTGCAACTAATGAAGCTCTTTGTAGAGAATTTGCTAAGTTAATACAGGGAGAATTTGAAATGAGCCTAATGGGTGAACTTAACTACTTCCTTGGACTTCAAGTAAAGCAAACAAAGGAAAGAATCTTCATCAACCATGCCAAGTACATCAAAGAAATAATCAAAAAGTTTGGTATGGATACAAGCAAACAAATAAATACACCAATGAGCCCATCTTGCAGATTGGATAAAGATGAAAATGGATCCAACATTGACCAAAAGCTTTATAGTAGAGCTGTCAACGGGTCGGGTTTGGGTCGGAACCCAGATATCCAGATCCGAACCCGATTTTAGCACCGGACTTGGACCCGGACTCGAATACTCGATGGGTCCAATTATAAAGTACCAGACCCGGACCCGAATTGATCCCAGGTATCTAGACTCGAACCCGAACCCGAATACCACCATGGCCCATGGGCTTGTAAGAGTGGAGAATTCTATTTTTTTTTCATTCTCTAATAGTAGGAATGATCATGATTATTAATAAAAAATAAGAAAAGGTAACATCTAACCAAGGTCAGGGCTCGGATCAGGGGCAGCGTCAGCCAGCGGGACAGGGGCTCGGCCACCTAAAACGTTCATCAAATCAAATCATTACCTTACTAAGATAAGGTATAAATTGGACCTGTGTGGTCCACAAATCAAAGTCACGAAAATGAGAGAGTTAGAAGTGCTTACAATTTTTCCACTAGCTCTACACATGACATGCATGTAGCTATCGGAGTCTTGGTGCCACTCGAACTTGTATAGTGGAGTGGGTCTAGCCTTGAGAAGATTTTGGGCACAGTACCTTAGTGGCATCTCCGGCACCACCACAGAGTGCTCGGTCACCAGAAAGAGCGCACCCACCCAGGCACCGGGCCTCCTCGCAATTCACCCTACCGATCACCTTCCGCTCGTTGGTCCCTGGCACCATTCTCACCACCGCGTATCCCGCCTCACCAAGTCCGACAATAGCATCAAGAACTCCGAGTTGGTCACGATGGGATGTGCCGAATGGATCATATCGCCCAAGATCGAACAGTCGACCGTCGAGGGGAGCGCCGGAGGTGGCGTTGGCCGTGGAGGGGGGGAGGCGGAGCGTCGGGGGCATGGAGGCGAAGCGCCGGAGGTGGCGTTGGCCGTGGAGGGGGGGAGGTGGCGTCGGGGGCATGGAGGCGAAGCGCCGGGGGGGCGGTTGAGCACCGGGGGCATGGAAGCGGAGCGCCGAGGGGAGGCATCGACCGTGGGCACTAGTGGCTGGAAGGGAGAAGGGCGTCGGGGGGAGGCGGAGCGCCGGGGGCCTGGAGGCGGAGCATCGGGTGGAGGCGGACCGCCAAGGGCTTGGAGGCAGAGCGCCGTGGGGGAGGCGGAGCGCCGAGGGCCTGGAGGCAGAGCGCCGGGGTGAGGCATCGGTCGTGGGCACTGGCAGCTGGAAGGGAGAAGGGCCAAAGGGCAAGGTTACTTAGGTTAGGGCACTATTTGAGGGAGGATTTAATAGTAAAATCTTGAAGGAATTTTAACCATTCAATTATGATCCAATGTCCCACATTTATATAAATATATATAATATATATTATTTTATTTATTTAATCGGGTCTCGGATTTATTGGGTCTGGATATGTGATATCCAGACCCGGATCCATTTAACTATGACTAATCGGGTTCGGATCCGGGTCTGGGTAAATGGGTCCAAATTGAGATCCAGACCCATACCCATTGGGTCCAGACCCACGGGTCTCGGGTCCGGACCCGACCCATTGACAGCTCTACTTTATAAAGGTATGATCGGATCCCTATTATATTTAACTGCAAATAGACCTGATATCTTGTATAGCGTGTGTATGTGCTAGATTCTATCTAATCCTAAAGACACATATGCTTGCTGTTAACAGAATTATCAGATATTTGAAAGGTACAAGTAATCTGGGTCTTTGATTTTCAAAATATTTTTCATTCGGCTGTAACACTAGCCGTTCCACTAGCACTAGAGTAGATCTAGACAGTGATTGATTGTACTTTCTTTCTTATTTTATACTTATATTAAACTTTTTAAATGAAATAAAAGTTATTTTGGTATTTGTTAGCACTGTCTTGAATTATTTTAAGCTTATGCAATGTTTACAATACCAATGTGATGAGTTTTAATTAGAATATCCAAATAAACTGAGAGAAAGTGAAATTATCTCAAACAAATATTAAAATCTTCTCATTATGTTTCAAAATTTGAGCTTTATTGCATACCTTTTGATGGTTGACAAAAAGGGGGAGAACGTTAAGTTGTCATGAAAAATCTGAGCTAACAAGAGAATTTTGAGCTTCCTTGAAAATATTTACAACTAGTTCATGCATTAGAAAATATTCAAAAAAGGGAGAATGTTTATAAAGTGCATGAAAACAATGAAAAAGGAGGAGCGTATAAGTGTTTATGTTTAAATGAGCCTAATGTTTCAAATTTAAAAACCTATGAAAAGGAGAGAGAAATTTATTGAAAACAATTGGCTTTAGCTCTAAACCTACCTTTTACTCTGATTGCTCTAAATTTTAGCTCTAAAATTTGCTTTAATTCTTTCAATTTTAAACTCTGATACTTTATGTTTGAGCTACTTCTGATACTCTGAAGCATACAAAGCTTAATACTTTGACACACACTAAAGCACTAACATTGACACTGTATAGTTTCCTTATAAGAGCTCTAAGATTTATTTGCAAATATAATTAGCTCTAATACATGTGCAACTTACTGACAAATACTATTATACATATAATTGTAAAGAATTTTCATGTCCAGTGTTTTCATCATCAAAAAGGGGAGATTGTTGATCCCATAAGTGATTTTGATGATAACCAAACATTGGTGCATACATTTGTTTTACTAACAACTCTTCAAGTGGTTTACAAGTTTTTGTAGGATGAGTTCATTGTTCAAATTTCAACTCCTACATTTTCATTGCTTGTTTTGAGTTGTGTTGTAATTGAATGTTGTAAAGAAGAATCCAAGAAAAAGTTAAGAAATATCATAAAATTGGGTTACTTTAAAATGTGTTTCGAGCTTTTAGTTTCTTAGAAACTTGTTGGAATTGAAGACATCTTGATGCTTGAAGACTTGCTGGATGAATTCTGGAGAAAGACTAAGAAAATCACTGAAACATTCTTCCTAGCCAACTCAAGGAGAAGAGAGCCGACTCTGGCACATGACATGCATGAGATTTCTGGCATGCAGATATCCGAGCCGACTCTAAGGGACCCGAGCCAACTCATCTAGAGTATTGTTCTTGAATCAGACAAGCGAGCTGATCCAAAGGAAGTCCGAGCCGACTCTATCACATGGTTTAGACATTCGAGCCGACTCTTTAGAAGATCGAGCCGACTCCTCAGAGTCCAGAAAATGGTTTCTGAGAACCACAGCCATTTGATTCGACTATAATGGAAGTTAGCCAACTTGTCTAGACTAACATTTTGAAGGCATGAGGATCGAGTCAACTCGAATCAAGAAGAGCCAACTTTTACAGAGTGAAGAATCAAGATACTGTGCAAGCGAGCCGACTGGATTGAAGAGAGTCGACTCAACCAGAACTCCTCTAAGGATCCGAGCCGACTCGAGTGATCCGAGTTGACTCGAAGGTCGATTTCAAACTTGCAATGGCTAGTTCCAGAACTTAGAATTTGAATCCAAAAAGTGCTCCAACAATCTACAACGACTTAAACTGCCTTGGAATGATGGAAGGCCATATATTTGGGATTTGAAATCTTTGAAGTAAGAGACTAAAAAAGTTTCTAAAGAGTTAATGCTTTATTGAATATCCAACCAACCAACAAGGAAGAGAGCACTAAGAGCATTCAAGATAGCTTTCAAGTCTTCACCAACTCTCATCCAAAGCTTGAAGTACTTGGTAAAGAAGAAAAAGAAGCCATTAAAGTGCATTGAAGTACATTCAAGTGAGCTTCTCTCGAGCTACATCGACAACCACTCGATAAAAATTTGTTTGTCATTCTGTTGCTTTCTTTTCAATTCATTCTTGAATTGTGGGTTATTGGTGAGCCCGGTTGAAAAACCAAATAGGTTCTTGGTGAGCCTTTGTTAAAAACCAAGTATAGGTTCTTGGTGATCCTGGTAAAACCAAGTTGGATTTCTTTGGTGATCCCAATAAAACCAAAGTATAGAGGTTTGGATTGTGAGCCTGTGAAAACAATCCGACTGTATTCCGGTGGGGGATATAGTAAAAATTCTAAGTGATAATCTTGGATAGTAGACGTAGGAGCTAGGTTACTTCGAACCATTATAATTATTGTATATTTGTGTTGTGCTTCTTTGTTCTGATTTAGCTTTCGCAATTAATTATTTTGTCATAGAACTTAACACCTTAAAAGGGATTTCAAGAAGCACATAATTGCTTAAATTTTTTAATTCTTAATTCACCCCCCTCTTGGAAAAGCCACCTGGCAACAGAATGAGTCCAGCTTCGCTTTTGCAAGAGTTCAAAACTCCATCTACATGAAGGATCCAGGTGTCACCTGGTTGGGTTACTTTGTAGGCTGCTCAGCTAATACTTCCTCGGGCTTATCTTCTGAACACGTGTACTTAATGAGAAGTCGGCTAAGACTTAGACCTTTATAGATTACCTCGAACGATAAGAGATGTTGAACTCATTGAGTTGATAACTCATTTGACCATTCTCTCAGAGGTGTTGGCCAATACAAGATGGCCTTAATGGTTGGTTGGTTAGAACAATGGTTGAATATACTTAGAAGGCCTAAGATGCTGTGCAAGATAATTAGTGCATAAAAATCTTCTTAGATTAGAGTCTTTGGTCTCTATATCATGAGGTACTTGACTGATATAGTAAATAGGCCTTTGTACTCCTTTGTCATCTAGCAAAATAAGCTTAGAGTTGATTGCCTCTGAAGATGCAGCGAGATACAAGTAGAGCTCCTCTCCAACTTTGGGCTTAAAAAGTAGGAATGGAGATCTGAGAAACTTTTTCAGCTCCTCAAAAGCTTATTGGTATTCCTCTATCCAAGTGAAGTTGTGCATTTAGCACAGGACCTTGAAGAAAGGTAAGCAACATTCAGCTGATCATAATATGAATTGACTAAGTATTGCAATCCGTCCAGTTAGTTGTTGTATCTCTTTTAGAGATTGGATGTCGCATGTCAAGAATTGTCTAGATTTCTCTGGATTCATCTCGATGCCATGCTTGGTGACCATAAATCTGAGAAATTTGTTGGCTATGACATCATAAGTACATTTACTCGGATTTAACTTCATTTAGTATTGATGAAGGGCATTGAAGGCTTCTTCCAGATAGTCGGCTTCTCCAGATGGTCAATATTTTAAAGCTTTTGATGAGTATGTCATCGATATAGTCCTTCATATTCTGACTAGTCTTGTCATTGAAGATCTTGTTGACTAACCGTTGATTAGTGGCTCCTGCATTTTTTAAACTAAAAGGCATTATTTTGTAATAATAAATATCTTTGTCGGACTATAAAGGTAGTGTTCTTTGCATTCTCAAGAGCCATCTTGATCTAGTTGTAGCCCGGAAGGCATCAATAAAGCTAAGTAGCTTATGTCCAGATATAGATTAACTAGTTGATCAATCTTTAACAATGGAAAGTTATCCTTCGGGCATACCTTATTGAGACTAGTGTAGTCAATGCAAATTCTTCACTTCTCACTGGCTTTCTTGACCATGATGATGTTAGCTAACCAATCAGGATAGTGGGCTTCTTGGATGAGTCTAGCAATCAAGAGTTTATCAACTTCTTTATCGATAGCCTTAACGACTTGCACAGATTTTGCGGGGTCATCTCTTAGCAGAAAGAAAAGGTACTACTTGGCTAACTCATCTCTTTTTTCTATCTCTCTAGTCTAACTGTTCGGTAGTTGAAATCTCGCTTGCCTTTTGTACCTTAGTTGACATCAAGAAAATTGTCAAGCTAGCTGCTGATCTCCGTGCATCTCGTCAACTCCATTTCTTATCGGAAAATGGATGATAAGGTATTTGGTTGATACAATTCTATCTAGCTTGTTGAGCCTTGGCCATCAAAAGATGATGTGTATGCCGAGGGCACTTGCACAACTGTAAACATTATGAAGATGGTACTTTGTCAGGGTGGAGTTCTAGTAGTTATGGAAATTTTAATTTTCTTTGACTCTTGCCGATTTTCTAGAGAAGCTAACTAAGGGTATAGAAACTCGGTTAAGTTGATTGTTAGAAAAATTCATCTGAACATTATTATAAAACAAAATATCAGCTAAGCTTCTACTATCAACTAAAAGCCTTTCTACATCATATTTTACTATTGTCAGGGAGGTAACAATAGCATCTTTAGGGAGGTTTTGAACCTCGACCAGGTCCCTCTCAAATAAAGATATTATGTTTTCTTCTTCTTTCTCTCTCCTTGACCTCTTCAAAGAGTGTTCTACCTCCAAGAGATCATGTTGACTGATTCTTCTATCAACTGGTTGTTTATCTTGGCCTGACAGCTCCTGGCCAGGGTTTTGGGCGTCAAGTCGAACCCCTCCATGGATATTTTTCCTGAGGTAGCCATGCTAAATAAGATCTTCGATATCTTTCTTCACTAGAAGATTATTCAATGTCATGACCATAATCTCGATGAAATTAGCAATATTTGCTCTTGTCGCAGGAGGCCAAAGGCTTCAGTGAAGGAGGTCGAAGCTTTTAATGGACGAGGCCTTTGTAAGTATTGGTCTCCTTCTATGTCCATTAAAACTTTGATCTTGGGACGAGAAGAGCACTAAGAGCATTCAAGATAGCTTTCAAGTCTTCACCAACTCTCATCCAAAGCTTGAAGTACTTGGTAAAGAAGAAAAAGAAGCCATTAAGTGCATGAAGTACATTCAAGTGAGCTTCTCTCGAGCTACATCGACAACCACTTCGATGAAAAACTTGTTTGTCATTCTGTTGCTTTTCTTTTCAATTCATTCTTGATTGTTGGGTTATTGGTGAGCCCGGTTGAAAACCAAATAGGTTCTTGGTGAGCCTTTGTTAAAATCAAGTGTTAGGTTCTTGGTGATCTTGGTAAAACAAAGTTGGGTTTCTTTGATGATCCCGGTAAAATCAAAGTGTAGAGGTTTGGATTGTGAGCCTGTGAAAACAATCCGACTATATTTCGGTGGGGGATATAGTGAAAATCCCAAGTGGTAATCTTGGGTAGTGGACGTAGGAGCTAGGTTGCTCCTAACCACTATAATTGTTGTGTATTTGTGTTGTGCTCTTTGTTTTGATTTAGTTTCCACAGTTATTATTTTGTCACAACACTTAACACCTTAAAAGGGATTTCAAAAGCACAAATTGCTTAAAATTTTTAATTCTTAATTCACCCCCTCTTGGAAAAGCCACCTTGGCAACAGAATGAGTCCAGCTTCGCTTTTGCAAGAGTTCAAAACTCCATCTACATGAAGATTCAGGTTGTCACCTGGTTGGGTTACTTTGTAGGCTGCTCAGCTATACTTCCTCGGCTTATCTTCTGAACACCTGTACTCAATGAGAAGTCGGCTATGACTTAGACCTTTAGATTACCTCGAACGATAAGAGATGTTGAACTCATTGAGTTTGATTGCCATTTGACCATTCTCTCAGAGGTGTTGGCCAATACAAGATGGCCTTAAGTGGTTGTTGGTTAGAACAATGGTTGAATATACTTAGAAGGCCTAAGATGCTGTGCAAAGATATTTAGTGCATAAAAAAATTTCTTAGATTTAGAGTCTTTGGTCTCTATATCATGAGGTACTTGACTGATATAGTAAATAGGCCTTTGTACTCCTTTGTCATCTAGCAAAATAAGCTTAGAGTTGATTGCCCTCTGAAGATGCAGCGAGATACAAGTGAGCCCTCTCCAACTTGGGCTTAAAAAGTAGGAATGGAGATCTGAGAAACTTTTTCAGCTCCTCAAAAGCTTATGGTATTCCTCTATCCAAGTGAAGTTGTGCATTTAGCACAGGACCTTGAAGAAAGGTAAGCATATTCAGCTGATCATAATATGAATTGACTAAGTATTGCAATCCGTCCAGTTAGTTTGTGTATCTCTTTTTTAGAGATGGATGTCGCATGTCAAGAATTGTCTAGATTTCTCTGGATTCATCTCGATGCCATGCTTGTGACCATAAATCTGAGAAATTGTTGGCTTATGACATCATAAGTACATTTACTCGGATTTAACTTCATTTAGTATTGATGAAGGGCATTGAAGGCTTCTTCCAGATAGTCGGCTTCTTCCAGATGGTCAATTATTTTAAAGCTTTTGATGGATGTCATCGATATAGTCCTTCATATTCCGACTAGTCTTGTCGTTGAAGATCTGTTGACTAACCGTTGATTAGTGGCTCCTGCATTTTTAAACTAAAGGCATTATGTTGTAATAATAAATATCTTTGTCGGTTATAAAGGTAGTGTCTTCGCATTCTCAAGAGCCATCTTGATCTAGTTGTAGCCCGGAAGGCATCAATAAAGCTAAGTAGCTTATGTCCAGATATAGCATTAACTAGTTGATCAATCTTAACAATGGAAAGTTATCCTTCGGGCATACCTTATTGAGACTAGTGTAGTCAATGCAAATTCTTCACTTCTCCTGGCTTTCTTAACCATGATGAGTTTAGCTAACCAATCAGGATAGTGGGCTTCTTGGATGAGTCTAGCAATCAGAGTTTATCAACTTCTTTATCGATAGCCTTAACGACTTGCATAGATTTTGCGGGGTCATCTCTTAGCAGAAAAGAAAAGGTACTACTTGGCTAACTCATCTCTTTTTTCTATCTCTCTCTAGTCTAACTGTTCGGTAGTTGAAATCTCGCTTGCCTTTGTACCTTAGTTGACATCAAGAAATATTGTCAAGCTAGCTGCTGATCTCCGTGCATCTCGTCAACTCCATTTCTTATCGGAAAATGGATGATAAGGTATTTGGTTGATACAATTCTATTTAGCTTGTTGAGCCTTGCCATCAAAAGATGATGTTGTATGCGAGGGCACTTGCACAACTATAAATATTATGAAGATGGTACTTTGTCATGGTGGTTCTAGTAGTTATGGAAATTTTAATTTTTTTTTCTTTGACTCTTGCCGATTTTCTAGAGAAGCTAACTAAGGGTATAGAAACTCGGTTAAGTTGATTGTTAGAAAATTCATCTGAACAAAATTATTATAAAACAAAATATCAGCTAAGCTTCCACTATCAACTAAAAGCCTTTCTACATCATATTTTACTATTGTCAGGGAGGGAACAATAGCATCTTTAGGGAGTTTTGAACCTCGACCAGTCCCTCTCAATAAAGATATTATGTTTCTTCTTCTTTCTCTCTCCTTGACCTCTTCAAAGAGTGTTCTACCTCCAAGAGATCATGTTGACTCATTCTTCTATCAACTGGTTGTTTATCTTGGCCTGACAGCTCCTGGCCAGGGTTTTGGGCGTCAATTCGAACCCCTCCATGGATATTTTTTCCTGAGGTAGCCATGCTAAATAAGATCTTCGATATCTTTCTTCAACTAGAAGATTATTCAATGTCATGACCATAATCTCGATGAAATTAGCAATATTTGCTCTTGTCGCAGGAGGCCAAAGGCTTCAGTGGAGGAGGTCGAAGCTTTTAATGGACGAGGCCTTTGTAAGTATTGGTCTCCTTCTATGTCCATTAAAACTTTGATCCTGGGACGAGGAGGAGTATAGTTACCCGATTTGCCAGTAAAGTTCTTGGACTTGGAGCTTTGTCAGTAAGATGAGTTGTTCTTCTCAGCTTGGATTTTGCTTGACTCCCCTTGGGCTTGCTTCTTCTTTGCTTCCCATCGAGCTCTCACTGAGTTGAGCTCCCTTGTTTGTGTCGATGTACTTCTAAGTGTAGGTCAACAACTTTGAGCAAAACTTTGGATGAGTCTTATCCAGTGAATAGATAAAATGAGAGGTATGGAGTCTCTTTTCATGACCACATGGTCATGGACTTGCCAAAGTTATAGACTTTTAACGTGGTTGCCTTGAACCGGGCCATATAGTCTTTTAGAAATTCTCCATCTTACTGGCGAATAGAGAAGTGATTGTCAACTTCTCATGGCATCTTTTAATTAGCATTAAAGTGGATCACAAATCGCCTCTCCAATTGCTGAAAGAGTCGAAGCTCCTTAGCTCGAGTTTGGAGTACCATGCTCGGGTAGCCTTGCGAAGAGTGGCTGGGAAGGAGTTGTAGAGTAAGGCATTGGTGGTACCTTGGATCATCATGAGAGCCTTGTAACTCTTCAAGTGGTCCAATGGATTGGTGGTGCTATCGGAGATGCAGCTGGGATATTTTGAATTGATCAGGAATCGATTCCTCCATGATCCAGTGGAGAGAGGAGGATGGGTGTCGAAATCTATCAGTTCCCAATTTTGCCTTGAATATCTGCAAGTTGATGGTTGATGTTGCTCAACTTACAGTCGTAGTCATCGAGGCATTGCTCGGCTAGTCACTGAATAGCCTCAACTGTAGATCCCTCTTTAGAGGACTCGGGCGATGGCTCGAATGAAGATCAGGGATGCTTCACCCACTTTGGACCTTTTCATGCTCGTTGCTTCTTGTGCAAGGGCCATGTTGTTTGCTGTGGAAGATCGTGATTGATGAATGGTATGATGGTGGGAGGACCTCCCCTGAGGGGGTCGACGACTGCTTCGGTCGGGGAAAAGAGACCGTGGCTGATGAGAAGCCTGTTGTGAGAAGATCTCCCCTGAAAAAATAGTTGGGATCTCTGGTTGCTACTATGTTGTCGCAGGCCGCTACTACTGCAGCTGCTGCACACACCCACCATAACAATGTTTGGACCTATTGCATCAAGACAGCAAGCAGGTCTTGTTGTATACCAGTGGTGAAGCGAGAGGCTCCACCTCCTAACTGCACCATTCGTCATGGTTTGAGAGATTTTCGGTACGGCTGGCGGAGGCGTCCCGTGCCCGTGTCCTTACCACCATTGCATTCCAAACTCTGAGAACTCTCGAGACTTGCTTGTTGTTTCCTACTTGGTGCGCCAATCTATTGCCATCAATTGCCCCCTACTGGCTCCAGCGATGGCCGAGGGTGCTCCAACCTTCTCTGGAAAGAACTGGATGCGGTTGCTTGTAACTCTCGGACGGAGACATGCAAAAGCTCCCTTGACCGTGGTAACTGATGGGGGACCCCTCCGACACTCAAGTCAGTGGATAGAAAAATGGGCTACAACAACCAGAACTGAAAACGATGATGGTGACTGAATGAGTGTGAGAGTAAAGTAAAAATATGTTACCTTATCAAGGATCCCCTCTTATTAATTTATAGGTCTACGCAGGGTATCAAATGTTGTTACAAAGGTGATCTCTTTTGACATGTATAACAAATTTTATTGAAGTGGCAAGATCTTGTCTTCTGAAATCCTTTCCTTGGTATCTTTTTTTAGGGTGGCAGGATTCGTTGGGATCCTATCCGCCACAACCTTGTCCACCATGATCTATGCTGGAACCACTGTAATTGGCTGGGTTATCACCTACTTAGGTATCACGGACTTCGAGTAGATAGTCAGCTTATCTACTGCTGAAAGGAGGGCTTGGCCCTTACCCGAACATGCCCGACTTAGTTACTTTATAGCTAGTCGTGCCCGAGTAGGTAGTTGGTGGATGCGTGTGGAGAATGCCATGCCAGTCGGATAGGATAGTTGCAACTACTCTACCTAGGAAGGACATTGATGGCCTTTCATCTTTCCTCACTAGTCTTCTTTCCGATTAGCAGCACAGTAGTCGGCTTTATTGTCTCCTCCTAGTTGGTAACTTGATCGCTCCGAGTTGTATGTCTCGGTCCTGCATAGCCGGTGGTATGGTCGTTAGTTCGACAAGCCCTCGAGACCGAGTCAATATTTACCATAATAGCTATAACTATTTTTTTTCCATTTTTCATTATTTGATTTTCTTCTTAAAGCTTTGATCGGAGAAAAGAGTAGATGCACAATCGAAAATAGTGCTGGCTTCGAACATGATCAAGTTTAATTACGGAATCCATTTATTTTCATAAACCGAGTGTTAGACAAGTAAATTCCTAAGTTACAGGTCCTAGCTCTTTTAGTCTCACGAGCCTAATTCCAACCAAGGATTGGAGTCTTGGCGCTTTTAGTCAGCCTATCCCAACGAAGAGTGGAGGTCTGACGCATAAACAACATTACGCCAAAAATGTCAAACTAATTTCATTAAATTTGTTATACTTTTCAAAGTTATTTGAGCTTTTTTTTTTTTTTTTTTTTTTTCTTTCCCGGTAGTAGGAGCTGGTGCCTGAGGCAATACTTCATTAAAAAACTAACAGAATTATATCTGAACATACAAAGTGCAAAAGAGCTATAGGAATTCACATATCACCAGCAAAACGGTAACACCATGATAGATAACCTTCGCTAATACAATAAGACCAAAAATAACAGTATTCAAAAGCATAGAAGTAATAAGCTTGATTATATCCTCCATAGTATTGGTATCAACTAACTAGTGCATTAACCTGACAATCAAGGCTTTCAGCCAATAAAGTAGCATCGTTCAAATTGGCCGGCCGTAGAAATATCAAAATTACAGCAAATAGGAGAGTGGCCTGCAGCAGTATGCCAAAAGTTCTTGGGCTTTATTGTACCAGGGATGGACAACATGTTAGAATTCATACTCGCCACTAGATTTGAAACAGCTTATGTCAATGCTACCTCTGAAACGGAACTTAATTCGTCGACAGATCTCCACTCTATCCAGCACATTAATTAGTTCATATATCTACTTTGTTATTTTTTCACTTTTATGCGTGTATTTGTAGATATATTAGTTTCCGGTATAAGTCAAAAGAACCTTAATTTATGTGAAGCTTATATGTCTGTCAAGGAACTACCGGTAACTTAAAATAGAATCAGTGGCCTATTAAAAATTTAGAGTTAACTTATTTCTATATAAATTGAATTAAAGGATCCATGAATTATCGTCAATCAGGTTCCTGTAAGTTGCAACTTAATTAAGGGGCTTGACTTTCATTTTTCTCTCAATGGATTCCGATTGGAGTGGAGCTTCACTCATTTCATTGGAGCTATCATTTGGACTTATAAGTAATTATGTTTTTTTTTATTTTTGGTAAGGTATAAGTTAAGTTGTGTTTAATTGAGAGACTGGACATAGTTCTACCTTCGACTTTAAATATTAATGGGAAAATAAACATCCAAGGGAATGTCTTTGGAAGATAAATAACTTACTTGGAAATCTCTGTTTTTTTTAATAGTATTTTCTAGTTAATACTTGGACGGGAAAATAATTTATTCATATTGTTTTATGGATTAGAATATCTTCAGAATCTATTATTCATGTTCTTTTGCATTACTACTTTCTCATGTAATGTTACACCCCGGTCCGAGTCCCAACCGGTGTGCGACAAACAGCTGTAATCGTGGGTTTTAATCCCATTGAATATATAAGACCTGCCTTTTATCAATGCACAAACTATCTCAGATAATGATAAAAGCAAATTCACTGACAACAAAGATCTAATAAAGATCTAAAATAATTTTTATTTTAAGATAAAAGAGCATATGATACCTGAACCTTATTCTCCTTACTGATTAGTCTCAAGTCTCATGGAATCTTCAGGATTTGAAAAGAAATAAAAAAGAGAAAGTGAGTTTTACGGGCTTAGTAAGTACTAGTGTCTTTGAGAAATCAAAACATAATTAATTTATCAAATCAGTAATTTATAAGACATACGAACATAATTTTTCTTTTTAAACATAAACATACAGAAAGTAATATCCAAATCCTCTCTTGGTCTTTAGTAATTACGGCCGTGATCAATCCCATGATAAGGTTCGAAAGAGATCAGTCCTGAAAATAAACACGTGATGCATTAGCATATACGAGCGATCAACCATAACTGGTTAGGTCCGAAGGAACTAGCTTGATTCATATGATATGATTAGCCTTATGACAGAGCAAGAGACTAGTTTTGAAATACATCATACAATGTATCAGCGTGTACTAGCGATCAACCCCAACTAATTAGGCTAAAAAAACTAGCTTTACCAATGATAAGCTCCAACTAGTTAGGTCCAGAAAAAACATGTTTATGACATGTGTCCAATGATCAATCTCATTAGTTAGACCCGAATCATAATCTACTAAAGAGTTTTTCACATATTCCATATCTCATAGATATATATACTTCCAAAACACTATCAATTTAGATTCTACATCTATTTTCAAAAGCAGTAAAACAAATTTCATACTCATATCACATCTTTTCATAATAAGAAAGATATTTAATTTTATGCAAGTATATATGATGCAATATTAAAATGGAGAAACTATATTTAAAATTTATAATCGTGTCAAGTATCATTAGCTTGATCCAATATTTTTGAATTGTGTTTCATACATACTTTTAACCATTCTAATTTCACTATTTAGCATTTTATGTATAAAAAATCTCGGAGATAAAGAAAACTTATCAAAATTTATTTCACAATGGCACTTGACTCAAACCCTAAGTCCGACGCTCCTTTATCAATGGAGGTGATGAAGGCTTTGACAAAATAAATTAATTATGTAATTAACCTTTAATTTGAAAAAAAAATGAGAAGAAGACTCTCGCAGGTCGAGATCTAGGTTCAGTTATGGATTCAGTCTAGGTAGCTAATTAGGTTCAATTGATATGTTAGGGTTCATTAGCACATAATCAGGTCTAATCCAATATACATAAATCCCAATTTAGAAGATGGTTTTGAAAAGAATTGATTCCCCTCAATTAATTATTTATTTATTCAATTTCCTCTCCCTTTTCTCCTCTTACTTCTCTTTTTCTTTTCTGTTTCGTTCTTCTCTCTTTTTCTTTTCTTTTCTGGTTGAAACAGAGCTTTTTATCCCTGGGGTCTAGAAATCCGAGGAAGGTAGCGAGGTTGGGTTCGACCTAGGTGCAGCCAGGATGGGGGGTTAAGGCGGCACGATCAGCGATGGAAAAAGGTGGTTCAGCCATCAACAAGGAAACCAAGAGAAGAGAAAAGAGAACGGAGGCATTGCCCCTTTTTGCAACAGTGGCAGCACCCAAATGCCAAGAGAAAATAGAGGGAGGGAGGCTTATCGATGAGAGGTGGAGATGGCAGGGACACATCGATGGTGCTTGTTCTTGGCGGTGAAGAGATTGAAAAGCCTAAAATTCTCGACTCGGAGAATATAAGTAGGATTTAGGGAGAAGGAGAGGGGGTCTTTGGAGGTGGGGGATTTTAGCCATGGTGGCCAACGGCTGTCGGTGGTGAAGAAGGAGAGGAAAGCGGAGATGGTTTCAATGATGGTTTGATGAAGGATTAATCAAGGGGGATGTGATTAAAAAGAAGGGGTTTGGAAGAAGATAAGGTTGGTTCAACTATAGATAAAGTTAATTATTGTAATAGCCGTAATGGCTGACAATCGCTTAAGGAGTCCACACTAGCCACTCCTCATCGGCATCATCCCAATAGCAGAGTAAAGTAGGGATTGTGATCGCAATCTTCTATTTTGATTGTGATCCGTTGTTTTTCTTTTGTAATTGTATTAAAGTTGGCTAGATCATTGACTTTGGTCTAAGATGGGCCCATTTGGACCGGTTTTCACAGTAAGTTGCTAAGATCTATCCATATTTTTCATAATATCATTATTATATAAATATATCTATTATATATAATAGTTTATATTATATGATATATAATTTAATATAACGTAATATATATTATAATATAACTGATATTTTTTTTCTATAATATCATATATTATATACTATATTATGTTATATATCATACTGATATAATATATGTTATAATAATATAATGTGTTATTATTACATTATATTATTATGTTATATTATATTATACAATAGTGTATTATATTGTTATATTATTATAATTAATCTATCATTATAAAATATTTTATCATTATTATATAATATGCAATAATATTATATAATATATTACATGATATATAACACAATACAATATATAATTAGTAAAATAAAATATATTATTTATATTATATTATATATTATGATATATTAAATTATATATTAAATGTATTAAATATATAATATATTATGATAATATTATATTATATTACATAATAGTGTCTTAGATTATTATATAATTATATTAATCTATTATTATAAAATAATTTATCATTATTATATATAATATAGTATTATATAATATATTAGATATTGATTAATTAATTCATATGATACATAATATAATATATATTTTATTATTTTATTATAATTGTAATTATTATATGATATATTATTATTATATGGCTAAGGGTATATTAGGAATAAAATAAAAAAAATATTTTCTTGAAAACTTATTCAATTTCTATATGGATAAGACTTTTTTTTATTGGATAAATGTTATTTATAGAAAAATAATTTATCCATTTACAGAAAATAGGCTAGTCAATGAAAAAAAGGTTAACTAAAATATTTAACCATGGAGATAGAGGGTTATTAAATCTAAGTCGGCAGATTGTTTGCCGACTTTACGTAGGTGTCCGTGTAAATGCCCCCGTCCCGGCGTCCATCGTACTAACCGCTTTTGAATTCCCTCCGCCCCCCCCGAATCCCGCTTTCCTTTTCCCTCCCGTCCATCGAGTACTATTTGCTCCGCCCTCCAGATCGAGGCCTGCATAGGGTTCTGATGGTTTCATCGATCTTCCCCCAAGAAACGGTTTGATCCCAACCCATCTCTTCCTTGATTCTTTGCCTTGAGCTATGATACAAATTCCTTCTGTTTCATGGCAAGATCCAATGACTGATGGGGTAAGGGAGGTGCTAGGCAACAATTCAAGAAAACGTTTGATCTCTGATAGGTTCGTCGGTCTTCCACCAAGAAAGGTTTGATCCCAAGCCATCTCTTTCTTGATTCTTTGCCTTAGGCTATTATACTAATTCCTTTTGTTTCTTGCCAGGATTCAACGATTGATCGGGTGAAGGAGCTACCAGGCAACGATTCAAGAAAAGGTTTGATCGTTAGCCCCTCCCTTCTTGATGTATTGTCTTGCTGGGTCTGAGAACAATTTGTTGTGTTTCTTGGCTAGATTAGACGATTTCTTGGCCGTCATTTTTTGTTTTGGTATATTATTTCTTCCTTCGTTCTATCTCCTCCTCCTTCTGGGTTGATCTGAGGCAGCTAGGCTTTTCAGATAAAACTCTAAATGGTCATTGTATGTTTTTATCTATCTCTCTCTCTCTCTCTCTCTCTCTCTCTCTCTCTCTCTCTCTCTCTCTCTCTCTTTTCATATCGATGTATTTTCTTCTCTTTTTCTTAGATCTGGGACATCCGAGATCAGCTCGATGTCTGGCCCTAGAAAACCGATTACCCATCGCCCTTCTTTTCCTTCTTCTTGAATTGATTTAAGATTATCGTGAATAGATCCAAGATTAGCATGAACTGCTTTTGATCAACCCATGGAAACTACACATTGAGAGTGGAGTCAGTTTCCTGTTTCATAGAATGCTTGCTTCTCTCTCTCTTCTTCAATGAAGAAAGCCTTCTATTTTTAGATTTCTTGAAGTTATCTTGGCTTTTGGAACATAATTATGGCTGCAAATTATTGGATTACCTTACATGCGCATTTTGAAACCCTTCTTTAAGACCTTACAAATTTGAAATCTTCAATTGTCTACCTGTATTTTCCTTTTTTCGGATTTCTAGACAATATATGAATGTAAAGATATTCAGTCAAGCAAAAGCAGTGTTAATTAATGGGTCTCTTGTTCATTCTTTGTTCAGGTAAAGAACAAAAATTGTTGAGCTATAACTGAATGGTATGCGTACTTTGTACTTACATGATGCAGATTCTCTGCATTAAACCCTCCTATGAAATCCATAATTTTGTGTCTGCCCTACTTTGTCGTTTCAATTTTGAAACCCCTCAGTGCCTCGGGCCAAAAAGTGTAATTCCTTATGAAGTCGTCCTCCTTCAGTGTTTTCCTAGCCCTCAATTCTTTTGCTTTCACTTTCCTCTCACCATCCTTTGCTTATAAACTCTTCAGGCATTGCCACTAGTGCTAGGGTTCCAGCAGCTGTCCCCGAGTGTAATTCCTTCTCTCTCTCTTCTTTCTCTCTCTCTCTCTCTCTCTCTCTCTCTCTCTCTCTCTCTCTCTCTCTCTCTCTCTCTCTCTCTCTCTCTCTCTTCTTTAGTGCTTTCTTTGCTTTAATCTTGGTGCTTAATTTGTTTTGTTCCTTGGAAACATCTGAAGTTTCTCGGGCCTCATTTCTGCATTCAAGTGAAGCAGCAGCAGGGTTGTCAGTGATGTATCCAATTTGGGTTTCATTTAATCTCGCATGGACTTTTTTGATGTCCTGTATAGGAATTCACTTTTGATGTTTGAAAAATGTGGAGCTCTTTATTGCTATGTGAACCAATAATTTAGTGCATGGGTTAAGGTTGCAATTTGAATTATGGTGACTTTTTGAATTGTTTGAAGATTCAAGGTATCGAAAGGGTGGATGGGACTCAGGAGGCTCTATCAGTGGTTAAATTTCATATCAGCATTGTGATGAAGTATCAAAGATGATTAAAACTAGAGGAACATATGGTTTAGATCAAGCAGTCCAATGAGCTTAGCAGATATTCTTGCTGATGAAGTTCTACTTCATTACTTTTTTTAACCTATCCTCTGCTTCCATCAATTCACTTGGTTTTTGTTTTTGAGTTCAGTTATAATAACCTTTCTTTTGAAATTCTAATCAAATGTTTTTTCCCCCTATGCAGCTTTGCTTTTTAGCCTTATTTTTGCACCAATACCTCGTGTTGGTGGTTGATGATCTCTTAAAGCATGGGCAAGTGATTATTTAGGTGATAGTGTCATGGTTTTTTGGTTAATTTGACTTCAAATTTGCAAGCATGCATTCTAGTCATGAGTTTTACACTGTAAAATATTCTCCGCCCATTCTTTAACTGAGTCGTGTGTTTATCTCTTTGTACAAAATTTAGGATTTATTTGATTTTTTTATTTTCATAAGAAACCATTGTATCAAAATTATGTTTTAGGACCTGTTTGATTCGTGGGATGAATTTTTCTTTCTATGAAGTAACTTTTTCGGAATAAAATTTTGATATATTTATTTGATCAAGGAAAAGTGTTTTTTTCATGATAATTTATATTTATGATTGAGTATCCACTTTTATAGGAAAAATATGTAAAATATCTATTATATCCATAAGATCATATCTTTTCTGCTCTCAAACTTTGTATAAATAATAATATTATATTAATATTAATATATTATAATTTATTATATTAACATAAGACTAATATATATGTATATATATATATACACATATATATTAATATAATATTAATATTTTTAATATAATAAATGTATTATAAATATAAATATGATATTAAATATAATATAATATTAATATATCAAAATAATATCATTATTTAGTATTAATTTTATTTTAACCATTCATTGATATTTTACAAAAAAATTAATCATTGATTTTAAAATGATATTTTTTAAAAGAAAAAAGGCCATAATTTTTTGTGTCATGAGAAATGCCAAAATCCATTTCTTTCATGGGTTTCTACTTTTATTAAAGGACTTATTTGATTTGTCTTTTCAGATAGAAATTTTCTGAGAATAAAATTTTGGCATATTTGGTTGACTACATAAAAGTGATTTTTTTATAATGACTTATATTTGGTTGAGTATCTTTTTTCCTGGGAAAATTGTGTAAAATATATATTATACCCTTAATAGATATAAGATTATATCTTTTTATTCTCAAACTTTATAAAATAATAATTTATTATATTAATAAATATTAATATTTTGTTATAATAAATTTATCATAGATATAAATATATGAAATATTACATTTTATTATATTAATATTAATATATTGATACAAATATTATATTAATTTTGATAAAATATTATATTACTATAAAAATTTAAATAATATTAATATATCATAAATAATATTATATTATATTAATATATTAAGATAATATTATTTATTATTTCATTTTAATCATTCATTGATATTGTACAAAACTTTAGCCATTGATCTTAAAAGAATATTTTTGAAAAAAAGGGCCATTACTTTTTATAACAAAAGTACCTTATGGATTTTTACTTTCAATAAAATACGGGAAGTGTCTTTCTATGAAAAGATCTTTTTTTCATTTTCTCTTTTCTTAAAACTTTAACCAAACAAGAGATTTGCTCTTTATTTTCTAGGAATTATCACTTTCCCCCTTCCCTTTCTGTCAACCAAATGAATCTGAAATGTGAAAAGTGTCGTGAGAAGATTTTTTTTTTTTTTTTTTCTCTTCTTAAAACTTTAACCAAATAAGAAGCATTCTCTCCACTTCCTAGGAAGTTTCTTTTTTTCCCTCTATTTCCGTGAACGAAATGGGTCCTAAGTTCAATTGATTTTAGGTTATAGATGTAATATATAAATGATCATTTGGGATGGTGATACAAGTGATTAAATTAATAATAATATGATGGTTATTAGGATATGACAAGAATAGTGTCAAAGCTTATATTATGATGATTTGGGAGCGTAAGTAATTTTTGAATGAAGTGACTCTTGTGTATATAGGCCTTGCATGATCTCTAGGATAAAATCTAGGGTTTGTGCGGCCGATCGTGTAGCTGATTTCGATGCTGGATTCGGGGCGTGACAGAGTGGTATCAGAGCAAACCAGATTGTAGGATCTTAAAGTATAAGTTCATGGAAAGAGTGTGGGTTGATTCTTAGGTGGGATAGATAATGTAATATATTTATGATCATTTGGGACTGTGATACAAGTGGTTAAAATAATAATAACATGATGGTTATTAGGATATGACAAGAATAGTGTCAGAGTTTAGGTTATGATGATTTGGGATGGTGGCATAAATGATTGTTGAATGAAGTGACTGTTGTGTATATAGGCCTTGTATGATTTTTAGGATAAAATCTAGAATTTATGCGGCCAGTCGCATAGCTGATTTTAGTACTGGATTTGGGGCATGATAATAAAACTTCACCTTCGGGTCGCATTGGGAATCTGTAATTAACTCATCCAATGTATTGGGAATCTGTAATTAACTCATCCAATGTAACCTTTTTCTTCAGTTTTTGATTGCATTCACATTCTGTACTCATTTTCTTTTGGTAGACTATTCTCCTGCTGATGGAACACATTTCCAGGCTGTGCATGTCAGATGTTTTGATGGTTCAGGTTTGGTTTCTGAAGCACTTATGTATATAGACATTGTTGCGAGAAAAGTCTAGTCAATGGCAGAACTTATATGACTGCCCTATTTGTCTTCTGGACTTTGGTATTCACATGTTTCGTGTGATACTTTGAGGGCCTGCAGTCTTCTATAAGGGTGTTAGGAGGTTGCGCCATGCAACATATGTTGACGGGTATATGTTGTACAGCTTCTTCTTCACCTCACTTTGCTGCTTGCATTCGGGATCAACGACAAGGATGCCTCTGCATGCCTTTGTTTGAAGGTATATTTCCCACTAAGTATCTACATTGAAATTGTTTTTTGTTATAATAAAGTTTAACAGCCATAAAATCAAGTCTTTGTATAGGAAATGGATGGTGGGGGTAGATAAGAATTATAAAATAGTTTAGATTGTCTTTACCGTAAGATAGCTACGTGAGAGTTTGAAGGGTTGGGTGAGAGTTTGAAGGCAAGAGGTGTGAGGCATCTTGAGAGTGTTTTTTTTGCTTCATATTTTACCTCAAAAAATATTCTCCCCTGTATTATTTCGTCTCTTCTGTTTATTTTTTTATTTGATCGGTGCTTGTTCTGAATCTTGGATTAGCACATTTGACCTATACCAAAAAAATGTCATTCTATAGTGTTATTGTGGCTATAGATTTCAATTAATGGCCTGTGTGTATCTTTTAACATATAGTTGAAGAGCTTTTAATAAATTATTATATATCAGTGTAGGTATGTGGATTTTTATTTTTATGATTTGATAAATGAGTCATTTTGATTGATGATATCATTATTCTTTTTATTGAGATTAAAAGAAAAATTATTTAATAAGCTTTGGTATATTTGATGAAAATTTTTGCTTTTAAAAAAAAAGAGATGAAGATTATTGATTCGTGCTTTAAATAAAATAGTCCTTATGAGCTTGCTATATTTAGATCAGCTAAACAATCAAAATTAGAAGAATTGGAAATATATTTTTTTAGTCAAGAATCATTAGATGTGTGATCTTACTATATCCTTTCCAAAAGAAGAGGGGTTGTTTGGTCATAAAGAAATAATAATAAAAAGTGGAATAATAAATTTAATTTTTTTTAAAAAAAAGTAAGCTGAATGACTTGATAAGGATAAAATTTTTAATAAAAAACTTATAAATAATCTAGTGTATCCTTTACTTTGGAGCATGGAGAGAAGAAAATAGATAGACTCTCAGTACTCCTGTAATTGATGCTAGTGGTTGTCATGGGACCCTGGCTAGTTACAAATACCTTGACTCCACGACCATGAGTTAGGGGTACGGTCTTGGGCCAAAACGTTTCCAAGCTTCAGCATAGCCAAATTATATTTTCATATTGCCCGGGTCATATGCCTTGTCATCCATGATGATCAAGAGATACAGATATACTTCGCACACCGTAGGTCAAGTAAAGCATGGTCGCACTAACGAAAGGCTGCAAGGACCAATCGGGGCTTAGCATCTAAGCTCTTTGCCCTCATAAACAGCTGTTCATCGTAACTACATTGCCGTTCATTTGAGAGAAAAACGTGATGATTGAAGGAAATGAAAGATAACGGAGGGGTTAGAAAAGGAAAGTCATCAGTTATGAGTGATGACGACAAAAGGATCTTGTACGTTGGGGCAGAGGCAATAAAGTGCCTGTATATGCCATACATTTATCAAGATCAAGGGCCTCCATGGTATGTGCCCATGAAACAAGTTATAATGAAATAGTAACTCATCACCAGGTTGTCAATGGAAGAAATACATAGCAAGATCTAAGTCACATATTCGAGCTAAAAATGAGGACAGCTTTCATTTTCTTTCCTTCAAATTTTTTTTCCGTGGTAAAATGGATTCAGTGTGACTGTGCTCAGAAATGATTGGAAAATATCACAGTTCTGCTGCTCTATGCTTGTCAACAGAATTTGACGCAACAAAGAATTGTTTGAAAGGGGTGTCATCACATAAGAAATACATCTCCAAAAGCTAGTAAATTCTCTCGGCAGTAGAAACCGGGTGAAGAAAAACAACAATGACTGTGATATTATCTCTGCTACCACGTTCAACAGCTTCTGTGGCAAGTCTCTTGGAGCACATTGCAGGCTCTTTAACGGTGTCTTTGATGATGGATATCACATTCTCATTACATAGCACATCCCACAATCCATCACTAGCCATTACCTGAACAGGCCACAAAATTAATTAATCTGATCACATCAAGGTATGACAACTTTATTAACTACTTCAATGCAAGGTTCACAATACTGCTTTCAGTACGGGTATTAATACCACGTTTGTATGATGTCAATACAATCAGTTCTGCAAACCCATACTCAATGCCCTCTGCTGTATGGAGTATCAATTCAGCACTGCTATATTATAGTAATGCCTGGTGTAGGATGGAATGCACGAGTATACTGAAGATTCAAAATATTTCATTAAAATATGGCATAATGCTAATTGAAGAAAATAGAAATTTCTACAAGCTTAACATTTTTTTTAATATATATGTACAAGCTTTACATATTTTGCATTGGATATTTGATGGTTTTGATATGCTTTGCAAATATTATGTAATTTATCTAAAATTTATGAAAATGAATGCTGTATGCACAATGCACCTTTCAAAAGGTTGTGATATATTCGTAAGGGATATATATGATCAAATTAGAAGGAAAGAAAATGAAGAATGTGGATAATTAAAGATAATATATATATATATATATATACACTTTGTTAGTTGGTGCCTTAGAAACGTTGGGCATAACTTGAGTACTCCCATGAGCAAATGAATTGTGAACCATCCTAGGCAAATAATCAAGATAGATCATTGGATATTCATTGCCATCTTTCATTCCTTTTTTTTTGTGTTTATATTTCTAAAGATAAATTACAAAAAACTTTTTAAGATTAGAGGTAAATTATACTTACATCCAATAGTTTGAAAAACTTATGCTTACCTCCTACTATACCATCCTATAATATATCAAATTGTGTACCAATACTATATTGATACTCGATATGTTGTCTCATAACATATAAAACGGTGTACTAACACTATAATAAGATAGTATCACTACGGGATCTAGTACCAAGATAGAACCTTGCTCCAGAGGTATACTTTTATCCAACATTTTAACTTATAATTTAATAGAATGTTAGTTAAACTGTTAGTCTTCAATGAGACCAAATTGCTATATCGAAAAAAAAAAAAAAAAAAAAAAAAATCAAAATAACCTTAAGATTGCATTTGATGCATTACCAGGCAATCTTGAAAGATAATGTACATTGCTAGTAATATAGATTGCCAGTAATATTGATTGCATGTAATATAGATTATTATGTTTGGTACATATAGATAATGTTCATAGTATAAAATCAAATTTATATTTTATTTATAAAATATAATTTTTATATTTCATCCATTTATTAAAATATAAATTTTATATTAAAAATAAAAAGTATATATTATATATTTTTTATAAAAATAAAATTACCTTTATATTAAATAAATTTAATATAAAATTTATATATTAAATAGATGATATATTTAATATATTAAATTGACATATTATATTATTAAATATAATATAATATAATATATTTTATATTATAAAATATAAAACAATATATTATATTAATACAATATTAATGTAATATAATAATATAAAACTAAATAAATTGAATTTATAAAATATAGTATAATATAATATATTTATATTATATTATATTAATATTGTATTATAAATATCATATATTATATTATATGATATTATATTATATGGAAGGAAAGAGAAAGGGAGAAAGGAAAGGTAATCTGGATTACCACTTCTAGAAATAATCTAGATTATCTCTTGGAAGGTAATCTAAATTACTAGACAAGATAGATTGTCATTCAGAAAATTATCCTAAACATAGTAATGTGGTGGGGCCTCATTAATTACCTTTGGATGGATTGTCCGCTACCAAATGTAACCTAAGTGACACAACAACCCTCAAGGACATAAGAAAACATGTATCCTCCTCTCCATGCAAGGGCAATTTTGACTTTTTATGAGGTTAATGGTTTCACTAACACCATTAATATAATTGAATGTAAGGGTAAGTTTTACAAATTATTAGGTATGCATGTAATAAATGTAAATCTTAGGGTTATTTTTTGTAATTTATCATATGTCTAATCATGTACAATACAGAATAAATGAAAACATTTTCAGGGTTTTTTTCTGTAATTTACTCTATTTCTAGTCATGTGCAATACAGAATAAATGAAAACAGTTTCAGCTGTCAGGATGGAAGCTATTTTCATATGTTCTTCCATTACACAAGTCAAGAATTTTCATCGCAGTAGAACTGCTTATGGATGATCATCTGAGATAATTAATGATGCGCTTATAGAAACATAATATAAAACATGAAATGGAGTCCAGAACAATGTAATTCAAAAGGCATACAAAACCTACCAGGAATTTATCATCTGCTGTTAAGGAGGTCTCAGTTATCTCAGGCCATGCTGTCACTGCAGGCTTCAAATCATCATCACCGATTGAACGTGTGACCTAATAAGAAGAAAGAGCTTATTGATGGAAATAATTTCAACCACATGCAGAGACATACAGTCAATCAAATATTAAAAGATGGAACTAAAATACAAATGTAACAATATTCATCTGCAACGAGCCAAGATAAAATTGAATAACATCTAGTTTGTGGTTCAATTTAGCTATTTGGCATATTATTTGTTCCTTAGAAAATATGATCATAACATGTAGCTCTTTGGAAATAATTTCCTGCTTCTGTAGCCCTTCCACATTCAAGGAATATGCTTTCCCAGTTGGATTGACTTGTATTGAATAAGACCATTGTCAATAATTTCCTGCTTCTGTAGCCCTTCCACATTCAAGGAATATGCTTTCCCAGTTGGATTGACTTGTATTGAATAAGACCATTGTCATTGTCCACAATTTAACTTCAGTGATGTAGGTTACTTGCAAATGATAGCTTCAGTGAAACATGGATAAGATGGAATTTCAACTGAGAAATACAGAGGATAATCTTCAAAGACAATGATCCTATAACCAGTAGAAGATAAATAAAGCATATGAATGCAAATAAAAATAAGGTCACAGTCAAATTTGCTAGACATAAGATATTGTTGTTATCAAATTACCCTCTGGGGGGTCACGGCGGTGCTGGGGTGTCTTCCGATTCTTTCCGGCAAGTTGGGATGCTACTCACCTCACAAAAAAAGACCTGCAAAAAGTCCCTCGACCGGAGTTACCAACAGGGACACTCCAATGCTCAAGTCAGTGAAGTGGGAGATGAGACCAGCGACAGCCGGAGCTGAGAAAGAAAATGGCGAAAGAGACAAAATGAGCATGGGGGGTAGCCAGCCTACTTATCGGGTGTCTCTCTTACCAATTTATAACATCACGTGGAGTGATGGAGGGCTGTTAGGGAGGTGGTGCCTTGTGATAGGTTGTAACAGATTCTAGTAGTATCAGAATATTGTCTCCCATATCTTTTCTGTTAGGATAGTGTTTGTTGCAATGTCAGAATCTTGTCTCCATGATCTTTTGCTAGGACAGTTGAAAGTTGTTAGGATCATTGGGACAGTTTGGACACTTTCTATCACCTACTTGGCCATAGTTGCTCTTACTCGACTTCAGATGCTTATACTTGGTCATGGGTGTTTGGCTAGTGAATACTTGGCCATGGCTCACTTCCAGCTTGGCCTTCGACGCCACTACCAAGACTTTGACATTGTTGGTGAGGGGGCTTCCGGGCTTTACTCACATAGAGCATGGTCTCAAGAAATGGCTTCAATTGGACTTCACTTAAGCACCCAATGCCGAAGGAAACTCAGAATAGAGGGATGGTGTCTCAGACGTTGCCATTTCAAAGAGAGAAGGCCTTTCTGAGGGTGGTTTTGTCGAGGCGCTCCAGAAGTCAAGGCTGTGCCATGGACTAATGGAGATGGTGGCGCTAGCCAAGAAATAGGCGATGATGATTACACTAACGAACCGGCAAGACACGGATGGGTCGGTGCTGGTGACGAGGAGTCTATGTGGAATGGCACCACCAAGTCATCGTATAGGCACAAGGATGAAAGTTCATTTAAACATGGCCATGGTGGTCCTTTGATGACCCCCAATATTCATCTAGGTCCAGTCGTGCTTGCCGAGCACCGAGATGGGATCGTTGGGGCGAATGGCATCGTAGAAGTGCGGCTGGACAAGGTAGCTGAAAAACAAAATTGACATCGAGTCGCCATGAGAAGGTGAAGTCCTGGTGTGTCCTCCATTTGGCTGATTCTTATCATCGGTCCCTACATGGACGAGGCCGTGCGGCACATTCTTGAGCAGGCCTCCACCAAGATTTGGCTCATCCTCGACTCAATGGTGGGCACCATGTTGTTCAGCACCATGGCTTAGAGGTGCGGGCAGAGTCGAACTGAACCGGCATGGTCATACTCTCAACTATGGCCAAGAGTAATGACTGCGCAGACAGCCAACGGCCAGGTTTGTGGTCGAGCCCAAAAGCATCGGGAGAAGAACATGTGGGTTCGAACATGCCGAGACGGTCAGGAGGCCAAGCTGAGGCTGTCTGGAGGTGGTGGGGCACCGAGGCATGCCGAACAGGCCGCGGGTGTGCTAGAGTCAATCGCCCCAAGGGTCATCTTGCAGCGTTCTGGCGGACGATGGCGAGGCCCGGCGAGCTTTGACGGACATTAGCGAGGCTTGTGATCCTCACAAAGAACGGCACATGGAAGAAAAAACTCCGCTCCTACTGAAGGGAGAGGGAGCCATGGCCTTCGTCCTTTTATTCTCCAAGAAATTCTCTTAGGAGAGAGGGAGCAATGGCTCTCGAATTGAGATTGAAGGGGGCACGATAGTGACCTTGTGGATCAGGCGCATGTAGACATCGAAGCCGGTGCCGACGGAGAGGACAGTGGCACCATCGATGATGGGCTAGATGAGCTGGGCAAGAGAGATGTGGTTTGTGGGGAGGACGATGATTCCAAAGCCCCCAGGTGTTGAAAAAACCAGGAAGTGGAGGGTCCACTATTCCTTGAGAAACCATCACCATCTTGGGGTCAAAACGGAGCCACAACAGACACCGTGCATGGGGTAGCGAGGCCATGATCTTGGTGTGGTGTACAATGCCCCGAATGAGCTCTTGAGGAAAGATCCTTGTGAAGAGAGCCATCATGCATGTTAGTGTTGCTTTTTTCAAATTATGGGACCTTCGATACTATAGTGCTGAGATTTGAAGGAAAAAAAGTGGGGAGCTCTATCATTTTTGGAGAAGAATCCTTTTTATGTTTTCTTTATTGAATAGTTAGTCTGTTGAAGTTGAACATGGCTATAACAGATATAATGAGTTGAGTGATTATTTCTGTTTTCTTGAATACTGTGCAAAGGAATACATATCAGACTTTTCACTTTAAAAGTTATTATTTTACTTTTCCATTTTTTATTTAAAACATATTCCTTAACCATCAGAAACAAGGGACATGAAGAGTTCCTCAAGAATGCATGTCTAGTCCTTTCAAACCATCATTCATATATCCAAAAATCTTGTGCCCACAAAGGGAGTGTACTTCTGTTATCTCTGCCTAACTTCAAAGGGCAGATTGATCTACTGGGATTAAATGGAAGGCATCCCAAATCTTCTTATAAATTAGGTCCTTCTTCCATATGACAGAACTTTCTCCCGCCATTGTTATGGATGCCTACTTGAAAATAGTGCAAAAACAGAATGCATGTCTAGTCCTTTCAAACCATCGTTCATATATCCGAAAATCTTGTGCCCACAAAGGGAGTGTACTTCTGTTATCTCTGCCTAACTTCAAAGGGCAGATTGATCTACTGGGATTAAATGGAAGGCATCCCAAATCTTCTTATAAATTAGGTCCTTCTTCCATATGACAGAACTTTCTCCCGCCATTGTTATGGATGCCTACTTGAAAATAGTGCAAAAACAGAATCATCTCTCATTCTACACCCATTTTTCAAACTTTTGAAAAATATAAGGCTTCTTGATGTAGTAGCATCTTAGGATTAGGAAAGTGAAACTACCCTGTACATCAGGAAGGGCTCCATCTACTTAAGACATGGCTCTACTCCTCACAACACTTACAAGCTCATCTCTTGATTATTTTAATGTGGATGATAATCATCAACTCATTCCAACTATTTGGCATGGGCTCTGTGAATCCTCATTTACCAAGCATCCCTATTTAGGGTTCTGTTTTCATGTTTAGTAAAGATATTTTTCCCTTTATCATGACTTCCATCTATTTTTATTTGAGTTGCTCCATCCTTTTACTTCATCTGATGCGGGACCAAGCTAACTATCATAGATCTAATGACCTTCTAATAAGATCAGCGAACAAAGTTAAATAAGCAATTAAAATATATAATAGCAAAGACTAAGGCAAGCAAGAAATAAAGCCATAAAGATCTATTCATGATTAACCATTAGGCTAGGCCTAGTTAATTCAATTAACTCGAATCTAAAGAATTAAAGATAGAAAACTCACATAAATGAAAATTTAGCATTGATTTGAAGCTTGAGCACGGGATTTCATGGATTTTTGGACAAGAAAGATCGATCTGGAGGGGGTTAAGGTGGCCGGCTATTGGCTCGCGGGCAAAACAGGCCGGAAGTTTTCAGATCTGGGTCAACCAAATACAAGAGGATTAGTTTAAACAAAGCAATGAGCAGTCCAATTAAAATAAAAATCAAATCATTCCCAAAACATTGATGTCGATAGGGGGCCTGGGGATTGCTTTGAGGATCATGCAAAAACTTTGATGGGGAGTGCTTTTACGATCGTGCAGCAAGGGACTCAGGGAAAGCAAAGTTCGGCTTCAGAGGGGACTGGCAGCTTTTCGAATCTCGGAGATTGATGCTCGCCGTGCCCCGCCTTAATCACCACTCTTTCCTATGTTGCGGCCAATTGAGTCCCGCAACAAAACGCTTCCACGATCCTACGTTCGGAAGTTCTCCACTGCCGGATCAAGGTGAAGGTCCATTTGAGCCGGACTCGAAGGAAGTCTTCCACCACCGTCGCCTCGCTCTGCAGGCTGCACCTCGTCTTCAAGGCCTGTGGTGGTAGTGCCGCCCGACAGTGCTTTAGGATTCGAATGGGAGGGAGGGGATCAAGATGGTATTGGAGTCGAACGGTGGAATTGGAGTGGGATTGGGACCAGAGTGGGATTGGGACCAGAGTGGGATTGGGTGGGAACGGAGAACATGGAGCCGGAGGAGTGGGATTGGGTGGAAACGACGGAGAAGTGGGATTGGGACCAAACGAGTGGGATTGGGAGAAACGAAGGTAGGAGGGGTCGTGCAGGGTGGAGGCTGATAGTGGTGGTGGAGAAGTGGGCGGTGTGGTGGGGGGGGGGAGACAGCTAGGAGAGCAGAATGGGAAGCTTAAAGGCTAAGGAAATTGGAATCAGTTGAGAGGTCGGAGTGGCCGAATATGGAAGCTTAGATGGTGGGCCGGGGGCTAAGGGAGTATGAAACAGGGAAAGTCTTGGAGGAGTTGGGTCTCAAGAGCTTAGAAAAGCAGGGAAGAAGAAGAAGCAGGGCAGGGGAGGAAGAAGAGAAGTAGGGGAGGAAGGAGAAAAGAGGAAGGAGGGATCCAATGGATTTTGATTTTTACTATTCTCTCTGATGACTCTTTTTTCCCCAAATACAACAACCATTTATGACCCTGGATCCCTAACAACCTACTAACAAATTCCTAACAAATTGACTATCTAAATCCTAACCAACCAATCCATCTATCCTAATAGACTAATCCAGCTCATACGTTAGGATTTGTGCATGAGCTAGAAATAAAAAAAAAATGCACCCCATTCCCCATACGCCCAGGTAGAATATAAAAAAATAAGATACATAAATTATTTACAATCTGCATCAAAAATAGTGCTGGATGATATCCTCATCAATTTCTTTTAGGGTGGGAAAAAACTTGACTCCATTGAATCAGGCTTTATACTGCCTTGGAGGTACTCAAAAAGATTTGGGTCAATCATCTACAGCTCCTCTCGAGTAATGCAGGAATCTTCTAACTCCGGCTTGCCTTACTAGCAAATCAAATAGCAATGATAATCCCAACCCTTAGTGGACTGAATCTACTCATCCAAGATATGATTGATCATATCGTGCTTTTCTCTCAATTGGACTTGTGGGCACTTAGTGGGAGGGTCACTCTCAAAAGACGGTACAGGTCAAATGGATCACTGGATATCAATGCTGGCTCTTTATATACGATTAAATCTTATATTTTGAAAGTTGAACTAATCCTAAAGCCAGGTGGCAAAACAATAACAAATGTATTATGTCCAACTTTCTTTAAAATCTTGAATGGGCCTGCTTCTCGAACATGTAACTTCCAAACGGTTGCTGATGGAAACTACTCAGGTCTAACCCCAATCATGATATAATTACCCTTAGCAAAATCGGACTCATCGATGAGAATTTGCTAATCATTTATATATTTGATTACTTATATTAATTTTGCCACTGATCTTTTTATGCAGACACCTAATATGCTCTGCAAAGGATGATGCTGACTCTAATACTCTAGCATGCACAGGTAACAGGATCAAGTCTATTATTTTCTTAGAACGATAATCATGCATGACCTCAAAAAGACTTATACCAATAGACCTATTTATCAACTATTATATGTAAATTATGCTCGAGTAAATCTTAATTTTTTACATGCTCTTCTACCAAACATCGAAGCAAATTTCCTAAACTTCTATTTACAACTTCAGTTTGGCCGTCTGTTTGTGGGTGATAGGCAAATGAAAATTTTAATTTTGTTTCCATTAAATGCCATAAGATTTTCCAAAAATAACTAATGAATCGAATGTTTCTGTCAGACAATGAATTCTGGCAATCGTATAGCTTAACAATTTTATCAAAATATCGATGAGCAACTTTAGAGGCATCATAATCTTGGGATGGTAAAAAATAGACCTTGGAAAACCTACTATTACCATACAAACAAAATCATTTTTCCTAGCTCTTTGAGACAATCTTAAAACAAAGTCTATGCTCACATCTTGTCACAGATAGTCAGGTATAGGTAGTGGGGTGTACAAACCAGTATTTTGTTTGCGATATTTAGCCACAGTACAGGTACGGCATTGTGCAACAATTTGGGCTACGTCATTAAGCTTTAGCTAGGCCAATAAAACTAGACTTTTAGGGCATATATTATTTTGTTCCTCTCAAAATGCCCAAATAAACCTCCAGCATATATTTCCCAAATTCAGAAATCTCATCAGAAGTCATGGGATACATAGCCTATTGTTCGTAAAAAGGTAACCATTCTGAAGGATATATTCACTAAGCTCTCTAGATGATCCTTGCTTTAGGGAGGTAATAATATTTTGAAGTCTAGGCATTCACATACCTTTTTTTTAACTGTTAAAGTCCATAACTTTTACACCCACTAGATAAAAAAAAAGATCCACTTTACGAGAGCGTGCATTAGCAGCTTTGTTATCTACACTCGTTTTGTGCCGTATTACAAAGGTGTAGGCCTGAAGAAACTCAACCCACTTTTCATGCATTGGACTTAATTCTTTTTATAAATTGAGAAACTTGAGGGCCTTATAGTCCGAATGCATGACATCTTGGGAGCAGATAATACCTCCAAAAACATAACTTGGACCACGGCGTAGAACTCTTTATCATAGGTAGAATACTTACGCTTAGAGTTATTTAGCTTTTCGCTATGCAACAAGGTGTCCTTCCTGACCTAGGACTCCAATTCTCATTCCAGATGCATCACATGCAACTTCAAAAACTTTTAATAAATCTAGTAGTCACAAACTAGAGCATGGATCATTCGTTTCTTTATCACCCAAAAATCTCGCTCAATAGCTTTAGTTTACTCGAAGCCCCTTTTTCATATACAATCAGTAATTGGAACCGTGATAGTGCTAAACCCTGATGAACCTCCTATAAAAAGTTGCAAGGCCATGGAAGCTTCAAACTTGTACATGTTCTGGGGTACAGGCCATTCAGTTATAGCACGAACTTTCTCAGGGTCTATTGATAAGCCATCGGAAGTTATTGCAAATCTTAAGAAGATCATGAGTCGTCAAAAAATCACATTTCCTTAGATTTCCATAGAGACTTTCGGTTCTTAGAACTTAACAGACTTGTTGCAGATGGTCTAGGTAGTCTTCTTTGTTCTGATTATAGATCAGGATATCGTCAAAGTACACAACCACAAATGAACCAATGAACGGTCATAGTACCTGAATCATCACCCTTATGAAGGTACTCGAGGCATTGGAAAGACCAGATAGCATGACCAACTATTCATACAAACCATCTTTAACTTTGAAGGTAGTCTTCCATTCATTGGCAGGTCTAATTCTAATATGACAATATCCACTCTTTAAATCAATTTTAGAGAAGATAGTGGATATGGACATCATGTCAATCATGTGTCTAACCTAGGAATAGGAAACCAATACTTTACAGTTATTTTATTTATTGCGTGACTACCCACACACATTCAACAAGTACCATCTTTTTTGGGATTAGGAGTGCAAGGACTGCGCAAAGACTTAGGCTCTCTTTCGCAAATCCTTTTTTAAGAAGTTCAGTAACCCTTTTTAAGTTCGGTAACTTGTCGCTACAGCTCTGCATGTTCAGTGGGGTTTAAATGATGATAAGGGAGATTGGGAAGAGTGGCTCCTGAAACAAGGTATATAGCATGCTGGACATCTCGTATTAGGGGCAAATGGTCCGGGAGATCTTCAAGGAAGATATCTTTAAACTGCTCAACGAAGGTCAGCACCTCCTGGGGATACTGGTGCAAAGGAACTATGTCACCACTAGATTTTTTGACTGCCAGAATCTAGACCAAAAAGCCATCAATCAGTTCTTTTTCAAACTCCTTAGCACTGATCATATGTAGGCTCTTCTTCTGTTTATCGATTTTGGAATTAGTGTCTATAAATTTCTTGGTAGTTCTTAGAGGTGAAGGGTATACAGTGATCTTTTTAGGCTGGCTCATAAATGTGCAGGTATTGGATAAATTATAAAGTATGGCATCATGGTCGAAGAGCCAAGGTCGGCCAAGGATAATGCTACCAACTTCTATCGGTAACATATCACATCAGATCTTATCTTGGTATGACTGAAATTTGATCGAGACTAGGCACCTGTGCCTAATAAGGATAGACGATGCATCTATCCAAGTCATTATACGGACTCGGATGATCCATAGGTGCTAAACATATGTACAAGATGGCATCAATGGAGATGGCATTAATGTAGCTATCATTATCGATGATTATCTTGCACATCTTATCGCCTTGACCAATAAAGGTATGAAAGATAGCAGTCCTGTGCTAATCTTCACTTTTTTTAGATTGGGTCATCATACATCTAACTTTTTTTAGTCATTCCTTAAATGTAGTCTCGATCTAGATGGTGTCATACTCATCGAAGGTGTCAGTTCATTTTGGATCCATGATATAGACCTCTTCTTCATGATCGTTCTTACAGGATTTTCACTTTCAGGCTTCCCTATGTATCGTGCTCTGGATGGGCACTGACTAGCAACATGGCCTAGTCCATTATACTTGAAGCTTTGAATCTTGGAATTAATTACTCGAGAAGTCTCTCCGACTCTTTTTTTTGTCATCCTTCTTGGTTGGCAGTGCCACAGATTGGGGATGACCAGTAAAAAACTGATTAATGCTAGGTCTTAAGCCTAAAATACCTGGTCTAGGAGGCTCATGTTGACAAGTAACTAGCAACCTTTAGAACCTCTCATAGTCCTAGACCAATAGATATGCCTACTCTATACTATAGACCTCTCGCATAAATAATTTTTCTTGAATATCTTCTCTCAAATCAGCTCTAAATTGGGATAGGGTGACAGATGGATCTTGATTCACATTGCAGCGCATAAGAAACTCTTCAAATTTATCAATATGATCATTGACAGATCCGGTATCTTGGATCAACCTTTGCTATTGGTCTAGGAGATGCTGTTGATAGATATAGGGAGATACTTCTCGCGAAGCTTATCCTTCATCTCATCCCATGTCCTAATGGATTCCTGTATCCTATGGATGGTCATTCTTTGAACATTATGCCAATATAACTTGGTTTGATACAGTAATCTCATTTAAGCGAAAAAGATTTTCTACCCTGGACATTTCATACCAATTGAAATAATGGTCCATGTTAGCTTTCCAATCAAGGTACTCTTTGGGATCCAAGCAACCCACAAAACTCGACGCTTTGACCTGGACACTTTTCATGATACAATCATCTGATCAATTGGGTCGTGATAAGGTCGAGATATTTGATTGCGACCTCCCTTGAAATCCGGATAATCATGTCAGTCTCTAGGGTCAATGACTCTTGGAGAGGAGTTCCGAACATGGTGGCTTGTGTTGCTTAATCATTCTTCTTTTAAAGTTCCAATTCTTGCATCTAAGGAATCTAATTTACCGTCAATAACTTCAAGTCAACCTATGATTTTTTGTAAAGCAGCTTCTAAGTTGAGTTCTATTTCGTTGTTTAAGTGGGAAGGCTCTGTTTGGTAATTAACTCCTGACCTAATAGTCATATAAAAATTACAATGGTTCTTAAAAGAGAAGTTTCAAATTCAGAATTCTGTTTCTAGCTTACACAAAGTTTAGATTGGAGGTTCTCTACGGGATTTCTAGAGATCTATTTCATGGAAATCAAAGCAGATCTGGATTCTTTACTGAGTTAAGTTTCCAGCAAGCTAAGATTTCAAATTTTTTGATACTTCTAGGACTATAAATATTCAAGTTTTCTAGGAACTATTCAATCTGAATTTCCTGCTACAGTGTAGAATTCACAATGTACTGAAGCCTAACTTCAAGAAAAATCTAGTATTAGACTAAGACCTGATTCAAAAATCCACTTTCATGGATAAATACATCATCAAGTTTAGTTTCTAAATCTACTTGTATTGTTTAACACTTCTATGAACGAGAATTAAGGGTTGAATAGAGGTTGTGCAGAACTACAGGATGTAGAATTCTGAGAATAGAGACTTAGACTTTCAAACGAATTTTAGAACAATCTCACAAATTTGCATACATAGAAATGTTTTATTTCGAGTTTACTTTCCAACAAAATAAAATTTATAATTTTCTGAAATTTGTATCAACAGGAATTTCAAAAAACTCAAGGGTATGTAGGGTTTCAGATTTTTAGTTTTTTTTTGGTGCAAAATATTAATGATACAAACTAATCAAATGAAAATGCAATTAACCCTAACCTAACCTATGCTTTGATACCAAAAATTGATGTGGGACCAGACTAACTATCTTAGATCTAATGACCCTCTAATGAAATCAGAGAATAAAGTTAAATAAGCAATTAAAGTACATCCATTCATGATTAAGGTCCAATCTAGGAAGTGATCCAATCGGCAAGAACAATCAAGAACTTTGAAAGCTAGACCAATGATCGTTAAGGAACAACTATTAGACTAGGGCTAGTCAATTTAATTAACTCGAGTCTAAAGAATTAAAGATAATTAACTAGTATAAATGAAATTTCAGTATTGATTTGAAGCCTACTCTAATTCTTTGAAGAGATCTCACCAAGCATGGAATTTCATGATTTCCTGGACAAGGGAGATCGATCTAAAGGAGGTTGAGGTGGCCAGCTATTGGCTTGCGGGTGAAACGAGCTAGAAGTCTTTAGATCTGGGTCACCCAAATACAAGAGGATTAGTCTAAACAAAGCAATGAGCAGTCCAATTAAAATAAAAATCAAACCATTTCCAAAACATTGATGTTGGCAAAGGGTCTGAGGATTGCTTTGAGGATCGTGTGAAAGTTTCGATGGGGAGTACTTTCATGATCATGTGGCAAGGGGCTCAAGGAAAGCAAAGTTCGGTAGGGGGCTTCAAGGAGTCCGTCAGCTTTCCGAATCTCCGAGATTGATGCTCGCCGTGCCCCACTTTAATCACCGTTCTTTCCTATGTTGCGGCCGACCGAGTCCCACAACCAAATGCTTCTGCAACCCTTTGCTCCGGTGGAAGTTCTCCACTACCGGATCGAGGTGAAGGTCCGTTCAAGCCGATCCCGTAGGAAGTCTTCCACCACCGCCGCCTCACTTTGCAGGCCACACCTCGACTTCCAAGCCTGTGGTGGTAGTGCCTCCCGACAGTGCCCTAGGATTCAAATGGGAGGGAGGGGATTAAGATGGTATCGAAGGCAGACGGTGGAACCAAAGGAGTAAAATTGGGCGGAAATGGAGAAGTGGGATTGAGACCGGAGGAGTGGGATTGGGTGGAAACAAAAGAAGTGGGATTGGGACCGGAGGATGGGATTGGGTGGAAACGAAGAAGATGGAGTCGGAGGAGTGAGACTGGGTGGAAATGGAGAAGTGGGATTGGGACTAGAGAGTGGGATTGGGCGGAAATGGAGGTAGGATGGGTCGTGTGGGGCGGAGGCTAACAGTGGCAGTGGAGTAGCGAGCGGTGGGGGGGGGGGGGGGAGATGGCTAGGAGCACAAAATGGGAAGCTTAGAGGCTAGGGTAGTTGGAATCGGTTGGGAGGTTGGAGTGGCCAAATATGGAAGCTTAGATGGTGGGCTGGGGGCTGGGGGCTAGGGGAGTATGAAACAGGGAAGTCTTAGAGTTAGGTCTCGGGAGCTTAGAGAAGTAGGAAAGAAGAAGCAGGGAAGGAAAAAGAGAAGCAAGGGAGGAAGGAGGAATCCAAGGGATTTTGATTCTTATTATTCTCTCTGATGATTTTTTTCCCAAATACAACCATTTATATGACCCTGGATCCCTGACAACCTACTAACAAATTTCTAACAAACTGATTGTCTAAATCCCAACAAACCAACCCAGCTATCCTAATAGACTAACCCAGCTCATGCTTTAGGATTTGTGCATGAGCTAGAAACAAAAAGGAAATGCACCCCATTTCCCATACACCCATAATACACCCAGGTAGAATATGAAAAAAAATAAGATACATGAACCATGTACGATCTGCATCAAAAATAGTGCTAGATGATGTCCTCATCATTATCCTTCAATGAAGATTAAATAGAAACTCTCATCTTCCTCTGTTGCATTTACAAATTATATAAAAAAGTATTATATCCTACAAATCTCCTAAAAGCTTAATTTCAAGAATATCTAATAGCACTAAAGCTAGGTGAATCAATTGAAGAAGTGCTCGCGATATGACATGCAGTCAATTTTACATTGATAAGGGCTTGATGCTGCATCACTTAGAAAGATAGCAGCAATAAGGTCCAAGGAATTCACAATAATTGACATAAATGAGAATGTTGATATAGATGCGCTACATTACATGAATAACTACACCAATCAGCACAAATGTGTTCAAAACTAATTCAGTTGGTATTTGTCTGTCTAGCAAATCTCGATAAGGTTTTGATAGTGGAGGCACCATGATGTTAATTCAAGGTTTTCTTTTTTTATATTAAAAAAGAAGTCCTATAATAGCATGGATGGAAGCTGCAACAATGATGTTAAAAAGCTTGCACTGACACTAGTCTTGGATTTTAATCGGAATGATTATGACTGAATTTACAAAATCAACAAAGAGTCTAGGAATAGTTGTCAATAGTTGAGACAACTATTGTGAGGTGCACACGACTTGAGTTGATCAGAAGAATAATTCTGTCAACATTTTGATACCATATCAAGGTATGAGCAAATTTAACACCTTATACACAATAGGAAAGAATCTTAACGTAGACACAAGTTTACATCTTAAAGCTATACTGGACAAGTTGGACAAACTGTTCTGCATTCATGATATATACAAAGCTTGAGTGACCATTCATGGATTAGAATATCAAGTATTGTAGTCGAGCTCATCAGAGGCTAGAATGTTACATACGCAACGACATTATACATAAGAATGCAAAGATATACACGTATATAGAGAGTGCAACTAGCACCCTGCAATGGGCTATATCATTTAATTTTTAAAACCTTAAGAATAAGTACTTGAAACTAGCCTCCAAAGAAGAAAAGTGTAATTACCCCCCGTAGCCGAATTCAATAGGAGTGGGTGGATTCATAGGACAGGCTGCAGCCCTATTTCCTTCACCTCTATCCTTATTTCCTCCCCTATTTCGTAGTCTATCTCCTCTCAATAATAGGGGTCAGAAAACACATTATGCCATGATAATAAATGAATGCAATTTTTCATTTTGGCCTCCAAAATAACCCAACTTTCTTTAGAATGATGATGATTTATATCTCTTAACTTAGAATAAATTATATGATAAATGGAAAAAAGGGTTAACTACAATTGAGTATATCACATCTAGCACTGTTAAATGAATGCATCATTTGTGAGAAGCCTGTGTGGCCCAAAGTCTGGCTCAAATTGGCCTCCCTACATGCCAAGCTAGAGCCAGCCCAGGCTTGCTCAAACTTGATTTGATTAAGCATGAACAATGAATATTATATATTATTTTAGTTACATCTTATAAAAATCTATTTCTAAATTTATATAATTAACATAGAAAAGAGTGTATTCCAATCATATAATTGATAGAAAAGTTTAGAAAATAGTTTACAATACATATCTGAAAGCCTTGGGAGACCTCAGGCTCTCACTAGATCTCTTAAACAAATTGTTCATTAATAGCTTGAGATCAGCATTAACATAGAAAAGAATGTATTCCAATCATATGATTGATAGAAAAGTTTAAAAAATAGTTTACAATACATATCTGAAAGCCTTGGGAGACCTCAGGCTCTCACTAGATCTCTTAAACAAATTGTTCATTAATAGCTTGAGATCAGCATCAAACTAAATGAGATTGCTTAACCACAACCAATAAACAAGCCAAGCTTAACTGGCTTGCTAGGGCTTGGTTCATCTACACCTCTTATAACATCCTTCCATTTTGCCAATGTTACTCTGTGTAAGGAGCCACATGTTGTCCAGTTTTATTTTGGCAGTTTCTCAAACCATATAGAAGAAAATTATAAATAAAATACCTGGAGAGCAGCTGGACCAACCCTCCATGTGTCTACTAGCCACTTCACTTCAATGCCTTCTTTGATAACACGTGCTCTTTCATCAGCACAGCTTGCAACATGATCCTATTTAATATTTAGAAATTCATAATTTACACTTCTGTGTAGGTAATAAGAATTAAAATTTCGAAATCTTATACCTGTACAACCACAATCATAACAGTAAATTCATAACATTTGACATTCTTTTTGACAATAAATTTATAGGTGAAGTTTAAAATGCACCTTACTCATAGGAAATGGGTGGCCAGAACGGCTTAAAATTGCACGGCAATCGCCAGCATTTGCAACGAAAAGCTTGTTCCTGACTATTAATGCTGCCACTGCTGTACAACCAGGGTGCCAATCTTTCTGAATAATTCTTTTGAGTTACGGTGCAAGACTAACCCATCTCTGAATGCCTCATCTGTCCTTGTAAATGCTTCAATAAGTGCTTCTGTTGGACTGCAGCAAGCTAGCAATTAGCAAGAAGTGAAGCGAGTAAACCAGGGTTTGCAATACCGTCCCGTACCATCCGGCACGGGATGTACCATATCGTACCAGCCAAGAGCCGGTACGGTTCATGCATATAAAACGGTCCGGCACTCGGACCGTTAAAAAAAAAAAATCAAAAAAATTAAATTCCGTATGGTATGGTACTGTAGCGTACCATACCGTACCGCCCAGTTTGGGCTTGGTTCGGCCTAGTTCGGATCTATTTCATGTTTCAAGCAGAAATCTTTGCTTGAGAGGGGAGAGAGATTTTTTTTTTTTAAAAAAAAAATACCGGTACGTATGCCGGTATGGTACGGTACGGCCGCTGACCGGTACGGATCCCGGTACCGGTTCAACGATCCTTGGAATAAACCATCAGATATAAACAGATGGCTGGAAGAAACCTGCATGTGTAACTAGCATTCTGTAAGAATCCTGGTAGTGCTCGAGCAGAAAACTCAGCAGCTGCTGCACCTGCAGAGAACATTTGGAAATATTAAACTCTAGTTATGAAAAGGAAAAGTAATAATACCGTCATTGGCAAACCTCTATGGCCATCAAAAATTCCAAAAGCATGAACATCATTCTCATTGCACATTTGTGGAAGCATGAAGTGAGTATCTTCCATTGTTTCCCTTCTTCCACGTGTTGCAAATGACCCCCAAGATAAAGTTGGATGGTAATGTGATTCATTAAAAGAACTTGCCCACAGCCCTATATTTGACTTTCCTGCATTTGTTATCCTGGCTGATTGTTCTCCTTGATCAAACCAATTCAATTCTTTAAAATACTGGAGATCCATCATGCCATTTTGGCATTGATTGCTGGGGGAAACCAATGGTGGACAAGAGACTTTTTCTGCATGCTCCATGATTAAATTTAATTCCTCAACTATGTCATCAAAGGAAGGCCTACATAAGGGATTTGGGTCCCAACACCTTTTAATAAGTGACAACAGATCTGATGGTGCTCCAGTTTCACATTGAGCAAGAATAGGACGCAGACCCTCGGAAACAACTGCTGCCGTAAGTAGTTGTTCAGTATAGCTCATTTCGAGCACAGTGTGGGCCTACAAGAAGAGAAACACCTTCATGTTTGTCACTATAATAGAATAGAAAAATACTTGAAGACAGTCTATACATAGACATATATGTAAGAATGTACATATGCAGTAAGACAGACTGCACATGAAGGATAACACTGAAAGTTGGAGAAGTTTCATGTGGCCTGAACCTCACTAAATTAATGCTCATAACATGAATGAAACTTGTGAAAAAAATCAAAGGGGAGCATCTTCATCATTTGATTGAAATGCATTTTTGTAGGTTCAATGTGAGTGCATATGTACAACATTGTACATGTTACAAAAACAGGAAAAACATACCTGGGCTTCTGCTCTCAGATCTGTGTAAGGAACAACACCGGTAAGAAGCTCACTGCAGAAGAAGACCAATGAATCAGAATGACAATATCTCGCACTTAAAGAGGCATTCATACATGAACCGTATGTAAGAATGTTTTGAGACCATCTACAATTTTGTCACATGTCCTCAGCAACCATTTTTGTCCAGTTAGCAAGTACTCTGAATCTACCAAATTACAAAAGCTATGAAATCACAAATCCTGGGGATGCACTACCAAGCTTGACATACATACCAGGAGATCCTGAATATATGTGCTGATATGAGTGGTCTTATTCACATTAACTATTATTTGCACGGTCTTTTAATGACATAATCTAAGATCTGATGTAGCTGCTAAATAGTATTTACAAAAAACATCTCCTAATTGTTACATTTTGTACCCTTTTGATATCATGTGTGCATGTGAAAATTGGTAAGTTCTTTCAAAATATTCACACATTTTTTTCCAAACTTAACCAAGTGAAGGTGATAGATTTATCAACTAAACTTTGCTGAACCTTGGCCTTTTACATATTTCCTTTATTGCTTGTTTATTTATCTCTAATTGATTTAGAACTCTAGATGCCCTATTTGACATTATACCTATAACGCCTGTTGGGTTTGTACTGACACCATGTTCTTCAGTCTATTCATGCACACAGAACATCAGATAGCCACACATGCTTGCCATATGACGGTGAAAGTTAAAAGTCAGATAGCCAGACATGCTTGCAATATGATGGTAAAAGTTAAAAGTCAGATCCGAAGCAATTGCAATAATGCCCAAAAACATGGCCTAGAAGTGATTGCAATAAATGCCAAACATATTGGGTTGGATATTGACAGCTCAAATTGGAGAGGAGTCACCTAACTGTTTTGGTCCATAAATTCTTCTGGGTAAGGCTAGGGTTGGGTTCAACAGAAAACTGGATGATCTAATTTTGATCACAATTATATGTCACATGTGGGCGTAGATTAAGATCAAACATGACCGATGGTTTCACATGGGTTTTTGTTGGATCAGGTATTATCGGTTCCGGGTACAGTCAGAATCGGGGAGACCCAATCCATTTGCAGCCCTATCCTTTTGATTTGTGAATATTTCCTCAGTTTTCATTTAAAAGTCTTGATGCACAAAAAATCTAATTTATGAAACCATGACAAGCATAAAAGATTATTGTATAACATTTCAATTTTTTGCAGTTACATATATTTCTTATCTTTTTATATGTATTTATATGGATTTTATATAGTGGAATATGAATTGCACATCTTTTTAGTTCAATTTCTTAGTTATTACAGTTAATGCAAAAGGTCACTCCAAGCTCTAAAGAGAATATCTGATATCTCCAATTTCATAAGTTTGCTTATAAATTCAAATAGGAAAGAAGCTCCATAATCATAATCATTCAATATGTTATATCTTAATCATGTCATGTTCAGTGCAAGTATCCTTAAATGCATAAATGCATGTCATTTGCACAAAGGATTCATAGATAGTACAATATCCATAGGCAATATTGTCTTATCCTGATTATTATGCAAGAACCCCTCTACATAATCCATTCCCTTTAAAAACAAAATATATAACCACCACTGGCATTTTCTTTAAAAAAATGGATGACCATCCCATAAGAGTTAAGAGGGAGAAGATGAAGCAGGCAAGGAGTTATATTAGTCTTGAAAGAAGGTAACATTGATACAAAAGAAAAGTGAATATTGTTGAAAAAATATAGGATCAGTATGCTTTTCTAACTTCTCCCTGGCCATGTAGTACCATAAAACTCCTGACCATATCATGATTACAGCCAAAACCACAGTATTGGGGGAAAAAGGAAAGCACGCAAGGTTCATTTGTCAATTACATCAAAATTTCATAGAAATAGAAAATGGGTATACAATTTAATAATTGTTTGGGATAGACGAGCTAGAGTTATTCAATAGGACAGAAAAAGGCATGAATTGTCTAATTCCTTACTTGATAGATATTCCAAAACTATAGACATCTGATTTTTCTGTGTGTATATCCTTTCTCAGAATTTCTGGTGCCATGTAGATGAGCGTCCCAACCATGTTTCTTTTGTGAAAACCACCAGTAGGCTTGCCAGATGATTTCCAATTTTCAACTGAAACATGCTTAAGATCCTTCTTGTACATAGCCAGACCAAAATCTGCTAGATGAGGACGAAGGTCTTTGTCAAGCTGGACGCAGATTTGAATATTTTAAAAGCAAGTCCAGAAACCAAAAGGATAATACTAATCTAAGGTTACATATGTCATTTTACTAAAAAACAAGATCATATGGAAGATACTTACAAGAATATTTGCAGGTTTTACATCCCTATGTACAATTCCAAGGTTGTGTAGGTACTGAAGAGCTTTCGCTGAAAAGAGAGGTGGATAAGAATGCATGGTTAACAATGTGGCATACAACGGTTGCCTAGGTAATTTGGTAGAAAAAATTGAAAGAAAATACAAAAAGCATAATCGAGAAAACAAGAACTTGTTTAGAATGATTATTCCATGCAAGGAATGGTATCTTCATGTTAAAAAAAATGTGAAAAATCAATGACGAGTATCACTCAGGAAGCATCCATTAGTAACTAAAGAAATTCTCAACAATAATAACAAGAATGTCATTGACATGCATTCAAGATGCAATTTTATATAGTTTCAACAATTAAAGTAGATCAACTTCTAATTAATTTAATGGCAGGCAAGCCTTTCTGGTTGGAACTGGTAAAGAATGATTCAATCCTTGCATAAGAAAAGGAAAGAAAACACCAAATGGATCATGAAAAGGAGCAGCAAAACATAAGGATACTAGAACAAACAAATTGACACCTATGAAGTTTTATTAGCACAGCAAAGGGAGAAAATGCTGCAAAACTTACTTCTGAAAAACAAAAAGCCTATAATACCTCAAGTTACAAACAAAACAAAGTTTTCAAAAACAAAAGTACCAAATTATTAGTTATGGAAGAGAAGATTAACAGCATATAGAGCAAATAAGATCAAAACAACCATAGATGCTGGGACTTGGAATTTGGAGATGTTTAACAAGAGAAGTAGGTTCATGAAACTATTTCCCTCACCTCATCGCTTGTGAATCCACCAAATCTTTGAGAATCCAATGGGTCCAAGCCCAAACTTTTGGACACATTAGCTACATGATCCCATTAACTCAAAGATTGCAGGGCTGGGCACGGCTCTTGGTTACTGAGAAGATCTTGGCATATCAATATAGCAGGCTACAAGGCCTTAACTACAGTATAAATTAGAGAAAAAAAATGTTTTTGTGATGGACAAGTCATATTAATATATATTAAACAAAGCTGTGGAAACAAATTTTCATATTGAAATACAGACTAGGGCAGGGTTTCAAATGCTACAAGAACAAGATTGTAACAATGTACTATACAATTCTAGCATGTTTCCTTCATCGACCCATATTGCGTTGATACCCAATGCCATACTATCTCGGTAGAAAACCGGTACAAGATCCAGTGTGGCATTTTAAATCTTGGACTAGAGTTTGCTCTAGAGGAATTCTTAGCATGATGGAATATGTTATGTGTAACGACCTAGGATCTCACCAAAAAAAGCTAGCATTATTTGAATTTCTTGGCTGTATAAGTATCCAAGATTTTGCGAGCGAATAACCGATGTGGGACTAAATACATGCCCGCACATATTCTCATATATTCTCTATGTTTAAGTCTTGCATCTTCGGCTAAGGATCCAAATTCATGCATTAATTCGTAAATATCATGATTGGTCCATGATCAACCCCAATGACTCCATGTTGCAATATCCTCTAATCTACGTAAGTTATGGACTGAGTCGACTTTGATACCATTTGCAATGATTCGGGATCTTAACCAAAAATAGCTAGCTGGAAGGTATTATTTAGATTTCTTAGCCTTATATAAGAACTAAAAAAAATTTCCAGCGAATAACCAATATGAGATTAAATACACTTGTACAGGGATTCTCACATTATGAGTAGACTTGTTGTTTTCACAGGTTCACAAAGTTTATCAGTAATCTTTGTCAAAGGCGTCATCAATCTAGGCCAGTCTGTTGGAATTCATATTTCACACAAACCATACAACTGCATGCTAATGCTCTACCTTCCACCCAGCCTTGCACATCCAGAAGCGAGCAAATAGATGGCCATAAGTAGTTTTTCTTGATATAGTTCTTTCAAAAGAACATAGGCCACTGTTAGCGGACAAAGGTTAGAAAGGTTGCTCTCTGTTTCTTATGCCCACTGAAATGCAGTGCATTTTTGTCGCCTTAACAAAAAATGTGTTCACATAGTATTCAAAGAAAATCATCCGATTATTCTTCCTTGGAAACTAAAGAACCCGAGTAAAAATATTCGGGATATGAGAATTTTCTTAAGAAATTGGACCGATAAATACTCTATAAAATGCGAAAAGGACAAATCATATTCTAGGAAAACAGGACACGACGCAAGGTGAAATGTATATTAAAATTAAATTAAAAAAGAAGGCAATAAAAGTAACGATCTGATGGGAAGGTATAAGATAAGAGTCTAGCCTAGAATATGGCAGGAGAATGAAAACCTCTTTTAGGCTCACCTAATTTCACTAGAACCGATGGTCAAGCAAGCAGAAAGCAGCAGCAGCGCATAGGCATCCCACAAAGAAGGCAAAAAGAAGTAGAAACCCAAAAGGGCCAAGAGCGCACCTAGATCGCAGGCAATGGTGATCATTTGGTCAATAGAAGGGCTCCACTCTTGGACATGCAATTTCTCGGCGAGGTTCCGCGATTCGTAGAAATGGAAGAAGAGCATATAATTGGGAGGCCTCGCATGGGCCGCCACCAGCTTGGCCAGCCCCGGGTGATCCAACTTGCTTCGCATCCAAAGAAAACATCCAAGATTCAGGAAACGGTGGGGTTACAAGAATCAAGAATCGAGCCACAGAGAGAGAGAGAGAGCGAGAGAGAGACCGAAGGTCGAAACTGACCACAGCAGCTGCAGTTCACGGTGGAATTTGTCGAGATCATCGGCGGTGGACAGGACGGGCTTCTTGACGGCGACTCTCGCGCCGCCGAGCCTCGCGTCGTAGACGGTGCTCTCAGATCCTTGGGATTGGGATTACACGCCACATCACGAGGAATGAAGGAATAGAGAGAGTTATAGTAATAGCCAGAGAGAGAGAGAGAGAGAGGATATGGATTCATACCTCGGGCGATGGGATCGAGGAGAGCGTAGGAGGATGGGGGGAGGTGAAGAGGGATGCTATGGCTGGTGCAACAGCCACGGACGCAGGTATTGGGTTCGACCATCTCCTCCATCTTCCTTCTTCGCTTCGCTGCAGGGACGGGGGAAGAGAGGAGAATATGGAGGGCGGCTTCGTGGTGGAAGGACGACCACGGCGAGTCGCAGCAGTGCCTGGGTTTGGGCTGCTACGCCCTAATTGGGAACGCGCCTTGGCAGCGCTGCTTTCGCCGCGCTCGCTCTGCGCCGCACATGTTTTTGTTTGGAAACCGTGTTTCATTCTTTCCTTCCAAAGTTATGTGACGGAAGCTGGGAAACGGAAGGCTACTGATAAGCGATAACTACCTTGAAACAATTTGTTTTGGGACGAGTCCTTATTCCTCGTTGCTCGTTGGTTAAAAGAAAATAAAATTCTTCTTCCAAACAATAAAAGAAAATAAAACTCATAGCCACGTGTGTTAGAGGGAAATTGGTGGCCTCGTCCTTTCGCATCTAGGATCCTGATTGTTCCATTAGAGATCTAGAAGGAGAATAAATCCTAACTCATATAATCATAGTCAAACTAGAGAGGGTTACAATTAATAAATAATATATTTTTCGATGTAAATTAATACAATCTATTTTCAAGTATTTATGCATGTTTAATTCAATATTTTATCAAATCATGACCATGTATAACATATATAAAGTACTTATTTAAATAACATAATAATAATTAAACCTTTAAATCAAATCAAGTATAGTAAAATACATTAAAGATAGAGATAACTTATTAAAAATTGATTCCATCAGAGATACATGACTCAAATCCTAGATCTGGTACTCCTCTATTGATAAAAATGATGAAGGCTCTGATAAATTAATTAGGCAATTAACCTTCAATTTTAGAAAATAAAAATTAGAGTATGGAGAGAGACTCTTGATCAAGTGTAGGTCTAGACTCGATTTAGATATCTATTTAGATCCAATCGATGGGGATCGAGTTGATTAGCAAAGAATCAATCTAAATATTATATGATTAATGTTCAATCATAGAATTGGTTTTACAAAATTTAGATCTCTCTTTCTAAATATTTATTTTTTTCTTTTTTTTCTTTCCTCTTCTCTTTCTCTCTCCTCTCTCTTTTATTTTCTTTCTTTTTCTTTTCTTCTTTCTCTACTTTCTTTTCCCTTCTTTGGCTCAGCCTGAATAGGGCCTTCCCATGGTTCTACAAAACTAAGAAAGGAGAAAAAGGGGGGTCAAGGCAATGATCCAATGGGTGTTGCTGAGATAGAAAGGGAGGTGAAGATGCCACAGCTGGTGGTGGCGGTCTGGCCACTAACAAAGAAGCCGAGAGGGGGAAAAACAAGAGAACATGGTGTTGCCCTTTGCTGTCATGGCGGCAACAACAAAACTAAAAAATAACAAAGGGGGAGAGAGACTTATCGGTGAGTGGCTGTTATCGTAAGGATGCAGCCGGTGGCACTCGTCTCCGACAGTGAAAAGGTCGAATGGCTTAAAATTTCTAGCTCTAAAGAGATAAAGAGTTTTAAGAAGGAAGGAGGGAGGTTTTGGATAGCAAGAGCTTAACCACGGTAGCTCCGCTATTGCTGGAGTTGGGGAAGAAGGAGGAGGTAGGCGGAGGGCTTGATTTTAGCTTGATTAGAGGTGATGAAGGGGTTTAAAAAGAAAATTTTGAGAGAGAAAAATAAGGGATAAGGCCGATTGTTTGCCCGATGCGGTAGATCCCAACAATTAAATGCCATTTTGCACCGACCTCCACTTGCTCACATCGGCCATCGTTGCACGAATGGTACGAGATTGGGCAAGGGATCATGCCTCCCCTGTTTCGGTCCCCAATCTTTTTTTTGGTTTTGGGCTGAAGTCGGCTAGGATTACTGACTTTGGCCTAGAATGGGTCCAAAAAGGACTAGATTTCACATTCTCTCTCCTTAAACAAATTTCGTTCTTAAAATTTGAAAAACTAAATCTTTTAAAATTAAAGGTGCTTATTCTAAACTCACATGTACCATTTTGCCAAATTTGACAATTTATCAAACAAAATACATAATCTCATTACTCAAATGCTAGCAAGTTGTCCAATCACTTGGATCAATCACAATGCTCATACATATTTTTAATATCAAAGCATAGCCTCTTCTTGAGATTATTTCAAATTCTGACATCTTAAAGTCAACTATAGAATTTTGCTTCTTAGGTAGCATACAATTTAAGATACTATTTCTCCTCGATCAAAATTAGATTAGATATCAAAAGTATTTTACCATAATTAAAATTAAGATATAGACTAATAAGATTAGCACTAATTAAGTGATCAAAAGTCTTAGATCAAAAACATTATTTTGATACAAATGCTCATTCATTTAAGATCGGGTTAGGTTTAATTTGATACTAAATCCTCATACAAGATAGATTAAGATGAATTATATTCAGAAGAGTTGACATTGATTCAACAGAAATACTATAGTAAAGTTTAGATCCCACAAAAGTTAATAACCCTTGATTAGAAGCAAGTCACTTGATAGTTAAGAAGGCATCATGAAAGTAAATGTATTGACAGGCTTTAGAGATCAAAGGTCTATCATAAATTATCAACATTAAATTATAAGGACAATTCGAAGAAAACAAGATATCGATGTCATTATTTCTATGTTGGAGTTAAAATCAAGGAGAGCAAATTGATAATGCATGATTTATTTGGATACCTAACAATCTAAATCAAATTGAATCAATGAACAAGTAACCTTAAACATGAGATACTCAATATTTTCATGATCGCACCATACAATTGAAGAACTTACCAGAATAACATAGCCAAATCATCTTTCTTTTATTAATAAGATCTTCCATTATTCCATTATAACACATTTCAATCAATCCTAATATCTTTAACGAGTTATAAATAACTTAATCCATCACACTTTTGCTGCATAACTTTGATCAGTATTCTCCAAAGTCTCTTATGATCCTAGCTCAAAGTTTTATAAAATTCCAAGCAAAAATCTTATGTTTTCATGTTCTTATTTTCTTTATGCATGGTGGATCATAATCAACTGTTAAGATCATTGCTATATTTGCACCATTATTTTAAATCTGATTTGAATTAATCATGCCCTTGATTACCTTGATAACTGGATTAAATAATTCACAATCAACCTCTCTCTTTTTAAAAAATCAACTCTATAAAAGGATCCCAAATTAACTTATTTATGATCATAATCAATCCTCTAGAATCTTTCAAACTCATTTTTCAAAATCATTTCATTAAATTCTACTACCAATCAATAATGATGGTAGAAAATCCATGATCAACCAAATTTTTGACTTTAAAAAATATTTTATGCAAATATCTAGTAACTTGATTCAAAGGCTTATTAGAAACTCATCCAAAGTATAGGCTCTTACAAGTTTATCAAAAGATCAATTCTACCAAAACATTCTCTATTTATAGTATTGTAGACAAATATATATATATAACTTATTTATCATGATCTTGTAAATATGCTAGAATATTGAAAATTGATAGACCAATTGACTTTAACTTAAGATTCCATAAAAAATATCAAGTAGAAGGATCTATTTATGAAAATATTTCATTACTTTAATTACCTTTACTCCATTTTATTCTTTTCATAAAAGAACTAAACTATTCCAATCATATCCATAATTTGCTACATAATAACTTTCAACAATTTCAAATTTATATTACATTCTATAATTATATCAAGATTAGATTTCCATAATAAATCAAATACTAAAACAACATAATATAACTCAAAATATGCATCCATATATCAATTGTCTAGTCTTGATGATATTTTTCTAAAAATTAAGCTTGGAAAGTTTAACCAAACATTTTATTTGTACAAGCCTTCTATACTTATAGTCAGCAAAATCCTAGGGACTATAATATATATTCATCAAACAAAATTAAATATTTTTTTAGTATTTATAATTATTTCAGGATATTCAATTAAAATTCTAATTCTACTTCACTCTCACTATCTAAGTTATCTTGATCTTGAACATATGTTCTGATACAATTTAATCTCTCATACCCTAGCTCGAGGCCCGAGCTAACCATCTATTAGATGGCCGTATATCCTTAGAATTTAATTTAATCGAATATGCAATACCTGCCTTTTGAACACATGCAGTAATTCAGAAAGTGGTTGGAAGTTTTCAATCTCAAAGAGTTATATAATACATCTAATAATTCATTTAAAGGGAATCTAACTTATGTTCTCCTAGATCTTAAGCTTCTCACAGTACAATCTCAAGCCTAACTACTTCACAACATCTGAAAAAGAAAAAATATAATAAGCTACATGAGTCTAGTAAATTATCATAATCTCTAGTTCATGACATATAAAATTGAATGATTATGCATAATACATAAGCTAATAAAGTATGTCAGATCAATCAATACAAATTTTCTATTATTCATATTTGACTATAATATATTTCAAAAATAACTAAGGATGGCCATCCACACCCATTCCCACTCTCATATTTCTTTTGATTATGGCCACGATCAGTCCATAGCTAGCCTCCAAAGAGACTAGATCCTGATTATATTTATCATCTATCGGTCATGTACCAATAAGCATCCCATTGAAGGCCTAGAAGGATATTAACTCTGATATCATACGAGAAAATATGCATTCTCAGCATATGCCAATGACCGTCCCATCTGGCTAGGCCTTGAAGGAAACTAATTCCCGACTACATATATCGTTTATTAATCATGTACCAATGATTGTCCTGTTGCCGCCTAGATCGTCGTGGCCTGCAGCTCTTTACGTGGTCGGGTGTCGTGAATCCGCCCGCCTGGGAACGCCTCCGGGGCCTCGGGACCTGCAAGGAAGTAATGTTAGTGACCCAGGCCGGGGATTCCGGCGGGGGCACTCCGACGGTCAAGTCAGTGACGATCTAGGGAAACATATCCTCCTGGTTGAGCCCCTCTGGATGAGCTCTACGCTAGGAGGAGTGAATACAGTGTGAGTGAAAGATGAGGATGAGTTGGGAGTGGTATTGGCTGAGGTGGTCTTGGCCTCCTCTCTGGCCTTTTTTCTTGTGTTGCTCTGATTCCCCTCTTGAATTGAGAAAATATGCTATGGATGTTGTTCTGGGTCAGATGCAAATACCTCTTTTGCTTACCCTGGCGGGATCTTCTACCTTAGTTTGCTTTGGGATCTCCCCCTGCTGTCGTGTACGGCGAGGTTCCGTGACGTAGACCGGACGTCTCTCCTATTTTGATAATTGAGGAAGCCTCCGTAGATCTCTGACATTCCTTCTGCCCATCCCTCTCCTGGAAACCTGACAGGGTCTCGATCGACGGGCCGCCAGTCTTGGGACACGCGCTCTCCGGTAGGGTTTTTTCTTCGGTTGTACGGTAGATCAGCGGAGGGCATGGCACCTTGATGTGAGCTTTCCTTTCTTTCTGGAGTGAGAGACGGCCATGGACATTAATTGCGGCATGGTTGGTACTGTCGCACGACCCTTGGGAGTACCATCACAGTACTTGGAGGAGAGGCATGGCTCCCTTGGCGGCTGGCACATTGGTTTGAATTGAGGGCCGAGCTGGAAGGGCAGGGCCCGTCTTCGGTAGACTCGCCTCGGTGCTGCTCGGCAGGACGGAGGTGGACTGAGCTCGACCACGGAGGGGCGCCTCGTGGCGAAGGAGGCTGACCTCGACCACGGAGGGGCGTCTCGTGGCGAAGGAGGCTGAGCTCGACTCCTGACCATGGGGCCCAGCTTCAGGCGAGCTCGGTGCCAGGGTGCCACCCAGCCTAGGGGACCTGAGCTCAGAGGGGCGCCTCATGGAGGAGGAGGTTGAGCTCGACTCCTGACCACGGGGCCCGATCTCAAGGGGTTTGCCTTGGGCAGGCATTCGGACTCGGCTCCGGCCTAGGTGTTTCGGGCTGGCGGGAACAGACCTGGCGGAGGACGGAGCTCGCCTTCGCCGGGCAGAGGTGTTGCTTTAGGGAAGCTCAGCCCGGCGAAGGCGCTTATGTTGGAAGCTTGTCGTGGCGTCTGAGGGGACTCCATATCAGCTGCCTCGTGCCACATCAACGTTCTGGCCACATCATTTGCCCCCCACGCCCGAGGCCCATTGACGCACGGTGCTTGGGGCAAAGGGCGTAATTATGGCACTGACGTGGAAAGGTGGAGAAATCGGATGCAATAATTGCCAAAATCGACGGTGCCTCGCTCTGCGGTCCTATGAGCTCGTGGGAGGACGCCACGTGGCCATGCAGGGGGGCCGTCGAGACGGGAGCGGAAGTCAGAGCGACCGCAGTCGGATGGGCCTTGTGGGCCCAATGGATGGTTGAACGCGGCGGGCGCCTTCTGGGGGGCCGCAAAGGCACGGTCGGGCGTAGGCAGTTTAGGAAGGAGGGGTAAGTCTTTTCGAAGCTTACCCTCGTTCAAACTTTGCACGTCCGGCATCCCACAGGAGCATTCTTCCTTTTCTTCCTCCCTTCTGGCCGCCGGCGACTCTTTAGAGTTCTAGCAGGTTAGGCCCCCTTTCTTCTCGCCCTTTAAGGGTCATCTTAGGGTTTCTTCTGTCCCTTTCTCTCTTTTTTCTTCTCTCTTTTTCCATGGATCGCTTCGGTTCGGAGTTCCGTCCCTCTTGCCAGGCCGAAGTCGGACCCTCCCGGCCAAGGACTCCCTCCTCCTCTAATGAGGAGATGGAGGCGGCGAGGTATGAGTTTAGTAGGAGGCCCACCCAAGGCCCGGTGACCATTAGGGAACCCGAGTCTTCTCCTCCTGCTCTTCGAGTCTTCCTCCTGCTCCCCTTCCAGAGCCTGAGGCTTCTCGATCGACAGGTCCCGGAGGGATTACTTTGGTGATCACCGCTGAGGACCTCGTGTCTATCCGGGAAGCTTATGGCATCCCCGAGTCCATCCGGCTCTCCGTCCCTCGTCCCGGGGAGCAGGTTACCTCCAGTGGCCCTCGGCGGATCGCCCTCTACGAGGAGACCTTCGCTGGGGGTCTCCGCTTTCCTGTACATCCTTTCTTCTTTTCCTTCTTGGCCAACTACCGGCTTGTTCCTGCCCAGTTGGTCCCCAACGCCATCAGAACAATTTTTTGTTTCATCATTCTGTGCCACTTACATGAGATTGTTGCCCATTTTTCCTTGTTGAGGGCCTTCTTCATCCTGAAACGCCACCCTACCGAGGACGGGTGGTGGTCCCTCTCTTCCCGCCCTCGGGGTGTCAAGTTTGTGCTCTCCTCTTCCATCAAAGGATGGAAGAGCAGGTTCTTCATTGCCTCAATAGAACGGGATATTGTCCCTTGCTATCATGGTAGTAGCAACAAAACTTAAAAATAATAGAGGGGGAGAGAGACTTATCGATGAGTGGTGGTGATGGCAATGATGCAACCAGTGGCACTTATTCCCGATGGTGAAAAGGTCGAATGGTTCAAAATTTTTAGCTAGAGGAGATAGAGAGTTTTAGGGAGGAAGGAGAGGGGCTTTGGATGGCAAGAGCTTAACCATGGCAGCTCCGCCATTGTCGGAGTCAGTGAAAGAGGAAGTAAGTTGAGGGCTCAGTTTTGGTTTGATTAGAGACGATGAAGGGGTTTAAAAAGAAAATTTTTAGAGAAGAAAACAAGGGATAAGGCCAACCATTTGCTCGATACAGTAGATCAAAATGGCCACCACCTATTTTGCACTGGCCTCTTCTTGCTCGCATTGGCCATCATTGCATGAATGGTATGAGATCGGGTAGGGGATCACGCCTTCCTTATTCTGATCCCCAATCTTTTTTTTGGTTTTGGACTGAAGTCGGCTGGGATTGTCGACTTGGGCTCAGAAAGGTTCCAAAAAAAGGCTGGATTTCATACAAAGTTTGAAGGATATCATGGAAACTATAAACAAATTTTAATAATTTAGCTAATAAAGTAGTAATGCAAAAGAATATGGCTAACATATTTCAAAGCCACTTTTCCATATGTAGAAGAATATGGATAAATTATTTTTATATCTAAATATTATTTGAAAAGTATTTATCTGAAAAAAATATAGTTTTCTAGGTAAATTTATTTATCACAAAAGAATGACCCTGAAATGAATTAGATCAACTTGAGGACAAACCTTAACCGAACCCAAACCACTGGCTTTGTAAACTAAATTTGGGATGGGTCAAGTTGATTTAGTTAGGTTGAGCTAGTTTGTACCATATCAATTGGACTAAATTAGGTTAACTTAAAACTTTAAGATAAGAAAATTAAAGACTAGGGGCATTTTTATTTAATTAATATTTGTTGCATCGAGACTTCAAACTTATAACTTTCAATGATACCCTTGTATATAGTTTAATAAGATCAAACATGTATATGAAGGATTTATTTATTTATATATCAATCCAGATTAGATCTAGTTGAATCAAGTTCAAATCAGGCTGAAGGTCAACATTAACCTAATCATGCTTGGGTTGAAAATTTTAAGCCTAAATCCGACTCAAGTTTATAGAATCTTAACCCAACTAGAAAAGATTCGGTAGGTGGGTTGAGCCCAACCGAAGGTGCACTTTTTGTGTTTATGATCCAAATCCTCGGATATGTCTCTTGAAAATATCTTTGAAAGAGAGATCTTTATGAAATACAAAAATTTATTTATTTAAACAAATATAAGATATTCTAAAATATAAAAATAAAATGGATTTCACTATTTAAAGATAAAAAATATTTATGAATCCAAATATGTTTCTTTTTTCCACTTTTTTTTTGGATGAAGAAAGGGATAGAGGGGATAAATCCGGTGTAGCTATCCCTGTAGGCCTCCATCCCACTAAGAAATGTTCGATTCACCCTACCGAAAAATATTCGATTCAAGATGCAAAATTTTTATAGCCTTTTTCTATCTAAAGGTGAGTATGTCAATTCTTGATCATGACCTATTGGTTATGAGGCAAGATCCGAACCAGCTAGGCTACTATCTTGGCAGTTCCCACATCTTTTAAGATGGTCAATATTAGATTCCGTGGTGTGTTATATATTATACTATAAAAGTGCTTAGGTTTAATCATGAACATATTTATATTCCAAGGAAAGGGCACTAAGTTTTATTTCTTTAATTACTTTTTGGTAAAAAAAAATAATAATAACAAACAATGGCTTACAAAACTAGGGATAGCTTTTACCAGAACATCCTAAATCCCAAAATCCCAGGCTTACAAAATTTTCATATAATGTCACCTCATTACTTTAAGATGATAGATTTTTTTGGTTTTATCATCTATTAGATATACTAATATGTTTCGGGATGCGACAAGGTTAAGTTATGCAGGTATCAAATAAAGAGAAAAAAAAAAAAAATGAAATCATTTTTTCATTGAAATTGTCTAACCTCCAAGAATTAGATATTATTTGGAAATATTATGACCTAGATAACAAAGTATTATTTTTTCGGTACAATTTAAGTGATATAGGTCGACATGTTGAACCATGTCAAAGGGGTATTACTGGTTATTGTTTTATGATTTGCAACTAACATATTTGGGGATGACTCATCTTTTAATTCTTTTGAACTCAAGGTGTTTTTCTTAGAACCACGATGGCATAACCGGCCATTATTTCCTCCTCCTGCATTACTTCACCGAGTAATTCACTGTATATGTGAAATAGACGATCAATAGCTTCTCTACCAATATGGTGGCATAGCATTGACTCTTGTATAGCTCTTATGGCCATTGCCAAAGCCACTCCATCCTTTTTAGCATCTCCACTGCCGACTTTGTCTTTAAATATGTCTAAGTATTCAACCATAAAAGAGCCTTCCCTCATCACTTCATCTTCTATTTCCTTTAGAGATGGAGCATAGAATGGAGCATTATATAATTCTAGATCTTCTCCTCCAATTTCTTCCTGCATATTAGAAGAAAACAAAATTATGATTTGTTGGCTTCGAATGCTACCAATTCTATTTGCTTACGGCAATATAGTAGGAACAAAGTTTTAGTTAGTAAGAAGTATTGTATTGAATATAATTTCCAGGACGACATCACCCATTTCATTACCAAGTAGATTTGTTATAGACTCAACTACTTTCACTGAGGAAACTAGAAGTAAATAATGTGTTACTTCACTGCAAATAGCCAACAAAATGTTGACCTACAATAGAACCAAAACTATATGATTTCTTATTTTCTTTTCTTTCCTTGGGATATATAATCATAATAAGCCATCATCATTGTAGCATGAATACTATATATAACTTTTTTTTTTTAATGTCCTAAATTTGAATCTCAATCAAGAGATTTGCTAAATCGAAGGGGGAAGAACCAACCCTCCCCCCTTCCCAAGTTCTTTCCTAACTAAATTCTTTCATTTCTTCTTTGTTCCCTTATCTCCGTTCTCAAATGTAACCAGTGGCACTCATTCCCGATGGTGAAAAGGTCGAATGGTTCAAAATTTTTAGCTAGAGGAGATAGAGAGTTTTAGGGAGGAAGGAGAGGGGCTTTGGATGGCAAGAGCTTAACCATGGCAGCTCCGCCATTGTCGGAGTCAGTGAAAGAGGAAGTAAGTTGAGGGCTCAGTTTTGGTTTGATTAGAGACGATGAAGGGGTTTAAAAAGAAAATTTTTAGAGAAGAAAACAGGGGATAAGGCCAACCATTTGCTCGATACAGTAGATCAAAATGGCCACCACCTATTTTGCACTGGCCTCTTCTTGCTCGCATTGGCCATCATTGCATGAATGGTATGAGATCGGGTAGGGGATCACGCCTTCCTTATTCTGATCCCTAATCTTTTTTTGGTTTTGGACTGAAGTCGGCTGGGATTGTCGACTTGGGCTCAGAAAGGTTCCAAAAAAAGGCTGGATTTCATACAAAGTTTGAAGGATATAATGTTAACTATAAACAAATTTTAATAATTTAGCCAATCAAGTAGTAATGCAAAAGAATATGGCTAACATATTTCAAAGCCACTTTTCCATATGTAGAAGAATATGGATAAATTATTTTTATATCTAAATATTATTTGAAAAGTATTTATCTGAAAAAAATATAGTTTTCTAGGTAAATTTATTTATCACAAAAGAATGACCCTGAAATGAATTAGATCAACTTGAGGACAAACCTTAACCGAACCCAAACCACTGGCTTTGTAAACTAAATTTGGGATGGGTCAAGTTGATTTAGTTAGGTTGAGCTAGTTTGTACCATATCAATTGGACTAAATTAGGTTAACTTAAAACTTTAAGATAAGAAAATTAAAGACTAGGGGCATTTTTATTTAATTAATATTTGTTGCATCGAGACTTCAAACTTATAACTTTCAATGATACCCTTGTATATAGTTTAATAAGATCAAACATGTATATGAAGGATTTATTTATTTATATATCAATTCAGATTAGATCTAGTTGAATCAAGTTCAAATCAGGCTGAAGGTCAACATTAACCTAATCATGCTTGGGTTGAAAATTTTAAGCCTAAATCCGACTCAAGTTTATAGAATCTTAACCCAACTTGAAAAGATTCGGTAGGTGGGTTGAGCCCAACCGAAGGTGCACTTTTGTGTTTATGATCCAAATCCTCGGATATGTCTCTTGAAAATATCTTTGAAAGAGAGATCTTTATGAAATACAAAAATTTATTCATTTAAACAAATATAAGATATTCTAAAATATAAAAATAAAATGGATTTCACTATTTAAAGATAAAAAATATTTATGAATCCAAATATGTTTCTTTTTTCCACTTTTTTTGGATGAAGAAAGGGATAGAGGGGATAAATCCGGTGTAGCTATCCCTGTAGGCCTCCATCCCACTAAGAAATGTTCGATTCACCCTACCGAAAAATATTCGATTCAAGATGCAAAATTTTTATAGCCTTTTTCTATCTAAGGGTGAGTATGTCAATTCTTGATCATGACCTATTGGTTATGAGGCAAGATCCGAACTAGCTAGGCTACTATCTTGGCAGTTCCCACATCTTTTAAGATGGTCAATATTAGATTCCGTGGTGTGTTATATATTATCCTATAAAAGTGCTTAGGTTTAATCATGAACATATTTATATTCCAAGGAAAGGGCACTAAGTTTTATTTCTTTAATTACTTTTTGGTAAAAAAAAATAATAATAACAAACAATGGCTTACAAAACTAGGGATAGCTTTTACCAGAGCATCCTAAATCCCAAAATCCCAGGCTTACAAAATTTTCATATAATGTCACCTCATTACTTTAAGATGATAGATTTTTTTGGTTTTATCATCTATTAGATATACTAATATGTTTCGGGATGCGACAAGGTTAAGTTATGCACGTATCAAATAAAGAGAAAAAAAAAAAAATGAAATCATTTTTTCATTGAAATTGTCTAACCTCCAAGAATTAGATATTATTTGGAAATATTATGACCTAGATAACAAAGTATTATTTTTTCGGTACAATTTAAGTGATATAGGTCGACATGTTGAACCATGTCAAAGGGGTATTACTGGTTATTGTTTTATGATTTGCAACTAACATATTTGGGGATGACTCCTCTTTTAATTCTTTTGAACTCAAGGTGTTTTTCTTAGAACCACGATGGCATAACCGGCCATTATTTCCTCCTCCTGCATTACTTCACCGAGTAATTCACTGTATATGTGAAATAGACGATCAATAGCTTCTCTACCAATATGGTGGCATAGCATTGACTCTTGTATAGCTCTTATGGCCATTGCCAAAGCCACTCCATCCTTTTTAGCATCTCCACTGCCGACTTTGTCTTTAAATATGTCTAAGTATTCAACCATAAAAGAGCCTTCCCTCATCACTTCATCTTCTATTTCCTTTAGAGATGGAGCATAGAATGGAGCATTATATAATTCTAGATCTTCTCCTCCAATTTCTCCCTGCATATTAGAAGAAAACAAAATTATGATTTGTTGGCTTCGAATGCTACCAATTCTATTTGCTTACGGCAATATAGTAGGAACAAAGTTTTAGTTAGTAAGAAGTATTGTATTGAATATAATTTCCAGGACGACATCATCCATTTCATTACCAAGTAGATTTGTTATAGACTCAACTACTTTCACTGAGAAAACTAGAAGTAAATAATGTGTTACTTCACTGCAAATAGCCAACAAAATGTTGACCTACAATAGAACCAAAACTATATGATTTCTTATTTTCTTTTCTTTCCTTGGGATATATAATCATAATAAGCCATCATCATTGTAGCATGAATGCTATATATAACTTTTTTTTTTTAATGTCCTAAATTTGAATCTCAATCAAGGGATTTGCTAAATCGAAGGGGGAAGAACCAACCCTCCCCCCTTCCCAAGTTCTTTCCTAACTAAATTCTTTCATTTCTTCTTTGTTCCCTTATTTCCGTTCTCAAATGTAACCAGTGGCACTCATTCCCGATGGTGAAAAGGTCGAATGGTTCAAAATTTTTAGCTAGAGGAGATAGAGAGTTTTAGGGAGGAAGGAGAGGGGCTTTGGATGGCAAGAGCTTAACCATGGCAGCTCCGCCATTGTCGGAGTCAGTGAAAGAGGAAGTAAGTTGAGGGCTCAGTTTTGGTTTGATTAGAGACGATGAAGGGGTTTAAAAAGAAAATTTTTAGAGAAGAAAACAGGGGATAAGGCCAACCATTTGCTCGATACAGTAGATCAAAATGGCCACCACCTATTTTGCACTGGCCTCTTCTTGCTCGCATTGGCCATCATTGCATGAATGGTATGAGATCGGGTAGGGGATCACGCATTCCTTATTCTGATCCCCAATCTTTTTTTTGGTTTTGGACTGAAGTCGGCTGGGATTGTCGACTTGGGCTCAGAAAGGTTCCAAAAAAAGGCTGGATTTCATACAAAGTTTGAAGGATATCATGGAAACTATAAACAAATTTTAATAATTTAGCCAATAAAGTAGTAATGCAAAAGAATATGGCTAACATATTTCAAAGCCACTTTTCCATATGTAGAAGAATATGGATAAATTATTTTTATATCTAAATATTATTTGAAAAGTATTTATCTGAAAAAAATATAGTTTTCTAGGTAAATTTATTTATCACAAAAGAATGACCCTGAAATGAATTAGATCAACTTGAGGACAAACCTTAACCGAACCCAAACCACTGGCTTTGTAAACTAAATTTGGGATGGGTCAAGTTGATTTAGTTAGGTTGAGCTAGTTTGTACCATATCAATTGGACTAAATTAAGTTAACTTAAAACTTTAAGATAAGAAAATTAAAGACTAGGGGCATTTTTATTTAATTAATATTTGTTGCATCGAGACTTCAAACTTATAACTTTCAATGATACCCTTGTATATAGTTTAATAAGATCAAACATGTATATGAAGGATTTATTTATTTATATATCAATTCAGATTAGATCTAGTTGAATCAAGTTCAAATCAGGCTGAAGGTCAACATTAACCTAATCATGCTTGGGTTGAAAATTTTAAGCCTAAATCCGACTCAAGTTTATAGAATCTTAACCCAACTTGAAAAGATTCGGTAGGTGGGTTGAGCCCAACCGAAGGTGCACTTTTTGTGTTTATGATCCAAATCCTCGGATATGTCTCTTGAAAATATCTTTGAAAGAGAGATCTTTATGAAATACAAAAATTTATTCATTTAAACAAATATAAGATATTCTAAAATATAAAAATAAAATGGATTTCACTATTTAAAGATAAAAAATATTTATGAATCCAAATATGTTTCTTTTTCCACTTTTTTTTTGGATGAAGAAAGGGATAGAGGGGATAAATCCGGTGTAGCTATCCCTGTAGGCCTCCATCCCACTAAGAATGTTCGATTCACCCTACCGAAAAATATTCGATTCAAGATGCAAAATTTTTATAGCCTTTTTCTATCTAAAGGTGAGTATGTCAATTCTTGATCATGACCTATTGGTTATGAGGCAAGATCCGAACCAGCTAGGCTACTATCTTGGCAGTTCCCACATCTTTTAAGATGGTCAATATTAGATTCCGTGGTGTGTTATATATTTACTATAAAAGTGCTTAGGTTTAATCATGAACATATTTATATTCCAAGGAAAGGGCACTAAGTTTTATTTCTTTAATTACTTTTTGGTAAAAAAAAATAATAATAACAAACAATGGCTTACAAAACAGGCTTACAAAATTTTCATATAATGTCACCTCATTACTTTAAGATGATAGATTTTTTTGGTTTTATCATCTATTAGATATACTAATATGTTTCGGGATGCGACAAGGTTAAGTTATGCAGGTATCAAATAAAAGAAAAAAAAAAAAAATGAAATCATTTTTTCATTGAAATTGTCTAACCTCCAAGAATTAGATATTATTTGGAAATATTATGACCTAGATAACAAAGTATTATTTTTTCGGTACAATTTAAGTGATATAGGTCGACATGTTGAACCATGTCAAAGGGGTATTACTGGTTATTGTTTTATGATTTGCAACTAACATATTTGGGGATGACTCCTCTTTTAATTCTTTTGAACTCAAGGTGTTTTTCTTAGAACCACGATGGCATAACCGGCCATTATTTCCTCCTCCTGCATTACTTCACCGAGTAATTCACTGTATATGTGAAATAGACGATCAATAGCTTCTCTACCAATATGGTGGCATAGCATTGACTCTTGTATAGCTCTTATGGCCATTGCCAAAGCCACTCCATCCTTTTTAGCATCTCCACTGCCGACTTTGTCTTTAAATATGTCTAAGTATTCAACCATAAAAGAGCCTTCCCTCATCACTTCATCTTCTATTTCCTTTAGAGATGGAGCATAGAATGGAGCATTATATAATTCTAGATCTTCTCCTCCAATTTCTTCCTGCATATTAGAAGAAAACAAAATTATGATTTGTTGGCTTCGAATGCTACCAATTCTATTTGCTTACGGCAATATAGTAGGAACAAAGTTTTAGTTAGTAAGAAGTATTGTATTGAATATAATTTCCAGGACGACATCACCCATTTCATTACCAAGTAGATTTGTTATAGACTCAACTACTTTCACTGAGGAAACTAGAAGTAAATAATGTGTTACTTCACTGCAAATAGCCAACAAAATGTTGACCTACAATAGAACCAAAACTATATGATTTCTTATTTTCTTTTCTTTCCTTGGGATATATAATCATAATAAGCCATCATCATTGTAGCATGAATACTATATATAACTTTTTTTTTTTTAATGTCCTAAATTTGAATCTCAATCAAGAGATTTGCTAAATCGAAGGGGGAAGAACCAACCCTCCCCCCTTCCCAAGTTCTTTCCTAACTAAATTCTTTCATTTCTTCTTTGTTCCCTTATCTCCGTTCTCAAATGTAACCAGTGGCACTCATTCCCGATGGTGAAAAGGTCGAATGGTTCAAAATTTTTAGCTAGAGGAGATAGAGAGTTTTAGGGAGGAAGGAGAGGGGCTTTGGATGGCAAGAGCTTAACCATGGCAGCTCCGCCATTGTCGGAGTCAGTGAAAGAGGAAGTAAGTTGAGGGCTCAGTTTTGGTTTGATTAGAGACGATGAAGGGGTTTAAAAAGAAAATTTTTAGAGAAGAAAACAGGGGATAAGGCCAACCATTTGCTCGATACAGTAGATCAAAATGGCCACCACCTATTTTGCACTGGCCTCTTCTTGCTCGCATTGGCCATCATTGCATGAATGGTATGAGATCGGGTAGGGGATCACGCCTTCCTTATTCTGATCCCTAATCTTTTTTTTGGTTTTGGACTGAAGTCGGCTGGGATTGTCGACTTGGGCTCAGAAAGGTTCCAAAAAAAGGCTGGATTTCATACAAAGTTTGAAGGATATAATGTTAACTATAAACAAATTTTAATAATTTAGCCAATCAAGTAGTAATGCAAAAGAATATGGCTAACATATTTCAAAGCCACTTTTCCATATGTAGAAGAATATGGATAAATTATTTTTATATCTAAATATTATTTGAAAAGTATTTATCTGAAAAAAATATAGTTTTCTAGGTAAATTTATTTATCACAAAAGAATGACCCTGAAATGAATTAGATCAACTTGAGGACAAACCTTAACCGAACCCAAACCACTGGCTTTGTAAACTAAATTTGGGATGGGTCAAGTTGATTTAGTTAGGTTGAGCTAGTTTGTACCATATCAATTGGACTAAATTAGGTTAACTTAAAACTTTAAGATAAGAAAATTAAAGACTAGGGGCATTTTTATTTAATTAATATTTGTTGCATCGAGACTTCAAACTTATAACTTTCAATGATACCCTTGTATATAGTTTAATAAGATCAAACATGTATATGAAGGATTTATTTATTTATATATCAATTCAGATTAGATCTAGTTGAATCAAGTTCAAATCAGGCTGAAGGTCAACATTAACCTAATCATGCTTGGGTTGAAAATTTTAAGCCTAAATCCGACTCAAGTTTATAGAATCTTAACCCAACTTGAAAAGATTCGGTAGGTGGGTTGAGCCCAACCGAAGGTGCACTTTTTGTGTTTATGATCCAAATCCTCGGATATGTCTCTTGAAAATATCTTTGAAAGAGAGATCTTTATGAAATACAAAAATTTATTCATTTAAACAAATATAAGATATTCTAAAATATAAAAATAAAATGGATTTCACTATTTAAAGATAAAAAATATTTATGAATCCAAATATGTTTCTTTTTTCCACTTTTTTTGGATGAAGAAAGGGATAGAGGGGATAAATCCGGTGTAGCTATCCCTGTAGGCCTCCATCCCACTAAGAAATGTTCGATTCACCCTACCGAAAAATATTCGATTCAAGATGCAAAATTTTTATAGCCTTTTTCTATCTAAGGGTGAGTATGTCAATTCTTGATCATGACCTATTGGTTATGAGGCAAGATCCGAACTAGCTAGGCTACTATCTTGGCAGTTCCCACATCTTTTAAGATGGTCAATATTAGATTCCGTGGTGTGTTATATATTATCCTATAAAAGTGCTTAGGTTTAATCATGAACATATTTATATTCCAAGGAAAGGGCACTAAGTTTTATTTCTTTAATTACTTTTTGGTAAAAAAAATAATAATAACAAACAATGGCTTACAAAACTAGGGATAGCTTTTACCAGAGCATCCTAAATCCCAAAATCCCAGGCTTACAAAATTTTCATATAATGTCACCTCATTACTTTAAGATGATAGATTTTTTTGGTTTTATCATCTATTAGATATACTAATATGTTTCGGGATGCGACAAGGTTAAGTTATGCACGTATCAAATAAAGAGAAAAAAAAAAAATGAAATCATTTTTTCATTGAAATTGTCTAACCTCCAAGAATTAGATATTATTTGGAAATATTATGACCTAGATAACAAAGTATTATTTTTTCGGTACAATTTAAGTGATATAGGTCGACATGTTGAACCATGTCAAAGGGGTATTACTGGTTATTGTTTTATGATTTGCAACTAACATATTTGGGGATGACTCCTCTTTTAATTCTTTTGAACTCAAGGTGTTTTTCTTAGAACCACGATGGCATAACCGGCCATTATTTCCTCCTCCTGCATTACTTCACCGAGTAATTCACTGTATATGTGAAATAGACGATCAATAGCTTCTCTACCAATATGGTGGCATAGCATTGACTCTTGTATAGCTCTTATGGCCATTGCCAAAGCCACTCCATCCTTTTTAGCATCTCCACTGCCGACTTTGTCTTTAAATATGTCTAAGTATTCAACCATAAAAGAGCCTTCCCTCATCACTTCATCTTCTATTTCCTTTAGAGATGGAGCATAGAATGGAGCATTATATAATTCTAGATCTTCTCCTCCAATTTCTCCCTGCATATTAGAAGAAAACAAAATTATGATTTGTTGGCTTCGAATGCTACCAATTCTATTTGCTTACGGCAATATAGTAGGAACAAAGTTTTAGTTAGTAAGAAGTATTGTATTGAATATAATTTCCAGGACGACATCATCCATTTCATTACCAAGTAGATTTGTTATAGACTCAACTACTTTCACTGAGAAAACTAGAAGTAAATAATGTGTTACTTCACTGCAAATAGCCAACAAAATGTTGACCTACAATAGAACCAAAACTATATGATTTCTTATTTTCTTTTCTTTCCTTGGGATATATAATCATAATAAGCCATCATCATTGTAGCATGAATGCTATATATAACTTTTTTTTTTTAATGTCCTAAATTTGAATCTCAATCAAGGGATTTGCTAAATCGAAGGGGAAGAACCAACCCTCCCCCTTCCCAAGTTCTTTCCTAACTAAATTCTTTCATTTCTTCTTTGTTCCCTTATTTCCGTTCTCAAATGTAACCAGTGGCACTCATTCCCGATGGTGAAAAGGTCGAATGGTTCAAATTTTTAGCTAGAGGAGATAGAGAGTTTTAGGGAGGAAGGAGAGGGGCTTTGGATGGCAAGAGCTTAACCATGGCAGCTCCGCCATTGTCGGAGTCAGTGAAAGAGGAAGTAAGTTGAGGGCTCAGTTTTGGTTTGATTAGAGACGATGAAGGGGTTTAAAAAGAAAATTTTTAGAGAAGAAAACAGGGGATAAGGCCAACCATTTGCTCGATACAGTAGATCAAAATGGCCACCACCTATTTTGCACTGGCCTCTTCTTGCTCGCATTGGCCATCATTGCATGAATGGTATGAGATCGGGTAGGGGATCACGCATTCCTTATTCTGATCCCCAATCTTTTTTTGGTTTTGGACTGAAGTCGGCTGGGATTGTCGACTTGGGCTCAGAAAGGTTCCAAAAAAAGGCTGGATTTCATACAAAGTTTGAAGGATATCATGGAAACTATAAACAAATTTTAATAATTTAGCCAATAAAGTAGTAATGCAAAAGAATATGGCTAACATATTTCAAAGCCACTTTTCCATATGTAGAAGAATATGGATAAATTATTTTTATATCTAAATATTATTTGAAAAGTATTTATCTGAAAAAAATATAGTTTTCTAGGTAAATTTATTTATCACAAAAGAATGACCCTGAAATGAATTAGATCAACTTGAGGACAAACCTTAACCGAACCCAAACCACTGGCTTTGTAAACTAAATTTGGGATGGGTCAAGTTGATTTAGTTAGGTTGAGCTAGTTTGTACCATATCAATTGGACTAAATTAAGTTAACTTAAAACTTTAAGATAAGAAAATTAAAGACTAGGGGCATTTTTATTTAATTAATATTTGTTGCATCGAGACTTCAAACTTATAACTTTCAATGATACCCTTGTATATAGTTTAATAAGATCAAACATGTATATGAAGGATTTATTTATTTATATATCAATTCAGATTAGATCTAGTTGAATCAAGTTCAAATCAGGCTGAAGGTCAACATTAACCTAATCATGCTTGGGTTGAAAATTTTAAGCCTAAATCCGACTCAAGTTTATAGAATCTTAACCCAACTTGAAAAGATTCGGTAGGTGGGTTGAGCCCAACCGAAGGTGCACTTTTTGTGTTTATGATCCAAATCCTCGGATATGTCTCTTGAAAATATCTTTGAAAGAGAGATCTTTATGAAATACAAAAATTTATTCATTTAAACAAATATAAGATATTCTAAAATATAAAAATAAAATGGATTTCACTATTTAAAGATAAAAAATATTTATGAATCCAAATATGTTTCTTTTTTCCACTTTTTTTTGGATGAAGAAAGGGATAGAGGGGATAAATCCGGTGTAGCTATCCCTGTAGGCCTCCATCCCACTAAGAAATGTTCGATTCACCCTACCGAAAAATATTCGATTCAAGATGCAAAATTTTTATAGCCTTTTTCTATCTAAGGTGAGTATGTCAATTCTTGATCATGACCTATTGGTTATGAGGCAAGATCCGAACCAGCTAGGCTACTATCTTGGCAGTTCCCACATCTTTTAAGATGGTCAATATTAGATTCCGTGGTGTGTTATATATTATACTATAAAAGTGCTTAGGTTTAATCATGAACATATTTATATTCCAAGGAAAGGGCACTAAGTTTTATTTCTTTAATTACTTTTTGGTAAAAAAAAATAATAATAACAAACAATGGCTTACAAAACTAGGGATAGCTTTTACCAGAACATCCTAAATCCCAAAATCCCAGGCTTACAAAATTTTCATATAATGTCACCTCATTACTTTAAGATGATAGATTTTTTTGGTTTTATCATCTATTAGATATACTAATATGTTTCGGGATGCGACAAGGTTAAGTTATGCAGGTATCAAATAAAGAAAAAAAAAAAAAATGAAATCATTTTTTCATTGAAATTGTCTAACCTCCAAGAATTAGATATTATTTGGAAATATTATGACCTAGATAACAAAGTATTATTTTTTCGGTACAATTTAAGTGATATAGGTCGACATGTTGAACCATGTCAAAGGGGTATTACTGGTTATTGTTTTATGATTTGCAACTAACATATTTGGGGATGACTCCTCTTTTAATTCTTTTGAACTCAAGGTGTTTTTCTTAGAACCACGATGGCATAACCGGCCATTATTTCCTCCTCCTGCATTACTTCACCGAGTAATTCACTGTATATGTGAAATAGACGATCAATAGCTTCTCTACCAATATGGTGGCATAGCATTGACTCTTGTATAGCTCTTATGGCCATTGCCAAAGCCACTCCATCCTTTTTAGCATCTCCACTGCCGACTTTGTCTTTAAATATGTCTAAGTATTCAACCATAAAAGAGCCTTCCCTCATCACTTCATCTTCTATTTCCTTTAGAGATGGAGCATAGAATGGAGCATTATATAATTCTAGATCTTCTCCTCCAATTTCTTCCTGCATATTAGAAGAAAACAAAATTATGATTTGTTGGCTTCGAATGCTACCAATTCTATTTGCTTACGGCAATATAGTAGGAACAAAGTTTTAGTTAGTAAGAAGTATTGTATTGAATATAATTTCCAGGACGACATCACCCATTTCATTACCAAGTAGATTTGTTATAGACTCAACTACTTTCACTGAGGAAACTAGAAGTAAATAATGTGTTACTTCACTGCAAATAGCCAACAAAATGTTGACCTACAATAGAACCAAAACTATATGATTTCTTATTTTCTTTTCTTTCCTTGGGATATATAATCATAATAAGCCATCATCATTGTAGCATGAATACTATATATAACTTTTTTTTTTTTAATGTCCTAAATTTGAATCTCAATCAAGAGATTTGCTAAATCGAAGGGGGAAGAACCAACCCTCCCCCCTTCCCAAGTTCTTTCCTAACTAAATTCTTTCATTTCTTCTTTGTTCCCTTATCTCCGTTCTCAAATGTAACCAGTGGCACTCATTCCCGATGGTGAAAAGGTCGAATGGTTCAAAATTTTTAGCTAGAGGAGATAGAGAGTTTTAGGGAGGAAGGAGAGGGGCTTTGGATGGCAAGAGCTTAACCATGGCAGCTCCGCCATTGTCGGAGTCAGTGAAAGAGGAAGTAAGTTGAGGGCTCAGTTTGGTTTGATTAGAGACGATGAAGGGGTTTAAAAAGAAAATTTTTAGAGAAGAAAACAGGGGATAAGGCCAACCATTTGCTCGATACAGTAGATCAAAATGGCCACCACCTATTTTGCACTGGCCTCTTCTTGCTCGCATTGGCCATCATTGCATGAATGGTATGAGATCGGGTAGGGGATCACGCCTTCCTTATTCTGATCCCTAATCTTTTTTTTGGTTTTGGACTGAAGTCGGCTGGGATTGTCGACTTGGGCTCAGAAAGGTTCCAAAAAAGGCTGGATTTCATACAAAGTTTGAAGGATATAATGTTAACTATAAACAAATTTTAATAATTTAGCCAATCAAGTAGTAATGCAAAAGAATATGGCTAACATATTTCAAAGCCACTTTTCCATATGTAGAAGAATATGGATAAATTATTTTTATATCTAAATATTATTTGAAAAGTATTTATCTGAAAAAAATATAGTTTTCTAGGTAAATTTATTTATCACAAAAGAATGACCCTGAAATGAATTAGATCAACTTGAGGACAAACCTTAACCGAACCCAAACCACTGGCTTTGTAAACTAAATTTGGGATGGGTCAAGTTGATTTAGTTAGGTTGAGCTAGTTTGTACCATATCAATTGGACTAAATTAGGTTAACTTAAAACTTTAAGATAAGAAAATTAAAGACTAGGGGCATTTTTATTTAATTAATATTTGTTGCATCGAGACTTCAAACTTATAACTTTCAATGATACCCTTGTATATAGTTTAATAAGATCAAACATGTATATGAAGGATTTATTTATTTATATATCAATTCAGATTAGATCTAGTTGAATCAAGTTCAAATCAGGCTGAAGGTCAACATTAACCTAATCATGCTTGGGTTGAAAATTTTAAGCCTAAATCCGACTCAAGTTTATAGAATCTTAACCCAACTTGAAAAGATTCGGTAGGTGGGTTGAGCCCAACCGAAGGTGCACTTTTTGTGTTTATGATCCAAATCCTCGGATATGTCTCTTGAAAATATCTTTGAAAGAGAGATCTTTATGAAATACAAAAATTTATTCATTTAAACAAATATAAGATATTCTAAAATATAAAAATAAAATGGATTTCACTATTTAAAGATAAAAAATATTTATGAATCCAATATGTTTCTTTTTTCCACTTTTTTTGGATGAAGAAAGGGATAGAGGGGATAAATCCGGTGTAGCTATCCCTGTAGGCCTCCATCCCACTAAGAAATGTTCGATTCACCCTACCGAAAAATATTCGATTCAAGATGCAAAATTTTTATAGCCTTTTTCTATCTAAGGGTGAGTATGTCAATTCTTGATCATGACCTATTGGTTATGAGGCAAGATCCGAACTAGCTAGGCTACTATCTTGGCAGTTCCCACATCTTTTAAGATGGTCAATATTAGATTCCGTGGTGTGTTATATATTATCCTATAAAAGTGCTTAGGTTTAATCATGAACATATTTATATTCCAAGGAAAGGGCACTAAGTTTTATTTCTTTAATTACTTTTTGGTAAAAAAAAATAATAATAACAAACAATGGCTTACAAAACTAGGGATAGCTTTTACCAGAGCATCCTAAATCCCAAATCCCAGGCTTACAAAATTTTCATATAATGTCACCTCATTACTTTAAGATGATAGATTTTTTTGGTTTTATCATCTATTAGATATACTAATATGTTTCGGGATGCGACAAGGTTAAGTTATGCACGTATCAAATAAAGAAAAAAAAAAAAAATGAAATCATTTTTTCATTGAAATTGTCTAACCTCCAAGAATTAGATATTATTTGGAAATATTATGACCTAGATAACAAAGTATTATTTTTTCGGTACAATTTAAGTGATATAGGTCGACATGTTGAACCATGTCAAAGGGGTATTACTGGTTATTGTTTTATGATTTGCAACTAACATATTTGGGGATGACTCCTCTTTTAATTCTTTTGAACTCAAGGTGTTTTTCTTAGAACCACGATGGCATAACCGGCCATTATTTCCTCCTCCTGCATTACTTCACCGAGTAATTCACTGTATATGTGAAATAGACGATCAATAGCTTCTCTACCAATATGGTGGCATAGCATTGACTCTTGTATAGCTCTTATGGCCATTGCCAAAGCCACTCCATCCTTTTTAGCATCTCCACTGCCGACTTTGTCTTTAAATATGTCTAAGTATTCAACCATAAAAGAGCCTTCCCTCATCACTTCATCTTCTATTTCCTTTAGAGATGGAGCATAGAATGGAGCATTATATAATTCTAGATCTTCTCCTCCAATTTCTCCCTGCATATTAGAAGAAAACAAAATTATGATTTGTTGGCTTCGAATGCTACCAATTCTATTTGCTTACGGCAATATAGTAGGAACAAAGTTTTAGTTAGTAAGAAGTATTGTATTGAATATAATTTCCAGGACGACATCATCCATTTCATTACCAAGTAGATTTGTTATAGACTCAACTACTTTCACTGAGAAAACTAGAAGTAAATAATGTGTTACTTCACTGCAAATAGCCAACAAAATGTTGACCTACAATAGAACCAAAACTATATGATTTCTTATTTTTCTTTTCTTTCCTTGGGATATATAATCATAATAAGCCATCATCATTGTAGCATGAATGCTATATATAACTTTTTTTTTTTAATGTCCTAAATTTGAATCTCAATCAAGGGATTTGCTAAATCGAAGGGGGAAGAACCAACCCTCCCCCCTTCCCAAGTTCTTTCCTAACTAAATTCTTTCATTTCTTCTTTGTTCCCTTATCTCCGTTCTCAAATGTAACCAGTGGCACTCATTCCCGATGGTGAAAAGGTCGAATGGTTCAAATTTTTAGCTAGAGGAGATAGAGAGTTTTAGGGAGGAAGGAGAGGGGCTTTGGATGGCAAGAGCTTAACCATGGCAGCTCCGCCATTGTCGAAGTCAGTGAAAGAGGAAGTAAGTTGAGGGCTCAGTTTTGGTTTGATTAGAGACGATGAAGGGGTTTAAAAAGAAAATTTTTAGAGAAGAAAACAGGGGATAAGGCCAACCATTTGCTCGATACAGTAGATCAAAATGGCCACCACCTATTTTGCACTGGCCTCTTCTTGCTCGCATTGGCCATCATTGCATGAATGGTATGAGATCGGGTAGGGGATCACGCATTCCTTATTCTGATCCCCAATCTTTTTTTTGGTTTGGACTGAAGTCGGCTGGGATTGTCGACTTGGGCTCAGAAAGGTTCCAAAAAAAGGCTGGATTTCATACAAAGTTTGAAGGATATCATGGAAACTATAAACAAATTTTAATAATTTAGCCAATAAAGTAGTAATGCAAAAGAATATGGCTAACATATTTCAAAGCCACTTTTCCATATGTAGAAGAATATGGATAAATTATTTTTATATCTAAATATTATTTGAAAAGTATTTATCTGAAAAAAATATAGTTTTCTAGGTAAATTTATTTATCACAAAAGAATGACTCTGAAATGAATTAGATCAACTTGAGGACAAACCTTAACCGAACCCAAACCACTGGCTTTGTAAACTAAATTTGGGATGGGTCAAGTTGATTTAGTTAGGTTGAGCTAGTTTGTACCATATCAATTGGACTAAATTAAGTTAACTTAAAACTTTAAGATAAGAAAATTAAAGACTAGGGGCATTTTTATTTAATTAATATTTGTTGCATCGAGACTTCAAACTTATAACTTTCAATGATACCCTTGTATATAGTTTAATAAGATCAAACATGTATATGAAGGATTTATTTATTTATATATCAATTCAGATTAGATCTAGTTGAATCAAGTTCAAATCAGGCTGAAGGTCAACATTAACCTAATCATGCTTGGGTTGAAAATTTTAAGCCTAAATCCGACTCAAGTTTATAGAATCTTAACCCAACTTGAAAAGATTCGGTAGGTGGGTTGAGCCCAATCGAAGGTGCACTTTTTGTGTTTATGATCCAAATCCTCGGATATGTCTCTTGAAAATATCTTTGAAAGAGAGATCTTTATGAAATACAAAAATTTATTCATTTAAACAAATATAAGATATTCTAAAATATAAAAATAAAATGGATTTCACTTTTTAAAGATAAAAAATATTTATGAATCCAAATATGTTTCTTTTTTCCACTTTTTTTTGGATGAAGAAAGGGATAGAGGGGATAAATCCGGTGTAGCTATCCCTGTAGGCCTCCATCCCACTAAGAAATGTTCGATTCACCCTACCGAAAAATATTCGATTCAAGATGCAAAATTTTTATAGCCTTTTTCTATCTAAGGGTGAGTATGTCAATTCTTGATCATGACCTATTGGTTATGAGGCAAGATCCGAACCAGCTAGGCTACTATCTTGGCAGTTCCCACATCTTTTAAGATGGTCAATATTAGATTCCATGGTGTGTTATATATTATCCTATAAAGTGCTTAGGTTTAATCATGAACATATTATATTCCAAGGAAAGGGCACTAAGTTTTATTTCTTTAATTACTTTTTGGTAAAAAAAATAATAATAACAAACAATGGCTTACAAAACTAGGGATAGCTTTTACTAGGACATCCTAAATCCCAAAATCCCAGGCTTATAAAATTTTCATATAATGTCACCTCATTACTTTAAGATGATAGATTTTTTTGGTTTTATCATCTATTAGATATACTAATATGTTTCGGGATGCGACAAGGTTAAGTTATGCACGTATCAAATAAAGAGAAAAAAAAAAAAATGAAATCATTTTTTTCATTGAAATTGTCTAACCTCCAAGAATTAGATATTATTTGGAAATATTATGACCTAGATAACAAAGTATTATTTTTTCGGTACAATTTAAGTGATATAGGTCGACATGTTGAACCATGTCAAAGGGGTATTACTTGTTATTGTTTTATGATTTGCAACTAACATATTTGGGGATGACTCCTCTTTTAATTCTTTTGAACTCAAGGTGTTTTTCTTAGAACCACGATGGCATAACCGGCCATTATTTCCTCCTCCTGCATTACTTCACCGAGTAATTCACTGTATATGTGAAATAGACGATCAATAGCTTCTCTACCAATATGGTGGCATAGCATTGACTCTTGTATATTTCTTATGGCCATTGCCAAAGCCACTCCATCCTTTTAGCATCTCCACTGCCGACTTTGTCTTTAAATATGTCTAAGTATTCAACCATAAAAGAGCCTTCCCTCATCACTTCATCTTCTATTTCCTTTAGAGATGGAGCATAGAATGGAGCATTATATAATTCTAGATCTTCTCCTCCAATTTCTCCCTGCATATTAGAAGAAAACAAAATTATGATTTGTTGGCTTCGAATGCTACCAATTCTATTTGCTTATGGCAATATAGTAGGAACAAAGTTTTAGTTAGTAAGAAGTATTGTATTGAATATAATTTCCAGGACGACATCACCCATTTCATTACCAAGTAGATTTGTTATAGACTCAACTACTTTTACTGAGGAAACTAGAAGTAAATAATGTGTTACTTCACTGCAAATAGCCAACAAAATGTTGACCTACAATAGAACCAAAACTATATGATTTCTTATTTTTTTTCTTTCCTTGGGATATATAATCATAATAAGCCATCATCATTGTAGCATGAATACTATATATAACTTTTTTTTTTTTAATGTCCTAAATTTGAATCTCAATCAAGGGATTTGCTAAATCGAAGGGGGAAGAACCAACCCTCCCCCCTTCCCAAGTTCTTTCCTAACTAAATTCTTTCATTTCTTCTTTGTTCCCTTATCTCCGTTCTCAAATGTAACCAGTGGCACTCATTCCCGATGGTGAAAAGGTCGAATGGTTCAAAATTTTTAGCTAGAGGAGATAGAGAGTTTTAGGGAGGAAGGAGAGGGGCTTTGGATGGCAAGAGCTTAACCATGGCAGCTCCGCCATTGTCGGAGTCAGTGAAAGAGGAAGTAAGTTGAGGGCTCAGTTTTGGTTTGATTAGAGACGATGAAGGGGTTTAAAAAGAAATTTTTAGAGAAGAAAACAGGGGATAAGGCCAACCATTTGCTCGATACAGTAGATCAAAATGGCCACCACCTATTTTGCACTGGCCTCTTCTTGCTCGCATTGGCCATCATTGCATGAATGGTATGAGATCGGGTAGGGGATCACGCCTTCCTTATTCTGATCCCCAATCTTTTTTTGGTTTTGGACTGAAGTCGGCTGGGATTGTCGACTTGGGCTCAGAAAGGTTCCAAAAAAAGGCTGGATTTCATACAAAGTTTGAAGGATATCATGGAAACTATAAACAAATTTTAATAATTTAGCCAATAAAGTAGTAATGCAAAAGAATATGGCTAACATATTTCAAAGCCACTTTTCCATATATAGAAGAATATGGATAAATTATTTTTATATCTAAATATTATTTGAAAAGTATTTATCTGAAAAAAATATAGTTTTCTAGGTAAATTTATTTATCACAAAAGAATGACCCTGAAATGAATTAGATCAACTTGAGGACAAACCTTAACCGAACCCAAACCACTGGCTTTGTAAACTAAATTTGGGATGGGTCAAGTTGATTTAGTTAGGTTGAGCTAGTTTGTACCATATCAATTGGACTAAATTAAGTTAACTTAAAACTTTAAGATAAGAAAATTAAAGACTAGGGGCATTTTTATTTAATTAATATTTGTTGCATCGAGACTTCAAACTTATAACTTTCAATGATATCCTTGTATATAGTTTAATAAGATCAAACATGTATATGAAGGATTTATTTATTTATATATCAATTCAGATTAGATCTAGTTGAATCAAGTTCAAATCAGGCTGAAGGTCAACATTAACCTAATCATGCTTGGGTTGAAAATTTTAAGCCTAAATCCGACTCAAGTTTATAGAATCTTAACCCAACTTGAAAAGATTCGGTAGGTGGGTTGAGCCCAACCGAAGGTGCACTTTTTGTGTTTATGATCCAAATCCTCGGATATGTCTCTTGAAAATATCTTTGAAAGAGAGATCTTTATGAAGTACAAAATTTATTCATTTAAACAAATATAAGATATTCTAAAATATAAAAATAAAATGGATTTCACTATTTAAAGATAAAAATATTTATGAATCCAAATATGTTTCTTTTTTCCACTTTTTTTGGATGAAGAAAGGGATAGAGGGGATAAATCCGGTGTAGCTATCCCTGTAGGCCTCCATCCCACTAAGAAATGTTCGATTCACCCTACCGAAAAATATTCGATTCAAGATGCAAAATTTTTATAGCCTTTTTCTATCTAAGGGTGAGTATGTCAATTCTTGATCATGACCTATTGGTTATGAGGCAAGATCCGAACCAGCTAGGCTACTATCTTGGCAGTTCCCACATCTTTTAAGATGGTCAATATTAGATTCCGTGGTGTGTTATATATTATCCTATAAAAGTGCTTAGGTTTAATCATGAACATATTTATATTCCAAGGAAAGGGCACTAAGTTTTATTTCTTAATTACTTTTTGGTAAAAAAAAATAATAATAACAAACAATGGCTTACAAAACTAGGGATAGCTTTTACCAGAACATCCTAAATCCCAAAATCCCAGGCTTATAAAATTTTCATATAATGTCACCTCATTACTTAAGATGATAGATTTTTTTGGTTTTATCATCTATTAGATATACTAATATGTTTCGGGATGCGACAAGGTTAAGTTATGCACGTATCAAATAAAGAGAAAAAAAAAAAAATGAAATCATTTTTTCATTGAAATTGTCTAACCTCCAAGAATTAGATATTATTTGGAAATATTATGACCTAGATAACAAAGTATTATTTTTTCGGTACAATTTAAGTGATATAGGTCGACATGTTGAACCATGTCAAAGGGGTATTACTGGTTATTGTTTTATGATTTGCAACTAACATATTTGGGGATGACTCCTCTTTTAATTCTTTTGAACTCAAGGTGTTTTTCTTAGAACCACGATGGCATAACGGCCATTATTTCCTCCTCCTGCATTACTTCACCGAGTAATTCACTGTATATGTGAAATAGACGATCAATAGCTTCTCTATCAATATGGTGGCATAGCATTGACTCTTGTATAGCTCTTATGGCCATTGCCAAAGCCACTCCATCCTTTTTAGCATCTCCACTGCCGACTTTGTCTTTAAATATGTCTAAGTATTCAACCATAAAAGAGCCTTCCCTCATCACTTCATCTTCTATTTCCTTTAGAGATGGAGCATAGAATGGAGCATTATATAATTCTAGATCTTCTCCTCCAATTTCTTCCCGCATATTAGAAGAAAACAAAATTATGATTTGTTGGCTTCGAATGCTACCAATTCTATTGCTTACGGCAATATAGTAGGAACAAAGTTTTAGTTAGTAAGAAGTATTGTATTGAATATAATTTCTAGGACGACATCATCCATTCATTACCAAGTAGATTTGTTATAGACTTAACTACTTTCACTGAGAAAACTAGAAGTAAATAATGTGTTACTTCACTGCAAATAGCCAACAAAATGTTGACCTACAATCGAACCAAACTATATGATTTCTTATTTTCTTTTCTTTCCTTGGGATATATAATCATAATAAGCCATCATCATTGTAGCATGAATACTATATATAACTTTTTTTTTTTAATGTCCTAAATTGAATCTCAATCAAGGGATTTGCTAAATCGAAGGGGGAAGAACCAACCCTCCCCCTTCCCAAGTTCTTTCCTAACTAAATTCTTTCATTTCTTCTTTGTTCCCTTATCTCCGTTCTCAAATGTCTCTCCATCCCTCCATTCTATCCTCTCTTTGTTTCCAAACCTTAGAAGAAGCTTGCCTTCTCCTCCATGATCTCTATTGGCCTTTGCGTTGTTCCCAATATGTAATGGCCTAGAACCTACTTCTTCATGCTCTAACATAAAATTCGATCATCATAATTTTTTTGCCCTCTCTCTTTTTTTTTTTTTGAGAAACAACACCACTATGGTTTCATTTGGTAGGCGGTAATCTATCCAGATTATCGGTAATTTTAAACTGGACTCACTAAATAAATATGTTTGATATTTTTTAAGTGGTAATCTATCTTGTAGTGGTAATCCAGATTACCTTTCATGTGGCAATCCGGATTATCTCAGGAAGAGATAGCTATCTAGATTACTGAAGATATGATAATATAGAATTTTTTAAAAATAATTTGCCCCCTTCCCTTCTCTTCTTCGTTGAGAACGAAACCAGAGCCGTCCTCCCTCTCCACCTTCATCCATCTTCCTAGCCTCTCCTCGCCCCGCCTCCACCTCACTGTTGGCTCCTCTCTTGTGCCTCATCTTGCCAGTGAGGTGCCATCATGTCATCTTTGAGAAGATCGCCGTCGTTCAAGCCGTTGATGGCGAGAGGTATGATTTATTTTTTTCTGTAAACCCTCATCCTTCTCCTCCGATGCAACCTCACTGTCGGCTCGTCCTCCTCCTCATCTCTCTTAGGTTATCTTCTACTCCAGCCTCTCTTCTGCTTCAACGACTGGTTCCCTCTGGACCTTCCACCGGCAAAGCCAGGTTCGATGGCGACCAAGGCGGTGCCGCGGCATCATCCTCGGCAGGTGAGTAAACCTCCTTTGCCTTCCTCTGATCCTGGTGTGGGTTCGTCATCGGCCTGTCAGCCTGTGGAAGTGAATTTTTGTAGGACCCATCGAAGGGGGGCACTACACCTCAAGCCACCCTACTCCCAGTGTTGACGGTGGTCGATGAAAGGTTGGTGGCCGGAGGTACCTTCACTAGGTTGTGGTTCTCCGAGGTCTTTGGCCGGGTCATGTCGGGGTGCCAGTGGCGGCAGCAGGTGCTCGGCCATCTAGAGAGGAGGGTGTTGCCCGGGTTGTCGGTGGCGAGTGGCGAAGGGCCAGAGGTTGGGGGTGTTGAAAATTAAACTTGATTTTTATAATTTTAAAGATATTGATTATGAAATTTGGATAGTAAATAGAGTAATTTATTTTTTAAAATATTAAAAATCAAGAGTTATGAAAAATATTAAGAGATATATAATCTACTAAGAGTTATGATACGAGTTATATAGTGTTATTAGAGTTTAATTTTTCTCTTTAATATGAGTGCATAGAAATATATTTTGAAGCCTATAAAAAGGATTGAATTTGTCAATTCTATGACAAGTGAATATGATAAAAAGCTTTTAGTTTTATTTAATTCCTCCTCCTCTATTTTTAGTTAAGCCTACCACTCTTCTACAAAATTGCCAACAAATTCTGGTATACTCCTAGCCTCCACCTAAAATATTCACAATACTATTCCTATGGCTTCCAGTTTTACACAAATCCAAGTACCCAAACTTCTCAAGGATAATTTTGAGAATTGGTGTATACAAATGAAGGCTCTACTTGGATCCCTTGATTGTTGGGAGATAGTAGAGAAAGGCTTCATGGAGCCGGAGATACCGAAGAGAGAAGCGGCCTTATCCAATGCACAAAAGTCTCAACTCAAGGAGGTAAGAAAAGGAGATAAGAGGGCACTTTATAATATCTATCAAGGGCTAGATGAAGCTGCATTCGAGATCATCTCAAGTGCCAAAGCATCAAAAGAGGCATGGGAACTTCTCTAAAAGACATTCCAAGGAGCTAAGAGGGTAAAGAAGATCCGCTTGCAAACTTTAAGAGGTGAATTTGAATCTTTACACATGAAGAGCTCCGAATCTATTTCTGAATATTTCTCAAGAGTTTTGTAGTTGTTAATCAACTTAAAAGAAGTGGAGAAGCACTAACGATGTTCGGGTTATGGAGAAAATTTTGCGGTCTTTGCATCCAAAATTTAATTATGTTGTTGTAGCAATCGAAGAAGCCAAATATCTTGAGGATCTCACAGTGGAGGAGCTCATGAGTTCATTACAAGCCCATGAACAACTTATCAACCGAGGAGAGGAGAAGCCTGTGGATTAAGTTCTCCAAACAAAGCTTACATTGCAAGAGAAAGGAGAATCTAGAAGAGGAAGAACTTATCAAAGAGGATGAGGATGTGGCCAAAGCGGAAGAGAAGGAATATTATTTCAGCATAGAACTCAACAAGGAAGAAGTAGAGGACAAGATAATACAGAAGATCAAGCACCATCTCAAAGAGGTCGAGGAAAGATATGTAAGACCTAACACACAATGCTATACTTGCAAAAAGTATGGGCATTACGGTTCATATTGTTGGTATAATTTTGCTAACAAGAATGTTGAGAATGTGAATTGCATTGATAAGGAAGAAAGTAGTGAAGAACCAACATTTTGCTCTCTTATGATGATATTGGAGGAAATGAAGAAAGAATGTGGCTTCTTGACACCGGTGCTAGCAACTATATGTGTGGAAGGAAAGATCTATCTGTGGACTTGAAAGAAGATCACATGGAAAATGTCACATTGGAGATCTATCTAAAGATCCTGTCAAGGGAAAAGGTAAAATACTCATCAAACTCAAAATGGAGAACAATAATATATTTTAGATGTTTATTTTGTTCTTGATATGAAGAATAATATTTTGAGTTTGGATCAATTATTGGAGAAGGGTTATGATATTCATTTGAAAGATATGGGTCTCTCAATTCGTGACAAAAATAATAGATTGATTACTCATATTAATATGTCAAAGAATAGAATCTTTTCATTATCTTGCATGTTGATCAAAGGAGATGTTTTAAAGCCGAAGTGACAAACTTATGGCATCTTAGATTTGGACACTTGAATTTTGATGGACTAAAATTTTTGTCCAAGAACAAGATGGTGGCAGGTCTTCCATCCATTGAAGGAGAAAGTAAAACATGTGAAGGTTGCATCCTTGGAAAGCAACAATGGAAAAGCTTCAAAGGTGGCAAATCAAAGAGGATAACCCAGGGACTCCAACTTGTGCACACTGATATCTGCAGGCCTATACAACCCACATCACATAGAGAAAATAGGTACTTTCTTACCTTTAAGGATGACTATAGTGGAAAGACTTTGATATATTTTTTGAAAGAGAAAAGAGAAGTTTTAAAAAATTAAAGAGTTCAAAAGTTTAGTAGAGAAACAAAGTAGAAAATACATTAAAGAGTTAAGATCAGATGGTGGAGAAGAGTACATATCACATGAATTTCAAAGGTTTTTAAAAGAACATGGCATAAATCATCAAAGAACCATGCCTTATTCATCTCAACAAAATGAAGTATCTGAAAGGAAAATAGAATAATTTTGAATATGGTCCGTTGCATGCCTAAAGAGAAAAATATTCCAAAAAAAATTGGGGAGGTACCGTGGCTTGTGCTATTTATTTGTTGAACAGGTTCTATGCAAAGAGACTTCACAATAAGACACCAGAAGATGTATGGAGCTCCACAAGACCAAATATAAATCACTTAAGGATCTTTGGAAGTATAGCTTATGCTAGGATCCCTGAAGAGAAGAGAACAAAGCTTGAAGACAAAGGTGAGAAATGTATTTTTTTGGGCTATTCTCAAAGTGGCTACAAGTTGTATAATCCTATCAGCAAGAAGATAGTATTGTTAAGAGATGTAGTGTTTGTTGAAGAATCATCTTGGAATTGGAATGAAGAAGTCACTATCCCAAAACAAGTTGTTGAAGAAGGACAAAGTATATCCCCAACTCATATGGAGACACCACTACAAACACCGGCAAGTGATTCTCAATGGAAAGCCAAAGCTCAACTCGAAAGAAGACTTTAATATGTTTTATCTATTTTCATTCCAATGAAGAAGACTTTATATGTTTTATCTATTTTCAGGATTTGATCTAGTTTCTTTTCAAGAAGCCTAACAAGAACAAAAATGGAGAAAAGCCATGGATGAAGAGATTCAAGCCATTTAGAAAAATGGGACATGGGAGCTCACAACACTTCCAGAAAGCTATCAGGCTATTGGAGTGAAATGGATTTACAAAACCAAAAGAAGTGCCCAAGGAGAAATGGAAAAATATAAAGCAAGACTTGTCGTCAAGGGCTATAAGCAATAACAAGGTATTAATTATAAAGAAGTATTTGCCCCTGTGGCTCGAATGGAGACGGTACGTCTTCTTATCTCCTTATCTTCTTCAAAGAAATGGAAGATTTATCAAATGGATGTCAAGTTTACCTTTTTGAATGGAAACTTAAATGAGGAGGTTTATGTGGAACAACCATTAGGATATATGAAGAAGAATCAAGAACATAAGGTTTATAAGCTAAGGAAGGCTCTTATGGCTTAAAGCAAGCACCAAGAGCTTGAAACATAATAATAGATAATTATTTCACAGAACATGATTTTTTAAAATGCCCGTATGAACACTCTTTATACATGAAGCTAATGGTGATGGGAGTGTGTTATTTGTATGCTTGTATGTGGATGATTTGGTCTTCACTGGGAATAATCTCAACATGATGAAGGAATTCAAGAAATCTATGGTAAAAGAATTTGAAATGACTGACATTGGTCTCATGGCATATTTCTTGGGCATTGAAGTAAAGCAAACAGGAGAAGGGATTTTTATATCTCAAGCTAATTATGCAAAGGAGATCTTGAAGAAGTTTGCAATGAAAGATTGTCATCCTGTGGATACTCCAGTTGAATGTGGAATCAAATTAACCAAGAAAGGTGATGAAAAAGCAATCAATTCAACATAGTACAAAGCATGGTGGGAAGCTTGAGATATCTCCTATGTACCCAACCAGACATTCTCTATGTAGTTAGTCTGATAGCCGCTATATGGATGCACCAAAAATATCGTACTTAAAGGTAATAAAGAGAATCATCAAATATATTAAAGGTACGGTCGACCTTGGCTTATTCTATTTATCTTCTAACAATTTGAACTTGGTTGGATATAGTGATAGTGATTGGGTTGGAGATTTGGATGATCGTAAAAGTACTACGGGCTTTGTTTTCTATCATAGTGGTACTGCATTCACTTGGAGTTCAAAGAAGCAACCTATTGTTATTCTTTCTATATGTGAAGTGGAGTAAGTTGCAACGGCGTCTTGTTCATATCATGCTCTATGGCTACAAAATTTGCTATATATTCTACAAGTTCCTCAACATGAAGCCACAAAGATCTACATCGACAACAAATCAACTATGCAATTGGGAAAGAATCCAGCATACTATGATCGAAGTAAGCATATTGATACAAGATTTCATTTCATTAGAGATTGCATTAAAGAAGAAGTTGCGAAACTACTCTATACAAGATCTGAAGACCAAGTTGCGGATATCTTCACCAAGCCATTAAAATCAAGTATCTTTCACAAGTTGAGAAGTGCACTTGGAGTTACATCTTTTGGAAAATCAAGTTTAAGGGGGGATGTTGGAAATTAAACTTGATTTTGAAATTTCAAAGGGTATTGGTTATGAATTTCGGATAGTAATTGGAGTAGTTTATTTTATGAAATACTAAAAGTCAAGAGTTATGAAAAATACTAAGAGACATGTAACCTACTAAGAGTTATGATAGGAGTTATATAGTGTTATTAGAGTCTTAATTTTGCCTTTTAAATGAGTGTGTAGAAGTATATTTTGAAGCCTATAAATAGGGTTGTAATTTGTCATTCTATGACAAGTGAATATGATAACAGGCTTTTAGTTTTATCTAATTCCTCATTCTCTATTTTTAGTTAAGCCTACCACTCTTCCACAAAATGCAATCCCTGGTGATAGAGGGTGCTTTGTTGGACGGCAAGGACACTATGGAGGTTGCCCGTGTTGGGGAGTCTGTTGGTGGGGGTTGTCTAGTAATCAAAGGGAGTAGTGGCCCGAAATGCAACTCTCCTATCAATGATTCATCATGAAAGTGTTGGTTTGGAACGCTCGGGATGGCCAAGCCCTCCTTTCATTCTACGTTCCGAGGGTGGATGTAGTTGCATAGCTAAATTTGTGTATCCGTCTCTGTCGATCCATTTGTCGAGCTAACATCTCGCTCAGGCCAAGTGGCAGTCTCCATCTTCTCGAGTATGTATGCTATTGACTCATCTCAGGTATAGTTGGGGGAGCCATTATTGTATGGCAGCTGGGTGCGGTTATTATTGATATTTTTCATAAATATACTAACAAGTTTATATCATCATTTTCAAAAAGAATTGTTGAACTAGATTTTGTCTGGGATTTATGCAAGCACTAATTATAAAAAATATAGAATTTTATGGAATGAGATATGTACTCTATTGGAGCAGGGCATTCCTACTCTGGTGGTTGAAGATTTTAATTGTATTGACAGCTCTTAGAAGAAGCAGGGAGGCATGCTCTTTATATATGGAGTTGAGGCTAGGAAGTTCAGAGGGTTTATTGAGAGAAATGATTTAGTAGATTTGGGCTTTGTCGGGTCTCGCTTCACTTGGTATAATAACCATCAAGATAGAGCAAGAGTGTGGGAGAGAATTGATACAGTGTTTGCCAGAGCTGATTGGATCTAGATGTACTCGAGATACTAGATTCATCATCTATTGAAAGTTGCCTTAATCATCGACTGGTTTTGATTACCACTAAGATATCTCCTTCACATTGAAGCCCTTTCTATTTTGAGAAGTTTTGGCTTGGTTACCCTTGTTCTTGGAGTATTGTTTGTGAGGTCTGGAAGATCCCAATTTGAGATAATGTGGATACCGAGTGACGAGGCGACTGGAGCTTCTGAAGCACCGGTTTTGCCAATGGAACTGTTAGGAGGTTGGGGACATTTTTCGGAGATTGGAGGCGATGGAGGTTGTGATCTCTGCCCTGCAGGACAGCGAGGATCAGCAGGATGAGCTGCCCAAGGAGGATTTGGTGGATCTCCGAGGTTGCTTTCTTCTCACCATTCTCTATTACGGTAGCAAGAGACGCTATAGAGATAGAAGTTGAGGTTACAGTGGATCAAGGAGGGAGATAGAACTACCAATTTTTTCATCAAGCTACTATCATCAGATGGATAGGAATCATATTTGGGCAGTTAGGGATAGTAGGGGTCAGTGGTTGGACAGTGAGGGAATATAAGGAATGTGTTTCTATCTTTTTTCAAATCTAAGTGGGCAACTGATGCTAGTGGTGATATTTCCTTCGCACTCTCAAACCCATGAGCCATATTACTGAGCAGGAGAACATGGATTCATCAAGTCAGTGTCGATTGAGGAGATTAGGATGACACTTTGGTCTATGGCTGAGGAGAAAGTCTCGAGACTTGATGGCTTCCCTCTTCTATTGTTTAGGAGATACTGACCTTATCTAGGCCGAGGTGGAAGAGACATTCAGAGAGTTCTTCTCTACTGGTGACATGCCTGCAGCCTGGATGTGGACCTTTATTACCTTGATCGCAAAGAAGCTGGATGCCATCGAGCCATGCCATTACTGTCCCATTAACTTATGTACCACCTTATATAATATTTGTGCAAGTTGATGGTTGAGTGGTTGAAGTCTGTCTTATCTCATCTAATTTATCCTGAGCAAGGAGCTTTTGTTGGAGGCTAGAGTATTATCGACAATGTAATGGTCACTCAGGAGTTTATGCATGATCTTCAGAAGGCCCAAGATAGGTGTTATCTTATGGCTATCATGTTGGATATGGAGCAAGCCTATGATCACATGACCTGGTCCTTTCTAGAGCGAGCATTATGCAATTTTGGCTTTCATGATAGATGGACTTAGTGAATTATTACCTGCATCTGATGCCCATCCTTCACATCCTCCTCGGCGGCGTGCCTTCGAACTTCTCATCTATGGGGATTCGCCAAGGTTGTCCCTTGTCACCCTATCTCTTTATTTGTTATGCTAATATTCTCTCCCATGTTTTATGGGTGGCGATGGGCAACTATGGTTTGGATCCCTATTTGTCAGCTCTAGGTGCTTTGCCTATCTTCCATTTATTGTTTGTAGATGGCTGCTTACTTATGGGCTAGGCGTCTGTCCAAATGTAGCAATTTTTTCTAGGATTATTGATTTATATTATCAGGCCTCAGGATAACAAGTGAATTTCCATAAATCTATTGTCCTCTTCAGCCTAAAATTGAAGCCCCAGCTCAGACATATGATCCGACAGGTGTTAGGGGTGGTGGAGCAGAAGAGGGTTTGGCACTATTTGGATATTCTCATGTCTAGCCAGAGATTGAGAAAGGGTTAACTATCTCAGTTTGGAGTGTGCCATTCAGAAGCGGTTCCAGGGGTTACATGCAAAAGCATTTTTTATGATGGTTAGAGTGATCCTGGTAAGATCCGTTCTTAGTTCTATGCTTGCTTTTCTTTTATCTAACACCTGGGTATCTAAGACTTCTTTGCTCAAATTGGAACAATTCTTTTGGTATTTTTTTTGGAGCTCCAACCAGGGGGGTCGAGGGGTGCACCTCCTAGCTTGGGAGGTACTGTGTCAGCCACTAAGAGATGGGGGGCTTGGGATTCAGTCCTTGACGGTCAGGAGGGAGGCCCTCCTTGCTAAATATGTGGTGAGATTTATTCTTTATTTTCATAGCATGTTGAGCTCCCTTATGAGGCTAAGTATGGTCCCTGGGTAGAGCTTGACGAGATCCAACCTTTGTGGAACTATTCATTCATGTGGAGAGAGATATGTGGCCAGGCATGGGAGGTTATGGTTCATATGCACTAGGTTATTGGATATGGGTATATTACCAATTTTTTTCATGATCCATGGATGTCTGGCCTTCCTTTGAGTAGGTAGCCTACTTTTGTTAGTATGGAGATTGAAGGATTGTCAAGATTTTAGAGTTACTACGCAGTGGGAGAGGTGAATGGTGCCATGATGTGGTGTCCCAGTCTTTCGACTCTGACCTTGCTAGCAGAGTGCTTTCTATTACTATCCCTACTCATACTATCCAACATTTGAGAGCATGGGGATCCTCCTGTGGGCAAAGGATGAGGTGAAGGATCTTTATTAATGTATTGTGAGCCATCAATTTGGAGGCTTGATGCAGCCTAGATTTGGAGGATGGGAGCACATCCGAGAATCAACTTGTTTCTTTGGAAGTGGCCTAAAGTCACCTCCCTACCAAGATTCTCTTGAGGGATAGGGGTATGCCTCTCCCTACAACTTGTCCATTGTGTGAGCATGAGGAGATGATTAACCATGCTCTCTTCTACTGCCTGAGAGCAGCGTAGATTTGGAGGTTGGCTGGTCTTTTTCTTGGTGTTGACCGGAGAGATGGCCCTACCCAACTTTTTCTTTAGGTGCTGAGGCAGAGTGTGGACTTTGAGCAGGCTAGGACTTGAGGAGTCCGAATGGTATATGTTGCTTATCATATCTGGCTATTGAGGAACATTGGATTTTTGAGACGAGGAGGCTCCCTGACGTGCTTGTCCTGGAGCGTGCTTTGATTCGGTCGACGGAGATGACTCACTTGGACCTTGCTAATTTGATCAAGAGAGAGTCAGATTTTTGAGACCCCTGCTCTACTTTTCGAGCACCCTATAGGCATTTCATCTCTTGGAAGCCTCTACCCCCGACCTTTCTCAAGATTAATTTTGATAGTAGTATTATGGATAGTATTGGAGGTATGAGTTTCATCATCAAAAGTCCTGATTCAAGATTGGTGGTTGCTGATGGTAGTAATCTCTTCGGACCCTCAATCACCGGGGTTGAGCTCCATGTAGCTTGGACTAGTATTATTTATATGGTCTGTATTTTTGGAGCTAACTGGATGGTGGTTGAGAGTGACTCTTTTACGGTCATTGACTATATCCAGTCTCAGGCCGATGGAACCACCACTCATCTTCTACTGTAGGATATTAGGTGGTTGCTTGGGGGTACTCTTTTGCTTGTTATCCGACATATCTATTGTGAGGTAAACTCAGTTACTGACTAGGTTGCCTCCGTCATTGCTCACCACTTGTAGGACTAGAACTGGGCTCGGGCCGAGCTTCGGGCTAGGCTCGGAATAGATTAGGCCAGGCTTGGGCCTAAAAATCGAATGCATTTAATTTTAAGGCTGGGCTCAGGCTGCCCCTTGGCCTGGCCCGAACCCGGCCTGAAAAAGGCCCGACTCGAGCCCGGCCCACCAGCATGATAGTTTTAGGATTTTAATCTTTTAGATTTTCTTGAAATATGTACCAGTAGTTAAAAGAACTCAATTTTATCATTAATTTGGCAGGCCTAATCGGGCTTTAATTTGGGCTTGCCCGAATCAAAACCTGGTTTGGGCCGACCTAATCAGCTCAGGCTGGGCTCAGATTCAGGTTCAGGCCAGGCTCGGTCAAGTTTTTTTCAAAACAAATTGGGCTAAGCCCTGCTCGAAGCCCAAGATTTTTTTCGGGCCGGGCTTGGGTAGGGGTATGGCCCGGCCTGGCCCACTTCCAGCCCTACCACTCTGGTGATGTCATCTGGAATTGTACATATTCGATTCTTGGTCCTTTTGAGAGTATCTTATTTTATGATTGTATGAATTATATTCATGCTATGATTGATTCGTCTTTAAAAAAGAAATAGGAAAGTGAGAGGTGGAGCATTTCTTTCCCTCTTAGCCAGGCCAAGTCTTTTTTGATAAGACAAAAAGGAGTTGGGGAAAGGGAACCAACTTAGCTATCATTTCTTGGCATGACCATAAGAACCCCCTATTTTAAGGAAAAATATTTGATATAAGATGACAACAAAGATGGCTCATCTATTCCCACCAAGTGATGAGTACCGTCACTCCAGCCCTATCTAAGTATCAAGATTTGGATCCGAAAAATTTTTGGCCAATCCTATATATTCATGCCTAGATTTTAAAAATTAATTTAAATTATTCGAGTCAATTACTATATCATGTCTCGAATGGAATATGGGATAACAACCCTTTTTACGTGAGCTAGGCCTAGCCAAGTTTTTTTTTTAAAAAAAAACTCATGGCATTAACGGTATTTACAAATGACATCATATACTAGCAGGATGTTGGAGCTATTAGAACAAATCTAGCCATCATAATTCATCTGCATTGTAGTTATCCAGATCTCTTTATTAAAGGACACATCCCACCACTAAGATGGTAGTGCAGTTGGTGGGAGCTTTGCTTCCGTCCTCTAGATCACGGGTTCGAGGCTCGAACCCATGGATTACTAAATTAAATACAGGAATTTTTCCGGGGCATGTGATTGGGGAAGTGGAGAGCTAGGGCATGTAAGCTCTCCACTCTGCAACTTAGTGATAGTGGGGTCCAAGCTCCACTCTGCAACTTAGTGGATAGGGGGTCAAGCTGATGTACTCACTTTCAGGTATGGAGGGTATGCGAAAAAATTTGGAGGGTATGCGAAAAATTATCAAGCTGATGTACTCACTTTCAGGTATGGAGGGTATGCGAAAAAATTATGGTCCGAATCGAATATGGCTTGACGGGGCGGGGGTCCAGTGGAGCTATAGCGGGGTTTTCCTTCGTCCCATCCCTTTTTGTTTAAAAAAAAAAAAAAAAAAAGGGACACATCCTACGAGACTAAAAGCTAGAGACTTTAAATGCTAAGCAAAATAACCATTGGAACAAGCTCTGATTCATAAATACGAAGGACTTGGCTTACTTTTTAAAAATATATATATATGTTACAGCTTTTTAATTTATCAGAAAAATCTTTTAGGAAATGTTAAGCTTACCTGTGCAACCATGATAGAAAGAGATCTGGCCAATAGTTCCCATAAGAGAGTTGTCATCTTATTGCATGGCTCTTTGGTGTCCCTCCCTGACATGATCAATGCCATTCGTCCTTCAGAAACCAATTCTTCTGATCTGGACTTGAGAAACGAACCAAATCTTTTTGAAATTGCTGCTGGTAGGCTTTCGCTACAGCAGGAGGGCTACTTTTAGATATGTATATTTTCCTTGTATTCATTGATTTACCTTCTTCATTAAAAATGCCTGGAGGAACCTGCAATGCAGTTTAAAATTAACTTATATATAATTTAAAGATAAATAAGCATTATTGTTTAGATTATAAGTTAAATTGATAATAATATTAGCAAATTTTAGGTCTCTTTGATGATGAAAATTATATCTAAGGAATACCGAACTGGTACCGGATCCTGTATCGATCATCAATCGATATGGTATGGTACAGTACCATACAATACCGTACCAGACTTCATACCGGATCCATAAAATTAAAAAAATATTTTTTTCTTTTCATGGCTAATTGTTTGATATGAATCGGACCCAAACCTGACGGTATGTACCGATACGGTACCATACTATAGCGTACCAGTATGGTATAATTTTTTTTTTAATTTTTTCAACGATTTGACATTCTAGACCATTTTTTATAGCTGAATCGTACCGGCTCTTGGCCGGTACATTATGATATATCTCGAACCAGATAGTTTGGAATGGTACTGCGATCCTTGATTATACTATTATAAATTGTTCTTCAAATAATTAGAAGTGTGCACAGTTTGGATCAGTCAATTTGGAGAAACTTGAAACCGAAATGGTTTAAATTGGTTTTCTAAAATTGACCAAAATCGAACTGACCATCCCCAAACCCTTTACGAGGCTCAAACCAAAGAGACCGATTCGGACTGGGTTCACAGTTTTACCAATATTTTGCACACCGCTTCAAACAGCTAAATTTTTAATAGGGAGACGAAATGATGGCAGGGAAAAATTCACACAATAGAGAGTTATATCCAAAAATCCTGAAAAATTAATGTCCCTCTAAAAGATGATTTCCGTATCACAATTCTTTGTTTTACATTAAATATGAGCGAGATTTTCCTCGATTAGACTCCGTTTGAGTTATATATGGAACGTGTAGATTGGGAAGGTGTTGGATAAGTAGGTATAGAAATAACGTTAGGAGAGAAAAATAAAGATGAAGTAATAGAAACCGGGAAGGTTTTGGTTAGGCAAGGCTCATTAATTAACATGCTATCTTTAAGATGGTAGTTTTTTTTTTCACTATATATACCGGCAGACTCTGAAAATCATATCGTTAGGATAGGATGCCCAACACTTTTAAGATATCTATGGCTGCACTCTCTAAGGATCTTGGAACCAAAACCCCCTATTTGAAATGAGGAAAAAAAAAAAAAAAAACTCTAACAGAAGTTAGATGCATCCTTTAATATGAATATATCAGGCGTATAAATTTTATTTAAAAACTACTGGCAGAAAACTATCATGTGCTCTGTTTTGTAGGCATGAAAAATTTCTCCAACATATGGCATGACAATATTTATAACTCTGTGAGAAATGATGTCATCATACTTAGGTGTGCTACATAGCTAACAAAATTGAAGACTTCCACCGTCGCCAATCTCCTTGAGCATTGCTCATGCAACTACCGTTCTGCTGGATCCCCTTCGTTTCCTGGTGCTCTTTCTAGGGTTCTCGAGTCAGAGTCCGGATCACCTCAGTGCAACTTTTTACATCATGGAGAACCGTGCATGCTCGAACATCCACAATGTCACTCATTTGGGAAACCGAGGGTTTTCGCTCACCCCAAAGATTGTGCAAGAGCCCTCCATTTCCAAGATCATGCACGATTATTTCCTACCATGCAAAATGTGCATTTCGTACAGATTATTCAGAGTTCTCCGCTCATGGTCTTGATGAATTGGTTAGGAGGTACTGGCTTCCGGATTTTATCATAGGTTCCCGGGCCAAGATAACACGTACGAAATTTATAATCCAACCAAGCGCACCATATAAACATCCTCCGGCGTCGGCACGCGGGATAGCTACATCAAAATTTATCCTTTCTATTTTTTTTTTTATCAAAAAAAAATAAATATATATATATATATATAACACCCACTGGTTGGTTCACTTGCGATCTCCGTTTCCTATCTATCTAAAAAATCCCACCGGAAGTTTCAATATATTATTTTAGTGGATGATATAACAGATGCTCAACGCAGTGAATGGGTCCATGATGCACTTGATCACCTATTCGTGGAACTTTGGGTAGCATTTTTTTTTCGTCAGTGGGAAGTATTTTATGAAGATTTTTTATCGTCAAAGGTGGACTTTGTCATCATCATCCAAAACGTCTTGGAGGCCTTCAATCATCAAAATAAACATATAACTAAATAGATTTGAAAAATGAATAACAAATAAAAAAGGAACTGATGAAGTAATAACATCGATCGACAACAGCCAAAGCTCAACCGTAAAGAGTAGCAAAATTAACAGTCATCGAGCTGCTAAAACTTGAAACAAACATGATACTAGCAATTGGTAAAAAAGAATTTAAAAGGCCGAATTTAGTTATGATGGTATAGAAGACGCACCTGGGAGAGCCAATGCAAACTATGACTGGAGTGAATGAAGTGCAAGCTATTGCTAGGAAAGAGTCTCCCATAGAAGGACCCAGGAACTCCAGCCATGAAAACCGAGTGGAACTCATCTCTCCTTCGAGCATTCTTGAGCCTACTACCGAAGTCCGAGAAGCTAATGAAAATTGAGTTGAAATCATTCCCTGGGAGATCATTTAGGAACACCATGAACTGTGGAACCTGCCTTGTTTTCTCATGGCATGTCTCATCAATGGCATTCACAATATCCCCAATCAGGGATAACGCATTGGTTCCTGAAGAGCATCCCAAATCTGCCATTTTAAAACATCTGGGAGTCTCTGAAAGATATGCGTCGATGGCTGCGTCGATGACGACATGCTTCATAGCATCGGTAAACTTCTTCTAAACTTGGAGAGAGAGATTGAGTTAGATCGAAACAATAAAGCATTAAAAAGGATTGTGCTTTTTTTTTTTTTTTTTTTTCCCCAAGAAGCATGTTTACCAACCTGAATTGAAGAATTCTGGGCATAGCTTGCCTCTCCCAATCCTTCTTTCATATGAAGAGCAGTCTCCACATCCATTTGTTGTGGTTTGATAAAAGAATACCGGTATCTGGGTTCTCTAAACTTACAACTAGCGGACTCTTTATGTTTATTATAGCATGATTTTGTACGGATTTGTGCCTTAATGTGGCTATTTAACAAACCAAAAGGATGCGAATAAAATAAAAAAAGAAAAGAAAAAGAGAACGGCTAAGGATGCTCGCAAGGATTCCCAAAAAAAGGACAACAAAAGAAAGAACAATCGGGAGAATATTGGCAGACAGTTTCTTACTCCGCTAGGTGTAATCAGCCATCGAACCAATAATGTAGCATAGCAGGGAAAGGTGACATCTACGAGGCAACTCACCTTCAGTGGACCGCTGCTTATCCCTTTATAAAGGATGCTTTTTTTAACTTTTGAGGGATGTCCATCATGTAATTACTCCAGTAACGTTACACTGCCCAAACCCGGCACCAAGAAAAATCCTTTTTATATCCACTGTACTACTACATATATCATGCCACACTCCAAGCCTGTCATTCGAACTGACATATGGTACGGCCATACATTCCATAATGCATATCTCATGAAACATGCAAGGTCCATAGAAAAAATGAAAGCATCAACCATTTTAATCACCGTTCCCAAAATACAATAGTTCAGATGGCAGGTTAGGAGCGTTACACCCATGTCAGCACAATTCACAGGCCAGTCTTGATGGTCTTGGAGCCTTATCCTAAAACAAATTAGATTTCAAAATATTTTTGATTGCATGTATTTTTTTTTTATTAGTTTAATTTAATTTAATTTATTAAAAATAAATTAATTTTATGATTCGTGTTGATAGGCATATATATAGTCCATATTATATGTGATTATTGTACTTAGACTTGGAGCAAGCAACTTATGTTGGTTAGTATGGTTAAGGTGGCACAGTATAGGTCTTGGTCGTATAGATCTTGATCTAACTGGTTCGTGATAGAAGGACCGGTTAAAGTTTGCTTATAAATAGATCAGGTCCCTTCTCTATTTCTCATATTTTTATTTTACGTAAGATTTGTTCTCATGGCTGGTCCCATCGAATAGCAGCCTGTTGAGAAGAGGATGCTGCAAAGGAGGACTTGATGTTTGATATTCATGTGAGCATCTGTTATATATTTGATAGATTAATGACATGCATTTCAAATCTAAATCTTCTGATGAATCACGATTATATATTAAAAAATATAGATCTATTAGTTATTCAAATCAGATTTTTAAAAACTTTGTATTCTCCAATATTCTATATTTGATTCATAAAATTTACCAATATATGATTTGCTCTAATCAATTTTTTGAAAATAATATTATTTTAATATTATAGAAATCATATATAAGATCTTAGAGAGAAGCTAATCAACCATATTATTATTGGAGCTCTAGATAGACCTCGATACATTAATTTGCCTTCCAAGAACTATGACTCCCGAGTTGCTCGTGGACCTTTTTAATTACATAAACCGTCTCCGAGAGACGATCCTTTCTGGAATTATGCAATAGAACTCGTATGTATGACAGTTATCCACGAAAAAGATATTAATTTTTTTTGCGTGGACTAGGATTAGCTGGCTAAACCTTGGATTGATGTAGCCATGCCTATGGATTGTGGTCCAATTTTGCATTTAGCATTCCTTTAAAAGAAGGATGAGGTTTAGAACTCGTACGGTTTAATTACATAAGGAATCTTTACATGCATATCCATCTAAATATTAGAATTTAGGTGAATACCCTTTTAAAATTCATATTTGCTTGTATATTCTTGTAAAATTTCATTTTTGCATGTATATCCTTCACTTAACATATTGTTAACATTGTTAACTAAAATATTTTTTAAAAAATTAAAAATTAATAAAATTTATGAAATGACATTATTATACCTGAAAAGGATGGTGGTTAATGGATCCTGAAACCAATCTATTTGTCCATCTCTTCTATCATGTAAGGGATATTTTTGCAAAAACAATATCTAAGGAGGGCATAGATATTGTTGCCGCCGAGACCGTCGTGGCCCGTACCTGCCGTGTCGGATTGCGCTCCTCCCGTCGCCTGACGCACTTGCTCCCGGATCCCCGCCTCCCGCTGCCGGTGGTCCTCTGCTCCAGGGCCTGCAAGACAATTGTCAGAGACCCAGGCCGGGATTTTCGGCGGGGGCACTCCGACGATCAAGTCAGTGACGGTCCAGGGAAACAGATCCTCCTGGCCGGGCCCCTCTTGATGGACTCCGTACTAGGAGTGAAAGATGTGTGTGTGGAGGTGTGAACGTCGCAGGGGGAGATTGGTAGCGGGGACAGAGGGATGCTCTACCCCTCCGCCTCTCCTTGAGCCCCTCGGTTCCCTCCATTCGTGGTGGTGATGGCCTTTTTTGCTCTTTTGGTTAGCTTGCCCTGTCTTGGTGGTGAGTGGTCGCTCTTTTTTCTTTTTTTTTGTTGTTGTTGTTACCTCTCCCCCCTTTGGGGTTGCCGATCATTCTTTGTAGTCGAAGACTGGCCATTGGGAGCTTGTCTCGGGGTTCCCGCCGGGCTGTTAGACACGCGTGGCGGTGTCCCAGGAAGCCCTTTCCTATTTCATGAAAGGTGCTGTCAGGCACTCCGACACTCCTTCATGGTTGCCTTGTTCCGGAAAATCGGGGACGTCTCGAATGGCGGGCCACCGTCCTCGAGGTTCGAATCTCCCAGATGGTCTTCTTTCCTGGATGATCTGAGTGGTTGGTGAGGAATGTGGCACCTCGATCGACGTGTTGCTTGCCTTTTTGGTGTAACTGGTGGTGTCAGGTAGTCAGTACGGCCTGAGAGGCGTTCTGGTATGGTCCTCGGGAGGCTCGCCGGTGCCCTCGGCAGGTGAGGGCTTCTTTCGGGTTGGGACCGAGCTGAGACGGCAGGGCTCGCTCCATCCTAGGTGCTCCGGGCTTGCGGGGATGGCAAGGTGGAGAAGGGCGAAGTATGGACCCGGTCCAGAGGGCGCGCACTCGGAGAGGCTCGACCTCGGCGGGTGAGCTCTTGGCTCGACCTCGACCGCGGGGCACTACCCTCCGAGGGTCTCCTCTGGAGGGTGGATGTCGACGGGCCCAGTCTAGAGGACGCGCACTCGGAGAGGCTCGACCTCGGCGGGTGAGCTCTTGGCTCGACCTCGACCGGGGGGAGCACTAACCTCCGAGGGTCTCCTCTGGAGGGTGGATGTCGGCGGGCCCGATCCAGAGGACACGCACTCGGAAAGGCTCGACCTCGGCGGGTGAGCTCTTGGCTCGACCTTGACTGGGGGGCACTAACCTCCGAGGGTCTCCTCTGGAGGGCGGATGTCGGTGGACCCGGTCCAGAGGGCGCGCACTTGGAGAGGCTTGACCTCGGCGGGTGAGCTCTTGGCTTAACCTTGACCGGGGGGGCACTAACCTCCGAGGGTCTCCTCTAGAGGGCGGATGTCGGCGGACCCGGTCCAGAGGGCGTGCACTCGAAGAGGCTCGACATCGACAGGTGAGCTCTTGGCTCGACCTCGACCGGGGAGCACTAACCTCCGAGGGTCTCCTCTGGAGGGCGGATGTCGGCGGACCCGGTCCAGAGGGCGCGCACTCGGAGAGGCTCGACCTCGACGGATGAGCTCTTGGCTCAACCTCGACCGGGAGGCACTAACCTTTGAGGGTCTCCTCTGGAGGGCGGATGTCGGCGGACCCGGTCCAGAGGGCGCGCACTTGGAGATGCTCGACCTCAGCGGGTGAGCTCTTGGCTCGACCTCGATCGAGGGCACTAACCTTCGAGGGTCTCCTCTAGAGGCGGATGTCGGCTCCGGCCTCGGCGCCGAGCTCATGAGCTCGACCTGGCAGAGGACTGGGCTCCATCTGTTGCCATGGGGGAGTTCGGCTCATCTCAGTAATGGGGTCCGAGCCAGAGGGTCGACGTGGCGTCCCTCTCCATATGGCGCCCGCAGATTTCTCCACGTCAGCGGCCTTGCCATATCATTTGCCCCCCACTCCCGAGGCTCGTTAGTGTGCTGCGTTCGGGTCGAAGGGAGTAATTGCGGTGCTGACATGGAAAGGTAAAGATTGGTTGCAATGATGGCCGTGATTGCTGGTGCGTCGGGGACCGCTCCTGCGGGCCAATGCGGGGGTGCCACCTGGCCACGTCCGAGGAGCAGTTAATGCTGGCGCAGAATTCAAACTGCCGGGACACCATTCTCTCCGATGGGTGACACGTGGTGCAGATATGTTGGTGAGTGGCTGACGCGATACGGACCCTTTGGATCATTTTGGAGTGAAAGGAGGGCCTTACTCGAACATCTATTCTTTTTGAATTCTTCGTGCCTACTGCTACCGCACCCAGGCTTCTTCTTCTTCCCTATCGCCCCAAGTTTCTTCTTAAGGCAACAGGTTAGCTTCTTCCTCTTTCTTCCTCCTGATAGAGTAGGGTTCCCTCTCAGGGTCTGTGGTTTCTTCTTCTTCGACCTTGTGTTTCCCTTTTTCTTCTTCTCCTTTGTTTTTGAGGATGTCCCATTTTGGTCCGGGCTTCCATCCCTCCACTGATCAGGGTGAGGCTGGTCCTTCCGAACGGAGGACGGCGTCTTCTTCCTCTTCTTCTGATGGGGAGGGAGGGGTAGCTCGCTACGAACTCGGTGGGAGGCGTCCTCTCGGCCCGGTTCTTATTAGGGAACCGGGGTTGGGTTCTTCCTTTCCCCCTCATTCTTTTGCTCCTATCCCTGAGTCTGCTCGGTCTGCAGGTCCCGGTGGGGTCGCCTCCACGATCACCGCCGGAGAACTCAGGACTGTCCGGGATGTCTATGGCATCCCTCATTCTGTCCGGCTTATGATCCCTCGTCCGGGGGAGCGGGTTATTTCGAGTGGCCCGGGCCGTCTTGCCTTCTATGAGGGGACCTTCTCTGAAGGTCTCCGCTTTCCTTTCCATTCCTTCTTTTTGTCAGTCTTGGACAACTATCGTTTGGTCCCGGCATAGCTGGTACCAAACGCTATTAGGGTTATCTTCTCCTTCATTATGCTCTATCACCTTCACGGGTTCGTAGCCCGATTTTCTTTGTTCAGGGCCTTCTTCGCCCTGAAACGTCACCCAACCGAAGATGGCTGGTGGTCTTTATCTTCCCGCCCGAGGGGCATTAAGTTTGAGCTCCCCTCTTCTGTCAGGGATGGAAGAGTAAGTTCTTCTTTGTCGAGGTCGAGGAAATTGACTGGGTCTGGAGTGATCCGGACCAGTCCCCCAACCGAAATTCTGTCATCGATGCGGCTGACCAAGATGACTACGAGCAGCTCTGCAGTGCGCAGATTCCTTCTTTTGAGGTCCTGTTATCTGAGCAGAACCTCGCCGACTCTGGGATCGACCCAGCGAATGGGTCGGGTGAGTCCGGCCTGAACATTGCTCTTTTCTTTCCTTTGCACGATCTTTGTACAGTTTTCCACAGGTTCTGACCACTGTGTATATTGTGTGTAGGTATGATATTCTCCGAGAGCGATCTCCTGGCCATTACCAAGAAGAGGCGGCTGGAAGGATTGGCCGTGAAGCCCGTCTCTAGGCGACCCCGAGGTGAGTGCACACCTGCGGTTGCCCCGGTGGTGGTGGTTGGGCTGAGCTCGACTGCGGCTGCCTGCTCAAGCTCAGAGGTGACTCGCGCCACTCCTGCACCGGTGGAGAGGGCAGCTCCCACGGTCCCGGGGCCATCCCAATAGATCCCCGCTGCAGAGCCCGAGGTAGTGGTCCGTGCGAGAGCCGCTGCCGATGCTGCTGCGCCTTGCCCCCCTTCAGGTCCGTCCGCTGCCGACATTAGGGTGGGGAGACCTGGGCCGCTTCCAAGGCTGCGACAGTTGTGCTGCCTGTGTCTGCCCCGATCTCCCAACCTGCCCCCGGGGGCCTTCGGTCAGTGATGCATGGCCGCCCCGCCATAGAGAGAGTCGGAGGGAGGAGGGACGACGTTACCTCCCCTTCCGAATGGGGCTGGGGAACTTGGTCCTTCGGAGCCCTGAGCTCGCTAAACGCTTGATGGACTTCTCCATCCAGGCATGCGACTGACAAGACATGGCCGGAATGCCCGTGGCCGATATCTTCAAGATCCTCTTTTCTCAGCTGTACTAAGTGAGTTCCTTCGCCTCTTTTGCTTGCTCTTCATTTTCCTCTAGTCACTTTCATTCATCATTTTCATTTTTTTTTTCATTTTCTTCTTCTTTTTTTTTTTTCATTTTCTTCTCTTTTTTTTTGTGCAGATCGGTACTGAGGCCCTCTTCCTCAGGGAACACTTTCAGAGCTGGGATCGCCTCGAGCGATAATGAGTTGTCGAGATCGAATCTTTGAAGACCGACCTGAAGGAGAAGGCCGACGCCAGCGGGGACCTTGAGTTGAAGATCAAGGACCTCGAAAAAGAGCTCGCCGATGCTGAGGGACGAGCGAAAGGACTCTCGACGGCCTGCGATATGGAGTGGAGCGGTTCAAAGAAGGCAATCGACGACCTCTCCGTCGTCGAAAAGAAATTGAACTGGTACAGTGTCAAGGCCGACAGGCACAAGGAGACCGCCCAGGCTGCCTAGGCGGAGCTGGCGGGCGTAAGAGAGAAGCTTGCCGCTACTGAGAAAACGGTAGAGGCGGCGGTCAGCTTGGCGGAGGCAGCCAAGTTGAGGGCTGTCGAGCTGGAGAAGGTGGCTGCTGCGGCCGAGAAGGATGCCAAAAGCGTCGTCGCCAACTTTAAGGCTTCGGAGGAGTTCGTCGCCGACATCCGCAAATGGCGTCGGACTCCTTTTACAAGGGGTTCATGTACCTGCACGGCCGAGTCGAGTCATTTGTCCCTGACAAGAACCGCGACTGCCTCAGATATCCCTCGGCTTCGGAGGAGGTCGTCGGGTTAGTGCCTTCGACACCAGCTGGGGTGGTTCTCCTGAGGCCAGGGCGACTGAGCTGGAAGCCCTTGACGGTGGGGGCAGTCAGCCTCTGGACACAGCAGAAAAGCCAGCCGGCGTGGAATGACTTCTTCTCTTTTCCTTGCTTTAGTTTGTACTTCTTTGTTTCTTGTACTCGTTCAGGGTCTTCCGGCATGTCCGGGTCCAGGAAATACTTGTTATTTGTATTTGATCAATAAAGCTTGGATTGCTTTGTCAGAGACTCTTTCTCTATTCTTCCCTCTTCCCCTCTCTTTCTTTTTTTTTTTTTTTTGCTCGGGACTTCAGAGAGAAGGGCTTCTCCTTGTCTGAGGTTGAGGCACTCGCGGGCCGCTAGGCTCGAAGATGTCATTGGCCGACGGTCGTGAGATCTGAGCTCCGGTCATGAGAAGATGTCCTAGAGCTGGGCTTGGGGACGGAGATTGCTGAGAGCGGCTTGGCTCGAAGTTCCCTTGGCCGGAGATCTGAGCTCTGGTCATGAGAATATGTCCTGGAGCTGGGCTCGGGGACAGAGATTGCTGAGAGCGGCTTGGCTCGAAGTTTCCTTGGCCGGAGATCTGAGCTCCGGTCTTGAGAAGATGTCCTGGAGCTGGGCTCGGGGATGGAGGTTGCTGAGAGCGGCTTGGCTCGAAGTTTCCTTGGCCGGAGATCTGAGCTCCGGTCTTGAGAAGATGTCCTGGAGCTGGGCTCGGGGATGGAGATTGCTGAGAGCGGCTTGGCTCGAAGTTCCCTTGGCTAGAGATCTGAGCTCCGGTCTTGAGAAGATGTCTTGGAGCTGGGCTCGGGACGGAGATTGCTGAGAGCGGCTTGGCTCGAAGTTCCCTTGGCTAGAGATCTGAGCTCCGGTCTTGAGAAGATGTCTTGGAGCTGGGCTCGGGGATGGAGATTGCTGAGAGCGGCTTGGCTCGAAATTCCCTTGGCTGGAGATCCGAGCTCCGGTCTTGAGAAGATATCCTGGAGCTGGGCTCAGGGACGAAGATTGCTGAGAGCTGTAGTTTTGATGGTGCTGTATTTTCTTCTCACCCCCTCTTTCTTTCCTTCCCCACTCTTCTTTCATTCATCTTTCTTTTCATTTTCATTTTCTTTTCTCTCTCTCTCTTTTTTTTTTAGAGTGGGGAGATCAGAAGAGAGAATGCTGGCTGGACCCCCATTTTTGCTCTCTTTCTTTCCTTCCCCTCTCGCCTTCTTTTTGAGAGGGGAGATCAAAGAGGAGGGCTGCCGGGCTTCCCCCCTTTGTTCCCTTTCTTTCCTTTCCCTCCCGTTTTCTTTTCGAGTGGGGAGATCAGGATAGGGGGGTTACCGGTCTTGGTTGCCTAGGAGCTAGGCTCGAGGCCTTCCTGGACGTGGAGCTAGGCTCGGGCCCAGGGATTGCCTGAGATCTTGGCTCAGGTCTTTGGCGCCCCTTGAAGCTAGGCTCAAGGCGTTGACGGGAGCTACGTGGCCCCGTGATCCCTTGGCATCTCGGAGCTAGGCTCGGAGACGTTTGAGATGGAGAGCTGCTTGGCTCGAAGTTTTTTTGGCCGGAGATCTGAGCTCCGGCCTTGAGAAGGCATCCTAGAGCTAGGCTCGGGGACTCTTGAAGTCGAAAAGCTACGCGGCTCAAAGTTTCTCTGGCATCCTGGAGCTAGACTCAGGGGTGCCAGGAAGTGGGAGCTACGTGGCTCGAGATTTCTTTGACGTCCTGTAGCTGAGCTTGAGGATGCTTGGAGTTGGAGAGCTACGTGGCTCAAAGTCCCTTTTCTGGCATCATGGAGCTAGGCTCGGGGCGCCGGGAAGTGGGAGCTACGTGGCTCCAGATTTCTTTGACGTCTTGGAGCTGGGCTCGGGGACGCTTGGAGTTGGAGAGCTACGTGGCTCAAAGTTCCTCTGGCATCCTGGAGCTAGGCTCGGGGGTGCCGGGAAGTGGGAGCTACGTGGCTCCAGATTTCTTTGACGTCTTGGAGCTGGGCTCGAGGATGCTTGGAGTTGGAGAGTTACGTGGCTCAAAGTCCCTCTGGCATCCTGGAGCTAGGCTCGGGGGTGCCGGGAAGTGGAGCTACGTGGCTCGAGATTTCTTTGACGTCCTGGTGGTTGGCTCGGGGATGCTTGGAGTTGGAGAGCTACGTGGCTCAAAGTCCCTCTGGTGTCCTGGAGCTAGGCTCGGGGGCGCCGGGAAGTGGGAGCTACGTGGCTCCATATTTCTTTGACGTCCTGGAGCTGGCTCGGGATGCTTGGAGTTGGAGAGCTACGTGGCTCAAAGTCCCTCTAGCATCCTGGAGCTAGGCTCGGGGGCGCCGGGAAGTGGGAGCTACGTGGTTCAAGATTTCTTTGACATCCTGGAGCTGGCCTCGGGGATGCTTGGAGTTGGAGAGCTACGTGGCTCAAAGTCCCTCTGGCATCTTGGAGCTAGGCTCGGGGCCAGGAAGTGGGAGCTATGTGGCTCGAGATTTCTTTGACGTCCTAGAACTGGGCTCGGGGACGTTGTTGACCCTTTCTTGCAAAACATGCAGACACCCATGCAAGGGAAAAAATCGTCACCATAATTGTTGGTGAGGGGACTAACCTCATCGGGAGTGTCTCTGCGAGCCGTGGGCTCTCCACTCCCAGGGAATCTCACGCTGCCAAGTCCTTCGAGGTGATGAACTTCTCATGGTGGGACTTGGGCCATCTCGCCAGGGTCTTCGCATGGTGGTTCGCCACCGTCGTGTCGTCGACCGCGGCCTCCTGGTTTAGCTTTCTTTTTTTACTTTCTCTTTGTCGCGTGGCGAGGAGGTTATTCCCGGGGCTTTTTGCCCCCTGAGTCTCCTTGGGTGCATGTGCAATTCTCCGGGTGATAACGTCTGCCGCTTGCGTAGTGGTGCGGCCATTGGCAGTCGGAGGCGATGGGGGACCGGCAAGCATTCGGGGCCCCCGCCTGGAGTCTGCCCCCCCGCCATGAATCTTGAGAGATGGGTCTCCTGTTCGTCGTTGCGACGCCTTGTGATATCACTATGGTTGGTGAAGGGCTTCTCCGGCAGTGGGCACTGCAGCCCTAGGGCCTGACAGCTGAGCCCCATGCATTGACGGTCCAGCGGGGGGGGAGAACCCCCCAACTGGTGCTCATGCTTCCTCAGGCATACTTTCACCATGTGCCTAGTGGTTTCGTCAACAGCTTCCCTGTCGAAGGGGACAGGGGAAGCGATATATTGCGGGGGGCTGGAAAAAGGTCACCTGTCTATCGGCCTTTCCAGCTTGTGTCGTCACCGCTCTTCTGGGACGTGTAGCCCTGGGAGGGTGGTGAAGGGATTGGTCATACCTGTCCTCATTCCCCTACCTGGCGTGCCAAACTGTTGCCGCCGAGACCGTCATGGCCCATAGCTGCCGCGTCGGATTGCGCTCCTCCCACCGCCTGACGCACTTGGCTCCCGGATCCCCGCCTCCCGCCGTCCGGTGGTCCTCTGCTCCAGGGCCTGCAAGACAATGGTCAGAGACCCAGTCCAGGATTTCTGGCGGGGGCACTCCGACGATCAAGTCAGTGACGGTCCAGGGGAACAGATCCTCCTGGTCGGGCCCCTCTTGATGGACTTTGTACTAGGAGTGAAAGATGTGTGTGTGAAGGTGTGAACGTCGCAGGGGGAGATTGGTAGCGGGACAGAGGGATGCTCTGGCCCTCCGCCTCTCCTTGAGCTCCTCGGTTCCCTCCATTCATGGTGGTGATGGCCTTTTTTGCTCTTTTGGTTGAGCTTGCCCTGTCTTGGTGGTGAGTGGTCACTTTGTTTTTCTTTTTTTGTTGTTGTTGTTACCTCTCCCCCCTTGGGGTGTGCCGATCGTTCTTTATAGTCGAAGACTGGTCATTGGGAGCTTGTCTCGGGGTTCCCGCCGGGCTGTCAGACGCGCGCGGCGGTGTCCTAGGAAGCCCTTTCCTATTGCATGATAAGGTGCTGTCAGGCGCTCCAACACTCCTTCATGGTTGCCTTGTTCCAGAAAATCGGGGGAGTCTCGAATGGCGGGCCGCCGCCCGCGGGGTTTGAATCTCCCGGATGGTCTTCTTTCCTGGATGATCTGAGTGGTTGGTGAGGAATGTGGTGCCTCGATCGGCGCGTTGCTTGCCTTTTTGGTATAACTAGTGGTGTCAGGTAGTCAGAATGGCTTGAGAGGCGTTCTGGTACGGTCCTCGGAGGCCCGCCGGTGCCCTCGGCAGGTGAAGGCTTCTTTCGGGTTGGGGCCGAGCTGGGACGGCAGGGCTCGCTCCATCCTAGGTGCTTTGGGCTTGCGGGGACGGCCAGGTGGAGAAGGGCGAAGTACGGGCCCGGTCCAGAGGGCGCACACTCGGAGAGGCTCGACCTCAGCGGGTGAGCTCTTGGCTCGACCTCGACCGCAGGGCACTAACCTCCGAGGGTCTCCTCTAGAGGGCGGACGTCGATGGGCCCGGTCTAGAGGACGCGTACTCGGAGAGGCTCGACCTTGGCGAGTGAGCTCTTGGCTCGACCTCGACTGGGGGTAACTAACCTCCGAGGGTCTCCTTTGGAGGGCGGATGTCGGCGGGCCCGGTCCAGAGGATGCGCACTCGGAGAGGCTCGACCTCGGCGGGTGAGCTCTTGGCTCGACCTCGACCGAGGGCACTAACCTTCGAGGGTCTCCTTTGGAGGGTGGATGTCGACGAACCTGGTCCGGAGGGCGTGCACTCGGAGAGGCTCGACCTCGGCGGGGAGCTCTTGGCTCAACCTCGACCGGGGGGCACTAACCTCCGAGGGTCTCCTCTGGAGGGCGGATGTCGACGGACCCGGTCCAGAGGATGCGCACTCGGAGAGGCTCGACCTCGACGGTGAGCTCTTGGCTCGACCTCGACCGGGGGCACTAACCTCCGAGGGTCTCCTCTGGAGGGTGGATGTCGGCGGACCCGGTCCAGAGGATGCGCACTCGGAGAGGCTCGACCTCGACCGAGGGGCACTAACCTTCGAGGGTCTCCTTTGAGGGTGGATGTCGACGAACCTGGTCCGGAGGGCGTGCACTCGGAGAGGCTCGACCTCGGCGGGGGAGCTCTTGGCTCACCTCGACCGGGGGGCACTAACCTCCGAGGGTCTCCTCTGGAGGGCGGATGTCGGCGGACCCGGTCCAGAGGATGCGCACTCGGAGAGGCTCGACCTCGACGGGTGAGCTCTTGGCTCGACCTCGACCGGGGGTACTAACCTCCGAGGGTCTCCTCTGGAGGGCGGATGTCGGCGGACCCGGTCCAGAGGATGCGCACTCGAGAGGCTCGACCTCGCGGGTGAGCTCTTGGCTCGACCTCGACGGGGGCACTAACCTCCGAGGGTCTCCTCTAGAGGCGGATGTCGGCGGACTCGGTCCAGAGGGAGCGCACTCGGAGAGGCTCGACCTAGGTGGGTGAGCTCTTGGCTCGACCTCGACCGGAGCCACTAACCTCCGAGGGTCTCCTCTGGAGGGCGGATGTCGGCTCCGGCCTAGGCGCCGAGCTCATGAGCTCGACCTGGTGGAGGACTGGGCTCCATCTGCTGCCATGGAGAAGTTCGGCTCATCTCGATAATGGAGTCTGAGCCAGAGGGTTGACGTGGCATCCCTCTCTACATGGCGCCCGTAGATTTCTTCACATCAACGGCCTTGCCATATCAATATAATTAATAATTTAAGAAGGGTATTCATATAAAATCAAGTATTTTGAATGATATCCAGATAAAAAATCCATTACATAAACCGTCTCCGAGAGACGGTCTTTCTGGAATTTATGCGATAGAACTCGTATGTATGACAATTGTCCACGAAAGAGAGATTATTTTTTTCGAGTGGACAAGGATTAGCTGGCTACACCTTGGATTGATGTAGCCATGCCCATGGATTGTGGCCCAATTTTGCATTTGGCATTCCTTTAAAAAGAAAGATGAGGTTTAGAACTCGTATGGTTTAATTACATAAACCATCTCCAGGAGACGATCCTTTCTAGAATTTACGCAATAGAAGTCATATGTATGACAGTTGTCCACGAAAGAGAGATTATTTTTTTCGCTTGGACCAGGGTTAGCTGGCTAAACTTTGGATCGATGTAGCCATGCCTTGTGGTCCAATTTTGCATTTGGCATTCCTTTAAAAGAAGGATGAGGTTTAGATGTGACTGGAGCTGCAAATTGCTGAAGTCTATCCAAACTCGGACAAGGACTGCGAGGCTGGCATGATAGCATATAACAAGAGATAGGGTTAGCGCACACTTTTCTTTTCTGTTTTTTTTTTCCCTAAGCCTGAAAAGATGAGATTGATGGAGCTGGTCTCCCGCGACGGGTGTTATTCGATCATTGGTTCCTTGTATCAGATAATAATGGGTATGATACGATCTAGGCGACACATTTGAGCGTGGAAGAATGTGCGCCGAAGAATTGTTTTGAGTAGAATACAAAAGCCTCTGCTGCGAGCTTCGGGCATGATTACATGCATCGATACCATTTAGTAATGAACCATATCCGTAGGGCTTCAAACTTGAGCCGATTAAAATTTTAATAGAACCAGATTCCGACCAGAAAAATAATATGGCTCTACGTTGCCCAACCTATTGTAGGGTTCGGGTTGTATCTTTCTTACAAAAGAATGATTAATCATGCTTCATGATATTGACCGTCCAATAGCTCCTTGCACAGCTCTCAAAGAATCCAAAATTTTATCCTTCATCCATCTGTACAAATTTGAAAGCAAGCACCGCATGATCCAATGATAGATTGGTGCAAAGGTGAATTTTTTTTTTAAAGATAAATTACAAAAACTCCCTTACAGTATTTTTGAAAACATACCCGGACACAGTACTTTTGAAAACATACCCGGACACCTGTAAAAAACAACAATGTAGTCGATCCTTTGAAAAATATAAAATAACCAAATTACCCACCGATAAAATCAGTCCACTAAAAAAAAATCATCGATTCTTCTTTCGATCTTTCTGGGATATTCTGAGGGCTGACATGATTGCTACTGTTCAACTCTTCTTTAATACGGCCACCATGCCTTCCAACTGGAAGCAGACTTTTATCGCCCTCATTTCGAATCGACAGGATCCATCATCTGACGCGGGACGGGCCCCAATCAATTTTTATTCTAGAAAAACGGACCGTTGATCATTAAGAAATGATCCTAGACTAGTCAAAACCAATTTATTTTTTCTTTTTTTTAAATTCAAATAACCCCCTTTTTTTTTTCAATTTTCTATTTTTTTTCTCTTTTTTTCTTTTCTCTGATTTTCTCTCTTTTTTATTATTTTTTTCTCCTTATTTGAAGTCGGCGATGAAAGCTGGCTATGCTCTAACAACCGTGCAGAAGAAGTCGGCAAAGGGGAGAGGAACCGCTTTCACGTTCGTGCAGTTCTTCTTCTTTGAACGGATCGAAACAGGGAGGCGGAACGATCCGATGAGAGGCGCGATGGAGGAGACGAGGACGGCAACGTCGACAGTGAGGGGAGGACCCCTTGGGCCGGCAGTGAAGATGGGGAACGGAGCAGGAGCATCGGTCGCGGTGGCATCACCAGCAAGGAAGACACGGTGGCCACGGCTTCGAAGATGGCAGTGAGAACGCTGGATCGGATGACCTCCATTTCCTCTTGGTGTTGAGGTGGGTCTTGCAGAGAGGGATTCCGGCGGTTGGGGTGGAAGGGGGGCGTCGCTTAGAAGGGAAGGATGCGGCGGCTGCTGGCGACGGGAAGCAGGGAAAGCAGAGGAGACGGTCGGCCGGTTAGGAGTGGAGGAGACGGCGGCAGCATCGAGGAACGGTAGTAATGGCGGGCGACGCAGGGTGGTTGGCTCAGTCGGGCGGATCCGGGGAGATGGTGGTCGGACAGATCTGAGGGATCCGTGCACAAGGGTTCCGACGGTTGATCCGATCCGGGAAAGGACCGATGTTCGGGATCGGGCTTCACGGTGGAGGCGGATTGAGCATGTTGGAGGTTTGTAAATACTTATCAATGGTGTGCTTGGGAGGTTCGACTCGATAGTAGGCTATCGAAGGAAGTAATAGACATGAGAGGAAAGAAGATCAGGAAGAAAAGATGCAGAGAAGAAGGGAAATTCGGAAGAAGAATCCAGAGAAAGGAATAGAGAAAGAGGGAAAGTTCAGGAAGAAGAGATAATAGAGAGAGGAGAGGGGGAAGGGAGTCACGACACACCCAAATGATTTCTTAAAATATTCTTCGCTAATTTTTTATTCGATAAAAAAATATTCTTAAATAAACTAAAGCCTAATCGGAACTTCTCAACAGAACAAGAGATCCAAACAATCCTAAAATAGCTGATAAGATAATCCTAAAACAAATAATCAAACTAAACAACCGATAAGATAAGATAATATTCTTGAATTTGAATTCAAGAGTGGTGCTGCATCAAGATTAGTGCTGATGATGACTTCAGGATCTGTGCTCATCAACTCCAGGATCTTGGGCGCCCCAGGATTTGGGCTGGGTTGGGTTTCTGGTTCTGGGCTGGGCTTCTGGGTTGGGTTGGCTTCAGGTTTTGGGCTGGGCTGGGCTTCAAGTTCTGGGCTGGGCTTCAGGTTTGATATGGACTGTTTCAGATTCTGAGCTGACTTCAATGTCCCTATCATTTTTCCTGAGATGGAGAGAACTTGACTCCGTCGAGTCAGACTTCAAAAAATTGGCTCCTCGATGCATCATCTGTAGACTGAACAATTCAAAGCAGAAAGCAAATAAAATGGAATTAATCATAACCTAACCTAACCTTGCTCTGATACTAAGTTGGCGCGGGACGGGCCCCGATCAATTTTTTATTCTAGGATAACGAACCGTTGGTCATTAAGAAATGACCTTAGACTAGATCAAACCCAATTTATTTTTTTCCTTTTTTTAAATTCAAATAACCACTTTTTTTCTAATTTATATTTTTTTCTCTTTTTTTTCTCTGATTTTCTCCCTCTCTTTTTATTATTTTTTTCTCCTTATTTGAAGTCGGCGATGAAAGACGGCTATGCTCTAACAACCGTGCAAAAGAAATCGGCAAAGGGGAGAGGAACCACTTTCACGTTCGTGCAGTTCTTCTCCCTTTGAACGGACCGAAGCGGGAGGTGGAACGATCCGATGAGAGGCGCGATGGAGGAAGCGAGGACGGCGACGTCGACGGCGAGGGGAGGACCCCTTGGGCCGGTAATGAAGATGGGGAACGGAGCAGGAGCGTCGGCCACGGTGGCACCACCAGCAAGGAAGACACGGTGGCCACGGCTTCAAAGATGGCAATGAGAACGCTGGATTGGATGACCTCCACTTCCTCTTGGTGTTGAGGCGGGTCTTGCAGAGAGGGATTCTAGCGGAGGGGATTCCGGCAGTTGGGGCGGAAGGGAGGCATCACTTAGAAGGGAAGGATGCGGCGGCTGTTGGCGAATGGAAGCAGGGAAAGCAGAGGAGACGGTCGGCCGGCTGGGAGTGGAGGAGATGGCGGCAGTGTCAGGGAACGGCAGCAATGGCGGATGACGCAGGGTGGTTGGCTCGATCGGGCGGATTCGGGAACATGGTGGTCGGACAGATCCGAGAGATCTGTGCATAGGGTTCCGGTGGTTGATCCGATCTGGGAAAGGACCGATGTTCGGGATCGGGCTTCACGGTGGAGGTGGATTGAGCGTGTTGGAGGTTTGTAAATACTTATCAATGGTGTGCTTGGGAGGTTCGACTATATAGTAGGCCATCGAAGGAAGTAATAGATAGGAAAGGAAAGAAGATCAGGAAAAAAAGACGTAGAGAAGAAGGTAAATCCGGGAGAAGAATCCAGAGGGAGGAATAGAGAAAGAGGGAAAGTTCAAGAAGAAGAGATAACAGAGAGAGAGAGAGGAGAGGGGGGTAGGGAGTCACGACACACCCAAATGATTTCTCAAAATATTCTTCTTCGCTAATTTTTTATTCGATGACAAAACATTCTTAAATAAACTAAAGCCTAATCGAAACTTCTCAACAAATCGAGAGATCCGAACAAATCCTAAAATAGCTGAAAAGATAAATCCTAAAACAAATAATCAAACTAAACAACTGATAAGATAAGATAATATTCTTGAATTTGAATTCAAGAATGGTGCTGCATCAGGATTAATGCTGATGATGACTTCAGGATCTGTGCTCATCGACTCCAGGATCTTGGATCCCAGGGCTTGGGTGGGGTTGGGCTTCAGGTTCTGGGCTGGGCTTCTAGGTTGGGCTGGCTTCAGGTTTGGGCTGGGCTGGGCTTCAGGTTCTGGACTGGGCTTCAGATTTGATCTGGGCTGCTTCAGATTCTGAGCTGGCTTCAATGTCCCCATCATCATCACCCTCACATTTTTCTGTCCATCAGTCTCTGCAATACTCTTTATAAAGTATGTGCTAAACTATTGGCCAACAGGATGAGACTGATTCTCCCAAAGCTGATTAGCCCAGAGCAGGGAGCTTTTATTGGAGGCTGCAATATTACTGACAATATTCTAATTGCTCAAGAATTTATGCATGATTTTCATCGAGCATCTCAGTGGCACAGTCTGATGGCTATCAAGCTTGATATAGAGAGGGCCCATGATTGTGTGGACTGGACCTCTCTAGTCAAAACTCTGGAAGACTTTGGTTTTCACTCAGCCTGGATTTCTAAAATTATGGCTTGCATTAATGCTCCGGCTTTCTCTATTCTGATTAATGGATCACCTACGGAATTCTTTCAATCTTTCCATGGCCTCTGGCAAGGTTGTCCTCTGTCCCCTTATTTATTTATCATTTGTGCTGACTTCCTTTCTAGATCTCTTTCGACGGCGGTGCAGGACTCTCAGATCTATCCGTATATCTTAGGATCGGGAGCCTTCCCGGTCTCTCATCTCCTTTTTGCGGATAATTGTCTATTACTTGGCCGGGCTTTCCTGGCTAATGCCAGGGGATTCAGAAGAGTGGTAGAGCACTACTGTTATGCTTCAGGCTAGAGGGTAAATTTCCAGAAATCTGGAATCTATTTCAGTCCCAATATTGCCTCTACTCTCCGGTGCAAGATTATTCATATGCTGGGTATTCAGGAGCGACAGGGCCCTCTCTATTATCTAGAAATACACATATCTGGTACCAGACTGACCAGGAACGACTGCGCCCCTTTACTGGCATTGATGACGGACAGGATTGCGGGATGGCAGGCCAGATCGCTCTCCGCGATGGGTAGGCTAACTCTTATCCGCTCGGTCCTTGCCTCTCTCCCTGCTTATATGCTCTCCAATGCTTTTATTTCCAAGGTGTTATCAGCAAGGTTGAGCAGATAATTCGTTCTTTTTTTTGGGATTCTTCTTCTGCTCGGAGGAGGATTCATCTCATGAGATGGGATATTGTTTGCCGTCCTACTCAGATTGGTGGCTTGGGCATTCCTTCACTCCTAGATAGGAGAGAGGCTTTCTTGACCAGATATATATAGCCAGATTCTTCTTATGCCCGGATACTATGTGCTCCTCCTTCATGAGGGCCAAATACGAAGATATTCCTACGGATTCCGGTGACTGCCCATGGCATACCAGGAAGTCATCGGTTGTTTGGCGTGAGGTGCTTGCTAGGGCCCCGATCATCATCCATCAGCTATCCTGGGTTTTGGGAGATGGCCATCCATCAAATTCATGCATGATCTTTGGATATCGGACATTCCTTTGATCCGATAGCCTACATTTATCTCGGTACTCACGGCCCCCTCCATGACCATTGCTGATCTTCGACGACTGGGGCTTGCCAGTTGGGATACGGAGATGGTTCTGTCGATATTTGGGAAGATTCTTGGTTTCAGGGTCCTTTCCATACCCCTTCCAGTTCATCCATGCTCCGACATCAGAGTTTGGCGACATACGACGTCTTCCTGTGTGCCGATCTCTGACCTTATACGATGGCTCGCCGGTGACCATCATGTTTCTAGGAGCTACTACTGAATTTGGACTCTGTCGGTTCACCCCAGGGTCTCTTTTTTCATCTGGAAACTCGCATGGCACTGACTCCCTACTCGCGAGTTTCTCATTTCCAGGGATATCCATATGACTTCGGATTGTCCTTTCTGTGGGACTCCGACTGAGTCGCAGACTCATGCTATCTTCCTATGTACTCGAGCGAGGACAATCTGAGCATTGGTAGGCTTCTATGACCCTTTTGCCCAGCCCGACCACATCGTTGATGTCTTTTATGTTTTGCTGCGGACGGTTCCTACGATCCAGGTCTCTTTTATTGCTTATCTGGCATATCATATTTGGATTTCCAGAAACGAACGAATCTTTGTATCGGTGAGGTCTTCCCATAGGATGCTGGGGGAGAGAGTCAGGACTGCTGCTATTGAGTACTACAGGTCGACATAGATGCCGGCAGAGATCTGGGATTTCCCTATCGCTCGTCGAGCGGCTCAGAGGGTTTTTATTGCTTGGGAACCCCCTCCTCCGCCTTTTGTCACTGTCAGCTTTGACGGGAGCCTTCGCCGCAAGATGGGTGGAGCGGGATTCGTTATTCGGGACTCTCGTATAGGTTTCCTAGTCGCTGGGGGCATCACCCTTATGGACTCTTCTGTTCTGGCGCTCGAGCTTTACGCAGCATGAGCTGGCATTAGATATGCTCGGCAGGTTCTCCGCCTTGATTGCCTCATCATTGAGGGTGACTCTGCCACCGTCATATCTTGGCTCACGCATTCTTCCTCAATGCTCACATGTTGACTCCATTATTGATTTTGATGATAAACAAAATGGTTAAGTATAAGTTGAGTACTAATGATTTCCTTGAAATGTGTTTTTGTTGAAAAATGTGCTCACAAATTTGAAGAAATTTATTTGATTAAAGTAAACCAAGTTTGGATGAAAAGATATACTCAAAAAGGACTTGGACAATCAATATTTGTTTGAATGGTCAATTGAGTTAAGTATAAATGTGTTTCAGCACAAGTTCAGTCTTTTCTACGAAGATTCAATGAAATGTCGACTCAAAATGTCGACACATGACACCAAGTATCGACACATGGAGGTGAAGTGTCGACTTAAGCCGGTACGCAAAGAATGTTTCCGATGGCATGGTTGAAGTGTCAATATATGGACCTGAAGTGTCGATTCAAAGTGTCGACACATGGATCAGCTCATTGTTTGAGATTTTCAAGCCACAGAACTTGCTGAAATTGAAGAACTGCAGAAGTGTCGACATATGGAAGACTAGTGTTGACTCATCTGAGGAGTGTCGACACATCTGAGATTTCTAGAGAACCAGATTGAAGATTTTTGAACTAGGTGTCGACTCAAGAAGTTCAAGTGTCGACCTGAAGTGTCAACTCATAGCCTGAAGTATTGACACATGAGTTCTGGAAACAGTAATGGCTAGTTTTTCAAACGCAAAACTCGATCCTTTTGCCCTCCAACGGCTAATTTTTCAAGTCTAACGGTTAGAAACCTGTTTTGAGACCTTGGAGAGGTATATATATGCTCCAAATCAAATCAAAAGATATATTATTGATGAGAATGAAATAAGAACATTCAAGAGAGAAGAAAAGAGAGCTTTAACTCCTATTCATTGAAGATTCAACCACTCTTAAGCAAGAGCAAGCCTCCAAGCATTCAAGATCCTTCAAGAGCATTAAAGATCAACTATTCTTGAGCATTCAAGAGACTTCAACAAGTTCAAAGCACCTTTACATAGAGCTTCAAAGAGATACCCGCTTTGTTTGTAAAACCAAGGAAGGTTATGGTGAGCCTTTGAAAACCAATTAGGTTCTTGGTTAGCCCGGGAAATCAAGGTAGGTTGTGGTGAGCCTTAAAACCATTTAGGTTCTTGGTTAGCCCGTAAAACCAAGTGAGGTTTTGACTTGTTGGCCTTGTGAAAATAAGTTGGGCTTTTGATTAGTGAGCCCGTAAAACTAATCAACTGTAATCAGTGTGATTATAGTGAATTCCCAAGAGGATCTTGGGGAGTGGACATAGGTGCATTAGACAGCACCGAACCACTATATTTCTTGGTCTTTGTAATTGATTGATCTCTCTACTTACTTTTCATTTATTGCTCTTTATTTTCGCTGCACTTTTATTTAAGAGCATTATATTTGAATTATAGTACATTGCTTAATTGATTATTGGATTGGATTGCATAGCATTGCATAGCATCAAGTAAATATTTTTTTAGAGATGCAATTCACCCCCCTTTGGATTGCTTACTGGGCAACAAGTGGTATCAGCCCTGTTCTCAGTATATAGGTTTAAACCTACAAGCAATACGGGACGGGTTGGACCGTCCCCTCATTACTTCTATCTCAAAGGCGGTAGTGTTACGCCGTTACAATGACGTGGCATGTCTCAGATTCCGCCAGGCGTGATTCGAGCCACGTGAAATTTTTTCGGCAGAACGGGGACGGTCCAGCAAGGTCAGATGTGGGTCCACCTCGCCGAAGTCGAGGTCGGGCCGGGCAACCTGCTCCTTCGCCAGGTGTCCGCCCAGGAGGGGTCCACCTCGATCGAAGTCGAGCGCCCTTCTGCTGCTCCTTCGCCAGGTTTTCGCCCAGGAGGGGTCCACCTCGGCCGAAGCCGGTGGCCCCTTCCTCCCTCGTCGGGTGGCGCCTGAGACGGTGCCACCACGGCCGAGGTCGAGCCGGGCCCTCTGATGCTCCTTCGCCAGGTGTCCGCCCAGGACGGGTCCACCTCGGCGAAGTCGAGCGCCTCTCTGCCGCTCCACCAGGTGTCCACCCAGGAGGGGTCCAACTCGGCCGAAGCCGTGGCCCCTTCCTCCCTCACCGGGGGCGCCCTGAGACGGTGCCACCATGGCCGGGTCTAGCCGGGCCCTCTGTTGCTCCGTCGCCAGGTGTCCGCCCAAGAGGGGTCTACCTCGGCCGAAGTCGAGCGCCTCTCTACCGCTCCGCCAGGTGTCGGCCCAGGAGGTGTCTACCTCGACCGAAGCCGGCGGCCCCTTCCTTCCTCGCCAGGTGGTGCCCTGAGACGGTGCCACCTCGGCCGAGGTCGAGCCAGCCCTCTGCTGCTCCTTCGCCAGGTGTCCGCCCAGGAGGGGTCCACCTCGGCCGAAGTCGAGCGCCTCCCTGCTCCTTCGCCAGGTGTCCGCCCGGGAGGGGTCCACCTCGGCCGAAGTCGAGCGCCTCTCTGCCGCTCCGCAGGTGTCCGCCCAGGAGGGGTCCACCTCGGCCGAAGCCAGCGACCCCTTCCTCCCTCGCAGGTGGCGCCCTGAGACGGTGCCACCTCGGCTGAGGTCGAGCCGGGTCCTCTGCTGCTCCTTCTCCAGGTGTCCGCCCAGGAGGGGTCCATCTCGGCCGAAGTCGAGCGCCTCTCTGCCGTTCCGCTGGGTGTCCGCCCAGGAGGGGTCCATCTCGGCCGAAGCCGGCGGCCCCTTCCTCCCTCGCCGGGTGGCACCTGAGACGGTGCCACCTCGGCCGAGGTCGAGCCGGGCCTCTGCCGCTCCGCCAGGTGTCCGCCTAGAAGGGTTTCACCTCGGCCGAAGTCGAGCACCTCTCTGCCGCTCCACCAGGTGTCCGCCCAGGAGGGTCCACCTCGGCCGAAGCCGGCGGCCCCTTCCTCCCTCGTCGGGTGGCGCCCTGAGACGGTGCCACCTCGACCGAGGTCGAGCCGGGCCCTCTGCTACTAGGGATCCACCTCGGCCGAAGCCGGCGGCCCCTTCCTCCCTCGTCGGGTGGCGCCCTGAGATGGTGCCACCTCGACCGAGGTCGAGCCGGGCCCTCTGCTACTCCTTCACCAGATCCGCCCAGGAGGGGTCAACCTCGACCGAGGCCGGCTACCCCACGTGGTGAGGCCGCCGAGGAGCAAAAGCACGAGTTCCGAGACCGCCCCTCGAGCAGCGCGCGCCGCACCCCGAGAGGAGCGCCGATACGATCGACAACAACGTGCGAAACCCTCGTTTACATCGGCCCGACAGTTTCCGCAGCCAAGAAGCGAAGTCCTGGCAAGACAGGACCCGAAACGGCATTGTCGGTGCCTGGGAAAGAGAGCACTCGCGCTCGGCCCCAAGGTCTGGCCAGCGTCCTCCCTCTACCCTTTCCTCGCTAGGCTCGGCAAGCAAGACAAGGAGGCCGCCGGTTTCTTAGACCCAAAGGGGAAAGGGGAAAGAGAGGAGAGAAGGAGGTGAAAGCGGAGGGAGCCTCCCAGGGGCGGGAAGCCGGAGGCAGCGTGATGGATAAAAGGATGGAAAGAGAGCGGACGACTAGGTAAGGGGAAAAAGGGCTGGGAAAGGAAAGACACCAAGAGCAGGATCCAAGATCCCGAGAGGGATCCCTTAGCGCAAGCTCGGTGGAGGAACCTGGCCCATTTCTATTCTTCCTGAGACCTTCTTTACAAATAGAATCTCTAAGCCTTGGACTCTAGAGGGGCCCACCTTGGAGACTCTGTACCATCTCGCCGTTTTCTAACTTGACCGTCGGGGCCCCCTCGCCGGGATCCCCAACCAGGGTTTCTGACCTTGTCTTGCAGGATAGGTGGTGCGGGCACCAGACTCAGAAGAAGACTCAGAGCTCCATCTGGATCTCTGATTGACCTTGCCCGAAAAATTAGGGTTTTCTGGCTTGTAATAAGGGTTGACTTGATCAACTCAATTTTAGCTTAAGTCTGTACTCCCTGCAATTTATTTTGTTAAGTCATGTTGACTCAGTAGTGGTCTAGGACATCAACCTGGGATGTCACATTTTCTCCCAAGGCCAAGCAAGTGGGCGCCACACTCCCAGCCACACTCCCGCCCACGCCTGAGTCTAGGGGGCGCCACATCTCCATCCAGTATACTCTGGTCCCCACACCACAGATAGCAGCTCCCTTCTCTCATGCGCCATTTGAGAAGAAAGCAACCAGGGATCCACAAATCAAGGGGGCAGCCCAAGACCTTCCATAAGAGCCAAGCTATGAAAGGGAAGAAATTCTTCTTGGAGAGAACTTCAAGGAGGCGCCCATTCCCTGCCAAAAATGCCCAAAACAAAGATGGGAAGGACCATGACTTAGGGAGAAAGAAAAGGAGGAGTCCAAAGAGTTGAGTCCATGGAAGGAAAGAAATCCTCTCTTGAAGAACAAAGCTTGGAGGCGCCATTACCTTCTTTTAAAAACCCAAATCATTTTTTTTGGAACCTTTGGCCGGCCATAATGTGTAAGGATTGATCCTACAATCCTAATTTGCAGATCCCCTCCTTTAGTCCCACATGGGAAGATGTAAACCCTACTCTCTTGTAAAGTCCTATAAATTAAACCCCTCTTGTAAATTTTAATTAATCTGATGAATGAATTCAAGTTTTTGTGTGAGCAAACTCGTGTTTTTCTCTCTTCCGCACTTGCATCCAAGTGTTGAGCTTCGTGAGGGAGTAAATCCGGGTTCCCCAGGAACCTTGAGGAGGTGTGAGATCTCCAAACCCCAAACCTAAGTTAGCCACTTCACTCCCAAACCCTAGCCGCCCATCATCCTTCTCTCTCCACCAAGCCCTAGCATATCCCACCTCTCACGGCCACCCCTCCAAGTCAAGGCCGACCACCAGCATCCGGGTCCAGTCCGATACTTCAGATCCAGAGCAATTCCCATAGGAGTTAGATCAACCTCCAGGAGAATCCGGATTTCAGCACATCAACTTACAAGTTCTTCAATATGGTAAATTCTTCCTTGAGTATCTGATTCCATCACTTGTTCTTCTTCTTTCCCAGATCTTGAGTCCAGGAGAAGCCGACTCAGCCACAGGACTAGTATTGGAGGATCCATTACGAAGGTATTCGACTCCGAGGATCCAATAATCTGCTCGAGAGAGTTATTCCACCAAACTTTGTGAAGATCACTGTCTGGTTGGTACCCTTCTCTTCTCTTTACTTCTGTCCTGTTGAAAGTTCAGAGCGAAACCCTAGGTCTGGGAGTTTCTCAACCCCAGCGATCCGTTACTTCTGAACTACTCTGATAACCTAGTTTCTTCTAAATTATGCTTTCAATCATTACTTAGTTTCCTTCAACTTAGTTTAGCTTTACTTTGAGTCAAAGCCAATTTCTGAAATATAAAAAAAAAAGAAAAAAAGAATTAATCTTAATTTTCTTCCGCATCGCATCATCTCCTCTTTCGTTCTGCATCATTTTTGGTATCAGAGCTTCCGTTCTGCATCATTTTTGGTATCAGAGCTTCCGTTCTGCATCATTTTTGGTATCAGAGCACAGTCTAGGATTTCTATTTTGCTTGCTTGTTTTAAGTCTATCTCCTTTTACTTTTTCTGCTCGAAGTAGACTCCCCAGGATGTCCGGTCCTAGGAACGAAGCGAGGTGCAAACCTCCTCTTCCCATTCCACGGGGTGTTCCTAGGGCGTGTAGGGGATCCGTTGGGTTACAACTTCGTAGCAGGAATTGTAAACGGGGGAAGCACCCTGTTTTCAGTCCGTAACTGCCCTGTTGCAGGAATTGTTTCTCAGTGCAGGTAACTCTGAATTACGTGATTTTTGTTTTGCTGAACCAGTATAATTGAAGTTATTTTACATAATTTTCCTGTGATTTATTGGTTTCCATAAAATTTCTGAGAGTTAAATTACTGCAACTCTGTTTTTGTGTTCTGCAATTCAATTATCTTGAGTGAACATCTCCTAACTCATCCTAAGGGCATTTGAGCATCTAAGATAAGGGGAGGAGTTAATAACCTCTCCTTAGCCCACAACCACCACCCCCTCATTCGATCCTAAGCCTAACTTTAAAATTTATTAGACTTATTTGCCCTAGCAGGCTAGGGACATCAACAAGTCGGGTCAAGGCTAGTGTTGAGCCAGTTTGTCTAGTTACTCTGTGTGTGCTTGTACTCAGTGTCTAGAACGGTGGTTCAGGGACTACATCCCGAAGGGCTTGTGTGCTGATCCGCCTACCTGGCCAATCTTTGATTGGTGTCTAAGATTGGCATCTAGGGACCTAACACTCCCCTTACACCTGCCTGGCTGAGTCCTGAGTTACTACAGGCTAGCTTGCCACTCTGATTGGGCATCTAGTTTGGGCTCTAGGTTTAGTTAGCCTGTAGTCGATTCAGTTGAGTCTTATTTTGTGTATTTGCTTGCATCATCATGTCTACCCGGAATGGAGTACCCTACCAACCTGGTCAAACCCAACCTGATTTAGAGGCCATGGTGAGAGCTCTTACTGAGAGTATGAACAAATTAAGTCAGGATATGAATGAGAATTTTGCCCAGCTTAGGGATCGAGTCCAAGTACTTGAGGAACCTAGGCATCAGAATTGGACTCCTGACCCAGATTTTAATGTGCCTCAACCTCACCCACACCAAGAGCCTAGAAGACCTTTATACAGAGATCCTAAACCTAATCATAGGAGGCCTGACCCAGAACCTGAAGATAGAGATGATAGGTTCATTCGGAACATCAAATTAGATGCACCCACTTTTGATGGTAGCTTAAACCCTAAGGTGTATTATGATTGGGAGGGTGAGATGGACCAGTACTTTGAGTGGTATGCCATGTCTGAGGAAAGAAAGTTCAAGTTTGCCAAGATGAAGTTAGTACGTCAAGCTAGGTTATACTGGGGAATATTGAGCTGACCACTAGAAGACGAAATGTAGAGCCCATAACCACTTGGCAGGGTATGAAAGAGAAACTTAGAGATAAGTACCTACCCATTTCATACCAGCAGAACCTGTTAGACCAATGGCAGACTTTGAACAAGGGAACCGATCTGTATCAGACTACATAACCACCTTTGATGAATACCTGATGAGATGTGATGTGAGTGAATCCCATGAGGTCACTTTGTCTAGGTTTAGGGCTGGACTTAGGAAGACATAAAGAGGGAGTTATTTCTGAGAGAAGTTACTGACCTAGACCAAGCCTATCAGATTGCACTGAACACTGAAAAATTTCAGAAAGGACCTATGCCTTCTAGGGTTTTGCCCCAATCCCAAGAAATGGACCTAGCCAAGTACCCCTAGCAAGTCTAATCAGGATATTCCCACCCCTAGGCCCATGGATAAAGGTAAGGCACCTGACACCCAGAGAACCCCTAGTATCATTTGTTTTAAGTGCCAGAAGCCCGGTCATATCTCCAACCAGTGCACAGCCATAGCTTGTTTTAAGTGCCACAAGGTAGGTCATGTTTCTAGCCAGTGCCCTCGTAGATCCCTTTGCATAGAAGAAGCAGAAGAAGAGAGTTCCGGACCCAATGAAGAGTTTGAAGAAGTTTATGAGGCCGGAATGAATTTGGTCGATGAGTATGAAGGAGAGGAGGAATCCACAGAGTCTGACCAATTAGGGGTTGTGAGATGCATCCTATCCCAGAATAGAGTTCAGGAAGATTGGCGTAGGACTAACATCCTACAGACTTTCCTTAAACTAGGGGATAAGGTTTGTAAAATCATCATAGATAGTGGGAGCTGTGTGAATGCCATTTCTGCTAGCATTGTCAAAATGTTAGGCTTAATCCCAGTCCCCCACCCCAACCCCTATAAGGTTTCTTGGGTAGACTCTACCTCTATACCCATCCAGTCTAGATGTCGGGTCCAAATCCAAATGCAATCCTATCAAGAGAAGATTTGGTGTGACATCTTGGCCATGGGGTGAGCAGTATAATTCTTGGAAGACCTTGGTTATATGATCATGATGCCACCCTCTTAGGAAAATCCAACACCTGTGTCTTTAGTTTTAAATGGGAAGAAAATCACAATCCATTCAGTCCCTCCTAAGGACAAGGTAGCTAAAGGAACCAATAAGGTCAAAGAAATGAAGACTGGAGTGAACTTAATTAGTGCTCAAGACCTAGAACAAGAATTCATAGTGGTTCACCTATTTGGATGTTGACTGCTAAGGAACTTAGGACTCCTACACCCTCAGAGCCTCCTCGGGAAGTTAAGCCTTTGTTAGAAGAATTTGAGGATGTTTTTCCCGAGGATCTGACAGAGTCTGACCAATTAGGGGTGTAAGAGGCATCCTATCCAGAATAGAGTTCAGGAAGATTGGCGTAGGACTAACATCCTACAGACTTTCCTTAATATGGGATAAGGTGTAAAATCATCATAGATAGTGGGAGCTATGTGAATGCCATTTCTGCTAGCACTGTCAAAATGTTAGGCTTAATCCCAGTCCCCCACCCCAACCCTATAAGGTTCTTGGGTAGACTCTACCTCTACCCATCAGTCTAGATGTCGGGTCCAAATCCAAATGCAATCCTATCAAGAGAAGATTTGGTGTGACGTCTTGCCCATGGGGGTGAGCAGTATAATTCTTGGAAGACCTTGGTTATATGATCATGATGCCACCCTCTTAGAAAATCCAACACCTGTGTCTTTAGTTTTAATGGAAAGAAAATCACAATCCATTCAGTCCCTCCTAAGGACAAGGTAGCTAAAGGAACCAATAAGGTCAAAGAAATGAAGACTGGAGTGAACTTAATTAGTGCTCAAGACCTAGAACAAGAAATTCATAGTGGTTCACCTATTTGGATGTTGACTGCTAAGGAACTTAGGACTCTACACCTCAGAGCCTCCTCGGGAAGTTAAGCCTTTGTTAGAAGAATTTGAGGATGTTTTTCCCGAGGATCTGCCATACCACCTTCCACCTCTTAGGGATATCCAGCATTCCATAGATTTAGTCCCAGGAGCTACTTTACCCAACTTGCCCCATTATAGGATGAATCCATCTGAGCATAAGGAACTGCAAAAGCAGGTTGGAGAATTGTTAAGGAAGGGGTTCATTAGAGAGAGTCTTAGTCCTTGTGCAGTCCCTGCATTTCTACCCCAAAGAAGGATGGCACGTGGAGGATGTGTGTTGATAGTTGTGCCATCAACAAAATCACAATCAAGTATAGGTTCCTCATCCCTAGACTAGATGACATGCTAAATATGATGGCCGGTGCAATGGTTTTTTCTAAAATTGATCTCAAGAGCGGCTATCATCAGGTTAGGATTAGACCAGGGATGAGTGGAAAACTGCTTTCAAAACTAAGGATGGTCTCTATGAATGGGTTGTTATGCCTTTTGGATTGTCCAATGCCCCTAGTACTTTCATGAGGATTATGACCCAGGTATTAGAGCTTTCATAGGGAAGTTTATAGTGGTCTATTTTGATGACATCTTGATCTATAGTAAGACCCTGCAGACCACCTAGGCCACCTTAGACAAGTCTGTCAAGTTTTAAGGAATGATAGTCTCTACGGTAATCTCAAAAAGTGTGAATTCATGACCAGTAGAATTATCTTCCTTGGTTTTGTAGTAACCCTTGACGGCATGGCTGCGATCCAGAAAAGATTAGGTCCATAATCGAATGGCCAGAGCCGACCAGTGTGCATGAAGTCAGAAGTTTCCACGGCTTGGCTACCTTCTATAGGCGATTCATCAAGGGGTTTAGCACTGTAGTTGCTCCTATCACAGACTGTATTAGGAAGGGAGAATTCCAGTGGACTAAAGCAGCCCATAAAGCCTTCCTAGATCTTAAGGATAGGATGACCCAGGCACCCATTTTGAGGTTACCCGACTTTTCAAAGGTATTTGAGGTTGCATGTGATGCTTCAGGAGTAGGTATAGGTGGAGTCCTAAGCCAAGAGAACCATCCCGTAGCATTCTTTAGTGAAAAACTTAATGATGCTAAGCTTAGGTATTCTACCTATGATAAAAAATTTATGCGGTAGTGCAAGCTTTGCATTACTGGAGACATTATTTGCTACCGCAAGAATTTGTGCTATTTTCGGACCATGAGGCTCTTAGATTCTTGAATTCCTAGAAGAAGCTTAACCCTAGGCATGCTAAGTGGGTAGAGTATATCCAGTCCTATACTTTTGTTTTGAAGCATAAGGCTGGGTCTGAAAATAAGGTAGCTGATGCCCTTAGTCGTTAATCTTTGTTGTTGAATTCTGTTAGGGCTGAAGTCATAGGGTTTGAGCAAATCAAAGAGGAATATGAGTCGTATCCGGATTTAAGACTGTGTACCAGGATCTAACTCAAGGACCATCTAGTGACCATAAGGATTATACCCTTTTAGATGGCTTTCTGTTCTTTAAGAATAGGCTTTGCATCCCTAGAACTTCTCTTAGGAAATTTTTGATTTGGGAAATTCATGCTGGAGGTTTAGCTGGTCATTTCGGAAAAGATAAAACTACCCTGGCTATTGAAGACCACTTTTTCTGGCCTAGCTTAAAAAGAGATGTAGCACACATTGTGGCAAGGTGTGGACCTGCGCTGTTGCCAAACAGCGAAAACAAACACCGGCCTTTATACCCCACTCCCTGTCCCAGATCGTCCTTGGCAAGATGTAAGCATGGACTTTGTGTTAGGTTTGCCTAAGACCCAGAGGAGGCATGACTCTATCTGTGTTGTAGTAGACCGATTTTCCAAGATGGCCCATTCTTGCCTTGTTCCCAAACATTTGATGCGTCTAAGGTAGCCACCCTGTTCTTTAATGAGATAGTTCGACTCCATGGCCTACCCAAGACCATTGTTTCAGATAGGGATGTCCGGTTCACCAGCTATTTCTGGAAAACCCTTTGGCATAAGTTAGGGACAAAACTTAAGTTTTCAACTGCCTATCATCCCCAGACTGATGGCCAAACCGAAGTAGTGAACCGTAGTTTAGGCAATCTGTTAAGGTGTCTTGTTGGTGAAAGCATTAGGAACTGGGATTTGTATTTACCTAGAGCTGAATTTGCATACAATGACTCGGTCAATAGGTCTACAGGTAAGAGTCCATTTGAAATTGTGCATGGTTACAAACCTCACACACCTCTTGACCTGGCTCCTTTACCAGTCCACACACGAGTCTCCGAGTCTGCCGAAGTTTTTGCACAGCATATAAAAGACTTGCATAAAGAAATTCATGCCAAAATAGATTTAAGTAATGAAACTTATAAGAAGTTGGTTGATTCTCAAAGGCAAGTCAAAACTTTTAATGAGGGAGACTATGTAATGATTAGGTTAAGGCCTGAACGGTTTCCTCCTATAACCGTTAGAAAGTTACATGCTAGAGGAGCTGGACCATTTAGAGTGGTGAAGAGAGTAGGATCCAATGCCTATGTGCTCGAGTTGCCTCCAAACTAGGCATTAGCTCCACTTTCAACATTACAGACCTAGCAGAGTATAGAGAGCCAGCAGTGATTCCCAGTGAGCCTTTTGAACCTAATCCTGCTCTTGAGAGTGAACCCAACCCTGTGTGTCCACCAACAAACTGGCCTGTGAGGAAAGAGCATATTAAAAAGATCATGGATGATCAGGTTATCTCTACTCGTAATCGAGGATACCAAAGATACCCGGTCCGCTGGCAAGGAAGGCCAGATTCTGATGACTCTTGGATCTCCCGAGAAGAATTACAAGAATTGGACCCATACCTCTTGGAGAGATACCAGAGCCAACTTGATCCATACTCGACAGGGTCGAGTTCCTCCCACCCCGGGAGAATTGGTGCGGGCACCAGATCAGAAGAAGGCTTCAGAGCTCCATCTGGATCTCTGATTGACCTTGCCCGAAGAATTAGGGTTTTCTGGCTTGTAATAAGGGTTGACTTGATCAACTCAATTTTAGCTTAAGTCTGTACTCCCTGCAATTATTTTTGTTAAGTCAGTTGACTCAGTAGTGGTCTAGGACTTCAACCTGGGGTGTCACATTTTCTCCCAAGGCCAAGCAAGTGGGCGCCACACTCCCAGCCACACTCCCAGCCACACACCTGAGTCCAGGGGGTGCCACATCTCCATCCAGTATACTCTGGTCCCCACACCACAGATAGCAGCTCCCTTCTCTCATGCGCCATTTGAGGAGAAAGCAACCAGGGATCCACAAATCAAGGGGACGGCCCAAGACCTTCCATAAGAGCCAAGCTATGAAAGGGAAGAAATTCTTCTTGGAGAGAACTTCAAGGAAGCGCCCATTCCCTGCCAAAAATGCCCAAAACAAAGATGGGAAGGACCATGACTTAGGGAGAAAGAAAGGAGGAGTCCAAAAGAGTTGAGCCATGGAAGGAAAGAAATCCTCTCTTGAAGAACAAAGCTTGGAGGCGCCATCTACCTTCCTTTTAAAACCCAAATCAAATTTTTTTGGAACCTTTGGCCGGCCATATGTGTAAGGATTGATCCTACAATCCTAATTTGCAGATCCCCTCCTTTAGTCCCACATGGGAAGATGTAAAACCCTACTCTCTTGTAAAGTCCTATAAATTAAACCCCTATTGTAAATTTTAATTAATCTGATGAATGAATTCAAGTTTTTGTGTGAGCAAACTCTGTGTTTTCTCTCTTCCGCACTTGCATCCAAGTGTTGAGCTCCGTGAGGGAGTAAATCTGGGTTCCCCAGGAACCTTGAGGAGGTGTGAGATCTCCAAACCCCAAACCCTAGGTTAGCCACTTCACTCCCAAACCCTAGCGCCCATCATCCTTCTCTCTCCACCAAGCCCTAGCATATCCCACCTCTCACGGCCACCCCCTGCAAGTCAAGGCCGACCACCAGCATCCGGGTCCAGTCCGAATACTTCAGATCCAGAGCAATTCTCAGAGGAAGTCAGATCAACCTCCAGGAGAATCCGGATTTCAGCACATCAACTTACAAGTTCTTCAATCTGGTAAATTCTTCCTTGAGTATCTGATTCCATCACTTGTTCTTCATCTTTCCCAGATCTTGAGTCCAGGAGAAGCCGACTCAGCCACAGGACTAGTATTGGAGGATCCATTGCGAAGGTATCCGACTCCGAGGATCCAACAATCTGCTCGAGAGAGTTATTCCACCAAACTTTGTGAAGATCACTGTCTGGTTGGTACCCTTCTCTTCTCTTTACTTCTGTCCTGTTGAAAGTTCAGAGCAAAACCTTAGGTCTGGGAGTTTCTCAACCCCCAGCGATCCGTTACTTCTGAACTACTCTGATAACCTAGTTTCTTCTAAATTGTGCTTTCAATCATTACCTAGTTTCCTTTAACTTAGTTTAACTTTACTTTGAGTCAAAGCCAATTTCTAAAATATATATATAAAAAAAAAGAATTAATCTTAATTTTCTTTCGCATCGCATCATCTCCTCTTTCGTTCTGCATCATTTTTGGTATCAGAGCTTCCGTTCTGCATCATTTTTGGTATCAGAGCTTCCGTTCTGCATCAATAGGGAGTCCGGAGACCTCGAGGCGAGACGGCGTGATCAAGTCACCAGCTTTGAAGCTACAGTCGTGGCGGCGAGATCGGCAACAGATTGGCGCACCAGATAGGGGGGCAGGACAACACCCTAGTGTGAGCTAGCTCTCTGTGGGACAAAGCGCGCTCCGGCCATGGTGGTCACACGCGGGCGTGAAGCATCCACTAGCCGAGTAGGGGAGGTCCCCTCCCCTCAGGGGCCACGCAGCCCGGAGAGGGAGCTTCCCGCTCCCCCTCCTCTTCCACCGCAACCGACCTCGGTGGATGGATCTTTTGTAGCTGTCATCTAATAGCTGCAAACCCTGACTACAGCAGTTCGGCAGCTACAGCATCAGCAGTGCTCCTTGGCCACGCAACCGACCTCGGTGGATGGATCTTTTGTAGCTGTCATCTAATAGCTGCAAACCCTGACTACAGCAGTTCGGCAGCTACAGCATCAGCAGTGCTCCTTGGCCACGCAGCCCTAGCCAGGGACCCTCGCAGCTCGGGCCGCGGGGCCGCGCGGAAGCCTGTGCTCCATCCATGGCAGGCCATCCCAGCCGCGGGCAGCCTCCAACCCCCGCGGGAGCCACCAAACCCTGCGAAGAGAAATTACTCCGGTTCGGCGGATCGCGAGAGTCGATCCCCGGCCGATGATGCCGAGACGGCGCGCCGCAGCAGACGGCGCGCCGCAGCAGACGGCGCCGCAGCAGACGGCGCGCCGCAGCAGACGGCGTGCCGCAGCAGGCGGCGTCGGGGCAAAGTCCCCCGCCGAGACCGATCGGCGCCCCCTTCACCAGTGGCCTCGGTGGAAGATTCCACCGATGAGGCCATCAGACGCCAGGCCGAGAGGCGCCTGGAGGAGCACGAGCGCAAACTGGCGGAGTTCGCCCGCCGATTTGCCGACCTACAGAACTCCTTGGCGGACCCGGCGGGATACGACTCCCGACCCCCCTTCTCCCAGGAAATCCAAGAGGAGCCGGTTCCGAGCCGGTTCCGCATGCCGCAGGTCGATCCCTACGACGGGACCACCGACCCTTTGGACCATCTGGAGAGCTACAAGGCTCTTATGAGGGTCCAGGGGGCCACGGACGCTCTTTTGTGCATTGCCTTTCCCGCTACCCTCCGAAAGGTTGCTCGAGTCTGGTTCACCCGTCTCGAGCTGGGATCTATCTGCTCCTTCCATCAATTGGAGGGAAAGTTTGTGACGCACTTCGACGCTTGTCAGAAGGTGCCGAGAGAGGTGGATAGCCTCTTCTCCATCCGCCAGCAGGACTAGGAGCTGCTTCAGGACTACATTACCCGCTTCAAGATTGCTGCCCTGGAAATCTACAGTCTGGACGAGCCCGTTGCCATGCTGGCATTAAAGCGCGGGCTCAAGACGTCCCGCCTGACTTATTCCCTGGACAAGAAACCCCCTAGGACGTACTCCGAGCTCCTCCTTCGTGTCCACAAGTACATCCGAGCGAGGAGGCTGATCGCACCCGCCGAGAACTGGACGGGAGGACCTTGAAGAAGCCGGCCCCGAGAAATGTTCCAGGGACCCGGAGGCCCGGGCCACCTGCTGACCCCCATCCAAATCCGAAGCCGAAGGGCGGAGCCGCCTCGGAGAGAAGTTTCACCCCTCTCCTTGCTCCCAGAACAAAGATCCTCATGGAGATTGAGGGCGAGCACTACCTCCGCCGACCTCCACCTCAGAACCTGAGGAGCACCCACGACAAGTCAAAGTACTGCCAGTTCCACCGCGAGCACGGACATGACACGGAGGAGTGTCGCAATCTGAAGCGGGAAATCGAGGAGCTGATAAAAAAAGGCTACCTCAGGAAGTTCGTGAGGAACGAAGCTCCGGCGGAGGGACAACCGCTCGCGGCCCTCCCCCCGGTCCCCACGATCGATAATCGCCTGACGGAGAAGCCAGTGGGCATGATCTCTTGTGGAATCGGGGGGGCGGCAAAAAGGGCCCGGGAGGTGGGAGACTCAGAGAATGTACCCCTTTTGAGAAGGGGAATGAAAACAAGAATGTAAATAATGATGCTGTGGTGGTCGAGATGACCATCACAAAGCATCCTGTACATCGCATTATGGTAGATAGTGGAAGCTACACTGACGTGCTTTTTAATGATGCTTTCTCCCGAATGAACCTGTCCCATGATCAGCTAAGGCCGGTGCACACCCCTCTCGTGGGCTTTACCAGGGACTCGGTGGGGGTCGAGGGGGAGATTACGCTCCCTGTCACCGCTGGATCCCCACCACGGCAGACCACGGTCATGATAATGTTCACCGTCGTCAAGCTCCCTCCGCCTTATAACACGATCCTCGATCGTCCGGGGCTCAACCAGCTGGACGTCATGATCTCTACGAAGCGGTTGCCAGTACAATTCCCCACGGTCTGCGGGCCTGGGGTGATGAGGGGGACGACCCAGCCAGTCCAGCATTGCCTTCAGACGGTCCCGGGTGCCCGAGGCGCCGGGCTCGGCCCCGACGTCGACGACCTCGACTTAAGGGAGAAGGAACCCAGGGGAGGACCCGTAGAGTGTCTGTTGGTGTATCCTCTCGGTTCGGACCCTCTGAAGACTGTGCAGGTGGGGGCCCACTCCCGGAGGAGGAACGGGCCCGTCTACTGGATTTCATCTGCACGAATGCGAATGTGTTTGCATGGTCCGCCGCCGACATGCCAGGCATCCCCCCTGAAGTCATCACCCACAGGTTGAATGTGGATCCGAGATGCTGCCCGGTCCGCCAGAAGAAGAGGAGCTTCGCCATAGAAAGGCAGAGGGCCATCAACGAAGAGGTGGAGAAGATCCTCGCCGCCGGTTTCGTGCGGAAGTACAATATCCCAGATGGTTGGCGAATGTGGTCATGGTGAAGAAGAGTAGTGGCAAGTGGAGGATTTGTGTGGACTACACCGACCTCAACCGAGCTTACCCGAAGGACAGCTTCCCTCTTCCGAAGATTGACCAGCTGGTGGACACCACTTCGGGGCATCGCCTCCTCTCTTTCATGGATGCCTTCTCCAGGTACAACTAGATTCGAATGAACCCGGAGGATGAAGAGCACACTGCCTTCCTCACCGACCGCGGAACTTACTGTTACAAGATGATGCCATTTGGCCTCAAGAACGCCGGGACCACGTACCAGCGACTGGTCAACAAAGTCTTCAAGGATCAGATCGGCCGCAACATGCAGGTGTACGTGGATGATATGCTGGTAATGAGCAAGCCCCTTTCGGATCATGTTGGCGACCTGGCGGAGACCTTCGGCAACCTCCGACTTCACCAGATGAAGCTGAACCCGGCGAAGTGCGCGTTCGATGTCTCCGCCGGGAAATTCCTGGGGTTCATGGTGACCCAAAGAGGGATAGAGGCCAACCCGAAAAAGGTCCAGGCCATCTTGGACATGGAGCAACCTACCTCCAAGAAGCAAGTGCAGCGGCTCACCGGCCGGATAGTCGCTCTGAGTCGGTTTATCTCAAGGTCGGCAGACCACTGCCGACCATTCTTCAAAGTGCTGAGAAAGATGAGCGACTTCACTTGGACCGAGGAGTGCCAGGAGGCGTTTGACGAGCTGAAGAAGACGCTTACATCGCCCCCGTTGCTTTCCAGGCCCGAGGAAGGAGAGGAGCTGGTCCTCTACCTGGCGGTCACCCCGGAGGCCGTCAGCTCGGTCTTGGTTCGGACCGACGACCAGGGAGTACAAAGGCCGGTATACTACACAAGCAGACTCCTCCGCGATGCAGAGCTCAGGTATTCCCGGCCCGAAAAGCTCATTTTTGCATAATAGTGTCTGCTCAGCGTCTCAGGCCCTATTTCCAAGCACATCCCATTGCCGTCCTGACTGATCAGCCGCTGAAAGCAATTCTCAGCCGACCCGACACGTCCGGGCGATTGGCGAAGTGGGCACTCAAGCTCAGCGAGTTCGATATCGCTTATCGACCAAGGTCGGCCATGAAAGCGCAAGTGCTAGCCGACTTCTTGGTCGAGTGCGCAGGCCTAGGCAAGGGGACAGAGGAGGACCCTCTGCACTAGCAATTGAAACCAGGACCAGAGGAGGACGGGTGGATCCTTTACGTGGATGGAGCCTCGAACTCCGGCGGGAGCGAAGCCGGTCTCATTCTCGCCAACGGCGATGGGGTCGTCGTCGAATGTGCACTCCGTTTCCAGTTCACCACAACTAACAACCAGGCGGAGTACGAGGTACTCCTCGTCGGGCTGAGAGTGTCCTGCGAGTTGGGCGTTGCCAACCTCAAGGCCTTCACCGATTCCTAGCTGGTGGCCGGACAGATCTCCGGAGAGTATGCTGCGCACGACCCTCAAATGGCAAAATACCTGGAGCTCGTGAGAACGAGCGCAGCCGGGTTTCGGCACTTCAGCATCTCCCACATACCCCACGGGGAGAATGCTCGCGCGGACACTCTCTCCCGGTTGGCAACCCTGCCGGACTCGTTGCTGGGCCGCGCTCATGTTGAACGACTCAAGGCCCCGAGCTACGAGACCCCTATGGAGGTCCATCAGGTCAACCAAGAGCCCAGTTGGATGGACAAGTACGCCGAGTACATTACCAGCGGCACCTTACCGGAAGATCGCGTGGCGGCCTGCCTTATCAAAAAAAAGGTCACGCGGTTCGTCCTAATGGATGGGCAGCTGTATCAGAGGTCCTACTTCTACCCCCTACTCAAATGCCTGAGACCCGTGGAGGCCGCACTTGTACTCCAGGAAATCCATGAAGGCATCTGCGGGAACCACGTGAGGGGCAGAACGCTAGCGTATAAGGCCCTCCGCCAAGGTTATTTCTGGGAGACAATGAAGGAGGATGCCGCCGACTTCATGAAGAGGTGTGATCGGTGCCAGCGGCACGCCGTGGTGCAGCGGCAGCCCTCCACTCCGCTTTCCCAGCTCTCGGCCTCGTGGCCGTTCACCCAGTGGGAGATGGATCTCTTAGGACCCTTTCCCCCCGGCATCCGGACAGCGGAAGTTCCTGATCGTGGCCATCGACTACTTCACGAGATGGGTCGAGGCCGAACCCCTGGCACGGATCACGGAGGCAAACGTCGTCAAGTTTCTTTGGAAGTCAATCATTTGCCATTTCGGCCTCCCCCATACCATGATCACCGATAATGGACGTCAATTCGACTGTCGAGAGTTTGAAAAATTCTGTAGCGACCTCGGCATCCACCATCGCTTCACCTCGGTGGCGCATCCGCAGACAAATGGAGAAGCCGAGGTGACGAATAGGACCATTTTGCAAGGCCTCCGGACGAGGCTGGATCAGGCCAAGGATAGGTGGGCAGAATAGCTCCCAAGCATTCTGTGGGCGTACCACACCATCCCGAGGACGACCATCGACGAGACCCCGTTCAACCTCGTCTTCGGGGCCGAGGCGGTTATCCCGATTGAGCTCAGCCTACCCACCCTACGCGTGGAGCAATACGACGAAGTGGAGAACCCTGCCAGGATGATGCTGAACTTGGACCTCCTTGAGGAGACAAGGGACAAGGTCCGAGTCCGAATGGCGGCGTACAGGCAGCGGGTGGCCAGGTACTACAACTCCGGGTGCGACCGAAGTCCTTTCGCCCAAGAGATCTGGTGCTCCGGCGTGCTGAAGCTTCCCAGCCACGGGAGTGCGGGAAGCTCTCCCCGAACTGGGAGGGTCCGTACAGGGTGGCGGAAGTTCTCCCTCACGGGGCCTATTACCTGGAGGAGTTAGGAGGGTCCAGGTTTCCTCGGACCTGGAATGCCTCGAACCTGAGGATGTATTACCAATGATGTAAGGTTCCTCGAACTCCTGCAATAAAATTCCTTTACTTCAAACGCTTCTTCTCACCTCGTAGGGAGAGAGACACTTAGCTCTGAGTTCGGCAAACACGACTGTGGCCGAAGACCCGAGAAGGCGAGAAGTCCCGGACTTCGGTCCGGAAGGCGGGGCAGAGCCAAGCTCGCCCACGCAATCACGGAGAACAGCTCGGCAAGCCGCGCAGGGCTCGCCAAAGCCCGCGGCCCCGGGGTTCAGTCCGGAAGGCGGGGCAGAGCCAAGCTCGCCCACGCAATCACGGAGAACAGCTCGGCAAAACGCGCAGGGCTCGCCAAAGCCCGCGGCCCAAGGGTTCGGTCCGGAAGGCGGGGCAGAGCCAAGCTCGCCCATGCAATCACAGAGAACAGCTCGGCAGGCCGCGCAGGGCTCGCCAAAGCCCGTGGCCCCGGGGTTCAGTCCGGAAGTCCCGGACTTTGGTCCGGAAGGCGGGGCAGAGCCAAGCTCGCCCACGCGATCACGAAGAACAGCCCGGCAAGCTCGAAGGACTCGCGCAAAGCCTGCTCTACCAGCGCCCAACCCGGAAGCTCCGAACTTCGATCTGAATGCTCGACGGGACTCAGTTTACCCGTGAACTCAGCTCGGAACAAACCACAGGACTTAGTCGAAGCAAACATCTCAACAAAAAAAAAGGAGAGAAGAGAACATCAGGAAGACAAAGCCGGGACTTGGTAGAAAGCAGTTTCTTCATTAACTTGAAAGAGCATTACAATGAAGGAGTCCTGACAGGTCGGGAGTCCCCAAAAAAAAAAAAAAAAAAAGGAGAAGTACAGGTGGAAGCTAGTTCGGCGCGGTGGCGCTGTCCTCGGGCAGGGGCGCGCGCTCTTCACCTGCGCCGTCGACGGGTGGCTGCTCGTAGGGCTGCGCTGAAGTTGCGGCCGCGTCGCCTGCTGTAGCTGGAGCCTCGTCGCTGGGCTCCTGCCTTCTCCCGCCGAGAACCACCCCGCTGAGGTCGAGCTCAGGGTAGAAGGAGCCTACCTTCTCCCGGCACACCTGGAACCCCTTCAGGAAGGAGTCCACGGCGGCCTCCCGAACCTCCGCGATATACTCGTCGGAGGCCCGGAACTTCGGGACGGCCTCCTGTGCCTCCCGCTTTGAAGCTTCCAGCAGCCCATTGACGTAGGAGCTCCGCTCCTTGGCTGCATTCGCCTCCCTCCGAGCCTCCTCCACCCGACGCTCCAGCGACTGGGACTGAGCTCGGAGGCGAGACTTCTCCGTGGCGTCCTCCTCCACGCGACGCTGGTTGGAGATCCTCTCCTCAGACAGAGAGGTCTCCAGTTCTTTGATGCGCCCCTCGGCGCGCGCCAGGTCAGATTGAAGGGCCTGGTTGTTCCCCGCAGCTTGACCCCCTTCTCCATGAGGTCCTTCACGTCGACTGCGAGTTTGCCGAGCTTCTCCTCCTCGGCATCCTTCTTAGCGTACCCTGCGAGGAAGTTCTTCAGCAGTAGTACGTCGATCCCGATCTGCACGGGAGAGAGAAGTCAGTCAGAATCCAACTGGAACTTTAAAAGGGAAGGTTCCGAGTCCGAGACTTACCGTGAAGAGCTGCGGAAGGATCCCGAGCAGGGTGTTGGCATAGTCCCGGCCGCCCCTCAGTCGGCGATCCTGGGAGGTGCAGGCGAACTCCATGACCCTCTCCGCAAGGCCCTGATCGCGGATCATGGAGCACCGGCTTGTGAGAGTCGGCGGTGGGACGGACAGATCGGCGACGGCAGGAGCGACCGTCCCCCCAGGTGGAACTGCCACCGGCGGGGCAGCTGGAGCCACCGGCGACGCCGTCGGAGCAGCGGTGGATGCGAGCACTGCCCGGGAGGGAGTTGGCCCTCCCTCCTCTGCGGCCCCGTCAAGACTGATGACAGGAGCGTCGGCGGCCCGGGCCAGAGGTGGCCTGGATGCGGGAGCTGCCACTACTGGACCAGGGGCGGGTGTCGGCACGGCCTCCCGGCTCGCCTCGGTGCGAGCCATCTTCGCCGCGGGCTCATCTCCCTCGGCAGCATCCCTCTGAGCGGCGCCCTCCAGGAGGTTTTCTAGTGAAAACTTCATACCTGCAAAAGAACGGAGGTCGGTCAGCCCAGTTAAAAAGAGAAGGGGAGGAAGGGGGGAGTAGAAAGGAAGGCTAAGCCTCACCCGGCTCCCGGATGGGATTGATCCCCGCCTCTAACAAGTTCTGCTCCGAGAGTAGAACATCGAGTGTAGGGACTACGTCGCTCAGCAGCAAGGAATAGGCCTCCTGGTCCGCCGGCTCGACTTGGGAGTTCCGATTTGGGGACCGATCCGGCTCGCTCCAGACCCAGTCGACGTCCTCGACCGAGGCAAAAAAGAACCGGTTCTTCCAACCCTTAATGGAGGAAGGGAGGTCGAACCGGAGACACCTAGGCCGAGGTGAAATGTACCACCAGCCATCATCGGTGGAATAACGCTTCAGGATGAAAAGAGCCCTGAAGAGAGAGAAATAGACAACGAACCCGTGGAAGTGGCAGAAGACAATGAAAGCGAAGATGACCCGGATGGCGTTCAGAGCCAACTGGGCTGGGACCGGGCAGTAATGACTAAGAAAGGAGAGAAAGAAATGATGAAGGGGGAACCGAAGACCCCCAAGGAGGAAGTCCTCGTAGAAGGCTATTCGCCCGGGGCTGCTTAAGGTGGCGCGATCCCCGGGCCACGAAAGAGAAAGATGGATCAACCCTGGAATGCCATAGACCTCCCGGAGCAGAGAAATGTCACCTTCGGTCATCGATGAGACGTGACCGGAGGGACCAGCAGAAAGAATGGCAGGAGGAGGAAGGGAAGAGATGGGACGGGCGGAAACCACAGGGGAAGACCTAGGACCCCTAGGGACGCCTATGGTCACACCCCCAGGCTAGAGCCGCTTGCGGATCTCTTCCGGAATCACCTCCGCTTTCGAGGAGGAAGACGATGGAGTCCTCGACCGGGACGGACCGGCCTCGTCCGGATTAGATGAAACATAGCGACGACGCGCCATGGGGAAGGAAGTGGTGAAGAGAGATTGCTAAGGGAAGGGGACGGAGGAAGGAGGCAGACGAAGGCACTTACCGAAACCCACTGTGCAAAAGAAGCGGCAACCCGGGGGAGTGAAGGATAGCCTACTGCAACCGCCGGCGGAGCGCGAGAAAGGGAAAGGGCCTCGTTCCGGAAAGTTCCCCTCCTTTTCAAATTCGATCGACAGCGGCCGTACCCATCATTCTGTTCCGGACCACCAGATGGATGCCGCGTGGACGCACGCCCGACATCGATGCTTTGGTTACGGGGAAACGGCCTCCTTTTCGAAGCGACGCATTAAGTGCAACCGGAGAGGCGACGCGTGGCAGCCTCTCATAGGACCTTGGGCGCAACGCGGAATGGCAACGAGGATCGTGGTAATCATGGCACGAGATCTTCGCCTTCCCCACGTCATCTCCGCATTAAATCCCCACGTTCCATGACGCCTCAACGGAATGGGGGGATGGGGGGCAACTGTTACGGCCGTTACAATGACGTGGCATGTCTCAGATTCCGCCAGGTGTGATTCGAGCCACGTGAAATTTTTTCGACAGAACGGGGACGGTCCAGCAAGGTCAGATGTGGGTCCACCTCGGCCGAAGTCGAGGTCGGACCGGGCCAACCTGCTCCTTCGCCAGGTGTCCGTGCAGGAGGGGTCCACCCCGGCCGAAGCCGAGTGCCCTTCTGCTGCTCCTTCGCCAGGTTTCCACCCAGGAGGGGTCCACCTCGATCGAAGCCGGCGACCCCTTCCTCCCTCGCCGGGTGGCGCCCTGAGACGGTGCCACCACGGCCGAGGTCGAGCCGGGCCCTCTGTTGCTCCTTCGCCAGGTGTCCGCCCAGGAGGGGTCCACCTCGGTCGAAGTCGAGCGCCTTTCTGCCGCTCCACCAGGTGTCCGCCCAGGAGGGGTCCACCTCGGCCGAAGCAGGCGGCCCCTTCCTCCCTCGCCGGGTGGCGCCCTGAGACGGTGCCACCACGACCGAGGTCGAGCCGGGACCTCTGCTGCTCCTTCACCAGGTGTCCGCCCAGGAGGGGTCCACCTCGGCCGAAGTCGAGCGCCTCTCTATCGCTCCACCAGGTGTCCGCCCAGGAGGTATCCACCTCGGCCAAAGCCGGCGGCCCCTTCCTCCCTCGCCGGGTGGCACCTTGAGACGGTGCCACCTCGGCCGAGGTCGAGCCAGGCCCTCTGCTGCTCCTTCGCCAGGTGTCCGCCCAGGAGGGGTCCACCTCGGTCGAAGTCGAGCGCCTCCCTGCTCCTTCGCCAGGTGTTCCCCCAGAAGGGGTCCACCTCGGCCAAAGTCGAGCGCCTCTCTGCCGCTCCGCCAGGTATCCGCCCAGGAGGGGTCCACCTCGGTCGAAGCCGGCGGCCCCTTCCTCCCTCGTCGGGTGGCGCCCTGAGATGGTGCCACCTCGGCCGAGGTCGAGCCGGGCCCTCTACTACTCCTTCGCCAGGTGTCCGCCCAGGAGGGATCCACCTCGGCCGAAGTCGAGCGCCTCTCTGCCGCTCCGCCGGGTGTCCGCCCAGGAGGGGTCCACCACAACCGAAGCCGGCGGCCCCTTCCTCCCTCGCCAGGTGGCGCCCTGGGACGGTGCCACCTCGGTCGAGGTCGAGCCGGGCCCTCTGCTGCTCCTTCGCCAGGTGTCTGCCCAGGAAGGTTCCACCTCGGTCGAAGTCGAGCGCCTCTCTGCCGCTCCGCCAGGTGTCCACCCAGGAGGGGTCCACCTCGGCCGAAGCCGGCGACCCCTTCCTCCCTCGCCGGGTGGCACCCTGAGACGGTGCCATCTCGGCCGAGGTCGAGCCAGGCCCTCTGCTGCTCCTTCGCCAGGTATCGGCCCAAGAGGGGTCCACCTCGACCGAGGCCGGCTACCCCACGTGGTGAGGTCGCCGAGGAGCAAAAGCACGAGTTTCGAGACCGCCCCTCGAGCAGCACGCGCCGCACCCCGAGAGGAGCACCGGTACGATCGACAGCAACGCACGAAACCTCGTTTACATCGGCCCGACAGGTTCCGTAGCCGAGAAGCGAAGTCCTGGCAATACAGGACCTGGTAACGGGCGTTGTCGGTGCCTGGGAAAGAGAGTGCTCGTGCTCAGCCCCAAGGTATGGCCGGTGTCCTCCCTCTACCCTTTCCTCGCTAGGCTCGGCAAGCAAGACAAGGAGGCCGCCGGGTTCTTAGACCCAAAAGGGAAAGGGGAAAGAGAGGGAGAGAAGGAGGTGAAAGCAAGAGGTAGCCTCCCAGGGGCGGGAAGCCGGAGCCAACGTGATGGATAAAAGGATGGGAAGAGCGGACGACTAGGTAAGGGAAAAAAAGGGCTGGGAAAAGGAAAGACACCAAGAGCAGGATCCAAGATCCCGAGAGGGATCCCTTGGCGCAAGCTCGGTGGAGGAACCTGGCCCAATTTCTATTCTTCCTGAGACCTTCTTTACAAATAGAATCTCTAAGCCTGGGACTCCTGGAGGGGCCCACCTTGGAGACTCTATTCCATCTCGCCGTTTTCTAACTTGACCGTCGGAGCCCCCTTGCCGGGATCCCGGCCAGGGTTTCTGACCTTGTCTTGCAAGATCGGGAGTTCGGAGACCTCGAGACGAGATGGCCTGATCAAGTCACCAGCTCTGAAGCTACAGGCGTGGCGGCGAGATCGGCAACAGTAGGAAATTACACCAGCAACCTCTTGGTAGAAATGACTGCATCCAGTTGGTTGAGCCCTGGACGGCCCAAGATAGCATTGTAAGGTGATGGGAGTCGGACGACGGTGAAGGTCATCATGACCGTGCTCTGCCGGGATGGAGTTCCGGCAGTAGCAGGGAGAGTGATCTCCTTTCGACCCCTACAGAATCTCCGGTGAAGCCCACGAGAGGGATGTGCTCTGGCTTTAGCCGATCATGAGATAAATTCATCCGAGAGAAAGCATTATAAAAAAAGTACATCAGTAGAGCTCCCACTATCCACCATAATGTGATGTACAGGATGCTTAGTGATGGTCATCTCGACCATCACTGCATCATTGTTTACATTTTCATTTTCAATCCCCTTTTCAAAGGGGAGTACATTTTCCAGGTCTCCCGTCTCCCGGGCTCTCTTCGACGCGTGCCTTATCCCCCAAGAGATCATGCCCACAGGTTTCTTCGTAGGGTGGTTGTCGACTGTAGGGACAAGGGGAAGGGCCGCGAGTGGCTGGTCCTCCGCCAAGGCTTTGCTCCTCACGAACTTCCTGAGGTAGCCCCTCTTGATCAGCTCCTCAATCTCCCGTTTCAGATTACGGCACTCCTCCGTGTCGTGGCCGTGGTTGCAATGAAACTGGCAGTACTTCGTCTTGTCGCGACTGTTCCTTGGGTTCTGAGGAGGAGGTTGGCGGAGGTAGCATTCGCCCTCGATCTCCATGAGGATCTTCGTTCTTGGAGCAAGGAGGGGGGTGAAGGCTTGCTCCGGAACGGGACCGTTCTTCGACTTCGGTCCCGGCCGGAAGTCTGCAGGTGGTCCGTGCCTTCGGGTCCCTGGGACATCCTTTGGGGCAGGCTTCTTTGAAGGCTTCCCGTCCAGCTCTCACCTGGTACGGTCAGCCTCCTCAGCGCGGATGTACTTGTGGAAGTAGAAGAGGAGCTCGGAATACGTCTTGGGAGGCTTCTTGTCCAGGGAATACGTCAAACGGGAGGTCTTGAGCCCTTGCTTCAATGCCAGCATGGAGACAGGCTCGTCTAAGCTATAGATTTTCAGGGCAGCAGTCTTGAAGCGGGTGACGTAGTCCCACAGCAGCTCCTGGTCTTGCTGGCGGATAAAGAAAAGGCTATCCACCTCCCTTGGTACCTTTCGGCAAGCATCGAAGTGTGCCACAAATTTTCCTTCCAGCTGATGGAAGGAGCTGATAGACTCAGGCTCGAGACGGGTAAACCAAAGTCGAGTAACCTTTCGGAGGGTGGCCGGGAAGGCAATACATAAGAGAGTGTCCGTCGCCCCCTGGACTCTCATAAGAGACTTATAACTCTCCAGGTGGTCCAAGGGGTCGGTTGTCCCATCGTAGGGATCCACATGAGGCATACGAAACCGATTCGGAATCGGTTTCTCTTGAATTTCCTGGGAGAATAGTGGTTGCGCATTGTAGCCCATTGGCTCGCTAGGGGAGCCCTGCATGTTGGCGAAGCGACGGGGGAACTCTGCCAGCTTGCGCTCATGCTCCTCCAGGCATCTCTCGGCCAGGCGCCTGATGGCCTCATCAATGGAACCTTCCATCGAGGTCGCTGGAGAAGGAGGTGCCGACTGGTCGCGGCGAGGGGCCTTGCCCCGGTGGCGCCTGCTACGCCGGACGGCTTCAGGATTGTCGACCGGGGATCGACTCTCGTAATCCGCCGATCCAATGTGGTTTCTTTTCGCGGGAGTCTGATGGCTCTCGCGGGGGTTGGTTACTGCCCGTGGACGGGATGGCCTATCTTGAATAGAGCGCAGGCTTCCGCGGGGACCCGCGGCTTGGGCCACGGGGGTCCCTAGCTAGGGCTGAGTGGCCAAGGAGTGCTGCTGATGCTGCAGCTACCGTACAGCTATAGTCAGCGTCTGCAGCTGCTGGACGATAGCTGCAATAGGACCGTCCCACCGAGGACAACTGAGGAGGAGGAGGAGGAGCGGGAAGTTCCCTCTCTGGGCTGCGCAAGCCCGGAGGAGAGGGAACCTCTCCCGCCCGGCTGGTGGAAGCTTCACGTCCGCGTGTCACCACCATGCTCGTGGTTGAGCAATTCTCTTGCACACGCAGGGGTTACTGTTCTGCCTCCCCTTCCTGGCGCACCACATATCATTATTGCAAATTACATTGATACACTTATTGCATTTAGTTCTATACACCTTGATGAATTTTTTTAAAAGCTTTTTATGCAATTTATACTTAAAGATTTTGTCATCATCGAAAAGGAAAAGATTGTTGACTCCGTTATTGATTTTGATGATAAGCAAAACGGTTAAGTATAAGTTGAGTACTAATGATTTTCTTGAAGTATGTTTTTGTTGAAAAGGTGCTCACAAATCTGAAGAAATTTGTTTGATTGAAGCAAACCAAGTTTGGATGAAAAGATCTACTCATAGAAGACTTAGACAATCAATATTTGCTTGAATTGTTAATTGAGTTAAGTATAAATATGTTTCAGCACAAGTTCAGCTTTTCTACGAAGATTTCAGTGAAGTGTCAACTCAAAGTATCGACACATGACACCAAGTATCGAAACATGGAGGTGAAGTATCGACTCAAGTCGGTATGCAAAGAATGTTTCAAATGGTACGGCTGAAGTGTCAACACATGGACCTGAAATATCGACTCAAAGTGTCGACATATGGATCAGCTCATCGTCTGAGATTTTTAAGCTACAGAACTTGCTGAAATTGAAGAACTGCAGAAGTGTCGACACATGGAAGACTAGTGTTGACTCACCTGAGGAAGTGTCGACACATCGAAGATTTCCAGAGAACCAGATTGAAGATTTTTGAACTAGGTATCGACTCAAGAAATTTAAGTGTCGACCTGAAGTGTCGACTCACAGTCTGAAGTGTCGACACATGGAGTTCTGGAAACAGTAATGGCTAGTTTTTCAAATGCAGAACTCGATCCTTTTGCACTCCAATGGCTAGTTTTTCAAGTCTAACGGCTAGAAACCTATTTTGAGGCCTTGGGAGGTATATATATATGTATGTATATATATATATGTATGTATGTATATATATATATGTATGTATGTATATATATATGTATGTATGTATATATATATATGTATGTATGTATATATATATATATGTATGTATATATATATATATATGCTCCAAATCAAATCAAAAAATATATTATTGATGAGAATAAAATAAGAGCATTCAAGAGAGAAGAAAAGAGAGCTTTAACTCCTATTCATTGAAGATTCAACCACTCTCAAGCAAGAGCAAGCCTCAAAGCATTCAAGATCCTTGAAAAGCATTAAAGATCAACCATTCTTGAGCATTCAAGAAGCTTCAACAAGTTCAAAGTACCTCTACATCGAGCTTCAAAGAGATACCCGCTTTTGTTTAGAAAGCTTATATTGTTTCATTACTTCAAAACTTTATTTGTTGTAAGGGTTTTTGGTTAGCCTATTGTAAAACCAAGAACGGTTATTGATGAGCCTTTGAAAATTAATTAGGTTCTTGGTTAGCCCGGAAAACCAAGGAAGGTTGGTGGTGAGCCTTAAAACCATTTAGGTTCTTGGTTAGTCCGTAAAACCAAGTGAGATTTTGACTCGTTGGCCTTGTGAAAACAAGTTGGATTTTTGATTAGTGAGCCCGCAAAACTAATCAACTGTAATCGGTGTGATTATAATGAATTCACAAGAGGATCTTGGGAAGTGGATGTAGGTGCATTGGATAGCACCAAACCACTATATTTCTTGATCTTTGTGGTTGATTGATCTCTCTACTTGCTTTTTATTTATTGCTCTTTATTTCCGCTGCATTTTTATTTAAGAGCATTACATTTGAATTAATAGTACCTTGCTTAATTGATTATTGGATTGGATTGCATAGCATTGCATAGCATCAAGTAAATATTTTTTTAGAGACCCAATTCACCCCCCTCTTGGATTGCTTACTGGGCAACCTCGCGGTTCACCCCATAGTCAGGGATATTACACTCATGTTGCAGGATTTTCAGTCTTTGACTATTAGACATATCTATAGGGAGGCCAGCTCAGCGGTAGACTGGGTAGCCTCCTATGTAGCTCAGCATACGGAGTTTGTTCTTAGATCTGATTGGCACTTAATCTCTGTACAGCTTAAGGATATTATATTTGCTGACTCAGGTTATATTCATCTTCATTCTGTACAATGAATATACCATTTTATCAAAAATAAAAAAAAATAATAATAAAAAAAAAACCATCGATCCAAGGTTCTCTGCACTCTAGCTCTAGTTTTTCAAGTTCTCCACGATCCGACAAAAACTCGAAGAAGAACGATGACCATTTCCATTGATCCCAGTAGTGGCAATAGTGATATCTCTAGAAAGCTCCGCCTCCGAAGAACTTATGAATAGGATCGGCCATGTCATGGAAAGAATGATCAACATGGATTTACAAATAAAATGGGCCTCGACTCTCGAATAATAAGAAAAATTTCAGGTTAAGTGGCTCATCTAGCTCTGAAATCAGAAAAGGTCTAATTTTCCAAGATTCATATTGGAGGATAAAAAATTACAGAATGTATAGAGAATTACCCATCCAGGCAGCATTGCAACATGATCAAGGAATAGCTATTTACCTGCCATTTGGCTATTGCAGAGTTCCTGGAACAGCAATGCCAGCGCGTGGATAACATTAATCTATCTTATCGATAATACATGGTAGACACCTTGAAAGAAATAAAAGAAAAAAAAAAAAATCCTCCTTTCCATGGCTATCATCATGTAATGCAACATTTGAACATAATACAAGAACCATCGCATATTCAGATGTACCAGTCTGAAACTAGACAGGAGCAACAGCTGCTAATTGGTAATAAATGGCAAAATCACGCACCAATTGATGCATTAAGCATGCCGGGGGGTCATTACGTGATAATCATACCAGGGTATTTTGTATAATTTTTAGGGCGTAACTTGCGACTCGCTGTGAAAGTGTTCAGGCTCATCAGGGATATCATGAAGGAAGATAAAATCACATGCCAAACTACATACGCAACCAAGATCGGCAAATCAATCAAGTTCTGACTACCCACATTTTGTAAATCACGCAATTTCCTCCACACGGCACGGTTCCCTCCACATGAACGATAAGGATTACGGGACCAATCTTTTGGTAGACCGTTGATAGAAATCGAAGCCTGACATCTCTTATCAACAATGTAACCAAGAAAAGAATAGCAAGAATGTTTTTAGAAGGAAAATTAAGGAAGCAAAACGATGAGGGAAAATTAAAGAAACCTAGGCCTAGGGTTTCTCGATCCGAACCTGATGATATCGGAGAGGGTGGAGTAGAAGGCCAGGTGCCTCTTCGCCGCCTCTGTTTCAGTAAGGCCTCGCCCGCCCGTCCGCGAACCTTGTCAAGCAGCGGGCTAGCGGAGGAACGAGCTTGCCGCCCGCCGCCGGCGACGAGGACGACCGTCATGGACCTGGTTGGGGGCGAGGGGGCCCTGATGGCGGTTGGAGAATTTGTAGTCTCGGAATGGAAAGTCGGCGGCCTCACGTTCCCAATGTAATCAATTGTTCGCCGTCACTGTAGCCATAGGAAAGTTGGCGCACGACTCTTGAGGTGAGAGACGGAACGTGAACCACAGAGGGACCGTTGAAGGAAAACTACCGCGATCGAAAACTAAATGGCTTCCCCCTGTAGCTAAACCGTGCGCAGCATGTCACGTCTCCACCCAAAATAACATTGAAATATTATTCTACTTTTTCTCTATTCTACCCTTGCTACTGACTTGGAGTTGACCTTCATATTCCATCGTGGAAGAGTAGCACTAGCTAGTAGCCTTTCTTTCATGCTAATTAATTAGGGTATGTTGGAGAAGCATCAAAAATTGGTGAGACTATATAATTGATGAATGTCTTTGCAAAATCTACGTTTTCTTACCAAAATGACTCTACTATCATGTTTGTAGAGAAGTCAGCCATTCAACCTACAAAAAAATTATATATCATGCATGCAATACGAGAGAGGTTCGTTGCAACTAAATCTTACTTCAAACTATGTGAAGAAATTCATTGCAACTAAATCTTACTTGAAACTATGTGAAGAAGAAACAATGGAGTTGCAGTACACCATGGACCACGAAGCAAGTGATAAAAATATTCATGAAAGTTCTCTTAACTGGTACATCTAGAAGGCTGAAAACAATGCATTGCGTAACAAGACTTCGCTGAATTTGGCTTATACCATGGTACCAAGGGACATGGATTTAATTTTTCGTTCCAAAGGAGTCTCCTTCCATTATGCAATTGCATATCACCATTTAATCATGCAATAATTATTTTGAGATCTTTGCAAGCAGATTAATGAAGGAGTTCAAAATTGCTTTAAAATCTATGTAAGGTGTAATATAATAATCAGCTTATGAAAAAAATCAATTATCCTTTTATATGGCAGATATAACCCGAGCCCAAATCCAATACTACAAAGCTAGAAGTGACAGAAACAGCCAAGTTCTGTTAGGTGATACATTCAAAAAACTGAAAGCGATGTCTACCATGACAAAACTTCTAATTTTGATAGGGCATGCTTGGACTAATAGCATCTAACCTACTGTCACGTAGAAACTTCATTGCAGTTGATTTCAAGCTGAAACAGGTACAGAGTTGAAGATGGTAAACCTAAAAAGAGTTTTAGCTTGGAGTAGAATATTACCATGGAATTACAGTTACAAATCAGGGATAATTAGTTAGGTCTAAACAAGTATAAGCATGGAACCTATTCCTAAAAAACAAAGACAAGCATGAACCTAAAACATACTATCAGGATTCCAAATCTGTAATGGAAGTTGTAACAGCCCCTTGGAGAGCTTGTAACATCCATTTCCACGGTCTAAAAATGGAGAGGCTGCTAAACTAATCGGCTGCCACTAAAAGGGTCAAGTGAGAGAAGAAAAACAGATGTGAAGATCGAATGGTCCTCTTTAAAGACAGCGACATTGATTCTTAATATATGATTTAGAGGAGGGTCATAAACATGTACCGCGACATTAGAAGTGATCCGAATCAGCAAACAACCGGATCCTCATATTACCAACAAAACTTTCATGGTAGACCAGATAATGACTACTCCATGCCTCCTCTCCCTCAATTTTTCACCATGCATAATCAAAGTTCACATCCCGACCACCATTATAACCACAAGTATACAACAATAACAAAAATCACCTTCTAGCTATTTTTTATCATCTCTCTTGCATCCAAGTATAGAAGAAAAAAAAAAAAAAACTTCCCTTTGATTAGAAATTTTTTCATGAAAGAAAAATGAAAAAAAAAAAAAAAAGAAATGAAAGGAATACAAATCTTCTTAGATCTATATTTTTTTATCCTCCAAATTAAACAAAATTAAAAAATAAAAATTAAATAAAAATTTTTATAATTTTCATTTTATCCGTTTCATAATAAAAAAAATTATATCATTTTCTTTGCCTTTTTTTTTTAAAGTTGAAGTATTCATACAGAATGAATGTGGATATATCTAAAAAAATCTAAGAGCAAAATATCTCTAAAATATGATCTAAGACCTCCCTCATATCAATCTATAAATAATCACCCGAGCACTTCACAATGTAAGCGACAATCCAATCGATGATAAAATTTACCACTAGGTAGACATGTTGGACTGTAATGAGCATATATTTCGACAATATCATAGAAATGAGGGTACGTGGCCTCCCTCTTATACTCCCCTAAATTTAGATAATTTTTACTTCCAATCTAAAAAAAATTATTTTCTTTGCTTTATTTAAACTTCCAACTAAAAAAAAAAAACACTTCCTTTCTTTTTCTGTTCCCTTCTCTTGTTACTAATCATTTCTTTCCCTTGTCCAAACTCTCAACCAAAACCTCAGAGGTGGGATCTGCTTTTGTATCAATAAAACATAGAATCTGTTTCGAGTCTTCAACAAATAAACCAAGCCACAGCAATAACAGGTATCATGTTACTCTTACCATTGAAACAACTTATATTCACATGTCTATCTTAGAAATGCAGCCTATTAGAAAATATCACTTATTTCAGATCCAACAAAGCTCACACATGCAAATTGCCATCAGCCAACAGTCCTCAAGCAGCTGAGGAGGTCAGACTCACTACAAGTACGATTCGGAGTAGTACAAGGAGAGCACTTAACCACCGCCACCACATAGCAGTAAGTAGCCCAAACACTGAAGCATCTGAATCAATTGCCGGTCCCCATGTCCTTCTTGATGGCATCAGCAGCAGCAGCCAGGTCCTCATCCAGGAAGATGTCCCACTTCCCATCCCACCTGATGAAGAACTCGGTGTCCTCCAAGTACTTGACCCTGTGCACATCCCCCGCCGGGGTGAACAGAAAATTCCCATCCTCGAGCTCGTATCTCTCTTTCTTGGTCAGATTCCAGACTTTCTTCTTCCCCTTGATGACGACCAAGTCGTGGCCAAAGGTGTGGTGGTGCGCCGGTTCCACGCTCCCGGCCTTGAACCGCACGTAGGCCGAGGTGGGGCTCTCCCTCACGATCCTCATCTCTCCTCCCGGCATGATCCCCACCGGCTCGAACTCCATCCCCTTCCTCAGGACGCATATCGCGCAGCCCCCCGCGGGGGCAGGGATGGTGGCCATCTCGGCTACGGACTGGTCGAAAAAGGACTGCATGTCATCCGTCCAGGGAGCATCGCCGGAGGCCGGGCAGGGGGACTTGAAGGGGGTGTGGAGCCAGGCGTCGAGGATCTTGACGGCATCGGCGGGGGCGGTGAACATGCCGGAGACGGAGAGGACGTTGCAGGCGTTGATGGACCGGGTATTGACAGCGTCGCCGACGGAGGAGCAGGTGGTGGCGTACACGCGGGGGAACTTGTTAGCGAAGATGGATACGCCAACCCCGGTGCCGCAGGCCAGGAGGCCACGCGTCTCAGGCTGGTCGCCGCCGCCGCCGGCCGCGAAGCTGACTTGGCGGCCGATGCGCTCGGCGATGGAGTAGTACTTGTCGGTGCCGAGGTCGATGATGTCGATGCCGGGGAGGGAGCGGAGGTGGGCCACAAGGGCGTCCTTGAGCGCGCACCCGAAGGAGTCGGCGCCGGCGTAGATCCTCAGTGAAGGGGGCGGCGAGGCGGTGCCGTTCTCCGCCACGGCGGTGAGGTTATCGCCCGACGCCATCGTTGATGCCTGCTGTCCTGGTTGGAGCTCGGCTCGGCTTCTGTGGCGCTTCCTCCACCCACCGCCCGGCTTTAAATGGACGCGCGGAAGATAAGAATAGAGTGGACAGGAAAAGAAAACGCGGATAATTCTGCCGTCCGATTTTTGGGAAGGAGACGTTAACGATGAACGGAAGAAATGACGTCCTATCGAAATATCTCCATGAAGCATTTAAGGTGTCGCCACTAGTTTTCCGATTCCCCACGAAAACATTTATTAAATCATATTCTTCTGAACCGTACGGAGACTTGAGATTCTTTCCATTTTCTAAGAACGCTGATGGAAGGTTGTAATGACTTTTTTTTTTTTTTTTTAATACTCACTTTCTACATAATTTCCTGAAATTGTAACTAGATCTCAATATATCTGTGTAAAATCAAAACAGTTCTTTCGTACCTTGTACTGTCAATTCCATTCCAACTTTATACGCTTACTTTTCAATTTTTATTAAAATTTGCTTAAATCCAAAAGTAGAGCACTGGACTGGATGCGGCCACGACTGAAAAATATTGGACCATGTTTTTTTTCTTTACCCATGATTTTTTTACATATGACGTGATAGCCTATCTATGCAACCAGAGACATCGGTTCAAACCTATTTAATTTTTTTATAATATTCTGTTACTGATCAGACGATCGTGATTTCTGAAATTCTTATAATCTATATTATTGACTCTAGAAGCCATCCATCCAGAGTTGTGACTGAAACTACCCTCACTGATACCAAGAAGATGACCATTGCCGTCCTCATAATTATAGAGATCTAGATTCAAGTTTTACTGCTGAAATGCCTGTTGGGTTTTCATATCTTGAAAACCTTTCCTTCCCATATTTTGAAAATTAGTTTTGATGAAAACATCAAGAACAACCGGGACGATGCCAGCTTTATCATCGTGATCATGGGTCACACCTTGTGGCGGCGAGAAAAGATATCTCCTTGGCCTCGCTATCCCTGTTGCTGAGCTGAGTGGCACACCTTGTGGCGGCGAGAAAAGATATCTACACCATCACAATTTTACATGCAAAATATTTGATCTTTGAAAATGACTCGGCCATGATTGTCTCATGAATCCAGGAGATTGTCAGGGTTGACGTGAAAATCTCTTGCTTCGAGATATTGCTATGAAAAATCTCTTGCTTCGAGATATTGCTATGCTGCTACAAGCTTGTACAGGATTTCTGATCCATCATGTATATCACGAAATAAACTCGACTACTGACTAGATCATCTCGTATGTGACTGACCATTCTGTTAATATTTTGTGAACGAATCTAGAAGATTCCTCCACTTTGTTCCGAGATATCCTTCTTTTTGATCTTTTTGAATGTGTCCATACTAGATTAGCATAGTATGAGTCATCCGGTTTAAAAATAAAAAATATAAATATAAATATAAAAGAGCAAAGAGAATTTCTATCATTATAGCATATTAGAGGAAAGAAAAGATAGATAATTATAATTATGAGAATCCAAAGCACTTTCAATTTTAAGAAACTGACAATTTATTATTTTATTTTATTTTATTTTATATTTTTATTAAAGTTTTTTTTTTTTTTTAATGATTTTGGATTTAAGTTAACATCCTAAATTGAACAACTTTCTAACCCTTCTCTCCTTGGGAAAGTTTACATGCATGTGCTTTATTTGTGCATGCTTATGGTAACCTGAAGGACAGGTTAAATTATTGGACAAATTGTAAACTTTCTCACACTTAAAATTATTTTTAACCTATGAAATTAAGTCAAAAAATGTTTTTTTTAACAATTTTGATTTCGTTCACGTCAGCCTTACAGTAGGCAACAGAAGTGGCCCTTCTTCTATCCTATTGCCAAAGCAAGATCTGGAGTCTAATATTTTATAAACCACCTATTGGACAAGGATCTCATTGTTAGCAGCCGGTTTCACGATCTGTCATAGATGATTGCCCATTAGAAATGAGAACGAATCTACCGGATGACAGACTCCAGTGAATTTTGGCAGCTTCCCCTCTTCGCAAGGCATCAGATGCTAGACAACTATCTGTTACAATCTCAAGTAAAATATACAGAGATGACAATCTATGGCCATCAATTCAATATATAATCAGTCCATTTTAAATAAACAGGTCAGATTCAGGTAAATATTTTTAATCTAATTTGACCTGTATCCGATCCAATTGCCATCCCTAATTTGATTCGCACACTAGCATGGCTGCTTAGATTCTAAAGCCAACAAAGACTACGCCAGATAGTGTGATCATATTTGATTCCACTACATTATTTCCATCTCAATACAACACAAAAGTTCACAATCTTTTTGTACATGCATTATATCATAGCTATCGAAGTCAATAGACACATACTGCAAATTATAAAGAGTACGAGAGGCAGAACAGTGATGGCCAAACCAATTCATGACAGTACCAAGCTTTAGAAACAGAACTTTTTCTTCTGCAGACACAGAAACGTCTTTAGAAAAATCATATCTATTTTATGCTAAGAAACGAATTATGAAGTGCCTATTTTCTTGCCCCATCTTAACATAAGTCAAAGGCAGTACCCCTTATCGAAGAAACTTACCCGGAACTTGGTCTCTTGTTGCCGGTCAACATATGCAAGCAGCTCCTCTTGCCTCATTAGAGCTTCATGTAAAGCCTAAAAAGCAAGACCATAAAATGATTAGTTCCAAAAAGGCATTCTCATACTCTGCAAAATCACAGCAAAAGGATAGGAGATTTGCATAAAAATATAAAATGAAAAAAAGGGCATGATTCCATAACTAAACCATATTTATGTTTAAGAGGGTTTGGTCTATGAACCAGAAAATGGGGCCAACTTTGAGAGACCATGTCAACGTGCACTTATGCACCCCTTCGGCTTTAGACCATTAGACACCTTAAAGTAGAGGTGGAGCCAGGATTTTGTACAAGCAGGAGCAGACAATGTCCAATGAAGAAAAGCATAATTTATAACTGCAAACAAAATCATAATACTTGGAAAAATCAATCTTTTATACCTGGTGTTGAGGAAAATTAATCTATTATTTTACACATTATATAAAAAACCCTTTTTGTTTCCTTATCAAGCATAACGAGTAGTGTCATTGGTCAAATGTTTTCTGAAATAGAGAATTTTGCAAATCATTCCTTCAAATAATGCACAGAAAAACAGGAAAAATAAGAAACTAAATTTTGGAAAGATTAAAGAAAAATAAAAAGAAAAGGTCTTAGATTTGCATAAACAATAAGAGGTTACTGACCTCCAAGATGACAAACTTCAAATGTTAAACAGTTTTAATGCATTTACAGATATTCTCTTTGTGCTTCAGGTTTTTTTGGTGTAACATTTAACTTCATCTTCCTTATTATTCTTCCCTTTCTCTTCCACTTGTATGTTTCTGCTTCTCAAAATTCCAATCCCTAAAGGAATAGAAGAATAATCCTCTTCTCATAAGTAGTCCCTATCTGATTAGAATAGCGACAGGCAACCCAGGAATGATCCCTATGTGACACAACAGGAAGAAGAAACCCAAGAAGTGCCTAGGGTCATCACATTTTGTGGAGAGCAATTCATTAAGTTGAATTAGATTGTAAAGAATTACCAACTTTCATAGAGAGAGGAGTTCCAGATACTAAGATAGAAGACCTAAATCAGTTGGAAACACAATCCCCCTTTTCTAATTTTAACAGTAAACAGATAATCATAAATTTGTATGGTGGCACAGCTAATGGGTTACCAAAGTAAAGTCCTGCAAAAATGACTAAACATTCACTGGCCAGATAAAAAGGCCATACATGTAAATGGGATTTTAGAAGCTTAGGGTGGGCAACCAAGATTGTATGGAGATATCGGTATGGGATCTTAGAAAGTCTGCACATGGGGTGTTAATTATGCACTCTGACTCCACCGGTTCCTTAAAGGTATTCACATGAATTTTGCTTCATGACCTTTGTGAATTGATCCCACTTGTCCCTGGATTACATCAGTTGGGAACTCTATAATTTATAAGAACACTCATATGTTTTCATATGCCTTAAATACAAACAGACATATAAAGATGCCTACATGGACAAGCATATTTAAAGCACATGCTATTGCAAGCTAATACATCAGAGTGGAACTATAAATGCACGTGAAAGAAAAGAATCTTTAAGACATAACTCAGATCCCATTAGCAAACTTTGCATCCAATTAAACCTAGATAAAGGCAACAAAATCAAAAATTAGTATGTTCAAAATTACTGTGTACACTCATCATAATGGCATTGAAAATGCAATTGAGTAGCTTGAACTCTACCAAAAACATTTAAGAGTAGTAAAAAATTAGTGAAAAGTTTAAAAAGCGTATATAATTAATTCTACAGGATATCATTTCGAATGAGCACAAAGGGATTCTTACAAATCAAACAATTTGTAACCTTTTCCAATCAAGATTTGCAATACTAGTGCATACTGCCCCATACCAAGCATACCATACCAACACTAAACCAATACTCGGTATTGGGGGCATACTGAGAATCGATATGCCAGACTAACTCCCATACCAGTTGTACCAACATGATACCTATACAGAGTCTAGTACCAAGAATATAAAATTTGCATCAAACAATAGGCCTATTAAGTGAAAAACAAGCTTGTGACGTACACGTATTAGCCCAAAATGGTTAAAAATGCAACCAGCTTCTCAAAAAAATTAAAATTTTATACTAGGTTATTGCCTCACATGCCTAATGGAGTTATACATTTATTAAAGAGAAATGTTACTCAGGACAACTAAATGATACATCAAGTATTTCTAGGTGCTCGATCACCTTGATTCTGAATTTTACTGAAATAGACTACAAAGGAACACAGGGATGCACAAGCATGGAACCAGGAAGAGAACTCATAAATTAGCAGAGCAATAAGATTCAAGGAGATCAAAATACAAAATGGAACAAAAAGGTTGTAGTCACATCCACAGGCTATATCAAGGTCCTGGAATCAATAATTGTACATCAATTTCAAGCATAATCCAGAATGCTCCACCCCCATGTTTTTAATCAGAGGAAAAGGGGCATGCAAAATCATCATGAATCCTTTTTGCCATGCATATATTTCAAAACATACAGGAACGCCAATAGTTAAGACATAAGAAAGACCTGAACCGTCAATTTAGTTTCATTTGTATTTAAATTAAGAACTGCTCCGTGAGTTAGAGAGAGTCCAGAAGCATACCTTCTTAGTAGCAATAAGCTCAGCTTCTAATGCATCCACACGGCGAACAGCGGCATTAAGCAATTCTTCCTTCTCACAAGGCAATTCAGATGGTTTTGATTGAAGCATGTCAACTTTTCCCTCCAGCTCTCCCAGCCTTTTCAGAACAGATGAAAGGAGATCTGCCTCTGTGTAACCAGGAGAAGGTGATGGAGGTCGAAATTCCTCTTTAGGACTAGGGTCTAATGCATATTCAGGGTAGCCATTGTCAAGATCAAAAGTCTTTCTTTCTGGAAACTTTTTGGTCACATGGCTGGTGATTGAAAGAAGCAGTGTGAAAAGGGTCATGATGAAAGCTGTCAACCATGTGACAATTTGATGTCGAACTCCTTGATGATGCTTACACATATCAATCAAAGAAAATGAATCTGGAAAGAGGACTAGTGTATTTAGTCACTTTTGAATAGGATAGAAAGCATGCAAGAACTATGACACAATAATTGCACAGAAGAAAAAAAAACAGAAAGAGGGAGGGCCTTGGTGCAACAGTAAGGCTGCTCCATTGTAACCCGTGTGTCATAAGTTCAAACATAAAAATAGCCTTTCCACATGCAAGAGTAAGGCTATGCAAATCTGACCATCCCTAGACCACACAGTAGCAAAAGCCTCATGCATTGTGATGCCTTTAAAAAAAAAAAAACGAAAACTACATCATTGCAACCCACACTAGCGTGCAGGTGAAAAGATCTACATGTAAGACAGAGCTGCCTCTAATGTGATCACAGCCTGCAAAGTGGTTGGGCAGTTGGATATGACAACTGTACACGCATTTTCCAACATGAAAATTTAAGTACCATATAAAAAAAGAACTTGCATGCTTCCAAAAACACCAAAATTTACTTATCCAGGAAAACCCTATCCATGTTTCGAGATTGCACACAACCCACTTCAGTAATATTGGGTTCATGGTAAATAAAGAGCCCAATTTAACTTTATCGGTAGATCAAGTTGTTGAAGAGTGGCGATCAAAGATTTCATTTTATCTGTTACCTAACCAAGCAAAAAGAAGAAAAAAAGACAGAAAAGTTGTATATATTAAAAATCCTGATATTAGGGTCAGAGAAGTGAAATTTGATAAATCTGACCATGAAAGCCAGATTGCCAAAGCATTAATGGGTTACCCACATTAATCAGGCTAATACACCACTTTATCATTGTGTAGTTAGACCAACAAAACAAAGCCCTTGCTAACATAAGCACATAGATACAATTGGAACGACCAAAGAAAGATAGACAGAATATATTCAGAACATCTTCCTTTGATTAATGAGAGGGCCAGTGCCCCAGCAAATTGTTAGCCCACTTCACTGGTTCCTTGTCCAAACTCTGTTGTTGATAAGATTTTCAGTGAAGGGAACTCTGGCGGTGTAGTTTGGCTCAATTTTAGACAATTTGATACAGATAAACATGGTCTGAAGTGGCTCAAGCCAGGCTTCAGTTGGTTTGGTGAAGTTGGATGTGGTTCCGGGACAGTTCAGAGACAACCTGCAATGGTTGATGTTATTATAGCCCCATTATGAGTGGTTTAGAGGGGCACACAACCGGATTTTTCACCTATTGGCCTAGAGGCTGGTGTATCAAAAGTTTTTTTAAAAAAAAGAAAAAAGGAAAAACAAATATCATTCCCTTTTATCACTACAGTGACTCTCCAAAACTAGTTTTAAATGCTGAAAGAAGAAAATTATTCTATCCAAAGAATAGGAAGAAGAGATCATCTAGCACTATAATATATTTTTTTTGTAGGTTGACAATGGACAAAAGATTTGAGCATGAAAATTCAAATAGATACATTTATAACGTAGACAACCTAAATTAGCATACCTTTTGAGGCAAAGTGCGATTGACTAGAAGCTTCCCTATTCCAACCTGAATCTATAGCCTTGTCGACCATGGGAACACATTCCCGGAACTCAGGGGAGCCAACAGCAAGGCCAGCATTCCCAACCGTTTTTCCCTGCATGGTCATTAAATTGATGTGTAGAACACCAATAACCATTAGAGGTATGCAATAACACCATCAATGTTCACAAATATAATGTAAAAATTAATTTTATGATCTGTCAAAAGGAAAGTTCAAATCAAGTATGAAGTAAATATGTAACATGTTAGTTTTTAAGTCAAGATACAACGAATTCATCAATTATACTTTGCTTGAATTAACTGATATGCCTGAAGGATTTTAGTTGCTAAGTTGATGCTGCAACAAACTGTTATAATAAAGGCTCTTTTCCATTCTTTAATATTAGATTCCTAATTGGACTAAGATTTTCATATTGCCCACTATCTTGGCCAAGATATTGATTTGTTGGTATCTGTCACTCACCATATAAATAAAACATATATCTGTCCCTATTTATCTTGGCCAATGTAACTTGATCCCAAGTTCTCAGCCAATGCATTATTGAGATATCGCACAAGCCTTCCTAAACAAGCTCTCACAAAATCAAAATATTTTTTTAAGATAATAAAAATGATTCAAATAATGTCATAAATAGGTTTAATCTTCAGTTTTCCGCATCATGGTTTTGCCTAAGATTTCAGAATCCTAAAATTGGATCTGATTTGAAAAGGTCAGGATGGCTGCGTCATTAAATTAGGGGTTGTGTTAAAGCTTGATATGGATGTTTTCCTCATTCATCCGCTATTTCTTTCCTCTTTCTCCTCTCTCTATATGAATCTACTGAATTGGGTTAATCAGGTTAGAGTCGGGTCAGATTTAGGTCACGTCAAAGAACTCTCAACCCAAAACCAACCCATTTCTAATTAAATTGAAAAAATAAACCCATAACTGAACCACATTATATGGACCCATACCAAACCATTCAACCTAAAAGGATATTGCCTTTCATTAACATTTCACAAAGAGTAAAAATGAAATACGGTCCAATATAGTATGAGAGAGCAAAGAGGAGGCTCAAGTGGAGCAGAGAATGTAACAAATCCTATTCACACCTGTGCCTTCTCTTTAGTATATTTTGTTCTTTTTTTAAACCATGAATAACATGGCTTCCGTAAGAATCAGAATTAAACCCTTGTATAGACATGATCCACTGCACCGTTACCACTTTCCTGGGGTCCTGCTAGGTTTTAAGAGCCCATCCAACACATGGTGACCCAGCATGTTTGGGTTTGGACCCATTTATAATTGGGTTCATGGGGGGTGACGACCTTCACCAGACTGAATTACAGAAATCTTCAACTAAACCTAATAATTTTACAGAGTCACCATGCACAATCAAAAGTTGCAACCCCCACTGCTTATTTTGTTATTTTCTGCTACTTTTCGCACTAATTGGCTGGAATACTGCACTGTACACTGATTGGAAAAGAAATTGGAACTGATGAGAAAAAGAAAAAAGCACACCAACATTGAATCAATAGAAACCATAGAAGTTCCTTACACATACATGAGAAACAATGTCGTTGCCATCTAAACCCTAAATGCTTACTAAAATTATTAAATTCTGTAGCTTTGAATATCTGAAAACAAAAATCTGAAACCTTGATCCTCATCCCATCTTAAGATTTTTAACATAGATCTCTGTAATGTTTTAGTCTTCAAACATATCCTCTATTTCTATGCGCATACTATCACCCTTATAAGTTTTTGAGAGCTATAATCCAAGGCAAAGATGAGCATCAGGGAAAATTTGCTTGTGTTTTCTTTCATAGTCCATAAAAAATGGAGTGCACAACTGTATTAAACATGTTAAACTCAAGGACAAAATATCTATAACAGTAACTACCAAAGGTGCAAGACCTAAGTTCATGCATGCTAATCTAAAGATCATCAATACACCAACCAATTTCTTCTATTACCTATCATCCATTCTTGCCATCAACTATTTATGATTTTACTTGTGTATCTAATTATACGCTTCCTGCTCCTTCCTTTTGCTTCTCTCTTCCTTTTTCCCACCAATTCCTTGCTTCATCTTCTTCTCCTTTTTTTTTTTTTTAAGCTCTTGTTTATGATGTCTGTTAGATTGTTAAGCTATGTTGATGAGAAAAATATAAAAATTATTATTCATTATGTTGTTTGATTTATTTCTAGCCAATTGGTTGAGGTTTCATCATAGGAGGCTCCCCTGTTTTAGCAGGTAGTTAATACAACACCGAGGTTTGCACAAGCCAAAGACCTAAGGCCAAAACCAGTTTTTTCTACAGTGAGTTTGACAGAACAAAATACCAAGTCAGTCAGCTCCTTTGATTCCTCATTTATACTTGTTGCTCCTCGATAGTCAATATCATGTGAAGTGGCAATTTGGGATTATACAATACACCATGGCAAATCGCTATCTTACCCACAGTAACCTTGACTAGAGAGTTGCACCAAGCCTGGAGATCAATGTCTGTTAGGATTTAAACATGAACCATATATTAGTTGACAAAGAAAACTCCATCTGACTGGGATAAGACTAGTTGTTTAAGATTTAACTTATGCATGTAGGAGCTAAATGCAAGGGCCATGGTCTACGTAACTGCAGTTGCTTTAATCATGCTGGAACTTCCAACATGTTCCCTGACCTGACATCTGATAGCACAACATGCAATTGAAGAAAAAAAGGAAATGATAATAAAATAATGGCCATATGTAACCTACTTTTAGGTTTCTAACTATGGCCAACTCAAATTCAAACAGCACTTTTTTCAGGCATTCAGAATCCTCGTCACATAGACTACAAGACATCAAAACCATATCATAGTCTTTAGAAGTAGAGAATACTCTTCAACACTATAACATCCTTCAAGGAAGTTTAAATGTACCTCTTCAAGAACAGTGGTCAACTGGGGATTAGAGCTACAGTTCGTCGGTGCTTTTGGAGAAGCAATGTCTTCGGCTTCTGACCCAGACTCAGCAGTAGATGTGTCCCCTCCTTTTATCTGATCCAGTAAGAGGGCGGAAAAGGATTTTAATATAAAATAGAACACACCTTGTTAAAAATTAAACATAAAAAGTATAAGATCTTACAGTTGGGTATTGTGGCTTAGCATAAGCAATGATCTTCCCTTCACTGTTTGAAACAGTAACAATTTGCCTAGCACATTGTGCTTCACCACTAAGGACCATCTGAGTACCAGTAAAACCCATCAAAAGGTATCAACTATGAGTTTGTATGAGAGAGAGAGAGAGGCATGGGGGGCGAGAGAGAGACCTTCGATATGTCAGGGTCCTTCCATGGGCCTCGATCAGATTTAAGACATCCTCCATGCTCGGCACACGTGCAAGTACCACCAAGAAATTCTGGCAACTCACTAAAGAATGCAAGGCATAAAGTTGGATATAAGTGGAAGAGTTGGAAGATGAGAATGCCTCCATAATAAGTACACGCAAACTGAAGCGGAAAGGAAAAAAACTAACCTGGCATCAATTACTTCAAGCAGCTTATTTTGGTACTTTGTTCCAAGAACCTGATAAAACTTGATCAAATTCATAGTATAGGTTGCCTAAAATATCTAGGTGAAAGAGTCACCATTCATCGGTAAGGATTACTAAGGGCCAGAATCATTGCTTACATGAATCTTGGAAGTAGTTTTAGGGTCAAGAAAAGATTTCACAGTGTTCCATAGTAGCCGAAAACCTGGGCCAGCATTTATAATAAACATTTGGCATAATGTCTGCACAAATATTTAGAAATTATAAGAGATCCTTATCCAGGTGAATTTCCAGATTCCAATGTGGAGCCACCAATAATTAAAAAAAGTTCCGTAAGGATTATAATATATAAGCAAAGAAGCTTTATAATAGTAAAACAAACAGTGAATGCAAATTATATACCTCTGGGTAGTTGTCATTGTCAATTTTCTGCAACCGCACAATAAGTTCTCTTGCAGACTTGGTGAAGTTTTTTAAACCCTTCCAAAAGGAGAGGAGTTATCAAAAAAGACATATTATCTACTAGCATTTGACAACTAAAAATTAGATAAGTTTACAGTGTGTGTTTCTGTATTACAAACGATAATATAATCATACCACGCCTTGAACATCTAGAATTGTTGTATTTGAGTCAATATGCTTCTTTGCAGCTATCGAGCAAGCTGGAAACTTAATTGCAAAGCACCTCTCAAACTCCTTCACATGGTATTTAATATATCGATCTATAGACGTCACTTGCATTAGCTTGTTGGGATCTACTTTTCCAAGCCTTTCAATGTAAACAGGTCTTCCATCCTTATCCACGCCATGATAACCATGTGGGTAGTACTGTAGAACTTTATTTAACTCTGTATACTCAAAATCCTGATGATAACATCAATCTTAGTTCATTGACAACAGGTTCGATGTAAAGGGATCACAAAATCAATGTTTCATTTCTGAGCCGCAAGCTAAGAGTAAAGTAATTCAAATCTCTATTAATTTCTATCTCTTGTTCCAGTGTAAAATGATTGCTGCATCCTGCTTGTAATTATCACATCCAATCTCAATTTTAGTTAGTGCAAAATAAGTAATGAGCAAGAGTTACAAACCATCCCAAATTGAAATAAGGCTTTATAGGAAGGTCAATTACACATTTAAAACAGGAAAGACAAAAGCCTATTCAACTATATATCAGTTTGCACCGATGCATATTCTTATGCATCAATATAGGCTGATGCACAGCAATATGAGCCAGCATGGATGCATGAATGTAGAGTATCCTTGTAGTATGGTAAATATGGTACAGTATACATTGGTGATCTAGTCCATCTTGGATGGATGCAAAATATAACATGACAAATTATGGACAATGAAGGATATCTGTTGAGTGGCATAAGTGGCACTACAACTTAAGTAAAAGCTTAAGTGACAAGATAGTATTTGCAAAGAACCTCCTGATGTGTTCTGATTCACTGTATGAACACCTCTAGGACTTCCAAACAGGTTAAGTGCCAAACAAACCACCAAATAAGAAAAACACAGTGCCACAACTTAGGTGTCTGGGATATGGTGAATGAAGACACATACCCAATTGTTGTCCTACTCACTGTGCGACTGCAATTGTGGGAGTAGGGAACAATATGAAGAAAAAGAGAAACACACAGAAGAGAAGGTGAATAAGCACATGCCTGAATAGAGATGATGCTATTAGGAAGACTTTTTTTTCTGTTACAGTCAGACCCCATACTACAGCACAGACATAGTTTAGATCTCCGCACCCAATGCAATTTCTTAGAAGTAAAAGCAATGATTCAGTTTTGCAATGAAAAGATATATATGAACCTTGCCTTCCTTTTTGGTTTTCAGAATATGGGTTCTGAGAAACTAACGTGGGTAATCAACACCATCATTTAGCCAAGGGAAAAAAGAAAGAAACAAAGTGGCTACAAGCTTTGATGTCTTCCGAGTTCCTTCCAATAATGAATCTATTTGGGAGGAATTTACATAATATAGTAAAACACCTAAACCACGGTTCGCCAAACCATGCCGAATTGGCTGGTTTGGACCAAACCGAACTGGACTGGTGCCCAATCGGCACTGTTCGGCTATTAAAACCAAGTTTTTTCATTTCCAAATAAAAAAATAATGAATCGGGCCCGAACCAACTAGTACGACCGATTTAGGCACGGTTCGAACCAGTTCGATCCTTTTTTTATTTGCTACAGTAACATGGGTGGGGGTTGTAATTAAGCAACTGAGAGCCTCTCGGGCTCTCAGTTTTGACAAAAACAGGGAAAAAGGGCTTCCAAACTTATTTTTTTAGTATTTCAAGCCAATCCAACACCGAAATAGAAAGAAAAAAAGATGGATTCAAGGTACACAAAACCTTTCCTCCTCTCTTTCTCTCTCCCCTCACTTTTTTTAAAATTCATGAAAAATAAAAAAATAAGGAGCAATGTTGTCAAAATTTTTTATGTTGACATAATTTTAGAATATGTTGTAGATCTATAAAAGATCTACACAATGATGCTAAGATCATAATTTTTTGTTAAGTATATGATTTTAAAAATTAAAAATATTTTCAGATTTAAAAATTAATAAAAAATAAAATAATTAATTAGAAAAAATATAATAATAGATTATTCTTTTAGGGCTTGTAAGTTACTGTTACTATAAATTTTGTGTCAATTTATCCAAGTTTTTATGCATCTTATGAATAGTGCTCTAGGTCAAATATTGAAGAAAAAGTGCTCTGTATGTAATTACTTTTATATTTCACCTTTACTTCAATTAATTGCTATCAATCTTACTTTATAGGAATTTCTTAAAAAATAATATATCATGGCTAAAGGCTAGACAACATTTCATAGTGTTTTGAAGTGATACAAACATCAATTAGCATCAACAAACATTTATTTAGACCTAAAAATATTTAATAAATCCTAAAAAGATCAAAAAAAAATTGGCATGATGGTCCTCAACATACCAACATATGGTATGATATGGTACTGATACCAAACCAGCTAGCTGTCAATACAGAACCTAGTACCAATACCGGGAACCTTGACCTAAATACTCTGCCAACAAGGCTACAAGATCTCCTTATAATCATGGAAGAATACAATGAAGAGAAAATTAGCATTCAATAGGACTTCTCACCAATTTATTGAAGTCAAATTCTTCCTAGCCAAGATGACCAGACAAAATTTAACTAGAAGATCACACTAATTTTGCTAGAGGAAGAGGAGCTGGACAACCACGATTTAAGACAAGCTGCTAGAACTATTAATGCTCAATTGGGATCAAATATGTAATTGTGAGGAACTTGTGTTAAATTTGGTGTCTTTTAGATAGGAGTTTGAAATTTAAAGAGATTATCATTATCAACCATTTTAAGTTACTCTGACCCTTATCAGTAGCAGCGATATAGATTATGCTTTCAAGTGATGAAGACTGCCTGCACATTAGAGGATTCACACAAGTCATATGAGTGTCTGGCCACATAAAATGAGAACCTCCCTCACTAGAGAAACAAGAGATATAAAGATTTATTAAATTGTGTGAACAAGTGCAACTGGAAAAAAATTGGATTTTGTTGCTTTCATGCAGCAGGGGGCTTGTGGACCACAGAAGATTGTCAAGTCTTCAATATCCCTCTTCCATTCCAACCACCGATCCACAGGCTTTTTGTTTCTCTTTTTTTATAAAAATTTTGGATCAGAATACCTCTCCTAATAAGAAGCTTGGATATGGAGATAGTGCATCCTTTATATGGGTTTTATACATCTATTGTATGAAGAGCAGCTTTTATGTAACAATAATATGTGTTTCTTTTCTTTTCCTCCCTCAGTATTCTCTTAACCAAATTCCAATATTTCAGTGTAATCTATTGTAGGCCTGAAGAAAAGTCTCTTCCTTAAGCATTCAGGTGATCAAGAACTGAAATTTTGCAAAATGAGATTTATCTTCAATTTTCTGTTCTTTTGAGACAGAGATCAGAATTTGATCCTTACAACACTAAAAGCAAGCTCGGATATACATACACAGCAACAGGAGTAACCCAATAAAAACGACTTGTATGTCTGTGCGACTAGAATACTAGAGGAGATTATAATGAGGATTCTTGATGAAACATGAGTTTTGGAAACTTTAGCTCCCAACCAGCAATTTCACCTAGACAACTCAGTTCAGTATTTTTTTAAAGTGAAATCACCATCAAACACTTGTATGATTGCATTATCTCAATCCAAACTGCTCTCACTTAGCAATATTTTTGAGAGTAGTTAACTTAGGGACACTAGAACTCAGCCATTCAAAGTTCCAAAATATATTTACTGAATCAGTTAACTGTGACACCTTTATCTCATATTTCTCTATTGAATCTGTGGCCAAACTTTACAAGCACTTATATACATGGATTGATGTTTTCAGTTTCTAGTGATCAGTTATTTTGATTATTTCCAACAAAATGTGCCAGAAGGATGTAAAATTGGAAGGCAAATACTTAACTCTTGTCAGTGTTAGGAATGTTCTGTAGCTTGTGTGCAAGCTTTTTAAATTCACTTTCACTTTGATTTTATTTATTTTCTTTCCTAGGCCATTCTCCATGTTGTCTTATCTTCCATCAGGTACTCTACTGTCTCATCCATCCCATACTAGATGATGGGGTGGTACCAAGAACACAAGCATGCATTTTTCTCTTCAAGGTTAAGCACCATGCAAGAAAGGGAAAAGATATCTGCTAAATAATTACAACTACAAACACAAGATAAATTGAAGGTTTCATTGTTCTTCCATCTCATAGTAAACCAAAAAAAAAAGGGTATTAATCACCATAAAATATATTCGGGATTGACTTTCTATGTCACAGCAGTATTGACAGCTTGACAGATGTGTGACATCTAGCTGAAACTGAAATTTATCTAATGCTAGAACATAAAGCTTGTGATTTTGTAGATCTCTGAACTCTAGTTTTTTTTAAAAAAAAAAATAGAGGGTTTTCCATCTTCTGCTTGTTTAACTGCTCATGTTAATAGTCAAATTCATTATAAGCATCCAATGGGTCCTCCAGGACTTAAGCTTGTTCATTACCTCTATAATAGTGTCAACACCAAACTCATTCCTCCATTGAAGCATTTCTGACCACATTTGCTTTGCTTTCTCAACATCAAATTTCCGTGCTTTCAGAAATCTACGGTAAACAATTGTAGTAATTACAAAAAGAACAATAATGTTCCTTAAAAAAGAAAAGTAAAATAAGTAAACAATAAGAGATCTACTTAACACAACAAGAAAAAGAAGATTGAATTTGAAAATAGAAATTTTACTGGAGATAGTTTTATGACAAGTACATAGCAAACTATAATGTAATTTAAAGGAACAAAAGTAATCCAACATTCGCTTTTCCTTTTTTTTCCCCTTATCATGTAACATTACTCTATCGTGAACTACAAACATTGTACATCAAAATGAATTTTATACAAAACCATCTATTGGGCCTTAGAAAACCATTGAGAAATCAAAAAGTGTTCTAATAAGTACCTTCATATTAAATGACTAGGACAATTACATAGAAGTGATTATCTTTCCAACTTTCATGTGGATAATCAAGCTATTATTAATTTCATGTATATCATTAATTCATGAATCTCAGTTCATACAAACATTAAATGAATTATTAATATGTATCTTGCAAATGCATGTAGTCTATTGTGTTGATAACAAATTAACCGAGGAACATTTATGATCACTTAGCAACACACACAAATAAAAAAAAGTAAAATTTATACTAAAATATTGATATATACATGAACTATGAGACTTGGATAATACTTCAAGATGCACATAAAAACAAAAATCAAGTTTGCTCTTTTCATGCTAAGGGACTAAATGAAGATATATTAATGAACAAATATAAAATAAGATGAACTCGTTTATCTTCCTAAGGATAGAAATGTCAACTTCCACATGCTGACATACCATAAAATGATGAATTTGTATCATTAGCATGCCTTATCCAATGATTTTGTCTTCAATCCATAGGAGGGGAATGTCTAGCACAAATAACTAAAATATCTTCAAGGGGAACTTTTTTGGTGCTTTCAGACCATGTTAGTTGGCATTCAAATTTAGGGGTGGCAATTGGATCGGGTCCAAAAAGATTCAACCCAAACCCGACCTATTTATTAAATAGGTTAGGTTTTAGAACTGAACCCAACTTGTTTGTTAAATAGTTTACCCGACCTAACCTATTTACAACCCGTTTACAATTCAATTAAAAAAAAAAGGGCAACGACCAGTTTAAAACCCACTTTTTTTAAAAAAAAGAAGACAGAGAAAAACTTGTTTTTGTGAGCGGATATTGAGCAACTTCCATTGTAAAATCATCCTGGCCAGCATCGACTGCTGGGTTCCTTGCGGATCTCATCGGGGTCCACAACCTCTTTGGCATGCAGCTTCTTCTACAGGCTTGCGGTTGCCACCAAGCTGCTCACCTCGCATGTGATCGAGTGTATGGAGCCGTTCTTGAACGTACAACATTCTGCTATTGCTCTTCTTCACCAACAGTAGGAATAGGACCAGTATCATCTCCATCATGCCATCTTGGGCTATTGCCAGATTGGTCATCGTTGTCATCTTGCTATCTTGGCCGCCTCCTACATCGTCCTCCTCGTCCTTGCCCTCATCTGCCTCACCCTCTCATCGCCCTCGCCCTCTCCCTTCCCCTCCTCTTCCTAGCCATCTCCGGCTCCATTGGTATCTCCATCGACCACATCCCCCTGCTGAAGAATTGTCGACCCGATTGGATGCCGACGACCAGAAACCCAACGTCACCTCCAACGCCACCACCTCGCTCCTCGCCCATTCGAAGGATCGAACAAAAGAGCCCTAGATTTTTTTCCCTTTCAAGTTTCAACAGGATGACATTAAAAATTTGGAATGGCCTGCTCGTCCCACGTTTGGTCGCGTTGCTAGGGTCCCACATTTGGTCGTGCCACTGGGCTAGGCCCAGCATAAAATGGCACTGCTAAGGACTGGCCTGTGGGCTATGAGCCTATGGCCTGCTATAGGCTATACAACCCAACCCAATCTAACCCATCCAGACCCGTATATTAAATGGTTAAACAGGTCAAGGGCTTGAAATCTAAACCTGATCCATATATTAAATAGGTTAAATAGGTGGACTTGTTTACAATCCAAACCTGTTTAAGCTCAACCCAAATTTATTTAAAACGGGTCGAACGCGGATCGGGTTGGCAGGTCGGGTCATATTTTGCTACCCCTATATTCAATTGGCAAAAACCATAAACCAATATGCATGGGATGGCGGCATGTATCATTGTAGCATGTTGTGCACAATTGGCACCATACCTATCTTATCATAATAGTGCATAATGGCGCTTTATACATTGATAAGAACATTTAGATGGTAGCAAGGTTTGCTGAACCACCTCGAACAGGACATTTGAGGTGTGCTAAACTGTATCGGTGGCCTACCGGAGTGATTTAGGTGTTCAATTCTAAACACTAGTGAAAATAGAGCGAGGGAGAAGGAGAGGAAGAGAGAAAGGGAGGGAGGGAAGGAGAGGGAAAGACTGGCTGTGGCCCATCGAGGCCTTTAGGGCTCCACCTTCCTTCCCTCTTCTCTCTCTCTATTTTCCTCTCCAGTTCTCCCTCCCCTTTGCTTTCGTTTCCATGTTGGTTTGGGCCAGCTACGATCTGGTACAGGAGTGTACCGACCCATACCACCAGCCAGCAAGTATAAGATCTAGTTCTGAGTCGGCACACCTTGGATAGTAGATTGCAAACATGTATCAATTAATCTATATATTGCGAGAGAAATGCTTGTTTTAAATTGGTGGCAACTCATCTCCTAAGTCAACTCAAGATATTTGAGATTAGAATCTCGGTATGTTTAAGTGAATAAATAACCTTAAATTAATGAAATATACTATTTTGATAAGTAATAACTCTCATATTTCTCTTCAACATGCAAAGAACATTTAACAAAGTGGTGGGAGAGACCACCACACATTTCAACATGCAAGGAATGTGATACGAGGGTTTTAACAAGAATTAGCATGAAAAAAATGAAACTGAGACTGTCATTCAAAAACTACCTAGGATAGCCTACAAGCCACAAAAAAGGAATCTCAAGTTAACAAAAGAAGGATCAAAAGTCACCTCAGCATCATATGGTAATCATCAAGTTTTGCAGGTAGCAACTCATCCATGATTAATGACTGACGAAATGCATCAACAGCTCGTAGCTCTTCAATATCCCTGACATCCTTAATCGAAAGAACTTGATTCTCACTCTTCCTTCTGCTCTTTTTCCTCAAAGAACGCCTGAATTTAGTTGATGCATTTATAGCCTTTTTCTTCAAAGATCCAATCCTCGTCCTCCTTTCATCTTCTGAATTCTCAAAATCTGATTTACGCTCTTTTCTTTCATCATGACAAGACATCCCCTCAAAACCTGCAACACTTGGCACAGTCAGTCATTGTTCACTAACTAAGGGGAAAAGTTCAAAATAACATTTGGACAAAGAACTTTCTGAGAGAAACAAAATTTGGCACCATAATTATAATTAAAAAAAGAAAAAAACTGAAGAAAAATATAATTTATACATGCAGAATTCTTTAAGTAGAAATGTTAGAAAATTTTCCTGAAGTACAGACAAACACATAGTATGGCTTTCAACACAAAAGTGGCAAATAATTCAAAAGTCTTAATTTTTCCAAGGATAGAAATCAGACCTAGGCAATACAGAGCTTGACAAAATGCACCCAGACCTTAAAATGAAGATAGGTTGACCCACTATTAATCAGTTACAGCAATTGTTGGCTACACCAAATCAAACAAAGCATATGAACAACAATTGTATGCTATCAATCAAAGGATCAATACAAAGATAAATTTGAAGTCACGAGTGCAATTTTATGATCAGGGTTTGGTTCGGCACAAAAGCAAGTAAAATCACCATTTACACATACTAAATTCTGAATACATATTCCATATATTTGCATATATGTAAACTGCATCTCCAGGTGGATAATCATCTACAGAAATGCACAAAGCAGATGTCTCATTCAAGAATGCAGTGAAACCTCATGTGAGGTATGGTTAGTTCAGGACCCCCAATACATTATCACGGTACTATGTTCAAAGTTTTTCTTGTACTAGAAAGAATCTCATATAGTTGGTGGAATGAGAGCACGTTGGTCTGATAGCTTATTACCCAGTCTCTTGGTTATCTTATGACAAAAATCATTTCTTGATCAGAAAGAAATAAATAAAGGGAGAATAACAAAGCACTGGCCTGGAAAAATGTAAAAGGACTATTGGACTTTTTTCTGGGATCATACTAGTGTCATAAATAGTTTCCAGTTCAACCTAATCAGATATATTGACAGAAAATTTATTCAGGAAGCATATATCACAACAATCCATAAAGGCAAACCTTCCAATGAGCTTCACTTGGATCAAGATGTAAGAGAAAGCTATACTTAAAACACAGAACTCAGGCAACATGGATCAGCTACTCATGTTTTGCTAGTGCAGTTACTCACTATAAAACCATCAAATGAGTTTGAATGATGCAGACTTTTCATGATTTTTTTTTTTAGAGAAACAAAAGAAAGCGGGTAACTTTGATTAAGAGTATAAAATCTCTCCACAAACAATAGATTCACTTCTTGGTTTTCCAAGAAATATATATAATCCTTGATGGATTCTATGTAGTAGACATCAATCCATGATGGCAGCCTCTAACTGAATCTTTATCAGTTTAAGGCACGTGCCACTTCAAGATAATACGGTACTTGTGGGATTTGAATCATAGTGAACACAAAAAAGACGAAGCCCTATAACTAAACCAAATATTTGCTGCATACTGTTTATCTACGCAGACCAGATTTTTTTTTCCCTTTTATTTCGTCATCTAGCACGAAAACTAAACTATGAACTTGGATATACTTAAAAATATAAAGCAGCAAAATTTATCAAACGTAACGTACCACAAAAAAAAAAAAAGGAAAAGAAAGAAAAGCCAACCACTTGAAATTGCACAAAAATACTAGGCCAATTTCAATACAGAAACACAATCCCCAAAATGGATTTTAATACTAACAACATAATTAAAATTTCTTACTAATATTTAACACACAATTAAGAAAAAGAAAGAAAAGTCAAACACTTGAAATTGCACAAAAATACTAGGCCAATTTCAATAAGCAAAGGATTCCAAAACCCTAGACAGAAATATAATCCGCAAGATGGATTATTATACCAATTGCTTAAATAAATTTCAAGCTAATATCTAACACAATTACGCAGGGATTAAAGAAAAAATAAACTTTCTCCTCAATTCAAGAAATTACAGATTCTCAAGAGTTCGTAGAAAATAAGGAATTGAGGAACAACTCACAAGGCCTGGCAAAGCGGTCGAGCGGTCCAGACATATCCGAGAGCTATTTGGTAGCTAAAATCACGGACTTCAGCGTTCAATCTGTAATTAAATCATTTGTACTAAGGTCAAAAACTCCTGAGGAAGGAAAAAAGAAGCTGAATTCCCCTTGCAAACGCCTAAAGTAAATCAAGAAAACCCAAAAAAAAACCCTAGGAAGGTAAGGAGGCACCGCAAAGCCCCGCCAGAGAATCAAAAGGCCGCCGTAAAGGAGCGGAGGGAGTTGATGGGGCGGGAAGGGATCCGGGTGTGATCGGACGGTCCGTGCGGAAAGTCTGGGCGGCTTCGGACGGTGGATAGAGGAGAGGGGCTCAGCTGGCGTAGCCGGGGCGACGAGCGAGGATAGAAAGTTGGATGGTGGTGGTTGGGCGACGAGTTGAGGGCGAGCGAAGTAGGGAACGAGACGGCAGTTTTGTGGGGGCCAGCATACCACGTGCCACGTGGAATCTCGCTCTCCCGCCTTTATTCCCGCGCCATCCTTACGCGTTCGGTAGGCATTTCTGGTTTTTATTTATTTATTATTTACCTATTTACTTATATATTAAATTAATTTTTATAAGCTGGGGTAACAAATGAGCGGAATTTTTTTTTTTTTTATTTGGGTTAAAAATGAGAGATGAAGTTTGGAGGGCGCTTTTCTTGGGCGTGATGGTATACCAATCAAGATTGAAGAGAAAGGACGGTTTATCAAGAAACTTGCACTTTCAACCGAGGCATTGAACTTTTTCGTGGATGGGTGGTAAGCGTAAACGATGGTGTCGCCATAATTGTTGACCCAGTAAACTTCTTGGTCTCCTGGAGCTGCACAAAATATGACAAAAAAATGTTGCTCGTGTACATGGTACATAAGCACTCATCATTTAAGAATATATTGGTTACACTTTTAATTATTAATTTTCAAAATATTTTTTTATATTTATCATAGAATAAAAAAAAAAAATATTTTTAATAACTATGTTATTACAATATATATATATCATATATATATATATATATATATATATTGCTGCCCGGTCGTCGTAGCCTGTAGCTGAGGACGGTTTCGGACTGTGCCCCTATCATCCCGGATCCTGCTCAAACGTCCGGACCTGCAAAACAGAAGAGACCCGGGCCGGTAATACCGGCGGGGGCACTACGACACTCAAGTCAGTGACGATCTAGGGGAACATATCCTCTTGGTTGAGCCCCGTAGATGGACTCCATGCTAGGAGGAGAATGTAATATACTGGAAGAGTGTAGAGGAGCTGAGTGCGGAGCGGGAAAAGTGCCGGCTAAGGAAAGTTGGAGCCGAGATAGCTTTGCACGTCAAGACCTTTCCCGTAGGTCCCCGGTAGCCTGGAACTCTCGGGCTATTTGGTGCTCTCCTATGTGCCTGCCTTCTTCCCCCTCATGCTTAGCTTTGCTTACCTTCTTTTTCAGAACTTGGAGAGTTCTTTTAAGCCACAGGGGATTGCTAGATACTTACCTTAGGATCTTCGCCCTGTTTGCTGGCGTGTGCGGCGTTGTCCGGTGCCATGTGTGGGATGCCTTTCCCCATCCGTGATAGGGAACAGTACCGCACACTCTAATATTCCTTCTGGTCGCTCCATTTTGGGAAGCATGGCAGAGCTTCGATCGGCGGGCGGCTGCCTCCCGGATTCGAATCCCCTAGGTTGACTTCCTCTTTCGGGTGGCACAGATGATCATCCGGGGCGCAGCACCTCGATCGGGGGCCCTTCCCTTCTGGTGTAAGTGGTAGCTGGGGGCAGTTATTACGGCCTGACGGGAGCCCTTTGTGGTCCTTGGGCGGCTCTTCGCCGTCCAAGGAAGCGGTGACATCCTTCGGCCGCAGGTCTCTTCGTCCGAGGTGGGCGGAGGTAGAGCTCGACTTCGGCCACGACGTCTCGACCTCGAGGGGAGTCAGCCTGGCGAAGGAGCAGATAGAGGCAGAGCTCGCCTTTAGCCACGGTGTCTTGACCTCGAGGGGAGCTAGCCTGGCGAAAGAGTGGGCAGAGGCAAAGCTCAACTTCGCCACCCGGCGTCTCGACCTCGAGGGAGAACCAGCCTGGCGAAGGAGCAGGCGAAGGCATCCCACGTGGCAACTTCGTCCGACGTGTTACATGATGGAGTCTGACATGGGTTCCACGTCAGCGATCCTGCCATATCATTTGCCCCCCACTCTCGAGTCCCGTTGGTGCACGATGCTCGAGGCAAAGGGAGTAAATGCGGTGCCAACGTGGAAAGGCAAAAATCTAGCACAATAATGGCCACGATCAATGGTGCTTCGTGAGACGGTTCTCCAAACCAATATAGGGAGCCACGTGGCCACGTCCGAGGAATACTTATTGTTGGCGCAGCGTTCGAAGCAGCCGCGACTGAAACAAGGCATCTCCTTCGTCGATTGTTGACACGTGGCGTAGATTCGTCGGTGGGGGTGCTGTAATGGTATGGTTAGGTATCTTGTCACTTTGAAAAGAGAGGCAGTTTTTTCAAAATACTTCTCTTTTCAAATTTCGTGTGCCCACCATCGTACCAGAGCTCCTTCTTCTCCCCTGGCCATCCTTGTCTCCCACAATTAGCCAGGTTCATCTCCTTCTCCTTCTCCCGACTAGGTAAAGCTTCCTTCTAGAGCCAGGATCTCCCGGACCTCGTCCGCTTTTGCTTTCTCATTCTTCTTCATTGCTCTTTGACCTCATCTTCATCCTCTTCTTCTCGATATCTTGTTTCGGTCCAAACTTACGCCTATGACCTACCAGAGTGAGGCTAGGCCTTCTCGGTCGAGGCCGCCTTCTTCCTCCGATGAGGAGGAGGAAGTGGCATGCTTCGAGTTCAACGGAAGGCCTCCACCCAGAGGGATCGTGATTAGGGAGCATGTAGCTTGTCCCCCACCTCCTCCACTGAACCCACCCCTGAACCTTCTCGATCGACAGGTCCCAGCGAGGTTGTTTCGATAATCACCGTCGAGGAACTTGCAGCTATCTGGGAGACCTATGGTGTCCCAGACTCTATCCGGCTCTCGGTCCCTTGACCAGGGGAACGGGTCACTTCCAGTGGCCCACGCTGGATCGCCCTCTACGAGGAGACACTCGCAGGGGGCCTTCGATTTCTTTCCACCCCTTCTTTCTTTCCGTGCTGAGCAACTATCGCCTCGTCCCTACTCAGCTAGTCCCCAATGCTGTGAGGACGATTTTTGCTTTATAGTTTTTTATCATTTTCATAGGATTGTTGCCCGTTTTTTTTGTTCAGATCATTTTTCACTTTGAAACGCCACTCTTCTGAGGAGGGGTGGTGGTCTATCTTTTCTCACCTGAAGGGCATAAAATTTGAGCTCCCCTCTTCCATCAAAAGATGGAAGAGTAAATATTTTTTCGCTTCGGTCAAGGAGGTCGACTGGGTTTGGAGCGACCCAGATCGGTCCCCTAACTGGAATTCTGCGATCGAAGTGGCTAATCAGGAGATTTACGACCAGCTTCATGCCGACCAGGTCTCCTCCCTCGAGAATCTGTTGTCAGAGCAGAATTTGTTCGAAGTTGGGGTCAGCCCAATTCAGCAGTTGGATGAGTTCGGCTCGAGCACTGTCTCTTATGTTTTCTCCTGATTTTCCGAGCTCGGAACTAACATTTTCCTCCATGCAGGCATGAAGTTATCCTTGGATGATCTCCTCTCATTCTCCCGGGAAAAGGGGTGCACCGGAGGATGCCAGCGAGTCCCCCTCGAAGAGGGCTCGTGAAGAGGGCGACGCGAGGACTGCTCCTGCTATGCCAACCAAGTCGATCAAAAGAAGGGCAGTGCCCGATCCTAAGCTGGGCAGGAGGGTGACAGAGCTAGCTCCCGAGCCGAGTAGGAGGGCCACCGAGCTCGGTCCCGAGGTGTCGAGGCTAGGCGATCCTCTCCCGGCCCAGGAGCCCAAGGTGGTTAACAGGCTAGATCCGCCGTAGCTGCCGCAGCGGTGGCATCTCCTCCTCCGGAGGTCGTCAAGGTCGAGGAGGAGGGAGAGCAGGAGGGAGTTGAGCTGGTGTCGGTGACACGGTCCAGAGTGGTGCCAAGCTCCCAGCGTACCCCAAACGCTTCCTCAGCCGGAGGAATGGATGACTCCGCATCAGCGGCAGGTAGGAGGGAGAGGGACAACCGTAGGGTACCCTTCAAGCTGGCTCTGAACGTCTCTCTGGTTCGGGACCATAACCTTGCGGAACGTATGATGGACTTCGCCGTCCAATCGTGCGATCGGTGGGAGAAGGCGGGGAAGCTCCTTGGTGATGCCATCAGTAGTACCTTTTCTCAGCTCTTCTCGGTAAGTGTTCGTTTATTCCACTTCGCACTGTTCTTCTCCACTTATCTTCGAGACTGACGTCTTCCTTGGTGTAGCTCGACGCTAAACTTTTTCTCATCAGGGACTACTACCGAACCTGGGCCAATAGGGACAGGCTGTAGGGGCGAAGCTCGAATCCCTAAAGGCTGAGGTGAAGCGGAAGAACGACGATGCCTGGGAGGCCACTGTGAAGAATAAGGAACTTCGAGATGAGGTCGCAAGTGCCGAAAGGCGCGTCAAGGAGCTCGAGGAGTCCTTAAACCGGGAGAGAAGCCGGTCCAAGAGTAGGGCGGAAGAGCTCAAGGCCAAGGAGGCCAAGCTGAAAGAACTCGATGCCGAAGCCGCCAGAGAGAAAGGACGGGCCCAGTCCCTTCTGGTGGAACTGGAGGCAGTGAAGAAGTGGGCAACCGTCGCTGAAAAGAAAGTCGCCACTGTCGAGAAGAGGGCTGTAGGCATGGAAGAGAAGGCCGCTACAACAGTCAATTCGACAGAGGCTGCGAAGAAAGAGGCCATCGAGGTGATCCACTAGGTCGCCAGGAAGGGGGCCGTCGAGGCAGTGGCAAGATACAAGGCCTCCAATGAGTTTAGAGCCGAGTTCCAGGAGGCAGCGACAGACTCCTTCCTTAAAGGATTTATGTACTGTCGATCCCAGATGGAGGGCTTTGTCCCGAACAAGCACCTAAGCAGGTTGAGACTCCCGGGCATGGTGGACCCGGGCCCAGACCCTGACTTGGACGAGACGGAAGGACCAGCTGCTGCCGCTGAACCAGCCCCGTCGATGGAGGCCACCGAGGACGAGGCCCCACCATCAGAGGCCCCAAAAGGCGACGCCCCATCCGAGAACCGCGCCGGGAAGGAGCCGGTTGGATAGCCTAGGGGACCTTGTGTTTTTCCTTTTCTTTTATCTCTGGTCTGGGCTGCCCAGCATGTCGGGGCCCAGTGTATATGTAAAAATTTCAATAAGTGCCAATAAAACTTCTTTTCGGTCACCTTGACCTGTGTTTTTCATTTCTCTCTTTCTTCCTTTATTTTTTTTTTTACACTTTGTCAATATTCTTCCCTTTATTTCTCGACTGCCTCTGTGCACGTACTAGTGTAGACGTCGAGCCTTGAAGTACCAAGTATCCTGGCCCTCCCCTGCCGAGCCCCGAATATGCAAAACAGTCGGGAAGGAGTTCTTTGGCTTGCTGGGCTACCCCTACTTCGTGGGCGAAGCGATCAAAGGTTTCGAGCTCTTGCTCGAAGAGGTCTATTCGGCCTCGGCTGGGATCAGCTCCAAGCGTGCGTGGCAAGGCCAAGCTCGGACGTTGAATTTGTTGATCCCACCAAGTGTCTGTAAGGTGCCGGGCTTCAGAAATTTTTGGGCTTGAGAGCCGTACTGTGAGTCAGGCGGTAGATGGCAGACTTCTTAAAGATTCCGCCGGCATCTGCGGACTGTGAGCACAGTGCTGGGCTTTGAGAGTTTCCAGGCTTGAGAGATGTACTGTGAGTCAGGCGGTAGATGGCGGACTTCTTAAAGATCTCGCTGATATCTCCGGACTGTGAGCACGGTACCGGGCTTCAGGAGTTTCCGGGCTTGAGAGCCATACTGTGAGTCAGACGGTAGATGACGAACTTCTTAAAGATTCCGTTGACATATCCGGACTGTGAGCATGGTGCCGGGCTTCGGGAGTTTCCGGGCTTGAGAACCGTACTGTGAGTCACTTTGGTGCCGGAGAGCTGGGCTCCGGGCTTCGATGCCGAAGAACTGGGCTCCGGGCTTGAGTGTGCCAGACCTAGAGCCGGACAGCAGTGTTCCTGCAAGGCAAGAGTGATTTGCTCAAAGAGAATGTTTATTATTATTGTTAGGGAGAAAGCTTTACATTACTGCTAATATATTCTCAGGTTGCAAGCATTCTACGTCCGTGAAAATCTGGCACCGTCCAGGTCCGCTAGATAATAGGCTCTGTGAGAAAGAGCTTCGACCACCTTATAGGGGCCCTCCCAGTTCAGTGAGAGCTTGCCGCATTCCCAGGGTTGGGATGCCTCGGCTCGGTGCAGCACTAGGTTGCCTGGGCGAAAGACCTTTGGCTTTACCCGCGCGTTGTAGTACGAGCTACTCGCTGTCGGTAAGCCACCATCCGGAGTTGAGCCTTATCTCTGGTTTTCTCAAGTAGGTCCAAATTGAGGAGAAGGTGCGCCGGATTCTCTGCTTCATCATAGATACACCCGCAGTGTGGGCATGCCGAGCTCAACTGGGACCACGGCCTCTATGTCGAAAATGAAGCTAAAAGGCGTTTCATTCGTTGCCTTCCTGGATGTCGTGTGGTAGGCCCAGAGGATGCTGGGGAGTTCTTCTGCCCACATGTCCTTGGCCCGGTCTAGCCTGATTCTAAGTCCCTGGAGGATGGTCCGGTTGGTCACCTCGGCTTCTCCGTTGGTCTGAGGGTGAGCCACCGAGGTGAAGCGATGCTGAATGCCGAGCTCGGCACAGAACTCTTCAAATTTCTAGTTGTCAAAGTGCCGACCATTGTCGGTGATGATGCTTTGGGGGAGCCAAAAGCGACAAATAATCGACTTTCAGAAGAACTGGCAGACCTTGGCTTCTGTGATCTGTGATAGTGGCTCTGCTTCTACCCACTTGGTGAAGTAGTCAACGACCACTATTAGGAATTTCCATTGCCTTGATGCAGAGGAAATGGACCTAGGATGTCCATCCCCCACTGGACGAATGACCAAGGGGCGGAGAGCTGGGAGAGCGGTGCTGCTGGTTGACACTGTATATGGGTGTAGCGCTGGCATCGATCATATTTTCTCATGAAGTCGGTGGTGTCCTCCCTCATGGTCTCCCAGTGATATCTCTGGTGGAGGGCTTTGTACGCCAGCATCCTTCCTTCCACGTGATTACTGCAGAGACCTTCATGTATTTCATGGAGTACGAGGGCTGCCTCTGCAGGTTTTAGGCACTTCAGGAGTGGTAGGAGTAGGATCGACGGTAGAACTGCCCTTCCATCAGGACGATCCGTGAGACTTTCTTCCTGACAAGGCCAGCCTCCGTGCGATCGTCCGGCAGAGTGCCGTCAGTGATGCATCTGACGTACTTGTCCATCCAGCTCGGCTCTGGGGTGACTTGTTGCACCTCCCCGGGAGCTTCGTTGCTCGGACTTTCAAGGTACTCGATATGGGCACGCCCCAGCGACGAGTCCGGCAAGGTCACGAGTCTTGACAGCATATCGATGCGAGCATTCTCCTCGCAGGGGATGTGGGAGATATTGAAGCATTGGAAACCTGCTGTGCTCGAGCGGACCCGCTCAAGATACTTCGTCATCCAAGGATCTCTGGCTTCGTACTCTAGAAAACCTGTCCGGCCACCAGTTGGGAGTCGGTGAATACTTTCAGGCTCTGTACACCCAGCTCGCGGGAGACCCTCAAGCCCGCAAGGAGTGCCTCGTACTCCGCTTAGTTATTTATTACGGCAAACTTGAAGTGGAGCGAACATTAAGCTACAATCCCATCACGGTTGGCAAGGATGAGGCCTGCTCCGCTCCTGCCTGCATTGGACGCACTGTCGACATGGAGGATCCAAGGCTCCTCCTTGGCTCCGAGCTCACTTTGATGCTCTGGTGTTGTCTGCTCTGGCTCTTCGGCAAGTCCCATGCACTCGACCAGGAAGTCGGCCAGCACCTGGGTCTTCTGAGATGACCTTGGCCGGTACGCGATGTCGAACTCACCGAGCTTCTATGCCCATTTGGCCAAATATCCCGATGTGTCAGGGCAACTGAGCACAGCCCTCAGGGGCTGGTCTGTCAGGACCACGATCAGATGCACTTGGAAGTATGTCCTAAGACGCTAAGCAAACATGATAAGAACAAAAAATAGCTTTTTAGATCGGGTATACCTGATCTCTGCATCCTGGAGGATTTTACTGGTGTAGTACACTGGCTTCTGGGATCCATCCTGATCCGTGCATACAAGAACCGAGCTGATGGCCCCCGGGTGATCGCCAGGTATAGTAGGAGTTCTTCTCCCTCCTCCGGCCTGGAGAGCAGCGGTGGCGATTCCATGAAGTCTTTAAGCTCCTTAAAGGATGCCTTGCATTCCTCGATCCAGACGAAGCCGTGCATTTTGCATAGCGCCTTGAAGAAAGGGAGACAGTGATCTGCCGACCTCGAGATGAACCAGCTCAGCGCTGCGATCCAACCCGTCAAGCGCTGGACCTGCTTCTTCGAGGTCAGATGCTCCATGTCGACAATCGTCTGGACCTTCTCCAGGTTCACCTCGATTCTCCTCTGGGTCACCATGAAGCCAAGGAACTTCCCCGCCGCCACACCGAAGGCGCACTTCACGAGATTCAGCTTCATCTTGTGCTCTCGGAGGTTGTGGAAGGCTTTTGGAGGTCGGCAACATGATCCGAACTTGGCTTGCTCATGATGAACATGTCGTCCACGTACACCTGCATGTTTCTACCAATCTGGTTCTTGAAGATCCAATTGACCAGTCGCTGGTACGCGGTGCCAGCATTCTTCAAGCCGAACGGTATCATCCAGTAACAATATGTCCCTCGGTCGATGATGAAGGCAGTGTGCTCCTTGTCCTCCGGATGCATCCGGATCTGGTTATATCCGGAGAATGCATCCATGAAGGAGAGCAAGCGGTGCCCCAAGGTGGCGTCCACTAATTGCTCGATCTTCGGGAGAGGGAAGCTATCCTTTGGACAAGGCCAGTTGAGGTCGGTGTAGTCCATACAGATCCTTCACTTTTCATTATTCTTCTTCACCATCACTACATTTGCCAGCCAGCTCGAATATTGTACTTCTCGAACAAAGTCGGCTGCGAGGAGTTTCTCCACCTCCTCATTGATTGCTTGTTGCCTCTCCGAGGCAAAACTCCTTTTCTTCTGCCAAACAAGATGATACTTCGGGTTGATGCTCAGCTTGTGGATGATGATCTCAGAAAAAATCCCGAGCATATCGGCTGTCATCCAGGTGAATACATCCGAGTTCACCCGGAGAAACTCTAACAGGTGGGCCCGCTTGTCCTCTTACAGTTGTGCCCCGATCTGCACCATCTTCGCCGGGTCGACTCCGAGCGAATATGACAGCAGGCGTTCGACCGGGCCATCTCTGGACTCCTGCACCCTTTGATCGAGGTCGGCTATGCCAGGGTCGTGCTCGGAGGATTTGGCCCCAGGGATGGTTTGTAGACAGTGCTGGATTGGCTGAGGTGCCCCCCTCATCTCCTCAACACCGTAGGGAGTAGGAAACTGCACCGATAGCCGCTTTGTAGAGATGACCATGTCGAGCAGGTTGAGCCTGGGTCGGCCAAGGATCACGTTATAGGCTGAGGGGAGCCTAACAACCGTAAAGGTCATCATAACAGTGCTCTGCCGAGGTAGGGTCTTGGCAATAACTTGAAGAGTGATCTCTCCTTCGACTCTTACAGAATCCCCTGTGAAGTCGACAAGGGGAGAGTGTACAGTTCTGAGTTGAGCAAAGGATAGATTCATCCTGGAAAAAGTATCATAGAAAAGGACATCAGTCGAGCTTCTACTATCGACCATAATCGTTTTACAGGATGCTTTGCGATCGTCATCTCAATGACCACGGCATCACTATTTATATTTTCATTTTCAACCCCCCTCTCCCTCACAAAGGGAAGTACATTTTCAAAACTTCCCCCGGGGACTTCTTGGAAGCGCGCTCGACTCCCCAGTATATCATTCCTATTGGCTTCTCAGTGGGACGGTTATCAATAGCAGGGACTGGGGGGAGTACAGCGAGCACTTGAGATTCAGCCAGGATCTTGCCTCCCACGAACCTTCCGAGGTAGCCTTCCTTATGAGATCTTCAATCTCTCTCTTGAGGTGGCGGCATTCCTTGGTATCGTGGCCGTGGTCATAGTGGAACTGGTAGTACTTCGTCTTGTCGCGACCATTGGATGGCCTCAACGGAGGTGGGCAACGTAGGTGCCGCTCGTCATCGATCTCCATGAGGATCTTCATCCTCAGAGCAAGGAGAGGTGTGAACCTCTCCTCCGACATGGGGCCGTTCTTCGGCTTCGGCCCCTGGCGGAAGTTCGGGGTAGGGGGTCCGGTCCTCCGCACCCTGGACATCTCCCGGGAGTAGTCTTCTTTAGCGGCTTCCCGTCCAGCTCCCTTCTCGTACGGTCTGCCTCCTCGGCATGGATGTATTTTTGGACACGAAGGAGGAGCTTGGAGTATGTCCTGGGGGCTTCTTATCGAGCGAGTAGGATAGGGGAAGTCCTGAGACCCCTCTTCAGCACCAGCATGGTGACTGGCTCATCAAGGTTGTAGATCTCCAGCGCTGCAACTTTGAAGCGGGCCATGTAGTCCCGTAGGAGCTCGTGATCCTGTTGCCTGATGGAGAAAAGGCTGTCTGCCTCCTGTGGCACCTTTCGGTAGGTGTCGAAATGTGCCACGAACTTTCGCTCCAGCTGAGCGAAGAACTGATGCTCTCTGGTTCAAGGCGGGTGAACCATACCCGAGCTACCTTCCGGAGGGTGGCAGGAAAGGCGACGCAGAGGAGGGCGTCGATCGCACCCTAGACTCTCATAAGGGTCTTGTAGCTCTCGAGGTGGTCCAGGGGGTCGGTGGTCCCGTCATAGGAATCTACCTGCGGCATGCAGAACCGGCTCGGAACCGACTCCTCTTGGATCTCTCGGGAGAAAGGGGGACGAGCGTCATAGCCCGCTGGCTCATGGGTAGAGCCCTGCAGATTTGCAAACTGGCGGGATAGCTCCGCCAGCTCGCGCTCCTGTTCCTCCAGGCGCTTCTCCACCATGTGCCTGATGGCCTCATCGGTCGAACCTTCGCGGAGGCCGACTGGAGAGGACAAGGTGACATGTGAGGGGGTCACGATGGGGAATCTTGCCTCTTCGACCTCGGTGGGGTTTAGCTATGGCCCGCCCCAAGGTCGAGGACCGGCTCTCCCGATCGACAAATCCGGTCCATTGCCTTTTCGCCGGGGTCTGGTGGCTTCCCCGGCGGTCGGTGGTGGCCCGCGACTGCGAAGACCTTCCTTGGAAGGAACGCAGGCTGTCACGGGGTGCGGTGGCATGGGCCGCGGGAGTCCCTGGTTGCTGGTGGGTGGCCAAGGATCGATGCTGGTGCTGGAGCCAGCGCACTGCTGTAGTGAGAATCTGCATTTGTTGGACGAGCACGGCCAGTTGAGCGTCCGCTGGAGGTGGTTGATATGGAGCAGGGGGCTCCCTTTCTGGACTGCGTGGGTCCCCACAGGAAGGGAGATATCCCGCATGGCTGGTGGAGGCTTCTCTTGCTCGCGTCGTCACCATCTCCCGGTGGGCTGCTTTCAAAGGGATCGAGCCGGATCAGAATGCGTACTTTCGCCCCCTACCTGGTGCGCCAATCTATTACCGCCTGATCATCATGGCCTGTAGCTGAGGATGGCTTCGGACCGCGCCCCTGTCGCCCTGGATCCTGCTCAGATGCTCGGACCTGCAAAACAGAAGAGACCCGGGCCGGTGATCCCGGCGAGGGCACTTCGACACTCAAGTCAATGACGATCAAGGAGAACAGATCCTCCTGGTCAAGCCCCGTAGATGGACTCCATGCTAGGAGGAGAATGTAATGTACTGGAAGAGTGTAGAGGAGCTGAGTGCGAGCGGGGGAAGTGTCGGCTGAGGAAAGTTGGAGCCGGGATAGCTGTGCCCATCAAGACCTTTCTCGTAGGTCCCTGTAGCCTGGAACTCTTGGGCTGTTTGGTGCTCTCCTGTGTACCTGCCTTCTTCCCCCTTATGCTTAGCTTTGCATACTTCTTTTTCGGAACCTTGGAGAGTTTTTTTAAGCCACAGGGGACTGCCAGATACTTACCTTGGGATCCTCGTCCTGTTTGCTGGCGCGTGCGGCGTTATCCGGTGCCATGTGTGGGGTGCCTTTCCCCATCGGTGATAGGGAATAATACCGCGCACTCTGACATTCCTTCTGGTCGCTCCATTTTGGGAAGCATGGCAGAGCTTCGATCGGTGGGCAGCCGCCTCTCGAATTCGAATCCCCTGGGTTGACTTCCTCTTTCGGGTGGCGCAGACGATCGTCCGGGGGGCACAGCATATCGATTGGGGGGCCCCTTCCCTTCTGGTGTAAGTGGTAGCTGGTGGCAGTTATTGTGGCCTAACGGGAGCCTCTTTGTGGTCCTTGGGTGGCTCGCCACCATCCAAAGAAGCGGTGACGTCCTTCGGTCGTAGGTCTCTTCGTCCGAGATGGGCGAGCTCAGGGAGGTAGAGCTCGACTTCGGCCACGGCGTCTCGACCTCAAGGGGAGTCAGCCTAGCAAAGGAGCGGGCAGAGGCGGAGCTCGACTTCGGCCACGACGTCTAGACCTCGAGAGGGGCCAGCCTGGCGAAGGAGCGAGCAAAGGCAGAGCTCGACTTTCGGCCACAGCATCTCGACCTCAAGGGGAGCCAGCCTGGCGAAGGAGCGAACAGAGATGAAGCTCGACTTCGGCCACGGTGTCTCGACCTTGAGGGGAGCTAGCCTAGCGAAGGAGCGTATAGAGACGGAGCTCGACTTCAGCCACGGCATCTTGACCTCGAGGGGAGCCAACCTGACGAAGGAGCGGGCGGAAGCATCCCACGTGGCAGCTTCGTCCGACGTGTTACACGATGGAGTCTGATATAGGTTCCACGTCAACGATTCTGCCACATCAATATATATATATATATATATATATGATGTATCATGTATACATACATATATGTAGATATGCATGTATAAATTTATGTATATATATATAATTTTTAAAAAATAAATATTATAAAATATTATTTAAAAATACTTTGATTTTGTGCTAATTATTTTAAAAATAAAAATAATAAATTTTAAAAATATATATTTTGCACAAAAAATATTTTTTTATTTTTTTTTTTTTTCTTTTGTGATGATACCAATATTATTTTTAAATTCTTATTTTTAAAAATCAAAAAAAAAAAAAAAAGGGTTACTAACCAAACGCGACCTAAATTATTTACGTACTTGAAAACCGTTCATTTTTATCCAACTTTATCGAATCCTCTGACGTGCTTTTGGTGTGAGGACGATTAGGTAACGGTATTTGATATCCCCATGGCTCCATCAGCCAACATGAAACCATTTAATTAGTATAGAGATTTGATCGGTTTAATGGACGAACAAATTAAAGCTAAGAATTAACAATTAAATCCTTATCAGTCTAGCCCACGTTGCCCGTACACCCACAAGGACACATTCCTAAAATATATTTACCTGTACGCTGATCTCACCCAAAAGCTTAGTTAAGTTACTTCATCGAAAACAGGTTTCTAACTAGTCGTTTAAATACATTGTTATCTTGTAATAATGGAATGGACAATTATTAGTATTATTTCTCATAATAAAATTAGATTTGCCCGCTTACAGCCTTCGACTTGATTCCTTTTATTTATTTATTTATTTATTTTTGACGTTGTTCAACTTGATTTCTTTATTTATTAAAAAAAAAACTTGATTTATTTACCAAAAAAAAGGGTTATTAGACTAGCTAAAGTAATTATGATACGAAATAATATAAAAACAATACTGCCAAGAGGAATTTTGCATGCTCTGGAAGGAGCTTTTAGTTTCAAACCTACAAGTTGGTATTGATACCAATTTGCCGATGATCGATGATGATAATATATTCCACCAAAGATAATGCAAGCACCCTTTAAACTGTTATACGTGGCATCTCAGGTTATCCATGTCCGGTGCCAAAACACTTTCTATAGTCACAGCATAGTGGACAAAAGGGAACCCTACTGTTTTTTTTTTTTTTTTTTTTTTTTTCTTTGTCACTGAAAAAACAGGGGAATCATAGTCATTTCAGCAAATCTATTGAAATCAATCGTTGATTTGTCTATAATAACTTATCATGACATTTTGCCGACATGCATTTGCGCTAAATATGATAAAAGAGCGTTGCGCTTAGGTTACCATGCGTGCCACGTTTGGGTCATGTTGGGGTTAAGAAAATAATATATATCAGCCCCAAAAATCACATGCCAAGTGACTTGTATTTTTTATTTTTACTTGCCATCTTCCATGAAATATCCAGGAGAGAGGTGGAAATAGTTGTCCAGCACATTCATCCCCCTGAATAGGTTGGAATGTCAAAAGCATGGCAAGACGGCTACCGGAGTCTTTAAAACAAAAAGAAATTCGTAGCAGGAGCAAGCGGCAAGTTGAGCATATCATTGCCATGATTGATGAATCTTTTAATTAAATAATTATGCCCAGCATGAATTTTTTTTAATCAAACATTTAATAACCTACCCAATACTCGTCTACAGACACATGGACAAGCTGGCCCTAAAATCGACGTTAGTAACCTCGGGGGCGAGTCAGGTTGGAAATACCCAAACCGATGGGACCAAGTCCAGTTTGATACTTACAATACCCAAACCATGGACCGGGTCCGGTTGGAAATTACAATACTTCTGACGAAAAACGCTTAGCAAGGCTGTTACCTAAATATTAGCCTACCTGGCGAATGTAGAGGTACAAGAATCTCCGGATTCATTTCCCGCATTACAAAATCAGAATCCGAAAGCACGCACGCACGCACGCATTCTAGCCAGGCAGCCTACAGGCCAAGTCCGGTTGGAAATTACGATGCCCAAACTCGCACCCTAATTAGACAACCTACAGGCCAAGTCCGGTTGGAATTTACGATACCCAAACCTGAACAAGGGTCCAGACTCCTGGGATCTCCCGATATAGGTTAGTCCAGGTCTACCAAGTAGAACCACCTCGCGTCAGAGATTGATAAGACCCATCTGCTACACTAAACATGGACTCAATTATGATACACAATGGCTCGAGTTTTTTTTAAAAAAACAAAATCTATGTTTACACCCCGGTTTAATACTGAATGTTGAGTTATCACCACAAAAATAAAAACATAAAAACAAAAAAACAAAACAAAACAAAACAAAACAAACAAAAACAAAAACAAAACAAAAGAAAAAAAAAAAAAAAAACAAAAGAACAAAAACTGTATCGTTAGATAGAATCTGTGAAGTCTAAAAAAGACTACGTCCCCCAAGACCCACCCAATAAAAGTAAAAATTAAATCATAGATCACGAGCATTTCTCCAATAGCGTACTAAATTTCGACTGACTTGATGCATAAGTCCCCAAAACATACAGGCTCGAAACGATGCAGTTTGACCATTTGAAGCCTCAAACCACACAAACGGCAGCACTTGAAAACAAGCAAAAGCAAATTTAAAAACTGGGGAGACAAACAAGTCTATAATCTGATTAGTTCTATGGTCCAATACTTACATATTGCCACGTGCCATCTCATATGCCACCATGGCATAAGCAACTATACATTTATACACAAGCGTGGTGGCTAAGCACTAGATACATGATATACCAATGTCAGGCTTGCACTTGCGCTGGCTTCATGTACAGCCGAGGCCACTGCAGCAAAGAAAGCAGTCTGTTGTGAAAAGTCTAGAGATTTCTAGTTTCCGACAGTACTATAAAACACGGTGCGCAGGGAATGGATCAGAAACCTGTCACGTCCAGTTCTTTCTCTTGGACCGCAGCTGAAAAAGCTTGTCCCTCCATTGAGCTGAAACAAAATAACAACTTGTAATAGCATCAAACTGCCACAAAACACTGCCAGAGTGCGAATCAATCAGATTGATATTTCCAAAGAAGTCCATTGATTAGTTGATTTGTTTAGCTTTTGGCGAACAATCTCATTAGAAACGAATAGAAAGCAATATATATATATATATATATATATATATATATATATATATATATAGAGAGAGAGAGAGAGAGAGAGAGAGAGAGAGAGAGAGAGAGATTCAGTGTCTTCAGAGCAAAATTATTGCAGGCAGCAGGTACGAGCATGATATCTTACCCGCATCTTTGTATCTTTCCTCAACGGCAGCAATCAGCATGTTACGGACCAAACCAAACTCCTTGGTATCCAAGCAAGGCTGACCATCAGGCCTGTTAACAGTACTTCAGTCAGGGTAACATTAAAGCACTACAAATTTAAACCATATTTCTGACCAACTAAAAGTAAAGTACTTTAGTCTTTTATAAATAATAAGGTCAATGTAAGGCACAAGAAATCACTGTTACGACATAAGAGAAGATACCAAGTAAATCTCAAACAGATGACAACACCCACTTCTCTATAAAATCTCTCAAAACTGATTAGTAGATAGCTAGAGAGAGAGAGAGTATAACTCCATTGTGGGTTATCAGTTGATAAATGTTAAACAACGCAGAAAACATGTAGTCTTTACAAAACCTGATGTTGATCATCACTTGCACTTCATCCAAACAAATCTTTCCTTGAAGAGAATAAATTGGGATAACTCATCTAAACTAACACGAGATGAAAAAGATGAAAATCTCTTGAACATTTATTCATTTGAACTTTGCAGCACCTGTTTCAGCATAAAAATAGTAAACAAAATGCGTGGAAAACATTCATAAGGTTACCTGTCAAGCTCTGTGAATAGCATTCCATCTGACTGAGAAGCCTGCACCGCCAACTTAGTTGGTTCAATCACTCGCATCCCATCACTGTATGCAAGATGTCTATTGACTTGTATAGGCACCTTTGTGGATCAAAAACATAAAACAGAGGCAAAAACTAAAGGTGGTCAACACCTATTAGGGCTACAAACAGATGTTAAATTTGACTTGAATTAAAACAAAAGAGTTGTACTAAAATCTGTGGTGAAATTTGATCATGTCTTGCAAAGATCTGCTGCTCTCAAAGATATAATACAATCTGATTTACGGAGAGATCTGGAATTTGAAATATTATCTCTATGATTTTTTCTAAGAGCATTTTCCAACCAATACAGTTCTTGAATCTCGTTCAAAGAGGAAATCAGAAAAGGGATCAAAATAGATATAGGAGAAGAAAGAATCTATGACGTTTGAAGTTTCCTGAATTAAAGCAGAAGCAACCTCCCTATAAACCCTAACAAGTAACAATAAAAAAAAAATAACAACCATGTTTATGGATGTCAAACTACCGGAATGGTCCCCCGCCACACATGCTTTTGATAACATTCCAAGCCATCCCCTCTTCCTCAAAACACTCATTTTTAAGAGTTTCAAATGCCTCTTTCATCCCTTCCATAAATCCAACGGACAAGAACTTCTAAAACCAGTTCAAGGTTCAGACAACTTAAAGTAGGGCTTGTTCATTCTTATCAAGAATAATAGCTCCTGCAGATATCTAACAAAGAAATCATAGCTGCCCTCCCTCAAATCAAAATAAACATTACCTATAAAACCCTGGCAGTGTTAAACCAAAAACTTCCTTACTATCACTACAGCAATGCTCATAAGTACTTGCACTAGACTTCACTGCTAATTACACTTGCATTTCATTCTTTTACTTTTATGTGGATCATCCTTTTACAAGGTGCAAAAAGTAAAGACATGTTCATTTAAGATCGTTAAGACAAATAAATTACCAGCCAAGAAACAACTTCTAGGTAGTACTGAGCATTGCCAACTTTTGTGATAGCCTGGTTTAACATCTAGCAACTATTAGGACCATAAAACAAGTTGCCATTTTTAAGGTCTGAGAAGGAAGATGCTTGATGGAATCCCAAGGTGGAATCAATCAAAGTGTCTTTAAACTTGACAAGGAATGAAAACAGATGAAAATAGCTGAAAGCAATAAAGTTCTTACTCCTCTTTGATCAAGATATTTGTGGAGAAAAAAAAGTGTATTAACATTATTAGTAAACATGAATACAATAGGTCTAAAAGAACAAAGTAAAAATTTCCAATTTTCTTGTCAATTCCATGTGCTTTCTCCCAAATTATGACCATAGACTATGTATGACAATAAAAGAACAAATTATCAAAGGGAGCTGCAACACATGCAAAAATATCTTCTAACATTATTGTTTATTACGTGTCCTGAAGCCATATCCTATATTTTCATCATCTACGCTAGAGTGTCCAACTAAAATAAGCTCCTCATATTACCTTCTATAACTTCATTCCCCAACTTCCTTCACACTGATATTAGATGATGATATAATAGTTACACAGCAAACTGATATGGTGTAATAAAGATAGTATTATTTCACAAGGATAACTTAAATGATAGTCCATGGATGAATATTGGAAAATGAAAACTTGCTGAACCTTCTGAAAAATAATTGAGAAAATAGCAAGAGCAAGAATAATGAAAAGGAAACGCTTAACTACAATGAGAAAACTACAACTTTAGGCTCAATACTTCACAAACAAATTGTCTATAAAATGAAATGGGCTACTGGGAAGCCGATGCATAAATGAATAAAAAATGATGTCCAATATTAAAGAGGCAAACCTACAATAAGAAAAAAAAATTGTGCGGCCCTAATAGTGAAGTAGGTGGATGTGCTAAAATCATGTCAAAAATAATTCCGATTATATTTTAGTTGAGCTTGAATGTTGTAGCTGTAATAATATATTTGATTATTAAATGCAGTCTACTTTTTCTCCCACTAAAGCTTGCTCTGAAGATCACAATGATTGTTTCTTTTCTTTTCTTCCTTTCTTTTTTTTTCTTTTTTGTTTTGTTTTTTTTTTTTTTTTGGGGGGGGGGGGGGAGGGGGGTGTAGACTGTGGTTCTGAGATGTAACTACTCGCAAGGTCCCACAAGATTTGCAACCATGGTTGGAAGAAACAATCACATTCCAGAAATTTATTAAGTAAAATTAAATGAAACCAAGACTGTAACATGAAGTGATCTAATTTCAAGGAGACACCTCTGCAGTGATTCCAATAATAAATGTTGCTTCTGTTAAAATTAATGCCTGTCCCATTAAGGTGATTGCAAAAAAAGCCATTTAAAACCACCTATCAAGTCACATTTAACATGGCCAGAATATAAGTACCAATCAAAATGGTTTCTACATAATCATGTTAGTGCTAGACACTGCAACTACATATGACAAAAGCTAGCATACCTTGCACCGCACAGCCATATTAATGGCATCTGAAGGTCGAAGATCAAAGCTGATCCTCTCTTTTTCATTCCCCACCTGCATGAACACATCATATGATTCAGGACTTACATTCACTATGATACAGCTAACATTAACAAAAAGCAATTTGAAAAGATCAGGTTTTGCCTTTGCAAGGAACAACTGAGCAAAGTAGGCCTCGTTCACTCTTTTGGTGACTCGAACAAGTTGTACCTGAAATATGAGATTCTTGTTTGATATCTCTAAATGGTTCTAAAAAAAAAAATTGATGAAATTTCAATAGCCAAGAGTTAACATTCCATCACTGTCATCTTAACCACTGAGCAGGCCACTCACATATGTTATAGTCAAAGTAAGAGGCATTCATGCATATAAACGAAATGTTACTAACCCAATGAGCACTAGGACAATTGACTGATGAACTTACTCAAATCCAACACAGAGAAATAAAGGTATTCAACCTAATGGGGGCCTGCAACAGAACAAAATAGGGGGTTTTGTATACAGGGTTAATCTATTTAACTTACCTCATATCCCATCTTTTCAATCATCTCTTTCACTACGTGATATATAGTTGGCCTAGCCTGAGAAATGCATATTGGTTACTCTTCTTTTAGAAAGGAAAAAAAAAAAATATTAATTATCCAAATAAAAAAAGTTAGAATGATTCTTCACATATGAGGATAAAGGAGCCTTACAATATGAACATTCCGAACTGCAGCCATTAACAACACACTTGGCATCTCCACTGTAAAGGAAAAGGAGGGTTGAAGATCATTTGTTGGAATAAAATACTTGCTCTCAACAAAATATCCTAACCCTAGGCAAAAGTATACATACAGACAATAATAGGAAGAAGAAGATCACTTCCATCTTCCATCTTTAGTACAATGGCTGGATGAGGAGCATAGTCCGGCAGGCTTCCTCCTTGAGGGGTATTGTGAATGCATCTCAAATGTGTACCGTCACGCATCTTTATCATGAAACCATCTGATCCACTTCTGACCTCAACTGCATGAAAGACAAATTAATGCAACCAGGATTTGAAATCCATAAGCAACAGAAGCAGCTCGATGATTCCATTTTTTTTAAAAAAATGAAACTACTTGTAAATATTGCTAGAAGCAGAAAAAAGGTGTTGCGCTCTATGGATTACATTTTGAGACCATAGGTGCTTAGCAAGCTTGCATGCCCAGACTTTTATATGTATTATGACACTTTGACTGTGACCAATTATGTAAACCTGGTGATCTAGCCCTACTAGGAGACAGTCTTGGCCTGAAACTCAGATAGTTGACAAATGGCAAATATTAGAACAACGAAGTTGTAATTTCAAATTCCAATCTAATTTCCACAAAATATGGGAAGAAAACTACTAAAGGGATAGTCCTGCAGATTAATTCAGAACAGCTATGTGACCAACTGATGGTCTGATGAGAAAGATGGTCCATGGCATGGTATTCTGCCGCATATGAAGCTAGGAAAGAACTGATCTCAATTGTAAGGAAAAACACTGCCACTATGACAGTTGCATCGTGGAGCATGTTGATCAATCGAAAATGTGAACTTCCAACTCAATGTGTTGGTTCTGCAACAACTTTTGCTTGTTCCATCTCACTGATGACAACCTAGGAATGCTTTAGACTGCAAGCCAATTTCTGTTCTTAACAGCAAAAGAATCCAAAAGCAACACCAGAGAAATGTCCTGAAGTTCATATCAGAGAATACGCTTAGCCTCCTACTTCCGGATTTCTAAGTGACTAGAGAAGAAACTTCTACCTAGCAGACAAAATTTAGAATTGAAAGTTTCAGTCCACATGCAACATTCTTAGACATAAAGAAAAGAGGAGGGAAACTCAAAGGGCCTGAAAATAAAGCATACAAAGACAGTGCCCCCTTCATCTCCCAAAAAAAAAAGAAAAAAAAAAGATGATTTAAACAGAATACCTGCTTCAATCACACTGGAATTCACATATTCTTCATCATTTTCACTGAAGTTCCCAGCCATGCTGCCGTTACCATCAGAAGATGAACTGAAACTACAACGAACAGGCCAGCCTTTCCTTTCACAAGGTTGAATAGAAAGAGCTCCAACTGTAGTTATACTTCTGCATCTAACTTTAGACCCCCAAAATCCACTTCTCAGATGCCTAGTCTTTATTAATGAAGTGTAAATTATAGGAGTAGAAACTCTTGCTTGCTTAGCATGTTGGACAGCAGGACGACAAATAACTGGTCCCTCTATAATTGCCATCTTATTTCCTCTTGTACAGAACAACAAAGAAACATAGCACGTTTCAAGAAACCACAAGATAAAAAAGGATGAAAATCTGATAATTGTAGAATAATGATTACATATAAATAAGAATAATAGGTAATTATTTTAGTTTTAATAAAAGAAAGAAAGACAACATGAGAATAATAACACCCAATAAGTTTTCCTTGATATTAGCTCTAGAATAAAAATAAGCATCACTAGGATAAACAGAAAGTCCACAGAACAGTTGAGACAAAAACATATAGTGTTTCTAGCATTGTGATACAATGAAATAGTTAATCTGTTCTCATCATCCTGCCACACATTATTTAATATATATGCCAAAATATATTCTGAGGGTACAAATATACAGCTGGTCTTGATAATATAGTAGCAGAACTGAAGTGAGATCCCCAAGAAACAATTGCTAAATTACATTCAGCAACACTGTATACGATTATACAACCTCTAGTCCAATGTACACAATATGCAGTATACAACAACATCTACATGATTGAACTTGTGTAACATGAAAAATACTATTCTTATTTTTTCTTTCTGAAAACCTGGCATAGCTAGAATAGGTAAGTATTTGGTTTTATACTCACCTATTCGAGACTGAACCTTATGACAAGGCAACATGCTAAATTGCCTTGAGATGGAGCAGGTCACAGTATCTCATAGGCTGAACTGAATGCCATGTCTCACAGGGCTATGGTGACAGATGGTTCTTTGCATAGGAGCCTCTGTTTATCTTGTACAAAATCAAGTGCACCCAGCACAAGGGTAACCATGTGTCATTTCCAACACTTAGCAACCTAAAATGTGCTGGATGAAGAAACATTAAAAGTGAGTCAGACATCATAGCTGGAAATGGGAACTTAAAAGTTTGTCTAGCACCAGAATTTAGTTGCCAATCAGAGTGGACATGGGTGCAGCTGTCGGTGTGGGTAAGGGAAAGTGAACATTACGGAACCACTTTTGAAGCATGTGCAGCTCCGAGATTCCATAGAATTTCTGGAGTGGGTTCATTACCTCTGGTAGAACGTTCTCACTACTGAGCACCAGAGACTAAAAAATTTTCTACTATTTGGAGGCAATCATCGCACTGAGAGCCAAAGATCTGGCATCCAATGGCTCAACAAAAGGATACAAATTTCAAACTACAATCTGGGCTTACGTTGATTTTAGATGATGCATGATCTAGAAAGTGTGATATTCAATCAGAGAAAATTCATCTTCATTAAAACAAGAGACTAAAGAGGATGCACATTTTGTCCAACCAAAAGCAGTCTGATTTTATCTACAACACTGGAGATCCTTTTGTTGACTTGGCATACACTTATTCATCTTGTAACATCACACATACATGTATTAGTGTCATATAGAAACACTGAGATACTTGCATGATGTCAATAAGTATCCATGTCCAGATTTTGCCATTTTGGAAATTCACCATTGGAAACTGGTATCCATGTTGCATGTGATATGTGTGCCATCACAGGTTCTGACCAAAGAGCACAAAGCAAAATACAATATCTGGATATTAGTATTGATAAATTGAGAGGTGTAGTTTCCAACGGTCCATAGTTTTAGAAAATGAACTTGTTCGCAGGCTACTATTGGCCAACATATGTGCTTTAGCATATTTATAATGACTTGGACTTAATAACGAAGTCATGATATAAATAGGGTAAATAACACTAAATTATATTCCTTGTAGACATTTTATTACTTTCTTTAAAATTCCATATTTCAATCTTTAATTATTTTCTTGATTGTTTTGGTGCAATCATCTGACAAATATCATTTGTAGATTTTTCAACCATTTTGTCTGAAACCAGCTCCAAAGTTATACATGGAACTCACAAATTTCAACCAACACGGTCACTGAAAGAGCCAATCATGCATTGGATTCTTTGCTCACTGTCACTGACTGTCACTTCACACATGTCCACCGAAGACTTGGCCATTTATGGTATGCATGGAATCTAAGCTATCACATACATGCATGTCTTGTCAAATTCTGTTAAAAAAGGATGGGACATCCAGTCTAGCAGATGATGCAACAAGCAAAAAGAGAACATGGTTTTCCAGACTTACAGATCCAATCATAATCTTTACATGGCTTGAAAGTATTATTTTTATCATGTGGCAACCGCAGCTTCTTATGAAATGGATACTCTCCCCACCCCTCCCCTCATTTTTTTTTATCGTTCAAATCTTTTCCTTTTAAAAGGATTCCACTCACCTTATCATCTCGGGAGGGATTCTAAGGAAATAGCTCGTTCGAGCTACTGTTTTTCTTTAATATTGCAATAATTTATAATTATGTCCAAAAAACAGAAGGCGCTCTTAGTTGTTCTCATGTCCAATTTTAAAAACAAATCATTAAGGCCGAAACAGCATATAGTATATAAGTTTGGGAACATATCAAAATATTAGAACTGCTTCAGATCCAAAGTTACGCTCCTTACCTCTCTAATATTTCCCAAAATAACAAAAATCGCATGATAGCATACGTACACCATCTATATTTGTAAATCTATAAATATTATATCATAAAAATTAACATCTTGATAGCAACTCCAATTGGAGACATAGTAATCCAACAAGCAACTGCAGATACCAAAGAGATTCTCGAATTTCACATAGATCTGAATGCCCCCTTCAGTACAATACAATAGATCGCCTCAAAACCAAATATTTATATACAACATTAATCTGATGCACTAAAAATACAAGGAATCCGCTTTACCTTCAGCCCTGTACAAGCTTCTTCCACTCGAACAACCAGATAAGGGAATTTCCTGAACAACGATCAACACCACCAATATTAATCCTCCAATTTTATCATTCAACAAAAACAAGAAAACTCTAAATCTTACACAAAGAAACCCTAACTCCTCGAGTCCTACGAACAAATCTTACCACAGCCTCAATGATCTGCTCGCACAAGGATGATGAAAGAAGTGACAACAATCAGGAGAGAGAGGGGGGGGGGGCGAGGCTTCGAGGTGAAGTTTGGAGCCCAAGGGAGAGAGGTGGTGTTTGAACAGGGAGGGAGTCCCATAGGACGATATCGAAGCGGTGAGGCGGATGAGGATTGATGTGGTCATCGTCAAATTACTCTTCTGCCCCTATTATTTTTCCCATCCTCGGCTTCCCTTACGGCAGAAATATAGATAAAGGGTAGTTTCGTACTTTGGTTTTATGATTCCAAACGCGCCCGGCGTCAACTATGGCCTTGCTTGGCAATTTTACAAATTAAACAATCAATTTTTTTTTTTTTTTCTTTTTTGATGGACAAGAAGAAGTTAGATTCAGTGTCCCGATGGTCATTCAATTTCAATCCAAAAATATTTGATACATAGGCCCACAAGATAAATACATCAATCTGACTATTAATGATATCAGCTAAATAAACAAGATTATTATATATATCTTAAATTTTTTTCACTACCACCAGGGATAAAATAATTAATTTTTTTAACACGGTGCGATAAAAAGCTCGTTACAGCACTGCTTATCGGTTGAAGTTTTGTTTTAAAAATACAATAAAAGTGAAGAATTTTTAAGAGACTGAAACTACTAATTTGTAAAATAATTAATTTATCTTTAAAATATATGGTTTAGAAGCGTCAACCGGACTTTAATTTTTTTATAAAGAAGACAGAAATTATATGTAATAGCATAATTTATAATTTACCAGCATATTAGGAGTATAATTGAGCTAAATCAAGTCAAATAACTGGGAACTCGAGTCCAACTTAATTCAGAATATTCGAGTTAAAAATTTAACTTAAGATTAGTTAAATATTAATATTTCAAGTTTGAACTTGGTTTAATATTTAAAAAAATAATAATAGTAATACTCGTACTTGGCTTAGTCCAGTTCAAATATTAATCAAATTATATTCAAACTTAAATTTAAATCATAATCTATTTATAATATATATAATAAATAAAAATTATTAAATATATATTTAAATAATTTTTTGAATTTTTAAATTAAATATCTTGTTATTTGAACTCGTCTTAAAAATATGCTCAATTATTTGAACACAACTTAAGTACAATAATAACTAAACTAAGTTGAGTTTTATACGTTGAGTCCAAGTTATTTAAACAACTTGACTTGTTTACATCTTTATAATGAAAGATAGCTAAACTAAATTGAATAGTATAAAAAGCATAGCATCACGTGACACAAATATTGCACACAATTAATATTGGGCAAAATAAAAAAAAGAGATAAAAAGAAAATAAATAGGAAGATAAAATAACAAAAGCAATAATAAAACTACAACATCAAACACATAAAACTCTAGTTTTTAAAAAAGAAGGATAATTTTTTTTAAAAAAAATACTTTTACTAGAAAGTATTATAAATCTGTTTTGGGATGCAATTTTTGGTAAAAGCAATATTTAAATATCAAAATTAAGACAAAAACAAGTTTTTATTTTGCTATCAATATTAGAAAACTATTTTAAGCTATAAAAATACTTTGCTATATATTTGACCGATAAATTTAAAAATTATTTTTGAATAACAAAAATAATTAAAAATAATAAATATCTAAAAATAATTTATATATAAATTTATATATTGTATTTTTGTGAGCTTTAGTTATCATCAAGATAAGAAGAGATTAATCTAATCAGAGGATGATAAAAAAAATGAATAGAGACAAAGGAGATTACAAATACGTTGATGGATATTAAAAAAATTAATTTAAAAAAGAAAAAGTAAAAAAAGATGTGGTTAAAGATAAGAAAGAATTAAGATAAAAAAATTATAGGTGGAGATGAAAAAAATATGGATAAAAATACATATAGATTAATCAAGAGATAAAAATGATGACGAAGGAATTAATCTGAATAAAATCTTGATATACAAGAAAAAAAATTATAATAAATATTACAAGTAAATATATATATTTAAGTGTGCACCATCAAATTTTTTAACACTCGATCGACCGGGTTATAGTCTTCAGGATGCGCCTTATTTTTTACTTCTATGTACGGTATACTTTTAAAAAAAAATTCTTGGAAGGATAATGAGGGTATTTCGGTCGGCAAGGGAGATTTTTTTTCCCTTGGAACCGGCCTCAGTAGTGTGCACTGTACAGCGTATGCCGCGGTTGCAAGTTGCGACAACAGAAGCCGCTGGTTAACAAATAGGAATTAGAAGTTAATAATATATGGGACCATAGATTGTGACACGTGTATTGAAGAAGAAGCTGGATAAGACTTTGTTTTATCCTTTTTATAATTTCAAAAGTTCTATCATGTCTCTATCCACTTGAAAAATATCTTATTTGGTCCTACCACAGTACCACGGGACTTCAGTGGGCCGGCAGAGCATAGCCAACCGATCGAAGCGACCCGTAAAGTATGGTGGCCGGTAAAATTTTTTATACATCACATGCGATATTAGAAAAACTAAATTAATCTATATCACCTCTTTTCATTGATCCATATAAATCCTACCTAGCATAATGAGATGCTGTATCAATGATTTTTAAAATTTATATATCATCGTGCCTGCATATCTCTTCAAATGAGAAAAGTTATGTTTACCCTTTTTATTTTCTTTAAAAAAAAAAAAAAGCTATACCAAAAATATATTTTTTTTTTCTACCCCAAACCAAAAAAACCTCTACTCTATCCCCCAAAGTCCCCTTCATTGTTTTGATTGCCCTTTTCTCTTCGATGGTCCACATTTTCATCTTGGCAGTCGGTAGTAACCATCTCCGTCCTATTCCGAGTTACCGTTGAACTTTTCCATTCCCGAGTGAACGATGAAGAGCTACAATTTCCAAATTTTTTGTTAATGGAGTCTTAAAATTTCATGTTCAAATGTAAATGACGAATATAATGACAAAAGAAAGAGAAAGTATAGTTGGCGAAAAAAAGCACAGCAATTATTATTTATATAAGAGATGGTGACATCCTTTTAAAATCCAGAAAATCATAAGAAACTAAATAAATTATATATTTTAATATAATATTTTTAAAATTCATGCTTAAAAAGAGATGTCATAATATTTTTTTAAAAAATTAAATATCCATTTATAAAATAATAACTTCATAGTACAAAATGATGATACTTTGCATAATTTCAAGGTGGGAAGTCTTAAAATTCTTCTAGTAGTCATAGAATATCCTAGATTTATAACACTCTATGCCAAAATATACTTTCTACGATTATTACGCCCCTTTTTCAAAATTATGATATCCCAGTTCAAAAATTATGACCGATAGGATCGTAATGTTCTTGTTAAGACACCGTGATTATCAATTTAAAAATTTGATTTCTAATTAATTAAATTTGTATAGAAAGTAGCGAGTCGAGTCGAATCCACAGAGAATGCAGTGCTTAAGATAATTTGAAATCTTTGATTTTTTTAAAAAAGAAAAGAAAATAGTTTGAAGTCGGGAAAATAAAGATTAAAAGTGGAAAGAAAAATAAAACTCGGGTATGTTCGATTTGATAATCAGATCTTAGCATCTACTTGCATAAAAATAAATAACAAGAATTTAAAGTGCATAACAATAAATATTGCATTAATTTAAACAAAATTAATTATAAGAAATTAAAAATAATAATTAAATAAACTACGAAAAGTGGTAATAAAGTATTCGAAGTTGATTGGCATAGCCTCGTCAGGAAGTTGGTTGATATCACTTTACCTTCTTCTATCGTATTTCGTGGAGCGAACTAGGCTTCCTCTTCTTCTTCCTCTTTGGATCTTAATCTTGAAGATGGAATAAGCTTGAAGATGGTGTACAGGCAGAACTCTCCTCTAAGAAACCTCACTCTTAGAGGCCAGCCTACAACCCAAGCTATGCTCTCTATCCTATACTATACTCTCTCTCCAGGATGCCTTCTTCTATAGCCCAGGGGTCATTTAAATAGAGCTCATCTAGGACTTCCTCCTGGTTAAATTTGGACTCAATCGGGCTCAAGATCGATTAAATATCGTAAAGAAAAATCTCAATCATCCGATGTGTGGCCTTATCGGGTGATCGACACTATTTTTCCTTCCCTGGAAAATAGAGTCTAAAAGGGACTCTCGTCGAATCCCAGATCCTAGTCCTTCCTCAATTGGGACTCTACCTCTTCGGCACTATGGGCAGATGGTGGCGGATGGCAGCGGGAGGCAGCGGCCAGCGATGGTGGTAGGGAGATCGAACAACAGAGAAAAATAGTGGGCGTGGCTAGCTACAGGTGGACAAGTGCTCAGGCGGCAGCAATGATGATGGGACGGCTGATGGTGGGCGGACGGTGGTTACTTCCCCTGGCAAGCGTAGTGGCATGGTCCATGGAACTGCCTCATGGATCAACAGTCATGGTAGTCGTGGACTGCTGAGCATCTTTATGGACCAGGTAATCGGTCCATGGTGGACCAGCTACCTTAATAATTGTACAATTCCTTAACCGATTTCAAATTTCGATTCCTGGTTCATTTGAACTCCGATTTGAGCATCATCTATGTGTTGAACTCCAAAAATTGAGCTGTTTCCGTTCATGAACTTTTTTTTATAAACACTGATAAAAAGTATCAATTCTTAAGAAATATCAATTAATCAATACTTATTTTAATGATTAAATTGGGATAATTGACAGACTTATCCATGATGTCCTAGTTCAAAAATTATGACATCCCAGCATGAAACAGGAAACTGAATGCATTAACCCTTCCTATCACGATTTTTTTCTATCATGGTATAAATTATTGTTACGGCCGTTACGATGACGTGGCATTCCTCAGATTTTGCTGGGCGTGATTCGAGCTACGTGGAGTTTTTCGGCAAGATATTGTTCCGCCTCGATCGAAGTCGAGGTCGGTCCGGGCCTTCCTGCTCCTCTGCCAAGTGTCCACCCAGGAGGGGTCCACCTCGGCCGATGCCGGCGGCCCCTTGCTCCCTCGCAAGGTGGCGCCCTGAGACGGTCCCACCTCGGCCGAGGTCGAGCCGGGCCCCCTCGCTCCTTCACCAGGTGGCGCCCGGAGACGGGACCACCTCGGCCGAAGTCGAGCGCCCCTCTGCCGCTCCGCCAGGTGTCCACCCAGGAGGGGTCCACCTCGGCCGATGCCGGTGGCCCCTTGCTCCCTCGCCAGGTGGCGCCCTGAGACGGTCCCACCTCGGTCGAGGTCGCGCCGGGCCCTCTCGCTCCTTCGCCGGGTGGCGCCCGGAGATGGGACCACCTCGACCAAAGTCGAGCGCCCCTCTGCCGCTCCGCCAGGTGTCCACCCAGGAGGGGTCCACCTCGGCCGAGGTCGCGCCGGGCCCTCTCGCTCCTTCACCGGGTGGCGCCCGGAGACGGGACCACCTCGACCGAAGTCGAGCACCCCTCTGCCACTCCGCCAGGTATCCACCCAGGAGGGGTCCACCTCGGCCGAAGCCGGCCAACCTGTGCGATGAAGCCTCCGAGGAGCAGGAGCACGAGCTCCGAGATTGCCCCTCGAGCCGTGCGCGCCGCACCCCGAAAGAAGTGCCCGTACGGTCGGCAGCGACACACGAAACATCGCTTACATCGGCCCGACAGGTTCCGCAGTCGAGAGGCGAAGTCCTGGCAAAACAGGGCCCGATAACAGGCATCGTTGGCACCTGGGAAGGAGAGCGCTCATGCTCGGCCCAAGGTCTGGTCGGCGGTCGGGCCGGCGCCCTCCCTTTATTCTTTCCTCGCTAGGCCCGGCAAGCAAGGCGGGGAGGCCGCCGAGTTCTTTGGTCCAAAAGGGAAAAGGGAAAGAGATGGAGGGGAGGAGGTGAAAGTGACGAGGGGGCCTCCCAAAGGCGGCAAACGAAAAGGCAACGTGAGGAGTTAAAAGGAAGGGAGAGTAGACGACCAGGAAAGCAAGAAACGGAGGCTGGGAAGAGAAGAAGCACCAAGAGCAGGATCCAAGATCCCGAGAGGGGACCTTCGGCGCGAGCTTGGTGGAGGAACCCGGCCGGATTTCTATCCTTCCTGAAACCTTTCTTGCTAGCACAATCTCTAAGTCTGGGACTCCTTCGGGGGCCCGTCTCGGAGATTCTGTTCCCTCTCGCCGTTTACTAACTTGACCGTCGGAGCTCCCTCACCAGGACACCCGGCCAGGGCTTCTGATTTTGTCTTGCAGGACTGAGAGCCAGGAGACCCCGGGGCAAGACGGTCTAGTCAAATCGGCGGCTCCGAAGCCACAGGCGCGGCGGCGAGATCGGCAACAATTATGATTTCTAGAATGTTATAACATGCTTGCCATGGTAAAAAAGTCAATATAATTCAGGCCAAAATTGTTGACTCCTGGAATGATTTTGATGATCACAAAATATTGGAGCATATATATGTTACTAATTATTTCAATTACTTAAGAAATTTTTGCAGGAAATTGGTTACCTTTAGTTTAAATTGGTTTTCAAATTGGTTGAGAGGTAATTCAATTGTGTATAGACTCTTATGGACTTTGAATTGTAAAAGCCCTAATTTTTCAACTATGTAATCTTGTAAATGGGCTGTAAAATTATAAAAATAAGAAGTGTATAAATTAGCTCTTATTTGATTCAAGTGTTGAAGAATTTTGGAGAAGTTTGAAACATCAATTGAAGTTTTGGCAAGAGCTGACTCATGGATCAAGAGCTGACTCCTTGTAGCACGGCACGAAGAAATTTTAGAGTTTCAGTATCTCGAGCCGACTCGTGGAAGAATACATGTTTCTGAAGTCTGAGATCTCAAGCCGACTCGAGCTCCAAGAGCTGACTCATCCAGAGTTATGATTTTTTGGTGACTGAGACTTCGAGTCAACTCTGTCTTGAAGAGCCGACTCAACATATTTGTTGTCTTGAATTGATTAAAGGCACGAGCCAACTCCAGCTTGATGAGCCGACTCGCACAGAACTTTTGTCTGGGCTGTCTGAGACTTCAAGCCAACTCGTGGGCCTCGAGCCGACTCCAGTGACCATTTTCTGCACTCTAACGGCTAGTTGCTGAAAGTGATTTTTGAATTTCAAATGATCTCCAACAGCTCTTTCACGAATCCCTAGGCCCTACAACGGCCATATCTCATGGAAAACTATAAAAGGAATTACTTTTGATGAATTAAATAATTTTTGAGAGATTATTATTGACTTATCTTGGGAATTTGAAGAGCCTTCAAGTCTTTCACCAACCTGCTTCAAGAGCATTCAAGATAGGATTCAAAGCTTCACCAACTTCTCTTCATCATTGAATCCACTTATTGAAGAAGCAAAGAAGCAGCTTAAAGAGCATTAAAGAGCATTCAAAGCTAGGCTTTATCTTGATCTACATCAGCAACATTTAAACAAACTCGGTTTGTTGTGTAGTTGCTTTTTATTTATCTCTATCTTTGTTTTCTCTCTAAGAACAGCAAGGGGCTGTGTCTTAAGAGAGGGTTAAAGATTGTTAGGTGAATCTTGTGAAAACCTAAGTTTGGGTTCTTGGTGATCCTGGTTTAAAACCAAGTGTAGGGTTTCTTTGGTGATCCTGTTTAAAACCAAAGGAAGTTTGGGTTTCTTTGGTAATCCCAGTAAAACCAAAGTGTATAGGTTTGGATTGTGAGCATGGTAAAACAATCCAACTGTATTCCGGTTGGGAGATATAGTAGAAATCCCAAGTGGTCCTTGGGTAGTGGACATAGGAGCCGGTTCTCCGAACCACTCTAAATTTTCTTGTATTTGTGTTTGTGTTTACTTTAGCTTATTGCATTTACTTAATTACTTCCGCATTGCATATTGCACCACAACATTAAAAGAATTTCAAAGTGCACACAATTGTGAAAAATTTTTATAATCACAATTCATCCCCCTCATGGGAAGCTACCTAGGTAACAAAAATAGAATTATGACATTCTAATTCAAAATTTATGACATTTTAGTTCAAAATTTATAATACCCGATATGAAACCAGAAACTGAATGCATTAACTCCTTATACTAGGACTTTCTTCTATCGTGGCATGAATTATGAATCCCAGAATATTATAACATGCCATGATGAAAAGCCAATACAATTTAGGTTGAAACAGAATTATGACATCCTAGTTTAAAACTTATGACATCTTAGTTCAAAAATTATTATATCTTGGTACAAAACATGAAATTAAATATATTAACCCCTCATACCAGGACTTTCTTCCATCCATGGCTTGAGTTTTGACTTCCAAATGTCATAACATGCCATAGTAAAAAAATAATATAATTTAGGCCGAAATAAAATTATAACATCCTAATTCAAAAATTGTAGCATCCTAGTTCAAAAATATGATATCCCGGTATGAAACAAGAAACTGAATGCATTAATCCCTCCTACCAAGATTTTTTTCCATCCATGGCCTAAGTTATGAATCCTAGAATATTATATCATATAAAGGTAAAAAATAATATAATTCAGGTTGAAACATAATTATGATATCCTAGTTTAAAAATTATGACACCCTAGTTAAAAAATTATGACGCCCCTACATGAAACAAGAAGCCGAATGCATTAACCCCTCTTACCAGGACTTTCTTCTATCTGTGGTGTGAGTTATAAATCTCAAAATGTCATAGCATGCCAAGATGATAAAAATAATATAATGCAGGCTAAAATAGAATTATGACATCCTAGTTCAAAAATTATGACATCCTGCATAGATTTAAGCTGGAAAACCTTACCATTCTTATAACCATTAGATATAATTTATTTTTTCATAATCTATATTCCTTTTTTTCTATGTTTCAGGTGATTTTGTAATTATTTTAGAGTCCAGTATGAAGTCCTCACAATTATTTAAGAATGGTTGCAAAATGATAGTTTATATTAAAAATGTCTAGAAGATGGATTTTTCTTCTGCTCATATTGATATAATACGAAAGAACCGATTTGGTGCCTTCCTGGATATGCAGTCATTTGTAGTTAAAGGGCGACTTCTTGTAGATATAATCAAATATTATAAAAGATGTAATAAGTTTAGTTTTTGTGATAAAGTAGTTACTTTCAGTGCGGAAGAAGTAGTATTGTTATAAATTTTCCATGCCATGGAAATAAAATCTTCATCGCAGGCTAAAATAAAAAGGACATGTTATTCTAAAGATTTGGACAGTAATTAGATCTTCAGCATAAGGATTTAGAAAAATTAATAACCCAGCTTCAGTCCACAAAGATACAAGAGGACATTGAGGATAATGTTAGACTTTGAATCGCATACATGCTTGGAGTTTTTGGCTCCAAAGTCAAAAAACATGTCTAAAATATTCCATCCCTTACTTAAATAAGTTATCTTAGTTGGGAGTAATTGACTAGGCTTCCAAAATTAAGGACTTGATGGTTATGGATCTTCCAAAGATTGCTGAAGATCTGAGAAGCCAGTCCAAACAAAGAGGCGTGATAAGGGTAAAAGGTAGCCTACCCTATTTGGCTATTCGATAGTTCTAGTGATAAGGATTATTCACATGCAGAAATGAGTATAATTATCTTTATTTGAATTCTTCCATATTTTTAATATATAAAATGCTAATGTACGAGTGTGGTTCCTCGAACATACTACAAGGAGAGCCCTAGCATACCCTAATAAACTACCTAAGATGTTGAAGTGGTATGATAGCCAGTTGATGCTACAAAACATTCAGGTTGGTAACATGCATTCCCAGGTCGGTAAGAGCCCCTGATTGAGCTGAGTCCTGGACTGAGTAGAGCTTCACGCCGGTAAGAGTCCCGGGTCGAGTTGGGTCCTGAGGCCGAGTAGGGCCCCGGGCCGGCTAAAGCCCCTGGCTAGGTCAAACCTTGGTTCAAGATGGGCCACAATCTCAGGCAAACCCTTGCAGGTTGTGGCGAGCAACGAATCGACAAAAGCTACCACCCCCAACGAAATGTGTATGGCCCACAGGATTTCGGCACCACTACAAGGAATTCTGACAACCATGATTTGAGGCATAGTATCGCCACCTCCGTCGAATCCATGATGGTAGTTAGGAATGTACACTCTGTAAGAGAGTGCTCTGATGATACGCATCGCTATGTATTGATTATAATACCTTAATTCCATTATTTTTATGTAAAGTAGCGGAAGTAAGAGTCGAATCTATAGGGACATTTATAGTTATTTTAAAAAAAATAATTCAAAGAGCAATAATAGCAGAAATAATAAAGCTTTCTAATTGAAATAATAAGATAGCGAGATTTTATAAGAAAGGAAAGACCTTGATATTTCAACAGACTACTTGGCAAACAGCTGGTACCCTCTTTTTATGTGAATACACCTATCATGATATAATCTATCTATAGAGATCATGACTCGTACATGTTAGATCATGGTCCATTCTCCTGAAGTACTGATTAGTCCAGATAAGATGTATAAACTAAAAAAATTTCTACATTATCCCATAAACATGATTGAATTATGAAGAAATAACTTTATTTCATAGAGGAGTACAAATGATGATAAATAAAATAAAACTACACAGCCTGTTCTTGTAATCTAGTGAAACCTCGGGGAATAGAAGAGCTACACTTTCATGGATGCACTTCTATCATCATGATGAGCAGTATAGATGGAGAGGTGGAGATGGAACAGCAGTGTGGTGCAATGGAAAGCGGGAAACCAGGAAACTGTTAAAAGGGAAGTCGGAAGAGGGCAAGGGAATGAAAGTGGATGGAAAGGTGGAAGGGAGAGAAGTCAGAAATGGAAAGGATTGAGGAATGATGGAAGGAGTGTGGAATTGCCCCGTCAACTGGCTACAGGGCTTCCTTTATAGGCAGAGAAGAGCGCGTAGGGCTTGCGTAGGAACCACGTAGGTTTTCCATCATAATCTGCCCAACAATCCACGATTCCGTATCCTCATCCATCGCACCCGCCTAACCATCATGCATGATCCTCATTTTCTATTCCAGCCATATTGAACTCCATCTTATCCTTCCTCGCCAAACAACTTAAACAAAATAATTTCTTCCGACCACTCCTTCCTCTCGGACATCACTCCAATTCTAGCTCTCGATAATATGCTAAGGAAAAGGGAAGATAGACAACAGTGCGACAGTGGCTTCAGTGGAGAAGAGGAGGGCTAACAGTAATGGTCTTGAATCGATGAGAGGGCGACAGGAGATATCTAGGATGACAACAATGCATTAATGAGCGATGAGATGGTGATGGAGAACAGGGCGACGGCTGGTGGCTATGGGTAGGGGAGATTCATATAATTCTGGTAATGAGTGTCAGTTTGAGCTAGGCCTGGCGATGAGGCGGAGGAGAAGGAGAGAGTCACAGTAGGCTTGGAAGCTTGCAGAAGACAGGACAAGGTGGATCGGATTTTGGGAGCTTGACCATGGTGGAAGTGAATAGTGGCTCAGACAGTGGCGGGAAGCTTCTCTAGTGGTGAGGATAGCAGACGACGTCTCTGATGACGACGGGACATAGTGGCACAACGAATTATGGCAAAATGGTAGATCAAAGGAAGAGACGGTGATTCTTTAGCAGTGGAGGCCATGCACGGCTGGTGGAGAGGATCTCGCCGTTGAGGAGGAGCATGATAGCCTTCTTCATGGCATTGATCTTGGCTAGTGGGGTCTTGAGGCAGGGAGGAAGATGGTAGCAAGGGATGGGAGGAAAATCGATGGTTGACGGCAGTCTTGAATCGGTGAGGAGGCGGCAGACATGGTGGAGATCGGCTGGATCTTAGAGGAGAAGGTCATGGAGGAGGCATGCAGTGGCTCCATCGGCTTCTCCGGCAAGTTTCACTCAAAATAACCTTCTTGGTCCATGGCTCTGGGTTGTGGACCATGGCCATGGCTTCCCGTGAACCACTAGCAACTTCGTAGATCAAGCAGCCGGTCCATGGTGGACCAATTGCTCTAGAATTCATGCAATTTCTTATTAATCCTTTGAAATTCAGTTTCGAATCTATTTCAAGTCCAATTTAAGTACTGTTTGCACCATTGAACTCTAAAAATCGAGCTCTTCACATTGGCAAGATTCTTTTCTATAAACAATACATAAAATATCAATTTTTAATTAAAAAAATAAATTAATTGTTAAATTGATATATTTTTTATATAATTATCATCTGCCATGCTTTCAGACTCTACAAGGGAGTGCTCTGCCAAGCTTCCAGACCCTGTCCCCTGGCATCATCTTCTATATAGGTAAGAGGGACCTCTGACTAAGATAAAAGGTAAGTAGCCCCCCATTTACTTATAGAGAGAGATTCTTACCCTTCTCTCCGTGGTGACCCAAGCCACCATGAGAAAGGGTTGTTTTCCTCGATCGTCACACTAATTTAAGCATCGGAGTATCTCCACTAGTGCCTTTGGCCCGGGCTCTCTTCTTTTTTATAGGCCTAACCCTTTGGGTTCGAGGCATAAGGAGCATGGGAGCCGGTCTTCCCTAGACATGACCTCCGGACCCATTGAAGCTACAAGCGAAGGTGATCGAGGTAGCAACAAATTAGCATGCTGGAAGGGGGTGGGCCTCATTGTAGCAATGCTATGGTCGTGACATGTGCTCGCGAAGCCTTCATCAACCACATAAAAAATCCATCCCACCATGGCGATCAGTGCAGTCAGGAGGTAGAACTCCCGGTTCCACCCCCCACCGCTAGCTGACCAACAGGAGCAAATTGCTATGCTGGCCCAATAAGTCTAGATATTGACTGTGATAGTCTAGCAGCTTCAGCATCAACATCATTCTATGGTGACATAGCAACAGTCAGGGACCCCCGCGGTCCTTGTCGCCGCCGCTCATGCCAATCTCCGATCCTTCCAAGGGGCCATCTCGTGTGCAGGTGACATCCTTCTCATGATCATTGCATTGCCCTTAGGGAGTCGTCGCTCATTTGGGAGGGGGCCGTAGGGCCATTCAATCAACCAAGAGGCTTACCCTCTTATCTTAGACTGCGATGGCCCCATGTGCCACCAACTCCGGCACTAGAGGGGGCTAAAGTGTGAGCTCCCTCGGTCTTCCTTTGCCACCCCTCCTACAGCCTCCACGGAGGGGTTAACTAATGAAGCCATTTGGCAACGAGCCAAGGAGCGCCTAGAGGAGCATGAGCACAGGCTAGCCGATCTTGCCCGCCAGTTCTCCAACCTCTAGGGCACTGCCTACGAGCCCGTGGGCTATGATGCCTGCCCTCCTTTCTCCCACTAGATCCAAGAGGAGCCAATCCCCGATAGATTTCGTATGCCCTAACTAGATCCCTATGATGGGACCACGGACCTCCTTGATCATCTCGAGATCTATAAGGCCCTCATGAGAGTCCAAAGAACAACTGATGCCCTTCTCTGCACTGCCTTCCTAGCTACACCTCACAAGGTGGCTCAAGTCTAGTACTCCTACCTTGAGTCGAAGAGCATCGTCTCCTTCAAGCAGCTGGAGAAGAAGTTCGTGGTACACTTCGATGCCTGTCAAAAGGTGCCACGAGAGGTCAAAAGTCTCTTCTCAATTCGCCAGCAGGACCAGGAGCCCCTTAGAAATTACGTGACCCATTTTAAGGTGGCCACCTTGGAGATATATAACCTGGATAAGCCCGTCGCCATGCTAGCTTTGAAAAGGGAGCTCAGGATCTCTCGATTTACTACTCCCTTGATAAAAAGTTTTTGAAGACCTATTTGGAGCTCCTCACTTGTGCTCAAAAGTATATTCACTCAGAGGAGGCTGATCATACCCGAAGGGAGCTTGATGGGAGGTCCAGGAAGAAGCAGGCTCGAGAAGAACCAAGCAAGCCCCGAGAGCAGAGGGCTGTCCCGACCCACTGGAAAGCCCCCAAGCCGAAGGACGTCCCTGTCAGGGACAAGAAGTATACACCTCTCCTTGTCCTGGGAGCCAAGATCCTGATGGAGATCGAGGGTGAATGTTAACTGCATTGCTCTCCCCCATTGAGGCCATCCAAAGTGTTGACCCCTGGAATGATTTTGATGATCACAAAATATTGGAGCATGTATTTAATACTAATTCTTTTCAATTATTTAAGAAATTTTGCAGGAAATTGGTTACCTTAAGTATAAAATGGTTTTCAAACTGATTGGAAGGTAATTCAATTATGTATAAAGATTTATGAGCTTGTACTTGTAAAAGCCCTAAACTAATCAATCTTGTAATCTTGTATAAGGGCTGAAAAATTGCAAAAATTATAAGGTATGTAGATTGGCTTCTACTTGATTCAATGTTGAAGATTTTTGGAAAAGCTTGAAGCACCTTTTTTGAAGATTTGCAAGAGCTGACTCTTAGATCAAGAGCTGACTCGTGGTGGCACGGCACAGAGAAAGTTTCAGTGTTTCTGTATCAAGAGCCGACTCCCATCCTAAGAGCCGACTCATGGAAGAAAGTATTTTTCTGAAGCCTGAGACCTCGAGCTAACTCCTGCCACAAGAGCCAACTCTTCCAGAGTTAGGTATTTTGAAGTTCTGAAAATCCGAGCCGACTATGCCTCTAAGAGCCAACTCTAGGCATTCATGATTTTGAAGTGTCTGAAGGCAAGAACCGACTCTAGCCTGAAGAGCCGGCTCCCACAAAAAATTATTTTGGACTGTATGAGACTTCGAACCGACTCCTGGATCTTGAGCCAACTCGTGGAGCCATTTTTTGCACTCCAATGCTAGTTGCTGAAGTTGAAATTTGAATTTCATTTCATCTCCAACGGCCATTTCTCAAATCCCAAGGCCCTACAATGGCCATATCTCTTGGAAAACTATAAAGGAGATTATTTTTGGAGGATTAAACAATTATTAGAGCTTTATGGTTGAATTTTCTTGAGAAATCAAAGAGCCTTCAAGTCACTCAACTACCTACCTCAAAGAGCATTCAAGTTGGATTCAAAGCTTCACCAACTCTACTCCATCATTGAATCTACTCATTAAAGAAGGGAAGAAGCAGCTTGAAGAGCATTGAAGAGCATTCAAGGCTTGACTTCATCTTGATCTACATCGGCAAGACTTATACAAACTTGGTTTGTTGTAGTTGCATAATTATCATTCCTTTATTCTTGTTTTCTCTCTAAGAACAGCAAGGGGCTGTATCTTAAGAGAGAATTGAAGGTTTTTAGGTGAACCTTGTAAAATCTAAGTTTGGGTTCTTGATTTTTCCAGTTTAAAATCAAGTATTTGGATTTTCTTTGGTGATGCCGTTCAAAACCAAAGGGAGTTTGGGTAATCCTGGTAAAACCAAAGTGTATAGGTTCGGATTATGAGCCTGGTAAAACAATCCAACTGTATTCCAGTTTGGGGAATATAGTGAAAATTCCAAGTGATCCTTGATTGTGCTTTACTTGATTTATTGCTTTTACTTATTTACTTCCGTATTGCATATTGCACCACAACACAAAATAATTTCAATGTGTACATAATTATGAAAAGTTTTACAAATCCCAATTCACTCCCCTCTTGGAAAGCCACCTAGGCAACATAAAGGCTGTGACAAGTCTAAGTATTGCCAATTCCACCAAGATCACGACCATGACATCGAGGAGTGCCACCATCTGAAAAAGAAGATTGAAGAACTAATCCAGCTTGGCTACCTTGGAAAGTTTGTTGGAGGAGGAGCTCCATCTAGAGCCCAAGGAGAGACCCGCCACACTGATATCGACAACCAGTCCATGGAGAAGCTAATTGGGATGATTGCTTGGGGGGCAGTGTGGGGTCCAAAAGGGCAAGGGGAGAGGGGAGCTACACTATAATCCCTTCTACAGAAAGAGACCTAGTTGGGATAAAGAATCCAAATAATGATGCTGTCATTGTAGACATGACGATAGTAAAATATCCTGTAAAGAGAATCATATTTGATGGTGGAAGCTCCATGGATATCCTTTTTTATAATGTCTTTGTTAGGATGAATCTGTTTCCTAGCTTGCTAAAACCGGTCTTTACCCCTCTGGTAGGCTTCGCAGGAGATTCAGTTGGGGTCGAGAGAAAAATCATCCTGCCAGTTAAGGCTAGAATCCCACCTTGGTAAAGCACCTTCATAGTGACCTTCACCATTGTTCGACTTTTCTCGACTTATAATGTGATCCTAGGATGGTCCGAGCTAAACCAACTCAATGCAGTTTTCTTTGCCAAACATCTCCTTATTCGGTTCTCAACCATGTACAAAATCAAGAAAATATGGGGAGACTAACAAGTAACCCGACATTGTTTCCAAACAATCTCAGGGATCCAAAAAGCCGAGGAGGGACCAATGGTGGACCAATTAGACCAAAGGGAGCCAGAGGTGAAGAGGGGACCTGGTGAGCAGCTATTATCCTTTTCCCTTGGAGAAAACCCCTCTAAGATGGTGCAGGTTGGGGCACTCCTGGTGAAGGAAGAAAGGGTCCACCTGCCTGACTTCCTATGGGCTAATGCAGATATTTTTACCTAGACTGCGCCAGACATGTTAGGGATTCCTCTCGAGGTAATCACACACAAGCTAAAATCGATCCCAAGAGTCGATTGGTCTGATAGAAGAAGAGAAACTTCATACCAGAAAGGCAGAAGGTGATAGATAAAGAGTCCGGAAGCTACTTGCTGCAGGCTTCATTCGGGAAGTACTTTATCCCTGCTGGCTCGCGAATGTGGTTATGGTCAAGAAAGCCAGCGAGAAGTGGAGGATCTGTATTAACTATACCGACCTCAATCGAGCATGTCCAAAAGATAGCTTTTCATTGTCCAAGATTGATTAGCTTGTGGACATGATGTCTAGGCATAGACTACTCAGCTTCATGGATACTTTTTCGGGATACAATCAAATCTGCATGAACCCTGGGGATGAAGAGCATACCCTATTCATGATAGATAGGGATATATTTTGCTACAAGGTGATGCTGTTTGGTCTAAAAAGCATAGGCACAACTTGCCAATGCCTAGTCAGTAGGGTCTTCAAAGATTAGATAGGCCACAATATGCAGGTCTATATCGATGACATGCTCGTTATGAGCAGTCAAGAGGCTAACCACATCGCCAACCTGAGAGAGAACTTTGACAATCTCTGCCTTCATTGATGACGTTGAACCTAGCTAAGTGTGCTTCGATGTCATAGCAAAAACATTTCTCGGCTTCATGGTCATCCAGGATGGGATTGAGGCAAACCCAGAGAAAATACAGGTAATCACAAATATAAGGCACCCAACTTCAAAGAAGGAGGTCCAGCATTTGACTGATCGCATCACCGCCCTCAACCACTTTATCTCTCGCTTCGTTAAGCAATGCTTGCGTTCTTTAAAGTGCTGTGCAAGATACATGACTTTGCTTGGATGGAGGAATGCAAGGGAGCTTTTAAAGAGCTAAAGAAGTTCCTAGCTTTGCCCCCTTCCTCTCCAGACTAGAGGTCAGAGAAGAGCTGTTCCTGTATTTAGCCATATCCCTAAAGGTGGTCAGCTCAATGCTCATATATGTCGACAAATATGGCACCCAGAAGCCTATCTATTACATCAACAAAGTACAACATGATGTAGAAATTAGGTATACCCAATTTGAAAAAAATATTTTCATGCTTATTATCTCTGCTCAACATCTTAGGCCATACTTCCAAGCTCACCCGATCGTAGTCCTCACTAACCAGCCCTTGAGGGCTATGCAGAGCTGACCGGACACATCAGGATGCCTGGCCAAGTGGACGATGAAGCTCAGTGAGTTCGACATCTGGTATTGGCCGAGGCCCCAGAAAGCCCAGGTCTTGGTCGACTTCTTGGTGGAATGCACATGGTTAGATGGTGACCTAGAGGAGGATTCAACTGAGCTAACATGGTGGCCACCCCATGAGGAGGCCACTTAGATTCTCCATATGGACGGTGCATCCAATTCAATGAAAAGTGGGGCCAGACTCATCCTCACCAACTCAGAAGGAGTAGTCGCTGAGTATGCACTACGCTTCATTTTCCAAGCGACGGACAACCAGTTTGAGTATGAAGCGCACCTAGTGGGGTTGAGATTATCCCATGAGCTAGGGGTGGAGAGCTTGAGGGTTTTCACTGACTCGCAACTTATGGCAGGCCAAGTCACTGGCGAGTTTGAAGCCCAGGATCCCATGATGGTAAAATATCTAGGCAAGGTGTGCACCTACACAATGGGCTTTCGACACTTTGGCATCTCTCACACCCCCAGGAAGAAAATGCCCATGTAGAAATCCTCTCTAGGCTAGCGACCTCGACTGGCTCCTCACTGGGGTGAGCATTCATGAGTACCTAGAGGGCCCCAGCATCGTAGTAGCCGAAGAGGTCCAGCAGGTCACTTATGAGCCGAGTTGGATAGGCCCCTATGTTAAATACATAACTGATGAGACTATTAAATATCCTAATCTAAATATTAAAATAAATATTAACTAATCTATATTTATTAAGAATTGATATTTTTTTTTAAGATTTTATAGAAAAGGAGTTCATGAATGGAAAGAGCTTGATTTTTGAAGTCTAACGATGCAAACAGCACTCAAATCGGAGTTTAAATGAGTCCGAAATCAGGGTTTGAAATTTATTAAAGGAATTACATGAATATTAAAGCAGCCGATCTATCATGGACTGACTGCTTAGTTCATGAACTCCTGAACGGTCACTGGTAGCCATTACTGCTGGTCCATGACCCCTGCCCGTGGACCACCATTGTTGTTTCACGTCGCCCGACCATCGAAGACATCCCTCGTCGTCCCCCTCGCCGTCGAGAAGCCGCAGGACCACTGGAGAAGCCACCGGGCAATCAAATAACCTAATTTTTTGGTGGGAAATCCATGCCGAGCATCTATCCATGCCCACCATCTTGCTCCATCGCACTTCTACCCAATCCATCAAGTCATCTCCCATCGTCTCTCGAAACCACTTCCTCCCGTCCCTGCTCTGCCCATGGCCTACTGATCAATCCCTATAGCCAGCCACCATCTGTTCTCTATTTGGTCACCACCCAGCACCACCGTGAGCCCACCAACCACCATACTGAGAGGCCATCACCATCGGGAAGATCACCAGAGAGCCGGTCATCCATATCCTCCTCATGTCCAAGGAAATCCCCTCCAAATGATTGGAGTCACTATCACTGTGTTCACCTACTCCGCATGTCTCCTTCCTCTATTCGATCGGCCATCACTACCATCTGCCCTCCACTAACCTCTTCCCATGTTGCAGCCATCTACATCAGTCCCTCATTGACTAGGATTGACCACTAATTGAGGGAGCATTTGCCTAAGAGGAGGACTCATGGGGCAGCAGGGAGTTGATAGCCTTGGTCGCTTGAGAAGGAAAACAATTATCGATCAACCCATCATGGCGCACATTGGATAACTAAAACTGCTTCATACAATATACTATCGATTTTGAGCCAGATTAACTCCAATTTGATCCGGAAAAAATTCTAAGTGAGCTCTACAAAAGGAGGACCCTGAGAAGCCAAAAAGCATCAGCAATTCCACCAGTAATATTTTCTTTTATTTTTCTTCTTGTAATTAGTTTAGGTTTGAGAGAGAGGGAGAGAAGTCAAGATAAGAGTTCTTCAGGAGAAAAGGAGCTATGATAGAGCCCCGAGTCTTCAAGAAGATGTGTCCAGGAGCCATGCTTGACTGAGATGCAGTCTATAGAAAAGTACATGGTTCCAAACTTTAGTTTGTATTTGTCTTTCTATTCGATGAAATTAAATAAAGCTTTAAATTTCTTTTAAACTTTTTTTATTTGATCTCCTAAAATTAATTATCTTGGTGGGATGAATCATGATCCTAACACGATATGATTTATGCTCAATATAGATAATTGATTCTACGATTTTCATCCACTTATCTTATTAGGATCTTTTCAACTAAATATTAGATAGTCTATACTTGTGGGACGGGCCATGATCCCGATAAGATATGATTCATACTCGGTAAGATAGTCTATACTAAGGATTAGTTTGAAAGATTTCAATACAATTATGGACTTTGATTGTTTAGATTAGAATAATTATATATTTTATGTTGGTGATTCCTGGAAGCTCAAAAATATCTTTTTATCATTTAAGTCCCTCGATTTTATAGTTAATTTAAATTAATTAGTTTTCATTAACCCATCATCTATCTTCTAATATCTAAATATCTATCTCTTTTTTTATTTTCTTCGTGAAATAATTATCCTTGATCCCCGAGAATATAATCCCTAATCATTCTAGCTAGTAGTAAGTTAGGTTTTTATTTATGATCGCCTATGACAATGATCAATAACCGAGGGGGCCTTGCCCGATAATCGCTTGGAAGCCAGCCTCTTGAAGTGGAAAGCTATCCGATTTATACTAATGGACGGGCAGCTCTACAGGAGGTCCTATTTCTATCTCTTATTGAAGTGTCTGAGGCCTTCGAAGGCCGCTTACATCCTCTAAGAGATCCATAAACACATCTACGAAAATCACATGAGGGGTAGGACCCTGGCCTATAAAGCCCTCATGCAAGGATATTATTGGGATACCATGTGAGAGGATGCGATCAAGTTCATGCAAAAGTACGATCATTACCAGCATCATGCCCATATCTAGTGGCAGTCGGCCAACCCGCTGTCCCCGTTCTCTTCCCTTTGGCCGTTTGCCAGTGAGGAATGGACATTCTGGGCCCATTTCTACCAGCATCTAGCCAGCAAAAATACTTGCTCATCGCCATCGACTATTTCACCAAGTGGGTGGAGGCGGAACCCCTGGCATATATAACCGAACACAAAGTGAGATCCTTTTTCTGGAAGTCTATCATCTATCATTTCGGGCTCTCTCATACCGTCATCATAGATAACATATGGCAGTTCAACAACCAGGCATTTAAAGAGTTCTGAGCCAACTTAAACATTTGTCATCGATTAATGTCGATAGGTCACCCATAGACCAATGGGGAGGCAGAGGTGACGAATCAAACGATCCTCTGAGGTCTCCATACTAGGCTGGATGAAACCAAAGGTAGGTGGGTGGAGGAGCTTCCCAGTATGCTGTAGGCATACCATACTACATCTCGAGCTTTGACCAACGAAACATCATTCAACCTAGTCTTCGACATCAAGGCGGTAATACTAGTGAAGGTAAGCCTTCCAATACTACGGGTAGAGCAATTCGACGAGTCGAGCAACCCAGCATGACTGCTTCTTAACTTCGACTTGCTAAACAAGACGAGGGACAAGGCCTATCTTTGCATGGCTGCGTATCGACAGTGGATGGCTCTATATTACAACTCACGAGTGAAGCCCAGGTCCTTCCGCCCAAGGGACCTTGTCCTGTGATGAGCGAAGGTTTTTTGATTGGTCGAACATGGCAAGCTATCCCCAAATTGGAAAGGCCCCTACCAGATAGTCGAAACACTGCACCGAGGAATGTATCGGATCATCGAACTTGATGAAACTCAAATCCCACGAACATGGAATGCCAGAACCTGAGAATGTACTATCGATGATGTATATTCCCTATCTAGAAATGGAATAGAGTTATGTTTTGGCTAAACTTCTTGATCCCTTTCCTTGAGGAGTGCCTATCCATCTGACCTGGAGTCAGACAAAGTCCAACAAAATGCTCTATAGCACCATTCCTTCAAACAAAATGCTCCACAGCACTCGTGCCTATCCGTTTAACCTGGAGTCAGGCGAAGCCCAATGGGATGCTTTGCAGCATCATTCCTTCAGATGAAATGCTCCACAACACCCGTACCTATTCATCTAATCTAGAGTTAGGTGAAGCCCAACGAGACACTCTACAACACCATTCCTTTGGATGGAATGCTCCACACCACCCATGCCTATCCATCAGACCTAGAGTCAAGTGAAGCCCAATGAGATGATCTATAACACCATTCCTTTGGACAGAATGCTCCGCAACACCTCGTGCCTATCCGTCTGACTTGGAGTCAGGCGAAGCCCAATAGGATGCTCTACAGCACCAAATGCTCCATAGCACCCTCGCCTCTTCACCCGATCGATAACCAGGCATGATTTTATGAGTCCCCTTATGGTGTCGTTACCTCGGACGATTTGTTCCATGGTGCTATACTCCACCGATCTTGCTTGGAATTAGACGGAGTTCAACAAGGTAGCCATAAGGGTTTGAAGAAAGAAGGGAAAACGACGAGAAGAGGAGAGGAAAAAGGATGATACTAAGATAAAATGATTTCATTTCTATTAAATGGATATTACAAAAGGAAGAGCCCCCCGACAGGCTGGGAGACTTTACAAAATTTCCTAAGTTAAAAACTAAGTACATTGAAGGTAGTTACGCATCAGAATTTAAAGTTGGGACCTCACCGATCCTGAGGGCCTCCATGACAACATCGATCATCACCCCCATCTCGGCCATCACATACATGATGGTCTCCCGCACCGAGCCCGGTTGGCCTATCGATCTAGCAGCTTCGACGGGTTGGGGCTCTTGGGGGGTTCGGGTTGGCCTCAGCCTCAATGACTTCACCAGCTCCAGCAGGCTCATTCCGGCGACAATGTCCATTCCTCCTTCCACCTCTTCGGGCTCGTCAACGACAATGTCCTTCAGGTTAGGAAAATGGAAAACTTGTGTGACCTTTCTCTTGCATTTTTCAAAGTCCTTGTAGAAGGTATCACATACCGCTTCATTTATCTCATCCTTGAACTCCGTAAATGCCTTGTACCATATGACCGCCTAAGACACCTCTTCCCTGGCTGCCCTGACCACTGCCTTGACTGTTGTGGCCTTTTTCTCGGCAACCTCAGCCCTATCTTTGGCCGATTCAAGCTACATTTAAAGAGTGCAGATTTGCACCCCTTAGCGGATCAACTTGGCGGTGGCCTCAGCGAAGTGGTCCTCCAGGAGGGTGACATGCTCCTCCTTCTTAGCGATCTCTACCTCACGGTCACTCACGCGCTCCTCGAGCTTGATGATAAAGTCATGTGAGTCCCGGAGCTCAGCCTTCAGCTCCTTTATTCATGCCTCATGGCACTCCACTTGGTTCTCCAGGACCTTGGCCTTTGCCGATGCAATGTCAGCCTTGCTTCGAGACTTCTCTTCTTGCACGACCAGCTACTAGCATGCCTCCTTGATGAGGAAGGCATCCTGGATGACCTAGAGACAGGAGATAGATCTAGAAGGTCAGCCAGCCTCTCCATCTCTCAAACCTTAAGCTCGGTGGAAGCGTAGAGGACTTACCACGAAGAGCTGAGGGAAGATTCCGATGAGCTCGGTGGAAGCGTAGAGGACTTACCACGAAGAGCTGGGGGAAGATTCCGATGATGGTTTTGCCTACGGTACGGTCGCTTCGCTCCCTTCGGTCCCAGGGTTGCAAGATGAAGTCGAGCAGTTTTTTGACAAGCCCAGCATCGAGGGAGATAAATGTGTGAGGTGGCACGATCGTTGACATTTCCACCATCCTGGGTGGCTAAGCAATCATCATGGAAGGGCCTGCTAGTGTTAGGCCCGAAGGTTGCACCCCTATCACTATAGGGGACGCGAGCGGGGTCAACAGTCTCTCTAACTCTACTACTTTGCCCACTTCAGGAGATGGCAGCATTGATGGCATCTCGAGAAGGACTGGCTGGGCTCTGAGGACCTCTCCCTCGGCTCTGTGGCCTCGCTAACCTGTGGAACAGTGGCCCCGACCACCTCTACTATCGACACCAAGGCCTTTCTTTCATCATCTTCATGGAACCTCTTCATTGGATCCTCACGGGTTTTCCCGTCGACGTCTGCTTCTGGGTCATATGTCGGATTTTGTCGACCAAGAATTTCATGTATGTACCAACAAAAAACCTAGTTAGTCCTCAGAAGCCACTAGAGGAAGTGACCCTGTGGCACCCGAGAGACCTAAGGCATGCTCCGAAGGATGGTGGTCACCCCTGAAAGAACTCATGGCTGCCTAGGGGATAGGAAAAAGGGAGGAAGGACCTAGGCGAGCACAAGGAGACCTAAGGCTATGAAGAACACTCTTCCGAGATGAACCAGGAAGGATGAGAAGAACAAGAAGAAAGGACTAATCTAAAGGAGGCAGGGGTTCAAGATTTCAAATTTGGATAAGGAGCCCCCATCTTCTCTTTTCTCTCTTCCTCTTCTCTGTAGTTCTCCAAAAAAGTGATAGCAAGGAGTCTTCCAAGAAAAGATGGAAAGCCCCTCTTGAAGCCACGCCCAATGGTCGGATGCCACTCTTTCCTCGTATCAACCAGTAGGATCCTAACATGTGGCAACATCTTGTCTTGAGGGGAGTATCAGACCGTGGACCGCCACATCGAGGAACATGAGGGCATCATTTCGAATCATCATTTTCTTGTACACGTGGCAGCTCCTCCCTACTAGTGGATGGGGATACACAAATCGCCAGGGGTCATAGCCATTAAATGCCTGATCATAGGGCCCTCCACATCAGCAGCATCAAATTACTCCCTTCTTCCCAAGCCTGGAAGACCATAACGTGCTCCGGGCTTAGGAGTAGGGGGCATCTGATATGGCTAAGCACCAGCATGGCTCTAGTAGAACCCCCAATCGAGCTAGGCTTTAGGCTGAGCAGGGCTTTAGGTTAGTTAGAGTCCTTGACCAAGCTAAGTCCTGGATCGAGCAAAGCTCTAGGTCGGCAAGAGTACCTGACCAAGCTGAGTCCTGAATCGAGCAGAGCTCCAGGCTAGCAAGAGTCCCAGGTCAAGCTAGGTCCCAAGGTCAAGTAGGGTCCCGGGCTGGCTAAAGTCCCTGCTAGGTCAAATCTTGGGTCAAGTTGGGCCACAGGCTCAAGCGAACCCCCTGCGGGTCATGGTGGGTAATGGGTCGACAAAGGCTGCCACCCCCAATGGAATGTGTACGGCCCACCAAATTCTAGCATCACTGTAGGGAATCCTAACAACCATGATTCGAAGGCATGGTGTCGCCACCTTCGTCGGATCCATGGTAGCAGTCAGGAAGGGACACTCCACAGGATAGTACTCTATCAGGCTTTCAGACTCAGCAAGGGAGTGCTCTGCTAAGATTCTAGACCCTATCCCCCGGCATCATCTTCCATATAGGAAGAGGTGCCTCCGGTCAAGGTAAGAGGCAAGCAATCCCCGTTTACTTACAAAGAGAGATTCTGACCCTTCTCTCCATGGTGGCCCAAGCTACCATGAGAAAGGGCTATTGCCCTCAATCGCCATACTAACTTGAGCATTGGAGTGTCCCTGCCGATGCCCCTGGCCCAAGCTCTCTTCTTTTTTACAAGCTTAACCCTCTGGGTTCAGGGCGTAAGGAGCATAGGAGCCGGTCTTCTCTGAGATGCCAGACGTGACCTCTGGAGCCATTGAAGCTACAGGCGAAAGTGATCCAGGCAACAATAGATAGTATACATTTTATTATGAGTATAAAGGTAAAAAGCCTTTTTAGTCCCACATCGGTTGTGAGTCTTATGTTAAGGGATCCTCTTTTCTTATGTTGAGGGATCCTCAGAACCAAATAGGTAAATGAATCAGTATTGTCACCAAATGATTACAATCCACGGGCATACTATGATATTTGGAGGTGATTCTATGACACTCGTTATCCAAATAGGTGCTAAAATTAGGTCTAGAATTAATGAATGACCTCCTGAGGTGATGTTTTGACATCTTGAGGGTATTCTATGACGTATAGGAAGAAAAAATAGTTCGAAGAATCAGTTTAGGCACAAACTAATGACTTATCCTGCAATGTAAATGATCCCAATATCCAAATAAGTCTCGATATTATCGGTGTCATCAAGTCAGGACATCCTAAGGGATTCTATGACATTGTCATTTCCAAATACGTCTTAGAATCACATTTGCATTCAACTCATAACACGTACATTTTCAATTATGACATCCCGTGCATAGCATATGACATCTCCAAACCAATATAATCTAATAACCAAATTGTTACATCATGCCTTCAATATATAATAAAGGTTTATGGCTATAGTATGTAATAACCCCGTATTCAATTATGACACCAACTATGGTGACAAGTCCACCCACATTCCTTCTCCTTACATGCCACAATCTATTTCCTTCAAAAATTTTAACCATGAATATTACATCTCCTGTGTTAGTTGAACACAAACATAAGCATCAAACTTATCCATAAGTGGATCAGCTGATAGTTGAATGATTTCATTGGTTAGTTCGACTATCTCCTATTAGGGATGGCAATTTTTACTGATCCGATGGATATCCGACCCGATCCAACCCTAATGGGACAGGTAAAACCTGACCCGTCTAATTTATAAACGGATATAGGTTATATAAAAAAAACTCGACTCAGATTCGGGTTGGGTACAGATAGTAGTACGCCCCGATCCAAACCTGACCCATTTATATATAAAAAAACATGTTTATAAAATATTTAAGTAAATTGAATATGGGAAGGATATACCTAACCCGACCCGACTCGACCCAACCCGTTTAGGTTTTAAATAAATTAGGTTTTATGAGACCCGGTATACCCGATCTAAACATAATTTTTTTATACCCGACCCGAGACCGGTATGGGGTAGGTATGGGTGGATAATTTTTTAGTAGGGCGGATATGGGTTTTGAGTGACCCGACCCGTTACCATCCCTACCTCCTATGCTTCATGTGGAATCATCCTCTGTCTTTTAGCATGCCTTATACTATTTCCATCACCAGCTGGATCACAGGATATCTTCTTCAATTATTTTTTTGCCTTCTTTGATTTCTTTTCAACTTCGCTTTTAATTCTCTTCTCCTTTGGCTGACCCTTTATTGCGACATTGTCAAGATCTTGGATAAGAAGTTGTGAAGTTGGCTGTGCCAAATAATTAGCATCTACAGCTCTTCTGAATAACAAAGTTCGATCAGTCATAATTAAGTTAAAGGCATCTCTAGACATTGAGATAATCTCTGCAAGCTTCATCATCCATTGACTTAACAAAGCATACCTTCATGAGAAAGAGATGTAATAATATGTAATATTAAATCATCAATATTTAATAGGATACCATAATTTTACTGTAGCATGGCATACCTACTTTTCCTTATGCTCTTATCATAAAATTGCACATTGCAATTAAAATCATCAAATCAGTGTTTCATGTCCTTGCACCATCTCTTCAAGAAAAAATATTTAGAATACAAGAAATTTTGTATTGATGAAGAACCAATAAGGCGTGCTTACACAAGTACCCTCTAAACTAAAATGATCAATACTGATATTTCAATTCATCTAAGTCATTAGAGAATGAAATAAAAAAAATTTTGACAATTGACTTCTTAATTCCATTAACGTGAATTTTCTTAAAAAACTTCACGGAATAAACTACGCAGTTACCAATTTCTTCGATTTATTTAGCATCAAATGCAGCCATCTCAAAGACCTCAATCTAAAATTTTTTGAATATGTGCCTCGTGTATATCATTGCTGCTTGCCTCTTAAAAAGTGAAGATGTCTTCATAAAAGTATTTATTTGCAAAGACTTATTATCTTCCTCATTTTCGGCTTCGTATCTCTTCTCTAACACATCCTCATATTTCTTGATGAGTTCTTTTAAGGTAGTCTTTGAATTGAGAAACCCATCGAATAAATGGTTGATGCTCTCACTCCACTAGGAGGAAGACATACATATAAAGGAGGTCATAAAAATAGAATATTAGTCCATAAAGTATCACGGCATGTCATACAATGATTATGAAAGCAATATTTCAAATGATATACTAAGAGGATTCTATGATACCCGGGTATTGAAATTGGTCCCCAAATTAGATTTGGCATGAAGTCATTACATACAGGGTGGATTTCATTATAGCTTGATGGCATTCTATAACACACCAATATCCAGATAGGTCTCAGAATCATGCTTTGCTATAAATCATGATATCCCAAGGGAATTCTAAGACATCCTGAGAAAATTCTAAGACATCCCGAGAGCATACTATGACACCCTGGTATTGAAAAAGATCTCGGACCCAAACATTTTTTCACCGAGTATGACATCTTAAGGAAAATCTATTTCACCCAGGAATCCAAATAGGTACCATAATCACCTTTCTCACCAATTCATGACATTCTGATATGATTCTATGACATCTCAAGTAGATTCTATGACATGCCTAGTGGTATCTATTTTAAACAAATAAAATTATAAATGATAATAAGTCAACATGTATTAATCTAATATACTTGCAAAGAATGTATTCTTGATATAAATTGGAACTCATTTATGATGGACTTCATAAAGATCATACAACCTGATGTGGCGGGATCGCTGACGTGGGATCCTAGTCAGATGCTACGTCGGATAAAGCTGCCATGTGGGACGTCTCAGCTCGGACTCCTTCGCTTGGTCGTGCTCCCTTCGGGTCGAAACGCCGAGGCTGAAGTCAAGCTCCACCTCTCCAGATCGATCCCACCTCAGATGAAGAGATCTGCAGCCGGAGGAAGTCGCCGCTCTCCCTGGATGACGGCCTGATGCCCGAGGACTATGAAAAGACACCCGCCAGGTCGCTATGATGACCCAGCGACCACTTACACCAAAATGGAAGGAATCCTCCAATCGAGGCTCTCATTCTCCACCAACTGGCTGCACCCTCCGAAATTGGAAGTCAACCAATGGATATGGATCCAGGAGGTGGCGGCCCGTTGATCGAGGCTCTGCTAAGTTATCCAAAAGAAAGCGACCAGAAGGAATGTCAGCGTGAACGGTAGCTTCCATAACCCCAGAATGGAAAGGCAACTCGTCCACGGCATGAAACATCGCCGCATGTGCCCACAAGCATGAAAATGATCCCGAGATAAGCTGCGCGTAACACCCCCAGCTAAAAGGGGGGTTCTCAGATTCAAACAAGGTAAGCTTCTCAAGAACACATTCAAGCAAAGGATCAAGACGAGTGAGGTCCAACGAGCAAGAAGGGGGCAGCGGGAAGACATGCTCGAGACTACCACGAAACCCCAGGACTAGACGGACACAACCACCAGTCACTCCCGCAATCTGTGCTCGGCTAGCGTGGAGTCCATCTTCGAGGCTCGACCAGGAGGATCTGCTCCCCATTGTTACTAACTTGACCATCGAAATCGACCTGGGTGACTGACTCTGTTTGTCCGGACGATCGAGCAATCCTGAGTGATCGCATTCCGACCTCGACCTCATGATCTTCCAATCAACATACGAATTCTTCATATTTGTCCACAACCAATCGAAATAGTGTCATAATGTGTCATAGATGTGTCATAAATATAGGATGTGCATATCATATCTTCTTCGAAACTTCAAAATATGTCAGAGATAAAATCGATAATGTGCATTTGAAAACACTTCCTTGACAGCAACCTCAATAGCCTTATCTTGGTGATTATAGCATTGGACACTTGACCACCATTTGATCTAGCCATGATTGGAATACCCATTCAACGGTTTTGATCATCTCGTCTGACAACAATACACATCCAAGCAAGGTGAACTATCCATGGTGGTTAACTCCAACGAATAGATAGAATGACATCTGATATGTATTCATTAGGTAAGTGGAGTCAAAAGTAAATATATCACAAAAGTAAGAACATACCATTCTTGACCTTGAATGGATCCAGAATACAGTCATAAGGTGACCATTTCCATTCAAGTCCAATGTATAGAAAAAATTTATATTTTTAGCTTGCATTTGTGCAAAGTGGATGACTAATGACCATGTATCTCTTTCTTTCAGCTGACTTTGATATTCCTGATAGATAAAATTGTAAGCATCCTCTATAAACTTCAATTACCTTCTATCCCCTTTCCTTTTTGCCATAATAGAGAAAATTTGAGTTGTGGGTATACTTAAGGCATACATGTTGCTAATCTCTGCATTATCTGGTATACTATCCTCTTATAGGACCGTAGATAAGCAATGGTTGAAATGGATAGATCATGATTGTATTCTAAAATAACCTCATCCAATCTCCACTTACCGGTCTTTGAATTAAGTCTAGCCTTTACTGAGGCCTTGCAATCAATTTTCCTAGTGTCCTTTGATAACTATATAATATATCTACATAAAAGTATTAAGTTATTAAGTTAATTTATCTTTATTTACTTAGAATTGATATTTTTATCAATGTTTTTCAGGAAATATAGATGCGAACTTGTAGAGCTTGAATTATGAAATCCAACGGCACAAATCGGACCCAAATCAAAGTTCATATGAGCCCAAAGTCAATTTTAGAAGGAATTTAGCACATCTTTCAAAGCAGCATGAATTTTAAAGTTTGCAATAGTGTTTTTAAAAACACAGCCAGTCCACTATGGACCGGCCGTTCGGTTTACAAAGCATTGGGCGGTCCATAGCTGCCATTGCAATGGTCCATGGATGGGAATCGTGGACCGTTAGCCTGTTTTCACCTCTTCGATCATCGAAGAAGCCATCGAAACCACCGCCTAACTCCACATCGCCGCCCCGATGTCTTGCCACACCCCTCACCGGCCAGATAGCTCACCGGAGCCACCACCCCGACCATCGAAAGCTGATGGAGACCTCCCCTCTACCACCGAGTGTCATCCCTTGTCAAAAAGATCATCGAAGAAGCTTCTAAAGCGCCAGTAGCCCTCCTTTGCTCGGCCATCATCTTCACTATGATCAACACCGTCGAAAAACCCCAAGAACCACCCGTTCCATCGCTGCTCTACCTTCCATCCTTCTCCTGCTGCCGCCATTCAAGCCGCCAAGCCACTACCCAAGCCGCCGGTCTTCTCCTTCGTTGGCTTTCCTTTCTTGCTGCCAATCCAAAGCCATTGTGGAGCCACCATCCATGCATCCTCCCTGCCTCAAGACCATCGCTGGCTTCTTTTCGGACATTACCATTTACCGCGAAGTCACTAGTTTATTGTCAGGATGTTCGAATGGGATAAGGAGATCGAAAGTGCGACTGGATAACTGGAGTTTGAGTTTGATTTTTTAATAGAGATAGGATGGCAAATGGTGAAACGAACCCAAGGAAGGATATGCGGAGCGAAGCAGCAATGCATTGGGACAGAACCAGAGATCGTGCAATGGCATGTGCGGGGATAAGATCTGAACAGAAAGCGGGTGCGAGGCTATTGGGGAGATCGCGATGAAAAACCACCGCGGTTCCCACACAAACCCGATGCGATGCTTCCCATCTATAAAACCAACCATATTCCACCTCCCTAATATGATTCCGACTTTCCACTCCATTTTCCACACTCCGCCTCTCCTTCACTACTCCGTATTCCATCCCACTCCCATCCACTTCCATTTGTCCAATCCAATTTTCGTATTCTAAACCATCTGCAAAGCCGATGTCCATGTCCAACTGCAAAACGAAGATGCTGGCCAGAAGATCAATGGAAGGCTAAATCATACTTCTCGGAATTTCACTGCAGTGCTTGGCATAGGAGGTCTAGTTTTATTTTAATCTTTTATACTTGACTTTCTATAAAATAAAAGACTGAATTCCTATTCAATATTTTTATGAGTCTTTGTTTAATTCTTATTAGGCATAGTTTATTTTCTTGGAACAAGTTGTATTCAATAGGTACAGTTTATACTCTTGGAATAAATTATCTCTAAAAAGGATTTTTATAACTTGTATGAATTTGATTTCTGACTAATCTATATTTCAGGAGAACAGGCCATGATAGGAAGTTACAGGTCGTGATCGCCAAGAATAGATTATATCTGGATCGGAACATACATATCATTTACATAGAAGTAATGTGCCAGCAACCTAGCAAGTAACTAGTTGGAATTCTAAGATTCTAATCTATTGCATTTATACTCTTTCGTTATCTGTCTTAGTCAGTTAGTTGTAGTTCCGTGATAGGATTTATACTCTTCTGTTATTAGTAAATATTAGCATTAATGTTGGAAAGTTCTTTTTGAAATAACCCTAAAGTTTCTATAAATTCGACGCTTACTCCCGCTATTCTACATAGAATAATAGATTTAAGATAATTTAAATTGGTACGTAGCGACGCACACCAGATTTTTGGCACCATTTTCGAGGATTTTTGGCATTATTTTAAGAAAAAAATTCAAAAATTCAAAATTCAAAAATTTGAAATTGAAAAAAAATTATTAGTAGTTCGTATTTTTCAATCTTGAGTGCCCTGACATAAGGTTGCCCTGGCATAACTGAAAAGTTATGTTGAATGGTTGTCCTAAGGTACAAAAAAGTTGAATAAAAAAAAAAGAGTTGTGCAATTTGCTTCCAATTTCTAGATTGACTTAGGTAAATTTACTTTTCTGCAAAATCAAAAAAAAATTTACCCTGACATCTCATAATTTATTAGGGAATTAGAAACTTAATCACCAAATTTTTTGAAAAAAAGTAATTAGATTAATTTTGTTTGTGTAATAACTTTTAGTTTGGACATCTTGTTTGTTACATCTATTTTTTCATAATTCACTTTAAGGACATAACCTAATTAATCAGATAAGGTGGGAGTTTAATACCCTTCCTTAGCCTATAAATCACCATCCATCATTTGCATTGACCCAAACCTTAACTTTAAAATTAATTAGATGCCAACCCTAAGAATTTTTTAGCTCAATAGGACAAGGGAACCCTAGAGTTGGACCAAGTTTGGGTCAATTGGTTGCTCGGTGGCTAAGACAAGTGGTTCAGGGACAAGAGCCCGAAAGAAGGTGGTTCTTTAATTGGTTCCGTTCGCTTACCTGGCCAATTTCAATTGGTGTCTAAGGCAAGCAACGTGGGGACCCCCACCAACCTTATACTTACCTGGCTGAGTCAATTAATTAGTCTTGGGCTTGGAGTGCTCGAAGGTAACCTTGGAATAGTTAGGAGCTGTCTAGATCCAGGTTAACCTCAGAATAGTGATTTTGGTTGTCTCACTTATTTGGAAAAAAAATAAAATAATTAAAATAATTCTCTCTTTTCTCTAATCTAGGACTCTCTTAGGAATCTTTTCTTTAGATTTCTTCTCATTTTTTCTATTTTTAAAATAATTTAACTTAAAAAAAATCCATTTTAAAAATTATTTAACTTTAAAAAAAATAAAAAAATTGAATTGTTGTTTGCTTTAGAGTACCATTGTAGGGTGTATGCTAGGTCACCAATCCTTAGAACCTGAACTCATAACCTTAGACTCAGAAATAGGCAGAACCTATAAAGCAAACAGATCAAACAAACCAGGTACTATGGATCCCAATTAAGGAATTGACCCTCCACAATAATTGAAAGAGTCTTCACTCCTTCAAAGTACACCTACTCACCCTATATCCAAGTACCTCCTGTAGATGCCATCCAATATGAAATCAAGTATAGTGTAATACAAATGTTACCCTCTTTCTACGGACTTGCAAATGAGGATCCATATAAACATTTAGATGAATTCCTCGAAATATGTTCGACTATAAAGATACAAAATTTCTCCGATGATGCCTTAAGGCTTAAGTTATTCCCTTTCTTCTTGAAATATAAAGCTAAGTACTGGTTGAATTCCCTGGACACTGTAACTATTTTAACTTGGGATCAACTTCAAAGGAAATTTCTTAAGAAATACTTTCCAATAGAAAAAATAAATCAAATCAGAAAAGCCATTATCAGTTTTTTCCAATTATATGGAGAAATGTTTCATGAGACCTGGAAGAGATTGAAAGAGTTGATTAGGAAATGTCCCTACCATGCCATACCAAAATGGCAATTAGTCCAGTGCTTTTATGATGGCCTGTCAGAAAGGCACCAGCAGATGACGGATGCCTCATGTGGAGGAACGTTCATGCTCAAAAATGAACATGAGGCATGGCAGCTGTTTGAAATCCTAAGTAAAAATTCCTTGCATCACATGTCTGCTGCTTGTAAAGATCTCCCCATAAGACCCATAGGATCTAAGAGAGGTGGGATGTATGACGTCGATCATTCTATAGACATCTACAGCAAGGTAGATGAACTATCCCAGAAGCTTGATCGAATTTTGCAAGCTGGAAATACTTCCTCCTCATCTCATCAAAATCATGATGTATGTGTTATCTGTTCAAGTCTCACCTATCTGATAGATGATTGTCCTGTTGTTTATCAATTTCCTGAGCTTATTCAAGAGCAAGCCCATCAAGCTCAAACCCGAATGGCTCCTAGACCAGGAAATGATCCTTTTTCAAACACTTACAATCCTGGCTAGTGAAATCATCCAAATTTTTCTTGGAAACCCCAACCTCTCATCAATCAGGAGACCAGTTTTAGAAGCATGCCTTTTTTGCAGTACCCAAGTGCCCCACAACCTCCGCCAAATAATCATGACCCAATGTTTAAAGAGAAGGTGCTCCAAGCACTGAAAGGGCTAGAAATGAATACCCAACTCCTCCACTCCCATACATAATCCATTTCCAAGCTAGAAACCCAGATAGGTCAGCTAGCTACAGCTTTCGACCAGAGGGAGGAAGGTAAGTTACCTAGCCAGTCGATTAGCAACCCGAAAGGATAATACATGGCTGAAAGCTCCACTGGACCTGAAAATTTCCCAGAATAGCTAAATCAGTCATAACTTTAAGAAGTGGGAAAACATTAAACTAGCCTGACCTGACTCAAAAGCTAGAATTGGCTAAGCCAGAGAAGAAGAAGAATGAAGAGGAAAAGGAATCCATTGGCCAAGCAACTATACTTGTTGACTCTGTTATTGATTTTGATGATTAACAAAATACTTAAGTATAATTGAGTACTAACAATTTGCTAAAGTATATTTTTATTAAGAAAAAGGTACTCATCAAGTTAGTCAAATTGAGTTGCTTGTCAAATGATTGAAGAAGTCTTTTCTATGAATGAAACATCAATATTTAATGGACTTAAGTATCTAATATTTGCTTGAAAGGAATTAATGAGGTCAGTTGAAAAAGGATTCAGCAGAGTTTCAAATATTTTGAAGAAGTTTCAGCAAGTGTCGACTCACAGTTCAAGTGTCAACTCATGACAGTGCAAGTGTAGACTCAAGCCGACATGCGGAAAGAAATTTCAGATGGCATGCTTGAAGTGTCGACTCATGCCATTCAAGTGTCAACTCAAGGATCGACTCAAAGCCTGAGACAGATATTTTTCAAAACATGCTAAAATCCAAGATTTGCTTTAAGTGTCAACTCATGGATGTCAAGTATCGACTCAAGTATCGACTCACCAGATGAAATTTTGACTCACCTGAGATTTTCAGAGAGCCTCAAAGCTGAATTTTGAACTAGGTATCGACTCATGGGACTTAAGTGTCGACCCTAAGTGTCGACTCACAAGACTGAAGTGTCAACACTTGGAGTTCTGGAAACAGTGATGGCTAGTTTTTTCAAATGTAGAACTCATCCCTTTCACCCCCAATGGCTAGTTTCTCGTGTCTAACGGTCATAAACCGATTTTTAGGCCTTGGGATGATATTTAAGTGGATTAAATTCAAATGGGACATAACAAGAAGTAAGGAAATAACAAGAAACATCAAGAAAGAAGAGAGAAGCGAAAAAGGAAGAAAACAAAGCTCATTCACTCACATATTCATTGAGAGCAACTATTTCCAAGCTAAAGAAGCCTTCAAGCATTCAAAGCAATCAAGAGCATTCAAGTCCAACCTTTTTGAGCATTAATTGAGGCTTCATCAAATTAAAGACAAGCATGTTCATCGAACTTCAAAAAGATAACAACTTTTATTAAAAAGCTTTTCTTGTATTCTTTACTTCATTTCATACTTTGTTGTATCAAGATTTTTGGTGAGCCTAAGAACAAAACCAAGAAGATTTTTGGTTAGCCTAGTTGAAAACCAAGGAGGTTTTTGATTAGCCTTTGAAAACCAAGAGGTTTCTTTTTGTAAGCCTTGTAAAAATCAAAAGAGATTTTGATTAGTGAGCCCGAAAAATTAATCGGCTATAATCGTGAGTGATTATAGTGAATTCTCGAGTGGATCTTGGGAAGTGGATGTAGGTGCATTTAAGAGCACCAAACCACTATACTTGCTTTGTGTTTGTGATTGATTGTTTCTTTCTATTTGCTCTTACTTTCATTGCAATTTAAATTTTCGCTGCATACTCTTTAAGAGCACACAACACTTGCATCTCACTAGCATTTGTATTGATTATTAAATTGGCACACACACTTGCAAATAATTTTTAGAAACCCAATTAACCCTCCCTATTGGGTTGCTTACTGGGTAACAATACTTAAGGCTCCATTCCCTCGAGCTTTAGAATCACCTTTACCATTGAATAAGAAGAATCTAAAAATGAATGAGATGCTTGAACTATTCAAGCAAGTCCAAATAAATTTACCTCTTTTGATGCCATCAAACAAGTTCCGGCTTATGCCAATTTTTTTAAGGATCTATGCACACATAAACGAAAATCTAAGGTACACATACCTAAGAAAATCCAGTTAACTAAGCAAACCGGCTCAATTTTTCAGCAGATAGCCCTATCCAAACTCAAAGATCCTGGTACCCCGATTATATCATGTATCATAGGGGACCTCATAATCAAGAAAGCCTTGTTAGATTTGGGTACGAGTTTAAATCTTCTTCCAAGCTCAGTGTATGATTTGTTCGGATTCGAAGAACTGAAATCCATGATGGTTACTTTATAATTAGCAGATCGATCAATCAAAGTACCACGTGGAATGTTAGAGGACGTGTTGGTGAAAGTAGATGAATTCTATTTTTCTATTAATTTTCTTATTTTGGATATGGAATCTAGCGGTAACCCTAGCCAAATATCCATCATTCTTGGAAGACCCTTCTTAGCTATCGCTAATACTTGTATAAATTGTAGAACGGGAGTAATGGATGTATCTTTTCGAAATAAAAAGATGAGATTGAATATTTTTAATGCATCCCAAGGACCACATGTGTATGATCATAATGAAGTGAACATGATAGAGAAAGCTGTAAATAGGAAACTCCTTGTATTGCTTGATTCGGACCCTTTACAAGCATGTCTGATATATTTTGGAACAAACAATTTTGATGTTGATGAATACACAAATGAGATGAATGCTTTGTTAGAGCCGCCCAAGTTTAGCACCACTCCTCCCTGGACTATAAAATATGAATCATTACCGACTCAATCAAGTCCTTTAGTACCATCCTTAGAAGCACCATCCATGTTAGTGTTAGATGTATGCCCTGAAAGCCAAGTTGGCTTGACACATTATAATTTTTAGGACATGAACTTTGTACTTAATCTTTCTTATTAATAAAAGGGTATTAGTTTCATTCATATTGATGTGTCTATGAATCGTCCATGGAGTTAATGGATAATGACACATATTCTCAAGAGTTGAGAATCTGAGACATGTGTCTTTATAGATTAACTCCTAAAAGCTCCTAATTGTTAGAATATCGCGAGGACAATAATTGATCTTTTAAAATCGGTGCACATATCACTTCCCTCTCTGAGTAGATGAGTCTCTAACCTACAATGTGGTGACACTGGAGTGAGAGTGCAGGTAGTTAATAAAGATCAACGGTACTGAGCGTGACCAAGTACATAAAGTTATACGGATGACTACTTACTCGTCGATAACTTCTTGATGCTATAGTCGTGTGAATAGTTCTTTGATCTAAAGTGTCTTAGCTACTCACAATAAGGTTGCTATAGTTTGACAGCACAATCACATGGTTCCTATCTATATGGAACCTTGCGATGTTCGTTGGCTGCAGTAAGTTTATTGTAGGAGTAGGGTGTTCACTTATAGAGATCTATCAGCCTCAGTAGTAAGGTATAATTCTATACAGCTTAATGTGACTAAGTCCAGAAGTCTATGGCCATAGCAGGGTGATAATGAAAAGATATTTTCATTGGTATCACAATTGGACTTAAGTCGATTAAGTTAAGCATATGACTAATGGATTTGATGAGTTTCCGTAACAACATCATGTCGGGATTTTTGATAGAGGAACCGAATTACATGGTAACTACACGTAGGGGTTCTAATATTATTCTGCTGGGTTGCCACTACATAATGCTAGGTGTCACTGGTGGATTATGAGAGCCCATTAGGATCATTCTTGGATCGATGATCCTGATTAGGGTTGAACTGAAATTGTTTCAGTCCATCGAAAGAAGTTTCGGTGATGTATAATGGAGATTATAACATGTCTCATTACCAGACAGGATAGGACCTGAGGGGTCACACATGTTAGGAGCTCAAGTAACCAATCAGCAAATCAATTTGGACCTAATTATAAGTGTTACAATTAAGATTTGACCTAATTATAAATATTATAATTAATTAATTATTAATTAAATTAAATTAAATTAAATTAGACTCAATTAATTGATCCTAATTAAGTTGGGTCAATGTTCTTTTCAAAATGGTTCGATCAGATTTAAAATTGACTTTGATTTGACTGTCAAATCACTTTATTTGGACCATGTATGAGAGTCCAGTTGGACGGGACTCTCTCTCCTTGTCTCCCCTTGTCTCCACATGCCATAGTGGGCCCCAAGTATTTTGTGCGACAAATAATATGGGGCATGAAAAGAGGAGAGCTCTAATTCATAATTGGGGTGAAAGGATTTTAAGAGGAGAAGTCCTCTTTTACTCCTTTAATTTTCAACCGGTTGAAATAAAACACCGTTGTTTCGACGTTGAGAAATAAAAAAGGAGGGGATTTACCATGAAAAATAAATAGGGAGAGAGGGGTGGCCGACTAAGAAGCTTTTTGGCATGAAAAATATATTTGGATGTCATCTCTCTTGGGCGTCAATACCAGAGAGTCTCTCTCCTAGCTTCAAGCTATTCACTCCCTTTTATTTGTTTTCTCTTTTCTTGAGTGATATCTAGAGAGATACTCTACTAGAGAAAGAAGAGAGAAGGAGGTCCAAAGGTCTTGCATAGTTGATTTGCAAGATAGAAGCCAAAAGCCAGTCCAATTGCGAATCAACATGATTTTTAAAGCAAGTGATTTACTGAAAGAGGAGAGGGTTGCAAGGATCTAGCTATCCGGTGCTCTCTACGACTCAGTTATGAGAGCTTCATGTGGATACCAACAGAGGCTGGATGATTGCGCGGCTCCGATAGAATCCCGGTTTCAATAGCGAATCGGCATGCTTTTCAGAATAGGCCAAGATAGCCATCCAGGTAAGTATTTTATGCTTAAAATAATTTTTATTTTAGATCTGATATTTTTCTTATATATTTTAGTATGTTAGAAATTTATGATAAATAAATTAGATTTATTTATAAATTGCATCTTTAGATATAAATTATTTTATATCTGCTTCCGCTGTGATAGGCTGTTGATGCTTGATCATTTGCAATTTACTGTTCCTGGGAGAACTCCAATGGTTAGAGTTCAAACCTCTTCCTAAAAAGTTGAAATATTCTTTTCTTAGACCCAATGATACCCTTCCGGTAATCATTGCATCTACCTTAACCTCTGATCAGGAAGAAAAATTGGTGGATGTCCTTAAAGAACACAAAAAAGTAATTGGTTGGACAATGGCTGATCTCAAAGGAATTGAACCTTCTATTTGCATGCATCACATTCACTGTGAAGTGGAAGCTAAACCACATAGGGACATGCAATGGAGGCTAAATCCGAACATGCGAGAAGTTGTTAAGAAAGAAGTGGTAAAATGGCTGAATGCCGGCATTATTTATCCAATGTCGGATAGCCAATGGATCAGTCCAACCCAAGTAGTACCTAAGAAGTCAGGTATTACTATCATAGAAAATGAAAAAGGTGAGTCAATTCCTATCCGAGCAACGACTAGCTGGAGAGTGTGTGTAGATTACCGAAAACTGAATGCCATTACCAGGAAAGATCACTTTCCTTTGCTCTTCATTGACCAAATTTTAGAACGGCTAGCAGTGCAGAGTTTCTTTTATTTCCTGGATGGATATTTAGGGTACAACCAGATCCCAGTCTTTCCTACAGACCAAGAAAAGACCACCTTTACTTTCCTTTTGGAACATTTGCCTTTAGATGCATGCCATTTGGTCTCTGTAATGCACCAGCCACCTTTCAATGATATATATTGGCCATATTTTCTGACATGGTTGGTCAGTTTCTTGAAGTGTTTATGGATGATTTTTCTGTGTTTGGATCTTCATTTGATGCTTGCCTCCAGAATTTGATTAAGGTACTGAAATGTTGTAAAGAGACAAATTTAGTCTTGAGTTGGGAGAAGAGCCATTTTATGGTTCATGTGGGAATCGTGCTTGGGCATATTGTTTCAGAGCGAGAGATTGAGGTTGACAAGGCTAAAGTTGAATTAATCTAAAAGCTGCCTCCCCTGACCACGGTTAGATAAGTACAATCCTTCCTTGGCCATGCTGGATTTTACTGATGCTTTATCAAGGAATTCAGTAAAATTTCTTGACCATTGTGTAATTTACTTGCTAAAGACAATTCTTTTGATTTTAGTAAAGGATGTTTAGCCGCTTATAACATTCTTCGAACTGCTTTAACCACTGCACCGATCATCAAGCCTCCAGATTAGACCCTACCTTTTGAAATCTTGTGTGATGCCTCTGATTATGCTGTAGGGGTTGTTTTAGGACAGAGGCTTAATAGGGAACCCCATGTTATTTATTATGCTAGTAAAACTCTTTCAAATGAATAAATGAACTATACCACTATTAAAAAAGAGTTACTAGCAATTGTATTCACCGTGGAGAAATTTCGATCATATTTATTAGGGTCTAAGATTCTAGTTTATTCTGATCATGCAGCATTGAGACATCTGCTATCTAAAAAGGATATGAAGCCTAGACTGATTCGATGGATTCTTTTGTTACATAAATTTAACTTAGAAATTTTGGATAACAAAGGTTCCAAAAATATGGTAGCAGATCACATTTCTAGGATCTTGGTAGAATACAATAAAGAAACAATCAAAGATAGGTTCCCTGATGAACAGTTGTTTTCGATTACTTCCAGTAGTCTTCCCTGGTTTGCCCATATTATAAATTACTTGGCAATAGGGCAAATTCCTTTCCATTGGTCAAAACAAGAAAAAGATAGATTTTTCTCACAAATCAAACATTATTTTTGGGAGGAACCTGAATTGTTTAAGTACTATTCGAATCAGGTGATTAGACAATGTGTCCCTAAGAGTGAATTCAAAAGCATACTCACTTTTTGTCATTCTCTTACTTATGGAAGACACTTTAGTGGAAGGAAAACTACAGCAAAAGTGCTGCAAAGTGGGTTTTACTGGCCAACTCTTTTTAAAGATGCACACGAATTTGGCCATAATTGTCTTAGATGTCAACAAACGAGAAATATTTCATGAAGAAATATGATGCCCCTAACCCCTATCTTGGTTGTTGAGATTTTTGATGTTTGGGGTATTGACTTCATTAGACCATTTCCTCCCTCCTTCGGATATGAGTATATCTTGGTAGTAGTGGATTATGTGTCAAAATGGATTGAACCATGGCACCTCGAACTAATGACCACAAAGTTGTAATCAAGTTTGTTCAGCATAATATCCTTAGTCGATTTGGGTGCTCGAGGGCTATTATTAGTAATGGGGGTACACATTTCATGAACAGGCACTTTGAGGGATTGATGAGAAAATATAAAATTACATACAAAGTAGCCACACCATATCACTCCTAGACTAGTGGCTAGGTTGAAGTTTCGAACAGAGAGATCAAACACATCCTTGAGAAAACGGTAAGACCCAATAGGAAAGATTAGTCAGAATGATTGGATGATGCATTATGGGCTTATCGAACTACTTTCAAAACCCCTCTAGGAATGTCTCCATACCGATTAGTGTTTGGAAAGGCTTGTCATTTACCTGTGAAATTGGAACACCATGCATTTTAGGCAATCAAATAATTTAATTTTGACATAAAGAATACGGGTTCCAATAGAAAACTTCAATTAAGTAAGTTGGAAGAGTTACGAAATGAAGCATACGAGAGTTCGAAAATTTACAAGGCTCAAACAAAGGCATATCATGACAAATTCATTAATATAAAATTATTTGAGCCTAATCAAAAAGTGTGGCTCTACAATTCTAGGTTACGCTTTTTCCTTGGAAAACTTTGCTCACGATAGGATGGACCTTTCATAGTAAATCAAGTATTTTCTCATGGAGCTGTTGAACTTAGGGACCTCAAGCAAGAAAATATTTTTAAGGTAAATGGCTAGCGCTTGAAACATTATATTGAAGAAATCAGTGATAGAGAAATTGTTGAAACTCTTGATCTTGTGAACCCAGTGTTACCCTAAAATCAGCTTAGTCTGGCTGAAGACTTTAAACTTAGCACTCCTGGGGGGCAACCCAGTTCATGCTTCTAGATTTAACCTTGTATTCTTTGTTTTTAGAATAAATCGAGAAAAGTAATAAAAGAAGATTGCGAGGAATATTGTGACAAAAAAACTACCAGGTGGTATCCTTCCATGCCATTATATTATTAGTATCCTCTCCCATTGGAGACAATGGAAATTAAGTTGGCGGGGAGATAATTTAATTAAACAAGTTCTCGAGTAGAACTTTAATCAGTTTTGTGTATTAAACTTTGTCTCGATTTAAAAAAATCAGCTTGCTAAACGATGAATGTTTAATGGTTTAGACAATTTTAGAGATATTGAGGGATGAATTATCAAGAAAACCCCATAAATGGTAGAGTTTAGACCAAAAATTTTTCGTGTGTAATTCCAAACCCTTCTATCTATTGATTTTGATAAAGAATCTATCTTATAATGATATAGGTAGAAATATTTTTAAAAAAAATCTAAAAAGTTTTTAGCATTTCCCATTTAGTAACCGGGCCATTTCGTCTAAGTAAGCATTGTTGTTCGTATCAAAAGGTGAGAATGTAAAGAAACTTTTAGTAGAAATAATCTTAATGCGTAGCCTTTTTTACTCAAGTCAGTAAGCCTGAAGGGTATTTTACACCTAATGCCCTAAAGCCAACTGGTTTGGGAGTCATTAGCCTAAAGCTCGCTACAAGGGTCATCTAGAAAGCAAGTTGTTAAGACATTGCACTAACTCTATATTAAATTTATAAAAAAAAGGGAGACTAATAAATTGATATTACACCAAAACCAAAGTAAGCTGGAGGATTTAAATAGTGAGACAGAAAGTTAGGAAAAGAAAAACTCTTGAAAATTTCTATGGACTTCACTCGGCCACTGAATGGGTGGAATTGGTAATCCGATGAAGTACCACTTCAATAGTCTAACAGGGTATCAACTGATTTTAGAATTAGTAAAGATGATTTTCACTTTATGGACAAGTTAGTACACTTGACCAATTCATTTGCCTTACTCGAGAACGAGCAAAGTTCAAGTTGGAGGGTGTGATAACTATATAATATATCAACATAAAAGTATTAAGTTGTTAAGTTAATTTATCTTTATTTACTTAGAATTGATATTTTTATCAATGTTTTTTCAGGAAATGTAGCTGCTAACTTGTAGAGCTTGAATTATGGAATCCAATAGCATAAACCGGATCCAAATCAGAGTTCATATGAGCCCAAAGTGAATTTTGGAAGGAATTTAGCACATCTGTCAGAGCAGCATGAATTTTGAAGTTTGCAACAGTGTTTTTAAAAACACAGCCGATCCACCATGGACCGGTCATTCGGTTTATAAAGCATTGGGTGGTCCACAGCTGCCATTGCAACGGTCCATGGCTGGGAACCATGGATCGCCAGCCTGTTTTCATCTCTCCGGTCATCGAAGAAGCCGTCGGAACCACCGCCTAACTCCACATCACCGCCCCGATATCTTGCCACACCCCTCACCGGCCGAATAACTCACCGGAGCCACCGCCCCGGCCACCAGAAGTTGCTAGAGACCTCCCCTCTGCCATCGAGTGTCATCCCTCGTCAGAAAGATCACCGGAGAAGCTTCCAAAGTGCCGATAGCCCTCCTTCTCTGCTCAGACATCGTCTTCACTGCGATCAACACCGTCGGAAAATCCTAGGAACTGCCCGTTCCATCATTGCTCTACCTTCCATACTTCTCCTGCTACCACCATTCAAGCCGCCAAGCCACCACCCAAGCCACCGGTTTACTCCTTCATTGGTTTTCCTTCCTTGCTGCCAATCCAAAGCCATTATGGAGCCGCCGTCCATGCATCCTCCCTGCCTCAAGACCATCGCTGGCTTCTTTTCGGACATTGCCATTCACCGCGAAGTCACTAGTTTATTGTCAGGATGTCCGAATGGGATAAGGAGATCGGAAGTGCAACTGGATAATTAGAGTTTGAGTTTGATTTTTGAACGGAGATAGGATCACAAAAGGTGAAACGAACCCAAGGAAGGATATGCGGAGCGAAGCAACAGTGCGTTGGAGCAGAATCGAAGATCGTGCGATGGCATGTGTGGGGATAAGATCTGAACAGAAAGCGGGTGCAAGGCTATTGGGGAGATCGCGATTCCCACGCGAACCCGACATGGTACTTCCCATCTATAAAACCGACCATACTCCACCTCCCTTATATGATTCCGACTTTCCACTCCATTTTCAACACTCCGCCTCTCCTTCACTACTCCGTATTCCATCCCACTCCCATCCACTTCCATTTGTCCAATCCAATTTTCGTATTCTGAACCATCTGCAAAGCTGATGTCCAGGTCCAACTGCAAGACGAAGATGCTGGCCAGAAGATCAATGGAAGGCTAAATCATCCTTCTCGGGATTTCACTGTAGAGCTTGGCACAGGGGGTCTAGTTTTATTTTAATCTTTTGTACTTGACTTTATATGAAATAAAAGACTGAATTTCTTTTCAAATTTTTATGAGTCTTTGTTTAATTCTTATTAGGCATAGTTTATTTTCTTGTAACAAGCTGTATTCAATAGGTACAATTTGTACTCTTGAAATAAATTATCTCTAAAAAGAATTTTTATAACTTGTATGCATTCAGTTTCTGACTAATCATATTTCAAGAGAATGGGCTGTGAAATGACAGGTACGGGTCATGATCGCCAAGAATAGATTATATCTAGATCGAAATATACAAATCATTTACATAGAAGTAAAGTACCAGCAACCTAGCAAGTAACCAATTGGAATTCTAAGATTTAATATATTGCATTTATACTCTTTCATTATCTATCTTAGTCAGTTAGTTGTAGTCCCGTGATAGGATTTATACTCTTCTGTTATTAGTAAATATTAGCATTCGTGTTGGAAAGTTCTTTTTGAAATAATCCTAAAGTCCCTGTGGATTCGACCCTTACTCCTACTATTCTACATAGAATAATGGATTTAAGGTAATTTAAATTGATGCGTAGCGACGCGCATCATCCTTGTGATTCATGGAACTATCCTTCTTCCTAGACTTTCCTTTCCTCCAGTATGCTAGATGCTTAAAGCTAATTACTTTTTTCATTTGATCTGCTGCACACAATTGTTATTCCAAAACCTAATTTTCTTACATATCTATTGTAGAAATTGTGCACATCAGTTGTTGAATCAAACTCCATTCTAATAAGAGGTTCATCATTATGATAATCTGCATGCAGTGTAGTGGAATAAGGTGGATCATCATGACAAACACCACCAGTAAGGTTGTCAAATTGATCATTCGTAGCATTCTTTTTTGAATATGTAAAGATGAATTGTTATCAATAAAAAACATAATGAAACTCATGAATTAGATAGATGGTTTGGATAGTATTCTAGGGACATAATGTCATAATCTGCAACGGAGTGTCATGATCGTGCTATAAAATGTCATGAGTAGGTAAAAAAGGTTGGTTTAGAGGGAATTTTAGTGACAGGATGTCAATAAAATAGCTCGGAATGTCATAATTAAGCCACAAAATGTCATACGTATATGAAAGCATTTGCTTCATGGAGTAGTTTAGGTGGGAGATATGATAAGGTGAGCACGTGCTATCATAAAAGGACCGCAGGATGTAATTTGAAAAATGTTTGATTCGGAAAGCATTTTTGTAAGGGGATATCATAAGTTGGCCATGTCGTGTCATAATCTGCTCGTAATATATCATTATAATGTGGAAAGAGGTTGGCACGGTAGTAATTTGGAGAGGGGATGTCATGAAGATGGGCATGGCATCATAATCGGGGTGAATGATGTCATAATGCATACATGAAAAAGGTAGGTTCCTGAGTAGCTGGGGCAAGGTAAGTCATAAGCTAGATACAGGTGTCATAAGTTAGCAACATGATATCATAATGTTAAGAAAAAGGTTCTCTCTTGAAGTAGTTGGGATGGGAGATGTCAAACTGTTGGACACAAGATGTCATATATAGGTGAAAAGGGTTGGTTCGGGGAGTATTTTGGGAAGGAGATGTCTTAAGATGAACATATGGATGTCATAATAGGGCCGCAATATGTAATAAAGCTATAAAAAAGATTGGTTCATCGAGTATTTCTGGTGACGAGATGTCAGAATGTAAATTTAAAAAGGTTTGTTTCAAAGAGCATTTTTGTGAGGGGATATTATAAGTCGACCATGGCATGTGATAATAGGACCGTATTATGTCATTGATAAGCAGGTGTTGGCTTGGTAGTATTTTGGGGAGGGGATATCTTAAAGATAGATACGGACCATCATAATCAGGCCGTAGGATGTCATAATAAGTACATGAAAAATGTCGCTTCCTGGAGTAGTTAGGGCAAGGAAAGTCATAAGCAGGATTCGAGATGTCATAAGTTGGCCACCAGGGGTAATAAATTGGTGAAAAAGGTTAGCTCAAGGAATATTTTGGGGAGGGGATGTTATAAATAGCCACAAGGTATCATAATCGGACCGTAGTATCTGATAAAATTATGAAAAAGATTAATTTCTGTAGTAGTTGGGACGAGAAAAGTCATGAGCTGGACATGGGATGTCATAAGTTCAGCCGCAAGATGTCATAACATAACTATAAAAAGGTTGACTTCAGGAGGACTTGGGGCAGGAGACATCATAAGATGTCATAATGTGGATGACTGGGGGTGTCATAATTGGGCCCTAATAAGGATGTAAAAAGGGTTGGACAATGGAGTAGTTACAGTGGAAGATGACATAAAGTGAGAATATAGTTGTCATAATCGAAGCCACAGGGTGTCATAATATTGTCAAAAATGTTGGTTCCTAGAATAGTTTTGGCAGGGAATGTCATAAGCTGCACAAAGAGTGTCATAATTGAGCGGCACGCACGATGTCATACAGTCATCAGAAGGCATAGTTCGGGGAGTATTTTGGTGTGGGGATGATATAGGATATCATAAGCTAGCCACCGAGAGTAATGAGCAGGTGAAAATAGTTACCTTAGAAAATATTTCGGGAAGGGGATGTCATAGGTCCACACGGGGTGTCATAATCGGACCGTAGTGTATGATAAAATTCTAAAAAATGGCTCGATTCCTGAAGTAATTGGGGCAAGGGAAGTCATGAGCTGAACATGGGGTTTTATAAGTTCACTCGCGGGATGTCATAACATTATTGTAAAAAGGTTGGCTCTTGGAATAGTTGGCTTAGGGAATGTCATGATGCTAGACACGAGGTGTTATAAATTCATCTCGGGATATCATATATAGGTGAACATGGTTGGTATGGAAAGTAATTTGGAGATCGGATGTCATAATGTGAATAACTAGATATCATAATCAGGCCATAGGATATCATATTATTATGACAAATGTTGGTTCCTAGAGCACTTGGGGTGGAAGATGTCATAAACTGGACACGGGGTGTCATAATCGGGCATCATGACATCCTAAGTATATAAAAATAGTTGGTTTGTGTAGTTTTTTGGGGACGGGATGACATAGCTGAAAAGGCATGGTTCGAGAAGTTTTCTGGGGATGGAATGTTATAAGTTCATTTTAAGCCGGTGAAAAGGGTCTGTTCGGGCAGGGGATGTCATGGGTTGACTAGCAAATATTATAATTAAGGCACAGGAAGTGATATTAAGCTATTAAAGAGGCTCGTTTTGGGCAAGGGATGTCATAAGTTTTAAGAAGGTATCATAAACGAGTAATGGGATGTCATATGCCATTACAATGGCAGGGTTTGGGTAGGAAATGTCATAAGCTCCAACTAGGTGTCATAGAGTCTGGAAAAAAGACTGCTTCAAGGAGAGCATTTATGCTATGGCAGACCTACCAGATGCATTAGCTTGGTTTAACAATAGAAGATGATGCTGTAATAAAAAAACCACATAACAAAAAAAATTAATCATTTACTTTCTGATGGCTTTGACATGTTGTGTCGTAGTAATTTAAAAAAGAAGCTATTGCTAACAACCTCGAATATGGAGTAATGGCAGGGAATAGAGCTATCGAATGGCTAGCACTCAGACAGACGAGGAAATGGAGGATGAAGAGAGAGAAAGGAGGAACGGCAGGAGGAAGAAGAGGATGAACAGGAAGCTTTAAAAATGATTTAGGACCAAGCAGAGAATGGAAAGAAAAGATCATTTTAGAAGGAAATGGCATTTTCATTAAAAAAATTTTAAAATTTCAAGCTCGCAATGCATTTAATATTGGTCAATTCTAGCATCCTGCATGCATCTCCATTTACTGCTACGATTTGATGCCGGAAGGATGGAATTCTAGTCATGCCACGCAAGTATAACGTGGCCCAATAATGATGTGCATTGCATTCCGCATCAGATTTTTTACACTGCAACCGATGTACAAAGAATTATTTTTTTGAAAAAATAACTTCCCAGGAAATTAGGCCCATCCCACTTGCCAAAGCTACATCAAGGCCACGACACATCATGGAGAGACGTGCATGCTAGGGAAGAGAGATCAAGGTACCACAAATATTAGAGTAATTCTTTGTCTGCAAGCGGTATAGAAAAAATATATCGCCAAATTTCATTGAATCATGTAAAGGCTATATAAGCTCGACTTTTCAATGTGCATTAAATACCTGCAGCTTTATCTTTTCATTAAAAATTTTGAATAATGAAAATGTCCCTCTCTTGTAACAAAATTATGATACCTGTTGGCTTGGATTATGATATTCCTTGACTTGAATCATGATACTCATATATTATAAAATCAAGGGATAGTTTTATCATTATAAAAATTTAAAAAAACTCAATAATGAAAATATCTTGACCTTATGACATCTTATGAACATGATTATGATATCCTATTCATAAAGAAATGTCATGAAGGAAGGACATTTCTATCATTCAATTTTTTTTAAAAAAAAATAAATAGCATACATTAAATGCATTTTTGAATGATAAAAATGTCATTACTTTATGATATTTGTTTGTGAATACATAATCCTATTTATAAGATGTCATACAATCAAGGATATTTTTATTATTGAAAATTTTTTAAACTTTTTTAATGATAAAAGTATCCTCGATTTTATGATATCCTGTGAACAGGATTATGATATCATCTTTACAAACAAATATCATAAGAGAAAGGAATTTTCGTTATTTAAATTTTCAATAAAAAATAAACTGCAAACACTAAATACATGTTTAAATAACAAAAATGCCATTCCTATATGATATTTGTAAATAAAGTGTCATAATGCTGTCTGTCATAAAAATAAAAATATTTTTATCATTGAAAATTTTCTAAATATTTTTTAATAATAAAAATATATTTTTTTCCATCTTATAATACATAGATATCATAATTCAAGTCAAGAAATATTATAATCTAAACTAACACGCGTCCTAATTTTATTATAAAGAAAGAGTATTTTTATCATTTATTTTTTTAAAAAAAATAAAACTTTGAAATTAAATGGATATTAAAAATCAAAACATACATGATCCAATCAAGTTGTATAATATTTTTTTTTTTTCATCCAAAGGTGGTGTACAAAGACTTGGCTTGAGGCCTGGGAGGCTAAGAGAACAAGAATAGGGACGAGAGGTGATAACTGGCCGGTCAATAAAGGAATCCTAGGTCGTTGCGGCTCAAGCCGAGCAAGCATGGGGAGGGAGGGACGGAGGGAAGGGACAGAGAGAGACAGAGGCCATACCCTGTGATCTGATGCCAATGTGCCACTAACCATACCTAGTCATACCATGGGAGTTGAAGCCTTGAAGGTGCGAGGAAAGATTGGGGAGAGCAATTGAGCATGGAGTGATGCAATTTCCAAACCTAATTAATCCCAATCAAGGCCTGTTTGGATTTTACTGTATGATTGAACCAAAAAAAAACCAGCAAAATTCATGAATTGAATTGTCCATTCACTCTATCAACGAAATACCTTCCAACCCTAATCATGTAGGAAAAAAAGAAAAACTCCATAAATATTTTTTCCTTCCTATAGCTATAAGGCTGAGATTTATACAGCAATAAAGGTAGGCTCTTAGAAGATACGAGCTAGATAGACCAATAAATCCAATTCATGTAGAATTTTCAACATCCCACAAGAATATTAAAACAGAACCTCTGCGGACAGATTTACCTTTCTAAATTTAGTTAGCTCCCCCAAATCTAAAAAGGTTCAAATAAGCCCCATCTTAACCACGAATTTAGATGGTTTTCAAAAAATTGACCGACTTTTCTGAGCAGCCAGGTTTAAAGTTATATCCAGACTGACCGGTTGATAATTCAACGGGTTTAATCAGAAGCTCTAGTCAGTTTCTAAAATCACGGATACCATGTAAAAAGGTGCTGACAGCAAAAATATATATTATGCATCTTTATTTGTTTCTTTTACTCCTGTACATGGACGAGAACGTTTCTCGACATTACAAAGGGGGAAAGCATCCCAGGAGTTTTGTACTCGCATGGAATAATATTTCCCAATAAAACAAGAATCACAAAGAAGAATTACACAACAATGAACTGACAACAATGAGCAGAACTTCAAACCTAGTGGCATGGAAAAAGAGCCCTCATCAACACGCATGTTACATTTAAAAAAAAAAAAAAAAAAATCCTGAATCACATATTTTTTTTTAAGACGATACCTGTTGTTGAATCTTAAGGATAGGGAATGCAATAACATCCCGTATACTGGCAGAGTTTGTCAGAAGCATCACTAACCTATCAATTCCAAGTCCCTGACAGGTGACAGTGAAAATAATCAATTACTAATTCATATATGAAATACCAGGATGGATAATTATATATTAGGTGCAGCAGAAATTCTCAACTGTTATCTGATAAAATGCAAGCATATGAATTTTAATAATTGATGCCCTCAAAGGGAGAGCATTTAGCACACTGAAATACCATCACAGTGACCCACTTAGAAGTACTCAAGATTTGGAAATTTGCCACAGCTCATGCCATATCAAACCAAGACCTATACATGTGTCAATATTCTTCAAATAAGTTCTGAAACAGGTTCCTTTACTAGGTTTCAGTTTGTACACGCAGTGAATCCAACCTTTGAGATAAAGTCTTGAACCCAGATGCAGGAGGAAAATGTCATAAACAACTTGTCAGGCACAAAACATGTGAATTGAACTTCTACGAAGTTTGACAATTTAAAACTATTTTATGAATGGTACGCATCAATGCAAATAATATGAGTCCTTTTAAAACTAGTAAATGGTAGGTTAACAATAATAATTAATAGTAGGTTAACATAAGGTCCACAGATTCAATTGTGTAACGCACATGCATAAAAAATGACAATACAATGTTTCTGTTTAGGTTTTAATCTGAAAAAAAATATCCAGAACATGACCTTGGTGCTGATGCAAAATAAATCATTTGTATGATCATACCATTCCTGAAGCAGGGGGCATGCCATACTCTAGAGATGTCAAGAAGTCCTCATCTAAAGATACTTCATAGGAGCAATCATCAATATCTGTTTTCCCTTCAGCAGATTTTGAGCCCGTAACAAGTGCTGCTCGCTTTTTATTATGCTGTTTAATTTGCTCTTCAAAGCGATTCCTCTACCACAGAAAAGCAAAAAAACATAAACAACAACATTTAAGACTGAAAACAAAACAACCTAAATGGGGAGATATCTTGAAAATTCCAGACCAAAAAATGACACAGGCCACTCCAATAAGGCTATTAAAAGGAGAAGGAATAGGTGAAGGTTTAGATAAAGATTTAAAGAAATCTGTTAAGGCATTTGCAAGGTGGCTAACATGGAAAAACAGGTGTTATTGGATATCTAATGCTGAAAGAAGAATGTCTGAGAACATTCCAAACCCTACAGTATTGATTACTTCTCTTGGTTATAAAAATGCAGTCAACTCAATCAGCATGCCTCAACTAATCATAGGTGTGCAGGCATTAGATAAATCCCAATATCAAGTAAATAACATGATCAAATGAAAACATACAAGCTAGTTTTTGATAGCAGGTAATTTTAGTTATAAATGTTCACAGATAATATATGCCCGGTTGGTAGAGGCCTTGCCTCACTACCAACATGTCAGCGGTTTGAGACATGATCCCGCGGGTGACTCGATTAAATTCAGGATTTTCCTGGAGCCCTCGACAGTTAGCATGAGTGAGAGGCCAGGATCTCCGCTTTGTCCCCGATCTACTGGCCGGCGTCTTAGTGGTATCATGTTGACGTACTCATCATTAGGTGGGGAGAGGCTGCGCAAATCTGAGTGCCTCGTATCGAACATTACCTGGCAGGGTGGGAGCCTGCGGGGATAGCTACACCAGGATTTATCCCCTCCTATCCCTTTTTATTACCATATATATATATATATATATATATATGCAAAAATGCCCAAAAATGCCCAGTGGAGATTAAATTGCATTAAACTCTACTTAATGCAAGTATGATACGCAAACAGAAGTTGGCCGATACAACTTTGGCTAGCATACTTTAATTTCATTGGTTATCACAAAGAATGAAGGCATCTTTACTTTTACTGGAAAAAAAAATCAGAATACAGTTATAAGAAGGCTACCCATTCTGAGAATGTTCAGTTTAGGTTGTGCACATATGAGACAGCCATACCAGAACTGATTTTTGCACTGGCCGGATTTTTTCAACATGGATTAATATGAACCTGTTGGTCAGCTAATTCCAAATGTCAGATAAGTACCAGTAGTGAGCCTTCATAATAAACTTCGGTGCACCAGGAAAGGCAAACAATCAATCTCATTTTCTGGAAAATGCAAAACACATCCAGAAAAACTAACTTCAAAAGTAGACTGTCAATACATAATTACTCGATACATGTTCGGTTAATGTCAAACTATACATAATCGACAAACAAGGAAATTAGACTAAAGCCCCAGATCTGATGCCCAATTGACTCGTGCAAGATGTTTAACATGCATGACCTGATTTAGTCATGCTGTACCAATGGTCATTAATGGACTAGGCAAGAACTTAGGCAATAACCGATTTCAATAACAAGAAGTGGCCCAATGCATGAGGCTCCCTCCATTGCAAGATCTGGAGAGAGTCAGATGTATACAACCTTACCCCCGCATGCAGTAAGCTGTTTCTGTTTTTTGAACCTGTGACCTGCGGGCCAAAATGGAGCAACCTTATCATCATGCTAAGTCTCACCCTCAATGACTGATTTTGATGGACACTAAAATAAGTATAAAATGATAAGCATCATAAAGTCTCCTAATATCTAGTCCAAAATATCATAACTGGAGAAAAAAAAAAAACAGACATTGCCACCATGCATGCAGTACTTAGAAAGAAATTCATATAAAATATCTCAGACCACAATAAATAAATAATATCTAGAATACCTGATCCATCGGATCAGTAAGTTCAGAGAATGCATTGGCAATCTCACGGCCACAAATGAAGAGTTCAAACCTCTCAGTCAAACCAGCATATCTGAAATAATGGCAGAACAAAAGCCAGCGTGCAGTGTTATGAAAAAATATAAAGGCATGCACAGCAATAAAGTTGCAAATCATAAGATTAATAATCAAGTATGAAGATAACACCAGCAACATATGGAGAATCACTAAAAAGAATTTCAAAGAGGTTTCATGTTTAACTAATGATGCAATTTCAAAGACATTCTATGTTTAACTAACAATGCCTATTATATGTTATTGTCTACTTCAAAGAAATGAACATTGCAATTGTTATCTCATTCAAGTACAAGACAAATGAATCAAAAATTTGATGGTTTTGAAAATTCACAAAATATGAACTGATATGCAGCAGCAGAAAGATATAAGGGCTATTTGGAGTCCCATAAATGGAGCCGTACGTAGCTCAAGTTGCATATGCAGGCCAACCTGTTTGTTGGGATGCCTGCAACTCAAGTTACACAATAAGTTGAGTTGCTCGTTAGTCTACAACTCAGAACCATCACATGGTAGATCAGCTCACAATCAAAATGGCTACAAAATGAGTTGTGGTCATATGTATAGGTATTGTAATTTTATTTTTAAACAAGGATTTTCTCTCTCCCATTCCCCTCTCCTTCACTCCACTGCCTCCTCCATTGCTGCCCATGCCGTCCACCTCTACACCACCATGCATGACCTCTGGCCTCTGCCCTCCCCTCCGCCCTCTCTCATCTCACCCACTGCCTCCACATCACCCACGTCCATGCCTAGTCCCTCTCCACCAGTGGCTTCAAGGCTTCAACACCGACCTCTTTGCCCATAACACCCTTATCTCCATATATGTTGAATGCTCCAACTTGGCATCCGCTTGCATGGTATTAATGAATGCTATCAAAGACACCCCTCTTTCCCTCAAAATATCTTCCAAACACAAGGGAGATTCCTTGTAAGTCAACGCTGCAACTTAAGTTGCAAGATGACTAAGTTGCATTGCAACTTCAACAACACGGCTCCAAACAGCTGATAGAAATAAAGACTGTGAAATAAAACTAGAAACAATAAATATAAATCTATCTGTATTATCTAAAATACTAAACAGTGCTATGTAGAACAGTAATACAATGAATCATAAAATTATGATTTAGGAATTCTTAGAACAGTAATATAATCTGTCCTATGTAAAACAATAATATAAATATATACTATGAATCATAAAGTTGAGTTTTAGGATTTCTGACCGGAGGCGTGCAGAGGAACTGTCCTAAGGCGATTCTCGGCCCTCGTGCAGGATTCAATCCGAGAACTCTGTCCCAAGATACAACCGGGTATCCCTCCTGCAGGCACGACTGTGAAGGGACTGACAACGGCTTCGCCCAGCAGTGAAACAAAATCAAAAAAAAAGGAAAACCTAGAACGCAAGAGAGTTCTAGATCGGGAAAAGAGCAGATTGAGAGGAAGAGAAAGTCCGGTAGAGAGATACGTATCTGTGATCTGACTCCATCCTTTTATAGATGGAGAAACGCCGTGAGGAAGAGACACCGCTCGGTGAAGACGCGATGCGGTACAGCGGAGGACGCGACACTCGGAGAAGACCGCTGTTCTGAAGTCGCGACGTTTGGAGAAGATGCGATGCAGTCCGAACGGAAAAAAATAAAAGAAAACCGGGCAAAAAATAACACACCACGCCGCGCGTGCGAACCGGACCGGACCACGCGCGAACCGAACCGGGCCGGGCCGCGCGCGCGTGAGTGGCCCAAGACGGTTCAAGGCCAAGCGGAAGAGGATCATATTTAAGTGTCTTTGGGATGTTCTCCTTTTCCCATGTGGGACTAAAGAAATGGCTTGGAGGGAATTTTGGGTTTTCCCTCCAAACCTCTAACAATCCCCCTCAAAACTCAAAATTCACTTATTATAAATAATCAAGTATAACATAATAGAAAATATTTACTGCTGGGTACATATACTGTGTAATTGATGAAGTGCCTTTAAAGTTCACTTCACTTAGCATTGATAGTATTGATTTGAAGGGAGCGGAGTGAGCCAGGTCTTGAACTACGTTCCGTTAGATCAAATTTCTACTATAATACTCACAGTATAGAAGCTCATGTCGCGGGTTTGCACATTAATGGCCGTGTGCAAGCATCTTGATTTGTTTCATGAAATTTATAGAGATTGCCTATGTCTCTAGCCGCGGCCGTATACGGATATTCTCACATAGGTGAGTCCCTCCAAGGATGTGTGTAGTGTCACATCTCGAGGAATACCTCTCGGGACTTATTCAGAGATAACTCTTCCTAAACACTACATAGGAGCACTAATCATCATAGGAATGGGCTAGAGTCAGAGACTCCTGCTAAATAAACTACATGTGCTCCCTGATCAACCAATCAGTTTGTTTTTACCACATTGAACCTCCTTCAAGGGATCTCCTATCACAGAGGTTGGGTTCCCGCTGCTGGAAGATCCTTTATTGGCTAAGCCCCATCCCCCTCGATGACATCAGGACCTTAGTCCTGTTTAAGCCTTTTGTAAGACAGTCAGCAAGGTTATTATCTGTAGCTACATGACTTATGAAACAATTTGAAGTTTTGCTTTTCTTTTAACAGACTTTTGTCTTAATTTGATGTGTCTGCTTACTTTAGTATTTATTAACTTCTTTTTGCAAAATTCTATAGCAGCTCTAGAGTCACAATGTATTGAAATTGGAGGTATAGAATATATAGATATCTCAGTAAGAAGCTCTTTTAACCATTCTGCTTCAGTACAGGCAAAGTCAAGAGCAATAAGCTCGGCTTCCATGGTGCTCCTAGCTAAAATAGTTTGTTTAGTTGATTGCCACGATATGGCACTACCTCCTAACAGAAAAACATAACCAGATGTAGATTTGACATCTAAGGTGTCAGAAATCCAATTTGCATCACAATAACCTTCAAGAACATTTGGATAACCTGTAAAGCATAGAGAATACTCAGTAGTACCTTTAAGGTATCTGAACACTCTTTCTAATGCATTCCAATGAATTGAACTAGGGTTAGATGTATATCTACTAAGTCTAGAAATAGTGAAAGCAATATCAAGCCTAGTCCGTTGGATAAATACATTAGAGATCCAATAATTTGTGCATATTTTTCTTGATTTATAGGTATTCCAGTGTTCTTTGTAAGATGAGTAGATGGATCAAAAGGTGTAGAAACAGTTGAATAATTAGAATATCCAAATTTGTCTATAAGTTTGTTAGTATAATGAGATTGAGATAAACTAATCGATTCGACAGTTCGAATGATTTTCATTCCAAGGATTAAGTCAGCATTACCTAAATCTTTCATATTGAAATGATGAGACAGAAAATTCTTGATATCATTAACCAGATTCAAATCTGGTGCAAGAATTAAAATGTCATCAACATAGAGACATAGAAAGATGAATTGATCATTAACTTGTTTTTGATAAAGACAATTATCGATTCATTAATATGAAATCCGTAGGATAAAATCACTTGGTCAAATTTTTCATGCCATTGCTTAGGTGCTTGCTTCAATCCATAAAGAGATTTTACAAGCCTGCAGACTTTATTTTCTTGTCCTGGCACAGAAAATCCTTCAGGTTGATGCATGTAGATCTCTTCATCTAGATCACCATGCAAAAATGCAGTCTTAACATCCATTTGATGAACATAAAGTTTATAGATGGAAGCTAAAGCTAGAATGACTCTAATAGTGGAGATATGAGCAACAGGAGAATATGTGTCAAAGAAATCTATACCACCCTTTTGACCAAATCCCTGAACAACAAGTCTAGCTTTATATTTTTCTATTGTTCCATCAGTTCTCATTTTCTTCTTGAAAATCCATTTACATCCTAAAGGTTTGTTTCCAGGAGGTAAATTAGTAAGAATCCACGTATTATTTTCGATAATAGATTCAAATTCACTATTGATTGCCTCTTTCCAAAAAGGTGCATCAGGAGAAGACAAAGCTTCTAAATAAGTAAAAGGAGTATCTTCAATTAAATATGTGAAAAAACCTTCACCAAAATTCTTTTCTGTTCTAATTCTTTTACTCCGTCTAGGTTCAGGTTCAGATTCGGGTTCATGAGTTAAATCTGCAACTGAGTATGCAGAAGATGGAATATTATTCGTTGGATAAGACACTCTATTTTTCATAGGAAAAATATTTTCAAAGAAAGTTGCATCTCTGGATTCAATTATTATATTATTTGATATTGAAGATATTTCCGAGTTAATAACAAGGAATCTATAGGTATTACTATCCAACGAATAACCAATAAATATGGCATCTACGGTCTTAGGACCTATTTTTAATCTTTTGGATTCAGGAATACTAACTTTAGCTAAGCAACCCCAAACTCTAAAGTAACTAAGTCTAGGTTTGTGACCCTTCCAAATTTCATAAGGGGTTTTATCTTTATCTTTCGCAGGTATTCTATTGAGATGTAATTAGCAGAAAGAAGAGCTTCTCCCTATAAATTTTCTGGAACACCTGAACTAATGATCATTGCATTTATCATATCTAGTAATGTTCGGTTCTTTCTTTCTGCTACACCATTAGATTGAGGTGAATAGGGAGCAGTGACTTCATGAATTATTCCATTTTTTCACAAAAAAGGTTTATTTCATTTGAAGTGTACTCGCCTCCTCGATCTGATCTAAGGATTTTAATCCTTTTTTCTAACTGATTCTCGGCTTCTGCTTTATAAATTTTAAATTTATTAAGAACTTCATCCTTAGTTTTTAGAAGATAAGTGTAACAGTATTTAGAAAAGTCATCTATGAAAGTGACAAAATAACGACTACCTCCACGTGTTAGAGTTCTATTAGAATCACAAACATCACTATGTATTAGTTCTAAGATTTGGGAATATCTAAATTCTATAGGCTTGAATGGTTTTCTAGTTGTTTTGATTGTACACAGATTTCACATTTAGATTTATGATCTATATTTAATTTACGAATTAATAGAAGATCAGACATTTTCTTGATTGATCGACGATTGACATGACCCAATCTGCCATGCCAAATTTCACAAGCCTCAAAATTTAACACAGTAGATTTAGAAGAAGAACCAGAGATTTTATTGATATTAACAGGTGCTATTACACTTAATTTGAATAATCCTTCAGATACAAAGCCCTTGCCAATAAACATATCTCCTCTGGAGATTACAACTTTATTTGATTCTAATACAACTTTAAGTCCTGTCTGGACAAGCAAAGAACCACTAATTAGGTTTCTTCTAATTGCTGGAACATGCTGAACATCACGAAGAATCAAAGATTTTCCTGAGATAAATTTTAGATTGATGTGACCTGATCCTAGTACTTGAACAGCTGTTCCATCACCCATTGTTACACTTCTTTCACTTGATCCCTGATAGGATGAAAACCAAATTTTATCAGTGCAAACATGGATATTAGCACCAGTATCTAACCACCATTCGTAATCAAAATAGGTTAGATTTATTGAAGGGGTGAAGGAGACTGACCTAAAAGAAGATGATTCTCCTTCAATCATATTGACCTGAGATTTGAATTGATTCTGGTTCTTAATATCATTCTTCTTCTTATGGACAACCTTTTGCTTCTTCCGGTAGAAACATTGAGGAGCAATATGATTGTCCCTTCCACAGACAAAGCAGAATCTTCCATCACCTTGATCCTTGGATTTTATGTTATTCTGCCTATGGATATTGTTTTGATGGAAATGTTTTCCTTTTCCTTTAAAATTTTTCCCCTTAGGTTTATAATTAGGATTGTAATCTCTAGAGTTCTGACCTTTAGTATTTTGATTTTGACCTTCGGTAAGATTGACTTTGGCCTTGAGTTGATTTTCTTGAATCTCTCTAAGTCTATATTGATCTTCGATCCTGATGGATTGAAGAAGAGACCTAAAGGTCAGGGAGGTCTGAGTCCTTTTAAGATTTTTGGCAAATTGAGTCCACGATGGAGGAAGTTTATCTATTAAACTTGAAACTTGATAAATTTCATCAAGGATAGACCCTCCTCTAAGAATTTCTTGAACAAGATTTTGGAAATAATGGATCTGGTCATTGATTGGTTGGTTACCTACCATTCTAAAGTTATGAAAGTCAGAAACGGTAAATCTCATAGCCCCCTCATGATCTCTGATATAGGTATCTTCTAGAGCACACCAGAGTTCTTTAGAAGTTTGACATTTCCTATAGGTTGCATACAGGTTGTCTGAAAGACAACTCAATATTCTAAACCTACAGTGATAATCTACTTCTTCGGGAGACTTAGAAGTTGCATCAGAACCTTGGGAATTGGTTTCAAATGAAGAATTTTATCTAGGGCAGAAATTAGACCTAATAAAATTAACCAGGCCTCCATTTGTTCTTCCATCTAAGAAAACCCTTCCCATCAAATCTATCAGGTTTAAGGCTAGAAGAATCCACAGAACCCATACCAAGGTAATTTAAGAACTAAAGCTGCAGAATAAAAAAAAAAAAAATTCGTTTTAGAATTTTAATAACCAATATCAGAACATATGTATTTAATTAAACAATTTTTTTGTTTCTATTTTATTTCATCTAGAATCGCCTTAGATTGATAGAAATAAAGACTGTGAAATAAAACTAGAAACAATAAATATAAATCTATCTGTATTATCCTAAAACACTAAACAGTGCTATGTAGAACAGTAATACAATGAATCATAAAATTATGATTTAGGAATTCTTAGAACAGTAATATAATCTGTCCTATGTAAAACAATAATATAAATATATACTATGAATCATAAAGTTGAGTTTTAGGATTTCTGACCGGAGGCGTGCAGAGACACTGTCCTAAGACGATTCTCGGCCCTCGTGCAGGATTCAATCCGAGAACTCTGCCCCAAGATACAACCGGGTATCCCTCCTGCAGGCACGACTGTGAAGGGACTGACAACGGCTTCGCCCAGCAGTGAAACAAAATCAAAAAAAAGAAAACCTAGAACGCAAGAGAGTTCTAGATCGGGAAAAGAGCAGATTGAGAGGAAGAGAAAGTCCGGTAGAGAGATACGTATCTGTGATCTGACTCCATCCTTTTATAGATGGAGAAACGTCATGAGGAAGAGACACCGCTCGGTGAAGACACGACGCGGTACAGCGGAGGACGCGACGCTCGGAGAAGACCGCTGTTCTGAAGTCGCGACGTTTGGAGAAGACGCGATGTAGTCCGAACGGAAAAAAATAAAAGAAAACCGGGCAAAAAATAACACACCACGCCGCGCGTGCGAACCGGACCAGACCGCGCGCGAACCGAACCGGGCCGCCGGGCCGCGCGCGCGTGTGAGTGGCCCAAGACGGTACAAGGCCAAGCGGAAGAGGATCATACTTAAGTGTCTTTGGGATGTTCTCCTTTTCCCATGTGGGACTAAAGAAATGGCTTGGAGGGAATTTTGGGTTTTCCCTCCAAACCTCTAACAACAGCCCCATGCAACATTAGTGGGATTGATGTTCCACTTTTTTTTCTCATATCATTAACTAGCAGGTTGATAGTGTGACTGGAATTTTATGAATGAAACATAAAGACATGCTAATAGCAAACCAACCACAACAACAGAAGTGGAGTATTCAATGATACAAGAAGCCCTACTTCGCTTTTCACACTAGAGCACCACCATTTTTCTAAAAAGTTGCAAAACTGCCAATTTCTTTGTTATTTTCTGACTTCAGATCCTCACAAGTTCACTTGTGAACTTGAAGTCGGTGATGCAACAAGGCGCATGTATTGCATGGGCTGCTGTCCCATGTACAGTAAGGGGACCGATGCATCATACCCATCATGCAAAACATGGACAGCCATGATTGAGCTAGACTCTCAAGTTCACAAGTGAACTTGATAAGATCCAGATTCATTTTTCTTTATAGGTAAAAAATAATCTTTTGTTGGGTTAATAGCCTTAGATCACGCTCTCAAAAAGCAGAGTAACCAAACAATAACTGAAATTCTTTAACAAAAATTAATCATTTTTTTCATGTTTCCTAGTAATAATAAAAAAAGATGAATATAGCCTAGGAAAATATGAGTAACAATACAGGATCATGATGTTGACACCAAAATTATGGAAAAGACTTCTAGATAATGAATGGGAATTAAGTGTTATCTTTTTATTTTTAAGAAATCATTGTACATTGTTACTCCAGCCATGAAGGAAAGCATTGGCTATATCTTGAAGAAAAAGCAGTTATATAACTGAAATGAATCTTCACTTAATTCTTAAACAGAATAACAAGGATCAAAAGAATCCATTTCAATGACATTAAAGGTAATCTATGATACTGAAATAAAGCATAACTAAACTGTTATGGAGCAATTACCTTCGGTGTGGTTTGGCCAGCGGGGATATCTCAACTGGATAGTCCAGAACGAATGTTGGTTGTATAAGGGTTGGCTCAACAATGGTCTCAAAAACCTGAATTAATAGTATATTTTTCCATGTTCAGATTCCATACCAAAATGAACTAGTAAAGCATGAAGAAGTAATCAAGAATAAGCTACTAAACATCTAATCAAGTAATTTTCACATGTCAACATTCAGAAAATTAAGTGCCCTATTTTAGTTATATGTGACAAAATCAGCATCATGGTCTTCTGAAGATATATCAAGGTTATGTATCAGAGTTATGTATTTGAAACATGGTTTTCGGTCCGTAAGTTATGTATTTGAAACAAGGTTTTTGGTACCGTCCCGAACTGCCCAGTTTGGGACGTACCGGTCAAGAACCGGTACAGTTCAACCTAAAAAATAATTCGCAATCTGAACCATGAAAATTGACATGAATTGGACTGGTACGGGTCGGTTTAGTAAGGTACGAGTCGGTTCGGTCCAGCCCGTTCAGTCCAGTTCGGATTCGGGCTCAGTTCGGTACGGTTCAGGTCCAGTTCAGGTCCGGTTCAACGATCCTTGCTTGAGAGAGGGGAAAAAGATAATTTTTTCTCAATTCACCAAGACCGGTACCCATACCGGTATGGTATGGTATAGTACCGTACCGAACCATAATGGTCGCTAACCGGTACGGGTCCCAGTACCAGTTCAGCAATCATTGATTTGAAATACTACTATTTGGATTACAACAATGTAGAAGAATTACCATAACACGATGATGACCTCAAATATATGTGATACCCAAGTAGCCACTCCCCAAAAACCTCTACATATCATCTTCTTAGCAAAATGTAAACTATAGGTATTTAGATGGTTTCAAAAAGATGAAGAAGAAGAAGAAGAAGAAGATTGCATTCAGAATTATTATTAGAAAGTTACTAGGCAAATTGCTATTCGAAATGAGGACACCACTTTGCCTTTGGAAATTCTTAGTAGGGATAACATATTCCACTTCTTCTTTATGTAAGAAAATAGCACACAGATTACGATAACCTTCTTGACCCCACCCATGGTTTGATGGGAGACTAATTCCATCAGAGAGTTGGACCTGGAGGAGAACCAGTCAGGCATTTTTTCTGGTCTTGATACAGCTGTTGGCTGTTGCTGTACCAAAACTGTGGGAAGAAGCCAAGCATCTGGTCATAGTCATTGCTGGTCCTTGGGTAATGTTTGGTTACTTCAACATAGTTTTACTGAAATCCATGAACAGATCACAGTAGTGATGGAAGACTTGAAACCACTAATGGATCATGGGCTCGGAGCAATCATTCTGCTGGCAGTGGAAGTGTAGTAAGTTGAATGAAGCCATGACAAATCAAGAATGTAATAAAAGTGATGCATGAATCAAATTAGGATTCATGAAATGCTAGCAAAAGCGAAAATACAATTACACAATTGGTATTAGCAAAACATCCACACAAGCAGATTCTGGGCCTGGCAAAATATCCTCATAGGGCTGACAAGGGATTGGAGACTAGCATATCCATATGCATATTTATTTTATTTAACGAATACAAATAAGGATATGGATATTAATTAGATGTAAAAATTTATATCCATAATTATTTTAAATGTATACATATAAAATTGAAAACTGAAAAAATGGATATAAATATAGATATAAGTCGCATATTAAGCTTTATGACTACAAAACCACATATTTTACTTAATAGCATGTCAATGTAATCTTTTATTTTCTTAGAAATTCATGTATTATATAAAATTAAATAGAATTATAAATGAAATCGGATATTTGGATACAAATAGGATAGTTGTCTGTCCAACGGATATGGATATAGATACGGATATTAGTCAGATGCTCAAATTTCTATTCATATTCAGATACAAAAATGGATTTGGACAGATATTATCCAATTCCAATCCACTTTCACCTTACATCCACTACTACCGGCATAGTAAATTTTCTCTGAATATTGATGAATCCCCAATTTTTTGCAAACTCTCCATTGGAAGAAGAAACTCCAAGGTATTCCTAAACAATTCAAATTAGTAAGCAAATTACCCCCCTATCTGAACTAGTGACTTTGATTGTTAAAGCAAGCTAGCAGGCATGCATACATTATAGTAATATAGTACATTATAAATAATAATAACAACAACAAAACAGCACCAAGGATAAACACTTTCAAGTTTCAACATGTACAAAGATTTGATTTACCTCATTAAGAACATGTCCCACTGATGGGCATGTCCAAACTAAATTATTATCTTTGTCTTCTAATCTGATACCCAGTATCCCTTTTGCAACTTCTTTGGCATCTTCAACATTATTCCCAAACTCATTAAAGTCAACACCAGTGGCTTCTTTAACAAGATTATGCATGGTTTCCTTCCTCCATGGTCTTTGGAGAGAGATTTCAGTCCCCTGTGGAACATTACATGATCACTGGGGGATTACATGCAAAGTACTTCTCAATATCATGTGTAATAAAAAACAGAAATAGAGAATAAATTTATAACACTAAAGTATGAGTGGTAAACTAGTCTAAAACCAATTATGCTAGCATTAATGACACAAATACATTCATGATTTAAACTGGAAATGTAACAGCACAGGTTCCTCTTAGCACAGTATCTGATGCAACAGGCATGCTATATATGTTACAGAACCTAGACCAGAAGAATGGAAAGAGAAATGTTGCTTTTCTGATTATGTTTCTAGCCTAAACATAATTTTCCAAACCACAACATTATCATCAACCATGAAAAAAGTCCTCCCTTTAAGTTTGTCATAGCACAGATAAATTATTTTTGCAGGATCTTTATCATTCTTAACATAATCCTCAGCAGAAAAATTTAGAAATGATTGAAAATCTCAGTCATAACAAAAAGATTCAGATAATTTATGTAACATAGGGGCCATTGCTAAGTGTGATTGTAATGGCTTAGTGCAAAAAAACCAAAGGTTAGGTCTGTCCCCAGTTTGCCCCTCCTAGGACCCTGGATTGCCAGGACCATCACTGAGTAAATGGTCTTTTAATAGCAAGTGGGTGCTAGACAGCTGTGTACCTTTGATGGCATTGCTTGGCCTTCTTTCAGTTAAAACCACTTGGTTTCATTTCAAACAAACGGTCATAAACTGCAGTACATGGCTTTTGTCAAAAACATAAAAACATGACAAAGTAATATATGGCATATAAACACTGAAAAATATTCTTAATTACTACCTAAATTCTGGATCACCAGATATACAGCTGACAGATTTCTTAAATTCATATAAAGTCATAAACTATAAAGTATAGCACACAAATATTAATTTAGCAATGGTAGCTGGCACAACATTAATTAAAAAATCAGAGATAACCAAATGATCATCATCTATAAATAGAAAGTTGAAGATCAAACTTTTTAAATTTATAATTAAGTTTTTTTCACAGTTTGAATTATTTTGAGAAATATGACTAAAAGACAACAAATATAATAATATTGAGTAGCACATTGCTCATCTAGATGTGAAACCGACTCTCCTACATATACCCTCTAAATTTTAGCAGACAATTCTTGCTCTCAAATCTTTGGCATGTGAGAAGCAAATGGAACAAGCATATCTTTAAAAAAAAATTGTTCTACTAAGAGAAATCATTGCATGTGATCACGTATTACCAAATGCACGATCTAAAAACTGCATATACTAGCAATAAACTAGTTCTTGTTATTGAAAATTTATAATCACATACTTATGCTTACCATGCAGATATGGTAAGGTATAGTGGGTACAGTACGATACATACCCTGCATCAACACATGGTCCCAACACTTTTTCTCATTCACAGCCATGGTACCACCCAAAACCAGATGGTGCGGAGCAACTCCACTTGGTTCTAATCTGTACTGACTGGTTCGGCTCATATGCCGAACCAAACTTTGGCACCGCACCAGTATGGTAGCTCTAAGTAATTTTCACATGTCATGATGCATTCATTCATCAACTAACTAATGCTTTCATTTTTTTTCTGGACTTAATACCATACTAGATTTATCACCTTAATAATTGCAACCCACAAATTGAAGAATTGGTGCACAGTGGTACCAATGATCAAATTCACAAACCTACTATTGAATCTTGGAGATTTCTTAGAATAAAGGTATAGGCATGGCCATATTATGCTTCCACAGCAATATACCTGAAGTTGACTTTAAAAACATGAACTCCCACATTTATTACGTAGATTTGTACTTGACCCATAATTTCTGCACAAGTCACTTTAAGTTATAGGGAATTTGTTGGTTTAATCCTTAGGGAAACTGTTTGGATAATCCTATTGGATCTTTACAATTGGAAACATGATTTCTAGTATTATAGAATGTGGCCCAGCCTTGCCCATTCCAACCAGACCCCTCCTAGTCAATTCCTAAAAGATGAAAAGAAAAAGAAGAAACCTGGTGAGGTCTTTCTTTTTATTCCCAATAGGATTCAGGCTGGGCCCACTCTGAAGAAATTCCTTTTCTGTGAATAAATGCCTAGCCTGGACTGTGTTCATGTGAATCTTGTTGGATTGTAAAAGATTATCCACAAAGACCATAAATGGGACTGCTCATTCCATGAATCCAGCAGGAAATTCAGCCCAATCTTACTGGATTACCCAAACAAGCCCTTAATGGCAGAAAACTTCTTAGCAAGGATTTGACTACCAAACCGTATGTATGTACCAGGCAATACTGCACTAACCAATAGAGAATTGATACCTCGATGTCCCCCCTCCTACTGAGTGTTGCTACCAAGGGATGTACCATGGCACAGTCAATATGGCCTCTATCAGTTCGATGCTAGTATGGGTACCAAAACCAGTAGTTAAAACCTTGCTTTTTGGGGAGCCCTAACTTGCCTTGGAAATCCGTGTAAACTTGCCCTGCAGGCTGCAGCTGCTATTTAGGCACTTCCGTACAACAAATTGTATTTTACAAGAACCATTTACCAAGAGTAGCTTCCATATCAGGAGAGTGGGTTAATCTCTTGTACTCAAGAATAATAAAATCAATATTCTGATATTGGTACTTAAAATGTCTTATCAAGATATTATATTTTTACATGTCTGATGCTTGGTGAACCTATGCTCTCATCTCAGCAGAGACTTGCCTCAAACATGATTCCTCCATAAAAAAGCTAATAACATATCAAAAAATTCAGATAGTTATCATGTAATGCTTTGTCTTCATGTAATTAAAGAGGATATTGACAGAAAATAATGCAGTGGAAGTGATACAATGTTAAAGCAGAATGCATGAGATCAAGTGCATGCTGAAGCATGATGACCTAATATCAATAAATTTTCAGCGCCTATTTTTTGATTTAAAAGAAAAACAAGGTTGTTATAAGTAGACTCTGACTGGAATAAAGACAACAATTAAATTATACCTGATAATCAATGTTAAGCTTTCCATGAACAACCAGAGCACACCGAGTAACTATTTCCTCAGCCATGTTCATCATGCTCTGATAGTCTGAATATGCTTCATACATCTAAATGCCAAGATAAGACCGACATGAATCAGTGTTTGCTTGTGAAAACTAACTCTTAGAAAAGAATATGGTGATGAAATAGCAAGCTTGAGAAAGAAATCATCAAAGGTTGCTTATGATTTGCAATGCAATTTTACATGTACTAAACATCCAGGGGAATCACAATGAAAGAATTAGAATGAAATTAAATGTGACCTCAATTGTTGTAAACTCAGGATTATGACGAGTTGAAATGCCCTCATTTCGGAATATTCTCCCTATCTCAAATACCTTCTCAAGGCCACCTACCTGCCATTTATAGCAAAAGAGGAAATTCTTTAAATAAATCATTCACTAGTTATAATTTCAAAAAAACACCAGAAAATTAATATAGTCAAGACAAACAAAAACAACTGATGATCCGACAAACTCTTACAGAGACTAAAATGAAGGAATATGATCGCATTTTATATAGGACCTGTATATCACAATATCATACTTTAAATACATATGAGTGATTGCACCTCTATTTTGTTATGCATATAGTGACCAACATGCACATTTGAATTTAACATCTGTTAAACACATATGAGTATTTAACATCTGTTAAACACATATGAGTATTTAACATCTGTTAAACACATACGAGTATTTAACATCTGTTAAACACATACGAGTATTTAACATCTGTTAAACACATATGAGTATTTAACTTCTGTTAAATACCTGTATATCACAATATCATATTTTAAATACATATGAGTGATTGCACCTCTATTTTGTTATGCATATAGTGACCAACATGCACATTTGAATTTAACTTCTGTTAAATTCAAACAGCGAATCAGTTAAACTTTACATATAGAAGTAATAGAAGTGCCTATTTAAACTTTACCAAGCAATGGAAGTGCCTATTTATTCTGCTAACCAAGTAATAGAAGAAACTATTTAAACTTTACATATAAGCTCCCCATATTAATTCACAAGCATCAAACAGCGAATCAGTTAACTGCTAATGGAGTTTACATAATTAAGAATTTAATTACTGGTGTGTACAGTCAGTACCAGCTGCACAAGATACTGGTAATCCAGTACCAATACACCCACCATACCAATATCACATTAATGTGAGGTATTTCATCTATATTTTGCTATGCCAGCACCAAGAGGTATATCATGTGTCTTTCTATGGTACCGTAACCTAATGATACTAATACTTAACTGTCGTATAATCTTATGCACCTCATATAACCATGTGAGATGTCCATCAAATAGCTAAATCTTGTCATTCTGGGCACCATCAATTGCATAACCCAACAATTTTACAACGATCAAGGCATAAAATCCCGATACAGGTAGCCATTAGAGGGGCGGTCCAGTATGGAACCAAACATATTGTAATATATTGGCATACAGAACAGTAGTTGGTGCCAGCACAGCAGCTCACACCATTTTTCGTACTGCTATGAAAGCAAGTATGGTTCCAGTTTGGTACAACCAGAATGGACTGGTATGGGTCCAGTGATGTCAAATTACGAGGAGGTTTTCTAGTCGAATTACTAACCTCTCCCTCTTTCTAGTGAAAGAAGACATATTACGCTCTCATGCAAGGATTCAAGTGCTAGCAGGACATCCTGTGGGACACTAAGACAACATACCATCCCATGTGACTGTCTCACCATTATCCTGGCATCCTAATCGAAACATCCTGGGATATCCCTTGGCCTAAGTGTCAAGATAGGACAAGATGGCGATGCATCCCATTCCATGAAAAAATCAGAACGGTTCCATCCCATGAAATTTAAAACCTTGCTCTCATGACTGTAGATCCCATTGTCCAATTACACTGTAAACCAACAAAGCATTTCCCGTGTTAAGGACTTGAGTACTGTCTTTTTCTTTGGGGCAGATTTATGATCCCCCATGATCGGATCCCTTAATTTTGCACAGCTAGTTAAGTCTGATTTCAATTGGTTTAATTCCCTTTCCATTTGTTTCACAACCAGCATACATGTGGATTCCCAATTTCTTGTGCACACATGTGGTTTATTTGCTCTTTTTGTTGTCTCTGAATGACTATTGATCCAGTTGTTGCTCTCCTCGATAATTTTTTGTCTCTCAACTTCGAGCTTGGAATCATCTTTTAGCTGTTAAGCATATCAAGAGTTTTGAGAGTTTTCTACAATTCATAGTCCATCTAACTCTCTCGCAACTCAAAGGAGACACATTATCATGTTTTTTAAATCTCCAAGAAGCTTATCTTAAGCCTTGCAACATGCAAGTTTGAGATATTCTGGATAAACTGGTGGAAACTATCAAAAGTGAGTTTAGGGACTAGTTGGTTGATAAACACACCATGGCCATCGTTGCACAAAAACTATTTTCTTCAATCCAACTGCAATTAAACTGTTCTCAAGTGTCACACTCACACCAATATGAGACTACATGAAAAATAAGAAAAAATAAAAGTTCTGTACATTCGTGATAATTTATTGGCAAATATATTCACTCTGAATCATTATACCTCCGCGACACGAGTACCATCTACATCAGCATCACCAATAACTAGAATAAATTCTGATGGCTGAAGCAACTAATGCTGGATTCTGTGCCTATGCATTGCTAAATATATTCATTGCTGGACTAAAAATCAATAAAGATATAAAATATCAACGGAAGCACCATCAATACATTTATCACTTATCAAGTCCTGTTGTTCTTCAATGTTGTCTGATACATCTTGAAAGTATGACAACCTCATTTCCCACTTTCTACCAATTTTTAAGATTTTCACTTGACTGTTACTCCAACCAATTCAGTATCCACTCATTTACAAATTTTGTGAAATTAAAACAAAAAATATATACAGTTACAACATATTCAAATCCAATGAGTGATGAAATGCTGCACATTTCATGTATAGAACCATTGTTAAATCTTAAACCGGAAGACATGTACAGGCTCAATGAAAAATGAAAGAAGACAAAAAGACAGCAAGCTGCACAAGTATGTGTGGTAAAGTCTATGGCTGACATTCAGAAGACGTAAATACTCCCTACAAAATGAAAATGCTTCATTTTTAATTTATTCGTCTGGATATGGAAGGCATTCATAGAAAAAAAAAGAGCTGTGAAACAAACTTATGGGCTCCTGTTGATAGTGAATGCATCATTTGATAGGAATAAAGGGAAATGATTATTTCATGGAGCCATCCTAAGTGATAAGTTCACAGCTTATCTTAAAACTCTGTTTTCCTAAATGTCAGTTAGACAATAGTCACAACACATTTTAAATGAGCAGTCTTATTTCTAAAAGCAAATATTGATTAGTCAGTCATCTAAACACATCCTGAAGCACCACTTATAGAAAAGATGATTCAGAAGGTGTTAAAAGATGCAGGGCTTTAACATTATAAAAGCAACAGTTAAAATTTAAATGATACTCCAACCTCACCAGCATTCTCTTCAAGTGAAGCTCTGTTGCAATTCTTAAATAAAGATCTCTTCCAAGTGAATTATGGTAAGTAACAAATGGCCTAGCATCTGCACCCCCAGCTGCTCCCTGATTCACCAATTAAAACTCTAAAATGATGTCACCAACTATCAATAACAGAATAAACAGTTGGGAAGAAAGCTTCATTCACGCACATGACTAGAAGGTAATAGATGCAACATCCACATAAGGTTGATGTCTAAAAAGTTTAGGACACCAGTAGCATGCATATGGCTGTTGACAGAATAGAAGTCTAGGATAACAAAAGGATGATGGTGAAGGACACCATACTATCATTGTTTAGTATGGTTATAAAAAGTTTTCACTGCACTCATATGATGCTGAAGGGCATCAAAGAATTAAAAATAATAACGTGGAGAGCAAGCTTGACTGCAGTTCGTTAATTTTTGCAACAAAAACAACTAAAGAACACAGAAGCATTACATATAGAATGGCTTGATAGAAGGAAATAAAGTGTGCAATCATATAAGATAGGATCCATTTTCCGATGTCCCACCGACTTTTTCTGCTAGGGTGTGGGACTAGCGTATCTAAGTCATAAGTCAAGAACTGATCATCAATATAAAAAATTAAGATGTGGACTGTATCAATCAATAAGGATAGATGTGAATATTAGAACAAAATAGGCGCATACACTCTAAAGGAAAGCACATGAAGAAATATAAAGGGCTATAAGTAAATATGAGGCTCTAACAACAGGGATGGAAAATGTATGTCCATGTCAATGTAAACCCAATAACAATTTTGGGAAATTTATGTGATTGTCCTTGCATGGATGCAATAATTTTGTCCAAGAAAACAACATTTTAGAATGGCAATCACATTTATTTTTTGCCTCTCTAGGTTGTTAATACTCATCAAGTTCTGTACAGCTAGAAAAAGTACAACCTGGAGTGTAATGTGGTGATGATCCGAGAAGCTCACTGCATACATGCAATATGCCTATTTGCCTAGATCGGGTCCCCATTCTAAACACCTTAGAGCCACCTGACCAATAAAAAGTCAGGCCAGCACTCAAGATCAGTTGTGAGCCCTTAATACCAAACCTATACAAATGCCCAACAAGATAAATCTGTGATTATGTTGCCAATCTTATGGCGAGTACGTACTGTTATGAATTTCAAATTTTAACTTTCGAATTTTGATTATGTTAACCAACTTGCACATTGATTTGGTTATTTTAATGTCTCATATCTTACATCAACAAGGTCCTATGAAGTGCATATTCTGGTTTCTTTTTATAACTTCTTTTCAGTCATCATCAGAAAGTATGTAGGAAAAGTCCAGGTAGAAACATGCAGGACAGAAGCATCAACAGAAGAAACTAGCAAAGGAATTATCCACAGTTAAGTACTCTTCAGATACCTCTCTCAAGCAATTTCCTTTTTCTTTCCTTTTAGACTTGAATTATACAGGAAGGGAAACTAAACTAGATATTTCCTCTATCTGCCCCTTACCCTCCAATTATGCAAGTCTTTTCCTTCATTTCTCTACTTTTTCTTTAATTTTTCAATAAGGATGCAGGGAAAGCTGAACCATGCCGAACCAGCTAGTTTGGGGTATGCCAAAGACCAATCGGCTACTAGTACAATTCGAACCATACATTCAGTTCAACATAACCCTCAAAAATAAATAAATAAATAAATAATCTCACTGTTTCACCTCCATTTGTGCTTGAGACCTTCGCCTCCCCCCTTGCATGGACCTCGATGGCGAGAGGCATCAAAGGTCCGCATCCTACACCCTTCTCCCTCTCTCTCTCTCACATGAGGTCAGGGTTAGGGCTTTGAGCCCCCCCAACCTCGATGATGAGGGCTTCAAGCCCTCTCTCTCTTTCTTCCTCTCCCCCTCCCTTTCCCTCCCTTCCCATCCCTCGCTTTCTCTCTCTCCTTCTCCCTCTCCCCCTCTCTCCCAATCTCCATTTCCGAATAGGGGAAAGTGGTTTCAATTTTTTTTTTTGGAATTTTGAATTGAAGTCAACACATACTTTGCCAATTTCAGTCAAAAATCTGTAAAAATAAAATAAAATAAAGAGACCGAAATGCACTTGACACAGTATGGTATGAACCTGTAGCATACTATGCATGTTGCCGACCAGCAAGGGTCCTAGTACCAATTCCAGGAAGCTTTGGATGTGGTTTCTTCCCTTTCTTTGCCCAGTTCTTCAAGGGAAATAATGGAGGTAGTCACTCTGCACCTTGATTACTGGAATGTTTTTGTTGGATTGGCCACAAAAAAAAGGAGGAGAGGGGTTTCTCTGTCCATTTTTTTAAAAGGGAATAAAGGAGATACTTACTCTGCACCTTGATTGCTTGTTGGGATGTTTTTATGGGTAATCTAAAAAGGGGATGTTTTTGTGGGTTAGCCAACACAAAAAAAAAAAAGAAAGAGAAGGAGAATCATGTCAAGAACCTCCATTAATCTTTCTCCTCTTTTGTTAATTCTCTCCCACCTTTTTTTGTTTCTTCTTCTGGCCTTCTTTCTTTTTTGCATTCACTGACTGTTCCTTGTAAATTACATCGGACCTGATAAGAGCTAATGTCGTCTCATTTAAAAACATTGGTCCTATCAGTGGATTAAATCAAAATAACAGTTAAATACGCTTTTATCTCTGCTTAGACTTGGAAGAATTGGTGGAAAAGGTAGCAGACTAATCATACATGTACCCACAAAATAAGAGATATGGCATGTCCAAGAAACACCAAACATACTGAACCAAGCAATAAAACTAACTGCAATAGGCAAACCTGTAAAACCGGAGTGTCAACTTCAATAAAGCCCAAAGATTCCATTGTCTTGCGGATCTCGGAGACAATCTACATTAACTTAAAAAATGTATAAACACCAATATGCAACAATAGAAATAGACTAAACAAGGTAAAGAAAGGAAACTGTTTGGCTTTAATGTGGCATAAACATATAAGAACAAGAGTTTGAGAACTTGTAATCTTTCCTGCAAAAATACATATGAAAAATTAAGCAGTTCCAGGTAATGGTAGCTGGATAAGGGAATAAAGTATCAGAAAGCAGACTGCAGAGGGGTATAGGATCTTAAAGGAGATTGGACTTTGGAGCATATCAAGTGGTGCAAAAAGCATAAGCGCTGCTCCAAAAGTGCTTACTGGAATCATCCAAAAGCAACAATATAGTCAAAACTCAAAACAAAGATGGAAAAACCATAAAAGCATGATGTGGACAACTACAATATCCAGAGAAATAAAATTACAATATGAAATCTCAAAGACTTGTAGGACCAAACATACTTGAGGCATTAATGGGGAACTTCAATTTTAACCACTTCAAAGAAAACAAGTAACTAAATATTAACATAAATAATTAGCATAACTTGAATCATGTGCGGTCATATAGTATGCAAAGAATTACAAAGATGGAGAGAATATGGGGCAAATTAGTTTTGTGGATGGGTAATTTAATTTCTTGTCCTCTCCATTGAGTATTGTAGCTCTTCTATCTTCACTATCTGTACTTCTCTCCAGCCTCTATTCTTCTCTCTCATTCTCTCTTTTCTCCATGTTTCATCCTCCAATCATTCTGTTTTTTGAATTTTTTTTCCATTTTGAAATGTAAAAAAATTAAATGAAAGTTGCTTAAGCTATTTATTTCTGTAGTCTGATGTGACATGAGTCTGCATCATTTTTTCCTTCTCTTACTAATTAATTGAATTAACCAAATCCTTTGTGGTACAAGAAGATAAAAGGATAATGTATTATGTCCCATGATATGCTAGTACTTAACGATAACATTCTATGCCCCATATTTTGATTCCTTGAAAGGACAACAACAAGGAAATAAATAGCACCTTCAAAAGCATAAAGCAATGTTAGAGTTCAATTGTTCAATCACGTTTACCAATACAAAATTAAAAACATCAAAGACTTTTAGAAAACAAAATAATATAGGTTTTATCACCTTTGCTCTTATTCGAAATACATCAGCAACCTCAGGATTTGCAATCATGTCAACATACCTGAGCATAAAGATAAAACTAAAATCAGAAAGCATTTTATAGGAAACCAACTGCAAAACCAAGTACAGGTAGCTAAGACATGTTTTAAATTTATCATAGACATGACTTCTGGTTCAGCAAGCATCTTCTCTACCTGGTACCAATCAAAAATAAAAGAAGAGGGGGGCGGGGGGAAACCAAAATTATTGCAAATGTACCAATGGGCCATGCAGCAGGCAATCATATGTGAGCATCCAAGCATAGCCCCCCTGCTACTAAAGATCTTACATTGACTGAAATGTCTAACACATAGCATATTATGTACATTTTAGGGTAAGCCAATATTTTAAAATTTCGGTTTTATTTACCCCTAATTCGAGTCTCCTTGACGATTTTCCACTTAAGAATACATGTATAACCGTTCTTAGATCCAACGCAATGTAATGTTTGCATCAGTTGACAGGTGCAACACTCCCCATAATTGACTGAGACTTGTAAACCCATTCTATAATTTCCATCTCTAAGATCTTGGATGAACATTAAAATAGCAACTGGTTGGTATTTGAATATGGAACAAAATGTGCATCTTAAGTAATAAGTCAAAATAATTATTAAAATAATGATATAAAGATGAAAAAGAAGGGGAACATAGAAAACTTCAGATTGGTGTTGACATAGGAGGAAGAAGATGGGTAAGAGGCACAGATGTGATGCACTTTCCCTCACAGAAAGGAAACTGTTCAAACCATAAGAATTGATTGTATGGTGTGAAAGTTGAGTGCAGTGGAGAGGTTAGTCAAGCAGTCTACCTGTACCTTCTTATATACACCTGAGATCATGCCTATGACAGGCGAAGACGGATTCAACAGCTTCTTGATAACAAGCGATTCTAATTCAACTGGAAAAAATAACCTATATCTAATGTCTTAACCAATTATCTCCTGTTATTAGCTCAAGCTCTATTCTGCACCTTATATAGATTTGGTACCCCCACATATGAGAGAACAGTATTCTACTTTAAGTAATCTGGAATAAATCATAATCCAACTTAACACAGACCCAAATAGATACTACTGCAAAAACCTTTAAAAACAAGAGGACGAGGAGGAAGAGAAATGGGATCTTAGATCCAATATGCTAATAGATGATGAAGGACAAAGAATCATAAATCTCTAAAGCTAGTTTCAAGCAAGTAATCATCCATCAAGGTCTCAAGATGTTTAATTCATGTCACAAAGCAACAACTAGATTTTCTCAACCGTCTGGATGTCTCTGTCTCATAAGCAGCAAGCACCAAGCCCTCTGTCTTGTCCTATGCAGTGGCATGGTGATGTTTATGAGCCTGCTTTTCTTATACATGCAGAAAATAACTGCCAATTAAGTAAGTGTTTTTTCTTAGACAGAGCAACACGTTCATCTCCTACACACCATTTTCAAATCTCATAGCCTCACATTCTTTCCGGTAACAAAATCACAGCAAAACAAAAGCATGCGAGCAGTGATAGGAAAAACATCATGTAGATCTTGCTCATAACTGAACAAAAATCAAAAAAAAAATATAGCAACCATTGCTTAGCAATGAGCTTCCCATCTCACACTTAAGCTGTATTAATATGCGCTTTATTGGAGGCTCGCCAATCAATATCACCATGAGACCTCTAAAGATGAGTTCCAACGTACCATAAGGTTACAATGTTTCCCGCATCCAGCTTATTCTTGAAAATGCCTTTGCCTCATAACATAATGGCTGAGGCATTGTCGAAATACATTGAACCAGAACAACTTACAAACTCAAGTGTCTCCTGTTTCATCCTCAATATCTTTAGTATGGTTAGCTGGTCTTCTAAAACATTTTGAAAAATTATATGTAAATATGCCACACAACAGACGTGTTACTTTTTTGGTAAACCAGGAATTGGTTGATCTAGAGTATATACATAACATGGTATCAGATCAAACAAAACTCCCTAAAGTTGTGCTGCAAAATAACAAAGGTGTGTCACATCTTCATAACCAGAATTAAGGAACTACTAACTACAGTCTCTACTTATATCAGTCACCTCCCGAAGAAAATAACAGCATTCATATACCATGAAAAGCTATTCATACTCATGCTTCCACACATCTTTCACTTCTCTAACTACATGTTGCAACTAATTTGTAGAATGTATATGTCCGTTTGTATGTATGTATGTATATAAATATGTGTGTCTACAAATATACATGTACGCACACATGAATGCATATAAGTATGCATGTATACGTATGCATCCATGTATGTATATATAGTGGTGAAGGATATCCCCTGGTACAACTCTTTATTATCTTTAATGTTTTAAATCCGGAACCCAGCCCCTGTATCAGTCCGAGGCCTGGTTGAGATGCTACCGAGATTCAGAAGGTACCATCCCGGCACTTGGGATACATGGGAGTCTCGGTTAGGATGCCATTCTTTTGTTTTTTAATTGTTGTTTATTGTTTTTATGATTGTTTACAGGGGCTTTAGATTTGTTTTGTCATAATTTAGGTTTATGGTGCCAGCAGTACCCTACACCATTTAGGTAATGTAAGGTGTCCAGGACCTAAGCCCTATCCCTTTCTTCCTGTGTTGTTTGTCATAATTTAGCTTATGGTGCCAGTACCAGACACATTTGGCATTGGGGTTATGTGTCCGTGACCTAACCATTTCCCTTTCTACCTCTATTTCCACTGTTAATACTCTGATTAAACTAGAGGTAGTTGGTCCATTTGGATCTTTATGTTGCATGATCCACAATTGATCAAGGGAATGTGATGCAGGACGCAAACCAAAAGAAGAATAAAATAAAAATAAAGAAGAAAGAAAAATCCAATATCTTTGATATTCAACTCCAATATTCCGTCTGCTTTTTCATTAAAAGTGGAGCCCTTAAATAGAGCAACAAATCGTACCCAAATAAAAATCAAATTACTAAGTCCTAATAGACTTAAAAATTCTAATAAGGTAACAATGAAAATAAGAAAACTCTAAAATAAAGGAAATCATAAATAAAGGGGAATTCTAAATAAACCCTCTTTCTAAAATAAAATTAAGATTAGGATTTCTCAAGGTACACAAAAAAAGTATGAATTTTTTTTATTCCCATCATTCCTCCTAGCTAGAAGGAACCTGACTCTAGCGAGAAATTGAAATATTTTCTAGCAGATATGGATCATTACGGTGCAATTCTTCTTCATAAATCCAAGTAGCATTGAATCTGGATGGCCATGCCACTAATATCAAAAATTTTGAAATCTTCCATCAGTAATAGAAACAATTTATCAATGATAATGCACCCAATATAGCCTAACGAAAATATCGAAAGTGAAGGAAAGAACTGGAACTTGCAATGGAGGAGACTGAGTATACACCTGAGATCACTGCATGCATAGGAAGCTCGAATGTGCCCAATGAGATAACAAATCTCTAACATTGAAAACTGAACTAAATTTTAAATTAGAAGGTAATTATATATAGTAAGCATTAGGTCCAAGTTTATGAAAGATGTGAAATGGATCAGTGGCTTGAGCATGTAAATTTTGAATGAATATCGGAGATACATTCTGGATAGATATGAATCATCACATAGTCACCCTCGTTAAACTCTACATGTCTATGGTGAGCATCAATAGCCGGCTTATATTTCTCTGTATTCATAACAATCTTTTACCTAATATTAGTATGAATGTTATGAATGTATTGGCAAAAGAAGTGACAGGTTCAAAAGTATGATTATTCAGAAATATAGGAACAAGATTAATAGGTTGGCGAGAGATTAAGCCATGAACAATATCAAAGGGACTTTTATCGGAGACCAATTCACTAAGTTATTATAAGCAATTTCTACTGTAAGCAACAATAAATCCATAAACAACCAAATATCTAAGTAAATTATCAAGACTGGGATTCACAATCTCTGTTTGAAAATGAAAGGCCGAAGAAAACTTTAAAGTTCTAAACAATTTCAAAAAATCTTCCAAAATAACTTATAGATTTGATATCAAATTCAATCTTAGAAAGCAAGTTATATTTGGAAGTTTGAGATTAGTTGAATTTCACCTTTAGAAATGACTGCTAAACATGATTCCAAACTCCAAACTCTCTTATTAAACTCCTTATGAGTTAGGATGTGTAGTTTTTATTTTTAGAAGCTTAGAACTCTTATCTTGTTTTGAAGACTATAATGCGCTAGATTTAGCAGGATTTAATCTAATTTTCTTTCCGTTATGTGTAAAAATATAGATATTTTCCCTACAAAAGTTATGACCATCTACATTATAAATCCAAGATCGACCTAAAAGAATACTAGCTACCTCCATGGATAACACATCATATATAATCTTGGTCAAATAGGCTTCTATATGAATCGGAAACTAAACATCATTCACTAACAGGGAGCAGTTTTTCGATCCAAGAAACTTGATAAGGATGAGGATGGGGTTGAGGTTTAGCTTAATTGATTAACAATAGACTTAGATACAACATTCATGGAACTACTGCTATCAATGACAAGCTTGCAGACCTTATCCCACATTGGGTATATGGAAAATGCTAGTGCGTTTCTATGCTTCAAAGTCTACAAGAGTAGTGACTATACATCTCATGATATTAACATATTCCTCCTGACTCTTCACAATCTTCCTCATACTCTTCTCTAAAATAGCCGATTCTAGAGGGTTAAAGTCTTCTAATGAATTTCAGATAAAGTTTTCTCATATCTATCTCCATGACTAAAGTACGGCGCGAACAATAAGCAACTATGTGACCATTTCTATGATAGAAGTGACATTCTATATTTAAGGAACTAGCCAACTGACACCACGGAGTTGATTCCCAGTCTTAGTAATCGTAGGATGTAGGCTTACTCGAGAAGGCCCTGGTTGCACATCACTCCTTATACGACTAATAGAAGTAGACCTAGACTGTCAAAGTTGTTAGGAAAGGTACCTCTCCTTTGGGCTGAAGTTTTATGGAATTTTTCAATTTCTAACGCTTTATGATAAATTTTTCCTACAGAGTCAGGTAAATACAAGGAAACCTCTCTTTTCAAATTGATCTTGACCACTAAAAATTTAAATACCATATTTAAGATTCTTCAGATATATCACATCTCAATTAAATCCTCAAAACGAGTCGCGTAATCAGTAACACAAATATTACCTTGCCTAAGAGTATACCATTGATCCAATAACTGGCTCTTGTAGTAAATAGAAACATATTTTCATGAAGTTCAAACTTCATCTCCTTCCAAAGGACTATATGTGGATATCCTCATAACTCTAAGTCCCTTTGAATTGTCTGCCAAAACTGCTTGGCGAAACCTACTAGCTTCATTTTACAAAGCGAAAACAGGACGCATCCGACATATAATACCATTCAAATAAGCTTCTGGGTCATGCAATCAATCGTAGAATGCCTCTGGATCTAATTACCATCATAATGATGACATCAACCTTAATCGCTTTTGGGATCCTCGAAATCCTCATATCTCGCGGTGGATATGGTCTAAATTGTTGTCTTGGGATCTAAGGTATCCAGGACCTCGTGCATACCTAGTAAGCTGTTCAGGATATCTAAATATAAAAATTGATGGTTCTATTTCTATTCCATAGTCATCCCGTTCTTATGCATCAACCCTAACTTCTTTTCGTAGAGCCCTATGATAATGAAAACCCTCAAATGTATTTGTGGAGTGGTGTGTAATTGGACAAGTTATTGTATAAATTAGGGATGTAGAAAGTGAAATGGCTGACTGGTGTGCCTGACGATGATTATGACTTTTGATAGGGTTAGGATTTTAGAAGGTGACTGATGGATAGGTTGACTATTAGGAAGATCATCTTCTAGTGATTGTTTATCCAGTCTTGACTTTCGTAGAGATGTGGCACTCTACCTGTTAACCTATAAGATTGCCAAGTCTATGCGGTATCAACATGATTAGCATGATGCTCACTAATTTCAGTACGAAGTTGATCTGTTGACTGACAAATATGATTAAGATCTCTTGAAATGTTATTAGGTATTTTTAATTTAACTCTTTTTCCAGGGCGATGTATGCATCTTGAGGTGCTATGGTCATGGTAGCAAAAAAGGGTTAGATCTTAGGCTAAAGGCTATGGTACAAAGAAATTTAATTAGCTACGATGCTCATAATAGATTTGTAGAATCAACATGGTGTCAATGTATTTGGTGCATAAAATATGTAGATGTAATGTGATGATAGGTAAGATATGTGAATGGAATATGATGTCGGGTAAAATAAGGATCTAAGCAATAATAGAATTACCCACTAATATAAAAATCCAAATTTCAATGAAGAAATCGTACCTTTTACAAGACGGGCTCGAAGACTCCTGATAGCTGCATGTAAGCCGAAGACAAGGTAAGAAGAACTAATTTTTCCTTCTTTTTTTGGCTTGTAGACCAGGTCTATGGGCTAGGCTGTAGACCATGATCAATCAAAAGAAAAAGGGATTCTGAGGGCTTCATCTGCCAGCCTTCTCTTCCCTTCCGACGACAATCCCGGTGCCCGGCGATGAAGGGATACGAAATCGAGGACTATGGCAGCGGTGAAGGGCTGTGGCATCGAGGATGATGGCAGTGGTGAAGGACTGCAGCGACGAGGAAGGTGGCAACGATGAGGTCGGCGAAGTAGAGTAGCAGCAGCTCCAATGGTAAGGGCATCGGACAACTAGCGACAATCGATCCTCCGTCTGTGTTCTTTGTTTGTGGGTAACGCAGCGATAGCGAGCAGGCGACGACCAATGGGGAAAGGAGGCATCAAAAGGACGATGCTATCAGGGAAGACGATGACGGTGAAGGCAAAGGCGACGAGGACGGGCGATGGAGTTTTCTCTCGTCCGATAGAGTCTCTCATCCTTAGTGCCGTCGAAGGAGATGAAGATGGTGACAGCTAGGGCAAAGGCAACAAGGACGGGCGATGCGAGTTTCTCTCTTTGTCCGGTAGAGTCTCTTCCTCCTAGTGCCGTCGAAGGAGATGAAGATGGTGACAGACGATTGATGACAAGGAGAAGAGCAGGGTGGGAGCAGTGGCAACAGAGGTGGGAGGTGACGGCGGCGAGTGGCGACAGGCACGACCACAGGTGGTTCGGTAGCAATTTGGAGTGGAGGATGGCGGCGCTGGCATCAACGGCGGCTTCCTGGCCTATTCTCACAAGTCTATAATCGGGTGGGAGGCTTCGAGCTACCGAATAGGGAAGCTTTCGAGCTCGATTTTTCTGATGTTTCTTCCATCCAAGGAGTCTCGGTCGGGTGGAGACTTGGAGTGGCTGAACAGGGAAACTTGTTTTTCCTTGATTTCTTCCAAGCTCCGAAGTCGACTTCGATCGGGCAGAGATTTGCATTGGCCAAATAAGAAGCAGAGATACCAACAACGATCAGGGATTGTAGTTTGCTCTAATATCATTGATGCGGAATGCGAACAAAAAAAGAACAAAATAAAATAAAAAATGAAAAAATCCAATATCTTTGATATTCAATTTCATATTCAAGTCTATTTTCATCATACAAGTGGAGCCCTTAAATGGAACAACAAATCATACCTGAATAGAAGTCAAATACTAAGTCCTAATAGAATTAAAAATTCTAATAAAAGAAGCAATCAAAATAAAGAAAACTCTAAATAAAGAAAATCATAAATAAAGAGAAATCCTAAATAAAACCTTTTCCTAGAATAGAATAAGGATTAAGGTTCCTCGAGATACATGAAATAAGTATAATTTTTGATTCCCATCAACATGCCCCATCCAAGTAAAAGTATAGAGGAATAGAGTATTTGACATGACTGCTAAAGTTCCATGCAATAGTGTCATGTTCTTGATTATATATGAGGAAATTTTGACGACACACTAAGATGGGTATTTCAGCAGAGAGAAAAATACGGTTCATGTAACATGAACTAATTCAAGATATTTGTTGCCGAACAATCATGATGCATATAACACTGGTTGGTCAGGTACCCAGGTGGAGACAGATTTAAATCTCTATTGGCCAAAAATAAAGATCATGAAAAACGCTTTCTTTCTCAACTAAAACACTTGCAACAGGCTTCTTCAAGGTTGCTTTCAACCCACAAACAAGATGGCAAAAGTTTAAACAAGAAAAAATGAATGACCATCCTAAGTGTTGAGATGGTGGGTGGCAACCACCCCAGTTCATAGCGGCCAAGACAGACCCGGACAATCTGGTTTTTCATGTATCCAGGGTCCTGGACCCATCTACAGACCCAGAACTTCACTGATCCAATCTAAGAAAGACCACGAGTTCTAACCCTAGGGTCAAATTTCTCGGTTCACATCCTAAGTTTCCAAAAATCGTTCTAGGATGGTGATTATAGGTTATGACATGATGAAGCTCAGCAAGCAGATGTTGGAAAGCTTATACTATGTTCATAACATACACAAAAAAATTAATAAAGGCATACACACAATGCATCATTATAAACACACATATACCTAAAGCTGATGGTTTCAAAATTAAGCTACTCCAAGATAAATCATATTATATAAAAATCGTGTGCAAAGATTCTAAAGTTAAAAGACTCAAAGCATATTATAAAAAGAGGACAGTGTCATGTAACTATATATAAATATATCAACTTGTTGAAAAAACCAGCAAGGATATAACAAATTCCATATAAGCAATAGAATTGAAATCGTATAAAGACATTTAAAAATTATTTAAAATTTGAGGAAAAAAATATTGATTACTTATTATATAATATTAACATTTAATCATTGTTCTATTAAAAAATAAATACAAGGAAAAGAAAATAATGAGCCAGTGAAGAGAAACTAACCTCTGACGATACCGCTTATCTATATCAGTTAAACCATGATATTTATCTGGTAGTGGGAGCAAAGATTTTGTAAGGATTTCAAATACTTCACATAAACAGACAGCTCCCCTGGAAAAAATAAGGTGATTAACTAATATGAATGTTCAAGCAGCAAAGAAAACTATATGGTAACCTCAACCATCAATAAGTTCTTCGGAAAAAGCAGATATGTTACGGTCCTAGATAACATATGTACTGTATGAGCTACAAGACCAAAAATTGGCCAATATAACCCAAACTTATGCTTCAAAATTTAGCCAGCAAACTCCATGCCTTGGCAACATGCCAATTTGAAAACATAAGACTAGATTTTTCTGATGAGAAGCACAAGATTGTATCAGTGTAAACATTGAGCAAAAGATACAAAGAAATATTTTTGAATGCCAAAAGCAAACAAAGTCAATGAGGAGATAACCTCTGACGATACCGCTTATCTATATCAGTTAAACCATGATATTTATCTGTAGTGGGAGCAAAGATTTTGTAAGGATTTCAAAATACTTCACATAAACAGACAGCTCCCCTGGAAAAAATAAGGTGATAAACTAATATGAATGTTCAAGCAGCAAAGAAACTATATGGTAACCTCAACCATCAATAAGTTCTTCGGAAAAGCAGATTGTTTTACGGTCCTAGATAACATATGTACTGTATGAGCTACAAGACCAAAAATTGGCCAATATACCCAAACTTATGCTTCAAATTAGCCAGCAAACCCATGCCTTGGCAACTGCCAATTTGAAAACATAAGACTAGATTTTTGATGAGAAGCACAAGATTGTTCAGTGTAAACATTGAGCAAAAGATACAAAGAAATATTTTTGAATGCCAAAAGCAAACAAAGTCAATGAGGAGATACAAAGGGATTTGCGCACTGCTGACCTTTCTCTGTCCCTCTTATGGAACCACTTGCACCCAAAATATCACAATGTCAATAAATGTCTTCAACTGCTCAAATGATCCTCTGTAAGGCTTTCTTTCTCACAGTAACGCTGCAAATGGAGTGCAAACATTAGAGGAAACCACACAATGCATATACAATTGCTTAACAAAATGAGTTATAGGAAAGATGGATGGCACTAAAACTTCTGAAAGGGAAAGCTCTGGATAGGAGAAATCAAAAGCAAAGCAAGTTCAAAGTGGAAGGTAGAAGTCATGGCAAGTAAATTAAAACAATGGCATAAAATAATGATTATGAGTACAAATTTACAAATCAAATGTAACTAGACACGAAAGCCAAAAAGTGAAGGAAAAAAATCAGAGCAAACTATCCATTTAAGTAGTAATATTAGTTTAAATCTTGAGACCATATCCCGTACCAATATCAATAGACACTCCTGAACCACCAAATATACGTTGTTTGAGTTGGCACAGCACCTTTATCATTTATCTACATAGGGGCATACCATGCCCCTATACGTACTTTATCGTACCAGTACAAATAGTACTCATTGTACCCAGTATGAACAGTACTCCTCAATACTGGATAGTACTTAAAACCTTGGTATTATAATGATGATGTTGCAAAGATAGCTGATAAACCTATATATTTTCTTTTCTCTCTCCTTTCTCATCTGCTTTCTTGGTGCCTTAATAACCTCATCTCCTTGGGAGTGTATGATAAGGACACTAGCAAAGTACATGTTCCCTTCACAAATCCATTATAGGACAATATAGAATTCAAAACATGATCAATTGATGCAAGAGATGCACATGATAGAATTTTCACAATCCTAATGCCTGTCTTTGCTACACAAGAAGAACTGCTAATTTTGAAGAGGGAGAGGGGAATGTGCAGCAATTCATTCCATCTTCCTTGGGAAGCCCATGCCAACTCTTGTTTCTGCTCAAATGAAAGAAATAAAATGAACTGCAATATTAGTTTCCCTAGCCAACTAGATTCACCAATAGTTAAGCAAGATAAAACTACAATGGTTTAATTTAAGAGGAGTTATATTATTTTTTATAATGTAGAAAGGACGATCTCCATTTCAAGCTAGATACACCACCCATACCTGACTTTAGATGGATGTACCTAGCAGCTTGAGAGCTAGTCAATAAAAAAGATGCAATATAATGTAGCTTAGGTCCATATTAGGTCAAATTTGGTTATTTTGATTTTGAATATTGTTTTCAGTAATTGCTAGTTTTATCATCTCAAAAGTCTTTTATTGAAGAAACCTATAGGGTCATTTCCTAGAACAGGATTATCATCTAAAGGTCCTACTTTGGGTCTAGAATGCGTTAGAAAAGCTTTAACTTCATTAGGATTGTCAATGGAAAGATTTCTAAGGCCTTTTATAGGATCCTCAGGAATTCTGAATTTACTATAGATGGATTTCTTTAGTCATCTTTTGTTAAAAAAATGAATAGCTTTTATATTATTAATTTAGATAAGGATTCATTTTTGAGTCAAATGCAAGTCATGGACTTAGGTAGGTGAGTTAGGTTCTTTAATAGCACATTGTTTTATGGTTGTTTGAGTCTATAAATGTGCATCATGAGAACTCATTTTATATATGGATTATTTTGAATGAAGTAATTCTTTTTTGGAGATCTTACCTCTGTCATTTCTTTCTTCCCTCTCTACCCCTTCTCCTCTTTAATTCCAACATTGAATTTACCTCTCTCCTTTTTGGAGATCTTGCCTTTTGTCTTCCTTGCTGCGGATTGAGAAAGATATATATTCAGATTGATCTAGATCCAAAATTTATCAGCACATATCTATTCGCCTTGCAGGCCAAACTTTATGGGGCTACATCAACCTAACTTAATGGGTTTCAAGGTAAGGCAGAAAATACAAATTGTCAAAGTACATATGAAGTTATCAATTATAGAAGTTCAGCATTCCTACAAAAGAAGAGAGGAATTTGCAAATGTATTCTATAGCTTTAGAAAGAAGATGGGTATAGGAGAACTAGGCAAACCTGGATCGTCGCTGAATCATCTCTTAATGTCAAGAAGCATTTACCAAATGCTCTGCGAGCAACAATTCTTCCTGCAATAGATACAGAGACTTCCTCACATTCTTCACAGTTCCAACTTCTATAAATTTCCTGGAGCTGGCTTGCGGTGTGACTTCTGTTCCACTTATATGCATAAGGTTCATAACCCTTGCTCCTTAACTCTTCCACCTAACCACGAAGCAATATTTAGGGTTAAGGGCAGAAAGGGCAAAAAAAAATATCTACAAACATACATAGTTTTGCAGAGCAGTTTATATTCCTGAAAGGTAGATTAAGCCAATGCGATTGCCATGCAATAAGATGTACAGCTAATCATTTTCTCACTCTAATACAACACAGAAGGAAAAGAAAACTGAACACGGTTTTAAGGAGTTTCTGCTTCCTAGAACCAAGGACAAGGAAAGTTGAAAAGAATCATGTTGCTAAAACAGATTATTAAATTAAGATGCAAGGTCCACCATGTAGTCCTTTCACCCAATCACAAAGCATTGGACCAAGAAAATATACAAAAGCCACACGTTCAAAGATATTTAGTCACTCAGAAGCTGGAATTAAGAAAAGATTGAAATTTAGCAGCCATAAAAGTTAAGAATAATACAATATATCTTACTACATCAGGTATAACATTAAAGCCTGGCATGACTGCCCACCCTGAATACTTGCATTGAATTCCTTTCCTTAAATATGTATGAACTGACCTTAGGAAAATGGACTAGCTGTTGAAGCGAGTCAATTGAAGATCCAAACTGATCCTTTTGGAATGGAATTTGAATATGAACCTTACGCAATATTCAAAACTTAACCCATGAACAATCAATCTTATTAGTCTAATAATTGTTTCCACCCTATCAATCACCCTCGTTGTGTTTCTCCGCTATCTCATGCTCCCCTCCCATGTTGACAAGGATAAATAATAAACAATGAATTCAAATTTGCTATTTGGATGCCTCAGAGGATAACTTTCCAAAGAAATATACTAAAAGAACCAAATCTATTAATCATAGGATGCTAGCAACGATACATAGGGTAAAAACCTTGAATCTAGGGTTTTCAACTTAAGTTAATTTTCTTGAAGGAATACCTAAAAGTACATGTTTACTTGATTTCGGAGAATAAAGGATAAGGGAGATCGAGAGGGGGGAGGTTGCCTTTTAAGACGGATGGCGCGAAGGAGTCTCTGTCGGAGGTGGAGGAGGACTTCTGCGGCGGCGGTTTGAGGTCCGGAGTGACGATGGGGGAGGACGTGGCAGCGGCGGTGGATGAGGACGAAGAGCAGCACCTGACCCTGGCCCTAGTTTTTGTCCTGATGTTGACGGGGACAGCCCTGGATACAGAGTGATGAAGTGCGACGAAGACCTCCATACCCTCAAGGCAAGCATTCTTTTTTGTGGCCTCCAAGGAGATCAAGGCAGGTGAGAGAGGAAAGAATGGTTAGAGAGAGATGGTCGGAGAGAGGGTAGAGGAGGAGGAGGAAGAAGAGTACGTGGCGAGCGATGGCGATGCAGTGGTGGAGGGGGCGTCCGTCCGGTTTTCACGTGTGCGGCGAAGAGGGACATAAGAGATGTGGCCTGGCGAGCCGGGGACCGGGCTTTGGGGGCGGGGTGAGAGAAAGAGCGCCGCGGAAGAGACCGGCAGGGAATTGGCGAGAAGATATTTAAGCAGATATTGTCTTTTTTCGCATCAGCCCCTGAACTGTTTATCGATTTTTTTTTCCAAATACTCTATCCAACGTAAGGGCCGTTCTTTGGAAAATAAATAAACTGATAATCTTATATTCTCAGGTATTTTTTTATTAATATTTAGATAAAAATAATTTTTTTATATTTTTATATTTAAAAAATATTTCAAATTTTAATTTTTATATTATTATTTTTAAAATAAATTTTAAGTTCTATCCATATTTTTTATGATAACCCTTATTTTATATAGAAAGGGTAAACTTGGCTCTTTTCCAAATAATCCGAAGCTAAATCCTTCAACTCTCCGGTCGTTAAATTTTTTGGAAAAGTAAGGATGTAATGTATAATTTTAAGCTAATAAAAAGATATCCTAAACCATTTGATGAGTTGGCTAGGTTTAACGTAAAAAAAAAAATGTATTTATGAGAGATGGGACTATAAGAATGCACTATCATTTCAAAACCTCTTCCGCCACTCCACTCCATTGTCTCTCCACCATCTATGCTTATAGAAAAAATAGAAAAAGTTAGGATGAAAACAAAAGAGAAAAAAAATTGAAAGGCAAGACTTTTTCATGGGAGGATCGATCTTTTTTTCCATCTTTTTGCTTAGGATTTTTTTTGTTTAGATCTGTGGGGAAGGAGAGCACCTAAGGGAGACCGATAGGTTTCTAAATCTTGATTAAAACTTTGATATCGAACATTTTGTTTTTTGTAAATTATAACTAATTAAATCATTCAAGGAAAAGAAATCACCATGCCAAGATGAATTGGGCAATTGGAGTAGATAATTACTTTGAACTATTTTGAAAGGATGACCATGGCATGCATGCAATGATATCAAGGGTCCCATGATGATGTTTTAAACCACACCAGTCATTCATTGGTATAAAAATATTAATAGGTCAAATTCAAAGCGTCTATTGAACATACTCACTCTCTTAGATCCATTATGTACTGCATATACTTTTATAAAAATTGATACTCGTATTAGAGGATTCGACTTCACACAGATGCAGCAAAAAGATAATGGTTATTTTGGTGGGTATAGAACACTCTTGGTTACATAATTAATTTTTTATTTGAATTTGCATATTTTTATAAAGTTGATATTTTAGAAAATTGAAACTAAGAATTTTTTTTGAGAAGAAAGCAATTTCTAAAGAGGAAACAAGCTACATTCATTGATCTTGTAGATAGAGTTGGAAAGAACTCTTCCCTCTATTTCTCACTCCCATGGTGATTTCTAGGGTTTCAACATGTCTGCCTTTTGGCATTCCTTGTGTTCTCAACTCTCTCACAAGCATGGTTAGAGGAGGATGGAACTAAAGCCATAGAGGCTTAGCCTGCATTTTGCTCAAAAAAAATAAAGTGAGAAAAATTTATGAACTTAGAGTGGTTTGAATTAGAAGTCCATGAACCCACTTTCTGGAAACTTGATTTCTAATTATAATTGAATTTTTTTTCCTAAAAACAAAAAATATAGATATAATTAAAATGCAGATTTCTTTTTTTTAAAAAGAAAACCTGAAATAGTGTTGCTAAGAGTTGTGTGTAGATGTAGTGGTTTGCTAGAAGTTGTAGTGCAGGGCATTGGAGTAGATGAGATAGTATTGGTTCTTAAAGTAAAGCGGATGTTCGTGTTAGGAATTGTATCCCAAAGCCAATCGTTTAGACTGTAGACGGTTGTGCTATTTGTAATTGTATATGAGTTTCTTAAGGATAAAAGTTATTATTTTTGGCTGTTCATCATATATGTATTTTCTTGAAAAGAATTATTGTGTGATGGAGTCCTTAGAACTATATTATATTTGATATAGAGAGGATATATCGAGTAGTTCTTAAACTAGTTCACAACCAAATAATACATATTATATGACAGCGATGTATCAAGTGTAGGTTGTTGAATGTCATATTTGTTAGTTATCCTCTTAACCAAGAGTATAGAGACACTGATGTGATATACAGTGAAATGTCTGACCTCACTGGATGTGACCAACTGCGGAACTCCCCTTGCCAAAGGGTTGCTCGCGAAGGGATATGGGTATTGTGTCTCTCAGACCTGAGATCACCATGGTAGCTTGCAAGCATTACTGTACTTTAGTGCCGACTACTTGGATTTCTAATCCAGTGATAAAAGGCTTCTAAGTATAGTCAGCACTTGTGGAGCAGTGGTGGATCAAGATGTGATTGATCCCTCCAATGGTTTGAAGTGAATGATTCCCATGTCTTAATTTAGCCAAACCTGACCAGATAGTTCTTGTGAGGAGTACAGAACTTGTAGTTGAGGCACGATCTGGATATACCAGGTTAGGATTGGCAATTAAACCCTATAATCCTGAGCAAGACCCTACCAGATAAAAATCATCTTTTGACCTATCTGATGCGGGAAATCATTGCTAGATGAGACTTTCTGGTAAAGTGGGCTATAGGAATTATGGGATCACATACCATAATTTCTATTTGATCTAAACTAATCAATGATTAGAATCGTTTGCCGTCACCATGATTGACATGTTCAATTTCGACACTTCACAATAGCCAAGTGTTGACTTTCCAATCTTAGGCAAGTGTCGACACTTGTGCTTGTGACGAGAGAAATTCTAGAAAGAATTTTTAGAAAGTTTTAACCTCAATTCGAATTTCGAATTCTGGTTGGTTTTGGCTCCAAACCTTCATAGAATGATGGTCATTCTTTGGAAGGTTTTGATCTCAATTTGAATTTTGAATTTTGGCTAGTTTTGGCTCCAAGCTTTCATGGAATGATGGTCATTCTTGCCTTATGAGCTTAGAGCCAATTTAGTATGGCCCTTGACCTTCTCCCCCAATCAGTCCTCCTTCCTCTTTCTCCCTCTCATGGTTGCCTCTATAAATAAGGATTGTTTTGTTGGGATTTGAGTGGTGCTCCCAAGCTTTGGAGAGACTTGGGAGACTATGGCAGGGATGCTGGAGGCGATCCCTGGGTGCTTGGAGGTGTGCCAAGCATTTCCTGGAGGTGTTCCAGGAGGCTCGAGATCTGGGTTTAGAGATCTTGAGGTTGGAGTCGGCTTGGCTATTGAGGAGTCGATTCTTTCAAGTCGACAGTAGGTTGGAGTTCTGGTCGAGTCGGCTCGAGGTCTGTTCGAGTCGACTCATGGTCTGGTCGATTCGACTCGAGGTCTGTTCGAGTCGACTCTTCTGACGAGTTTAGAGCTCATGTGTTGGCCTGGGGGAAAGAGAGAGTTTTGTTGGGTTGAGTCATGTTGACTCAGGGCTTATATATATCTTGTATGAGCAGGGTTCAGAGAATCGTAGTTGAGAGAAGTGAGGTCCAAGAGGAATACAAGAGCTCTTTCTCCCCATTCTTGATTTATTTTCTCTCCCTCTCTATGGTTCTCTCTATCGTTGACAGCCCCGTGGGGGCACACCTCCGCGACGGGAGCGGATGGTGTGCCCCAATCCTTCCCTGGTGAGGTTATTTTCATGGCCATGGCCGCATCAATGAGATCCCGGGCATTCCGCGGAGTTGAGCGAGGTGTCTCGTTTCCTCAACATTTGGTATCATAGTGGGAGGTGCATGGAGGACCATATCCTTGCACAAATGCCTAGGGTGCACTTAGCCAGGTGGAGCGGAGAGTGCAGAGTATGGTGTGGCTCTGTGGAGATTGTGTCAGGTAAAGCTCCAGTTACAGCGAGTGCCGGTTCAGGTTCGTTGGGTTCTCTCTAGGGAAGTCTAAGAACATACTGATACAATTGTCAGACAGAAGGAAAGCAACAATCTGTGGTGCCAGGATACGAGCTAGGATCTTCAACTATGGAGATGGTCATCCCAGAGGTCTCCAGGTGATATCAGTAGCTGAAGGATATTGGCAGAGGCGTGGATATCTGCACAGTACTATCAGGACACGCAATTATAGAGGGTATGCATTGAGGACATTGCCAGGTTTGCCAAAGCTTAGGGCACCAAGGTGAAGATTGTTGGGATTTGAGTGGTGCTCCCAAGCTTTGGAGAGACTTGGAAGACCATGGCAGGGATGCTGGAGGCGATCCCTGGGTGCTTGGAGGTATGCCAAGCATTTCCTGGAGGTGTTCCAGGAGGCTCGAGATCTAGGTTTGGAGATCTTGAGGTTGGAGTTGGCTTGGGCTATTGAGGAGTCGATTCTTGCAGGTGTAGGTTGGAGTTATGGTTGAGTCGGCTCGAGATCTATTTGAGTCGACTCATGGTCTGGTCGAGTCGGCTCGAGGTCTGTTCGAGTCGACTATTCTGACGGGTTTAGAGCTCATATGTTGGCCTGGGGGGAGAGAGAGAGTTTTGTTGGGCTGAGTCATGTTGACTCAGGGCTATATATATATATCTTATATGAGTAGGGTTCAGAGAGCCGCAGTTGAGAGACGTGAGGTCCAAGAGGAATACAAGAGCTCTTTCTCCCCATTCTTGATTTCTTTTCTCTCCCTCTCTCTGGTTCTCTCTATCGTTGACAGCCCCATGGGGGCACATCTCCGCGACGGGAGCGGATGGTGTGCCCCAATCCTTCCCTGGTGAGGTTCTTTTCATGGCCATGGCAGCATCAATGAGATCCCGGGTGTTCCACAGAGTTGAGCGAGGTGTCTTGTTTCCTCAACAGTTTTAAGGGCTGTCGGTTGCTAAAAAAAATAGAGAAAAAAAAAGAGTTTTCTTGTTGAATTAGATTGCTGAAATTTTGAGAGAGAAAAGAAAAGGAGCTTGGGAGGACTAGGGTTTTGGGTGTGTGACTACCTAGCACTCAAGCTAGGTCTTGGAAGAGAGCTAGTTAGGAAGGGTTCCACCTCTCCTCCTTGTCTTCCAAGAAGAAGTAGATCGATCTCAAGGATCCCAAGGAGCTAGCACTCTGAGAGAGTTGATCAGAATCGAACCCTGGTGCGAACTACCCATAGAGGCCAGACACGTGTGTGGCTCGAGGGCTTTTCACAACCTCCTCCTAAAGATATAACGGTAAGGTATCCTTATACCTTTTGGTTCTTTTCCTACTTATGATGTGTTTTGCATGCTACATTATCATACTTGTTCCTATTGCAGGCAGATTGGTAGATCGTTTTGATTGATCTACCAAGCATTCCACTGTGCTTATTTTAAATTATTTTAAAATATATTTTTCTGCCATGCATGCTCGTTTTGCTTTCCCTTCAGTTCGTACCCATATGCTCATGGGTACACTGGTACCTGCTTGTTATGGATGTAGAGGGCATATGTTTCAAATACTATACATCCTTGAATGATCCATAATACAAAGCAGTCACCAAAATATTTGTGAGTAATAAATTGTAATTATGGAAGGTTGTGCATACTAATGCATTACTATTAATGTGGCTGATTTGCATCCTTATACTTGTAGGTGAATTGATTGACTGAGATGGCACGAGATGCTTACTCTATGATATGGGTAGTTAGTCAGTCTATTATGTTAAGTGTCCACAACAGGGTACCAGGTAAGTAAGCTTAATTGTGCTTGCCAATGTCTTTACATGATACACATAAGAAGCATGATGCATAATACATGTAAATGGCATACTTGTTTCTAAAATAATGGAATGTGCCAAATAATGTGACTGTGTATACCAACTAAGTTATTTTGTGCTAAGAAATGGGTTGTCGTCAAATAATGTTCATGCCAACTAAGCTATTTGTTTTACTGACTATGTGAATATCTATCTTGTAGGCCTAATTGTACCATCTATGTCATGCATTTTATAGAAAGTTTAGTGATAGAAATCCAAATCATAGTTACAGAGGCTCATGTGCCAGAGTTGCATGCCAAATATACTATGCAAATCATAATGAAAGGTCACGAAGTGGCATCATCATCCTAGTTTACTTGTTGGTAGTTTTGTGAGCATATGTGTCTTGGCTTGACTCTTGATTTGTGTATATTTGAAAGATATTTATGTTCCTACAAAATATTTGAGTTGTAAAATGTGTAAAATTATATGAATATTTGTTTGCCACAATACAAAAATTATTGTTGTAATGAAATTATTATGTCGATTATGAATATATTTTGTAATAAGTGAATCAATTAAATCAGCTTATGGCTATTGCAATGGATTTGATTATATTCATTTATTTGTTATTTGCGATGCTTTGAACTTATTGATAGGTTGATGTAGTGTTTATTAACAAGCTGATAATTATTTAAAACATTACTTTCTCTGGGAATATGAGTGGAATGGAGATAATGGAATAATTAGGCATTGTGGCAATTTAATGATATATCTGTCTAAGTATCTCAGTTGTATGTATACAGTGGAACAATTCACTTTTCTAAAATCTTATAGTTTTTTAAGGATTTCACTTCCTTTCACGGACTCGGTTGAAATATTTTTAGGGATTTCACTTCTTTTTAATAGACTATGTTGAAACAGCAAAATTCCTTGGATTATATTTTTTGCTGCTAAAGTCTATATGATTTTCTATGAGTGCTCATGATGAATGGAATTACAGATTCTTGGAAGTTCCCCAAAAATGAAAACTCTTTCTGTAAAATATTAAATTGTTTGGCTGTATGGCTATGTGAGCCAAGTTTAGCCCAAAGCATATTTGAATTTGGTATTTTTTCCATAATTTTAATTGTAATACTTTCTTTCAGAAAATCTAGAAAAAATAAGTAAAATTTGTTAAATCACTTTAGGTGATGGAAAACATTGTGATTTACAAGACTAAGTATGATGCTTCTTTGACTAAATATCATACTTAGACTAAGTATGATGGAAAATATTGGGATGCAAATAAGATATCATTTGGAAGGATCCAAGATCATCAAGGTTATGTGACTGATGTTTCTTGGGTTCTATTATTAGATATTCTAGTTGCAGCCTATTGAACCTATTTTTTCTACTAGAGATGATATTTCTCAAAATGATGAAAAGAATATGAGAGTCTAAAAAGTTTTATATTTAATATATAAGTGAAGCTATGATTCTTTCCTTTTAGATGCTAAGGCAGTCTACTTTAGTGGAACAAATTTATAAACCATTTCTCAGGAGTTTATGTTTATTGTTGAAAGGTTTATACTTATTTCATACGAAGTTTTTATTTATCATACTATCTTGTTGTTTATTATAGGAGGATCTCTTGGATGACCTAATTTTTGGATGAGGAGTTTGTATTTATCATGAAAGATTTTTGCTTACCAGTGCATAATTTATATTTATTATTTAAATTTTATATTTATTTTATGGAGTTTGTGTTGCAGGAAAGCTACCAAGGTAATGAGAAACAAGGTAAGTTTGTGTTTATCCAAGACCTATTGTGTTTATCTTCAAGAGTTTATATTTATTGTCAAAGGGTTTATGCTTATTTCATCAGAGGTTTTTGTTTGTCCTACTCTTTGTTGTTTATCATAGGAGGATTCCTTGGATGACCTAACTTTTAAATAGGGAGTTTGTGTTTATCCTAGGTGATTTTTGTTTACCGATGCAGCATTTGTGTTTATTATTTATACTTTGTATTTATTTTATAAAGTTTGTGTTCATTCTGTAATAATTTGTGTTTTTTCTATAGGAAAGCCACCAAGGTAGTGAGCAACAAGATGAGTTTGTGTTTATCCATGACCTATTTGTATTTATCATTAAAAGTTTATGCTCATTATCAAAGGATTTATGCTTATTTAATCATTAGAGTTTTAGTTTATTTGACTATCTTGTTGTTTATCGTAATGTAACCCTTGGATGACCTAACTTTTGGATGAAAGTTTGTATTTATCATGGATGGTTTCTATTTACCGGTGTAGAGTTTGTATTTATTATTTAAATGTGTATTTATTTTATGGCATTTGTGTTTATTCTATGATAGTTTGTGTTTATTCTTGTAGGAAAGCCACCAAGACAGTGAGCAACAAGGTAAGTTTTGTTTATCTATGACCTATTTGTGGTTATCTTCGGAAGTTTATGTTTATTATCGAAGGATTTGTGCTTATCTCACCATAAGTTTTTGTTTATCCTATTCTCTTATTGTTTATCATAATGCAATTCCAAAATGACCTAACTTTGGATAGGAAGTTTGTATTTATCCTGGAAGGTTTTTGTTTATCGGTGCAGAGTTTGTGTTTATTATTTAAACTTTATATTTTTTTATGGAGTTTGTGTTTATTCTGGGATAGCTTGTATTTATTCCTGCAAGAAAGCCATCAAGGCAGTGAGCAACAAGGTAAGTTTGTGTTAATCCATGACCTCTTTATATTTGTCTTCAAAAGTTTGTGATTATTATCGAAGGGTTTGTGCTTATTTTATCATAAGTTTTTGTTTATCCTACTTTATTGTTGTTTATCATAATATGACCCTTGGATGGCCTAAATTTTGGATGGAAAGTTTATATTTATCCTAGACGATTTTTGTTTACCAGTGTAAAGTTTGTATTTATTATTTAAATATGATAGTTTGTATTTATTCTTGCAGGAAAGTTACCAAGGCAGTGAGCAACAGAGTAAGTTTGTATTTATCCATGACCTGTTTATGTTTATCTTTGAAAGTTTATGTTTATTATTGAATGGTTTCTACTTATTTCATCAGAAGTTTTTATTTATCCTACACTCTTGTTGTTTATCATAATGCGACTCCTGGATGACTTAACTTTTGGATGGAAAGTTTGTGTTTATCCTAGACGGTTTTTATTTATCAATGCAGAGTTTTTACTTATTATTTAAACTTTGTATTTATTTTATTACATTTATATTTATTTTGTGATTGTTTGTATTTATTCATGTAGGAAAGCTGCCAAGATAGTGAGCAATAAGATGAGTTTGTATTTATCCATGACCTATTTATATTTATCTTCGAAAGTTTGCTTTTATTATTGAAGGGTTTGTGCTTATTTCATCAAAGTTTTTGTTTATCATACTCTCTTATTGTTTACATTAATGCGACCCCTAGATGACCTAACTTTAGGATGGACAATTTGTGTTTATCCAGAATTGTTTCTATTTACCTGTGCAGAGTTTGTGTTTATTATTTAAATTTTGTATTTATTTTATAGAGTTTGTATTTATTCTATCATAGTTTGTGTTTATTCTTGCAGGAAAGCTACCAAGATAGTGAGCAACAAGGTAAGTTTGTATTTATCTATGACCTGTTTGAGTTTATTTTTAGGAGTTTGTATTTATTATCGAAGGGTTTGTACTTATTTTACCAAAAGTTTGTATTTATCCAGGGCATATGTGTATTTATTTTCATAAGTATTGTGTTTATCTGTCTTTCTTATATTTACTAGAAGGATCTTTGTTTAACATAAACATGTTGAAAAATGGAGTATGGTTTCATGCATGTATTTTTCAAAAAAAAAAAAAAAAAGTAATAATCAAATTAAAATATTTTTAATCAAATAACATGTATATAGATTAGATCTAATAAATCTTACTATGGATCTAACATGATATACAAATAATTAAAATTATCAAAATTAAAATTAGCATGTATCGATCTAACCAATGCATGCTAGTTTCATATCTAATCATGGGTCGCTGATCACCGCTGCTGATGGCATTTGGTAAGTACTTTTCACGTTGTTTTGCAGCTATACAGGATATTCGGCTTCTATAGATAGTTCACAAAAAGCTCCAATGCGATCAACCTTTTCTAGAGTGCTGGCTTCGTGAGAAGGTTGAAGGATGACTGATTAAATATCTTTCTTGAAACATTTTGGACCCTTCAAGAAAATCAAGAAGATGAGGACAAAGAAGATTTTATGAGTGGAAGAAACAAAAGAGACTCTTTGCTCTTTATTTTTTTCTTTCTTTCCCTATACAAAAATCCTAGTATCAAAACCCCCACACCCACTTGATATTTCAAGATAATTCCCTCTATCTAATTTTTTTTCTATGGCTTTCTCTCCTCAAAATCATGGTAAAAGTTTCACAATTCTCACACATCCAAAGAAAAATCAATTAAAATATGTGGTATAGAGTTTGGATGAAGATAAGGGGGATAAAGCTAGATGGATTATGACAAGGCTAGGAATTTCAGTCATATTGAAACTCCTCCAATTTAAATCCAAATAAATTCAGATTTAATTCAAACCAATCATAATTTAAATGTGAATGAGGGAGGATGAAAAAAACTAAATTTTTATGGAGAATTCATGAAAAAACTTGGAAGGTATGGAGAAAGTTTAGGGAATGAAAATTAGTTGGGCTAAGTTAGGATTTGACCGATATTTGATCAAAATTAGTTAGGAATCAATACTAACTTGGTTAGAACTAATTTAACAAACTCGAACCTAATCCAATTAGGTTTTAATTAAATTGATTAATTTTTAATCAAATCATAAGTTAATCAAGTCCAAGTCCGAATCAAATCAAGAATCAAAATTACTTAGCGATTAGGTCATTGAATAATCTAATCAAGTGAAATCTAATTGAACCAAATTCAATTAGGCTTAACCAAAATCTCTTTGGTTAATCAAATTGAGCCAATTAGCAAGCTAATTACTAATTAATCATCCTATAATTAATTAAAATTTATTTAATTATTAATTTATAATATTTATGTAGGATTAATTGTTAATCATATTTATAATTTTATCCTTGAATGATTCTTAATCGTTTGTCAGTTATTATGATTGGCTAGAAATTTCTAATGTACGTGGTCCCATAGGTTCGAACATTAAGCTGGTAGCCTGTGAACTAATTCTTGAACTAATCGATACGACCATCTAGTAATGGTACCTGATATCCAGATAGGTCGAATGATTGCAAAGCAACATTCAAAAACCCAGGCATATGGTGATCGTATAATTCATCTCTTTGACCTAATGCTCAAGATGATTTAAGTGTTAACTGTCAACTCTTAAATAGTGCATCCAGATGTATCTTAACCTACTAAATCTTATTATTTCTCAAGAGGATTACCAAGACATAGGTTTTGCTAAATTGAAACACTGCAAAAAATTATCTTTGATACCTTGGAGTGATCAATCACATCTTGACTCACACACCTACTTAACAAGTACTTGATTGCACTTAGTAATCTTTCATCACTATATTAGAAATCCAGGTAGTCCAGCACCTAAATATAGTGAGTTGCTTACAAGTCAACATGATGATCTCAAGTCAGAGGGACACCTATACTCATATCCTTCTAAAAAATACTATTGATAGTAGAGTACTCTACAGAGTTGGTCACGTTTAATGCAGTGTACTCCTATACTCATCTACATTCCATACCAATATCTCTATATTTCTTAGTTATGAGGATAACCATTCATATAGTATATAATGATCTATACTTAATAAATATCATTGTTCCAAGTAACAACGTATTATTTGATCGCGAACAAATTTAAAAACTATATGACAAATCTTTCTTTATCAAATAGAAGTAGTTCCAAGGACTACATTATAAAAAAGTTTATAAAAAAAGATATATACAATGTGATGAACTGCCAAAATAATATTTATTTATTAATAAATCATATACAAATTACAATGAGCTCAGTCATCTACAACCTAGACGATTAGCTTTAGGGCATATTTGCTAACAAAACAAAAATTCAAGAATAAACACAATAGATTCACCACCTAATAATAGATATAATTTCACATTTCATAACTTTGATCACAATTACTTAGAAAATAATAACCAAATTCAAATAACCTAGATATGGTTGCACCAACTTTTAAATAGAAACTCTGCACACATATGCTCACAAGGCTACCAAAAAGTAAACCATGATGATGATGTCGCTTCATGACCCTTCATGATGATTTGCCAATATACAACACCTATCCAACCTATAATACGGTCTAAAAGAATAATAACATAGGTATATAATTTAAGATACTGGTAAGCTAATGTTGCCATCCAAATGGTCTTCCTTAGCTAAATCATCACCGATGTAGGCTTCAAAATTATCGACTTATATAAAATACAACCATGCACCAAGTCAATAAAAAAAATTGATCAAAATACACTAATAGCTACTTATAAGGATCTAGAGTTGACATACTTTTGCCTTGCATGTTCGAATATTATAACCTCTTTGATGACATTTCTTGCATGTTTGCTATTTCTTGGATGCAACTTCCATTAGATGCTTGAACCTACGTAGTTTCTTACAACCTTTACAAGTTGAAATTGGAGGATCTTAAAGAATAGTAGTGTCATTACTTAATTTTTCTATTTGGCTACATTGTATCGCAACCTGTGTCATAATAACCAGAAACTGATTTGGTTCTCATCAATAGCACTTTGTTCTTTAAGTAGGTTCTTCTATAATATATATATTTTATAATGATAGACTCCATATCATTCACTACAAGATCATATGCTTCATAAAAGGTACAACCATAATATGCTAATTTTAAAAGCTTCTTACAAAGCCCATTAAATTTATAGTTCTTGACATTGTGTCCTCCTGACTTTTGACTATTATTTGTGCTGTATGAATACCTCCTTTTACATGTTTCATCCAATGCTTTAATATATAATGAGTAGGGATACAGTGAATTCATAAATAAATAAGAACTTTTTAAGATATGAGCACATAGAACACTACTAAATTCAAATATTAAACATGAATATGAAAATCACTCATCCGACATTATACATGCTACATAGTATAGTGTTCTCTTATTTTGGTTCCCATTCGAAGCATCAGTCTTCATTATATGATACAACTTGTACTTCTCAACTTCCTCGATGTCATACATGGTGGTCAATTTCAATCTCTAAAAGTCTTAAATATACTTCTTGTATACACTTCAAGAGTATGCTTCTTAATTGGATGCTTTGATCATAATGTTGGCTGTAAGTGGTATGTTCGGAAGTCCTCCCCATCCTCTCGATCATATCTGCTCTCCAACATTGCCTCGTACTAAGTAACAAACTTGAAAGCATTCATGTGATTGTCAACATAGTCCTTAAACAACAAGTATATACTTTTACTGCATTATATTGTAAACATCGAAGCAAAGAATGTGTCTAAAGTATGTAGGCACCCATTAGTCTTGTATACTGAAAAGGTGCTCAAGATAAGTATTCAACTATAAGGAGTACTTTTTGATAGATGCATCCTATCGATGCTCAAACTGTTATGAAGAATTGGAAGTAATAACGTAATGGTAAAGATCTTCCTTCAGTCCCTATGTACTAAAAATAACAGACAAACATTCTCTAATATTCTTCAGGATATGCCATTTGCAAAATCGATGAATAGTATTAGGAAAAACAAGCTTAATTGCTTTTTCATTACTGGGTCTTGGTCAGTTAAGATGCATTTCGGATGCTTCCCACACTGTACTTCTAAAAAAGATTGAAAGATCCAAACATATAATTTAGTGCACTCATCTTGTACCAGTGCATAGCCAAATAAAATGGACTGCATGTGGCGGTTGACATCGATAAATGGAACAAACAATATGCTATATTTATTTGTCATGTATGTAGTGTCGAATGTCACTATATCACTAAACTATTGGTAAGACATTCTCGATCTTCCATCAATCCAAAAATAATATACATACTATTATTAATATCTAATTGGATGGTATAAAAGAAGGTTGGATTCTTAGCTTGCAGAGTTCGAAAATGATTAACTATTATTTGAAGGTCAATGTTGAATAACTATTTTTGAAGGTTGGATCTAAGATTGCTCAGATCCTTCCTAGTAAAGCTTACATTTTGTATACCTCCATGTAATTATGAGATAACACCCATGATTTGTTGAGTAGAAATATTTTGCTTATGAATGTCCCTATAAATTCCTTATCTTCGATCTACAGTAATCTTTTTATGTGATCATAAAAAGTGAGTTTTAGATGGACTATGCATGAGCTCATATGATTGTGAACATCATGAAATATCATGATCTCCCACTTGCCAACTTTATTCTTTCTCATGCTCATTTGTGCTTTTGCATCCAGTGTGGATACTTTGTGCATCCTTGTGAGGCATTGTGGGTGTTGCACAACTTTCTCCATTAGTTGAAGTGTCGATCTTAGACTTATATATTCCTTCTTTATAATATGTGAATTCTTGTTTGGTAATTTTCTTAGATTATGAAGATTGATAACATGAACCCTTCCAAATACCAAATCTTTAATGACATGCATATTGGTTGTAAGCTACCATTACATCTTTTTGAGTATCGAAGACTATGCCTTCATGCAATGAACAAATATCAATATCCCTTAAGTTTAGAGGCTGGAGAATATAATGTACTTTCTTAGAAGCCCTCTTAACTTGATCAGTGTTAGCCGAGTTGGGAGTATCATCAAGTGATACACAATCAATCGTATTACTTTCTCTGCTCGCAATAATGGTTGGCGTGCTAAAGAATAATGTCATGTTATCATCGTAAATACTTTGTGCATCCATTGGATGTGTAATTGAATATAGTTGATGGAAAGAAAATAAAGTTAATCGAATATTCATTTGAAGGCTTAGATTATACTAAGTAATCTATATGTGTGTGTGTTAAATTAATAGTATTCAGGAAGGCTAATAATATAAAATGATCTAACAGAGAAGGCCATTCTTCTATGTGAATATAAGGTTTAATATCAAATACAATCCCTATCAAAATATGCAACTACTAGCCTTAAGCTTTTGTCTCTCATTCCGTGAAATAATTAAAATTTACTTTCTATGATTCCTCTTGCCTAACCTTTGAAAATAGTTAGATCGCCTCCTATCTCACAAAGCTAATGTTAAACCATAAGCCTACTATGACAAAAAAAAAATACAGAGCTTGAGCCTTTGTCTCTCATTCTGTTTTCCTAGTTGTTCTCATATTAGTTTCAATTATTAGCAATTATTCAATAGGACCGTGTTTATAGGGTCTACACCTTTTATTTTGCCCATTGAAATCAAATGCATAATAACGTCAAAATAATTATTAAGTTATCCCTCCAACCAAATGTACAAAGTTTCAATTCGACAAAATCTTAGTAAAGAAGTTAGCAGTTCTCTTTCAGCACTTTAAGGGATGTTTTGATGACCATTAGCTGTAATTTAAAAATAAAAAGCCATCTTATCAAAGAGGAAATAAACTTTCAAACTTATTAAACGTGATGCTTATATGATCAAATTTGAGTATAAAAATTAAAACTGCTTAGTATTAAATTTTTAATCAAGACTCAATTTTATGTCCCCTGCCCTACTTAGATGCCCAAAAAATGCAAAGCCTTGAGCCTTTGTTTCTCATTATGTGGTAGCCGGTACAAGCTACCATGACACGCATTTGGCCTTGGAGTTGATTAGCATAATAAAGGGTTTGTTCATTACCACAACTCACACAAAATCCCATATACTCGAGAAAAAATCCAAAAAACTAAGAAACCCTTCTAATCTCTTTCGGGTGCTCTCCTTCCTCATAGATCTTTAAAAAAAAGGAGTGAAAAGATGAAAAAAAAAGATTGTTCCCTCTCGGAAAAGGTCTTACCTTTCAATCTTTCTTTTGTTTTCACCTCTGCTTTCCTTTAATTTTTTTGTCCTTATATCTCAATCAAATGGGAGGCTTGGAGCGGCCAAACAGGAAGCATAAACGATGGAACGGTTAAACGGGAAAGCATAGATAGAGAGGCCGAATGGGAAAGCATAGATGGTGGCCAAACGGGGAAGCTTAGATAGTGGCCAAAAGGAAAAAAGTAGACAGAGGCTTGGAGCAGCTGAACAGGAAAGAGAAGAGGTTTTGAAGATGGCTCTATGTGTACGTTCCAACATCCCATCTCCCATAAATGACAGATTTTTTTATATTAAACCCAGCCAACTCATCAAATGGCCTAAGATATCTTTACTGTTAGCTTAAAATCCATGCATTGTGATCTGTGCTTTTTCAAAAAATCCATGGCTGGGGATTGACCGAACTTAGCTCCATATCCTTTCAAAAGGAGCCAAGTCCACCTCCATATATATATTATTAGGGGAGATATTGTCTGGACAAAGATATGAAGTTCAAGTTAATAAACCGGTTGGCCAACCCCATTACGTGCTTGCCAACTATTCATCATATTGGATCATTGGTCAATTAATGTTTTCCTCTCAACTCTGACACTACTGGACACTTTTGACTTCGACTGCATGCTCGGTGCATGGTCGATCTCATTGATTGACCCTTTATCGGGAAAACTAGCACCTCTCCCAACCAACCAACCTAGCCAAACATTAGCTGATGACCACCTTCGCTCAACCTAGCCTCGACAGTGACAATGCCTCCTCATCAATCAATTCTTTGAGGGCTATCAGCACATACTTGCCTCTAACTAGGATAATCTAACCAAGCATCTTTTGGCTGACCAAACCTTGCTTAATAATTGATTTCCTCATTCAAATATTAATGCCAGCTAGTCAGGAGCCACCATAAACTAGATAAGGCAATCACAATCACCACATCCCAAAGATCCCATGCGAGTATACTGGTGGGATACGCTAAGCCCATCTTACCTAGATCTAGTAGGATCGTGCCCAACCACTTACCTACTATGACCTAGACCTTCGTCTATAAAATAAGACCCAAACGAGGATCCCAAGGTGTGATAGAAATTCTACCTCATGCTCTTCATACTATTGGACTAAAGTTTTGAATTGAGAGTAAAAGGGTCCTCGCTGGAACTACTTTAGGTCAGGACTTTTTTGTAAGTCTCGTCCCTTGGAGATCCTCCACCACCAGCTCCAACATCCTTGGCATTCGATAGATTGTAGTGCCAACAGATTAGAAGAAGGGCCTGATATCTTGAAGAGCATAGTCCAAGGCAAGTTAACAATGGCATCTAAAAAATCTTCTTCCCACCACACCAATGCCACCACGTCCCCAATAGTAAAGATTAAAGCCAACAACTAAGTCCCGCCACCATCAGTGAGGGTCTCTCCACCTCTACAATCGGCAATAGTTAGTATGGAACCATTTAACCTGATTCTCCAATAGGTTTAGAACTTGATGGTAGCCGTTCAAGCTATTCAAGCTACCCTTGCACCACTTCTGTGGTGCAATCTATCCTTTGCCACCTCCTGCGGCATTATAATCCATGGCATAACCGGCTTCATGTTACCTCTTACAGTGCTATAGCATGATCCGGTACCATGGACGTGCCACCATCATCGGAGCAATCATAGGCCCCTTCCGAGATTTAGAAAGGAGGCTTGCCCATCATGGTTGCTTTAGAAGTCCATGACCAAGGAGGTGACGATCCTAGAGCCCCCGATTAGGGCATGATTCAACTCCAAGCCATCAATCTCTCTAACGATCGGAAGCCCATGCCATATAGATTCTAAAGTCAAGCAAAAACTTCAGGAATTGGATTGGTGGATTGAAGTGTTCTGTAACTATTCCTCGATGCTGCATGATGGATTCAATAACGACCCACCTTTCGATGCCATGATAATGCAAGAGCTACTTCCATGATACTTCAAGACTCCTCGGTTGAAGAATTATAACAGGATGACCGATTCCATTAATTATCTGGAAAGCTTCAAGATGATGATGCTCCTTCATTAAGCTACTAATGCCATTCTTTGCTGAGCTTTCCATATACTCTAAAGGGAGCATCTCGACATTATTATTCATACTTGAAGCTAGAGTTAGTTCACTCTGTTGAGCAATTGAGCCGATCCTTTACTAGATATTTTGTTAGTAGTCAGTGATAGTAGAAGCGGTCAGACTTCTCCACACCTTCAAGCAAAAGGAGAGAGAGTCGATCCGAGCTTTCATCAGCCACTTTGATGTGGCTTTTTTGAAGATCCGTGACCTAGATCAGTTAGTCACAATGTCTATTATGATGAGTGAATCGTAGAAGAATGATCTCAAGAAATCATTGATAAAAACTTATCCTCAGGATTTTACTAACATGCTAGCCCAGGCAGAGAAGTATGCACTAATGAAGGATGTTTTCATGCAGGAAAAAGCCCCTGCCATTTTCTTAGTGGGGGGTAAAAGATTGGAAGCCAATCAAGGGTACCTTTTGAGACGAGAGGAAAGAGCCTAACAAGCAAAGAAATAGAACCCCTCCTCAGAACATGATCTAAGAGCCCTTATAGGAGGGATTGATGTGCATCACCTCATAGAAAAGTATAACACTTATTTTTGCTAAACACTTCGAGAGTGCAAGCGTTGATGAAAATAAAGGAGCGACTCTAGATGCTAGAAAGCTACAAACCCATCCCGCACGAAGAATCTAAACAAATATTGCTTATACCACTAAGATCACGACCATGACATAGAGGAGTACATTCAGCTCTCAGATGAAATTGAAAAGCTTATCAAATGTGGACACCTTATTGATTCATCCGACACAGGAGGAGAAGGAGAACTAGCGAAGATCACCTTGGCTAGCTGAACAATCATAGCAAGCCAAACCCTAAAAAGACCAATCCCCGGCTAGGATAGTGAACACCATCACTAGGGGGTGCTGCTGCAGACACTCCGGTGGTGAAGAGAGAGCAACAAAGAGGTGTGCTGAAGAACAGTAACTTTCACTAAGGAGGATGCCCGAGGAGTTCAATTCCCGTATAATGATGCGGTAGTTGTATCTTTGAATATTGAAAACTATGATGTACGCCACATTTTAATTGATAATGGAGGCTCAATCAATGTTATGTATTACGATATCTTTATCAAAATGGGGTTATCCTTTGATTGCCCACTAGTCAGTTTTACTAGAGATACAATTCTAGTGGAAGGAGTCATCACCTTGTCCATAAAGATGAGACAGTATCCTTGTCTATTTATTGCTCAAGTTGACTTCCTCGTTGTTCGAGAACCCTTGACATACATCACCATTTTCGGGCACCAGGCCTAAATGCCTTCCAAGCTATCGTGTTGACATACTGCTGGAAGATGAAGTTTTCGATGATGTATGGGATTGAAGAGGTCTATGGAGATCAAGAGTTGGTGCATCACTATTACCATATTGCATTTCGAGAAGCTAGAACTAACAATGTCTACCCGATTAAGGGGCTGGATATCCACGATGAATTGGCCAAGCAATGAGAAGAATCAATCGAAGACCTTATCTCCATACCATTGGCGGATGGGAACAAGAAAAGATGGTCCGGATTGGGGCTAATATGGATCAGGTAATCAAAGATCAACTAACCTCGTTCTTGTAGGAGAATGTCGATGTTTTTGTTTGAATACTAGTGGATATGCCGAGTATTGATCCTCAATGATGGTACATTGGTTGAACATGGACCCAAAGTACCGACTTTCAAACAAAAGAATCAAAGCTTCATACTTGAGTGGCTGAAGGTGATAGCCGAGGAGGTCAACAAACTACTTGATGCGGGTTTCATCTAGGAGACAACTTATCTAAATAGATTGCCAACATAGTTATAGTAAAAAAAGTGAATGAAAAATGATAAATTTGTATTGACTTTACCGACTTGAACAATACATGCCCAAAAGATAGCTATCTGCTGCTGAGAATTGATCAGATGGTGGAAGTTACATTAGTCCATGACCTCCTCACCTTTATGGATGATCGAGCTTTCTGAATTTGATATCAAGTTTTAACCTTGACCATTAATTAAAGCCTAGATACTAGCCGACTTCCTAGTTGAATGTACTATTCTTGATAAGCCAGCCGAGCCGGATGAAGAAAAACCCCCGAGTATAAGAAAGTTCCATGAAGGGTCCCATTGATGTTTGGGAGGTGTATATGGATGATTCATCTAACTCCATAGCATCAGGAGTAGGATTAGTTCTTACAAGCCCAGAAGGAGTCATGGTTGAGTATGTCTTGTACTTTGCATTCCTTGCAATAAACAACGAAGATGAGTATAAAGCCTTGATTACAAGACTTCAAGTGCCTGAGAAGTTAGGGGTGCAAGACCTAAAGGCCTGCATAATTCCCAACTAATCATAGGGCACATCAGGGGCGACTATGAGGCCTGAAAAGAAAACATGATAAAGTACATTCAACTTGGCTTCCACATTTCATGGTTTTGAAATTCAACAAATACCAGGAAAGGAGAACTCTTGGATCGACTTGTTATCCAAATTGGTAACATTAATACTAATAAATCTATCCAAGAGAGCCTATTTTGAAGTAGTGAAAAAGCCAGTTATCGAAGAATCGATGGAGGTGATACGATTGGATGATGAGCCCTCCTAGATGACTAATTGGTCAATTATTTGATAAATGGAACACTCCTAGGAGATTGAAATGAGGTTCGTAAAAGAAGATATCAAGCCTCTCGATATCTTCTACATGAAGGAAAGCTCTACAAAAGATCTTTCCCTCTTTCTTTTCTTAAGAGCATGCACCCATCCGAAGCTGATTACATACTAAGAAAGGTCCAGACACAGTGATTACGCATCATCCTAGTATTTATATATCACCTCAGTGCTCACATCACCCTAGTAATTACATCACTCCAATGATTACTGTTGCCCGGAAATGGAGCCCAAGAGGGGGGGTGAATTGGATCTTTTAAAAATTTAAAGCAATAATGTGCAGGCCTTGTGTGTTTGTGAGTAAAGAACTTGATGCACTAAGTTATATGCAGCGGAAAGCAATAAATAGAGTGCAATAATAAAGAGCAGGAGATAGAAGAGATAATCACATACAAATACAAGATTTATAGTGGTTCGGTGCAAACCTAGCACCTACATCCACTTTCCAAGCCATCCTTGAAAATTTCACTATAATCTCTCCAAGATTACAGCCGACTTATTTTTCCAAAGGCTCACAAGTCAAAATATTGGTTTTGTCACCTAGGCTCACCAACTAACCTTTACACTTGTTTTGTCTTCGGGCTCACAAGTTAACCCTAGTTGGTTTTGTCCCTTTGGCTCACCAACAACCACAACAACCTACTTTCAAGAAATCCTTGAAAGCTAGGTCAAATCACAAAAGAAATTCATATATACAATTCAAAAAACAAAACAAACTCTCTCCAAGAGTAGAATGGAAGCTTTGAGGCTCAAGTTGATGCTTTGTCTTGTCTTCTCCTTAGAATATTCTTCAAACTCTCTTTTTGGAAGGTTGAAAGGATGGGCTTGTAAGCTTTTTCAGGGAATCACACTTTAAATGGCTTTTGAAGTGAAGTTCTTGAGGAAATATTGGCTTTTGAGCTTTCAATGGACTTCAATACCTTCAAGAATAAGTTTGGTAAAGCTTAAATACTTCAAAAACTTCCAAAAAATGGTTTGTGACCATTTGAGCTTCGAATCTAGCCGTTAGGAGCTTGAAAAAATACTTATGCAACTTAGAAAAATAGATCCGTTAGGCCTGTCAGAACCCGAGTGTCGACACTTGGTTTGTCAGGTATCGATACTTGGCTGTCAGGTGTCGACACTTGATTTCTAGGTATCGATACTTGAATTTTCAAGTGTCGACACTTGATTCACATGTGTCGACACTTGACACAAAAACACTGCAATGGCCATGTACTGGATTTTCAAAAAGTCTCAGGCCATGAGTCAACACTTGGGAACTTAAGTATCGATACTTGAGTTTCAGGTGTCGACACTTGAATTCTGGGTGTCGACACTTGGCATGCCAAGAAATTTTTCTGCGTGCCAAGAGCTGAAGTGTCGACACTTGACTTCCTAGGTATCGACACTTGATTCTGAAAAATTTACAATTAAGTGCAGTTTAAGCCAAAAATACAAGTGCTAAATACAAAACTTAAATCCAATGTAAATAAACAATAAATGAACTCTTTTAAGCCCTTTTTGCATGGAGAAGACTCCTCAAATTATGAAAAATGCTTTGTACCACAGCATGCCACGATACTTTAATTTTGAGATACTTGTTTCCTGAAAACTCGCAACTAGAAATAAACATTAGTACACAATATGTACTCAATATTTTGTTATTCATCAAAATCATTAGGTGGAGCCAACAATTACATCATCAATTATTATCAAATAGCACCTCAAAGTACTTATACATAGCTAAGGAATCCAAATAATACCTTCCATCTAGTTTTTTTGGATATGGTCTTGGGTTGTCACAAATGATATCAGAACAAACCTGATCCATACCTTATATGAACTAAAGGATTATGTAGCACGGATTTATTGGACTGATCACAAGTTGATCATGGTATTTATGAATGGATATATGAATTTAGACCTTTAGCCTAGCGAGGATGCCAGGCTTAAAGGGGAGAGTATGTGAGGACCTGTGTGGACGTATATTTAGTCCCATATCAGTTATTCACTAGGAGGATATTGGTATTTATGCATGACTAAAAAATCTAAATAATATTTTCTGGCTAGCATTTCTGGATAAGGTCCTGGATTGAGTTAATCATTAGAGGATCATGGTAGTAGGCCATAGAAGGGTTGAAATCCTTATTCTTGTTGGTTGCTCGTTCTATTTTTCTATCATCGATTGCTCCTCATGCTGCTAGACATTTGATCTTCTCGATCTATCATCCAATGTTGGTCCTCTGGCAACTACCACCATAGCCAATCTTGCCAAATTCCCAACTCCCTACTCCACCAAGAAAGAAAAAAGAAGAAAATAAAAGAAAAAGGTAAGAAAAAGAATGAAAGAAAAGAAAAGGGATGAAAAAAAATATTATTTTTTCATCTCTTTCCTCTATTTCCTCTCTCTAGTCTCTTTTGTTCTCTTTACTTTCTTTTTTATTTTTTTCTCTAGTTTTCTCTCTCCTTATATTCTCTCTCCTCTCAAAACTTGTTTCCTCTTTCTTGGAGATGAATAATCTCAAGAGGTTCCTTACTTGGGTTGATCTCCATTAAAAGGTTTTATACCTTGATTGTTGGGTAGTACATCGACCAGTTTTATTCTTCTTCCTCCTTGCCTGGCATGAGGCATACTTTTAGCTTAATCTAATACATCTAGATTTTTAAGGGGTTCTTAGTATTTTAAAACTTTTAAGTTATTAATAATGAAATTGATTGTATATTATTGATATTGAATAGGTGAAGTTGACTTGTTTAATTGAAGTTGGATTTTAAAATGTCTTAAGGTAAGTAACCTGATATCTCAAGTATGCTTTTAAATGATATTTAAAAAATTATAATTAGTTATTTGATTTGATTTATACTTTATTTTATATTAGATAAAATGGATCAAATATGTATTATTTTGATATTCGAATAATTTATGTTTGCCTTAAAAGAGTATAATTAAAAAACTGAACCAAGATTTTATAAAATTAATTTTATATATGTTCTCAGCATGGCTATGACATGGTCATGCAAATAAGGATTATATATTAAACCTGTGACTCATAATCTAAAAAACTAGTCTTAACTTCGAGCCACCCGTGATTAGAATGGTGGTATCTGACACTTTAAGCGACATATTTTTGTTATCAAAATCATACTAATTTGTTACGTGGCCATAGCTTGATATTGATTTTATTTATGAACAATTATTATTTTTAAAGAAATATATGTTATTTGAGATTTGTTCTTCTTAGTTAATATTATATAATTTTTTTGTTTAGTATTTTTAAGACTCTACTTTGATATGTTTTATTATTTACTAGATTAATATAGCTCATTATTCTTATTTTTTAATTTTTCAAATCATAAATCGTGATTGTTCAAAACTTGAGAGTATGCTAAATTGCATGAAATAATTAGTAGATCTAGTTATTCGGTCGTTCATGATAATAATTTTTTCATTAGTTTAGCTTAAATTTGAAACTTTTATATAAATCAAATATTGTTGATAATAAAAATGATTTGGCTACATCTTTACGGAAATTGATTCTTTCGAATATTTTAAAAATATTTTTAAAATATTTTAAAAATATTTTAACTTAATATGCAGTCCTGCATACTTGCATGAACGATTTACAAGTATGCAATATTGTTGCATGCACCGCACCTAGTTTGAAGCATGATAATGGTATATCATATAAATAGGAAAACCACTCATGGTGACGACGACAACAACAACAAAAACATGAGCCCATACTGTAACAAAAGGGCACTCCCAGACACCTCAAAATACATGATACATCATGGAGAAACATGATGCAACATGAAGTCGAAATCCAGACTACCAATAAGACATGAACAGCAACGGCAACTGGCATTGGACAAAAGTGCGATCGGCGGCTTGGTAGATACATGTGAATACAACTGTATAATAGAAAGAGATTGCAACGTAGGAGAACTCTCACAGCTCGTTCATTGCTAGTAGTCTTCTATCAGGTATCGTGTTTCTCTGCATAGAAGTTCTGTATACCATACTTCTATTTTTGATATTTAACGGACTAAAAATTGAAGGTTACATCAATCAGGGACAACTAGAAAAATTCATCTTTATTTCCAATACATTTCAACATCGTACTCCTTTGTATGAGACTGAAAAAACAATGATTAAAAAAATAATCCAGAAAGGATTAAAAAAAACCAACAAATTTTACGATAAAAAATATTATAAATTATTTTAAAAAAACTGTAAAATCAAAACTATACTTGAAAATATATGGTAGAAATAATCGAAAACACCATTCCAAGACACGACCATAATTCTGAAAAAGATTAGTGAAGATTTTTTAATATTTAGAAAGAATTAATTTTGTAATTAAAATTAAAAAAATAGAAAAGAAAAAGTTAGAAAAAATTAGAAAAGATTTTGGACGGCTTACTAAATAAAAATCCAAAAAAACTTTTTTATAGCTATCAAATCTGGCTATTTGAATTTTTACTAACTCATAAAATCTATAACAAAAAAACTCAGTAATTAAATAGTTAAAAAAATTAATAATTAAATAATTAAAATTTAATTATCAAATAATTAAAAGTCTAATCATAAAATAATTGAAAGTTTAATTATCAAATAATTAAAATCCCAACTGTCAAGTAATTAAAAGTTCCGAATTGATTGACAGTGAAAATTTTAGATTTTTTAAATAAATTTTAGGACTCCAATATACTTATACACCAGATAACGAAGTGATTAATTTGTTAACGTTTATGGGCCTAAGCCTATTGCTTTCCCTTGAATCCTTGATGCATAGAAAGGTCAGCCGCAAGCCCTAGGCCTTTCGTTAATCCTGGAGCAAGAAAGAAAGAACATCTAACAAGCGCGATGGAGACCGCAAGCCAAACCAATCCAAGCACATGATGCCCACGTTATCATCAATCGAAAGCGCTATCTATCTGATCGGTGGATTTCCCGTTGGTCCATTGAAGAATTCTTCAAAGCTAAGCTACAGACACGTGGAAAGGACACAGCGCCTTAACATTCCCAACGCAAATTCGAAGCATAACGTTTCGAATAATCATTTGCCCTTAAGGGTGCGTTCTGCTCGGTGATGATGGACCCTTTCAGGTGGTATATGCGGAGGCATATCTTATACCCCAATGATTTGGGAATCGCCAAAGTTGTCCACGGTCGAGAGCATGTTGAGGCTGTATCGATCCAGCGGTCGGATTAGAAATCCGGCGTAACGATCACGTGACTGGCTTTGTTTAAATGATCACGACCGCTGGAAAGGAAGGGAACGGCCTCGGAGGGATGGACTCGTCGAGCGGCGGTGGGTATCATGTGCCGCCGGCTTGACGCGGGGGACGGGGGAGGGGGCGGGGGTGGGGGGGACCGGGAGCGGACACGTATCTTCCGATCGCGGAGAAGAACCACAAGTCGGTTGGTCATTTTTCGTTTTGGCGCCACCCTTCTCTCTCTGTCTCTCTCTTGGAGATTTATAGGGCGAGTTGGAGGATCAAGGGGAACGAGATTAGATCGGAATTGAAGATCTAGGTTAGGGTTGTGCAAGATCCTGTCGAGGGATGCGTGGATTTAGTTGATTTGGTGCGATTATCGGGGGATTCGGAGATAAGGAGGTGATAAGAGGGGGATTTGAAAGGGAATTGAGTAGAAGGGAAGGATTCGGAGAGATCCAGGGGTGCTGTAGATCTTCGAGGGGTGTCGTTGTTTTCTGAAATTTTGGGAGCACCCCAGTCTTGGTATAGAAAGAGATGCAGTGGATATCTGAACATTTCTAGCTGAAATTATTGGAAGATTCTGGAATAAGTGAGCCATTCTGCTGAATCTCCCTGGAACGAGGGAATTGTCGGAAATCAGAAGGCGAAGTTGCGTGTCCAAATTTTAGGTACGCACAGTTCCTGCTTCTGAAGATTGCTTTGTTTCCGCACGCTATTTGTTTTCCGGAGATTTCATTTCATTTCAATTTATTTTTTCGGGTTTAGAGCACAATTATTAGGAATAAATCAGAATCTCTTGCAGTTTCCCGTTTTTAATTAGTAGTTTGTTTGAACTGCTGTGATTCCAAAGGGTTCACTTGGCTCCCTCATGTGGTCACTTGGACTGACGCGACTCTGGCATTGCAGTATTATGAATTTTGTGGGCGGGGGTTGGCTGCAACACAAGCAAAATTAATGAGATTGTTATGCAATGTGAATCTATTCATAATGTCCATTTTTTAGACTTGGCAGCAACACTAGAATGGGTGAAGTCCTAAATTGGTTGCCTTCCATCGCATTTTGCAGGGAAAATGGCTACATTGGTTGATCCTCCAAATGGCATGGGCAACAGCGGGAAGCACTACTATTCCATGTGGCAAACCTTGTTTGAGATCGATACAAAGTATGTGCCAATCAAGCCTATTGGAAGAGGTGCTTATGGCGTTGTATGCTCATCCATAAATCGAGAAACAAATGAAAAAGTTGCAATAAAGAAGATCAACAATGCCTTTGATAATCGTGTGGATGCACTTAGAACGTTGCGTGAACTGAAGCTCCTTCGGCATCTACGCCATGAAAATGTTATTGCTTTGAAGGACATCATGATGCCACCCAATAGGAAAAGCTTCAAGGATGTATACCTAGTTTATGAACTCATGGATACTGATCTGCATCAGATTATCAAGTCATCTCAAGCACTTTCTAATGACCATTGCCAATATTTTCTCTTTCAGGTACAAATCCTTTAGACCTTCTAGAAATTCAAATTTCCAAATAATTATTCCTACTTAAGATCATGATGTTTGAAAGTACTTGCCAAGGAAGACACAAATTATCTATAAATGTCCATGTGGATAAGACTTTATAGTTGTTGAGGCTGACTGCAAAGTGGTTGTTGATAGGAAGAATAAAAAAAATACTTTAGTTTAAGGATATACTGAAAGTATTAGGGCAGTCAGGCACTGCTTTTGATGCTTCCTATCACTTTTGATTCCATATCAAGGGTACAAGATGAGAAACCTTATAACCAGCTTTGTTTCATGCAACTGGTGTACCTAATACTTTGTCTTAACAGTTAGAAGACAATGTGTGTTGTGATGCTACTTGTTGGGTAATACTCAATTCTAATGGTGAGGAGACAATCTGATTTGTGAGGCTATTTGTAGGTTCAGAGCAACTAAAAGGAAAGGAGAAGATAAACAAGAGGAGGAACATGAGAAAAAGGTGGAAATTCTGTATTGAAATATCTGCATGTTCAATATGTTATTCAATGACTTTATACTCATAGTGAAATCTTATCACAATAGTATTGCATTGGCATGGAATTGGGATTCTGAACTGGACGAATGTTCTGGTGTAGTATTCAGCAATGTGGATAAGATTTTGGAACACATTCAAACCCTAATTTTCAATATAATGTAATTTAATTATATGATAAATTCTGTAAAAGATCAGTTAACTCTATGTTATTTGCTAGCTTACAAGTATATTGTATGTCTCATAATGAGATTTAATAATTTATCATTGGTCATGTGCAAATAGTTGCAGAAGAATTATTAGTTTGATCATAGCTCATTAAATTGTTATTATTATTTCATTGTTGTGAAGTCAATTATCAGCTGGGCCTCAATTAACAAGTTGTGGATCCATTACTTATGCATAACATATATGTTTTGTTTTCTTTAGCCTTTGAACTGATCAATGGTGAACTGTGGTTATCTAGTGTTGTAGGCTGCTGAATGATGTTATTAAAATAATAAATTTTGGTTGGACTGGTTCCCACTGGCCAAGAACATGATTCTTCCTCTCTTTTTCCTATTCATTCTTGCTTGATTGCTCTTAGTTTCCTTAATATTGCTGGTACTCTTTATCTTTTGCTTGTTTTCGTTTTAGGTCTATTTTAATTTATTCTAAGGGAGTTATTGTCCAGTTTTGTATAGAATATGTTTAGCTGTTTTAGCATTTAAGGCTTTGTAATATTCCTGCCCACGATAACCATATCAAAGTGGTTCTAGTCAAGTTTATAAAGGAATGGGCTTGTATGGCAAGCACACCACATTCCATATTGCATACAATATTTAGATATTATACTGTCAGGCATGGCTTTGCACATAAATGAGGTGAAAAAGAAAGGTGTAAGAACGCCATTTAAATCTGTACCCAGTGGTACAGCATTGATCCAAGGCTGGCTTGTCCATGAATGACTCATGAAGGAGTGCTGGTTACCGATCCCTGACTAGAACATGCTGTTGTGCCCAATTTTTAAATCATTGGTTATGGTCTTTATGACATCCACACGTCTCCAAGTCCATTGTTATCATCTCATATTTGCCTTTCTGCAAAACTCTGGTGTTGGGACCAACCCAAAATTTTTCCTTATTATTAATTTTCAATAAACACATCTGTGGTCTACATGATAAATTTTATTGTGTGAGAATTTTCTCTTCAATTTCCATGCATGAAGGCTTCTGTGAAGAGAAGGATATGTTATGCAGTCCCAAGAATATGTTCAAATATGTTGGGCTACCTTTCTTGCTTATGTACATTTGTGCTGGCATTTCCTCTTTTTTGCCCAAAATTTGTGTGAACCATGTTAAGAGAGCAAGCTATCCGTATATTGAATGTCTGTGTGTTGACTTGTTCTCTTTTCCTTCTTTTCATTTTTTTTTTTTTTTTTTTTGTGAATATGAATTTAAAATCTTTTTTTGAATCAAAAATCATCTGTTTACATTGATGAAGTTGAGCAAAAAACTACATAAAATGTAGTACTTATGTTCAAGTAATCCGGAAGGTGTTCCATGAGGAGAATTATTTTTTCGTCCCCTGAAGTTCATATTGCAATAGGAGAGTGGTATATGCCTCAATCAAAATTCAAGACCTAGTAGTTAAATAGCATGGATCCATTAAGCAACTTCAGCATGATGTTTATGAAGTCCATCAAGGAAAGATTGGACACCTTGACAAGGATGTGCTCTGCAAGGCTTCTGGTGCTGGTCCATGTTAGTCTGTGCTGGTTGGCACTTTCTATCCCCACCAGTATGGGCACCCTTGGCATTGGTCAGCATGACACCTATTAGTTTATTTCTTAAAATATTTTTTAGTAGAAAAAAGGTTTTAAATTTTTCTTTTAATTTTGGCAGGTGTAACATGTGTTTCATTGGCATGCCCACCAACACTAAAACTTGAAAACTTGGTTCTCATCAGGTAGAGTTTTCACAAGGATATTGACTAATCCATAGAAATCACATTTGTAACAAGGATATCGATTACTGAGCAGCATGCTTGTTAATGGTCTATTGGAGTTGGGTGGTTTCTCTCAGTAATGATGCACCAAGTAAACAAATTAATGAATTGAATGTTTCCAAAATCTTTACAATGTTGCATTAGAAGTATGAAGTTGTGGTTAGGTAGCCTTACTGGTTGTTTATATTCACTTTGCAGTTAGGTAGCCCAAAGTGATTGTAGTTCCAGGTTCCATGGACTCTACCACAGCAGCTTTATAAATCAACTTATGCTCTTTGAGCATAATGAGCCTCTCCTAGAGGTATGTCATTAAAGTCAATTTTTCTCTTAGTATCAATCAAGTTGTCAAAAATTCAAGTTGGAGATGAACATAGACAAAGTTGAGCTATGGACTTGTTAGTGGCTGGAATCTGGATCGATGTAGGTGTTGATACTAAGTACAAAGTTTGCTACTTGAAGTTCCTCTAGCTTCTACTTTTGCTTATCAATCTAGTTGCCTTTGCTATAGATTTAATGGAGAAGCTAGATTGAGCAAAAACAAGAAAGAACCAATGCATTGATGGCCAAGATACACTTTTTGAGCAATTCTTTGAAATTGACTTGCAAAGCCCCAAGATCATGCCAATTGACAGTTCATTGGCCCCAGATTTTGTTCCCAAATTGCATGATTTTGAGGGTTAATGGGAGTCCAAAAGTGGAAAATTGCCTTTCAAGGGCTTTTATTTTCTTAATTTTATAGGTCAAATAAGTTCGAAACGCCGTGGAATTTTATAGGCAAGTTTGCACGGTTGTGCTTTCTTTTTTTGGCAATCTTGGGCAGATTAATGACCTACTCTTGGTTAATTTTGCGAGGGTTCATCTATATAAGGTGGTGTAGGGTTGGTTTAAAGGTAGACTTCTATCTTGATCAATGAAATTCTCACGAAGTAGTTTCTTCCGCTTTTCCTTTACCTCTATTCCTTCTACGTCTCTCTCCCCACAGCTCATGGACAAGATTCCATCACTTATCAAGGTTATTATATTTAGTTCCTCATAGATGCCCTTAGAGGACTGCAATACTCATCAAGGATTTTCTAACCTTACCATATCTAAATGATCTCTTGATACACTATAGATTCATGGTATACTTTCCATCGTAAAGTACATCTCAGACAAGATTGAAATCTTCTTAGATGTCAAGATGCACAATATCTATTATCTATTATATATAACTAAAGTTCTATTATCTGGATTCAAATGCTGCCGCGTGTCAAATTTTCGTAGTTCTTTTTCCTGTTCAAATTTTTCATGACTTTGGCCTTTAAAATTAAAATTTATAAATGGTTTTGCTTTTCGATTTTTAAAATAGGAAATAAATAATAGGCCTTTAAATTTAAAATTTAAAATAGAAAAATGATTTTGTTTTCTAGAAATCTGCTAGTTTTTTCCCCTTCCGTATTTTTTTATTTATTTCCTTTTTTTTCATAGATTAACTAAACAATATAGTAACGAAATGAAAAGAAAAAAATAAGGCGATCATCTCTGTTTGGTCCACACTGCCCCACAGATGCCAGCTTTTCAATGCTGATCGAATGGCTATCGTGGCCCGGTGGTGCTAATGGGGGTGTCATTTGTTTGTATTTTATATTTAAGATAGCAAAAAACAATATCATTTAACCTGAGCATTGCACAGGTACAAATCTAGTGAACAAATACAATCCAGACTGGTCTGGTGCCATGTCTTTAGCTGAGAGTTTATACTTGATGTTCCAAATATATCTTATCTTGCCCTAATGGTGAACACACTTAATGCATTAAAACAGTTTAACCGCTTTAGATGCTTCAATGCCAAATAAATGTTGTCAATGCCACTAGAGAATGATATTCTTTGGTTTGGCACTTAATTTTGAATTGCTTCTCAAAAATTGTACCTTGCAATAACTGTATGTTGTATAGATCAATTCTCAACAGATTTGCACCAATATGTTGGTTCAGATTATAGCAACGAAAGTATATGTTAAGGAAGAATATTAGATGTTCACTTTTATGTTCATGTGGGTTTTCAGGAAGAAATCACATTGACACAGACAATCCATGGTTGAGACAATATGACATGAAGATTGCATCCCTTTAAAATTTCAAGATCCTTTAGTTGTTCAGCTTATTTATATGAACATAAGCAAAGATAGAAGAAAATAAGAGCAGCCATGCAGCCAAAAGAACCTAACTGATGATGTGCAAATGCAGAGCTAGGACATGCATGTCCAATGGTACAGCTGTAAGACTGAAACCACAGGACAATAAAAAGAGCGGCATAATAAAAAGGAAGAAGCAAGGAATAAAGTGTGACCAATGAGAGTGAGGACACTAAGAAGAAGAAAATTGTATCCTTTGTGCAATTGGCTGGGTGCACATCTTGTTAAGTTAGTATTATTAAGGTGATTCGCTTATGAAGTAGAAATACTTAGATGCCTTTACATGGGCGGGGACACCTATTGAGCTTCTGCTGTATGGTTTGGGGCATGGAAGCTAGGAATAGGAATGAATTATAAGTATTTGATGGTGGTAATGACGGGTTTAACATTGCTCGTGGATTAGTGTGGCATGGAATCAGAGAATGGTGTGTGCAAGAGATATAACAGAAACTCAAGTACCATAATTCTGTGAGCTGTTTTTCAGGATTTTGGTTGTTGAGAAATTTTTGGGCATAAATCCCAAAGTCCAATACTTATGGTGTTTATAAAGGTTTCAATCTGTTACACTTACAATAGATGCCACTTGGTACATGCCAATTACAACTAAGACCTTAAAATAATGCTATGTGCATGCAACATGGTATGGAGACAATTATGTGAATTAATTAGAAATATAAAGGATAAGAAAATTCTTGATTCCTGTCATCCAAGATGGCTGTAGGCAATGGGTTGAAATTAAGAGAATATACTGTTAGAAAATATTTGATACATCAATACTCCTTGCATCTCTGCAGTTGCCTTACCGATTGCTTTTCAACCATCAGCAATCCCAATGTAGGCCATCATGTATTACATAATTTTTGAGGAAATGCAGATGTTGTAGGTAAAAACATCACCAAGACATTCTTGTTTTTATGTTTAAAAGTAGTAGCAGAGCTAATTATTTGTAATTCAGGAGGATTGCTGGTGTTGCCTTTGATAAGCTTGTTCTTATTTACACCAAGCAGGTTTATAAGGCTACAAATTTTAGAACTGAATCCCACACCTTTCTTCTCAAAAAAATAAAATAAAATCACATATTGAGAATCATTGCTTTTTTTCTTTTGGACAGGGCCCTGCGGGGTTGGGGGGGGGGACCCATCAACTTCATTGAGAAAATAATCAAGTACATGTTCAGTGACTCCCCTGGATCCAAGGGAATAAAGGAGAACTAGGGGTGTGGAGTAAAGGCCAAAACAGGGGTTGCTCTCAACAGATAAGTCGTTTGATGTTTGCATGCTGGACAAACCAACGTCCATTCCCGAGGCATGCAACAACAATGCCTTCCTAACATCTTCCACCTGTTTCCCCTTGTCATTGCAAATCCTTGAGTTTTGTTCTAGCCAAACACTCCAAAACAATGGAGCCACTATAATGTCCTACACTAAGTGGGCTTCTCTTTTAACATTGCACGCTCTCCTATCTGCCCATAACCAAATGATAGCTAGAGCTCTGTTTCTGATTCTCCAGCCTCTAGAAGGATTCTTTCAAAGTTGTCTCGAGAATTGACATTTAAAGAAGAGCTGTTCTGTGGTTTCCTCCCGATTTCCACATAGAACATAGCAGGAGTCTACTTTATGTTTCTTCTAATTACATTATCATTTGTGATAAATTTTAAGTTGATCTAGACAAGATGGGGTGTGAGAAATTTGCTGATGTTTTAATGTTTTCTTTTCTTTTCTTTTTCTTTTTTTTGTTGATGCAGTAATGACAGCAGCATTTATTTCTTCTATGCCATCATCAGCTTGCCATCTTTATTCTGAAATTTATTAGCCATTAGTATGGTTACAGAAGTACAAGTTTAGAAAGTGAATTTTATCTTTTGGCTTGCTAATCATCTCAGGAAGCTCTTTGAGAAGCTTTTACCCTTTGTTCATATGCTTGTTGTTTAATCATGACTTACACATATGATTTTGCAATTTTTAGTTGCTTCGAGGACTGAAGTATCTTCACTCAGCAAACATACTCCACAGAGACTTGAAGCCTGGGAACCTACTGGTGAATGCTAATTGTGAACTCAAGATTTGTGATTTTGGTTTGGCTCGCACCAGTAATGGGAAGAACCAATTCATGACCGAATATGTTGTCACCCGCTGGTATCGGGCCCCTGAGCTGCTCCTTTGCTGTGATTACTATGGCACCTCCATAGATGTATGGTCTGTGGGTTGCATCTTTGCTGAGCTTCTTGGACGTAAGCCCATCTTCCCAGGCACCGAGTGCCTCAACCAGCTCAAGCTCATTGTTAATGTTCTTGGCACCATGAATGATGCTGATCTTGGCTTCATTGATAACCCCAAGGCATGCAGATACATCAAGTCCCTGCCATACACCCCTGGTATTCCTTTTGTTAATCTTTACCCCCATGCCGATCAATTGGCCATTGACTTGCTGCAGAAGATGCTTGTTTTTGATCCATCTAAAAGGATCAGTGTCACCGAGGCACTGGAACACCCATACATGTCTCCTCTTTATGATCCGAGTGCCAATCCTCCAGCTCAAGTTCCCATCGATCTCGACATTGATGAAGATCCTGGAGAAGACATGATCAGGGAGATGATGTGGAATGAGATGCTTCATTATCACCCAGAATATGCTTCAGCAAACTCGTAAGAACCTTTGCTTGTTTCTAGACGTAAACTAGAAGCTTGGTTGGACTGGATGTCAATTTTGTTTTTGTTGTTTTACTATTGTGAGATATGCTCGACAGTCTCTTGTCTGTAAATATTCTTGTAATGTATAGGCGCATTGTGTGGTGTGCAGAACTTGTATAATTCTGATACTTGTATGCCTAATATTATGATGCAACAGTAATCACTTTTTACTCATAGTTATGTTTATCATTTTTGAGTGTTTTTTTTAATAAAGTGTACATAAGTGCTAAAATACTACTACATTTGCTGGTTCATTCATAGATTTGAGAATTTTGAATTGCACCATGTATTGATTATATAAAATGATCCTTTGAGTTAGAAAGCATTTATTCTTATCTTTGAATATTTGGCATAGAAGTTTAACTGTGGTTATACACAACAAAACGATGGTCCTGTGACTGCCCATGATTTTAATGTTTACAATAAAATGGCAAATTAGGATGAATGTGCAAAGTGTCATTTAACTTACGGTAAAATGCAGAAAGTTGATATTTACCACAAAATCAAAGGGCAGTGGAACCAGTAATGGACTGCAACCTCTGAAAACAGAACTGGCACTGGGTCGTCTACACTATTTTCTTCCAGTAGAGAACAAAATTTTGGAAGAAATTATAACAGTTATATCAAGTTTCATGAAAAAAAAAGGTTATATCAAGTGATATTATGTTATATCAGTTGGATGCCAAAGATTTTATAACTTTAAATTATTGATCCGTGAGTCCATTTTTCAAAAAAGAAGAGTACAAGTGCAGGAAAGAAAATCTAAAGAGAATAATAATCACTAACTAGCTTCTCAATTTTACTTGCATTGATATTGTAAATTTATGATGTTATTAATATACTGTAGGTAACAGTTGCATGGCTTAGTGGCCATGGCACCAGCCAGGTGTCTAGGTGGTCACCAAGAGGTCAAGGTGGTATGAAAATAACAAATTCAAGGAACTAATAAAAATACAGAGACATGACTACCAAAAAGTTAAAAACACATAGAAGTGTAGAAGGACATATGATCCATGAATGAAACATAAGATGTTAGATAAGATTTAGTAAGTTAATATAAGTATCATCTTGGTAACATTCAACACTAATTCCTAAATCAATATCAACTATCATTCTGAAACTTGAAGCAAAAGATAAATGTACCTATATTGGCTCTGCCAGTTTTCTAAAACATCGATGCTGATCCAGGTTCCTTTTCTGCCCTACATGTGAATTCTATGTTTTGGTGATATCTCTAAATACTTTTCACCACTTAAATTTAGAGTTTCCGGGGATATGTTTTGAAACAGTTTGAGTAGATCGAGGTCTCCTTACTAGATTTTTTTTTTTTTTTTTTCTCATTCAAGTTTAGTAATCCTTTAAGTAGGATTCTCAAAACGTGTCATCATCACCATCATTATCTACTAAATGTTCTCCATCAAAGTTGGGGTCAGCTGCCGACAACTCTAATTTGATCAGCCTCCATGGGTTGATTTGGCAGGGTTTTACAGTTGGCTGTCATCCTCAACTCTTGAAGACCACCTTCTAAGAAATTCAGTTTGAATTTCTGAAAAGGGCCAGTTGCCCGACAAGGAGTGATCATCTATAATTCCATAGACTAGAAAAGAGTGTAGATAAAGAGAGAAGATAATGTGAATAGATATTTGGTAATTGGTTTCATCTCTAAGGCATTTATGGTGTACCAACAACAAAAAAAAAAATGTCATTTCAAATGGAATCTTAAAGGTCTGCAAAAAATTGTGCAGATAAAATTAAACCGTAGATAAAACAGAACGAATTAAATACAGTTTATAAAGGATCGTTTTCAAGTTTGCAGGCAAATATGTGCTCTATCATAAGGTTGTAACATCAACTTACCCATCAAAATCAGACACCAACAGAATTTGGCAATTGGCACTTCATTTTCATAAAGCAACTATAAATAATGATTGTTGAAAATAAAGCTGATATATGACTCCAACATCTTAGTGTCATGATAAGCTTCGGAGACAAGAAAGTTGTGGTGCAAGATCTTCCTTGGGCTGCACTTAAAAGTCAGCTTCTCTTGTTCCTTCTCCTGATCATTCTGATTTTTTTTTTTTGTTTTTGATAAAATAGTGCATTCATTTAAGATAAAGATTTAGTATGAATATAACCCAAAAAGTCAGAAAGAATTATATCATGAAAAGACCGCTGGACATTTCCAAATCGGCTTACAAAACAGATCCAAAATGATGGGCAACATAGGAGACTATCCAGTCCGCCGCGGAGTTCGCCTTCCTGTAGACATGCCTGATGATATAGATAGAATAGTCTTGAAGAAGGAGAGCAATGTCATGAAGTAATGGATGTAGTGCCCTGGATTTCCGGACCTCTTGAATTCATACTATGATAGTAGCAGTCTCCCTAATAATGAGATGCTCAATTCACAGGATCCTCCGGGCGTAGACAATGCCGGCCCAGGCACCCCGCAGCTTAGCTACCGGGATAGTCGGCTAAACAAGATAGTGTCCTCCGGCGACGTGTATCCCAAGGCTCAGGCCATGAATGACAAAACCAGCTCCACCATGAGTACCCGATACACTCCCATCGAAATTGATGGTGAAGAACGTCGGAGGAGGGGGCTCCCAAGCAATAAAATCATGGCGGGGCGCTGGACCAGCGATGGTGAAACCCCGGGTCTCCAACTTTAGCAGTGATATCCTTAGATACTCCTCATCATGAGTCCAAGCTCTTTCCAGAACCAATCTGGGAGAACAGTTAGAGGCTTGAAAGACAAGATAATTCTTGGATAACCAGGTATGGTACACAATATAAGCAATAAGGGTACGAGAAGAGTGTCCCGTAACAGGATGGAACATATCCAACAAGGTACCCACATAATCAATGACATTCATAAAAGAGCCTCCATGCCAGTCAGCCTCCAAATTCAAGCAGCCCGTGGGCAGAGAAAAAGAACATGGACCATGGTTTTCTCCTATTCCCCATACAAAGGACAGGAGGAGGGGACATTCACTCCCCTCGCAAAAAGGAGAGCTCTAGCAGAAAGCCGACCCCAAGCCACTTTTCACAAAAATAAACTCATCTTGGGGTGAACCGGAATCTTCTAGATCCAACCAATATGAAGAGAGCGCTGGGATATTTAGGCATACAAGTGGTATAAATTTGACATTACCACCCTGGGAATGGAGGTGGACCTCCACACCCTAGTGTCACAATAGTGATAAATAGGTAGAGGGATAGTTAAGACCCTGGCTCCTAGGATATCACCGAAGACCCGATGAACATGCACTAGATCTCAGCGAGTGCCATCCATAAATAATAAGTCTAGGATAGTGAGAGAACTAGTATCCATGGCAACGAAAGTCGGCCATCGGGATAAAGGCAGGTCTCCAAACCAAAGATCAGACATAAAATTGATAGATCTGTCATCACCCAGCAGCCATCTGGTCTGGGGAATAACAAGATGAGCTATAGCCAACATAGCCGTGCAGCACAATTCCGACCATAGCATCGAATCTTCCCATAACCGAGAGTACCATACTTGGCCTTCATTATCAAGGTCCACAGGCTATCGAGATATAATAGAAATTTAGCCACATATCTAGCAAGTAGAGCCTCTCGCCTAGTCACCACGGATGGAATGCCTAGACCACCCTCCTGCACCGGCTGGCAAATAACATGCCAACTAAGAAGATGAACATCCCTTTGACCAGACGGTGAACCCTAAAGGAAGGCTCGAATAAATTGTTCGAGCTTGAGAATGACTAACTTGGGAAGAACAGTATTAGAAAGCATATAAGCTGGCAAGGATGTAAGAACGAACCTGATTAGAGTAATCCTCCCTATTAAAAAGAGGGTTCGCCCCTGCCATTCCTCCATCATATCTCGAACTGCCTGGATCAGCCGAGCGCACTTAGTCTTTAATAGTCTGCCTCCCGTGATGGGTACTCTGAGGTAATGAAGTGGCCCCCCATGCTAAAAATTCCAAGAATGTGACGAATCACCTGTTGAAGTTGGACTGGAGTTTTGAGACTAAAGTGAATAGCAGACTTGAGAGTATTAACTCTCTGGCCCGACAATGGACAGTAATCCTCCATAATCTTCTTGAAGCCGTGTGTACAAAGAGAAGTGGCTCGGTCCCATAGTAAACAATCATCTGAAAACAAAAGATGCGAGATCTATTGGGCACCAGGGGCAGAAATATTGGGATGAAGAGCCGGACCCTGGGCTGCAACCTGCAAAGCCCGCGAAAGAGCGTCGGCAGAAATAATGAACATGTATGGGAAAAGAGGACAACATTGCCATAGGTCAATATTAGAAAAGAAGTTCGATGGAGTTCCATTAATAAAATAACAAAGGAGGGTCTGATGATACAGGTAAGGATCCGAGAAATCCAGATGGGATGAAAGCCAAAATCAAGTAAGGCCTTCTGAACAAACCCCCATTGTATGCAATCATACGCTCTCTCCATATCAAGTTTAATTGCCATCAGGCTGCGATGGGATGTGGCCTCTGAAGATCATGCATAAATTTTTGAGCGACAAGAATATTATTAGAAATAAACAGTCCTTCCACAGAGGCCCCATGTTCAGGACTAATCAGATGCATAAGAATAGGCTTCATTATGATAATAATGAATCTGGCACAAATTTTAGAAAGGGTATTGCACAGACTAATAGGCCCGGAGTGAGCAGGCTCAGAAGCATCATGGCACTTAGGGATCAGAGTAACAAAAGTCTGCTTCCAGGATTGAAGCATTGTACCCGGCATAAAAAACTCCTGAATGGCCAAAACCATCTCAGCTCGAACAATGCACCAAAACTGTTTGAAGAACATAGGAGAGAACCCGTTCGGACCTAGAGCTTTGTCTTCAGCCATGAGCCACAAAACATTCCTAGTCTCATCCTTAGAAACACAAGTGATGAGAGCAAGATTCTCCTGGTCCGAAACCCTGATCACTGGAGGGGGATCAAAGTGATAGGACATCGCTAATGAATTCGTCCACCTAGACCTGAAGAACTACAAGATCTCCTGTCTAATGTCATTATCATCCTCCAACTAGTGGTTGTCATCTGTTCGAAGAGTTTTGATGCGGTTGAAATGCCTACGCACCACTGTGGCCTGGTGAAAGAACCTAGTGTTCCTGTCTCCTTCCTTCACCCATTGAACTCGGGATTTTTATCTCCAGAATATCTCCTACTGATGAAGGAAAGAATAATGAGTGGATAAGTAAGTCCTTAGGGATACCGAATCTATCTCCGAAAGACACCCTTTCGTCACCTCCCGCTCCTGGAGATCAAGGATGGCCTTTTCTTCCTCTTGAATGTGGGAGAAGATATTACCAACCTCCTTTCTATTCCACTACCTAAGCTTCTTAACAAGCTCTAATCTTCGAGAAATTCGATATCTGGCATCTCCCTGAATGAGCATTCTCCACACCTCTCTCATAATATCCCAAACACGGGGGTAGGCAAACCAGATCTTCTTGAATCTGAAGGGGGGATGGCAGGAAATGGGCGCATCCGTAGAGAGTAGCATCGGGCAGTGATCTGACCCAATTCTTGGCAAATGCCTGACCATATGCTTGGGGTGCCACTAAATCCAGTTGGGAGTTGCCAGGATTTTGTCAATCCACTCAAGGGCCTCGCCCTGCCTAAGCGATTATTATACTAAGTGAAGCATGGACCAACAAACCCAAGATCTAGCAGGCCATTATCCTGCATAAATTGCACAAATTCCTTGGATTTAGTATCCTCAATATAAGGTTTACTCTCTCTCTTGTCTTCTACCCGATGGATATAGTTGAAATCCCTAGCCATGATAGAAGGAATCCCCTAATCCATCAACACCGTAATCTCCTCCCAAAGTTTCCTCCTCTCATTATAATCAGTGTTGGTATAGACCCCTGACAAAAGCCAAGTCTGCCCACTGGTCTTAAACCACAATGGGCACATGCTGGGAGGAATGATGAAACACATCAATTCTAGCTGCCCGAGGGTCCCATACTACAATGATACTACCAGACAAGCCCAAAGATTCAATAGCATAGAAAGCCCAATTTGCTAGAAATCGGTGTCGAACCCTTTCCAAACTAGCACCAACAAGTCTTGTTTCAAGCAAGATGCAAATACAGGTTATACAACTGACCAATTCTACAAAAGTTAGAAAATGAGGGATTCTTCACCCCCCTAACATTCCAAATTAGCAGTTTCATGGCCACAGACTATATCAATTTTGATTTACCTTTGTATTCACCGGCCCTTACAGGACCTTCCACCTCTGAGGATTTTAGCCCTCCTGAAGCCCCAGCAAACAGGGCTCTCTTCAATTAAGTGGTAACCATCTCATGACCTTGGTTAGGATCCTGACAACCAATGAATTTGGAACTTGGAAGGGAGACAAGGTCTCTCTCAGCATGCTGAACTACCCCATGAACACCTAGAGTAATCTTTGAGCCAAAAAGGTTCTCGCCCCCACTACTCGGGAGCACAGGGACTTTGCCCACAAATTCTTCTAGAGCCTCCCACAGTAACAACAGAAGACAAGTTTCTTTCCCTTCCATGTCAGGGAACTCCTGAACCCCCCCACCTACCAACGATATTGATGATACAGAGAAAGAGGAGGGTAGCCGCCGTTCAGCAGCATTGACAGAGTGTAAGTTCCTTCCCCCCTCCGAAGGACTCAGGACTCCATCACCACCCAAAGTTTCCCCAACACCTTTCTCCCTCAGTTTGGCCCCTACAGAGTTTACAGAACCATTGCCCTTCTCCCCTGAAGAACCCATAGTAGAAATAGAAGACCTAGACTCTAGGGAAGGAGTAGGAAGAGCAGTACCCTTGCACCCCCTTCGACCTGGCCCCCATCCATACAAGGTTTAAATGAACTAACCTGGACAATGGCATTGTCAGTCGATGAAGAGGAAACTTGGGGCTCGAAGGACTTGAAGAAGCATAAGTTAGCACCATAGGAGGGATTCGGGCTCTTTTCAGAGACATCACCGATGGATCAGCCATGATGGCATCCCACGGGCCTTGTTCCTCATCTAGGCCTAGGTCCATAACATCGTTCAATAGGCCCAAGGTAGAAAACCCAACTCCCATTGTAGCAGCTTCTCCAGTAGCATCACCGGAGCTGATACCGCGTGATCGGTGGTGGGCCACTTTGGTGGGCTTCTGCCAGCCATCGAAATTCGGTGGAGAGTTCAAAGGAGAGGATGTATTCCTCGGAGAGCTCAAGGTAGGGGAAGAAAAGTATGGGTCTGACGATTCCGGGCAAGCCTTCTTATCCTTCTCTGGTTCCCTCCTTGCTCTCGTCGGAGCTCTAGATGTACGAGGTTATCGAATGTGGGAAGTAACTAACCACGGGCCAAGCCTCGGTCATCCCCCACCGTCAGCAGTCTTCCCTTCTGCTACCATATGAGATGGACCATCCGGATGAAGCTCTCCACCCATATCGACTAGGTTATCATGAGAGATCTAGCCATCACTATTTCCAGACGAGGGGTCTCCTTCGATGAATCGATGCTCTTCATCCACATGGCCAATTCTTCCACACCAGTAGCAAATCATCGATAGGTTTTCAAAAATAAATTGTTGCCAAAATCTACCATTTTTACCTTGTATCAGCACTCCTGGACTTAAGGGCTTGGCGCATCGATTGCAACCCTCACCTGAGTATACCCTATCTTACGGAGGAGGTATGTGAACTCATATATATCTAACGGCTTCCCCTCCTTCACCACGATCGCCATGATAGTCGACTGCATCCAGAACTCCATCGGAAGGCCCGGCAATCACAACCAAACCATAGCTTTCTGTATTAGCCGACGACCGGGAACAAAGTTCAGTTTTCATGGTTCCATGGCCAAGAGTTGACCAGCAACAAACCACGGACCCCCTTTTCTTGCCAAGCCACAATCTTTCGCTATCTTGAAATGGAGGATAAGGTGATCGTCTGCTATCGGAAAGACCTCCGGTTCCTTCTCCAGACGAAGCTTCATCTTGACCTCTTTTGCCACCCATTTTGCGAGAACTCTCCGTCCCAAGCTCTTGATGAAGATGGCCTGATTTTTTCACTGGCATCGAGAATTGTTCATCATTGAACAAGAGAGCTCAAGAACCTTGGTGAAGTAGTCTTGAAGTTTCTCTATCTCTTCTTCAATTATCCCATGGAAAGTTCATGATGGACACGATACGATCGCCGTTGGCAGAGTCGGAAGACCCTGGCCATCACCCTTTTTTGAGTCCCCCGTCTCAGCCCTAAGCACCGCACGGAACCCTCTCCGCCCTAAGCACTGCGAGGAGGCCACTCAGCCAAGTCATGTTGGCATCGATGGAGTCGGAGACCAGGAGGAGCTTCTCCGCCCAACGCAGCACACCCGTTCAAAGAAACGACACACTGAGCTCCGAGAAGGCACGAACTTCGAGTCACAACCCACTACCTACCGCCAAAGCGAAGTCAGCTTCCACTGATTTTTTGTGAAGTGATTAATCTCCTTACCAAGTGCCGTGTATTTTCTTCTCCATGTTCCAAATGTGAAATACTATCTCTTTACAAAGTGACCATAGTTACAGCACTAGGCATGAGAATGTGTAATATACTTTTTGATTAGCTAGCATACCATTTTTTTTTTTTCTCAATGATATCTTGTTAAAGCATGAGCTCAGAGGTGGAATCTTTTCAGCGCTTTTCCTAAGGATTTCTGAAAAGATGGTGCATGTGGTGTAACAGTGATTCCTTTATGAATGATGATCATAAACATCCTTAAAGAAATCTTGGCCATGTGGCTGGGATGTGGGATCGAACGAGTGTTTCTCTTTACTTTGTTTAGTCTGAAGACTCCTCTTTACTTGGACCTAAAAAAAGAAACCTTGGGCATGAAGCTTCAAATTTAAGTAATTTTTCAGCATGGAATTAAATGAATTTAGATCTTGCTGGTACATCAACAGGGTCAGGGAAAGATATCCTTTTTCGCGATTTGACTCCCATTCTGGGAAAATGCGGAAACCTTGGTTGGTGCACTTGTCCTCTTTTTTTCCCCTTTGGCAGGAGGGTGGTGGTATAAAAGCTAAGCGTTTGCATGGCTTCATGGCTTCTCCTACTGCGTGGCACATGAAAGGCAATAAAGCATTGGGAGACATGTAGAAGTTGGGAGAGTGGTGGTTTCTAAAGCTGATGGTCATGGATTCGAACTTTGTGCAGTCTTTACAAGGGAGGAACTTTGCAGTTAATTAAGGGCATCTTTAAGAAGGGGTTCGAGACTTGGTCGTGAGATTCGAATTTTTAATTAAAGAAATTTTATCATTGGCAAGTGATGCAGTTGGTTGTAAGATTTTTCTCACAATCAACTTGCAGGAATTCGAGTCTTGGTTTAGATATATGAATAAGTTCGGAGATAAAATAAAATATAAAAAATAATTTAAAATAAAATCAAAAAAAAATAATAAAATAATCCTGGAGTTGGTTGGTGGTAGTGAAAAAAGTTAGGGATATATATAATAAATCCTGTTCACTCGGCTGACGTCAGTGGTAGTCAGGTTGATGTATTCATCTTCGGATGAGAACGGCTGTGGAAAAATTAATATGCACCGTGCATCGAACATTCCTTGACAGGGGTTGGGGACCGTCGGGGGATGGCCACGTCCGGGATCTAACTCCTCCCTCCCTTTTTTTCCAGCAAAAAAAAAAAAAAAAAAAAAAAAGAGAAGGGGAAGGGGCATAGCTTTCTATCATCGCATGTATCGACACAAAAGTGATGTTGTGAACTGATGAAGCAAAGGGTCTCCCCGTGGTCTCGACCTCAGAGTTGTTAGTATTTTCCCTGAGAGAGAATTAAGATGTTTTGTTAATTAATCATAGCACTTTGCGCATGATGGGCGAGAGGAAAGAGGTAAAGCTTAACTCATATTGTCACGGTCCTAAGCTTTTCCAGGTTAAGCCTTGGACTCCGGTTATAGTTCTGATAACGAGCAGGTAGAGAATCTTGAACTTGAAATCAAATAACAAGCATGAAAAGAAACAATTCGACAAGGACATCAGGCAGACATTTTGTTTTGAAATTTTTCAAGATTTTTCAAACATTGATCTTGTTTAAACACCAATTTAGATATACAGGTGAATGTGCTCAAGGAAAAGGGACCGGGGAAGGGAACTCTGAACCAAATGAAGCTTTGGCCGATCAATTATTGGGTGTAAATCTATTTCATCTTATTTCATGAGCCACATGCTGTAGTTCGATGTCATACCTTTTGTGTCACTTGTTAACATTTCTATAGTTTTTCTTGTTAGTACTTAATTGTGGCTATACTAGTCAACAATGGACCCTAAAATTCTTAAGAGGGCCCCAATTAGTTGAGTTGGTGGAGTCACGGGATGTTGGATATGTGTGAGTTAAAGATAACAGGGACAATAATAATTATGCAGAATGTCCATACTAATTTTACTCCATGTCGTGTAGTTTTTCTTTTTCAGATTATATTACTAGAAAATTTTATGTGCAGATGGCCCAATAGAAGAAATTTAAAGATAAAGCCTGTCTCGATCACCTACATGGGGTGGAAAAGCATGATGAAATGCAATGAAATAATCACGGGATGGGAATTAGAAGGGTTTGTAATAAGGTGTTCTTGGAGTCATAGACTTCTCAATGAAATGATCGACACTGTAAAGCTAAAAAGAGAAAAAACGAAACGTACAGTACTTTGGTCCACACCGATACCATGACTTTTTAATCTTGAAGTTTTCGATCAGCATTAGATCTTTGACTTACCAGGTCCCTGATTGACGAGAAGCAAGGTTAGCTGAGATAATACATAGAAAAATAATTTTTTGAAAGAAGATAATAAGGATAATAATTGAGTTTTTGGATTTAATATGAATTGATCGAGATAGACAGCAGGTGTGAGTCTTTTGATATATTTAACCAAAATGGTCAATGTCGTGTAAGAAACATGGTTGCGTATTCCTGGCACAAAATATTTCTGAAATTAAGTATCGAGACCTTGACATACTCCAGTTCGTTATATCATTATATGCCATCTTCTGTGGTCCAGGGTTGATGAGCGATGATGGTTAATAATGCAAAGGAAATGCATTGTCAATTTATGTTGAACCTTGTATTCATAATCATCTCATCAACTTGATAGACCACAACTAAGCAATCAATGGTATCGACAATGAACTGTGGATTGAGATGTACACTAGATTTTGTTTTGATTTGATTAGCAAGAGCTCAGAACTTCCCTATGATGATGAGGCTATCATCTTCTACATATTTTGCAGCAGAGATGGGAAAACTAGACTAGAGAAGCTAAGGCTGTGCGTTTTTTAGGGATAATTCTGATAAAATTTTAGAAATTTAGTTTACAGATAAAAAATGTATCAAACTTCGATGCATGCATGCCAATTGCCATGCTAGCTCGGATGTTATCATCAGAGTTTGCTTGTGAGACCATCTCACCTACCTGTGTGTGGTGTCAAAGTTCAAACAAAAGTGATACCCGGCTTGACTCCATGCATTGGTGGAACGAGATCCATTAAGAAAGCAGCCTAGACCGGATATCTTGTGTCCTGATAGCTACTTCCCATGCCCTTGGGAGAAACATTTTCTTCTTTTTTTTTCTTCTTTTGGAGATCTTAAAGTTAGCTTTAGATCTTGCTCTAAAGGAAATTTCTCTTACAGAAAAAGGCCCAGTAGATCAGACTGCCCACATCTATTTGTCCCCCACTTCTTTTTTTTTTAATCGTGTCATCACTCATTCTTCTATACAATTTGAAAGGTTTTTTTTAGACATACTTACCAATTGATGAGGGGGATACATAAAAATTTTATCGAGATTTAAATCGAACAATCGTCTAATGAATTGGAGCCCGACGAAGAAACTATACCAAAGTTTATTTCCCTATTTTTTTTAATAAAATTTTTTTTTAAAAAAAAATTAATTTTATTTTTTAGAGAGAGAGAGAGAGGAGGTATTTTTCCCTTCTAACCTATACTGTCACTTTCTATCCTATCCTAGTCAAGTGGCAGAGCTACGGTGGAAAAAATTCATTAAAAACATAATGCCCTCGTAAGTAGGGAAATACTTGGTTGGACCAAGAGCATGCGTTAGCGGTGATGGATCAATCCAATCACAAGCCATAAAGTTGGATAAAAAAAGAAACAAGAAGGTCAAAAAAAAAAAAAAAAAAAAGTAATACTGTTGCCGCCATTCCTCCTGGACTGGGTTTGGTGAACGCGCTGGGGAGCTCCTCGATCAGCCAACCTGCAAAAAAAGTCCCTAGGCGCCGGAGGGACTCTGACGGGGGACACTCCGATGCTTAAGTTAGATGAGGGTTGGAGCAACAGAACGGGAAGAAGCTGTAAAGAGAGCTCGAGAAGAGGAAGGAAGAGCGTTACCCTCTTTCGCGGAGGTCCCCCGGGTGCCTCTTATAGGTACGAATACTGCCAAATTCCGTTGCAGAGCAGGCAGGGAAAGCCCGACTATGCCCCCAGGAGGGGCATGGCGGCGAGGTCTTGGGCTGGCGACGTGGTAGAAGTGTCAGAGTGGTGGCCTGGCAACAAGGGTCGTGGCCATGCGCTGGAGTTTGTTACAACAGAATGTCAGAGCTTGTCGAGAAGGGGAAGAGTGGCTCCTAAAAGCTTCAAGCTGGGGTCGGCTAGTCTCCGAGAAGCCGACCAGGGCCATCGGCAGGACCCCAGGAGCCGACCGAGGCCGTGAAGAGGGGCGATGCGCGGACGGTGAGGCACCTGCCAGTTCGCGAAGCCCCCGGGTCAGCCACCATGGGGTTGGACTCTACATGGGAGTCGGCCGACCGGGCGCTCGAAGCCGGTTCGACCCGGACAAGCTGAACGGGTGTAACAGTTGCCCCCTGCTCCTGGGCCTTGAAGTGTCACGCGGCTCGAAAGGACAGGAGCACGATCATGCGCACCTGCAACGGGCTTTGGATTGGGGCATCCGGTCGTTTCGAACCCCCTTGAACGGCTCTTTAGACAGCTGTCAGCCGCTCGTTGGAGCAAAGGCGAGGCGGTTAAAGCGGGTCAGGCGCCATGATGAAGGCCAGGTAGTCTTGCACCGGTACGAGGCAAAGTGGAGCGCTGCGCCATGCGTCGACATCCGGTCGGTTGGCACTGCCCTCGGGGCCAGTCCCATACCGTCGATCCGGCGCGCCCGCGGATCGCGATCCGCGTGAATATGTGCTCCCGTCGCTTCGGATCCTGCAAAGGCGGCTATGGCTCTTGATGGGACAGCGGGGGCGCGCCCGAGGCGGGCAACGGCTCCCCCCTTTCCCCAGAGCCTATAAAAGGGGACGAAGGCGGAGCGAGGAAGCTTCCTTGCAGTTTCTTCGTTTCACGATCTCAAGCTCTCCCTCCCTTCTCTTTCTCCTCCACCTTCCGCGAAACCAGGTGTCTAGAGCCCCTCCAGGTTGGTGTGTCCTTCTTCTCCACTTTCTTCTCCCCATCAATGGAGTCTAGTAGTAGGAGCTCGGCCCATAGGCTTAGGGACCCGGGGCCGAGCGAGATCCCTTCGACCATGATCCGGGAACGGGTTGAGAACCCCAGGGCCGTCTACGGAATTCCGACCACCCTGCACCTAACTCTTCCAGGCTGAGAGGGAAGGGCAAACAACCCGCTAGGTCCAGGGACCCTTCCGATGTACGAGTCCCACCTTAAGGCCGGCCTTAGGTTCCCCTTGCACCCGCTGTTCATAGCCATCTTCAATCACTATAGGGTCACCCCAGTGCAGCTGACCCTGAATAGCATTCGGGTCATATGTTACTTCATAGTGTTGTGTCACCGGGTTAGGTCCGACCCCAGCCTCTCCCTCTTTGGTAGTCTCTTTTACCTGAAGACGGATTTTAGGAGTAAGGAGTGGATCCTGTTTGTCACCCGCCAAGGCTGAAAGGTTTTGAAGTGCCTTCCATCAGCCGTCCACGGGTGGAAGGCAAGGTTCTTCTTCGTCAGCAGCCTCGAGCCCTGGGGGTTCGAGCCGCTGTGGAGAGAGCCACGGGAGAGAGCCTGCGAGGGAAGTCGGTGTCGGCGACCGACCTAGGCACCTTTACGGAGATCATGAGAGCTGGCCCGGTGGCGGCCTATGAGTTGTTGAAGGAAGAGACCCTTCATCAAGCTGGGATCAGCCCCTAGAGATTTTTAGGCTAGGGCCGACCCTTGTTCCCTCTTTCTTCTCCTCTTCTTCTTCTTCTTTTTCTTTTTTTTACTGACTCCGAGTGCCCTATTGCAGGAGAGAGGATGCAATGGGTGGACAAGTCAAAGGTCATTCAATGGACGGTACGGAAGAGGGCCGTCCCGGCATCGGCCCCTACGCAGACCGCTGAACGACAGAAGAAGAGGCGGGAGGAGCGGCCCGTCCCGGTCGTTGAAGTGGAGTCGGACGGGGATGACCTCCCCCTCGGTAAGCGCAGGGCCATAAACGTGGCGGGGGCGTCAGCCCCGCCAGCGGAGCCGCCCCCCCAACAGGGGCAAGAGGGGCCGGAGGCATCCATCGTGGCCACGGCGCCTGCTGACCCAGAGGAGGCGACCAGGGCCGACAGGGGAAAGGGGCCGGCTGTGGAGGGAACGGTTGGCAGCGCGCTGGAGCAGTCGGATGAGGAAGTCCGCCAGGAGGACTTCCAACACTAGCGGGCACTCAACAACCCCCGGAGGGCGCGGAGCCTGCTGAGAGGGGCAATGACCGACGCTGACTAGGAGGTGTCGATCTAGTGCAACCTGGCCGACGTAACCGTGGAAACGTTCCACGATTTCATGAGGGTAAGTGCCTAACCATCTTACTTTTTATTTTTCATCTTTTTCTTCTAACCCATAACACTGACTGGGTTGTATGTTTGCAGGTTCTCCACGGTATCTCCGTCATGGACGACGCCATCTGCCAGGTGGTGCACATGGCCAAGACCTCCGCCAAGAGGGTCCAGGAGCTGGAGGCGGCCCAGGAGGTGGCAGCGACATCACTTAGGTCATCCGAGGAGGGCCTGGCGATAGCCTGAGCGGATGCTGAGTCTGTAAAGGCGACCCTGAAGGAGGCCAAAAGCAGGCTGGCCGACCGCGAGGCCAGCCTTAAGAAGAAGAAGGTGAAGGCCCGCTCCCTCGCATGCAGGCTGGGCGAGGAGGAGAAGCGGTCGGATGAAGCCGACAAGAGGGTGCGGGCCGAACGGGCGGCAGCAGTGCAACTAGAGGTCAAGCTCAAGGAATCCAAGGAGCTGGCCGCGAAGCAGGTCCGAGAGGCCGTGGAGGCATACAAGACCTCCAGCGCCTTCACCGAGGATGTCGAAAAGACGGCGGCCGAGTTCTACAGGGAAGGTTATGACGACGCCCTGAAGAAGGTAGGTCAGCAGTTCCCAGAACTGGACCTGTCCGGCGCTAAGTTGCAAGGCCCATCCGACGGAGAAGAGGCTGAAGCGGAGCCTCAAGCGGAAGGCGAAACTGAAGCGACCAGGGTCAGAGCTCCGACGGCAGCCGACGTGGAGACGGTGGCCCTTCTGGAGGAAGCCCCGGCCGGAGCAATCTCAGTAGGCCTTCCAGTTGTAGCTGATGGGGCCGAGGTTGTGGCCCCTGAAGCATCTCCCGTGGGTCGGACCTAAGGGGTTTGTAAAGGTCCGACCCACCTCTTTTGTAAATATCACCTTTTTGAAATGAAAAAGCACTTTGTTTATTTTCACTTGTCCAGGCTTATTCTCTCTTTTCCCTTTTCTAGAAAATCCTTCTAAGTATCCCCGGTCAGCTTTATCGCGTCACAGGGTCACAGCTTCCCCTCGAAGCGGACGACGGGCCTAAGGCAAGTGCTTTCTTATCGAAGTTTCTCGATCAAAAATTCTCTAAGTACCCCCGGTCGGCCCATTCAGGCCGGGAGCCGGTGGAGTAGCTGAGAGTAGTGACTGGGTTTGGGCTAAATACCTGGACGCTTGCTCTTGGCATTCATCTGCAAGTCGGCCTGCATTGTGGCCCATCCTCCTAGTAATTCCGTAGGAGTTGTCTCAAGATTGTTGTCGACCGGGGTCGGACCTTCGGAAGTGGGCTGCCCTAGAGCCTCTGCCGACTAGGATCGGACTTTCGGAAGTGGGCTGCCCTAGAGCCTCTGTCGACCGGAGTCGAACTTTCGGAAGTGGGCTGCCTTAGAGCCTCTGCCGACCGAAGTCGGACTTTCGGAAGTGGGCTGCCTTAGAGCCTCTACCGACCGGAGTCGGACTTTCGGAAGTGGGCTGCCCTAGAGCCTCTGCCGACCGAAGTCGGACTTTCGGAAATGGGATGCCCTAGAGCCTCTGCCGACCAGAGTCGGACTTTCGAAAGTGGGCTGCCCTAGAGCCTCTGCCAACCGGAGTCGGACTTTCGAAAATGGGCTGCCTAGAGCCTCTACCGACCGGAGTCGGACTTTCGAAAATGGGCTGTCCTAAAGCCTCTGCCGACCAGAGTCGGACTTTCGAAAGTGGGCTATCCTAGAGCCTCTGCCAATCGGAGTCGGACTTTCGGAAGTGGGCTGCCCTAGAGCATCTGCCGACCGGAGCCAGACTTTCGGAAGTGGGCTATCTTAGAGCCTCTACCGACCGGAGCCAGACTTTCGAAAGTGGGCTGCCCTAGAGCCTCTGCTAACCGGAGCCGGACTTTCAGAAGTGGGCTGTCCTAGAGCCTCTGCCAACCGGAGTCGAACTTTCGGAAGTGGGCTGGAAGAAGTTGAAGAAGTTTGTAGACTTTATTGATAATACTTGTGGAGATTGTCTACATTCCACGAGCGCGCCATCTGTCGCCCGTCCAAGTGTGCTAGACGGTAGGTCCCAGCCCGAATTACTTCGATGACCCGATAGGAGCCTTCCCAGTTGGGGGAGAGCTTTCCCTGTTCAGTTGGCTTCGAAACCTCCGTCTTCCGCAGGACCAGATCTCCAACTTGGAAGGTGCGCGCTTTGACCCATGAGTTGTAATATCTGGCCATCCTTTGATAGTAGGTCGCCATCTTCATGCTGGCCTGGAATCGGGTCTCATCTAGCAGATCCAGGTCAGCCCTTCGTTGTTCCGAGTTGGACAGCTCGGCGAACTGATCTACCCTTGGGGATAGTAGAGAGACCTCCACAGGGATGACCGCCTCACTTCCATAAGTTAGGTTGAACAGGGTTTCCCCCGTCGCTGGCCGTGCGGTCGTCCGATACATCCAAAGCACTGAATGAACTCCTCTGCCCAGAGCCCCTTGGCTTCATTCAGCCGGGTTTTCAACCCATGCAGGATCGTCCTATTGGTGACCTCATCCTCCCCATTGGATTGAGGGTAGGCGACCGATGCGAGCCGATGGGCGATGTGGTATTGTTGGCAAAAGTCTCGGAACTGGGAGTTGTTGAACTGCCTCCCATTATCAGTGATGATCATCTTCGGGATCCTAAACTAGAAAATAATGCTATTCTGGACAAAATTTTCTACCTTGGTCTCAGTTATCTATGCCAATGCCTCCGCCTCCACCCACTTAGTGAAGTAATCAATGGCTATGAGGAGGAACTTTTGCTGACCAGAGGCTGGGGAGAAAGGTCCCAGGATATCCATCCCCCATTGAGCAAATGGCCAAGGTGCCGTGAGTGGGATCAGCTGGCTGGCCAGCCTCCTTTGAATGCTGGAGAACCTTTGGCATGCATCGCACCTTCGTACGAAGTCCAAGGCATCCTTCTAAATTGTGGGCCAGTATAGCCCTAGCGAATAATTTTGTAAGCCAGGAACCTTCCTCCGAGATGATCGCCGCAAATGCCCTCGTGCACCTCTCGGAGCGCATAGTCCGCATTAGCCGACCCCAAGCACTTCAACAATGGTTGGGAGAATGAACTCTTGTAGAGGGCCCCACTGAAGATGACATACTTGGAGGCCGTTAAGCAGATGCGCCTGGCCTCCGTCGGGTCATCCGGAAGGGCTCCCTACGCCAGAAATGCCCGAATTGGGTCCATCCACGAGGCCTCTTGCCCAACCTGGTGGATCTGCGCTGGCTCCTCGGCAATGCTAGGGTGCTGGAGGTGCTCCACGAAGGTCCAGTCGGAGGTGTCGACCACAGCGGTGGCCAGCCGTGACAAAGCGTTCGCCCGGGAGTTTTGTTGCCGAGGTATATGAAGGATCTCAAAGAATTTAAGCCGTGACACTAAGTCTCGTACCTTGTCTAAGTACTTGACCAAGGAGGGATCCCTCGCTTCAAACTCTCCCTTCACCTGGTTGATGACCAACTGAGAGTCGGAGAAGGCGCGGACCTTGCCAATGCCCAGTTCATTTGCTATCTTCAACCCCGCAAGCAGAGCTTCATACTCTGCCTGATTGTTCGACACCTGGAACGCAAAATACAAGGCATACTCCAAACATTGCCCATCGGGGTCGACTAGGATTAAGCCTGCTCCACACCCTGAAAAGTTGGAAGCTCCATCTACATGCAGGGTCCAGGCGTGCTCGGCACCTCTCGCCGGATCGGTCTCCAACACGGGCTCTACTTCGGACGTCCCCTCCATCGCCGGGGGCGGTTCCATGCCCCAGGTGCATTCCGCAATAAAATCAGCTATCACCTGGGCTTTCAAGGACGACCGTGGCTGGAAGGAGATGTCAAACTCGCCCAGCCTGACGGCCCATTTGGTGAGTCGCCCGGAGGTATCGGGGCTTCGGAGGATCATCCTGAGGGGTTGGTCCGTCATCACTACGATGGGGTGCGCCTGAAAGTAGGGTCGGAGGTGCTTAGCCGCTATGACCAATGAGTATGCCAGTTTTTGTACCTTGGGGTACCTGACCTCAGCATCGTGGAGGACCTTGCTGATGTAATAGACGGGTTTCTGTTGACCGCCTTCCTCCATGTGCACGAGGACAGCACTGACGGCTTCGTGAGAGGTCGACAGGTACAAATACAACACTTCCCCCTCCGTTGGTTTGGCCAGGAGTGGGGGATTTCTCAAATAGTCCTTCAAGGCTTCGAAGGCCGACCGGCATTCATCAGTCCATTGGAAACGGTCCGACCGGTGCAAAGTCTTGAAGAATGGGGGGACCTCTCAACCGACCGGGAGATGAAACGGCTGAGAGAAGCAATAGACCCGTAAGCTCCTGCACCTGCTTCTTGGTGGTTGGATGGGTCATGTCAATGATGGCCTTGATCTTTTCGGGGTTAACTTCGATTCCTCTTTAAGTAACTAGGATGCTGAGAAACTTCCCAGAAGTCACCCCGAAAATGCACTTGGCAGGATTTAGCTTCATCCTGTGGCGTCTCAATGCATCAAAGGACTCTTGCAGGTCCTTGATGTGGTCGGCTTTACGGAGGCTTTTAACAATCATATCGTCGACGTACGCCTCCATGTTCCTGCCCAGCTGAGCTTCAAAAACCCGGTTGATCAGCCTTTGGAAGGTGGCGCATGCGTTCTTCAGACCAAAGGGCATCATCTTGTAACAATACAGGCCCCTGTCCATGACAAAGGCCATTTTTTCCTCATCTTCGGGATGCATCCTGATCTGGTTGTACCCAAAGAAAGCATCCATGAAGCTCAAAAGTTGGTGGCCGGCCGTCGCGTCCACCAATTGGTCAATTTTCGGTAAGGGAAAGCTATTTTTGGGACACGCCTTGTTAAGGTCCATGTAATCTACACAAATCCTCCACTTCACACTAGCCTTCTTCATCATGACGACATTGGCCAGCCACTCCAGATAGTGAGATTCCCTGATGAAGCCAGCATCAAGAAGCTTCTTCACTTCCTCCTCAATGCCCCTCTGTCTTTCGGTGGCAAAGCTCCTCTTCTTTTGCCGGACGGGCCTGTAAGTGGGATCCACCCTGAGCTGATGGGTGATGACGTCCGCTGGGATGCCCGGCATGTCGGACGCCGACCAGGCGAAGACGTTCGCATTCTTCTTCAAGAAGCCGACCAGCTCCTGCCTGGCTCTCTCGTCCAGGGTGCCCCCTATTTGGAGGACCCTCGTAGGATCATCCTCCCTAAGGGGCACAAATACAATCTTCTCGACGGGCCGATCATGGCTGTCGGCTTCGTCCCTGGGATCCAGCTACTCGAGCGTGGGGCGCTCGTCCAACTGCCTGTCATGGATAGCAAAGCATTGCCGGGCCATTCTACGGTCTCCCCTCATCTCTCCGACTCCGTCATGGGTCGGAAACTTGGCCAACAGGTGGTAAGTAGACACAATAATCCAGAACTTGTTGAAGGTCGGCCGTCCCAGGATTGCGTTATACGCCGATGTCGTATGGATGACCACAAAATTGACGGAGAAAGTTTGCTGGAAGGGTTCAGTCTCGAGGGTGACAGGTAAGGCAATTTCGCCCTTAACCCCAACGGAGTTCCCTCCGAAGCCAGTAAGTGGTGCCACGGACTCCCGCAGTTTGGACCTGGACAGGTTCATCCGAATGAAAGCATCATACAGCAAAACCTTTGCACAACTTCCATTATCAATAAGGACGTGCTTTACATCATAATTGGTGATGACAGCCGACACAACCACAGGGTCATCGCCAGGAAAAGGAGGCTCCAGGAGGTTCTCATCAAAAAAACTAATTGCATTAGACCCCCTGGGCCTCTTTACAATGTCCAGGTCCTCCTTCCGCCCCCAGTCGGACTTTCAGTGCAGCATGCCAATGCCTCCATCAGTTGGGCGCTGGTTGGGGAGCTCAGCTTCCCCTGGGGGGTCTCTGGCAGTTGAAGTCCCGGCCCGATCCTGGCGGGGTCGGACGTACTTGTTCAGGTATCACCTGCGGATGAGGTCCTCGATAGCATCCTTCAGCTAGAGGCATTCCTCCGTATCATGCCCATGGTCCCTGTGGAACTGGCATTACTTGTTTTTGTTCCTGGAGGCGGGGGGTCCTCTCATCGGCCGAGGTCTTTGGAAGAAGGCCTCGTTCTCAATCTCCATCAAAATTTTCTCCCGCGGCAGGGAGAGGGGCGCATAGTTGTTGAATCGCTTGAGGTAGTCCCGCGGCTTGGGGCTCTGGCACCGGGCAGATCGGCCGTCGTCACCAGGAGGTCGTGCTGCGGGGGCCTTATCGCCCCGCTTCTTTGGGGCCGACCTTCCCTCAGCCTGGCGCCTGCTCGCTGATTGCTCTTCCGCCAAGGCGTATTCGTGTGCCTTGGCCAACAGGTCGGTGTAGCTTGTGGGGAGCTTCTTGTCCAGGAAAAATATAAGTCTGGATGAACGAAGCCCCCTCTTAAAAGCCGACATGGCTACCGCTTCATTTAGGTCAGGGATCTCCAGGGCGGTCGAGTTGAAGCGGGCCATGTATTCCCGGAGGGTCTCTCCCTCCATTTGTTGAATGAGAAAAAGGCAGTCGGTGTTCTTTGGAGTCCGGCTGCAGGTCCTGAAATGAGAAAGAAACAGGGTCTCGAGCTGAGAAAAAAATGGATCGTACCTGGGTGAATGGCGGAGAACCACATCTGCGCAGCCTTCTTCAAAGTTGCCGGGAAGGCGATACAGTGGAGGGCGTTAAACGAGCCCTGTACCATCATATGGGCTTTGTAGGCACCCAGATGATCCAAGGGATCGGTGGTACCGTCTAGGGGTCCACCTGTGGAATCTTGAAGTGTCGGGGGATTGACTCCCCCATAATCTCTGCGGAGAAGGGCGGGCGAGTGTCGTGCGCCGGCCTTCCTCCATTGTTTTGCCGTTCGGCTATCTCGGCGATGCGCTCCTCCATGCGCATAATCTTACTTCCGTAGTCATGCGGGTCTGCAGCAGGGTGCCGGCTGTCCAGGGGGACAAAATCAGTGAAAGAGGGGGAGGCCGACCTCGCCCTCTTTCCTTCAGCGCGGGCCCTCATGGACCCCTGGAGTTCTGGAATTGCGTGGGACAGGGGTGGAGGTGCCTCCGGCCGCCGGCTGTCCCCCACCGCCGACTGGTGATTGACTCAAGAAGCCGCCGGCGGCTGCTGATGATCCGCCATCTCCTGGAAGTGCTGGACCGTAGAGGTAAGTGTTTCGTGCGGTTTACCAGCATCTGGAACTGCTGCAGCCCTATGGTGATGGTGGGCTCAACGGTAGCGGCGGCATTGCTCTCCGCGTGGTGTGCACCAGGCCCCTGGTAGGAGCGTCCTCCCCTCGCAGAAACACTCCGGGTTCTTCCTCTTACCATTGCTGCGTCTTTCCTGTTACTCTTCCCTTTTAGAGAAGGGGCGTAACGAAGGTTCAAAGGCCATTCCTCTAGCGCCAATCTGTTGCAGCCGTTCCTCCAGGACCGGGTTTGGTGGACGCTCTGGAGAGCTCCTCGACCGGCCAACCTGCAAAAAAGGTCATTGGGCGCCGGAGGGACTCTGGCGAGGGACACTCCGATGCTTAAGTTAGAGGAGGGTTGGAGCAACAGAACGGGAAGAAGCTGGAAAGAGAGCTCGAGAAGAGGAAGGAAGAGCGTTACCCTCTTTCGCGGAGGTCCCCCGGGTGCCTCTTAAAGGCACGGAATACTCCCAAATTCCATTGCAGAGCAGGCAGGGAAAGCCCGACTATGCCCCAAGGAGGGCGTGGCGGCGAGGTCATGAGCTGGCGGCGTGGCAGAAGTGTTAGAGTGGTGGCCTGGCAACAAAGATCGTGGCCACGCGCTGGAGTTTGTTACAACAAAATGTCAGAACTTGTCGAGGAGGAGAAGAGTGGCTCCTAAAAGCTTCGAGCTGGGGTCGGCTGGTCTCCCAGGAGCCGACCATGGCCATCGGCAAGACCCCAGGAGCCAACCGAGACCGTGAAGAGGGGTGATGCGCGGACGGTGAGGCACCCGTCAGTCCGTGAAGCCCCTGGATCAGCCACCTTGGGGTCGGACTCTACACGGGAGTCGGCTGACCGGGCGCCCGAAGCCGGTCTGACCCGGAACAAGCCAAACGGGCGTAACATAATATATTTATACATGTTGGTTCATGGTAAGATTGGTTGATCGAGTTATCCAACTAAAAATTTTACCTCGCGGTAATTGTCATGAGGTGCATCATACCTACCTAGAGAAATAGGTTAACAGGACTTGTCGTTAAGATGAAACCAAAATAAACAAAAAAAACATCCGTACACCTTTAGTGAGCAGGGACTTTTTATTCAAAGAAGCAACATGGTTCGGGTAAATAACGTTTAGCCGTGCAAGTCCTACCCCACAAACCGACCAAATCTTGTCTTCGCTGAATGAAATATCCCACCGTGTCAGTTTGCTAACTTTGGCTCGTGGGAATCAATCCACGGCGACATGGCATGTACCAACGCGAGGCGTGGCCATCATTTCTGGATGGATTCCTCTGTCGAAGGGAAAAAAATGTTTGAAATAGGAAATGACCGGTGCATCTTGGCGTCTTTCCGGTGGCGGAAACGCAGCATGTCAAACACCTGGAGCTGGCATCGCCGACAGATTGCACTTGATGTTGTGAAAACAGAGGGACCTCCAATAGTGGGAAATAGGACGGCTCTTTTTTTTTTTTCTTTCTTTTTTTTTTTTATTATTATATAATTAATAAAATGAAAAGGGTAGGAATAAATTTCGGTGTAGCTCTTCATTCAGATTCCCAATTTATTAGATGATTGTTCGATTTAGACCGTATTTTTTCGCGTACCTTTTCCATCAATCGGTGAGCACATCAATCTAACTCTACTATAGCGCCGGAGTAACGGTTGCTCCGCCTCCCAGTCATGTGGGCTTAAAAAATTTCGAAATTTAATCGAGTCATCCGAGAGATCATGCCTCGAACCTAAGTGAGTAATATACAAGGATGGAGCTGTGCTCTTACCAACCGCGCTATCACCGTAATGGTTAGGACGGCTCCGTTACTCAACGATCTCCGTAGACATTTGTTGCTGCAGACTCTTCCGGACCGGACCCGGTCGGCTGTGCTGGAGCACTCCTCTCTCGGTACCTGCAACAAAGTTTCTAAGGACCGGTGGCGTTCCGGCGGGGGACACTCTGATGCTCAAGTTAGCGGAAGCTTGAGAGCAATAGAATGGAGGAATTGAATGGAGATAGCGTATGGAGAGGAAAGAGAGTACTTAGCCCCAAAACGAGGTCCCCCCGGTTACCTTATATAGATGTGGAATACTACCAAATTCTGTTAGGGGAGATGATGGAAGTGTCCGATTTGCCCCTAGGAGAATCAGGATGGTGGCCAGGTGGTACCATGACATGGCCACGTCGTGATATCCATTATAACATAATTCTGGTACAAGATGGAAGAGGCTTCTGGGGCCTTTAAGTTATTTCCGGAGTTAGAGTGAGTCAGTCGGACCTCGACAGAAGTGAGTCGGTCGGACCTCCCCTTCAGCGGGTCGATCGGTCGTCCGAGGGAGAGCATTCATCAGACGTTCAGGAGGAGTAGACCGGTCAAATCTTGAAGGCAGCGGGTCGTTTGGACCTCTACTTCAGTGGATCGATCGATCGGACTTCTGGTAAAATGGATCAACCGGATCTTAGCAGGAGTAGGTTAGCCGGCTAACCGAAAAGCCACTAGCTCCAGTCTAATACAGAAAAAATCTGTTGAATACAACAACATCATTCTTAGCATGATTTTTGCCTGATCGTGAAGCCTGCGAGCTTTGGATCTCTGGCATTCTTTTGATTGTTGTGGAATTTGGTGCCGTCGAAGCTCTTTACTTGCTTTTCCCACAAGCTTTGGATTTGAACTGGCCTATTGGAAAGCTTATTTTGTTGGATCTGGTTTAATTATCATTCAATCAGATTTAATTTTTTTAATTAATTATTATACTTAATTAATTATAGAAAATTTAATTAATTAAAAAAAATTATTTACGATCAAATTAATCTTCTTGATTAAATAAAATTGGAATTGATATGGCAAGACCGCTGACGTGGGGCAGCTGACAGGTGCCACGTCAAAGAAATTCACCGCGTCGGACGCCACGTCGACTTCCCTGCTCGGACTCCTTCGTCGGGCCGAGCTCCCCCAGGATAATGGGACTGCCCGTCGAAGCCGAGCTCCGTCCTCCGCTAGATCGGACCCATGTGCTCGGGATGCCTAGGCCAGAGTCGAGTGGCGCCCTCCAGAGTGAGCCCCTCGGAGATCGAGTCCCGTGGTCGGAGTCGAGCTCGGCCCTCCTCCACCACGTGGAGCCTCTTCGAGGTCGAGCCCTCTGGACCGGCCCTGTACTTTGCCCTCCAGAGCGAGCCCCTTGGAGATCAGCCCCGTGGTCGGAGTCGAGCTCAGCCCTCCTCCGCCACGTGGAGCCTCTCCGAGGCCGAGCCCTCTGGACTGAGCCCGCACTCCGCCCTCGAGAGCGAGCCCCTCGGAGATCAAGCCCCGTGGTCGGAGTCGAGCTCAGCCCTCCTCCGCCACGTGGAGCCTCTCTGAGACCGAGCCCTCTGGACCGGGCCTGCGCTCTGTCCTCCTCCATCGAGGCGATCTCGCAAGCTCAGGATGCCTAGGTCGGAGTTGAGCCCCGCCTTTCCAACTTAGCCCCCAGCTCAGGCGTAAGCACCGCCATCCCAGGACTTCGGCGAGTCACCCGAGGATCGCACGGAGACATCCGTCAGGCCGCAGTGACCATTTGCGACCGCCGGTTACACCAGAAAGGGGAGAGGCCCACTAGTCGAGGCGCCACGTTCCTCACCAACCACGTGAACCACCTGAAAGTGGAAGTCAACCAGGAGATTCGAATCCCGAGGGCGGTGGCCCACCAATCGAGGTACTGCCAGGTTTCCCGGAATGAGACGACCAGAGGGAATGTCAGAATACATGACAGCTTCCCTTATCATGAATCGGGAAAGGTGCCTCGAGACACCGCCGCATGCGCCTGACAGCCCGGCGAAGATCCCAAGACGAGCGCCCAATGATAACCTAGGCTACAAAGCTAGACGGAAGCAAGACAAAGGAGGTAACACATGCAATACTCTAAAAAAACTACAAGTGCAAGCTCAACCAGAGAGCACAGCACCACAAGAAAATCCTTGTAAGGACGGGCGGAAAGGCCACACAGAGAATCCCTCTAGCTAGGCCGCTCTTCCCCCCGACACACTTGCATCCCACTCTCATACTACTCACTTCTCCTAGCATGGAGTCCATCAAGAGAGGCTCGACCAGGAGAATCTGTTCCCCTGGATAGTCACTGACTTGACTGTCGAAGTGCCCCCGCCGGAAATCCCGGTCCGGGTCACTAACCCTTGTTTTGTAGGCCCGGACGGCCAGACAGCGAAGGGAGCGCACTCCGTCGCCTACAACAGCTACATGCCACGACGATCTTGGCGGCAATAGGAATCAAACTCTAATTAAAGTTTTAGTTTTATAATAGGAGAGACATATGTGTAGGTATAAATATAGAAATAACCTGATACATTTTTCCAACTCTAATGTAACATGAATGGCTTCCCATCGATCATCCACATAAGAAGATGATGAGGAGAGAAAAGACCAGACATCCGAGGACTACGTGATCTACATATTTAGAACAATGTGCAAAATATACCATTCACAATTTATGATTTTGCATGAATACAAAAGCATGATCCTTGGATAAAAGATTAAAGTTTTTCATAACATGTGATATCAGAGCTTCAATTTCATGCAAAAATTTATGGATAAATTTTAATTTATTTGCATTGAATTATAATTTAAATAAATAAATAAAATATATAAAAGGAAGAAGCCGATGTTCTTCCTTTCTTCAGTTAATCACCTCTCGCGATCGGAGAGCCCGGAAAGCCACCCCAAACATCCCCTTTAAAGCTCCTCCGATCCAATAAATCATGGTCAAACCGGGTTCAACCGACCCAATTGTTCCCCGTGAGCTCCTCATGATCAATGGGCATTTCCTGTGGATTTTCCTTCTCTCTATCATTGGAAAACTGGTGGATATTCAAAGGAAAGGTAGCAGACCACCAATTAGGGTATTTCAAGTGACCATAGGCCAAGATTTGGTAAGAAGGAGATCCCCTTCTCCACCTTTCTTGGAATCAGGCATAACGTTTTGGGCCCATGGTAGAAGGTTACTAATGCCGATCATGGCCATGGTGGTTTTGATTTTTCTGCCAACCAAGAAGGTGAAACCAAAACTATTAAGACCCACCATTTTGGGGTTGCCGGTGATCGGTAGAAAGTTGCCCGGTGACCCATCGGTGGGAGAGATCATCAGATTGGACACTTTGTTAACGAGGGATTTTGGATGATGATTGGAAGAAAAAAGATGAAATGTTAACTGGTTTTGGATTTTGGGTTTTCGGGTTTTAACCTATTTTAAATCCAGTCCAATAATTAAAGTTAAGCCTAACTTGATAAGTTGATCCAACCCAAACATATTTAATTTGGGTTGAGAGGTTTTAAATTATATTCAGATCCCTGCTAGTTTTAACAGATCTTGTTGCGAAACAATCATTTTGCAAAAAAGTCCTCATATTATCTATTATTTATAATTCAATCATTTATTATAAGTTTTTATTAAAATCATTGTAACTTGCTCATTTTATATCCAATTTAAATGATTTTTGAACCATTAGGCTCGTAATGATTTGAAAAATATTTTGATTAAGTTCTTTATATATAGTAAAATATTTAAATAATTTATAAATTATTTAAATATAATTTTGCTCACTATTGCATTATTCAAGTGTATTTTTGTATAATCCTAAAAGATTCGGAGCACTCTATGAATTTTGATTAGCTGTGTTATTAAGGACCAATGGTTTTCTCACTTATTATATTTAAAATTATTTAAAGGTGTATCTATTACGGTTGACTCAAAGGTGATTGTAATTAGATGCAAAATTAATAGTTATAGGTTGACAAATTTGAATTACATAAAGATGAAAAATTTCACATCCAAAGGTGCGAATAACTTCGAATTTTTATAATCATAGTTTGTTAAACCACTAAAAATGTAACTAATATGTTAGATCAAATTTAAACATAAATTATATGTTCATGCTATAATTACTATTCTTGCTTACGTATTTTATATTATTATCGATTATAAAAATTTTCATATCTATGATTTATGTAATGCTTATTTTGTCATTATTATGTTTAAATTCATGATTAAATTAGTTGCGACACTTATTATATGCTCTAATTTTTATCCAAAGATATTTTATAGTTATATAATAAGTGTTATTAGCAGAATTATTTTTTTGAAATATGCATCATGATAGTAATTGTATGGATAATTTATTGATAACTATGACCCCTGCTTCACTCTTATCGCATCTAACTAATTATCGCATCTAACTAATATTTTCATACCAAATGGATTAAATTATTCTAATTGGCATGAATAATTTCTCATTATTTTAGAATGCCTAAACTTAGATTTGACCATTCGTAAGCCTCATCCTGATTCACTTACTCCTACTAGTTCTCCTAATCAAAAGGAATTATATGAAAAGTATGATCATTCTAATAAATTATCTCTCATAATTATTAAGAGCTCTAAAGCAAGAGATATTAGAGGATCTATTCCTGATAACTCATGGCCTCTAGGTTTCATTTTTCTATAGAATAATAGTTTACCAAGTTAATTAAAGCCTTAGCTAGTACCCTAACGAACAAGTTAATCTCTATGAAATATGATAAGATTTTTGAAGTGTGAAAGTATATTATAGAAATGCATGACAAGCTAGAATATTAAATGAATTGGGAATGACAGTATCTAAGAATTTTGTAGTCCAGTTTATTCTCAATTCTCTTTCATCATAGTTTATTCAATTTAAAATTTACTATAATACATATAAGAAATCATGGTCAATGAATGAACTCATCTCTTGGTATATGCAAGAAAAAAAGAGATTGAAACAGGAAGGGGTCCTAGTTATTTATATGATTTTAGAAAAGTATCCTAAAAGAAAGAAGGTGAAGAAAGAAAATAAATGATCGAGTAATCCACTAAAGAATGGTTGATATAAATCGAAATATTTCTCCTATAATAAAGAGGGATATATCAAGAAGGATTGTGAGAAAAGAAAGAAATTATTTGAAAATAAGGGTATTCCCTTATTGCTTGTCTATTTCAAAACTAATTTTATTGATATTTCTTCTAATACTTAGTGGATTGATTCGGGTGCTGCAATTCATATTTTCAATTCATTGTAGGAATTTCTTTCAAGCCAGAAACCAAATAACAAAAAAAGATAGATCTTTATGAGAAATTGGATGAAGTCCAGGACATTTCAGTTAGGATCTAGAGAGATATCATATTCTAATTAAATATACATGATGTCCTTTATATTCTTTTAGTATCTAGGAATTTAATTTCTTTAGCGGATCTTGATTTAGAAATCTACTTTTATAAATTCAAGTTTTAAATTAATAAAAAATTCTATTTTGACTAGTATTGGGATATTGTGTAATAGATTATATAAAATAAATTTGGATTCTTCTTTTATACAATCTTTACTTATTTTGAATGTCAATATCTGAATGAAATATGGTATTATGAATGAGAGTTTTTTGATGTTATGGCATAAGTGATTAGGTCACGTATCAAAAGAAAGAATAACTAGATTGGTTAAGGTATTTTATGACTGAAAAAATTCATCTCATGACTAAGAGCTATGAATTCTATTTTCAATCTACTAAGAATTTATTATGATAATTTTACTGTAGTTTTATTCTTCAGTAGTGGCAAGATTATCAATACGAATAAGTACATTGATATTAAGTATCTTACATTAAATAAAAAAATTAGCAGTAAATAGGTGTCTATTGATTTTATTAGTACATTTATATGATAGCTGATCCATTGACTAAATATTTAGTACTTAAAATTTTCAAAAAACATGTAAAACTTATAGGTATTTATCATTTGGATATTTAGTTTGCAATAGACACTTATTTTGAGATCTTTTAAAAGTTTAATGACTACTATTACTTCTGTTTAATTATTGTTTGTGTACATTTATGATTGACTTTTATCAAAATTAAAGTAAACAAAAAAGTTATTTATATAACATTACTGTGGGATCATTATGATAAATATCATGGTTTTGATAGCTTATATATTCTAGTATATAAGACTAGAATAAGTAAGAATTATTGATACCATGATACTGAAAGGGAGTATGTCTATTGAGATATACGAGTGCCATGATCTGTATCAATGATTTTCTAATTAATCAAAGTATAAAAGTGTTTTCAAGGAATAAATATTTAGATAATTTTTTTTTTTAATGAGTGCACTCGTTGGTTCAATTTCAAAATCTTGATTTAGTACTATTGTTTTGTTTTGAAAAATCAAAATGTTTTATTTTAAAGTAAAATATTTTAGTACAACTGAAAAGTTATTTTTAAGTAATAATATAGGCAAACTAGGAAAATGTTAGATTTGACATCTAATGTGGTATAATTATCATTTAGTTAGGTTTAATTTTTTGGATCAACTATATATACTGAATTATTATAGAGAGTCTAATTGATTAAGAAAATCTATTTCTGATCGAACTAATCTTCTTGATTAAACAAAAATGGAGTCAAACTCTAATTAAGATTTTAGTCTTATAATGGGAGAGACACATGTACAGATATAAATATAGAGGTAACCTGGTCTCTTTCTCTAACTCTCATAACAGTAGTGAACGATTTTTGATCGACTGTCTATATAAAGAGAAAAGGATGAGTAGAGAGAAGATCAGACACTTCGAGGCGAAAAATGAGCATCTTGAGGATTATGTGATTTACATATTTGGAACAATGGTACAAGATATGTCTTCAGTAATTTAAAATTCTGCATGAATATAAAGTACGATCTAGGCATAAAAAATTAAAATTTTTTATAATATATTTTAGAAAAAATAATTTGTTGAATCAAGTCCTTTGTTGAGCCGGTGGACTAGTTCAATCACAAAGCAACATATATAAGAATCGACAAAAAAGAAGAGTACAATAAATGCACATTTATATGTGTTGTTTTGTAGTTGGATTGGTTCATCAGTTTAGCAGTGGACTTGGTCCAACTAAAAATTTCACATGTTTTAGGGTTAGCTCTCTCGAATGTGTATATTTTTATAATAGTTCCATGTAATTATTAGACAGGCAATTGATATTTATGAACTAAAATATATTTATGGATCTAGAGATAAAACTATCTGAAATAATAAAAAAATATCTATTACTATGAAATAAAACAAATGCGGTCCTATTTTTTAAAATCTGAAAAAAAAAAGGTCTAAAGATACAAAATTCTCAAATAGTTGGAGTTATTGATGTTTTTTAAGTAATATTGATGGAATGTTGCATCGGTGCCTCGGTGGAAAAAAAAGGAAAATAGGATGCAGGAATGGGAGAAAGTTTTAGATTCTTATTTTAATGGATTCGAGTTTTTTTTTTTTTTTTGATGAAATAAAAGGAATAGGAGGCGATAAATTTCCACCTGCCAGGTAATATTCGATACGAGGCATTCAGATTCGCGCATCCTGCCGGCCAGTAGATCGGGAATAAAGGAGGAGATCTTGACCTCTCACTCATGCCAACTGTTGAGGGCTCCAGGAAAATCCTGAATTTAATTGAGTTCATGTCTCGAACCGCCGACCTGTTGGTAATGAGACAAGACTTCTACCAACCGGACTACCGTCTTAGCGATAATGGATTTTAGTATTTGACTTGAACAATTTCATTGCAATAGGATCTTTAAAATATCCAGCTTGATTCATTAGCTAATACTTGTTTTCTTTTATTCCGTTTTTCTTGTTTCTCACTCTAGTTTTTCTCTGCATCACATCTTTTATTTGTTTTAATATATTCTAAAGGTGGGAGAGTGCTTAAGCCTCCTTCCTAATTTTCAAAAAATAATAAATTTAAAATCTTTCATAAATTGAATCGAGTCAATAACTTGTACTATTTTTTTTCTTTTTTTCCGAGAAACTTATTCTGATTTTGGGTATATCCTTCCCGTTGTCAAATATATATATATTTTTTCTCCAGAACAATTCTTATGACATAGGCGACAAGGAGAGGAGTGGAGGTCGACCGTCGTTGCACTATTATATCAAGATAAATGGTAGTATAATCAAAATTCAAAACAAAGATTTCTTAGCCCGCATGCATATCTATATAATATATTTATTCTAAATCTGAATGCATCTCTCCGCGTACATGTGTATGTATACATGCAAGTAGTAACCATCCCATTTTCAGTCACGTGTTTTCAGTAAACTGAAATTTAATCGAGTCATTCACGAGATCATGCCTTCAATTCATGACCGAAAAGAGATAGAATCGTGCCTCTATCAATCATGATTTATAGATGATTATTTAATAATTATTAAAGTTGCTAAAAAAATTACACGTTCCAGACAATCCAAGATGCCGTCCTGTGGAATTACTTTGCAACTGGACCAGTTTAAGCATGCTTTAAACTTGTACCTAGTCTGGAATCATAGAGTAGCAATAGCCCCCGGCCCCACAAAAATGTAGCCCACCATGACCTCGAGGAAAAAGTACCCAATAGGCGGTCTGCTAAGTGTGCATCCACCTCTAGCGATGCACGTGCTCCAGTCGATGCCATTAGCATATATATTTTATGGTCCAAAACCATGTCTTTATCGGCGTCACCCGTCGGACCATGACTTGAAGAGCCGAGAGGCCACTTCTTGGCCACCATTAACAGAACTTTGGATGAGATACCACCCGCCCAAAATTCCTAGCTTCACTTGGAAGGATTCGTCCTTTTCCAGTGGATTGACCTAATTGGGCGGCATTTTGCCTTCTTTTCTTTCTTTCTACCTTCTCTTTTTCGCCTTTAAAAATGTTGAAAGGTTTTTGGATCCATCATGCGGCGTGTCACCCTCTTCTTTTGCAAGCTTCGGGCCCATTTGCTTGTAGTTAACAAAAAAAAAAAAAAAAAGTTTAGTCCCCATTCATTCCCCCACTTCATTCCAAAAGCATCAGTTAAAGTGCATGATTGACTACGCACAGGGTATGCACCTAGTTCTCTGCTGTTGGAATACCTCATGGAAGATGCCTTTTTTTTTTTTTTTTTTTTCTTCCTTCATTTTCTTCCCTTTTTTTTAAAAAAAAAAAAAAAATTCAAATAAAATTTTTGTTTTTTATTGTGGTAGAATGAAGATGCTTTTCAGATGTGACAGGAAACTACTAATACCCGGATGTTTCCGAGCTGGTTCTCTTTTCATTTATTTGAATGAGATTTCGGGAGCCCAGGGGTTGGTTTCATTTGTCTGCCTCTAGAACTAGCTTGGTGGATCCAATGACGCCTTTATAGCTTTTACTAGATTCCGGTTGTATATATATATTTTATATGAAAAAAATTATTTTTTTATGAAAAATATATTTTTTGTGCCATCAATCACTTGGTCATGTGTCTCATCTAGAACTTAAAACATTCCGAACTTTTTTTTTAAAAAAAAATATTCGTCTATATAGTTTTTAAAGTGACTGTTGCACCCATGATGGCATCATGAAAGAAGAATCATCCTTCCATGCAAAAAAAATTACAACCCAACCGCCTTTCGACAGGCATAGCTGAGAGCCATTATTGGCCGCTGTAAGTTGGTAATATTAAAATCATAGAAAGGGAACTGGTTTCGACTGCTACAAACTGTGACACTAATGCGTGACTTGGTGTGATGAGATCATGTATCAAAATTTTCCAATCAAGTCGTAGTTGCATTTTTTTTTATAATAATTAAAAAGCTTTAATCTATCAATTACGTGTACCACAAACCTGGTGAAGCTGGCAATATACTGCCTTATCTTGAAAAGCACTACCAGTCTCGTTTTGCAGCATATCATGGGTTAGTATATATATGAAACGTTTATCAAATTTAATTGCCACTTGTATATAATAATCGAAATCATGCATCGATACCATTAATTATTTTCATAAAAGAGCAAGGATAATATTATAGAGATAACCATTCCGTTCACTTTAGCATGGAATAATATGGATGAAGTACCATCGATATTTTAGGAACCGAAGTGGGACACAAATACGAAGAGAGAGAACCATTCCGTTCACTTTATCGTGCAACATGGATGAAGTATCATCTATAGGGACCAAAGTGAGACCTTAACCTCGTTGCTAAAGGTAAATATTCTTGAAAGAAAGAATTTATCATATTCTGCTCGAAAAAATACTGTTAAATTAACAAATATGAAAATAGATGAATGGGCAAGGAACCTCTACAGAATATACATGGCACCGTATAGTATTGTGTGGCTATGAATTGAATGGCCCTCATTAAAAAATGGATGGCCATCAAACAATATAATCTATGGGTACATATATGCCATTCATGTTATATATAACCTATGTTATTTGATGAACGTCCATCTTTTAATATCAATGGTAAAGGATTGCACTCTTTATCATGACAGATTAGCAAAGCAGATGATGCTTTATATGTGCAAAATACTTACAAATCCAAGCAGGTGCTATGCAAGAAATGAATCTCCTAGATCTTGAAGCAATCTAGGAGCACCATTGCTTATTACTCAGCATACACATGAACCACACGGGAACTTTAGCCTGCCACCACCTTAATTCTATGCTGGGAGACACCGTTTGAGACACTCAGGGAGATGAGCTCAACTGCCTGAAGTATACTTACATCTCTGAATGTCTATGCTGCACTTGTAATTAACTTTCTTAATTACAGCCAATGATCACTAATATTTTTATGGGCCCAAGTTATCTCAACTGGGAACCATTAACCGGTAGCTTATAACATGTTGTAACTTATAATTAACCATTAAATATATCAATAATAACGGGTGGTCAACCATCCTATTTCAATCCAAAAAAAAAATCTAAAAGTGTAAAATACTTTGCAATACAAAGGCTACACTATAGAAAATCCTGGTTGCAAATAAATAAATACTGCCATGTTTGGTGGGAATGGGAGGTGAAAAGTTAATCGATCACTATAGGGACGTTTCCCTGGTCGGGTCTCATAGTGTCAGTCATTTTCCGACGTCTTTTTTTATTAAAGATTTTTTCTTTTCTTTTTTTTTTTAAAAAAATTGATCGAACTTTTTTACAAAATAACGTAAAAAAAAACTATGTGCCATGTCCTTTTGTATTCGGTAGTTTGGATCCGTTTCCTATCTCCTGTCTCCCTTTCAAGACCATCTTCTCTGGCTTCCATGGATGGCATTTGTCATTGTCTTTTTTTTTTTAATAAAAAAAAGATAAGAAGATAAATTTTGGTATAGCTACTCCGCAGGTTCTTATTTCGCTAGATAATATTCAATTCAAGATGCTTAGATTTTCGTAATCTTTTTATATCTAAAAATGAATATGTCAATATGATATCACCAAGACGCTGATCAATAAAACGAAGATAAAAAGGAAGATCCTGATTTTTCATTCATATCAACTATTTTTAATCGGTCTTTAACAAGAGACCTAAACGATGGCTTGAATGCATGTCAATGAACATGTATGCAAACATGCTTATCAAAGAGGGTCAGGGTAAACATGTACCGCAATGACATAACAAATTATTTTAGAATTTTTTCAGGCGCGTTCCCAAAACTTTTATTATTTGCACATTAAACCCTCAATTCTTTAAACTCATACATTAATCCATGGAATTATATAATTTATTACATACAGGTTGCCGGTCTAGTTAATTGCTTTTGAAAAATACATGTGCAATTAATTATATGTCCTAAACCATGTTTATCCATAAATTATATAGTCTTTGGCACGTTGGTCCATGACATCTTCTTGATTTGTATATCACCTCCATATTTCTTTTTAAAAATCACATATTTATTACGATAATGCATTCATAGCCGTATAAAATTTTATAGACAATTGATTATAAAATTCTCACTTCTAAATTTGTTTAAAAAAACAAAGCTTGTGTCCTTCCGTATCTTTATAAAATACTTAACAATGGAGACCAAATGGGTAATTATTGGAGCTTATTGGAAGGGCATATTATAGGTGAAACGATGGGAGGAAATGTATGGATCAAGAGGGAGAGAAAGCCAAAGTCCAACATTCTAAATATTAATTTAAAAAATAATTTAATTTCCTATCTATATTGTTGCCAGAAAGAGAAGCATATACTTAATGTTTTTTTACCATTTGGACTGAGGTGGCATATGTCTACTCAATATAATTTAGTAATTAATATGTAGAAGAAGCAAAATGTTAATAAATAAATAAAAAAGATTCATGGAACTAGTGCATAGAAAATTCTTGGTTTTAATGTGATTACTTTTCTAATGGGAACATGCTTTGAATTACATCATCAGCCATAATTCTGATCATTTTTATCATTCAAAATAAGACATTTATCTAATAATATATTCAGAATAAATATTGACAAGTTACTTATTTATTTGACTAAGATACAAAATGATAACCGATGTGTTCTTTATAACAGTTAAGAGAAACCAGATGCGTGATACTAATAGAAATAAATTTAAAAATTCTCTAAAAAATAAGAGCCAGTTTCGGAAAAGCAACTACTATTTGATTATTAATTTATTACAGCATAATTCTATAATAGAAAAGATAGTTATTATTCAATATTTGCAGCTTTGAATCGTTTAACTAAATAAAAGATTTGTTTATGTATCAAATGAATTTTTTGTTTTTTTTTTTTTTTTTGATAGAACGAAAGGGTAGGGAGGGTTTTATCTCGGTGTAGTATCCCATTCTGGCTCCCAGTTCATTAAGTTTTTGTCCGAACCGGTGGTTACATCAGTCTAGCCTCTCTATGATATCGGAGTATCAGCCGGTTCATCTCCCAGTCATGTGTATCCAAAAATTTCAAAATTTTAATCGAATCATCCATAGAATCATTCGGCGAATCCATTATCAGGCAAGAAAAGTCAAGTCTTTACCAATCGTACTATCCCGTAGAGGTAATGAATTTCTTGTTGAATAATTAGTGCTTGTGTAGTTAATAGCTTAAATCTTTTGTTATTGGCCATCTTATTTTATAATAAAGATAAATAATGATATTATAGCAGCCATTATTGCAGTCCAATATTGGAAAAAAAAAAAAAATTAAAATATCAAAGGGCTTTTTTTAAAAAAAAGTTATATAGTAAAGGAGGCTTTGGTTTGGGTCCCTCTCAAGAGAGTTTAACATGATGTCTCCTTCCACCAGCTGGACTCGGACGGTTGCGGAAAACCCTATTACCTCACCATTTTGTCGCTCCTCCCAACAACTCACCGCAGGAGATTCCAAAGCTTTCTGTCTCTCTCCCCACCCCCCCACCCCACTCTTTCTTTTTTTTTTAAAAAAAAATATTTTCTTCATTTCTGTGCTCCGGTCTTTTCCTCCGTTTTCATCTATAAATTCCACCCCTCTTCCGAGCCCAAATTCCCTTTCCCCCTCTTCCCTCCTCCCTTTGGGTACTTCTCTTCCCAATTGCTGTCTCCTTCCCTCCAGAACCACCGTCCAGGTTCTGCTGCTCTGCTCTTCCCTTGTTTTCCTCTGCTTCTTCCTCCAAGAAATTTTCTTTGGTTCTTCAAGCTACTGGGTCTGGATCCGACCTCAAAGTTCCAAAGCCCATCTGCTTAATTCCTCGTTCTTCGAGAAGAAATACCCCTCTGTTGGGTGTGGAAGAAACTTTGGAACTCTCTATTCATTGGGGAAACTCTGCCCAATTTATTTTCCGAAAACTAGTTTCTTTCTTGGCCAAATACTGAGAAAGAACCCATCATCAAAATCTGGTTGGTGTTGGGTTGTTCTTTTTTTTCCATTCATAGTTAAAATTCTCTGATGCAGCATCTCTTCTTGTTGATGTTTCTGATTGATGCCGCCTATCCCAAGTGAAATCCTCCTTTCCGAGTTTATGATAAATTCCAGACTAAGACGCCCAACCCATCTCGTTCAATCCTTTTCCGTTGTCTTCCTCTACTGGTTCTATGTGTTCTCATAAGGCTCTTCTTCTAATATCTCAGCACCCGGGGCCTGTCCATTTTTTCATCTACATACTCTCCTAGTATCAGTAATTTCTCCCTATAATAACCCACCTCGTTCTATCCACACAAATTCGGCTACAATTCCACCCAAGAAAGATCTAGCACCGGTAAAAAAAGGGACCGCAAACTTAACTCGCTGCCATTTGCTCTGTGTGCGTGGTGGGAGAACCGATATGACTTCTTCCAGCGGGACTTCTTCTGGATCATCGGCCCTGCTTCCGGGGTCCGAGGCGGTGACCATCGATCAGAAGAAGCAGAAGCGGATGCTGTCGAACCGGGAGTCGGCGCGGCGATCCCGAATGCGGAAGCAGCAGCACCTGGACGATCTGAGGGCCCAGGTGAGCCAGCTGAGGCAGCAGCACGGCCGCATCCACGCAGCTCTAAGCCATACCACCAAGCAGTACCTGGGTGTCGAGGCTCAGAACTCTGTGCTCAGGACTCAGATGGTGGAGCTCGCTTCCAGACTGCACTCCCTCAACGAGATCCTCCGCTTCTTGAATGGAGACTTCGGCAGCAGCCATGGCCTTCTGGCCTGCGAGGGGCCTCCGATCGCTGATGGACTCGGCAATTCTTGGAACTCCGTGCATCTGAACCAGCCCATCATGGCCTCGGCGGACATGTTCCAATACTACTAGATGCACATGAGCTCCTGGTTTTGTGAAATATGGACTTTTGTTTAGTGTCGTTTGCGTGATTGGCGTGGGACGAGGACATTATGTTCTTAACTTAAAGTGCTTTTTATTTTATTTTATTTTATTTTATTTTATGGGCCCAGTGAGCTGTAAAGGTCTTAGGGTGTGACACCACCAAGTATGCGGTAGATGGAAGTGATCGATCAGTGATGCAAAGTTTAGTTTGGTTGCCAGGTGATGGTGTGCGTACGAGCTGTTACTTTGAATACAGTCAGTATCATATAGATATATGTTTGTGTATGGTTTTTATATTTCCATTGCTACGAGAGCTTGTATTCTTGGTGCAGACTATAACCTTTTTTTTTTTTTTTTTTATTTGAAGGATATATATTTTTAGATAAAATATGGTATATCTGGTTATTTATTTTAGAACTAGATGTGTATCCCCATGATCAGGTTATATGATCATTAATTTTTTTTAAAATTTTATCAATATTTTTTTAATCAATCTATTAAAAAAGAAAAGAAATAAAAGAATATGGAAGGATAAAAAAATTGATAAATTTTTAAAAAATAAATTCATTCATCTATTTTTAATTTTAAATTTAAAGGCATAATAGAAAAATAATAAAATAATACGAAAAAGAAAAAAAAATAGGTAGATTTCAAAAAATATTTAAAATTTAAAATTTAAAAATTAAAATTATGAAAAAAATTGAATAAAAAATTAAAAAAATAATACTGGTAAAACTTCGGTTATATATAATAGATTGATATGAACAACAAATTCTTATAATTTTGAAGGATCGGAATTAATTTATAAGAAATTTTGTAGATAGGTTCATGATGGAAGCCTTCACAAGTATTGATGTTTCCTTGAATTTGAATATACCATCCAATCAATGAGCTCGGAGGAAAAAAGTTTTCTTGCGTTCCTACCGTGCATATGATGGAAACTAGTGGTATCATTGTTGCTGGAGCTTACCTTTTTTTTTTTTTTTTTTTTTGTCTTTGGTCTTGGTACGTGACCACCAGGTAATATTATAATGAATTCAGTAGCTTGGGATGGTCGGCTTTTCTTGGTTTTGTTTTGCCGTGAGCACTGTCACAAACGAATTTAGTAATGAAGAAAGGCACAACGTAAGCATGTTATTGTAGGCGAGGTTCGGGCCAATAAAACCAAAGGATGGTTTGTGAAGTGGGTTTGCCTGAAGGTCACATTATGGCTTGTGAAGTGGGCGAGCCAAAGGTTCACATCCACTCGTTTCCTTGGAAATATACTTCCAATATTCTTTAAATTACTAGAAATTTCTTAAATTATCCTTGATTTTTTCTTGACCAAATGATTCTTCGAATTATTTTTTCAAAAACGAATCCATCCAAAATTATTCACTTATTCTTCAATTAGACAAAAAATTTATAATTTATTCATGACCAATCGAAGAAATTTTGTTTTATAAATTTAATCATAGCATATATCATTGCTAATTGTGATATTTTCTGCTACCATTTATTATTTTTTCTCGCTTCTTTACTTATCTGTACGTAAATAAATTTATAAATATTTTAAAAAAATATTTTTAATTTTTTTATGTTGTCCTGGTCTTTGTTATCCAAGCTCTTTGTGAACTTTTAGTGAATTTTTAGGAAATTTTCTGATTCCTGATGATTATTATATCTAGAAATAATTCTCTCGAATGCTGAACTTGCGTTAATGCAGGAAATTAAAGAGCTTTTGAATCCGAGCCTTTAAGTTGTCCATCCCAGCTATTTAAACCTGGATAATTTATTTCATATGAGTAGTCTCCTCACCCCTTTTCTGGGCACAAAAAGAAAAAAAAGAAAAAAACGAAGACAGAATTGGTTCAATTTCTACTCCTCCATCTGGAAAATGTAAAGGGAGATGGAAGAAGATACTCTACATGAGTTTGAAAGCTCTGAAGCCAGATGTTTCAAGACATCCAATATTACCATGTCAAGAACCTGAAAAAAAATAAAAAAATTTGGGAAGCTCGCTTTGCGTTGAAATGTTGCACGGCAGATGATGGTTGGTTTCAAGGTAAAAAGTCCGGCAATGAGAGTCTTTCTTTCCTTGAAGTCTTTGAAAGATGTAATACTTGATTCAATTTGAAACAGTGATACCAAATTTTCTACATCTATTCTAACCACGCCTATCCCAGTTGGCCATTGATATACCTCATTTCAGCATTCCAGGATATGAGAGATTAAAACATGCAAAGAGACAAAACGCTGTCGCCTTCATTCTACAATCTAATCTGAATATACCTTATGAACACCAATCTTAATTTCATCTTATTGGATGGCGTACGAAAGAAGCATACAAGCACAATAGATTTCTACAACGTAAACTTAGCAAATTAATTATTCTTTCATTTGTTAGTGTTTGTTCAAGTATTCATGAGAATTTACCTGTTGTTATGTTGTATGCTATGGGCCTGTTTAGATGCCGGGGAATCCTATGATTCCTATCGGTCCATAAGATCTTCCCGGCCCCGGCTTCCCGTTAGAAAATTCGGCGGGAGAAGGAGCCGGAGAGGTGAGGGATCGAGTGGCGAGGAAGCCGATATAAGATCATAAATTATCCCTATTCCCTCTCTCTCTACAAGGATTCTATGTTCCTCAAAAAAAATCGAGATTAGTTGTGATATATATATATATGCTCCAGTCCTCGGACGACTCCGCTCACCATGATTTCAACGTATTTCAAACAAAATTTCCCAGCCGGAATATCTTATGAGGCTGATAAGATCTTCCAGCATCCGAACGGACCGAACAGGCCTGCTACGAGGGCAAGAATGATATAACAAATATTTTCTAGTAAAATGATACCATAAAATCATGCATGGATGCCAGACTGCTATACCACCGTATCCTATTTCTGTCTGCTTCTTGTGGGCCTCTCATATTTCGATAAACACCAAAGTTGTGGCACACCAGCACCATTTTGAGTGGCTATTAGATTGATCATGACAATCTCGCGTATTCCACTGACAAAAAAAATACATGCATATATAGAAAGATAAAAATATATCGATGTTTAGTTAATCATGCCTCGCATTCATTAAGAATCCAAACGGTACTTGGAAGTCGTTTTAAAAAAAAACTATCTTGATCAATATATGGTCTATCAAAATCAGTGTATCAGACAGAAAATGAAGCTTGCCATCATGCCATAGTCCCTCTTTTATTTATAGGTGGAGGAAAGAGTGTGCTGCTTTCTTTATTATTCTGAAATGCGTTCTGTGAAAAGGCGAGCTTTAATTTAAAGTTTAAAGGCGTCGGAGAAGTGGGTGAATATAAGTGGTGCATCCAATACTAATATATATATATATATATACATATAGTTTTGAAGGACAGTACTAAAATATGTCATCCACCAGGTAAAAGTTAGTCGGGATGATGAAATCACTTGCCATGATTAATCTTTATCTTTAGATCTGATTGCATGTTATAAAAGGACCGAGGATTCTATACATCGAAGTTGGAAGGTGATGAAATCGTGTGGGACTGCCATTAGTGAAAAGGACCTGACAGAGTCGAGGAAAGCGAACAGCTTTGTTTGGTGGGAAGTTCCTAGTTTTAAATGGTTTTGTGATCTTAGAAACTTGCGGTAATGCTTCTGATAGAATAATATCAGAGGAAAGTGAACAGCTTTATTCGATGGGAAGTTGGTAGTCTATTGTGCTCTCATGCCACTGAATGCACCAATCACCAAAGAGTTTGGATGCATGAGAATCCATTTGGAACATGCGTGAAGCATTAGTGATGGGTGGACGGTTAATTTAGTATATTGAGCACTTCATATTTGGCCACAATACTAGAATGATGGTTACTATATTCAGGACCTCCATAAAGTTCGAAGATGATTCAATCTTTCACGAGAACTTTAGCTTGATGGGTTCACCACGTAAGTTTAGTTTGATGGAACTCGCTAAGTGGAGCATGGCCCTTTTTTTTTTTTTTCCATGAGGGAGCCACTAAGACCTGGAAAAGGAGAACCTCCGTTAAGTTTAGCTTGATAAGTCTCTAAGATCCTTCTAATGGAGGTAATTAATGTTCCTTAAGGCTTGCATTGGGAGCATGGCCTATTCCAAGCCTGTCAAAAAAAAAAAATTCCAATCCACTTTATGGCTTGCTTAGGTTGCTGGGGAGGTGGTTTGGAAAACGCGTTGTCATGCTCTAATTAACGTCTCCCGCTAACTGTATTTGACCGTTATAATGATTATAACAACCGCTATTTGTTATAAAGAATGACTTATAAATTGCTATATATAATGGCTATTATACCAGTATTTTATGGAAAATTGCAGGTAATAACGGAAAAAATAACGATGTTATCTTTTTCTTCATTTTTTATGCAGCAAAATGGTTATGTTTTAGATTGGATAATCATTTTTGGAGAAAATCTTGAGAGAAGGCATTAGAATCTAAGAATTCTAGATTAAATAGTATGAGACTACACGATGCATAGATCAATATAGCTTTAGTAAAATTAAAAATAGAAATTAAAATAGAGGAAAACTTAAGGATCATAAAGTTCAGATCAATTTTAATATTTAGGATCGATTATTTTTTAACGAAAAAAGATTGAAAAGGATATTATTTATAGGATTAAAGTATGTCAGATAAAATAGAGAATTGCATGTAGAATATTATATAATCATTGATGATCATCTATCAAGTTTAAAGAAAAAAATTATAAAATAGTTGGAAAATTAACTATACTTTATGATGTGAAATATTAAATAGTTAGAAAATCATATATTATAAGATTAATGTAGATGAAATGAGAATGTTAAGATGGATGTTTGAATGATTCATACAGTTGACTCCAACTAGTCATTGCACTTTGCCAAGCTATTGGATGAAGGTTAGGAGGGGAAAAAAAAAAAAGAAGAAAAATTTAAACCATGCATTCCTAAACATGCTTTGATCTTTTGTAGCTAGAGTTGGTCTATCCTCCAGCTTCAAACAATACTGCCCTTTCCTGCTCCCAATTTATCTGCACTTTCTAAACCACTACCCACCATGGTGTGGCACTATGCCCCCTCTCCTGTCATACAAGCTTGGCACTTCCGCTTCAATCTTACACTTGTTTCTTAAAAAATTATAAAAAACAGTTCAACATAAATGGGAGTCTAGTTGCAGAAGTCTCTCCCTCCCTTCTAGCTATAGAGATGTATGAAGATAGAGATACAGATTGATAGGGGGAGCTGAGGTTGCCTCGGTGATTACACTCGACGAGGCCCATGCCAACTTACTAGAGATTTTGGTTCAAATTTTGGATAATGCATCACCAAAAATTTGAGACAGCTTAACTACATTGTACATGAGTTCTTTTCTATTTTCTTTTAAAGAGAAAAATGATTGATTATAAGATTAAAGTTGATGAGAGATCCAAAATGCATCAAACATAGTCGGTAGGATTCATACGCTCAAAATCATACTGCATAACAATAACATTGATTTCTTTTTTTTTTTTTTTTTTTTTTTTAAGGAAGCCAAAGCTTTATTAAAACAGATAAAAGTACCCATGTACAAAGATGTTATAGTACAAATAACCCACAGCAGCATTACAAATGAACACACAAACAAAAGGAAAACAACATTTTGTATATATGTGAAAAAAAGGAGCATGAAGAGGGAGCCAAATGGAGAATATAAGGAGCAACCCCAGCTAGCATAGAGTATATCCGCTTCTGGTAGAGCAGCAGCATTTGAATTGCAACAACAGCATAAAAAGAAAGAGCATGTAGTATATCCACCGATATCTGAGTAGAAAATCATAAGTATCCAGATGGGTAATGTAAAATTATAAGACCAAATGTCCGAGATAAGAACATATATGGCGAGCAAAGGCAGCAGGCATTTACTATAGTCAGCAGAGAATCCTGTAGTATGAGAATAAGAAGCAATACGGATAGCAGAGCAGTGAGTGCTGGAATAAAACTCCCAGATACAGTAAAAGATGAGCAGATGGAACCATGCCAGCTCCACTACTTATATATATAAGTTTGCTGAGATAGAAGGAAACAGTAAGATGGAAAATGCCATTCTTACTCCCCCCTTCCCACAAAAAAAAAAACACACACACACACACGCACGCACACACACACACACACACACAAAAAAATACCCAACAGGAAAGTATAGGCACGAGATTGCCAAGTACCACCAGCTGTATACAAAACAATGAAATCCAATTCTCCTCATCACCACACCATCTTCAAAAATATATGAAATGATACAGCAAATATTGTGAGTTGTTTGACCCTGATTATGATAGAAAAGCTGAGTATTACAACACCAGTAGCCAACAATAATATAGAAGTAGATTTATGAATGGAACGGAAGAGTGAAATCATACTATCATAGCCATCATTAGCACAAAGTAGAAGCAAATAATAGCCCAGTATGAGATATCACTAGCGCCCAACAGCTGTTCTGACCATAAGCAAGACGCAGTGCCGCAGAAGAAAATTATCATGGCACAAGAAAGATAGGCAGCAGCAAAGTTACACCAAGCAAGTGAACTTCTGAGAAACACAATGCAGAATGAAAGAAAATCCAAATACCAGCTTCTCAGAAGGGCCATTGATGGCCAGCAGTTTTCCGGACTGCCAATATATAAAGCAGCGTAACATAGTGCCAAAATTATGATAAGCTGAAATCCTAAGCCAGAAAATCCCGAACAGCAGAAGATGACAATGGAAGTAGAGGAAGCAAAAAGGAAAGCATGAACTCTATTCGAAAGAAGAGGAATATAAACCAAATTCCTCCATTGTTCTGCGTAACATAATTATTATCACATAAACTTGGTACCATAGCCTAAAGCTCGTAACAATTGCGTGCAAGACACATCCAGAGCAGTCTAAGAAGTCCATTTAAAATCACCCCCTGGAGCCCTGTTAGCCATATAATCAGCCTCTTGGCTTGCTTGTTGTTAGGCATCGTGATCCCTTATCGCATATGCTACAACTGCCTGAGTTGCTACGATAGAAGCATCAAAGTTAACGACTCCATAAGGAGGAGGTCGCCATGAATCCATACAAGGTGATCAAAGTATAAGATTATGCTTAGTATAGCAACCCTGATGCCTGCCTTTTAGTTCTAGTCTCATAATTCGAAAATTATAAGCTTTACGAACTACCTGTGCTGGTGTATATTGTTGTTGGCTGAAAGTTCTTGCATTACAATGTTGTTAAAGCATCCATACTGTCACGCCCCGAATCCAGCACCGGAATCGGCACGCGACCGGCCGCACAAACCCTAGATTTTACCCTAGAGATCATGCAAGGCCTGGGTACACAAGAGTCACTTACTTCAAGAAAATCTCACTCATCACCAAGCCAAGTATCTGCACGACTCTGTAAAAGAAGAAAGTAGGTTGTGAGCTCTACAGCCCAGTAAGATTTTCATATGATCACACCAGTAATAATATACATTTCTAAAATAACAAAATACCAGTATATAATTAAATGATCTAAGCCTCATGTATTATAAAACTTTGATAACTTTGCATTTTTCCTTTAATATTCTCATTATTGCACCTTTATCTTTAGGGTTCTGGTCTAACCACGGTCATGTACCAGCCCATGACTGGCAACCTCAAAGCGACCATGCATACTATGGTCGGTCCTGCTCACGTACTAAGCCCGTGGCTCGGCTGTCCCACGTACTATCCGCCCGTGGCCGGCTCCCACGTACAAAGCCCGTGGCTCAGGCTGTATAACCACGGTGCAACCGTAGCATGGCTAGACCAAATACCGTATTTACTTCATTAACACTTGTCAAAACATATTTTTTGTGATCTCTCGATAACCGGTATCGTGGTCCAACCCACTCGATAACCGATATCGTGGTCCAACCCAATTTAATAACTGATATCGTGGTCCAACCCACTCGATATCCAGTTTCATGGTTCAACCTATTTAGCAATCCGGTATCATGGTCCAACCCATCCGGATATCAATCTTCTTTATAACATCACGTATGAGATATCGACAATAATAATGATAAAACCACAATATCAAACATGAAATCTCAACTCTTCCACTGACCGACATCACGGTCCAAATCATCAAAATAGAACTTTTATCCGATAAACATGATATCCGGAATATAAAATAATAACAATCATAATCATATTGATCTTCATAAAACTCAACTACATCATATAACAATAATTCATGCATGCCAATGATCATGCACTCGGATCAAAACCATGCATATAAAATAATATATAAACTGGTGATCACGTCCAGAATCCTTACCTTCAACCGCTAATCCAAAATATCCGGTATCAATCTATACCCGAAATTCGTCCAAATCCTCCATGCTCAAAAGATTGATCTCCTACCATAATAAATAAATTCATCAAATCAGTTCCCCCCCGATTTTCTCTTCCCTCATCTTCCAAACCAAAATCCCTTCCCTCTCCCTTTCTCTCTCTTCTCCTCTTTCTCTTTCTTCCTTCTTCTCTTCTCTTTTCCCTTCTCTTTCTCTCTCTTCTCCTCTCTTTTATGGCTCTCAGCAGGCTCTTCCCTGCTTTCCATCGACGTCCTGTTTAAAAAGAGGAGAAAAACCCATCTAAAATCACCTCAAACGCAACCTAGGAAGTTCAAAACCATTAAAATATCTCCCCAGCCGTCAGATCTGAGATCGACGTCTCAAACCACGTCCAAATCCGAATCCAAAAGCACCTAATCAAGCCTAAACTCCTTCGGACCAATCTCAGCCGTTCGATCGGATGATCGGACGGTCCAGATCACTCAGAAACCCCATGGACCGCCATACACCGCGAGAAACGGTTGGGAAACACCTGGGAAACGCGTGGGAAACGCCCACGCGACAGCCGGCACGGGCTGGGCCGAGCCCACGCGCCCGCGCGTGCCGCGCGCGTGGGCCTGGGCCGCGCAAAGCGCGCCCGCCGCGATGGGCCGGGCCGCGCACCGCGCGCCCGCGCGTCGCGCGCTCGCGCGCTCGCTCCCCGCGCTCCTCGCGCAGAACCATTCGCGCGCGTCATTTGGCCGATTCGTCAAGCGGGCGGAAAATTTTTTTTTATTTTTTTATTTTCTGGGTGTTACACATACAACACAATTAAGCCATCGTTGCTTTCTTGTCTTGATCCATTAAGACATTAGACATAAACTCCATCAACATTAGCAAATCAAAGGTAAAGAAAGTCAATTAATTGGTACATATTACAAAGATGCTGCCAGCAAGCCATAGTTAATGAACCAGTAAATATGACATCGAGTATAGTCTTTCATAGTTCCTAGACATAAATCACAAGCTTGCATATTCATTGGCAGGATACCACAATGAGCAAGAAAATTTGTAGGACATGTTAATTTGGATATCTGGATCCAAATCCAATGAGATTCATGGATTGAGCAAGACAACTAGCTAAATCATATTAGACTAGACATATATCTGTAAGAACCCATAAAATTATTGGGGTGGACTGGCCTGAATCCCATAGAGAGGTCCAATCCACTAGAAATTTGGGCCGGTCCACTCCAACAATTTTCTAAGTTTTTATAAATATAGATTTAATCTAATCTAACTTAACCGATTATCTTGGCTCAATCCACGAATTCATAACATTTTGGGCACAGGCTTCCAAACAAGTTCTTAATAGATAGTCCGGACCCTTTTAAGTTGCCACCAAAAAGTTTTAATCATGGATGGCACCTTCAATTTTCAAATCTGGCCAAATAAACGAGGATTAGTATGCTGCTGCCGGGATGCAGATAAATGATGCCCATCCCGGAGGACAATGACATTGATTAATGTCTCGTAAATGTTCATCACATGGCAGAAAAGGCTTAAACAGCCAAGTTCAAGTGACACGTAGATATCTAACCAAACTTTTAAACAAAATATTGGTCCGTTGCCCGTAGAAATTTGTATGGTGCTTTCAAATTTTGGAGAGACTTAGAAGATCATAGCAGGGATGCTAGAAGTGATCTGCAACTTGGGGGCGTGTCCCAAGTGAATTCTGGAGGTATTTCAGGGTTTCCTGGAGGTGTTCCAGGAAGGGTCCCAAAGTCATGTTGGGCCAGGGGGCTTGATCTAGGGTTGAGGGTTTTCTCACATTGATTTGTCGGAGAAAGTTTTTTTGAGAGATTATAGCATAACCTAGTTGGGTTATGGGATTGGGTCCAAGTTTGTTAATTGGTTAGGAGGTTAGCCAGTTGGTTGGTTAGTTGGTTGGTTGTAACCAATTAGGAATCCCAATCATGTGAGGTGTCATAATCAATTTGTTATTGGTCCAAGACAAGTCCTAACTGGCCATGTGATTGTAACCACCAAGCAGTTGTTAGCCTTGTTGTCCAACAAGATCAAAGAGTCCAAGACACCTGAAAAGAGACCAACTTCACCGCCCCATGTGCCTATAAATCAGATGGGGGGCGTGCGTTGTGAGGAGCGTCCAAGAGAGGCTGACCCCTTTGGGGTCTCTCGGTTTGGAGAGAGGCTGACCAAGAGGAATCTATGTGAAGACTTTATCACGGTCATGGAGTGACCGTGAGGGGCTGCTCTTGGAACGCCACTTGGGGGTGTGGACCGTAGAAGACCTCCTGGATACAAGGAGGCCACGGTAGAGGACTTCTGAGAGGACCACATGAGGGAGATATCACGTAGGGACATGGCCGTAAGATGATCCTACGTGAGGGAGTCCGCAGGTGGGGCTCTTTTCGGTGAGAGGAGGCATGGTCATGACTTGGGCTTGTAGAGAAGCGCACGTGAGGGAGATATCACGTGAAGGGCTTGGTATTGTGGGGTGTTCGATGGAACTTTGAAGAAGGGACATCTACATCGAGGTATTGTCCGCAGGTGGGAGATGGTGTGAGGCTTGCAAGAGAGAAGACGTGCGGGATGGCCGGAGTTATGTCTTGATTGTATCAAGGATTATTCTCAAAAAGATTAATAAAGTAGTCTCTCTTTTTCTCTTACATCTTTTCTCTATAACTTCAAAGCAATCTCTCTTTTTCTCCTACATCTCTTCTCTATAACTTCATTGTTGCATGATATTGAATCCAAGAACAGATTATTGGATTATCTTTTTTTTAGATTGTTATTGCTGTGTATAGGTGCGGATCCGGATTCGTGCCTGAAATTTTCAACATTGCCAAAATATAAAAAAAAAATATTGGTCCTGCAAGGTGTTAACCTCCAAGCTCCAAGTAAAGATTTTTTTTTTGATGAAACGAAAAGGGGGGAGGAGTTAGACCCCGGGCGTGGCCACCTCCAGATGGTCCCCCAATCCCGGTCAGGGAATGTTCGATACACGATACATATTAATTTTTTCGCAACCGTTCTCTATCCGAAGATGAGTACGTCAACCTGACTACTACCGATGTCAGTCGAGTGAACGGGATTTATTATATATATCCTTCACTTTTTTACTATCATCAACCAACAGAAATTTCAGGATTATTTTATTAATTTTTTTTTATTTTTTAATTTTATTTCTGAACTATTTTTTTATTTTTTATTTTATTTTTAAAATTTTTTATTGAAATAGGTTAAAATTAAGATTCAGAACGTTGCCAGCTGGTTGGTCGCGAGAAAAGCTCAAGGGAAGGTTGGGACCGGGGTCCAGGGAGAGGCGCGGTGATTTATCCGGTCTCCTTCATGTATCCGGACACCGGCCACGGTACAGGGGCAGCCGCTCTACGGTGACACGTGGGCAGAACTCAGACGCGAGTATCAAAGACCCTCTTGTGACATCCATACTGGACAGGGGTCGAATCTTTCGCGAAGGAAGATTCATTTTGAATTCACCGTTGGATCGTGCATTTGCCGCTCGAGATCTGTGCAAATGGAGGAATTAAGAAATTTGGAGTGTTTTGAGATCTGTGCGGAGAGCGATCCAATCATTGACGTCGCGAAAGAATATTAATCGTTCGTTGGCGTGAAAGATGCAACCCGAACCCCGTTACTCCCGTCAAGTTCTTGTTTACGGACGGGAGGGAGGAAACGAGAAAAGATCCGTTGCTTCGAATTCCAAAAGCCTAGAGATTTGGGAAACTTCACGAGATTTGCTTGCCTGTTCTTCAGGTATCGTCCCCTCTTCCCGGTTTAAAAAAACATCGGACAAAAAACCCGTTATTTGATCTTTATTTTCTAATCTTTGAAATTTTTCTATCCTCCGTTTTCCCCCTTTCCTATTCAATTACTTGCCGGTGCCCTATTTTCCTTTTCATTTTTGGGGGAAATCCAATATTTGCTCTTCGCGTCGTTTTCTTTTGTCTGTTTGTTTGTAAATTTATTCCGCACTGTTTTGTATCTTTTAACATTCGGTCTCAAGTTTTCTCTTTTTTCGGTTATCTTGTGCAATTCAGGGATCTGTAATGTTTAGTACAAATTTGCATTATGTTCGAGCAATGACATTGGCTACTTTTTAATCCATTTATAATGTTTATCTTGAGATTATCCAGGTACTTTTGTGAAATTTTGTAGGCTTTTCCTTTCTTAACGTGCCGGGGTTTGAATCTGTACATATCTTTGTGTGAAATTGTTATTTGATGTACCATGTGCATAGAAAAGGTGAAAGAAAAGATCTACATGAACACTTCTAAGCTGAAATTTAAAGTTTTCTGTTAAGATTTGCGGGATTTTGCTTCTTCTTTCCCTGCTCCCTTCCTGGTGCGTGCTTGTAATTTTTACTTTTAGGTTTTTGCGTAAATTCCCATGATCTTTTCTTTACTGGACTAGTAAATTGAGATGGGAGAGACTGGATTCTTGTTAGGTAGATAGATTTTAAAGCCATGGTGAAAGACACTGAGTATTATGATATTTTGGGTGTGAGTGTTGATGCATCTGCTGCTGAGATAAAGAAGGCCTACTACATCAAGGTAACAAAACATTCTTAAAATTTATTTTATTTTTTTGAACCATTTATGTATTTTCTAGTTTCAAAATGCGGTATGTTGACCTTGACATGAAAGAAGTGTGAATCATTGTGACTGCAGAGTGTGAGGATTTTCATTTCAATTACTCTGAAGGCCTTGAATATGTTCTCTTCTGGATCTTCGTGATCCTATCAATAATTTTTCATATCTCATGTTGTTTTCTTAATTTTGATATGAGCATTTGCTAATATGTGAGAGGCTATCATTTCTGGGTACCATAATTGATACACTTTATGACTACCAAAAAGATAAATTTATGCTTCCAAATATTTATTATCGGTGTCAGTTTTGAATAAATGAAAGTTTCAGCATAACTATAATGCAAAAGGCATTCAAACGTGTTCATTCTAAATAATCATATTTCTTTCAAAAGCATGCTACCTGCTCTACTTGGCAATTGATTTGGTGGTGTTTTCATATTTATACAATATTATTCCCAAATTGTTTGTCAAAACTCAAAAATAGTGGATAATGCAAAAGAATTCAGGTGGTTATTTATTATGTTGGCTTACATTAAAGTTATAATAATGGTATAAGGCTGCTCAAAAGTTAGCAGGTTTTGCATGTGTTTGTGCAGTGTGTGCATCTTTGCATGCATGCATGCAGGCATTGCATGTGTGTCTGGGTATGCATGTCTCCCTGCATGCATGTTGCCTTTTCCTTAATGAATGATGGTATGTGATTTATATTGTTTGTGAACTCTGAGCACTAGAATGATGTAGAAGAAACTTCTTGGTCGTGCAAAAAATTTGCTATCCTATTTCCTTCTTGTCTGTGAAACTTCCAACTTGTTTGTGCATGTTATTGTTCTAGTTCATTTTTGCTTCTCTTTTCTTTTCAGAAAAAAAAAAAATCTTTAGGGGTTCTCCAGTTGTCAATGTCAGGTTTTTTTTGTAAACATGTAAATTAAAAGCAAAATTTATGGGAGCTCCACTTGGCTCAACATTTCAACTATTGGTGGTGATGGGAGTGTGGTGTATGCTGGTGCTCCATTTGGCATGTGTCCTGCCATGGTGGACCATGGCACATGCCTGAGCTTTGCTGAAAAAAAAAAGACAAAAATCTTAAGAAAGCCTTTTTATAATAAAAATAATAAATTATTTAATGGGCACCGTGTGAACCTTGTGCCAGTGATGATATTGGTCCACCACGTCCCAGCACTTGAAACATCGGTTTGGTTGCTCTCGTTGAGTTTTGTTTTGTAAATTACAAATTCAAAACCTCAAGGGGAAAAAGGCAACCTGATTTAATCCCCTTACCTTCTGTATTTATTCTCAGAAATATCAGGTGCATGCATGCATATAGTTAGTGTTTTATCCATCAGAATGTTTCTACACTGTCTTGTACACTTCCAGTTGTAATAATTTTTTTTAAACGATTTTATGCATATTGCTAGTTTTTCTCTTTTCTCCAGTATTTGTATTCTTGAGTTAGGAACAACTTTCTTTCAGTTGTCAAGCTTTATTTTGGTGATTGTAGTTGCATAAATTTTTATCAATATCAATACTGCTGTTATTTGGTCTAATGTTAAGGGTGCCATGAACTATTATAGTCTCTTGTTAAATTCATTTAATCCATCGTTTATAACATGATACTGCAAAATTAAATATTTTTGTTCAGAATTTGAGGACTGACATCATGTTCTTTTCTTTGGGCATGCTTTTCTTTCGTGTATTCCTTTTGTAGGCAAGGTTGGTACACCCAGATAAAAATCCTGGAGATCCAAAAGCTGCTCATAACTTTCAGGTACACAACTTAGTTTTGCTAACCTGCAGGATGATTGAACTTTCAATGAGAAAGTCTGATCATCCAATACATGCCATTCTGTCTTTTGAGTGAATATGCAAATGTTAGATGCATAGTTTCTTGGTCAGTTTACTGGCATTACACATTATTGTGGCTTTTATTTAACAAGCAGATATGCTTGCTTTAGATAGTTGTTATTTATTTTGTGTGATTTTTTGTAAACAAAGGCTCCCTGCAATTATATATAGCTATTGCTCTAGTAGTTTGTTAATGAATACACTATATTTGTGGTCTTCTTGAAACTGGTCAAACCTGGTTAATGATTTTGGTGGATGAGAGGTAGCAACTCATATGATGATCACAAGCACACATCTCTTGGTGTAGTATACTGCACAACTGATTAAAATGGTTTCCATACAAAGGTACTAGGAGAGGCTTATCAAGTACTGAGTGATCCTGCAAAACGTGAGGCATATGATAAGCATGGAAAGGAAGGTCTTCCCGAGTAAGTCCAAAATTCAAATTTGTGTTGAATTGTTCGATGAAAGTTCTGTGTGAGAATACAGCGTTCTTGAAGTTTTTTTTTTTGTTTCAGTATAGGTTGATGAATAAGTCTGTTGAAGCAATTAGATAATGCTAATATGATTTAACTGTTTAATTCCTACAAAAGGTGTGGAAGAATATTCACAAATAGAGAAATGTGAAAAACTAAAATATTTATGTTGTTTAATGTTTATGTGTTCAACGCTTCGAAATTTCAGGGATTCCATGGTAGATCCTTCTGCTGTTTTTGGAATGCTTTTTGGAAGTGAATTCTTTGAAGATTACATTGGACAGCTTGCTTTAGCAACCATAGCTTCTGTAGAAATTGAAGAAGAATCCCAAGCCCCAGAAGTTCGGAAGCAAAAAGTTCAAGAGAAAATTAAGGTGCCTTCCGTTTGACATTCAACAGACTACTATCATTGACAGATACTTCATGTCCATATTTTTTTAGATGAAATTCTTGTTAGTAAAAGGACAAACTTTTGGGTCCTAGTATTAGAACAAACAGATCTAGTCATATATATGTGCTTATATACTTGTCATAAATTCAGCCATTGATGCTTTTGTCTTGTACACAATATATAGGGGAGGATCTCAATACTTCTTTTTTTTTAATTATTACTAAATTAGTGCTATATTATGAAATCTTTTTTTTTTTTTGAAAAACAAAAATATTTTCAGAAAGTCCAAATAGTATATATCCTTTGACAATACTATCTGCTAGAAACTTAGCTTAAGTTTGTGAAAACCCTACTAATGCTATTTTACAATGGGAAGGGAGGGTGAACCAGCCAAATATTTGCACCACATGAATGCTATTTTAAGTGATGTAGTTGGATGATGGTAAATTCCTTATCACTGGTGTCATTTTTGTGCTGCTTGCATTCTTTGTGCCTCACCCATGGCTTGCATTTCTCAAGAACACTACCACCTAGCACCTTGGAGCTTATGAGCTGCTTGCATTGTTCAAACTTCAAAGCATTGTTGTAGCTATTCAAATCTGAGATCACCTTATTAATTAACAGGATCTCAAACACCTTGGCCTATCTCTCAGGTCATTTGACCCGGTCTAACTTTGAGGTGCATAACGTTCCAGCTTTGGTCATGCTACTCATATTTTGCAATCCATGGCTAACCAATTACCATGGAAGCCGGTGAACGACCTCCATGTGCATGGCCCTTTTAATCTTAGTTTGGAATGTGGACAAAGCTAGTTGTTCGTAAATTACTTATCACTAATAGATCTCAAATAGTAAAATTAGCAAGTCTATTTTTGGAGTTGAGTTAAGAATAAGGTGCAAGTTTTTGTATTTTTTTTACAATGCATGTTGAAGTCCTATCCTTGTTTATTCTAAAGCATTTTACATAAAAGAATAATTAAATTGAAAGATAGTCTATAAACAATCCGAATAATTAAATAAATGTTACTTTTATTAGAAATACTATATATGGGACTAATATGGTGAAAACATGAATTGCTGTGTCTCATATGTATGCTTTTTGTTCTCCATATATACACTTTATAGTTGTCTTGTATTTCAATATTCATATTTCTTTGCATTTAGAATGTTTTGAAAGAAATCAGAGAAAAATTATGATCAATGATCCAGTTCATGATCCGATCTGCTCTAGCCCCCTCTTTGATTTGCAACTTGATCTTGATCTTGACATTGTTGATCCCAAGACTCATTGTTCCATAGATATCCAAGAACAAAGATACCAACAATTTTATCTCGCTAGATTTTTGAAATGATCAAATGCGCCCTTCATTGGCAAAAGTGAATAAAAAAGCAAAGGCATACCTGGTCATTAACAAAAAGTTAACCATATTATTGTCAACTATACTAATTAAGCATGGAAGGAGTTCTACCATTTTTTTCTTTTTTCAGACTAAGTGATAAGGTACACCAGGGTTCTCTGAACTGTGCCGAACCGGCCGGTTCGGGGCATACCGAACCGGACCAGCGGCCGGCCGGCATGGTTCGGCTTTAAAAAACGGCACAGTCCCTTTGAAAAAAAAAAAAAATCTTACCGCACCGAACCGGGTCCGAACCGGTGCGAATTGGACCCAAACCGGTCGAAACGGGACCGAACTGGTCGATTCGGCTTGGTTCGGCTCGGTATGGCTTGTGAAGAGGTGGGGGGCAAATTTTTTTTTTGGTGTCACATGGCTACACTATAGCCATGTGACGTTTTGTCCAGGGGGAAGATGCCTTTCCTTAATTATAAGGAAAGGCACAGAGAGCTCGAGCTCTCTGTGTTCTCTGCTGTAGCGCACGGTGGAAGGAAAAGCAGAAAAAAAATTTGCAGGATCAATTTCAACCCAATTCAACCTACAAAAATCGAAGGGGTAAGTAGAATCAAGGTCCATATACCTTTCTTTTTCCGTGTTTTCGTCTTTCGTAGTATTAAATTTTATTAAAATCCATGCAAATTAGAATATTAAAAAGAAATACTGTCAAAATTTATTTGTTAGCAATGATTTTAGAGTATGTGGATAGATCTACACAATGATACTAAAATCTTAATTTTTTATTAAGTATATAATTTTTAAAATTAAAAATTAATTTTGGATTAATAAATTAATTAAAAAAAATAATTAGAAAAAAAAACTGTAATTATAAATTATTAATCTAGGGCTTGTAAGTTACTTTCATTATAAATTTTATGTTGATTTATTCAAGTTTTGTGCATCTCATGAATAGTGCCTGTAGGTCTTAAATTGAAAAAAATTGATTTTTAATGCATTTTTAGGATCTTTAAAAAATATATGTAGCATGTATGATGGAATCTAAAATTTAAAATTTTTTTATTTTTCTTTATTTTTTTGAATTTTTTAAATAAAAAAATTAAATTTTAAAAATTAGGTTAATAAACTGTTAATTAATAAAGATTATTATTAACCTTATATGTAATTTAAATATTCAGGTATGGATCCATCAAGGAGGAAGAAGGATCCGGAGCGGGACATTGGCTGGTTACATGGAGAGATGCTCTCGGGTCGGCATCACTGGAGGTGTAAATGGTGCAATGCTGAATTCAAAGATGGGGGGTAACAAGGTTGAAGCAACACTTGGCTGGCGGCTATCCTGATATATCTACATGCCGACAGTATCCACAGGAGGTCTGTCAGTTGATGAAGAAACACTTTGCTGATTTTAAAGCTGGGAAGGAAAGAGCAGCAAAGAAGAAGGTAGAGGTGGACCGCAGAGCCGCAGAACCACCTTCTTATCACTTCAAGAAGTCAGAGGAAGCATCTATTTTTTTTGATGAGAAGGCACAGATGGAGGCTGTTATTCAGGTGAGCTTGTATGAGCAGAGGCAGCAGGAGGAGGTAGCCAGGCATAGACAGCGATTCGGGCCATCAGCTTTTGAGTCAGGATCGGGATCCGCTTCTGTTAGTGCTCCAAGAGAGTCTGAGACATAGTTTAGGAGGACCTCCTCAGTCAGAGAGCCCATCAGGAGAGGCACCGGCTGTATTGCATCCATGTTGAGAGCATTTGGCAGTAGGAGAAAGTTTTCCGGGCCCAGGGACATTCCAGAGGGAGCCACTATCCATGATGTCGATCCACATGCATTTTCCAGTAGAGATTCCAAGCAACAGAGGATTGACACAATACTGAAAAAGGATAAGAAGGATATATGGCGGGCCATCTCCTCCTGGTTTCATTTTAGTCATATCCCAGTCCATGCAGTAGACAATCCTTACTATCGCTCTGCTATTTCATCTATACAGGCTGCTGGTGCAGGTGTAGATCCTTTAGCATCGAGGGATGTCTATGATCATCTTCTGAACAACAATAAGGAGCTAGAAGGATGGATATCTTCATATCAGAGTAAGTGGCCTGTGTATGGATTGACAGTGATGTGTGATGGTTGGACTAGTCCTACTAGACGGAGCATCATCAATTTTTTGACTTACTATGATGGAAAGATTTTTTTTCAGAAGTCGATGCTTCAGATCAGGTGCACGACGCCAGTTATATCCTCAGATTGATGGAGGAGGTGATTGATCAGGTGGGAGAGCATAATGTCATGCAGGTAATCACTGATAATGGATCATAGTACAGGGCCGCAGGGCAGATCTTGATGGAGCGGCGGCCACATATTTTCTGGACCCCTTGTGCTGCACATTGTATAGACCTTATGTTAATGGATATTGGTAAAATTCGCAGGGTGCAGAAGATTGTTGAGCTAGCACAGTCTATCACCAGATTTATATATAACCATACATAGGTTTTATCATTGATGAGGAGCTTTACAGGGAAAAAATATTAAGACCGACGGTCACACGGTTTGTAACTAATTACATTGCACTTGATAGTCTTCTTAGCAAGAAAGCAGAGCTGCGTCGGATGTTTATCAGTCAGGACTGGCAGGAGAGCAGATATAACAGGGCAAATACTGAGGGAAACAATGTGGAGAATTTAGTGACGAGACAGACATTCTGGCAGCGGGCTGAGAGGGTAGTGGAGGCTATCAAGTCTCTATATGAGGTACTTCGTGCCGTGAACTCCGAGAGGTATGCTCAGATGGGCTTCTTATATTTCATGATGCAAAGGGCAAAGGAAAAGATCTAGGAGGCAGATCCATCACATGCATATGAGTATATCTGGATCATTGATGGATGGTGGAGTTATCAAATGAGTTCGGATTTGCATCTAGCAGGTATGTAGTATTTTATGAAATCCCTAAAAATTAAATTTCAATTAGATTCATACAAGTACGCTTGACTGATTCTTAAAATATATGTGCAGCTTACTATCTAAATCCGAGATTTCAGTACTCCGTACTGGACATTGTCATGGATGAGGATCTTATGTCTATCCTGTGCAATGTTATATATAAGATGGAGCCCGATCCATATATCGTTTTTATGTGCCTTGAAGAAGTAAGTTATGTTGAAATTATTGAATGATTTTTAATAGCATTAATTTCAACAAGCTAACAAATTTTTTTCTGGCAGATGAAATTTTTTAGGGAGGGCACATATTCATTTGGATCCACTGTAGCGGTTATAAGTAAATCAAAGATGAATCCTGATAAGTACTACTAAGGAGAGTCTAATATTATATCAGGATTAAATTTTTTATTTTGCCAAATCTAAAATTTTAAATGATGTAATGTTTTTGGCAGCTGAATGGTGGGTGCATTTTGGTGGATCTGCTAAAAATTTGAAGGTTCTTGTAGTGAAGATCCTCTCCCAGACGATGTCCTCCAGTGGATGTGAGCACAACTGGTCTACATTTGGTCTTATCTACTCCAAATAGAGGAACCGTCTGAAACAGAAACGTCTCAACGATCTTGTGTATATACACTATAATTTAAGGTTGAGGCTAAAATGTATTCAGGAAGAAGTAGAATTGAAATATCCTGATCCCACTGCAAGTTCATATGTTGATAAGGATGAAAATCCAATGATTGGGTGGGTCATGGATCAGCAATAGCATCTGCTAGAGCTTGATGAGCCATGATCGCCTCCTCGACCAGCCAGTTTTGTAGCTAGTGAGGCTGGGGTGGATGTTGGACAATGGGCAACAAGTCATATTCCTTACAGGGCTCCAGCAGATACAGCATATCGTTCGTCCCCACCATTTAGTAGACCTGGAGACAGAGGAAAAGGAAAGGCAGTTGCACCTCCATCGGAGCACTCAGTCCACTCAGATTCAGATACCAGAGACAGTGATGATAGTGCTTCAGATAGTGAAGGATCTAATGATCAGGGAGGGGCGGGAAGATAGGAGTCGCAGCCACCTAGTCCTATTCGATTCACTGGGGAGTCGCAGTTTTTCCATGCCATGCAGGATACAGATCATGGAGCACCATCTGATAGACCTCGTGGTGATACGATTCCATATAGGCGATGGGCTCCGCGTGGTCATTCAGGACACAATACAGCTGCAGATCTTGCACGTGGAGTAGGATCCTTGGATATATCTGGATCATCCTCATATTCAGGATCCTCTTATCCGCAGCGATCGACAACTTCTGGTCCATATGATCCATATGGTGCATCCGAGATGTCAGCATCTAGTGGTTATTATCCCGGAGCATCTTATGCATATGATTTTGTTGCTGGTATATTTGGATTCCCCCCTGCACGTGCACTGCCATATCGTCAGTCTCTGGACAGCTCTCAGAGTCAGGACATCAGAGAGGGATCTGCGATTAGTTATGACTCATCACGCATACCTCCTGGGATGAGCTTAGAGGAGTATCATGCTGCCTGGCAGGAGGGACATGCCGAATTTTCTACAGAGTACATACATGATCCCTATATTTATGGACATCGTCACTCTACCCGATTCTAGATATTGGTATATAATTATATGTTTATGCCACATTTTACTTTCATTAATTGCTGATAATCTTAGTTTAATTATCATTTTTTTTAATTTCAATTGAAAATAGTCCTAAACCCTAAAGCGGTACGCCATCCTAAATCCTAAATCCTAAACCGGCCTAAACCTTAAATCCTAAACGGTTAAACCCTTAAAAAATAAACCCTAAATCCTAAACCTTTAAAAATTAAAATAAAAACCTTAAAATTACAAAAAAATAATAAAAATTTTTTTTGGGCGTACCGGTTTGGACTGGCATGCCCTGCCATACCGTGTATCGGCACGGTACGATTCGGTACCGAACCGGTACCGGCCGGCCACCGGTACGGTACCCGGTACCAGTACCGGGAACCTTCGGGTACACATACCTTTGCCTGACCCTCCCATGTCCTTAGGAATGTGATAGCATTAGTGAGTTCTCCCAATCCATGTAGTTTAGTTTGTTCTTCTATGTCTTTGTATGGGCCACTTTCCTTTTTGCCTTAATTAGTCTGATCCAAGATTTCTCAGCCCACTTGTTTTTTGGATTTTGATTTTCTTTTTTAGCTTAGTTTGGTTACATTTGGTTATCATTTTGATATATAATTTTTTAAATATAGTGTTTTCCGTTATGGTATCTGTGCGCTGTCCGAATCCTGCTTAAAGGTATCACATGCATGTTGCATGTCGATTTAAGTGGTGTCCTGATAGCAGGGGTCCAATTTAACAAGGGAATCGAGGGTCTAGACTAGAGGTACCTCAGAGCTCTTAAGTCAATCCAAAGACTTGAAGAGCTCCACTTATGTTTTGTTACCTGGACACCTGCACCTAGCTCCAAAAATCTGTGTAGGATAGTCGGATATGTATAGGACACTTTGATACTTATAAAGTTCTTTTATAGCTTCTTTTAAGGATTGGGAGAGAGTTGTACTTGTCCAACAATGAGTTTAATTCCCTATTATGATGATAGAAGTGAGTGTTTGTTCTTTTTAGTAATTGGTCAGTACTGAAACAAGTTTGCAAAATATTACTTTTTTTATATCCTTAGGTTAATTTTGGTGTTTGAATGGGAAATAGATGTTAAATGATCTTGATAAGCAATATCTTTTTACTATTTTCTTTTTAATATTTAAATACATAATTTAGTTAAAGTTATATTTTATCCTATGTATCCGTATATCTCCCTTCTCCCTCTTGCAAACTTGGATACATGTCCAAATCTGATTCTTGTATTCATGTCCATACAACACTATCAAAAAGCTAATTCCTTTCTGATTCCTCTTTTCTTCAGAATTACAATCCAACTTTGACCAATTTCTTTGCTGCATAGCTTAATAAGCAACTCCACCATAGTAAGGAATTTAAGTTTCGATTAAAAACAAATGGTGTTTAGGACATGTTGTACAAATCAAATTTATAGGAATATTCAAAGGAAATACCAAATCAAAACATGTAGAAAGTTCTTAATTGATACACATAAAAAGTGATGTTTTCATTTTTGCCCTCACTGCTCATGCAGAAGAGGCTACGTAGATCCCTAAGGCTGCTAGGTGCTGCTTGACCGAGGGCCGCATAAATCCTTGTTGATATTTGTTTTTTTCTCTAGATGAAAATTCTTCTGATTTGATTGGTTCCCTTCAATCTCTTTTTTATAGTTTGTTGGCTGAACAATTTACAACAAACTTATATCAACTGGTTCACATCTGGTGTTATAGGTATGGAACTATACAGGGCAGTATGGGGCAATATCATACTGACCCTACATGGTATGAGTGCTTTGCCAATTCCAATGGCTGCCATGTGTCAATATATGATCATACTATATCAGTGTTGTTGTACTTGTAAGGCATCTTTGCAGAATACCCAGACTTTAAAACATTATGCACATCAATCATGTTAAGCTGATCAATTGTGCCATGGTTATCGTGAGTCTAAAGCAATAGCCTAATTGGGAAGTTCATTATAGTTCTCTTGTCCCACATAGTAACATGGTGAAAGCTAAGCCATCCATCAGACTGTATATTTCTTCATTTGCACTATTTATTTTCATAGCAAATTGCTATACACAATGGAAAAAATGTTGTGTTTATGCATTTCTTCTGTAGCATAGTTGTACAATCTGCCTTTTTAACGAAGCATGCTTCTTTGGTTTTTCTATTTTTTATGATTAGCTTTTGTTGTCCAAGCACAGGCATTACAGAAGGAAAGGGAACAAAAACTAATTCAGAATCTAAAAGATCGCCTTCTTCCTTATGTGCAAGGACGGAAGGATGATTTTGTAAGATGGGCAAATTCAGAAGCTCATCGTCTGTCTCAGGCTGGTAAATTGATCTCCTACTGATGAACTTGATAATATATGTTATTTGTTGATTAGCTGCCACTTCCTAAGTTGTGATCATTTAAATTTGTGGCATCCTTAATCCAAATATCTGATAGTCACTTCAGTTGAAAATATGGTTGATTGAATGGGTTTTGTGCTATTTAGCCTGTGCAAAACATGAATAAAAATGGCAAAACCTTCGTTCCATCATGATAGAGCTGGCTATGGAGCAGTACTGAAAAAAGAGCCCTGAATAGAATATCCAGGAAATTTTGGCTTCAATCTAGTCTAATAATTGTTAAGTGTCCTTGGAGTTCATATTTGCTTATGATGATGGTTGGGTTAGCATGGCATGTGTAGCTTTTTGGCAGCTAGGCATGTCTCATGTTGTACTTTACAGGTTTGTGGTAAGTTATTGCTAATTCTTTAGTACATAGAAGAAATCTAGCCATCTCTGAAGGGGAAACTCAATTGATGGATGATAATCAAAGAGGGATATGAGAATACATACTTCTTGTATTTGAAATTAAAATGTGGTTGATTGGGGTGGTGTGTATGTGTTTTGGGGGTGGGGTGCAGACCTAGAAACATGTAATCTATAGAGATTCCATTTGCCATCTATTTTTCTCATACCACTACCATCATATAATATTCATAACCAGGAAGATTTCCCTGTTTATATGGGGGGTAGGTGTTTCAATGGCTTGGGTTTGGGTAAGGTTCGGTTAAAGTGGTTTAAACTATCCTCAACCCAGAACCTATTCCTTTGTAATTAAATTGAAAATCTTAAACCCAAGCTTTGTCAACTTATTTTATATGGACTTCTACCTAACCCCCCAACACTATTAGTGTTTCACTTGTCAATGAAAATAATACAAGGCCAACAGGAGAGATCTAGGGATGAGCATCGAAACAGAGAGATGAGAGGAAGTTAAATGGAAAAGGAGAACATGATAGTTTTATCGGCATCCTTCATAATGTAGCACGTCACAGAGGAGGGCCAGGGCTCCATGCAAGTGCTGTGGTTGCTGGAGTGGAGGGACAAGAGGAGGTATTTTCGATCTTTTTTCTTTTTTTCTTTTTTTTCTGGGGTGGGGTGGGGGACGGGGGAGGGGAGTGGGGATCTTGGGGTGGAGGATGTGGAGACGGGGGAAGGTGGTATGGGTAGGCGGGACTGGGATATTTGGGAGTTGTGGGTGGGCAGTTGGAGGAATCAAGGGAGCAGAATTTGAGGAGGGTGTTGGAGGGCATCATTCTGGGTGGCAGCTAAGGTGCAGAGGAGGATAGCAGTGGAGCCAGCAGTGAAGCGGTGCCCTAGTGATTGGACATTAAAGGGTCCTTTAGGTGGAGATGGGAGGTGAAGCTGCCTTGCAAGCAACAAGATAGAAGATGGTCTAATTGAAAATAGTGAACAGCAGTAATAATGTTGAGGAGGAAAATTTTACACATATCTTGAACTAAAACCAAGCTTAATCACTGAATATGAGGGAAGCTTTGGTCATTCATTAAATATGATAGCCATTTAACAGCACTTTGTGGGGCTAAGACAACAATTTTCTAATGGACAATGGCAGTCAGGTTAATGCTCGAATAATGGGTGAGACCGTGAGAGAGGAATATAGGCAAATTGCAATTTTTGAATGGTAAATATGCAATTAAGTTTTTTTCCCATTTTTCTGCGGTGGGGGTTGGGGGGAGCTTATTTGCAAAACTCCTGATAATATAAGTTTTCGCTGATTTCACAAATAGTTGATTGATCTGTTATGAAAGGAAGATGGTGTTGGGAGGAGACCTGAAAAGTCTGAATTGGTCTCTGGTTATTGAAAAACAGTGGAAAAAAGTTTTGCCGGGCACTATCTCACTACCCACACAGGTTGCTGCTCAAACAAATCCCCCTCTTTTTTGTGAATTTTAAAGACTCTTCAATGAGAATTGGCATTTAGGTTTTCGGAATCCTGCTTTTTTGTTTGGCAGATCGGTTTGGCAAGGTTACCATGATGAAGTTCATGTAGCATCAGTCACATCCATTAGTTGTGATATGCCATCTAAGTTGCGAGATCTCTCATAAGAATCTTTGGATGTTTTGCAACGGCCTCATGCGGCCTTTCTGGGCTCTAATACCTTGAACTTTAAAGAGAAAAACTGTAATAATGAATCCGACTTATATGTAGTAGGTTGATACTTAAATATTCTTAAAAAATATGAATAATTTTTACTAATGAAAATTTTGGGGTTATTAGAATTTTTTTTTTACTAACATTCTTCTCTTTTTGGATTCTCCCTTTTTCCAAGCAGCAATGATATGTTACCCTAGACCTTTTCATTGTTCATATGATTTATAGTCTAGTTCTCATCCATTCCTCTCCTTCAATATTTTCATTGCTACATTCTTGACATAAAGTTAGGTTAACTCTAAGAAATAACTGAAAAAAGCAAAACCCATCCTCGTTGTTGGCGATCTTGTATGCATTCCTGATGTTTGGCATAGCATTGACCTTCATATGTGATTTGGTATGGCAATATTTATGATTTTTTCTTATTAATTTCGCACACTATGAAATTTGCAGCTTTTGGGGAGGCTATGCTCCACACTATTGGCTATGTTTATGCAAGACAAGCTGCAAGAGAGCTGGCGAAGAACATTTTATTTATGGGTGTGCCATTTATAGCTGAGTGGGTACGAGATAAGGGTCACCATATAAAATCACAAGTTAATGCGGCTGCAGGTATGTAGCTGACAATCTGCAGTACTTGTTCTTTGTGACAGCACATTTTGACTTGCTCTCTTGCACCTTTGTTCAAATTGAATCCCAATATACTAGGCGCCATCTCTTTAATACAACTACAGGAGGGGATGAAAAAGATGGATGGGAGTGAAAATAGGGAAGAGGGCATTTTGAAGAGCATCGAAGAAAATAAAGATGTGATGCTTAGTTCTTTATGGAAAATAAATGTGCTCGACATCGAGTTAACCCTGTCACATGTCTGCCAAGCGGTAAGGTTCACTAAGCTATGCTTTCAATCCTATTTTATGGAATCATGTAACATGTTTAACATCGGATGAATTATATCTCAAACACATAGGGGCTAGTCTTCTCAACTGCTTTCAGATGATTGAATATGCTGTGATGGTTAGAATATGAGTGGAACATATGATGCAACGAAGAAACAGATAGCTCCATAGAATCCAACTCAACAACAATAAATTCCTAAACAGTTTGTGTATGCTATTGACCTATTTTAAATTTCTGATTGTCCTTCAGGTTCTTAAAGATAATAGCGTTCCCAAGGATGTGCTGAAATTACGAGCCAAAGCGTTAAAGAAGTTGGGAACAATTTTCCAAGTAAGTGTTGTTTCCAGAACATTATATTATCATTAGAGAGATAATAGATGACAATGAGTCTGGAAAATTCTTACCATGGGTCTTTCTAATATAACATTTATTAGTTGGTAAAAGTACTCTGGAATTTGTTTTCTACATCCTGATGGCTCTAACATTCATTAGGGAGCATCATCTTACCCGTGACTAGTATGGAAACAGTAATTTTGTTCTTCATTTTTATGGCTTTCATGTTCACCTGAATGCAGATTTTTCTGTCAATTTTTTCTTCTATTAGCACTTTTTTTTTTTTTCTTTTTTTAGTAGCAGTGGTATAAGTTTGTTTGACTAGTATCCATAAAAATTATAATGTGCATCATCGTCATGTTGACAGGTTATTTTTATGGGATAGCCAGTGTGGTAAATTGTCTAATTTGTTTCCATTTAATTAGGGTGCGAAATCTCTTTATCGGAGAGAAAACAGTCTGCGTGTTGAGAATGATCCCAGGAAGGTAGCGACATCATCGAAAGCAACCCCATGAGAATCGTAGTGTGAGGGCTTCCTCATCTGCTGGAAGATGGAATCTCGAGTGCCTTTTTGGACTCTTCATTTGAATTGAAGTACCGTTATTCTGTGGTTTGTAATTATCTTCATCCTGAAGCACTGCACTTCTTTCTAGAAGCAAAGCAATGTCGATGTATGTCGCTGTATCACCTAACCTCTGCATAAATCCAGCACAACATTGTGAAGAATTGGTGAGTTTGTTTTTTTCCTCAAATCCAGAACCGGCTCTAACTGGTGGAATTTAAACCATGAGTTGCATCTAAACCCTGTTAAGTGTTTCAGCCTCCATTGCGTGTCACGAGTATACTGTGAAGTCTCTTGTGGCAGCTCGACATTCAACATATCATTTTTCCACTGAATTGGAAAAAAATGTCTAAAATCTCGAGTTGGCCTTTTGGCACCTCAATTCGGTGAGATTCATCTTGCCGTTCCTTTCTTGCCAGAGGGAACCAGGGCTGTGGCCACCTGATTTTGCTGGGTCGTTAGGGCATTCTACCAAGGCTATCAGAGACGGCCATGCTCAAATGTCATTTATGATGACCATGATGATGACAATAATGATAATTGTAATGACAGTGGTAGTATTAGCAAAACATTATTGATGGAGATATTTTATATAAAAAAAATGGTAGTCACTAGAATTAATATTACCAAATTTATGATAGTAAATATGGCATATTCAATTGTGTGCATGTGTTGATGGTAGCCATGCATTGGGCTATAAGCGTAACGATGGTACTAAAAAAAATGAAATAAAAAATTTTAATTTTTTTTTTTAAAAAAAAGAAGAGAGGTTGGGATCGAGTTATCACTTCAGAAGAAGATAGCTTTCTTTATTTCCAGTTCCTTGTTAACCGACCTTTGCCAAAAAATAAAAATAAAAATTGAGCAACCCTCTTTTTGAGCAATCCATCGCAACTACATTTAAGATATATATTTTCCAACTAGAATGCAAACTTTTCTGTCCATTTCTCCTGCTCTGTAACCATGAAGCAACACAAACTTGTAGCATTTCCAACAAGATCAAGTCTCTTCTTCATCTTGCGACAATTTTTTACCTCTTCACTTTCCCTTTTTATTTGTTTTAAGATTATCCTTGTAGGAGGCTCTTATATAAATATATTTAAAAGCCTTTCCCTCCATCATCCTTGAGATCAAGAAATAATAGCATCGACAAACTTGGTTACCGCATGCCTACATCTTCTAACCTTCTTTGTGTGCATGAATATCTTGGAGTACATTAAAAGTAACATACATGAGTGTGTTTCAACCAATCAGCTCATAAACCGGTCAAAGCAAGAGCATATTATTACTAAGATGGTAGCCCGGTTGGTAGAGGCTTAACCTCATGATCCTTGCGGGTGATTCGATTAAATCCAGAAATTTTTCTAGGATACGTGATCGGGATGACGAGAGAGTGCACTACTCCGGTGTCTTAGCGATGTCATGACGTACTCACCGATGGTGAGGCGAGTACGCGAAAAAATTGTGGTCCGATTCGAACATAGCCTGGCAGGGATGGGATTCAGTGATGATAGCTATACCGGATTTATCCCCCTCTCTTCTTTTGTTTATCAAAAAAAAAAAGAAAAAAAAGCAGGAGCATATTAATAGACTGACAGTGGCATATCTTTTGATAAACAACAAAACATAACAGCCGGGAAGTGCTCCACCGAGATGTAGTATATGCTATCATTAGCATATAGATGAACTTTTTTTTTACTTGCATTGATGGTGTATGTTATTCTGGGACGGTCTCATTCCGGATTCCGTTGTTGGCGCACTGCTGATTGAATAAAGCTTCGTTGCGTTGGGAGGCACCAAGACAATATTCCACAAGCAGAGGTCCACCTGTCAAATTACCACATATTATAGGTGTAATCAAGAATCCCACTAAGACTATTGACTATACACTCAGATGCCATCAAGATAGTGCTCCCTGTTCCTTTTCTTTCCGAATGAATTAAACAATCATAAAAAACTAGTGAGATTTGCACTGCCTCTTATAAAGAATTGCCTATCCAATTCTCATTGCTAGGGCAGTCGCCCCTAGTCCATTTTGTTAATGAATCATCCTTTCCTCCATGCTCTTTGAGACAGAGAGGAAGGAACACAGAGGCAAGTCTTCTGAGAATGGGTTTGATGGCACTTAGGAAAGCCACTCTCCTCTTCATCATCTCAGCATCGCTTGTATCGTTCGTGCTTGCAGGTTGTTCTTGCGATACTGTCATCAATGTTTGCTTCAGTAGCTAAAGAGCTATGCAAATGTTTCATGCTTTTTATTTGTTGTTTTTAGTTGCTGCGCTTTGTGCATATATTTACATAATTCTATTTGTCTACCAAACTGTATGAATGGAAAGCTAATTCTAAACTTCGTAGAACTAATTTTAGACTGCCAAGAGTGTTTTAACAGGATTTCCAGCCATTTTATCTGTGCTCCGGGAAAGGGAAGAAAAAGAGGAAAAAATTGTCAAAGATAAGAAATGAAACATATATATATATATATTGGTGGCAGTCAAAACTCTAATTATGTTTTTTAAAAAATTCTAGATATGTCCGTTGCTTGGGTTGGGTCTAGAAACTTGGAGCAAATAATTATAATAAGACCTGTGTTGCAGACATTTTTTTTCACAGATTATGCAAACAATCATGCTTTGATTATTATACTCGAAATATTAACTTCTTGTTTTGTTCATAATTAGACAATTCACTAACATTACTTAAATGATACCATAGAAGGATTTAAAATAGGCACTTCTAAGTTGTAGAATACCTTGAAATTACCCCTCTTAATTTATACAAATTGAACGAATAAAAATGTATTTTAACTTTTATATACCTGATGGTTGTTCTTATTGCATTTCATTTTATATCCATGAAAACGTTAATAGGTTCTCCTGCAAGCTTCTATATTTGCACATCGTAGTTTATTATCTAGTACATAAAGATCTTCGCATAAATATTTTTGAGCTCTTTCCTAATTCTTTGGGACATTGATTTTGCAGGCAGGCAAAAAACTTTTATGGATGAATCCACTGTACAAGTTGAAGATGGGTCTAAGGTATCATAGAGAGTTCCTAGCAATAAATTTGTTTGCTTTTTGATTGGCCTTCTTCCTTCCTAAATAAATACGCTAGATTGTTAATTATCAGGTCCGTTCTTCATTCATCAAGACATTAATGAAGTCCAAAAGATCATGAGAAAATTATCACTTTCTTCTCCTATTTCAATCAATAGATATTACCAAAACATTTATTACACCTTTTACTTTTTAAAATATTTTTCTTTAAAAAATATTTTCTTTAAATAAACTAAACAATTCATTGCAGGATACACCTAAAGAGGCTTTGGACGGTGAAGAAGCCCTTGTTGTTCATCCCAGGATTCTCACAGTCAAGACCAATGACTATGGGAGATACGATCCTGCTCCAGCTCTTAGAAAGCCTCCTTTCAAGCTCATACCAAACTGATGCGACGATGATCTCCATTAATACTATTGTGATATAGATATGCAGCTCTATATAGGATAGAGAAGAAATATACTGGCTTTATGTAACATATCCCTACAAATGGTGGTTAAACCTTAGATATTTTATCCTCGTTTGTGTAATATTATGTATGCCAAACATATAATTAAATACGAGGGATTTGGCTCTAGCACTTCATTTTTCTTCACATATTTTTCCTTGGACTAAATTGCACCCCTACAGTATGATTTCAGAATGGGAGATATTTCTGCTGTCCATGGTCCAGCAAAGCTCTCTCTCCCAATAACAAGACTTGTGGATCTCGGAGGCAAATATATGGTATATGGCCTAAATAACAAGACATGAAATCCACTATACCTCTCATGTATGTGAAATCATGTAGCAGGCCAAAATTAGGCTTTAATCAAAAAGACTCTAAATGTATAATTATATTAACACCTAGTCAATTGGTCCATTTCACCTTGCATGAACAATGCATTTAGTTGTTGCAAATCATATAGGCAAATTGCATTGCAACAAATTCCCTAAGGGTGAAATACTGTGGGATATAATCTGTTGACATGATATCACATCTTTTTATTATATCTAATTACTCATGTTAGATTTAGGAAAAATGATTTAACATTATCGAAACCTATATCGGAAAATTGTTCATTAGGATTGATGATTAACCAAACATTGTTGTTGCAGCAGATTCATCGGGGTCATACCTCTTCCTGGTTTTCTCTCCGGGAGCCTGCAAAACAGAGAATGCCTCGTGCCGGGGATTCCAGCGAAGACACTCCGACGATCAAGTCAGCGGGACTATCGTGGAGAATGGAAACCTCTGGCATGGAGAGCTTGGGGTCTCTTCGGTGCCAGAGGGTGAGAAGAGAAGATCCAGAATCTTATTTAGATATAGAGTAGCGCCAAAATCTGTTAGGGAGGAGGTCGAAAAGATCGATTTGCCCCCAGGAGAGCCAGCGTGGTGGCAGGGTCGTGGCCTGGCGGCGTGGCAGAATCGTGGTCTGGTGGCGTGGCAGGACGGTGTGGCAGAGTCGTGGCCTGGCGGTGCCATCAGGAGGATCAGAGTGATGGGGGCTTCTTGAGCCTTCGAGTGGTTCGCTGGATGGAAATGAGTCGGTCTGACGGAGGTGAGTCGTCCGGTCGAGGAAAAATGTCCATCAAGCTCAGCAGAAGTGAATCAATCGGACCTCTACTTCTGTCAGTCGGCCTTCTGGGGTCGGCCTTCTGGGTCGGCCTTCAGGGTCAGCTAGTCTTCAAGTTGATTAGCATTCTAGCCTTCTGGGTCGGCCTTCTGGAGTCGGCCTTCTGGGTCAGCTTTCAGAGTCAGCTAGTCTTCAAGTTGATTGGTATTCTAGCCTTCTGGGTCGGCCTTCTGGGGTCAAAGGATCAATTGAACCTCTGCTTCGTCCCAGCCGAAAAAATTGTTGGCTCCGGTCCGGGTTCAGAAAAAGGTTGATTTGGATATAACAGTTGCCCTCCATGCTCTTGGCTTTTGGAAGGGTTTACACCCTCAAAGGGCGAGAGAATCACTTCGGGTTCTTTGGACCTTTGCTGAAAAGTTGTTCTTCCTTTGGACCTTGGCTGAAGCGGAGGGTCTGAACCATTGCTGAAGGTGGGTCTTTGGACTCTTGCTGAAGGTGGGTCTTTGGACCCTTGTTGAAGGTGATGATTTTCAGATCCTTGCTGAAGCGTAGTCCTTCCTTTGGACCTTGGCTGAAGCGGAGGGTCTGAATCATTGCTGAAGGTGATGATCTTCGGACCCTTGCTGAAGCGTTGTCCTTCCTTTGGACCTTGGCTGAAGCGGAGGGTCTGAACCATAGAGCCTTCTGCCGACGGGGTCGGACTTTCGGAAGTGGGCTGCCATGGAGCCTCTGCCAACCGGAGTCGGACTTTCGGAAGTGGGCTGCCTTGGAGCCTCTGCTGACCGGAATCGGACTTTCGAAAGTGGACTACCATGGAACCTCTGTCGATTGGAATCGGACTTTCGAAAGTGGGCTGCCATTGAGCCTCTATCGACAGGAGTCGGACTTTCGAAAGTGATTGCCATGGAGCCTTTGCGACCAAAATTGAACTTTTGGAAGTAGACTGCCTTGGAATCTCTGCCGATCGAAATCGGGCTTTCGAAATGGGCTCCGTAGATACACCACTTTACGGACTGAATTGTTATCCTGATCACCTTGCACCTGCATTTCAAGAAACATACCTGGCATGGAATCAGATAGACCGTGGGAGCGCACGGGGACGCGTCCACGGGTCGGCCCTGATGCGGAGAACGCTGGCGGCCGCATGAGCGCGCGGAGGCGCGGAGATGGCCAACCGCGGGCCGGACCTGGCACGGAGATGTGTGCAGGGGCACGGAGAAGGCCGCGGGTGGCGCGGAGACGGCCTTGGTCGGACCTGGGTTGGAACACGCGCAGGCCGGCGGGGCACGGGCTTGGCACGGAGACGGCCGGAGGGAGCACTCAGAGACGCCGACGGGCCCCTAGTAGTCGCGCGGCATCGTCCTGGGGCGCGGAGACGGTGCAGGCCAGACCTGGCACGGAGGTGCTGCAAGGCCGGCCGCGAGGCCCGCGGGCCACCCGCGGGGATGCGGTCCTGGCGCGGAAACGGCAATAGAGTGCCGGGCTGCCCCCCAGTGTCCAGACGCCGGAGCCGACGCGCCGCGGGGGTATTCGACTGGCGCGGAGGCGCGCGGAGCTCGCAGGGGCGTCCGACGGCCGTGGAACGCTCGGGGCCGACGAGAGGATGTCCGACGACCGTGGAGCGCGCTCGGGCATGGAGGCGAGCGCGCTCGGGCGCGCTCAGGCGCACGGAGCTCGCAGGGGCGTCCGACGGCCGCGGAACGCGCTCGAGGCGCGCAGGGGCGCGGAGGCAAGCACGGAGGCTGTCGCAGGGGCGCGCATAGCTCGCGGGGGCGTCCGACGATCGCGGAGCATGCGGAGGAGCGCGGAGAAGTCCGACAGCAGTCGGAGCGCGCGGGGCGGCCTGAGAGCGCGCACGAAGCTGGAGCGGGGATGTCCGGGCGCATGGAGGCGGCCTGGAGCGCGCAGGGGCCGGAGCCTGGCGTGGAGACGGAAGCGGAACGCGCGAGGGCGCTCCCCGACCGTGGAGACGGCCGCGTGGGGCGCGCGGGGGTGAGTGGAGACGGTCGTGGGGCCCTTTTCCGGTGCAGGGACGGCAGGCTTGGGCGCAAGCCTGGCGTGGAGCAGGCTGGACATGGCCCGGAGCGCGCGGTGGCGCGGAGACGGTGGACTGCGGGCCGGACCTGGCACGGAGATGCCGCAGGGCCGGTCACGGTGGCGCGCTGGCGGCGCGGAGACAGCCGCGGGGCGGACCCGGCGCGGACACGCTGCAGGGCCAATCGCGGGGGCGTGCTTGCGGCGGCCGGGGGGCGCGCGGAGACGGCCGTGGGGCCCGTTGCCGGCGCGGAAGCGCAAGGCGCGGAGCGCGGGCGCAGGGCGGACCTGGCACGGAGACACCGCAGGGCCGGTCGCGTAACGCGCTCGGGGCGCGCAGGAGACGGTCGCGGAGCGCCGGGCTGCCCCCCAGCGTGCGGACGCCGGAGCTGACGGTGGGCAAACCGACCGCGGGGCGCGGAGACGCCGGCGGGGACGTCCAGATGCGCGGAGCGGGCCGCGGGTGCTTCCGGATGCGTAGAGGTGACCGCGAGCTGTAGCAGGATCTGTGCTAGCGATGGGCGTAGCGGGATTGCCCTCTTCTGGCGCCAATCTATTGCAGCAGATTCACTGGGATCATACCTTTTTTTGTTCTTTTTTTCTGAAAGCTTATAAAATAGAGAATGTCTCGTGCCGAGATTTCAGCAAAAATATTTTGACAATCAAGTCACAGGATTATCAAGAAAATGGGAGACCTCTGGCATGGAGAGCTTGGGGGTCTCTCCGAGTACCAGAGGTGAGAAGAGAAGATCCAAAATTGAAAGAGATGATTTTGTCACCTCTCTAGGGTTTGCCCGGCTTTACCTTATATAGGCGTAGAGTAGCACCAAAATCTATTAGGGAGGAGGTCGAACAAGACCGATTTGCCTCCAGAAGAACCAGCATGATGGCAGGGTCGTGACCTGGCGGCGTGGCAGAATCGTGGTCTGGTGGCGTGGTAGGATCATGGCCTGACGGTGTGGCAGGGTCGTGGCCTGGCGGTGCCGTCAGGAGGATCAGAGTGATGGGGGCTTCTGGAGCCTTCAAGTGGTTTGCTGGATGGGAATGAGTCGGTCTGACGGAGGTGAGTCATCCGATCGAGGGAAAATGTCCATCAAGCTCAGCAGAAGTGAATCAGCTGGACCTTTACTTCTGTCAGTCGGCCTTCTGGTCGGCCTTCGGCCTTCTAGGTCGGCCTTCAGGGTCAGCTAGTCTTCAAGTTGATTGGCATTCTGGCCTTCTGGGTCGGCTTTCTGGGGTCGGCCTTCAGGGTCAGCTTTCAGAGTTAACTAGTCTTCAAGTTGATTGGCGTTCTGGCCTTCTGGGTCGGTCTTCTGGGGTCGGCCTTCTGGGGTCAAAGGATCAATTGAACCTCTGCTTTGTCCCAGTCGAAAAAATTGCTGGCTCCAGTCCGGTTCAGAAAAAGGTTGATTTGGATATAACAATTGCTTTTCTTTTGGGAAGATAAAATATCCATACATGTTTAGTATAGCTACATTCAATAAAATTAAAACATAAAATATCATAAAGAGTGTTGGCGTAGAATCTCTTTTCCGACCGAGTGGAGCTACTGGATCGCAGGCTCGCTCCCTGGTTCACCTGCAAAATAAATTCCTGATCGGAATTGCTCCGGTGGGGGACACTCCGATGCCTAAGTCAGAGACGGGCTCTAGCCACAGAATCGGGAAGATTCTGAGGAGGATTCAATGGAGAGGGTAAGGACTTTGGGATTTTCAAGGGTATCTTGCACCTTACCTTGAGCATTCCCTCTTACCGTTATTTATAAGGAATTGTCCAGCCTGCGGGTTCCGTTCTTCTTCCAGCGGTTACGATGGAGGAGTTAATTTCTTTCCCATAATCTAGGTTCGTGATAATTAATGGGCGGTTCTGACGGCCAAGCCGGAGGCGTTGCTGCTGGGGTTGCGCGTCATGATTTCCTTCTGGAAATAGTCGATGGTAACCGTTGCTTGTCCTGTTCATAGAGATTTGAAACATGTCGAGAGCTTGTCTCCGGACTTCCTTTTTAGGGAGATTTCCGTGGTTGAATCAGGGAATGTCTTCGTCCTCGGATCCTCTCGAGACAGATCGTAGAACTTGTCTTCGGCATAGATCGAGAACTTGATCTTTATCATAGGCCGAAGACTATGTCTTCGGCATAAACCAGAGACCTTGTCTTTGGGAGTTGATGAAGGTCGTTCTTCAGTTCAGGTTGAGGGTCCTGTCTTCGGGAACCGTAGGACTTGGTCTTCAACGTAACCCGAAGACGATGTCTTTGGATACCATAGATCCAGTAAGAACTTTGGCTTGCCCATGGATTGTCTGACTTTTTCCGAATACCTTGGTCCGAAACTTGTGGTTCGAAAAAAATATCTTCAACAGGTCAAACCGATAGCGGGTTCGTACCTGGACCGAGATATCCTAACAAAGAATAATAAAGATAACCCTTACCTCTATCCAAAGAGTCTTTCTTGAATACACATTCATAAAAGAGGTGATCCAATCCATGATTCTATTTTTCTCTATATGTAGATATATATGACTAACATTGAGAGAGATACATTCCTTGTCGATCATGAATAATTAAATATTGAATAAACTATTTTTTGAAGAGATCTTTTTTAAGAAAATAAAGAGAAGAAAAAGAGAAAAAAAAAAGATGAAAAGTAATATTGGTGACTAAAATATTTATCAAAAGTAATGTGCATATGTTTTTATACTTCAAATAATTACATCCCTAGTATCGGATAGATTATAATTGCTAGTACTCAAAAATAATTTTTTAGATTTTAAATTTATTGCTGCATCTTCTCTTGGACCAAGCTCGGTCGGCTACGCTGGAGCACTCTTCTCCCTGTTGACCTGCAACAAAGTCCTCCAAGCGCCGGTGGTGCTCGACGGGGACACTCCGATACTAAAGTTAGCAGGAGCTTGAGAGCAACAGAATGGAGGAATCGAAGAGAATGCAGCATATGGAGAGGGAAGAGTGTACTTAGCTCAAAACGGGATCCCCAGGTATCTTATATAGATGCGGAATAGTCCAAAATTTGTTAGGAGGGAGAGGCCGATAAAGATCGATCTGCCCCTAGGAGAATCTGGAGAGTGGCTACATGGCGCCCGGATGGGGCAGCATCGTGGGAGTAGTGGAGCAGTACCGCTGATGTGGCAGGATTCCGTTGTAACAGAAAAAGATTTATGGAATTCTCTGGGTCCTGAAGTGAGTCGGTCGGATGCCGACTGGGAGGGCCAGTCGGTCGTCCGAAGAGGAGTGCCTGTTCAGACCTCAGCGAGAGTGGGCCGGATGCCGACTGGGAGGGTCAGTTGGCCGTCTGAAGGAAAGCGCTCGTCCAGACTTCAGCAGGAGCAGCTGCAGGAGCGGATCATTCGGACCTCTACTACGGTGGGCCGGACTTTGACTGGATGTGTCCGTCGGAGCTTTAGAAAGCGACTCAATTGGATTGCAAAAAGGGGCCGGTCCAACCTGACGGTGGGTCGGTAGGGTATAACAAAATTTATGGATATGGCAGTAAACATGATGCTTTTTAAAAGCATTGCAAGGTTGCTTTCAAAAAAAAAAAAAAAAAAGAGCATTGCAAGGTTCATATAACTTTTATTAACCTTATCCCATCACAAACAAAATCAACTCTATCCTAGGGTTAACCTAGAACTAAACAGCTCCTAACCATTCCAAGTCGACCTTCGAGCATTTTCAAGTTCAAACCAATTCACCAAATTGGCCAGGTAAGTGTAAGATTAGTGGGGGTCCTTCCGTTGCTTTTCTTAGACACCAATTAGATTGGCCAGGTCAGCGAACGGAATCAATAAGTAACCACCTTTCTTTAGGACTAAAATCCCTGAATTACTTTTCCAGACACCAATCCAATGATCGAAACTAGCTTGGTATAACTTTTAGGTATTCTTGTCCTAATGAGCTCGGATGTCCCTAGAGCCAGCATTTAATTGATTTTAATTTTAAAGTTTGGGTCAATGCAGATGAGGGTGGTGATTTGTGGGCTAAGGAAGGGTAATCAACTCCCCACCTTATCTAATTAGAGGTTAATGCCCTTAGATTAATTATGAAAATGCAATGCAATAATTAAGGTATCCAAACAATGTATTTAACATACAATCAATTTTTTTAATTAATTACCTTTTTTTAAAAAAATTAATGCAAATAATTCAAATGTAATTAAAATGTAATTGACCATAACCTAACCTATGATGCAAGATAGATCAACATTTCCTAAATCTAAGGACCCTCTAAAGAGATCAGTGAATAAATTAACTAAGTAATTAAAGATAATATTGCAGATAATCGAAGCAGGTAAGAATTTAAACTAATAAATGGTCCTAGTCAAATAAGGTCGGATCTAGGAATTGACCCGATTAGCACGCACAGTCAAAATCTTAAGTAATTGGACCGTTGATCGTTAAGGAACGACCACTAGGTTAGGGCTAACCAATTTCAATTAAATCAAATCTAACTAAATTAAAGATAGGAAAATTAATATCATTCCAGCAATTGATTTATATCTATACTAAATTATCGAAGAGGTCTCACCTGAAACACGGAATGTCATGATTCCTGGAAGAGGGAGATCATCCTGGAGGCGGTCAAAATTGCAGGCCAGTGGTTCGCAAGGCAGATGGATCAGAAATCATAAGATCTGGATCACCAAATACAAGGAAAAAATTAGATAATCCTTAATTATAGACTATCTCGGATAAAATAAACCCAAATAAATCCAAGTGGGCCTGAAGCAAAGAGGATATGCTCTGAGGATCGTGCAGCTTTGAGATTCGTGCAGTGCTTGAAGTCGGCAACAGGGGCTGAAATGGCTTTCATGATCGTGCGAGATACTTCCATCTCCATGGACCGAGGCTGTGGAATAGATGAGGGCTTGCAGAGAGGGATTCCGGCAGAACTTCACCAGCGACCTCGAAAGAACCGTCACCGGAGAAGGGCGGAACAGTCAACAGTGGGACAGTGGCGCAGGGGCTTGGTTCCGAGGCCTTGTTGCTGAGCTCGGCTCGGTCATGGGAGGGGCGCGAGCGGTGAGGAAGCGGAGTCAGCGTCTCAGGCGGCATGGCGTCAATCGAAGGTGGGAGGGCAGTAGTCAACGGCTCTGTTCCGGCGATAGTGGATGGAAGAGATGGATGGTGGTCGTTGGTATTCGGCGGAAGCGGGATCCAGGCTGGAAGATGGTCGGAAGATGATAGGATGCTGGGTTTGGTGGTCAGGAGTTGGTCGAGGGGCGTTGGATGGAGGGGAGGTGGAGGTCGATAGATGGATTGTTGATGGTTGGTCAGAGATGGGAGGCTTCCCGGAGGCAGCAGGCGAAGAGATTGGTTCGGATGGTGTGGGAAAGGTTGGTTTGACGGTGTGGGAAAACAAGGGTGATGGGTAGAGGTTCCGGATGGTTTTGGGATTCTCGACGAAGATGGCAGTTGCGGGCGGTGGCGGATGACGGAGATAACGGTTATGGGGGGGAAGGCAGATGACAGTGTCTCAGTTGGCTATGGAGGCACCGATTGGAGGGGAGGATGTGGGTGGCTCCGGTCGATGAGCAGGGCGATGGTTGATGGAGATTTTCGTGCGGATGGAGGTAGTGGTGGTGATTTGGTCGATTGGCAGTCGGGAGTACAGAGAAAGCAGGGAATGGCTTACAGCGGAGGAGATGGGCAGTGGGGGATCGTGGGTTAACAAGGAGATTGTAATCTCTGGGTATTTGAGATTAGTAGTGTAATATCTGGGCTTGGGCTGAAGTCGGCAGGCCCAGCCGATTTCAACCCAAACCAATGAAAAAAAAATTTTGGAACGAAGGGAAGAGATCCCGAAGCCGAAACAGGGGAGGCTTCTTCTCCCTAATCCAACCGGAAATTTTGCCAGGGGTCTCGGTGGAAGAGTCGTGAGGGGAGTGGGAGGTGATCGACGATGAGTTGGGAGGGTTTTGGGACTCGATTGGGCGGAGTTTGATTTCCAAACGACAAGGAAAACACCGGCCGTTTTCTTTAAATTTCCAACACCGTCGCCCCTTCAAGCCTCTTCATGCACCTTCTTCCTCTCCGTCGAGCGACCGAGAATCCCAGACGCCAGCCGGTGAGTTTTTTTTTACTATTAAGAATGATTAATTTTGATTTATTGGTTCGGGTTGCCGTGGAGGTCGTGGGCCACCGGTGGCCGTCGCCACCGTCGCCGTTGCCTGCTTTCGATCCGTCGGAGTCTCTTCCAGTGACCACCTTTCGTTGGCCACCGCCGGCGACCCCGAGAGGCTGGCTCGGGTCGAGCCAATGGGAGAGCAGGGAGGTGAGTTCGGGAGGAAGAAAAGAGAAATAAAGAAAGAAAGAAAGAAGAAGAAGAAAAATGATAAAATAAAAGAAGAGGGCCTATGTTCCATGGAAAAAAAATAATAATAAGAAAAATGAAGAGAGAGAAGGAAGAGAGAGAAAGAGGAGAGAGAATGAAGAGAGAGAATCAAGGGGTTTTCTCGGGATTAGTGAAAATTAGGAATTTAGATTTTAATAAAAATTATTTATTAATGTAGGGAATCAGTCTTCTGAGCAGGAAGGCGTCGCGCAAAAGTTCGGGCACGGACTAGTTCAGTAGATTCTTGGGAGATAAGGATCTCTGGACCTGATCACCAGTTCTACATATTGTTTTTACATGGCATAGTTTTTATCCGAGTATATGTGCATTAGCATGCACGATTTGTTGTTGCATAGTATAGTTGAGTTTTCATGATAAACGATATGATTATGGTTATTATTATTTATATTTCTGGAGATTATGTTTATCAAAAAAGTTATATTTTAATGATTTGGACCGTAATACTGGTCATCAAAAGATTTGAGATTTCATGGTTGACATCATGATGTGGTGTGACATCATGATATAAAAAGATATATATATATTTATTTGACATGATTTGATCCGGGCATATGAGCATCAGCATACATAACTAGATTTGCATGGAATAGTTGATATTTATGTGTTGGACAGCATGATTTTTTGATGTTACTAGATATGTTCTGATATACCACGTGTTATCAAAGATGTGTTATTTATGTGGGTTGGACCATGAATGATGTATTATTTGTGTGGGTTGGACCATGATACAGTTATTGAAAGCTATGAATGTTTTGATTGCTATGAGATGATGTGGATGGATAAAGTGATAACGGTGTCTGGACTAGTTATGGATCTGAAGTTGTCGGAGCCACGGGCTTCGTACGAAGAATATCAACCATGGGCGTTTAAAACATGGGAGAGCTAGAGTCACGGGCTTTGTACGTGAGCTAGCCTGGCCACGGGCTTAGAATACATGGTTGATAGTGTGGTTGCCAATCATGGGCGTCGTATGACAATGGCTAGTCCAGTATCTTAAAGAAGAGGAAAAGTTAATGAAAACATATAAAGAAAATATAATGTTATGAAAGGTTTTGATATACTTGATATGTGATTGGTTTTGGTTGCATGACCGAAAGATTTATTATTTTCCGTTATATGATTATAATCTTGCTGCTTTCAGTTTTTATATTAATACTGGTGTGATTGTGAAGAAACCTTACTGGGCTGTGTAGCTCATTCCCTATTTTCTGTTTTTTTCAGAGACTCAGGATACATAGCGAGGATTGGGCTGGGCGTGAGACGAAGCTTCATTAATGTTGAGTTAGTTAGTTAGAGTTAGTTTCGGTTACTGATGCTTGTTGTGAATCAGTAGACCAATTAGTGATATTGATTTAATAAATGGATTATTTAATTGTTAATCAATTGTTTATATAATATTAGTTTTAATTTTGATGTGTTTGACTCTTGTGTACTTAGGCCTTGTATGATCTCTAGGATAAAACTTAGGATTTGTGTGGCCGGTAACATAGCCAATTCCGGTGCTGGATTTGGGGCGTGACAAAGTTGTATCAGAGCCAGGTTCTAGGATCTTATGGTATAAGCTCATCGAGAGAGTGTGGGTTGATTCATAGGTGGGGTAGATAGTGTGACATATTTTTGATCATCTAAGTGTTAGTTGTATACTAATAATGACTGGTGTAGGATTTCCATGACGCGTGGTAGTGGACGTGGACATGCTAGGAGGTCCACAAGATTTGCGGATGGATCAAATGCTTGGGATCCTATAGAGCAGCATGAGGATACTGGGGTCTTATCTGGTGATAAGGAACATCCACAGGAACCAACGCCCAATCCCATGGACAACACTGGTGGTGATGAGGAACATCCACAAGAACCGGCGCCCAATCCTTTGGACAACACCCCGGAAACTGGGACCGCAGAAACGGGAACACCGGGAGGATCTGGAGTTCAGCCTGGGGACCAGGTGGGTCTTCCTCAACTGGTGCAATACTTAGTGCAGCAACAAGCTACTGCAAGAGCTGATACACTGAGATTAATAGAAGCACAACAGCAACAGCAACAGTTCATGCAGCAGCTATTATTACAGTAGCAACAGTCGGAAGTTAGGATTCCACAAGAACGACAAATCACTTTGATAGACTCCAAGAAGTATGCGCCACCGGTATTCAAGGGAACATCTGATCCCATGGAGGCAGAGGGTTGGTTAAATGCTGTAGAAAAAGTATTCCAAGCCTTGCGGTGTCCGAAGGGGAGAATGTTACTTTTGCTACATTCTTGTTACAAGATGAGGCAGCTGCTTGGTGGGAGTTGGAGCTTGGGAAGCAAGGACCAAACGATGCACCTTTTTCTTGGGCAGATTTCAGAAAGGTTTTCTATGAGAGGTACTTTCCTCAAAGTGTTCGGTACAAAAATTTCGAGAATTTGATCGCTTGGAGCAAGGTAACTTAACCGTTTCTCAGTATGCTTTAAAATTTGAAGCATTGTCGAGATATGCTCCATCACTGTTAGCAGATGAAGGGATCCGGGTCAGGAAATTTGAAAATGGACTTAAAGGTCGGATTCAGCATCAAGTAACTGCCTTCGAGCTACCAACCTATAAGGAGGTCGTCAACAAGGCACTGATTATAGAAAGGGGATTGGTTGTGGCTCAAGCTGAAAGAGAAAAAGCTTTAAAGAAAAGATCCAGATCAGGAGGATTTCAGGATCAACCTAATGAAAACATCAGTGCAAAGACATGGAAGCTTGATAATGCTGCTCTAGGTGACGAGACTCAACAAAAGGAGGAGATTCAGTGTTACAGGTGTGGTGGGCCGCATCTTAAGCGAGACTATACTTGGCCAGGAGGGAAGTGCTATAACTACGGAAAGGAGGGTCACAAGGCGATTATGTGCTATAAGCAAAAGGGATCACTGCATCGACCACCTCAAGAAAGACAGCAACCAGGAGGAGGGCAGCAAAACCCGAGCACCCAAGGACGAGTATACGCACTCATGCAGCAGGATGCCAGTGCATCCAATTAGTAGTGATAGGTATAAGTATGTTATGACCATTTGGAACGGTAATACAAGTGATTAGAATCATAATGACATGATGATTATTAGGATGTGACAAGAATAGTGTTAGAACTTAGATTATGATGATTTGGAACTGTGGTATAAGTGATTTTGATAGATGTGAATCATATCGGAATTCAGGTCATGATTATTCGAGACTGGACATTTGTGATTTGGAAATCACTTGGTAGTTATTAAGACATAATATGGACTCAGCTTATGACCACTTGGAGCTATGATATTAGTGATTAGGATATGATTTGGATGTCAAAAATTTGATTTGGATTATAAATGAAAAAGATCAAGTTTTGAATAAGACTTGGAAAGTAAGTACCTTAAGGGGTAGACTAATGGAGAGTTTGAGAGTGATATGATGGTTGGCTACTTTCAAGGGTTAAGCTAAAACAAGCTAATTTCGAGGACAAATTTTTTTTAACGGGAGGAGAATGTAATATCTGGGCTTGGGTTGAAGTCGGCAAGCCCAGCTGACTTCAACCCAAACCAATGAAAATAAAAATTTTGGAACGAAGGGAAGAGAGCCCGAAGCCGAAACAGGGGAGGCATCTTCTCCCTAATCCAACTGGAAATTTTGCCGGGGGTCTTGGTGGAAGAGTCGTGAGGGGAGTGGGAGGTGATCAACGATGAGTTAGGAGGGTTTTGGGACTCGATTGGGCGGAGTTTGATTTCCAAATGACAAGGAAAACATCGGTCGTTTTCTTTAAATTTCCCACACCGCCGCCCCATCAAGCCTCTTCATGCACCTTCTTCCTCTCCGTCGAGCGACCGAGAATCCCAGACGCCAGCCGGTGAGTTTTTTTTTACTATTAAGAAGGATTAATTTTGATTTATTGGTTCGGGTTGCCGTGGAGGTCGAGGCCAGCGGTGGCCGCCGCCGCCGTCGCTTGCTTTCGATCCGTCGGAGTCTTCCGGTGACCACCTTCCATTGGCCACCGCCAGCGACCCTGAGAGGCTGGCTCGGGTCGAGCCAATGGGAGAGCAGGGAGGTGAGTTTGGGAGGAAGAAAAGAGAAAGAAAAAAAGAAAGAAGAAGAAAAAATAAATAAAATAAAAGAAGAGGGCCTCTGTTCCGTGGAAAAAAAAATAAGAAAAATGAAGAGAGAGAAGGAAGAGAGAGAAAGAGGAGAGAGAATGAAGAGAGAGAATCAAGGGATTTTCTCGGGATTCGTGAAAATTAGGAATTTAGATTTTAATAAAAATTATTTATTAATGCAGGGAATCAGTCTTCTGAGCAGGAAGGCGTCGCGCAAAAATTCGGGTATGGACTAGTTCAGGTAGATTCTTAAGAGGTAAGGATCTTTGGACCTGATCACCAGTATATATATATATATATATATGTTTATTTCGACATGATTTGATCTGGGCATATGAGCATCAGCATACATGACTAGATTTGCATGGAATAGTTGATATTTATGTGTTGGACAGTATAATTTTTGATATTACTAGATATGTTCTGATATACCACGTGTTATCAATGATGTGTTATTTATGTGGGTTGGACCATGAATGATGTATTATTTGTATGGGTTGGACCATGATACAGTTATTGGAAAGCTATGAATGTTATGATTGCTATGAGATGATGTGGATGGATAAAGTGATAACGGTGTCTGGATTAGCCATGGATCTGAAGTTGTCATAACCATGGGCTTCGTACGAAGAATAGCCGGCCATGGGCATTTAAAACATGGGACAGTCAGAGTCACGGGCTTTGTACGTGAGCTAGCCTGGCCACGGGCTTAGAATACATGGTTGATAGTATGGTTGCCAGTCATGGGCGTTGCATGACAATGGCTAGTCCAGTACCCTAAAGAAGAGGAAAAGTTAATGAAAACATATAAAAGAAATATAATGTTATGAAAGGTTTTGATATACTTGATATGTGATTGGTTTTGGTTGCATGACCGAAAGATTTATTGTTTTCCGTTATATGATTATAATTTTGCTGCTTTCAGTTTTTATATTAATACTGGTGTGATTGTGAAGAAACCTTACTGGGTTGTGTAGCTCACTCACTATTTTCTGTTTTTTTCAGAGACTTAGGATACATAGCGAGGATTGGGCTGGGCATGAGACGGAGTTTCATTAATGTTGAGTTAGTTAGTTAGTTAGAGTTAGTTTCGGTTACTGATGCTTGTTGTGAATCAGTAGACCAATTAGTGATATTGATTTAATAAATGGATTGTTTAATTGTTAATCAGTTGTTTATATAATATTAGTTTTAATTTTGATGTGTTTGACTCTTGTGTACCTAGGCCTTGCATGATCTCTAGGATAAAACCTAGGGTTTGTGCGGCCGGTCACATAGCCGATTCTGGTGCTGGATTCGGGACGTGACAGAGTGGTATCAGAGCCAGGTTCTAGGATCTTAGGGTATAAGCTCATCGAGAGAGTGTGGGTTGATTCATAGGTGGGGTAGATAGTGTGATATATTTTTGATCATCTAAGTGTTAGTTGTATACTAATAATGACTAGTGTAGGATTTCCATGGTGCATAGTAGTGGACGTGGACGTGGACGTGCTAGGAGGCCCACAAGATTTGCGAATGGATCAAATGCTTGGGATCCTATAGAGCTGCATGAGGATACTGGGGTCTTATCTGGTGATAAGGAACATCCACAGGAACCAACGCCCAATCCCATGGACAATACTGGTGGTGATGAGGAACATCCACAAGAACCGGCGCCCAATCCTTTGGACAACATCCCAAAAACTGGGACCGCAGAAACGGGAACACCGGGAGGATCTGGAGTTCATCTTGGGGACCAAGTGGGTCTTCCTCAGCTGGTGCAATACTTAGTGCAGCAACAAGCTACTGTAAGAGCTGATACACTGAGATTAATAGAAGCACAACAGCAACAGCAATAGTTCATGCAGCAGCTATTATTACAGCAGCAACACTCAGAAGTTAGGATTCCACAAGAACGACAAATCACTTTGATAGACTCCAAGAAGTATACGCCACCGGTATTCAAGGGAACATCTGATCCCATGGAGGCAGAGGGTTGGTTAAAGGCTGTAGAAAAAGTATTCTAAGCCTTGCGATGTCCGAAATGGGGGAAGGTTACTTTTGCTACATTCTTGTTACAAGATAAGGCAGCTGCTTGGTGGGAGTTGGAGCTTGGGAAGCAAGGACCAAACGATGCACCTTTTTCCTGGACAGATTTCAGAAAGGTTTTCTATGAGTGGTACTTTCCTCAAAGTGTTCGAGTACAAAAATTTCGAGAATTTGATCGCTTGGAGCAAGGTAACTTAACCGTTTCTCAGTATGCTTTAAAATTTGAAGCATTGTCGAGATATGCTCCATCACTGTTAGCAGATGAAGGGATCCGGGTCAGGAAATTTGAAAATGGACTTAAAGGTCGGATTCAGCATCAAGTAACTGCCTTCGAGCTACCAACCTATAAGGAGGTCGTCAACAAGGCACTGATATAGAAAGGGGATTGGTTGTGGCTCAAGCTGAAAGAGAAAAAGCTTTAAAGAAAAGATCCAGATCAGGAGGATTTCAGGATCAACCTAATGAAAACATTAGTGCAAAGACATGGAAGCTTGATAATGCTGCTCTAGGTGACGAGACTCAACAAAAGGAGGAGATCCAGTGTTACAGGTGTGGTGGGCCGCATCTTAAGCGAGACTATACTTGGCCAGGAGGGAAGTGCTATAACTACGGAAAGGAGGGTCACAAGGCGATTATGTGCTATAAGCAAAAGGGATCACTGCATCGACCATCTCAAGGAAGACAGCAACCAGGAGGAGGGCAGCAAAACTCGAGCACCCAAGGACGGGTGTACGCACTCATGCAGCAGGATGCCAGCGCATCCAATTCAGTAGTGACAGGTATAAGTATATTATGACCATTTGGAACGGTAATACAAGTGATTAGAATCATAATTACATGATGATTATTAGGATGTGACAAGAATAGTGATAGAACTTAGATTATGATGATTTGGAATTATGGTATAAGTGATTTTGATAGATATGAATCATTTCGGAATTCAGGTCATGATTGTTCGAGACTGGACATTTGTGATTTGGAAATCACTTGGTAGTTATTGAGACATAATATGGACTCAGCTTATAACCACTTGGAGCTATGATATTAGTGATTAGGATATGATTTGGATGTCAAAAATTTGATCTGGATTATAAATGCAAAAGATCAAGTTTTGAATAAGACTTGGAAAGTAAGTACCTTAAGGGGTAGACTAATGGAGAGTTTGAGAGTGATATGACGGTTGGCTACTTTCAAGGGTTAAGCTCAAACAAGCTAATTTCGATGACAAAATTTTTTTTTAACGGGAGGAGAATGTAATATCTAGGCTTAGGCTGAAGTCGGCAGGCCCAGCCGACTTCAACCCAAACCAATGAAAAAAAAAAATTGGAATGAAGGGAAGAGAGCCCGAAGCCGAAATAGGGGAGGTTTCTTCTCCCTAATCCAATCGGAAATTTCGCCGGGGTCTCGGTGGAAGAGTCGTGAGGGGAGTGGGAGGTGATCGACGATGAGTTGGGAGGGTTTTGGGACTCGATTGGGCGGAGTTTGATTTCCAAACGACAAGGAAAACACCGACCGTTTTCTTTAAATTTCCCACACCGCCGCCCCATCAAGCCTCTTCATGCACCTTCTTCCTCTCCGTCGTGCGACCGAGAATCCCAGACGCTAGCCGGTGAGTTTTTTTTTACTATTAAAAAGGATTAATTTTGATTTATTGGTTCGGGTTGCCGTGGAGGTCGTAGGCCACCGGTGGCCGCCGCCGTCGCCGTTGCCTGCTTTCGATCCGTCGGAGTCTTCCGGTGACCACCTTTCGTTAGCCACCGCCGGCGACCCTGAGAGGCTGGCTCGGGTCGAGCCAATGGGAGAGCTAGGAGGTGAGTTCGGGAGGAAGAAATGAGAAAGAAAGAAAGAAAGAAGAAGAAAAAAAATAAAATAAAATAAAAGAAAAGGGCCTCTGTTCCGTGGGAAAAAAATAAGAAAAATGAAGAGAGAGAAGGAAGAGAGAGAAAGAGGCGAGAGAATGAAGAGAGAGAATCAAGGGATTTTCTCGAGATTCATGAAAATTAGGAATTTAGATTTTAATAAAAAATATTTATTAATGTAGGAATCAGTCTTCTGAGTAGGAAGGCGTCGCACAAAAATTCGGGTACGGACTAGTTCAGGTAAATTCTTGAGAGGTAAGGATCTCTGGACCTGATCACCGGTATATATATATATATATATATATATATATATATATATATTGACATGATTTGATCCGGGCATATGAGCATTAGCATATATGACTAGATTTGCATGGAATAGTTGATATTTATGTGTTGGACAGCATGATTTTTTATGTTACTAGATATGTTCTGATATACCACGTGTTATCAATGATGTGTTATTTATGTGGGTTGGACCATGAATGATGTATTATTTGTGTGGGTTGGACCATGATACGGTTATTGGAAAGCTATGAATGTTATGATTGCCATGAGATGATATGGATGGATAAAGTGATAACGGTGTCTGGACTAGCCATGGATATGAAGTTGTCGGAACCATGGGCTTCGTACGAAGAATAGCCGGTCATGGGCATTTAAAACATGGGACAGCCAGAGTCACGGGCTTTGTACGTGAGCTAGCCTGGCCACGGGCTTAGAATACATGGTTGATAGTATGGTTGCCATTCATGCGCGTTGCATGACAATGGCTAGTCCAGTACCCTAAAGAAGAGGAAAAGTTAATAAAAACATATAAAGGAAATATAATGTTATGAAAGGTTTTGATATACTTGATTTGTGATTGGTTTTGGTTGCGTGACCGAAAGATTTATTGTTTTCCGTCATATGATTATAATCTTGCTGCTTTCAGTTTTTATATTAATACTGGTGTGATTGTGAAGAAACCTTACTGGGCTGTGTAGCTCACTCCCTATTTTCTGTTTTTTTCAGAGACTCGGTATACATAGCGAGGATTTGGCTGGGCGTGAGACGGAGCTTCATTAATGTTGAATTTGTTAGTTAGAGTTAGTTTCGGTTACTGATGCTTGTTGTGAATCAGTAGACCAATTAGTGATATTGATTTAATAAATGGATTGTTTAATTGTTAATCAATTGTTTATATAATATTAGTTTTAATTTTGATGTGTTTGACTCTTGTGTACCTAGGCCTTGCATGATCTCTAGGATAAAACTTAGGGTTTGTGCGGCCGGTCACGTAGCCGATTCCGGTGCTGGATTCGGTGCATGACAAGTAGGGAATAGAGGAAAGGGATGAGTAAGTAGTGAGGAGGAAGGAGAAGATTAGGGGGGAGAAGAAAGAGAGGATGAGGAGAGAAAGAAGAGAAGGATCGGAGGGGAGAAGAAAACTTGGAAACTTTTCTTTATTCAAAATATCGATGTCCTTCAAGAGGTTTACAATCTTTAAATAACAATCGGAACAAACTGTGGGATAAAAATAAATCCTAAACAAACTCCAAATAATCGGAATCACTCTCAACAAACTGAGAGATCCGATCAAACAAATCCTAAACAACTGAAATAAATTGATCTTAAAACTCCGATTCAAATGAGCCAGAGATTAAATTTTCCCATATCCTGTATACCCATAATAAATACCGAAAAAAAATGATAACCATCTGCATCAGGATTGATGCTGGTCAATGTCCTCAAGAGTAGTGCTGGGTGATGTCCCCATCAATATATATATATATATATATATATATATATATATATGAATAGTAAACTGGATCAAAATTTTTCATATTCTTCTCGGAGTTTTTTTTTCTTTCTTTTTCTTTTCTGATACCGATGTTCTTCTTGGAGTTTGATGAGAATGCCTTTCATAACCTCTTTTTACATTGTGGAGGCATACTAGATAGCTTACATAATTATGGCTATTTTGGACAGCTATTTTTTTCTACGGAGATGTAGGACTTTTTTCCTGTAGATGAATTGATCATTTTTGTATTTTTTTTTTTAATTTTTTCCCCCTTTTATCAAGATCAGGGGGAGGGAGGTGGAAATCGCCTTGTTGTCATTTGAATTGAGTGAGTTCTTATGCTTTATCATTCTACCTGTGGTACCACTGAATGATTGTTTATTATTTGAGTCTACATGAATATAACTTTCTTGGAGTTCTAGCTCCTTGTATTGACTTTCATGTTGTTATGGTTGACTGATTTTTATCTAATAATTACAGGAACAGCTGGAGATTTAATGTGGTTTCTTCTCCAAGAACTGGTGCAAATGATTTTGGCTATAAATATCAGTATTAGTTGAAATTATTGGAGGTTCCTTTCACTCTGGAGGGTTTAGTCGTTCTTTTTGTGGTTTCTAGTTTGGAGGTGAAGAATATGGGGGGCAAATGTTGCGTAGCTGCTCCAAGGGAGAAACCTTTGTTTTCCTGGTACAAGATGAGCAGCAGTCATTCTACTTATAAGAATGCTAGATGCTCCTCTCAATGGAGCTTTCTACATGGCAACTGAACTCATAAAGGATGTTTATAACAACCATTCTGAGTTTTCTCATCACAGCAGTGGTAAGATTGTCTCGGAATTTAAGCATCGTGGAGAAACAGATAGTGAAGGTCTGTTAGCTGGGAAGACACCAGTAGCAGCTTCTCAGGCACTCAGACAGCTGAAGTCTCCTAATGAGTTGAGCATTGGTTGATTCTAGAAATTATATCGCCATAATATTTTCTAGATTATCAGATATTATGGTGACTTATATATAGTTTTTTCACTTGTTGGTTGATTCTAGAAATTATACCGTCATAATTAACAGAAATTATATGCAAATACCCATTAAATATTCATAACTTATTGAAATATCTTATTTGTTCTTATTGCTTTGCCAATTTTATGGTTGGTGCATGTCCTATGTTAGTTGTCTTTTGCATGCACTTGTCAGTTGGTTGCACTACTTTTTATTTGTTATATTTTCTCTCTATATCTCATCTGGTAACTCTAATCAACCATCAACAGCTATGTGCTTGTACATGGAAGAACTCTGTTATACAAAAAATGAGCTGTTTATGTTGAAATAATAGTTGGTCATGTCATATTAATGGTGATGAAGGTCAGAACTATAGTTTCTGCTATTTGAGTTAGGGAAGTGTCTCTTTCGACAATACCTTGCTAACTTACTACATATAGGAAATTACGAAAAACATTCTTGTGCTGAGAAGCATCCATCTATAGAATGTTCTAATAGTTACATGACCTTTTATGATACAAAGAAATGATGTTACAAATAAAAAGTTTTACCCCAATCTAACAAAATTGCAGAGCCGCCCTTACCTATAACTCATGAAAGAATTTACAGATTAGTAGATTCCAGAACTTGGAAGTGATTTTCACTGGTGCAGTTTGTGGCATACAGGATGGATTTCTTTTACAATCCATCCAGCTCATGTCTAGAATGAGACTGCATGAGTTCCACTTATAAATGTCGAATTATTTCATGTTTATTGTTCATGCTCTTCAAACTATGTCATGATCCTCTTTATATGGTAAATACCATCATAATCTATTGTACCTAGAAAATTTTGAACAGAACAGCTGGATAAGTAATCATATTTAATATGATTCTTAATTTGTTTCTGTGGATTAATAAAGTTTCTGCTGCAATTTTAGTGTAAAAATGTCTCATGAGATCTATGCTGCACAGAGGGTATAATTTTCATGCATTCTTTGCAGAATTCCTCTTCTAATATTTTTACCCTATAACAGATGGATCCATGAGAAGAAATGAATCCTTCAAGGTGAGCTGGAATAAATTGGAGACATTTATTAGATATTCCTTCTTTGCTGTTAATTTTCGGGATTGAAGCTCCATTAAGTTTCCTGTGATTATGACATTGGATTCTTTTAACCTTGCATAGGAAAGAGGCTCCAGTAATGCACCAGTAATTTCCCCATGTATCTGAGTCAGCGAATTCTCCATTGATATCGACTTTTAAAGCAGATTTTTCATCTTTGAAGGCAAGCCAAACATCAAGTAAGATCTCAAGACTAGTGTCTGATAACAGAGCTTCAGCTCCCAAATCTTTAAATGAGGACAGCTCTCTTGAAGGAAGGCAGTCGTTTGTTCTTCCAACAAGCAGCAATGATTTATCTAATGATGGATCCCAAGTTTGGTCTTTTGATGCTAGGCCTTCAGTTGATCTCTGAATTCATGTTCTTTTCCCATGGAGAGACATGGTATTTGATAGAGAATACTCGAGTTACAGCACCAGCCAACTTGCAAATTCGAGCACTCAGCTTTCACCAACTGCCCTTTATTCTGATTCACAGATGTGTGGAGTATGCTCAAAGGTATTGAATGATAGATCTTTGTGGAGCAGCCAGGGACTAGTTCTGTAGTGGCTGTTCTGGTCTGTGGGCATGTCTTCCATGCAAACTGCTTGGAAATTATAACGCGTGAGACTGATAAGTTTGACCCATCTTGTCCAGTCTGCATGAATGGTGAGAAATTTGCATGGAAACTGGTGGAGAGAACTAATTGGAAGGTAAGAAGCAGGATCTCAAGGAGCCAAGTTGCCAGCATTGATGTCGATGATGATATTGTTTTTGATAGCATGAAATGCAATGCTAAAGGTGTTGGTTGCGAGCTAGCTCTAAGATGAAGAGCTCCTTTAGAAGACCCCTCCTAAGGAGGTGCCTCTCCGCTAGATTACAAACCATGGTCAGAGTCAGAAAAGAAGCCTTCAAGGAAGAAGGCATTCCAGGTAGGACATCGGATGAGATCAAAGAGCTATTTTCTTTGATGTAGAATGTAGCTAGTTCTGGTTCATTGGTTCTATATTAGTGGTATGAGAATTGATGGCATCTGTTTATATTCAATACCACCCTGCAAGTATAATAATACCTGTAGCTGTCTGGGACGTTCTGGTTTCTCTTACTTTTATTTTTAAGTAGCTAGTGGTCCAAACTCCAAACGTTTCCCAAGCTTGCATTATTTTGTGGACTCAAAAGTATGGTGGAAAAAGTTCGAATAGTAATTCTTCAAGTTGCCTCTCTCACTCAGGATAAGCATCACTCTTGATCCTCGATACAGAGTCATCTATACCATACTAGGAATTGGCATTTAACAGTGATGGCGGGTGATGAGACCATGTTATTTGCCTTTTCAGTTTGTGACAGAATTTTTCACGGTCATTTCAGTAGTTGTTTTCAGTTTCTTTCTGCCTTTAAATTTTTAATCTCCAAACTTCCAGTAATTGGTTTTGCCATCGCTCTAACAATTACGAGCAAAGTTGTATTAAGAACTCCAGAAATGTTAAACTTTTGCGTATTAAATATGATACATGAAATTCCACTGTTTTGAGTCCTTTTGCTGCTTGAGGATTTTCTGAACCTGGAGATTTTTTTGGGGGTTGTCGATATATTATAATTAATGGCTGGGGATCTGTCGTGCGGTGCCGATTCAATTTAACCGAGCCAGGAAGTCGGCAACGCTATATTGGAGAGCTGCAGTATTCTACCTTGATGCTTGATGGGCTGCGCTGTGGGCCTTCGTGTGGCTGCTTATAGAGAATATTTTCTGTGTTTGTTTTTCAATTTTACCCGTTTTTCCTGTTCTTTGTGTTTGTTGTCAGGCTTTTCATTTCATCGTCTCATGAAATGAAATGGTAGATAGTTCTCATCTCTTTCCGAAACAAAGATTTTCATAATAATCCATCTTCAATCCACCTAACAATTACACAAATGTAGGTTTACCACATCATATAGCAAGACTATGTACTTGAAATTATTATTATTATTATTATCATTATTATTATTATGAGAGTGCAACCATCTGATCAAGTTGAACTGGTTCTCTCTCTCTCTCTCTCTCATGCTGGTGACTGCAGATAAACCTAACTTGGTAATATAGATTAAACAAACTTAAATTACTATTGCAGGCCTCAAACTTGGTTAATAAAGTTGATACAAACTGGATGTTAACACTACAAATAAATGCAGATACAAATAGAATAATTGAATTCTATGAACCATTAGATTAAAGATATTACTGTATGAAAAATAGATTTACATAGAATATTTTGTCATTGGTCATTTTGATGTCCTTGAGAGCTATATAAGATTAAGTAGAATGATGAATTAAATCGGATATTTTGGTACAATTTAACTATGTGCTTTTAATATGCGCATGATTTATATAATAAAATTTATATTATATTTAAAAGATTTGGATATAAAAATAAATTTTATTTAGATATTATCTGCTCCATTTTTATTGTAATATTGCTGGTTTTGGCCAATCTATTGAGGTAATGAGCCAAGAGGCCAATCCTTTCATGGTCCGTCCATCCTTATCCCAGGGCTTCTTCTGGACCACCAGACCCATCGCCGACAAGTGTTCGGATTGTATGTTTAGAGCCAAGGATTTTTTTTTTTTTTTTTTTTTTTGGGGGGGGGGGGACAATTGCAACCCTTAGATCGTGCATTGTACAGCTTTAAAAAAATAAATAAATAATTCAGTGTATATCCTACACCTTGATCTTGAAATCAACCCGAACCCTTGCCGACGCACTTGCAAACATTCATAGCCGCAACTTCCACCGCCCTCCTTTAATGTATCCGATGAGCTACCGACACCACACTTCACACGCGTCACCTCGATCGGTCGCCATGCAGCCACCTACGTCCTCACGCGGCGCACACGTGTTTGAAGCGGGAACACCCCCGCCATACCTATCCAACGATCTCCGCCCCTATAAATCACCACCCTCTCCCCTCCTACCTCTTCGCCCATATCTTCGGCTTCCGAAAAAGGTAATAGATACGTTGTTAGTTTTGACAGTCGGATAAGAGAGAAATAAAGATGGCGGAGATGAGGGACGAGCACGGCAACCCGATCGTGGAGCACCAAGGTTACGGTGGTAAGGGCACCTGCGGGACTTACGGCACCACCGCCGCCACCACCCCGCATGAAGGGATTCATGGAGAAGGTGGCGGGCAGCAGCAGCAAGTGCATCCAGGGAAGGAGGAACACCCCGGTGGACGGCACCACCGCTCGGGCAGCTCCGGCTCCAGCAGCTCGGTAATTAAGCTTAATTAACTTTACAATATCGGTCAATAATAGATAGCTTTCATTTAAAAGCTGATAGCAAATAACAGATAACTACACTTCAAGGTAGAAACATGCAGCACGGTAACCGCAACGGTGGCCTCTAGAATATTTGCTCTGGCCTACCGTGCACCGGCCAATATCTTGAGAAACTATGATGGGGCATGGAACAAATCTCAAAAGTCCGTTCTGTTTTGCAGGTAGGACGAAATAGTGGATCTAAATCGTACCATATACCTTCAGGACGATTTGGTTGAGTAGTGGCGGCATATGTACCAATTAAACCTGTGCCTCGTTCGCACCTCCTTCGGTGGATGAGGAGTTATTCCATCGTGGTAGCAATTTTCCTTGTGATTATTAAACCGATCCCAGTCTGCCTAGCTCCTAAAAATCTCGATGATGTGTCGCACGGTCTTATATTCAAAATTTTGGGATTGTGATGTCGTAGATCTTCTCCTCCGATATTTTATCATTTACAATATTCTTGATTTGTCTTCTTCCCCTCATCCGCGCGTTATTGATCTTAATTTTATTCGAATGGGTTATTGATTATCTTGTTGTATTTAGGTCGAAAATGTATTATTAAATATATGTGGGCATGCTTGCTTGCAGTCGGAGGATGACGGGCATGGCGGGCGGAGGAAGAAGGGACTGAAGGAGAAGATAAAGGAGAAGATTCCGGGCGGCGGGCACGCGAGTGCGGAGGAGCACGGGCAGACTGCTGAAGGCCAGCACGAGAAGAAGGGGATGATGGAAAAGATCAAGGAGAAGCTACCAGGCCACCATTGAGAGGGTCCGCCGCGCGCGTCGATGGTCCCCTATAATTCGCTCCAGTACGAGAATGATTAAACGAATCCCGGTGTTTGTTCTGGTTGTGTGAACTGGAATGGTACTATGTGTGTGAGTTGAGTCGTGGCAGTGTACCGTCTATGCTTTATAGATTAATAAATAAAATATTTGCTTACGTATTATCGTAAAAATCGATGAACGTGTCTCTGTACGCTGCAGTTGTATCTACTTAGGGCGTAGACCTGATTCCACAAAATCTAATTATTTCATGATGAGGTTAAATAATTTCATTTTTAGTGGCATGAGCTTCGGGAAGGTGTTTGATGTAGAATGAAACTTACAAGGTCGAGAATAATGTAGAGTAATTAAATTAAATTACCATATTTGGTTGTATATTATGATAGTTTTATGTAATAGTGATTTTAAAATATTTATATTTTGTAAATTATTATCTAATCTAGTGAAGGATTTTTTTTTTTTTTTTTTTTTAAGGTTATATTTTAAAGATCAAGGCTGAGGTTAGATATATATATATATAAAAAAAAAAAAAAAAATCCAAGGCAACGATTTCAAGTTGAAATTCAAAAATAGAAATATTCATACTCTTAAAAAAATTGATATATTAATATATATATTTAAGTTAAAATATTGTATAATTAGTGATATTGGATTGGAATATCAAACATTTGGTCGGTGAAATATAGGGTTTTAAAATATGATGAATTCAGGTTTTTGAGGATTAAATTACTTCGAGTAAAATTTAAAGATGAGCTAAAATCATCTAGTGATCTTATTTGCATCGGTTGCCTTTTTGCAAAACTTGCTCCTCCTGAAGGGTTCATCATGAGAGCTCAGGTTTTTTTTTTAAATAATATTTTTTAACAAATATTTGTTAAAATAATATTATTTAAAATATATTTAAAATTAGTATTATTTGGATGAGTGGGATGTCACATCGGAAGTTGCAAGCTATGTCTGCAGCTTCATTTTGAATGGACTCACATTTTTAAATTTTTAAATAAAAAATTAAAAGATATTTAAAAAATCATGATAAAATAAAAAAATAAAAAAATATGAATAAATAAAAAATAAAACAATGTAAAGTTGTATATCATACCATGGCTTCATCTTATATTATTTTATAATATAATATAAAATTATAATATAATATAAAATTTATAATATAATATATTTATAATAATATTTATATTATTTATTATATATTACAATGAATTTTATTTTATAATATTAATATTTTATAATATTATTAAGATAACAATCCAACTTTATTTATATATATTTTTATTATTTTTAAACTTTTTTATTTAGAAAAAAGAGATAAGATAAAGTCACGGTACGACATGTGATTTTACATATTTTTTTAATTTTTAATTTTATCACAATATTTTAAATAGTTTTTTAATTTTTTGTTTTGGAATTTGAAATTGTAGGTTGTATATGTGCTTTCACTCAAAAATAAAGGCCTTGCCTGCGGCTTCTGGTATCCTACTTATCTGAACTGCACTAGTTTTATAAATATATTTCAAACGGTATTATTTAAATAAATATTTATTAAAAAATATTATTTAAAAAAATGGATGGGGACCTGTACCCTATATTGGAACGTCTACTATTGGGCTGGTAGTGGTGGGCTAAGTTTGGCACGACAATTGGCGAGGAGAGTGGCGGGAGCCCGATAGAAATACTTGGTTAGCTACCCTTCAGTGCAAAGGAAAAGTTTTTGTGTACCGCGTGCGGTGCAGTAAATTCAACGTGACCCACATCACATTTTCTTATTGATCCGAATATATCAACTATAGCATGACGGGATGAGAGTTGAGCGTGACTAGCATTAATTACCATTCAGCTTTTATTTAAATTTTTTGTCCAGACCAAAATACCCTTCCCTCCAGTCCCTTTTCTGCATGGGTGTCGTAGGTTTTGAATTAGGGTGTCGTAACTTTTGAACTATGATGTCGTAATACTGTTTTAGATTTTATTTTATATTTTTTTCTGCAGGAGTGTCGTAGATTTTGAACTAGGATGTCGTAGCTTTTAAACTAAGATGTCGTAATATTGTTTTAGATTTTACTTTATATTTTTCTGCAAGGATGTCGTAGTTTTTGAACTAGAATGTCGTAGCTTTTGAACTATGGTGTCGTAATATGTTTCAGATTTTATATTTTTTTACAGGGGTGTCGTAGGTTTTGAACAGGATGTCGTAGCTTTTGAACTAGGATATCGTAATACTGTTTTAGGTTTTATTTTATATTTTTCTGCAGGGGTATCGTAGGTTTTGAACTAGGATGTCGTAGCTTTTGAACCAGGATGTCGTAATACCGTTTTAGATTTTAATTTATATTTTTTTGCAGAGATGTCGTAAATTTTGAACTAGGATGTCGTAATACTGTTTCTGGTTTTAATTTATATTTTCTGCAGGATGTCGTAGGTTTTGAACTAGGGTATCGTAACTTTTGAACTAGGATGTCGTAATACTGTTTCTGGTCATTTTTGAACTAGCATGTCATAGGTCTTGAACTAGGATATCATAAATTTTGAATTAGGATATCGTAATACTGTTTCATATCATTTTTTGAACCATGATGTCGTAGATTCTGAATTGGAATGTCATAGCTTTTGAATTAAGATATCGTAAAGATATTTTTGTCTGAAAAAAATTTTTAATTAATGCTAATCATCTCAACTTTTATTCCATCATATTATAATAAATATTTTTAGATCAGTAGAAACGTGCGGTGCAGCAAATTCACAAAAAAATTACTCTGCTGATGGTAGCTCGTGGCTGTGGCCCGTGGGTGGAGTCCATCGCTTGTCATGTCGTGCGGTGGGCGATTTATATTATTTAATACGAAGTATCGATAATATTACCTTTTTCGGGCATGAAATAGATATTTCTTATAGAAAAGAAAATTAGCAATTATAATCAGTACAGTACTTCTCTTTTTCCCTTTTAAGAAAGTCTTCCTAATCAGGATAATATAGCCAAAGCCCTAAGGTTACCCAATTTGCTGACATCTTCGACATAATGTTCAATATGGGTGCAAATCAAATTCTCAAAGGCTACATCAGCAAACTCGACAGCACGTACATCTTTAAATTCAACATGTACATGTTTTATACTCTTAGATCTCTTCTCAACAAGGAGGGAGTGGTCATAATATTCAAAAAAAAAAAAAAAAAGAAAGAATGATGGGTGTGTTAAAAAAATTGAGACACTGTGAAAAAGGTGGTGGAAAGACGGGCGTAGGAAAAAGAAAGAGTGAAATATGAGTTTTGAGAGAAAATGAGAAAAAAATAAAAGAAAAAAAGAAAAGATTGAAAAAGAAGAGGATGAAGTTATTTCTTTCTCCTATTTCTTTGTTCTTCTTTGCAGGTTTATTACTGTCATCATCGTAAACATTGCCTTTTTCTTCTTCACCAAGTATCTTTGATAACCAGTTGCTTTAAATTGGAAAGCAATTCCTTTAATGTCTTTCTTCTGCGATCAAGGAGATGCAAAGTCTATATGGAATATTGGATTATATGGAGCGCTATCTTCAAAGGCCATTATTCCAAAGGGAGCCTTTCGAATACGTTGTTCGCTAGTTGCGTTGGTATTATGCTTTCTACCTTCAGATATGTATAACTAGCAGTATTTTAATTTCCAGAAAGATATGATATTGGGTTCTAGCTGTCCTGCATCTTTACCATGTTTTGATTGCCAAATATTCTTATAGTTTTCTATTTGCGGCATTACTTGTTTACTGCCTGCTGTTCCACCAATGATCTTCACCTTCAATATAAAAAATGGCATGATATGGCATGCGAAGCTACTTCTTCGGTGGGTTTTGGATTCAAACTTGCATTTAACTCATGCAACTGCTGCTATTCTGGACTTCACATACTTCAGTTTGGATCTTTATTATATTCAGCATTCTCTGTAACCGGTTCTTTGTTTGGTTTCATATATTGTTCCACGATCTGCTATATATTATAATATCCAATAGTTTACAAGTAGTCTTTTACTTAATCATTGATTTATGGTTACAGGGATGTTCTCTACTATAAAATACAATGTCAACTTCTTTTCTATATTGTCCTGTCAAGATGCATCCTGTCTTTTTAGTTTTATCACTTACAGTAGTGCTATAATATATTTTTCGACGTAGACTGAAGATCTTCATTGCAGACTGGACCTTACAGTAGTCCTCTAACTGCTTTGCTACTTCTTTGATGTTTTGGTTGCTCAAATTTGTAGTGTCTGCACCAAGCATTCTTTATAACATATGCTTTGTAATTATGCTTCCTCTATATCTTTTGCTTTTATCAGTTTATGATGTTCATAGGACCATGTTCAATTGGGACGGTCAGTCCTCTATATTGCTATTGTTCTACATTAATCCAATTCTCTCTTTACCCCCCCCCCCCCCCCCAAAAAAAAAAAAATTCTGGATATGACTTATACTCATTAATTATTCCAAATTTCTCTGCCTCTCTCTTTTTTATGGAGTTATGAACGTATTGTTTTTGGAAACGTGCCTTTTTTATTTTTTCAAATTCCAAACCAATTGAAGATGAGAGCAGTTGGTCAACTTTTTATTTTTATTTATTTTTTTGTTTTTCTTTAGAAGGAGAGGGTCAAAATAATAATAATAATTCAATCCGGAGTAGAGAAATAATTGGCAAAATTTGTAATAGAAATTGTTGGGTTATGACAAATTTGATCTATTTGTGTTGGGTCGAATGAAATGAACATGGTTGATCGATTGATGGATCGACGTCCAAGAGAAGTAAGGCCGATCGACGCCCAAGAGGCGCGAGGCCGATCGACGTCCAAGAGGTGCATGGCCGATCGATGCCCAAAAGGCATAAGGCCAATCAATGTCCAAGAAGTGCGAGGCCGATCAACGCCCGAGAGGCGCATGGTCGATCGATGCCCAAGAGGCATAAAACTGATGGATGCCCAAGAGATGCATGGCTGATCGATGTCTAAGAGGCATAAGGCCGATTGTCCCACGAGGCCGATCAAAGCCCGAGAGGCGCATGGCCGATCGATGTCCAAGAGGCACAAGGCTTATTGACACCCGAGAGGTGCAAGGCCGATCAATGCTCAAGGGGCACAGAGCCGATTGATGCCCGAGAGGAATTTATTATTTGGGCTGGCCTATGTGTACAGTTGTTTAAGGCTGACTTAATGAGTCAACCATGATGTTATATTGACCAATGTGATATAGTCCGTATCGTCTGCACTCTTTGACCAACTTAACTGATGATGAATGTTCTGTGCACATGATGGTCAACTAACGAACTAGCCATTTATAGCTAGCTTAACTGAATTCGATTAGGATCGTACCCTTTAAATACCGATGAGTAAGGGGCTTCCAGGAGATAAGTGAGTTCCAGTAGCAAGAACTCTCGCAAACCCTTAATTCAATTTTTTCTCAAATCTCATATGTTTAGTCCAGATCCTGTGACTGACTTGAGCATCGGAGTGTCCCCCCACCGGAACCTTTTTGGTGAGTGAATTTGCTTGCAGGTTTGGCCAACGATCATCTCAGTGAACGAGAGCATTCATCAAATGAAGGAGAATAGATAGATCTGCAGGATGAAGCCATCTTCAAGCAATCTTATCGAAGCTTGGACATCACATCGATCTGGATACAACAGATTGGCGCGCCAGGTAGGAGCTCGATAAAAGAGTTTACAGAAATCTGAAGGAAAAATTGTGAAAGGCAGAGCACGAAACTTTCCTGCCGAGGAGACTCATCATTCGCCTAGGGAGAATGATCTTGTCCCGGATGGAGTGGATGCTATTCCTACTGGAAACTTGGATCAAGAACAGCTAAGAATTCTTTTAAGCAAAGTGGAAGTACTCACTGCAGCAGTCCAGAATCTTCAAGAAATAGCTGCAAATGGACAGCAACGACCTGCTGCTTCAAGGAGTAGCCAACGATCGTCTCTTCATACAAGTTGGCGCTCGGATCCAAGTTGACATTCTCCTAATCAGCACTCTTCAAGACGGCATTCTCTCATGAAGCGACATCATCGATCCCACAATCATGTAGAAAGATGGGATAAGGGGAAGCGCCCTCGATCTTATTCGACATCTTCTAGTGAATCAACCCCTGAAAGTTCTCAGCAAACTCCAGATGCTAGAAAGACTGATCACTTTGCAAAGAAATTTCAAAAGTTGGAATTACAGATTGCCAGGTTTGACGAACAAAGGAAAACAGAAGATATGATCTCCACAGGTGATACTCAGCCCCCTTTCTCCAAAAAGATAATGGAAGAAAAGATTTCACATCATTTTAAAATTCCTCAACTAGAGCCACACGATGGATCGGCTGATCCTCTCGACCATTTGGATAGTTTTAAAGCCCACATGCTAATCCAAGGAGTATCGGATGCACTTCACTGCCTTGCTTTTCCAGTGACTCTTAAAAAGGCAGCAAGGATGTGGTATTCTGGCCTCCAACTAGGCACTGTTCATTCTTTTAGCTGGCTAGAAAGGTTTTTCATCTCTCATTTCAGAATGAGTCGAAGGATGCCAAGAAACTCAGATAATCTTTTCTTTATTTAGCAACAAGAAGGAGAGACTTTAAGAGATTATGTAGCCGGGTTCAATTTTGCCATGCTAGAGATTCTGGATCTCAAGAGCATATGGCGATGTCAGCTATGAAAAAAGGGTTGCGAGCCTCCAGGTTCACATTTTCTTTAGATAACAAGTTCCTAGTCAGCTATTCCGAACTATTGGCCTGTGCTAAAAAATATGCTCAGGCTAAAGAACAAACCCTAAGCCGACACCAGGTGGAAAGGAAATCGGCACCGAACAAGAAGTATACCAAAAATGATGGGCTTCGGTCCCTTGGAGACCGACCGATTCAACGGCAAGTTCAAAAGCCGAAGAACTTAATCAGCAGAGGATATGTTAACAAGTATGATGCCTATACCCCCTGACTCTTCCAAGAGAAAAATACTTATGGAGATAGAAAAAAAAATTTTTCTCCAAAGGCCAAGGCCAATGCGAGCTCCGACTGTCGTGCGTAAAAGGGCTAAATATTATCACTTTCACCGTGATCATGGACACACTACTGAAGAGTGTATCCAATTAAAAAATGAGATTGAAGATCTAATCAAGCACGGTTATTTGGGCAAATATATTCATAATCAAAATCGCCCGACTGAAGCAACGGCACCAAGGCCGACAGCTCCAACGTTGCTCACTGATGGCACAGAGCTTTCCAATCAACAACCAACTGATGGTATGGTCGGGATGCTCCACACTAACCACTTTATGAAGATGACAGAATTCCAAAAAGACTCCATAGAAGCATCAGCTTTTCTGACGATGATCTACAAGGAGTTCAAATGCCGCATGATGATCCTGTTATGATTTCTGTAATAATTGCAAATTATGATGTACGTCAAATTTTGATTGATAATGGAAGTTCTGCTGAGGTTTTGATTTATGATGCTTTTGTCAAAATGAGCTTACCTATTGACAAGTTACGAAGAACTCGTGTTCCGTTAACTGGATTTGATAGAAACTTCGTAGGAGTAGAAGGAGAAATAATACTTCCTGTGACCCTCGAAACAGTCCCAAAATAGAAGACTTTTCATATCACCTTCATGGTTGTTCAAACGTCTTCTGCGTATAATGCCATCTTGGATGGCCTGCCCTGAACAAATTTTAGGCCATCGTATCACTTATCATCTGTTAGGAAGATTCTCAATCCAAAATGGGATCGAAGAAGTGAGAGGAGATCAACAGATGGCTCGTTAATGTTTGATGATTCAGAATCAACGACCAATCAGTGGATTAACTTCAGAACAAAAAATCCTCGAGATCAGATTGAAGGAACGGGAACTCTAATGGAAAGAACCATTCCCACACCTTTGGTGAAAGACGATCCAATTAAAACTGTTCAGATTGGAAGCTCGCTTGATGAAGATCAAAGACAATAATTTGATCGACTTCTTGCAAAGGAATGCCGATATATTTGCCTGGACAGCCGTCGATATGTCAGGGATTCCCCCTAAAATAATTATACATGAGCTTAAGATAGACCTATTGAGTTGACCAATCCTTCAGAAAAAGAGGAATTTTTCCCCAAAAAGGCAAAAAATTATCAATGAGGAGGTAGCCAAATTACTTGATGCCGGATTCATCAGAGAAGTTCACTATCTTGGCTGGCTTGCTAATGTAGTTATGGTAAAAAAACCTTTGTGAAGTGAAGATATGTATTGATTACACAGATCTTAACAAGACACATCCTAAAGACATTTTTCCTTTATCCAAAATCGATCAACTTGTTGATGCTACTGCAAGGCATAAGCTCTTAAGTTTCATGGATGCTTTTTCTGGGTATAACCAAATACGAATGAGTCTAGAAGATGAAGAAAAAATCTTTTTTGTTACAGACCGAGGGATTTACTGCTATCGGGTGAGGCCCTTTAGCCTCAAAAATGCTGGAGTTACGTATCAGAGGTTAGTAAACAAGATCTTTGAGGATCAGATTGGTAAAACCATGGAGGCGTATGTAGACGATATGATTATCAAGAGTACTCATGCCGATGATCACATCAAAGACCTACAGAGAGCCTTTGACACACTTTGGGAGCATCAAATGAAACTAAATCCAACTAAGTGTGTCTTTGGCGTAACCTCCAGAAAATTTTTGGATTTTATGGTTACGAAATGAGGGATTGAAGCTAATCCAGAAAAGATCCGAGCCATATTAGATATGAGGCATCCTGCTAATAAGAAGGAGATTCAACAATTGACCTGACAGATTGCTTCATTAAGTCGCTTTATATCTCATTCGGTCGAAAGGTGCTTGCCTTTCTTTAAAGCCTTGTGACAATCTAAAGACTTTGATTGGTCGGATAGTTGTCAGCAAGCATTTGAGGAGCTTAAAAGATATCTAATGAATCCGATCTTGTTATCCAAGTCAGAAGAAGGGGAAAGTCTATATCTTTACTTGCATCCAATGAAGCGGTCAGCTCAGTATTGTAAGGCGAGGATCCAATGGATCACACAAGCCTATCTATTATATCAGCAAAGTTCTTCATGATGCTGAGGTAAGATATCCAAAACTTCAAAAAATTGTTCATACTTTGGTCATATTAGCAAAGCGGCTCAGACCTTACTTCTAGTCCCATCCAATTATCGTACTGACTGATCAACCTCTAAGGACTATTTTACAATATCCTGATACATTTGGTTGGATGGCGAAGTGGGTAATAAAGTTGAGTGAGTTCGATGTTACTTATCAACCTCACTCTGTTATGAAAGCCCAGGTGCTGGCTAACTTTATTTCCAAATGCACTTGGAATGACAATGAGGACGATGTTCAGGAGTCAGTTGAAGTGGAGAAGAATGATATCCCTTGGATTCTTCATGTAGATGGAGTTTCAAATTCTTCTGGTTGTGGAGCTGACTTGATTTTATCTAGTCCTAGTAGAGATGTCATGGAATATGCTCTTAGATTCATCTTTAGAACTTCAAATAATCAAGCCGAATATGAGGCCTTTTTAGCTGGCCTGAGAATTGCAAAGGAGCTAGGTGTTCGAAGATTGAAAGTATTGTCCGATTCTCAGTTGATTGTAAATCAAGTAAAGGAGATTTTGAGGGTCGTGATACGACCTTAGCCTTATATTTGGGAAAAGTTCAAGAACTAAGTGCCTTGTTTGATTACTGGGACATCAGTCATGTTCCTAGAGCTGAAAATTCTCGAGCTGATTCATTATCTTGGTTAGCTACTTCAGCACTCGATTCAATGGGTCGGACTTACATTGAACACTTGGAAGCTCCAAGTATCCCTGGGAATAACAGAGAAGGGATCCTTCAGATAGGACAAGAATCAAACTGGATGAGCCCTATAATCAGATATTTAATCGAAGGAATTTTACTAGAAAACAATATGGAGGCCAAGCAACTTCGTAGGATTGCTTCTTAATACGTCATTTTGGATGGTTTATTATAAAAAAATATTCTCCCAGCCAGTACTAAAATGTTTGTCCCCTTCGGATACTGAGTATGCTCTAAAAGAGGTTCATGAAGGTATATGTGTAGACCATATGGGAGGCAGATCGCCGGCCTATAAAATCATAAGGCAAGGATATTATTGGCTGACTATACAGAAAGATGCGGCTGATTTTGTGAGGAAATATGATCCTTGTCAAAGGTATGCTAATATACAAAGACGTCCTACTAGTCATTTAATACAGTTGACTGCTCCCTGGCCATTTGCTTAGTGGGGAATGGATATTCTTGGTCCATTTCTCCCAGCCTCTAGATAACGAAAATTTTTGATTGTAGCCATCGATTATTTTACCAAGTGGATGGAAGCCGAACCTTTAGCCCAAATTACTAAAACTAAAGTTGAGGCGTTCGTTAGAAACGCCATTATATATAGATTCGGGATTTCTCATGCAATTAACACTGACAATGGGAGACAGTCCGACAATCAGAAGTTTGGTGATTTTTGTACCCGATTCTACATTCTTTATAAATTAACTTTCATTGGACACACAAGCTAATGGGGAAGCGAAAGTGACCAATAGGACTATCCTTCACGGATTGAAGACCCGATTGAATGAAACTAAAGGACTTTGGACAGATAAACTCAATTCCATTCTTTGGACTTATCGAACAATTCCACGATCTACTACAGGGGAATCCCCATTCAACCTCACCTATGGAAGTGAAGTCATGTTGTCTATAGAAATTGTTCTCCGTTCTAGAAGAACGGACTGCCTAGAGAAGTCAAGTAATGCCGACCAAAGAAGAGTTGATCTGGATCTGCTTGAAAGCTCTAGATTACAAGCACAATTAAGAATGGCTGTGTATCAACAAAGGGTTGCTCGATATTATAATTCGAGAGTCAAGACTCGAGTCTTTCAGCCTGGAAATCTTGTCCTGCATAAAACGGTGATATCTCGACAGACTGATTAGGACAAACTTGTCCCAAATCGGAAAGGTCCCTACCACGTCGCTGAAGTTGTGCAACCAAGGACTTATCGAATTGAAAGCCTAGATGGCTCAAATGACTCGACCTTAGAATGTAGAAAGTCTTCGTAAATATCATTAATAAAGTAATTTTCCCTTCTCGCTATTCCTATCTGAGAAAGAATGTTTGATGTATCCGATGAATAGAGTTGCTCTGACTCATCGACTCATCGGTATGATACAATTGGAAGGTTGGTCTAAAATGCCAACCACGATCTGACAAACAAAGTTGGTCTGACTCATCGATTTATCAGTATGATAATATCGGTATAACCGATCAATTGAAAGGTTGGCTTGATACGCCGACCGTAATCCAATAAATAGAATTGGTCTGACCCACCATCTCATCGATATACTAATATCGGAATAATCGATTAGCCGAAGGGTTGACTTGACACGTCGATCACAATTCGATAAATATAGTTGATCTAATCCACCACTCCATCGATATTATTACATCATTATGTCTGAAGCATTAGAGGAATGGTCTAACATATTGACTCTGAATCCACTATTATAGTTAGCTTAATGTGCTAACTGCGAAATGCTAAGTTAATCTTATCCTTGGTATGTGTGAAGCAGCATTATTGGCTTCTTGAAGTATTACAGCAGACAAAATTAGTCTATAAAGTTTGAACTTGATATTCTTTAGAAGGAAAGAAAAGATTTTATTGATAATTGATTAAAAGAAAACATTGATTCGTCAGAAGCATACAATTACAAGTACTATTCAGTTAATTTTTTCAATTGGATTGGGTGTCGAAGCAAGGGCAATCGTCTCTTGAACTGATACTCCTTCTGCTGGAGGGACTGTTGGATCATTGATTGGCTTTTTCGCCTCATCTTCCTCTACTTCCATGATCTCGTCTATGGTAATAGAAGAAATATCGAGATCAGGATATAACTTTTTGATCTTCTCGATACAGTCTTCAAAGCCGATCTTATAACCTTCTGCCCCTGCTTCATCTATCTCATCATTAAAGACCTCAGATTTATTGAACTTATCAACTGCATGAAGGCTTTCTTGAATCGCCAAAGTGATCTTTTGTTCAGCTTGTTCTAGTTTTTGTTCGAGAAAAGCAACTTTCTCTTCCATGCTGGATTTCTGAGCCATTATCTCAGCATAAGCACGGCTCTTCTCTTCTATGGGTGTTTCTACCATGTGAAGCTTCTTCCTCCTTTCCTTTGCATTAGCCAGAAGCTTCATGACATCGTCTTCGATTATTTTTATCTTTCTTTTCAATAAAAAGTTTGCTGAGGTAGCTTTGAATAACCTTGATTTTAAGGCCACTCGCTGTGTGTCGGCCTTATCTCTCTCTTCTATAACTAATGTCAACTGATTCTGGAGGTCTGTTTGAAAATTGATCGATTTGAGCAAGTTTTTTTCGATCATAGAAATGTCATTTATGAACTAATGAAAGGAATGAAGATGAAATTAGACACAAAGAAAAAAAAAAAATCAAAAGGAAAGATAACATTTACCTTCAATATTCCTGGATAAATGGAGGAAAAAATATCTCCCACTCCACACTTGTGTTTTGCTTCCCAGTCCTTTCGAAGAATGGTGGATTGAAGCACAGTCTTAGCCAGTTTTGGGTTGTCGAAACCTGCATCTGCTACGAGAACATGAATGTCCTTGTCGGCCTCCATTTCGGATATCATTTTCGTGATCGGAGCTTTACCTTTTTCTATTGAAGATAGGTGATTCTTGTTTAGCAAAAGTCTTGGAAAGGCTTTTCGATAAACGGGCTCTTTTCACACATGTTCTCTGCTCTCAAGGTCGCAAGGATTTGGCTCTTTGCTTGAAGGCCTAATGAAGTCTCTTGCTATCTAGTTTCATTTTTGGAATATGATAAAAAAAGGTTTCTCGAGACAAAGTATTCAAAGTGGGAGATGTTCGAGTTTTCTAAAATGAAATTGGCCTAAGAAGCGGGTCTAGGATCCCTTATATAAGAGGTGCCGACGATTGAGATTTATGATCTGAATCTCGATCAGCCTCGAGATTATGACACGTTTATGTCTCTGATTTGGTGGGAATTCATGTGCCGTTACTGGTTCTTAGAATATTAGTTATGGAAAGAGAAAATGTTGAAATTGGTTTGAATTTGAATGGTGAATGGTTTCTGGAATACTGACCGGCACAATTTCATGATCTGCAGAATAACTACCCCTCCAATAGGAATGTGACATTTGATGAGAATGATACACTTTTTTATTATTATTATTATCATGTATCAGAATGGATATTTGGTAAATCCGATCAAAAGATCATATTACTATAGGCTTCAATAGCCTAAGATGGCATATTGCCATATTATTCTTAAGGGCCGACTGATTTGAAGTGATAAGCTCCCTTAATGATATGACGATCAACAATCGGGTAACTATATTTTCAAGAAATTTTTGGTGACAATAATTTTGGATTATCAGACTTTTCTTGAATTAGAAATTATTTTGATCAAGTTTTCCAAAATATACTAATATTGTTTGTAATTTGGTAATTCTATATGATTGTTCATTTTATTTGGATGGCTTCATAGTCCGACGGATTTTTAAGACATTTATTTTTCATATGATCCGATGGTTCCATACTTAGAATTTTTTTTTTTATGAAAGTTTGTCGAATAGTTTACCTTATTAAGTGTTTAAGTAAAATTTTTTCGAAAGAATATTTGCTTTGTTTAAAGTTTAACAACCTTTATTTGAAAAGATTAAATAGGTTGATTTGCTATATTGGTCAGCATTCATCGCATGGCTGTATGATTTGAAAGATAAGAGTGAAAGAAACTTTTTCATTTCATATCAAAAGTAGAACATACTAGTACATCAATTATACAATTAACTTTCTAAGTTCTGTTCAACTGTCATTACATTGGCTTCTCCGGTCTGCTCTGGAGCAGAGATTGGTACTGCTTCTTCCTGAGTTGGGATATCTACTATCAGCTCTTCAACTTGATGTTCAATTTGTTCTTCATCCAGACCTTCTTCGTCGGATTCTTCCATGATTTTGGAAACATCCAGGTCAGGGTAACATCTTTTTACCCTATCTAAGCAGTCTCCATAGCCAATATCATAACTTTCGACCCCAGCCTCATGGAGCTTATCCTGAAAAGTCGATGACTTTTCATAATTTTCAACGGCCTCTTTGGCAACTTATTCTGCTTTCTTCTCGGCTGTTGCGGCCCTTTCTTCGGTTTTAGTTATAGCCATCGAAGTTTCTTCTTTTTCTTCTTAAACTTCGATTAGGCATTAGCTAATTTGGATTGAGCTGCCTTGAGCTTCGTCTCCGGAGCTGAAGTTTAGGCTGTACTTTGTTCTAACTTCTTTTCTACAGCCAATTTCAACTCTTCAGCAACCTCTTTTTTTGCCTTGGCTGCGTCTATCTCGTTATGCATTGCCTGGCGGAGTAGGTCGAAGCTCTTTAAGCTTTTCTCCATTATGGTGACTCTATGGACAAGCTGCATATTTCGTAATTGATTTGGTCAGATTTGAAAAGATCATTTGAAGCAAAGTTTAGTATTGTACCTTAAGTATGGTGGGGTGAATTGATAAAATTATTTCATCTATCTGCTGGGATTTGGTTATCTCCCAGTCTTTTGGAATAATAGTGGCCCTCATAAGGCAAGGGCCAATTCTGGGTCAGTCAGACCTGATTTTTTTATATAAACATTAAAATTGATGATGGAATCTTCTACGGAAGGCCTTTCTTCTTCTACCACCATCGGAGCTTTCCCTTTGTCAGCTTGGCAAGGGGGGATGACGATGGGCCGATAATAGGAACTTACCCGATCGCTTCTCCTGCGTGAGAGGCTGAAGGGAAGCGGAGATAGGTACATCATCATCATCCGATATACTTGCTATTAATATCGGAGACTTTGGTGTCGATGAAGCGGCTGGTTTTGTTTTTTCTGGGTTTCTTGGCCTCTCCTCTCCTTTGGTCAGTCGGAGCGGGCATGGCTTTCCTCTTCTTCGACATTTGCTGAAGTCTCTAGGCATCCATCATGATGGTTGTATCTGCATAATCCGACAAATTGAATGTTAAAGCTAATCATCATCAGGTAAGTGAAATAATACTATCGACAGTAAGACACCTAAAGAAGGTTTGGGACTGATGTCAGCCGAATATAATCTCCTCTCGTTGAGAAGCTCTTTTATCGGAGGAATCTCCATTCCCGTAAGCTTCTCAAAGTCCTCTTTGTCTGCTGTTAACATCTTTTTGCCATCATTTGGAGTTAAATGGAGTTCCTTATAACTAATGCTGAAGTCCCAGGGAATCTTGGAGATTATGTAAAAGAAACAGGGCTTCTAGCCATGAATGGCCGAAAGAAGCCCAACAATGAATTTATGGCCATGGCGAGGGTTGATCACCCACCACCGTTGGCCATGGAAATCCCTTTTCAACATAAAAAGGGTAATAAAAAGAGAAGTTTTAGGTGTTATCTCTGCATCTTTACAAAGGATCAAGAAGGCGCAAATTATCCTAATACTGTTGGGGGTCAGTTGGGCAGGAAGTATGTGATATAACCTAAAGATTTAGATGAAGAAAGGATGTAGCGGGAATCTAAGTTCGGCTTTAAGGTATTCTTCATAAACTGCCAGACTACCTGAGGGTGGCGATCTATTCAATCTTCGGAGCTTGGAGTGCCACTATAAACTTATCCAAGATATTATAATATCTTTGCAATGTTAGAACCCTATGCTCTGTTAGGGAGGTCCTAACGGCATCTATTCTAACTGATTCGGCTTGGCTTTTCTTTTTCTAAGAAGTGGAATCTTTAGGTTCATCGGTATGGCTAACTTCTATGATCCTAGCCCTGAAGAAAGTAGGAGGAAAAGAAGATTAACTTGTATCATAAGGAAAATAGAAAGAGAAGCCGACCTGAGAAAAGCTCTGCTCTTAAAGGATTAAAAACTGAGTTGGAAGAAAACCTATTAGTTTGGAGGAGATGGTGCTTATATAGTGGCATACGACGGTTAAGATTTCTCTCTCGAATGGTGAGACTAATTTTGATTATGCCATCTGTCCTTGATATCCGATGGAGAGATACGACTCTTCAAAAAATCGAAGTGACCATTCATGATCAGATGGCAGATATATCTATGATACGACGCTTGCATTTATTCTACGATAGCGATCTTTCAGCTTTTGTGAATTTCAAAATTGGTAATGATGATAGCCGGCTGTGATACGGCTATCAGTTTTGTAACCGCTTTCCAATAAGAGATCGACATGTCATCAGATGCTCTATTCGAGAACATGGGCATTAAAAAAAAAAGGAGGGAGGAAAAGTAGGAGGTACAATATATCGTATTTCCTTTCTTCTTACGGCTTCGGACATTCATTTAATGAATTCAGAAGCTGGGGGGACTAGTGTTGGGTTTATGACAAATTTGATCTATTTGTGTTGGGTCGAAGAAATGAACATAGTTGATCGATTGATAGATTAACACCCAAAAACACCCAAAAGGCGTAAGGTTAATCGACGCCCAAGAGGCGGAAGGCCGATCGACGTCCAAGAGGCGGAAGGCCGATCGACGCCCAAGAGGTGCGAGGCCGATCAACGCCCGAGAGGTGCATGGTCGATCGATGCCCAAGAGACATAAGGCCGATCGATGTCCAAGAGGCACGAGGTCGATCAACGCCTGAGAGGTGCATGACCGATCAATGTCCAAGAGGCATAAGGCCAATCAACGCCTAAGAGGTGCATGGCTGATCAATGTCTAAGAGGCATAAGGCCGATCGACGTCCAAGAGGCGCGAGACTGATCAATGCTCGAGAGGCGCATGACCGATCGATGTCCAAGAGGCATAAGACCGATTGACGTCCAAGAGGTGTAAGCCTGAGAGGTGCATGGCCGATCAATGTCCAAGAGGCATAAGGCCAATCAAGCCCAAGAGGTGCATGGCTGATCGAGTCTAAGAGGATAAGGGCCGATCGACGTCCAAGAGACGCGAGACTGATCAATGCTCGAGAGGCGCATGACCGATCGATGCAAGAGGTATAAGACCGATGACGTCCAAGAGGTGTAAGGCCGATCGATGCCCAAGATGCATAAGATTGATGATGCCAAGAGGTGCAAGGCCGATCGATGCTCAAGGGGCGCGGAGCCGATTGACGCCCGAGAGGAATTTATTATTTGGGCTGGCCTATGTGTACAACTGATTGATGTTTAGGCTGACTTAATGAGTCAACCATGATGTTATATGACCCATGTGATACAGTCCATATTGTCTGCACTCTTTGACCAACTTAAGATGATGGTCCACTAACGAACTAACCGTTACAGCTTGCTTAACTGAATTCGGTTAGGATGGTAGCTATAAATATCGGGTAAGGGGCTTCCAGGAGGTAAGTGAGTTCTAGCAGCAAGAATTCTCGCAAACCCTTAATTCAATTTTCTCTCGGATCTCATATGTTAATCTAAATCCTGTGACTGACTGAGCGTCAGAGTTTCCCCACCGGAACCTTTTCGGCGAGTGGTATTTGCTTACAGGTTTGGCGGCGATCATTTCAGTGAACGAGCGCATTCATCAAATGAAGGAGAAAAGATAGATCTGCAAGACGAAGCCATCTTCAAGCAATCTTATCGAAGCTTGGGCATCACATTGATCTGGATATAACAAAAATCTTTCATTATTTTGTTCCTTTAACTAAATAAATGGATGAAAATATTAAGAATTTTCATATGGGTTTAAGATTATGTGAGATATATTAATAAAATAGGAGTGATAGAAATGGGAGGGGGATTAGAAATAGCTGAACTTGTCTTGTCTATATTTTATTACTTTAAGAACTTTTAGTTTAACGATATTTAGTTTTTTATGGTTCGATCAGAAAATTTAATTTGAACATATGACATATTATATATTATAATTGACTTTTTTTTTATTATTTAATTAATTATAGGGTAAAAGATATTTTTATAAATCAGTGGGTTTGCTTGAATCCAATTTTATTTGTTTATGAGGTATAAGCACATTTTTTACATTTCATAAAGCACTCTTTTTTATTTTATAATAAAATAATAATAAAGTATTTTATACTGTTCTTAAATCAATGATAAATATCTTCTCCTCTATGTACCATCAAACTATTTGTAATTAATTGGTAGTTTTAAATCTACTAGCTTGGGTAGGGTTAACAAAATTGTTCAATAAACATTTGATTTTTAAATTTGTAAAGCCTCCTGATATATAAAATCAACTTTTGATCATCTATATTATGATATTTTGACCTGGCTCTCAACAATCTAAGGCCAACAAGATTCATTTTTTGCTTTTTAATAAAAAATAAAAAATATTTAAATAAAGCATAACCAAAATCTATTTGATAATCATTTAAATTATATATAATAATAATACTAGTGATGACCAATAGCAGTAGCGATAGGTCTATATGGAATGGTAGCAATAGTAGTGATAAAGATGGCGTGATGATATGATGATTTTAGATTTTTAAAATAACTATACCTTTTCACTTTATAAATTTTTTAAAATTTTAAAAAAGAAAAATTTAAGACCATCAATTAATTTTACAATAGCTTAAATAATAATAATAATAATAATAAAAGGGTAGAAATTGATAGTGTTGCTCCCCGATGCTTTAGTTAGGTGGTCATTGATCATGTCAAGTTCATCCCAGGTTAAAACAAGATAATAATATAAAAAATTCTTGACTCATACTCCATTTTAGGCATGGATTCTGATAATTGGACCCGCACCCATTAGCTCATTGCTGACTAATACCACTAAACTAAATGTATTTGATTTATTATGAAATTTGATTTGCACTGATCTCTATGATTGATTTAGTCTAACCCTCGTAAGTTTTTTTGTCCAAGGTTAATGTTCAATCCAATTTAAATTATTTTGATTTAAAAATATACACACTTTTACGGCTGGTGTGAGACCAGAGTTTTGGTTAATGCTGATTAAAATCCAAAAAATATTGTCCAAGAGAACCTGCTAAGTTATACCGAGACCAAATCCGGTTAGGGTCGGGTCAGGTTTCAAGTCGGGTTAACTTTTTGCCACCCCTGGATCGGGTTCTTGAATAATATCCGATGTGCTTAGTTTTCGAATATGGATATCCAATCCATATCCGACCCGTTTTTAGCCCTTAAGCGGGCCATTATTGTGTCTTTCTTTCGAATTCGCGGTGCCCTCCCTTCCCCATGGTTTTGAAATGGAAACGAGTGGATCTCCGGCGAGGAAGGCTAGGGATTTGGTAGGGAAACGGGAACGAGAGGACCCTCGATGGAATATTTCTACCTCCTACTCGCGGATGCGTCGAAGATGATTAACGTGAAGGTGAATCTCTTCGGTGCCGTTTCCGAGATTAGGGAGCCGAAACGGAGCAGGGGAACCGGTTTTTCTCGCTAACCTTTTTCCCCCTGAAACTTGCTTCAATTCGAGACCTTGTTATGCCTCCAAGTCTTCTCTTTTTCTTCTCAAATATTCCAGCTTTCTTTGAGTTTCCAGGGCTTGGAAGGATAGCGAATTGTTATAAGGTGGCAGTTGAGTCAGTAGGGATTATATTTCAAACCGAAAAATTTGTCGATTTGAAGCTTCTCTTAATTGATTTACTGTTAGGGCACAAGTGCCGGTCTCTTTCGAGATAATAAAACAGAAGTATGATCATGATTTGTACAATAGATTGAAGTGATATATTTAGATGCCTGTATTTTTTTTTGTTAAGGAAAAAGAGAGGGATATCCCGCCCAATTCATCGAAATAACGTAGAAAATATACCTCCTCGTTGATAGGTCCTCTCTAATGCCAAATTTTAAACATCCTGCAAATTTACGAGAAAGCACATATTTGGGGCATCATTTGGTGCCACAAAAAAAGAAGAAGAAGCAATTCTTGAATGATGGAGCGGCAATTTTCAAATACTATTTGACGTTAAGTTTGAATACTCTGTGCTGATAGTATTGTGTTACATCCTTTATGTCAGACCTTCTTTTGCCTATGTCAAAACCTTAACTTTGCATATAACAAAACTACCCAGAGCTCTTAAGTTACTTGACTCATTTTGTATGGCCGAGCTTTTTATCCTTCTTGTTCAGATACGAATAAGTTACAAAGGAGTTCTCAATCTTGCCCGATTGGATGCTTTCCTGTAAATATATGAAAATCCAATTTAAACTGTCTTATTCAATTGGTTTGGTGTGATCCCTTACAGACTATGTTCTCACACTAAAGATAAGGGACCAGTCTTACTCAGCACCAGGGCTTTCTGTGAACTTCTTTGCTGAGAATGCAACAAAGTTACCTCATGTTAGGTCAACTGGCGATATAATCAGTCTTCACCGTGTTGTGGTAACTCTCAGCATTAGCACTCTTATCTGCCATTTTCTTTGGCATAATAATCCTTCTTGTTGATGGTGTATTCGTTTGGTGTCATGTATCATTTAAGTGCATTTTGATTTAAGCTTTTTACCCAGAAAAGATGCATGGGCTGCATACTCCCAGGTGAGCTGTCCATGAAATATACTCTATATGGTAGACAGTGGGAAGATGTTAGCAAGATGGGGGGAAAGAGAGTGTCTGACCAGGGTATCTTCGACTCCCAAAAATCCCTGTAAAATAGGATACTGAAAATCACGTTTCAGAAGGAATCCAGTACTCTGATAATCTGCAAGCTCCCAACTGCATTGATCCTTCTCTACTGTATCGCCTACTCTCTCCCAAACATTTGGTTGTGTGGGACTTATTATCCTGGAATAGTTTGTCTGGGCATCCAAACAGGCCCTTAATGAATCAAGTATTGTAATAATGTGAAGTTGCATTCTCTCTTTACTGGAATGTGAGATGAAAAATTTCCTTCGATGCTTGCATATGTTATGTTTTGTTTGGTTGATAATACTAGATTATTTGACCTAACATGTAAAATTTATATTGCTAAAGTTATATCCATGGATGAAATGATGAAAAAAAAATTGAAGAATAAAAGGGAACTATCAAAGGTCCATGAAGGTTGGAGAGCTTTCATCTTAAAAGAAATGAAACCAACCCCAATTTTTTATCTAATTCCACAACGTTGGCAATACTCAACCAGAAGAATCCTATGTTATTTATAATCGCAATTTTCAGCACTTGCATTCGATTGGTTGTCCCAGCTGTGTACTGATGGCATTGCCCTTTTACTTCTAAATGAAACTAAAATTTTGTTTATATTTGAATGCACAAGTTTGCTTATTCAATGTGAATGTAATGGAGAGGAGCTACTAGAAACATCATCATAGTTGTACATATTCAAGTATTATAAGGTATGCTCAATCAAGAAACATGAGTAAGCATTGCATTGGTAAATCACATTGATTTCATCGTAACCATTGCTTGACCAAATAGTTGGGACCAAAAATTCATCTCATTTTTCACATCTTATGTGGAAAAACTCTTAAGGGCACATGTTATTTCTCATATCAGGATTACAATTCTTGTGTATCTTTATATTGTTGTCATTAATGGTCTTGCTGTTGCATGGTTACTTTAAAGTAACTTGTACAATAAGATTATTGTTTATGACCTCTATTGTCTTGTCATCATGTTTTTTGGCTAAAACATTGGAGTTCATATTTGGTTAGAGTACTTTGAGTAACAAAAACTCGATACTTAAATGCATATCTTGTCCAGATGAAAATCCACAATGGAGAATTTTATTGTGTTTACAATAAAAGGTTCTCTTCATTTGCGCTATTTGAAGGGAAAACTGCTGGGGGTTTCAGTGCTTATCAAACTTCCACAAAGTACAAAGCTACTGATCATGACAATGAATTTTTGTCACAGTTAAGGACATGGTTGCTCAATTATTCGCATGGTGCAGGTAAAACTTTATGGTGCATGGTAATTTTAGTTTAGCTTTAGTTTCTCATTATTAGTTATTCAGGCAAGCAATCGGATTCTGTTAATGCTTTCAATCTTTTGTTTTCTGCTACAGTATTTGAATTGTTTCAGTCATCCTGTTGATGAAAATTGGATAGATTTTGTCAATTTTATTTTACCACCATTACTTCTTTGCAATACCAACTCTAATTTCTTAATCTGGTTGTTTAGTTCTGAATGAATGCTCATTGCAGCTAAATAGAATCAAGATTGGTCATGTTTTTGATCTAATATGCAAGGTAAGTCAATGGGCCCAATAGTTTATTTCATATATTTGTTCTTAAGTAAGTTTAAATGTGAACAAAAGACATTTTCATGGTCATGGTGAAGGTTCTTCATTTGTGTGAAACATCTTATGGCGAATGGGTGCTCTTTGTGTGGGATGGAACGGATACCCCTCCTTTAAGCTTTACAATTGAGTAAGTATATATTTTCGTTTGATTTTAAGATTTTCTCGTGACTTAGTTGTATTAATTGAGATTTAAAACTTCGATAGCAAGATTTATTTTAGCATATAGACTATTGTGATTTGTGATCATGGGAAATAAACCTCAGTATAATAATAACCAACATTCTCTTATTGTTTTTATGGGATCAGGTTGCATGAATTTCTCAAATAATATAATTACTATCTATTGAGGGTGTGTGCATTGTGCCTGGCAAACTTTCAGTCTGCAACCAACTTTGCGTTCAGAATGGTTAGCTTCGAAAGAAAATTGGTTTAGTTCTGAATTTCTTGACCTGACCTGAACGTGCATTTTGCTTTAATTAATCTTTTGTGAACCCAACAATCAAATGCAAATATATAATTATTTGAGTTCTAGGTGTTTGACAAAATGTTAGGTGTAAAACTTGTGGTTTTTTCTTGAATCTTATAGCTCTCTAAAAGATTTTTTAAAGGTAAGAAGATAAAAAAGTTTCAGGCATTTTGTTTAAATTCAATTATGGACTCTGGCAAGGATCTGACATATCATATTCCAAACATGTGCCACTCTTAATGGTTAGTTTATATCACATCTTTGACCATGGTTTTGAACTTAATAGATGATAAAATATGCAAAATATAAAAAAAAATTCTGTCCCTAACATTCCGTTGTTCTTGAAATAATTAAAGCATAAGGTGTATGCATTCTATGAAGGCCTAACCTAAGGCATGAGGGGTGTGGTCAACCTCTTGCTGATCTGCATAACCAGCATCATGTATCATCAATTATGAGACTCAAGGCGTTTTTGTAGGGTATTGCCTTGAGTTATGAGGTGATGTCAACCTCAAATAAGCCTTTTTCTCAATGATAGTTTCTTCCATTTCCAGCAAAAAATGTTTGATTCCTTGATCAGACTTGCATTAAAGTGGCCTAGACTTGCTTCGTGAACGGAAAGAGCTACACTATAAGACTGCTGTTATGTTGAATATGTAGTAACTAAGGTATAATATGATTTTATGAAAATAATATGTTGAAGGGGTTCGTTTGTTCTACTATAAAGGAGACATCTACAAGGCGGGTCTTCAATTTGCAGAATAATCTATAGAAAGGGAAATCTAAGATTTTGGATAAGGTTCTAATGATGAGTTGGGAAGGTTTACATAGGTTATGAATATAACAGAGGTAAGAGCATGTGGTGGAAAAGAATTTGTAGAGCTAACCTAATAGAAGAAATGTGGCTTGTTGGTTATGGCTTTATGGTTATGGCAGCTACAGTTTCTTTATATTTAAACTTCTGATCTGTTATATGATGAGAGTAATGTGCAGTGTAATTCTGTTTGTGATGGAATAACAGCCTAGATAATGAAGGGAAAACTCCGTCTCCTTTACATGTTGAAGAATTTTCTCTTTCAAGAGAAGTCCTGCATGCATTTCCTCGAGTTGGGACAGTCTTAAGGGTATTTTCTAATAAATATCTCAAAGAGATTCCACAATTGCAAGAAGGTGGCCACTGGTTAAAGTATGCAACATGATATGTGAGCTGCAGTCGGATATGTGGAAAGGTGTATTGCAGCCTTACAGTAAAATCCATCTTCTATCTGATCAAGATGGCACCGTTTTACATTGTTTAAAGTAATTTCATCTCTTTTCTTGATTGGTATAGCTCAGTTCTTTTATCTTTGATGGGAAACTTTGTAACAGCATTCATTTTTCAAACTAGGATGTATAATGATCGTATGACATCTAACCCAAAGTGCCAACCTTTTATGAGCTTTCCTCAGCCTTCTGATATTACAGGTATTGGAGTTTAACTTCGTTCTTTGGTTAGGAACTTGCATCAAGCATTTGCTGTTCTCATTTTTTATTTGCTTTTTTTTTATATGATCATTCAATTTTTTAATTGTGCAGATATTTTTGCTTTTCAGCTCAGTGATTGACCATTATAGAATTAAGGATTGATCCTCAATAAATTAAAATTTTATTTCTTTTAAGTTTAACTTCTTGCTTTTTCATGGCATTCTAGGCAATAAAGATAAATCAACACAGATTATACATGTCATCAAGTTAAAGTTTTCTATGCCTTTGTCCATCCTTGATGTCCTTTCTTCTAATTGAGGGTGATCTCCTTGGCTTTTGTTTCTGTGTGTTTGTTTGTGAAGGCATAGTGGATGTTTGGCTCATTGCAAGTGCATATGCATCTCTATTGATTTTTGAAACTTTATCTTTTAGTGACTTGAGCACATGTAATGATGATAGATTTGGGACATGGCTTCATCAAAACATTCTTAAGTAGGTCTCCCTCCTACTATTTGGCTATTCATTTTTCATGACTGACCCTTTGTCAGATTAAGTTGCACGGGCTAGGAAAGAACAGCGCCAATTGTGAGAGGATTGATGTTGGTTTTGGGGAGAAAGTAATGTAACATGCTCCAATTCTTCAGTTTTCGCTCAACTTAGAACCTTGCTTTATAAATGATCGTGATTTGGTGGGAAAAATGCTTGAATGATGATGATGAGTGTGAGATACTAAACAGGGGCATGCAAAGTTTTAAATCAACTGTCTTTGTAGGGGTATATGAGGCAACAATGAAAACTTGAAAACTGTCTTTTCTAAGTCTGGTTTTTTCCTCCCAGTTGTGGTCAGACACCGAAGGACCAGCTTGAAGCCCTTTTCTATTTAAACAGGCTATGTAGCTAACTTAGGATTCATGAATTTTTGGGTATTTCTCTTCTGTGAAATTAAGCAAAATGATTTCACTAGAAGACCTAGCATAAATAATTTTAATCATATTTTTCATGCATTTGATTGAGGATGTGTCTCCAAATGCGCCATGTGTGTGTGACCTGATGCTACCTTTTCTGTGTATGTTGAAGGATATGTTTTCTTTTGTTTTAGTATCAGTCTCGAGCTAGAGCTGGAGACTGGTGCAAGGATAAAATGAAAAGATCTAGCAAGCCAATGTTGGGTTGCGTATTCTTTAGGATGGTTGCGGCACTCATTGCCACTGATTACATTGTCTAAATGCCTTATGTCTATGCAATCTCATGTTAACTTTTTTGGAGCATGTGTATGGCATCTTAGTTCTCTATCTTTTATAATTAATCTTTTGCAAAATCATCCTATTTTTTTATAGGAATTATTTATTGTTTATGTGTTTATTTTGTAGCTAAGCTTCCTTAAAAACGGAATTAAATACATGGGAAATTGGAAATTTATTTTGCCTAGACTAGGTTACAATGTTTTAAAGAATCATGCACTATCCATTTTACCGTAGAACTTTGCTCCTTTTTCCCCTTTTTGCTGCAGTCATTTTTTTTTTTAAAAAAAAAAAAAAAATTCTTTCTTCAACTTTTATGACTGTAGAACATAGGAATCCATATTTTCTAACATGTCTCTTGAAGCATTGGGTGAGGCGTATCAAACTAAAACCATATAATAACATTTATATCTATAGTTATCTTTCGTTTTTCAATAAACTTCCAACTTTTTTTTAACAATTTATTCTTAACTTTCAGATACAGATTTCAGGCATGCTGCCCTTGCAACATTGATGGATTCGCTCACCTATCCTGAGGTCATGTTGTCTAGATTTTTAAGAGAACTTTTAACTTTTCTTCTGTCTTGTATACATAAAATAGAATGACTCCCTAGAAGGAGAGATACATTTAGTTTAAAAAATTTGAATGAACTTGTGCAACTGGACACCTCAACTTACATATTAATTAACATTCAAATAGTATAGAAACGAAACTTTAAGGTGATTCTTCTTGATCATATTGCCATTCTTTAATAGCTTCATTTTCCAATGCATATAATTTCCAGTTCCAGCATGGTATCTTGTCTAAACACAATTTTAGCCAGCTATGACCAGGGATCAAGTAATTGGCATGTGCCTAGGAATTCTTGACAAGTGAAGTAACCATACTGATGCAGTAACTTGAACAAATTAATACGGGATATCTAAATAGATTAACAATGTATGGTAGCCTTTTTTCCCTTTGCTGTAAAATGAACTAATTTTTCTTCAATATTATTAACAACTGACTAAACTACTAAGTTTAGTTGTACAATTACATGTTTACCATTTTATTTCGTTCTTCTTTTCTTCTTTTGTGTATGGAGAGATTCCATCATCAAGGTTATTTGAATGTTAAAAGTGTTGGGAGCTGTTGTATAATTTTGTGGAGACTGAAGTATTATCCGCATCATAGGTGTCAAGGTTACAGCAGTAGCAAGGGATTCCTTGTATCTTATCAGAGACATCCTTTGTCAAATTAATGCAACAGCTACTCCTTTCTTGTAAAGAAAATAATGCATTCAAGCTTTCCAGTTAAAACATGCAATTAGTGTTTGACAATTAGTTGACTGCAGGGGAAAATACTCATTTTAGGTTGGATTCTGAATCTTATAGGTAACACACAGGTACAAGTGCATTGTTCGAGTGGTGGCAGCTTATCCTTGGCGAGCTGAAGACCTCCGTTCTCCGGTTGACGGGCACTACCGGATCAGATTGACTCTGGAAGATCCTACAACAAGAATTCATGCATATGTGTATAGAGAAGATGGGGTAGGATTCAGATTCCACTTTTCCCTCACAGTAATGCTAAAATTACCTCATATATCTTTGGACATGGAGAGCATGTGTGTGCAGTTCAGTAGTTTTTCAATTGATGCTTGAGAATTACACGCTAACAGATCCCATGCATGCCAGGAAAAATTTTTTAGTGGCTACCCTACAAATGATGTACTAGCTAGCAAGATGAACATGCTACTGGGTATAACTGATAGTGCTGGCCAAGTCCGTGCTGCTAGAGATCCACCATGGGTATGGTGCTGCTTGAAATCTTATTATTTGGACAAAAGCAACCCATGGGGAACCAGGAGGAACCGGATCTTCGGCACCAAGTTAACCGGGTGAGGAAGCTTTTGATCATCATACATTTGAATCTCGGGATATATGTTTGATGTTTTACATTTTGAACTCGTCTTATCATGCACATACCATTGGGGAACATTTCCATGTCTCGTAACATGCAGTCCTTATGCTGTGCAGAAGGTCTAGTTTTGGGAAATCCTTGTAATTTCCAAAGAATTACTTTGTTTGCTTCAACTTGAGAATCAGCCGGATTAATACTTAGCATTAATAGTTCCTGAAGAACCATGTTGCAAGTTTTTCTCCGTTCGTTCAATCATCCATACTTTGAATACTGGTTTTATCGGATGTCTCCAAAGAGACGGCATAAATACAGGTTTGAGGCATTTGTTGTTTTTCTTTGGAATGTTGTACAAGCATCATCTCCTTTCGTTCAGCCTCGTTTCGAATACTCTGTAATGACCTGCAATTGCCCATGTACTGTACCTTTCTCCTCATGAATAGGTAGGTACCTGTTTTGCATAGCATAGGCATGATCCATCTGTCTAGGCTTAAATTTTTCTTCCCACCTTTATGTTTGCAATCTGTGAAGGTTTCTTTCTTCGAGTTAACTTTAATCATTGCAGGAAGTGCGAACAAACACTTGAGAGTCTCCGTGGTCATGCCGTTTTTGCTTAACAACCGAATTTTTTTTTTTTTTTTTTTTAATTTGCTTTTTGGATGGTGCATTATCAAAAAAATATATGCCTGACCAATTATTATTAGCATGGATGGGTCCCCGTTTTCTAATCACGAAAAAGAATCTTTGCATGGCAATAATCTTAGAACCAATCAAGATCGATCAAGACATTTTAAATGTAGCGGCTTATACATTTGAAGGTCCGGGTTTCCCGTCTACGGTGGATGCATCCTAGGATTTTTCGTATATAATGTGTACGCGTCTCGCTAGCTTTTAAAGTGAGAAGCTTTTAGTTTTCATGGGGCCTGGGGAGGAAAAGTCCCAAGGTGGTGGACGATGTCCAACATCTGTGAGCCTTGTCCTTAGAAGGTCAAGCATCGCACTATCAGGAATGCATTAGAACTTTGATATTAACTGTTGGTACGAAGATTTCCATATGATATTATTGCATTAGAACTTTGAAATCGTTGAACAAGCTATGGTTGATGGCTAAACCATCGAAAGGGATGCTATAGAAGAAATGTGTGTTTGACTGGATGTTCTTGAATTCAAGAATGTCCTATTTTTAGCTCAAAAAGGCACCTCGATTAAGTTTTAATGCTTCGATGCACCTACGTGGGAACGAGTAGTTTACCAAATTTTCATGCTGCAATTTGACCCCTAGCTCAGTTTGGAACGCCGAAAACCCTCTTTTGTTCTCATCAAGCCTAGGGAAAAGTAGCTTTATATTCGCAGGGGTTACAATGCTAAACAATGCGATCTTCCATGACAAGGAGAGGCTAGTATTAAGTTATATTAAATTTTAAAAGTTATTTAGTTTTTATTAAATCCAAAATTGCCTCTCATCATAATATATTTAGATAAGTATTGTACTAAATAGAATGTGTTATTTAGATACACGATAACAATATTTTTTAAGTATCATGATATTATAAACCTTTCTTTATTTTTCAAAACAGGAAAAAAAAAAAAAAAGTTGAGGAAACAACCAATTGTTTTTTACTATAGTATAATAAAAATAACATAGAATTTGATGAACTTAATATGATATAAAGTTAGGTTTTGGTGCAATAATAAGAATATTTTATTATAACTCGTATGTCACTTGTTTGGAACGTTGGAAAATGGAAACAACTTTTTCTGATGCAAGGTTAAAATTTTAGGATGGAAGCATGGAACCCCATTCTTATGTGATATTAATATTATATAAGATAATATATTATTATTGCGTGCATCTTCGATGACTTTACGTATAGCTTTTTGTGTGCGTAATATATTCGGTTGCATGAAGTCCGGCACCGTTTGCCGGCTTTTCATTCCCGAACACGAATTCAAGCCGGCAGAGACGTTTCTTAGACTTTATTTGAATAGACGGATCAAGAAGAAAGAAATATAAAAGATTTATCTTTTTTTTTATTTAAATATTAATTTTTTAAAAAATAAAAAAAGAGATAGATTTTTTTTTTTTTTTTTTTTTTTTTTTTTTTCTTTGTGATTAAGCTAAGTTTCCGATCCTTGATTCAGAAGGATTAGAAAGGAAGAAAAAAATTTTAACAACTAAACTTCCCTTTTTCCTTTTCCGTAAGAGAGCCATCCAAATAAAAATAATATTTTATTTTTCTTCTCTTTCCTTTCCTTCTCTTTTCTTTTTCCTGCTATCCAAACATAGCCTAAAGCCTGATCGAGTCAAACGCAGTAAGCAGTAGAGCGGCAAATCACCTTGCCTGTTTGTTATAAACCTCTACGCATAGCACCGTCCACCCAAAACGAACATCGGAGCGAGGCGGTGAGGCCGAAACCCAAGATGGCACCCGCTCCCCTTGTCCTTCACCGCCGTTGCTGCCAGCGCCGGGATCTCCATCTCGGTGCCGGTGGCTCTCATTCCAGACCTCGCCCTGTCCGCTCCGCTTCGAGCCTTTCACCTCCTCGCGTAACATGGGTTCCGGAGTACCACAATTGGACGCCTTGTAGAAATATCACCAGGGTCGGGTCCCTTATCTCTCCTTTCTTTCTTTGTCTCTCCTTTCTTTCTTTGTGATTCTTTGCGTTTTTTATTGATCAAAGGGTACGTTCTTCGGCCCAGTTCTTTAAAGATCGGCACCATTTGGGACAGGGGGCACCACTTCTTGGAAAGCATAATCCACTTGCCATAATTTTATTTTTATTATTATTATTATTATTATTTTATTTTTTTGTGACTCTTGCGTTTTGAACGGTTCTTTGTCTTACCGCGGCTCTGTTTGGAGATGCATTGGGGGCATCACTTCTTGGCAAGTATGATCAACTTGTCAAAATTCTTCATTCGTAATTCTGGATGCTTGTTTTCCAAATTTTTGTTATTTTACTCATCTTCTGAAGCCCTTTGGTGAGAAGGGCCCAGCTTCAGCTCATCCTAAGATCGTATTCGAGGCAAGGGTTTGGAATTCTAGATTCTTGATATATCATCTCTCTCTCCGGTAGATATCATACTTCAGATAACATGCAAGTCTTCCAAAACTTGTAATCTTGACCCCCACTTTTTTTTTTTTAATGGAAAACCTGGATTTGTTTTGTAGTGCGAACCAAAGATGAACCTAGGGGCTGAGACAAGGCAAACTACTGATGCATTGAGACTAGGTTTGGCTGATGTTCCTTTGTTTCACATTGTGGGGTGGGCTAATATGTTATGCATCAACCCAGTTACGTTTTACATGGAAACTTTGTGCCCTGTACAATTGGACGTTTGTTATTTCTAATATTTGGCCATATGTTCTTGTGTAGGTGTTTCTTTAAATATCAATCATTTTCTAGATCATACTTAATTGGTCTTTCATGTCGTGTATTCATTATTATCACGATCTGTTTACTAGAACTGAAGTCTGTTTCATGTCTCTATTTGCTTCGGTAACTGTTTTATTTCAAGACATATGGTTGATGCAATTTCAAAGATCTTCGAGTTTTGGTATAGTAATTTGGCTTATCTGATTATTAATCTAGTTGTTTCTTTTTCTCTCTTAATATGTTGATTGATGATGAAGTTGTGATGTGATATTTTTGATGTCTGTTATATGTTTGTTTTAGGCTATCTTAAATGCTAACTAACTACTACATATCTACATTTAATGCACTGCACTTTTAAAATATGGAAACTAAGAAATATGCTAAAAATAATAAAAAAGTGTAAGGTATATCAATATATCTAAAGATATAAATTATATAATGTTTTATAAAATTGCAGCTTTAAGATTCCACCTGTTGAAGATTCTATCAGGAAAATGGAAAACCACTAGCTTTAAGTAAGGAGAACTTTAATTTGAAAATAAAAAGGAAACATTTTTCAGTATTAACTTTTGTAAATGTGAACTAAGCACCTGTGATGCATTATTGGTTTCACAAATAACTGCGAACTTGTAATATGTTGAGATATCAGCTCTTGCAGTGCACTTAAGTTACAGAAGGAGTAATTTGATTGGTCCATCATCTATCTGAATATAATTTTATAACTCTATTTTGCTCACTCTGGGAATATTGCTAAATATGATCTGTCAAGTAGAGCTCTCTCCCACCACTTGTTGACCAACTGGATCTCTCTCACACACACACATTTCCATCTCCATCTGCAGCCTTCATTGGACCTTGGTTCTCTCTCTAAAACAATTATAGTACCTTTTATTTGTTCCCACATAAGTTCCATTCATGTTCTATTTGTATTGTGTTGCCTGATCATTGTTCTGGCCATAAATGTGATGGGCAATGTGGTCCATGAGTTGGGATCTTAAGGATTAGTCTATCCCATCTTTTCTCAGAATCATCATCTTAACTATCTATTCCCTAATTTTGTATCTATTGTAGCAATTATTATAGTACAAACTACAAAGTACAAACTCCTTGGGACAGATAACAGACTCCATGTCTATGGAATGAATACATGTCCCTTAATTTAACACTTGCTCTCTTGTTAAGGGAATAATAAAGATGTGAAATGAATTAAAAAAAAAAAATCATATGTCCATTCTTGACTTCTCTTATCAAAGTCTAATTATTATAATTTTTATTTGTCTTATCCCCTTCTCAATTTCTGTCTAAAACCATCTGACAGTCTTCATTTGTGATCTCCTTACTTGGAGTACACCCACTCCTTGCTCTTTATTTAGCAAAGTGATCTGATCTACAATTTCTGCTGATATTACTGTCTGTAGTTTGGAAAAGTGTTTGCTATATTTGCTAAGTGGATATTGAAGCAAACTTAACACAATTCATGCTTATATTTATTACAAGGGGACCTTTATAAGCAAGTGTATCAAGTTAGTATACTCTGGAAAAAAAATTGGCAGGTGTTATATATGGAGGTTCCTTTTGCAGCTTTTTAGTGGGTTTATTATATGTGGAAACACTGAAGAAAAGTATGCCCATTATTTTACCTCGAGCTTTTTTTTCTTTTGGAGTGTGGCTCTCGTTCTTGCACATTATGGTTTCTTCCAACATGAATTTGTAGTGGATTTTGCCGCGCATTTGAAGAATGGATCACCCATATGATTATGTTAGATTGCATGAAATTTCGCAAGCATCAACATGAACATGTTTTGATGGAAGAATGCATGAGTTTTTTCCAGTAACTATTTAACAGCGAGTTTTGGTGCATCTTATATTTGTAACATTGTAAATTATCATGCCTCATTTTTAGTGGACCTGTGATATTGTTTGTACAAATACATCATTTTTTTCTTAAATATTTAGCAGTGAATTTTGGTGGTTCTTATATCTGTAATGTTGTAAATTATCATGTCACGGTATTGGTGGACCAGCAATATTGTTTGTAGGGATGAAATTAAGATGATTTTTTCGATCATATGGTGGTGTTGTGCACTGGAGCATAAACACAGCTTCTTGATATTCTTAATCCAAACTCAGGCAAGGGGCAGATTTATCAAGGTGCCGTCTAAATCAACTGGTATGTAATGTCAGTATTCACCTTTCTTTATGCAAAATATTGTTTTCTATGTTCGCCATCGCATTTGGCATGTCCACATTTTTTTTATATATTTGTCATACAATTTCTTGTTGGAAGCAAATCGTTGCCATTATTGAGATTAATCCTTCTACTTAAAAGTGTTCCCGTCTTGTATTGTTCTTTTATCTGCATTGGTGCGTATACATGATGTGATGTCTGTGTTGATGACCACTCAATACATCAGCAGATTTTTACAATTTCTGCAGTGTGGCCAATGAAGATGCCTTCAGTCAAAAATGTTCTTCAGGGCAACTATTCCGCAAGTCTGGAATAATTCATGCTTACCTCTTCATAAATTCGTTGATGGGTAATTTCATGTCTTTTCATATTTTCTAGCCAACTTGCATCTTTACGGGACTATGCCATGGGGGACTTTGCTAAAGTCTCATGATCATTGCCTCCCAATTTACTAATTAGATGGGATTGGCAGATGATGTTTATTTGTAATTTAGAGTATTTGTCTCTAATCAGTGTTATGTCCACCCGGTAATTTCTTTTAACGGAAAGATTAACTTTTCTAGTGATCATTGGTTGTGCAGAACTGTTGATCCCTGTACAAGGTTTACACTAGGTATTTGGGCTCAGTATAAATATATAGCCACTTTCCTTTCTTGTCTAGCCTCAATATATGCCTTTTTTATGGTGACATCTATTGGGATGTGATTAGGTTTGTAATTTTGCTGCTACTATCAGATGGACGCAGCAAGTCTCTTACTCGCCTGTCTACCCTCAATATATCTAAGCTTTTTTTTCTTGTATATGCATTTGATTTCTTTTAGCATTGCTGACTTTTTGTATCCTTCCTAACATTGAAAAGATTGTTTAGCTTCATCCAAAAAATTATATATATATATAATATTCTAATATTTTATATTTTAATTATATTTTTAAATAAAAATAGACCATTCTGATATGATAAAAGTGAAAAATAAATTTTAGATATTTTCAAGACTTTGTTGTTGAAGAATTTATAAATAATAGTTACTTCTATGTACTGCATTTATATATATTTTTTCTTACATTCTCTCTAAAAAATAGATGATTTATGGTTATTTTATCTGTACTATAATTAAAGAATAATAAAAATAATATATATATATGCTGTTTTTAACTTATTGAAATCCATTCAAATTATTAAATAAACATTTCATGTATATTACAATGTTTTATATTTTAGCTTTTATTTTTCATATATATTTTTTGTTTATACTATAATTGAAGCATAATGATAAGATATATGCTATTTTTTACTTATGGAAATCCATTTAGATCATTAAATAATTATTTCATGTGTATTACAATATTTTAGATTTTAGATTTTTTTCATATATATGCCATAAGCAAAGAATACTGATTATTTATATATATGTGTTTTTACTTTTTGAAATCCCATTAGATCATTAAAATAATCATTTCATGTTCATTACAATATTTTATATTATATTTATTATTTTTTGTATAAAAATAGATCCTTGCATTTTTTTTGGTAAAGAAAAGGGATAGGGAGGATAAATCCGGTGTAGCTACCCCCGTAGGCCCCCATCTCACCTGGAAATGTTTGATTTAAAGTGCTAGATTTTTGCAGTCTTTTCTTATTCAAGGATGAGTTTGTCAACCCGACACCACCAAGATGCCAACTGGTTAAAACAGGGAAGAAGAATGATCCTGGCCTTTCACTCATTCAACTATCACGGGTCTCAAGGAATGATTCCTGAATTTAATCGAGTCTTTCGCATATCCTTGGTATTTGAAAAAAAAATGAAAAACAAATTTTAGATATTTTCAAAACTTTGTTGTTGAAATATTTATAAATATTAGTTATTTCTATGTATTGCATTTATATATAATTTTTCTTACACACTTTCTATATATATATATATATATATTACTTATTGAGATCCATTTATGTCATTAAATAGTCATTTCATGTATATTACAATATATTATATTTTAATTATTATGTTTTATAAGAATAGATCCTTGCTATTTGATAAAAATGAAAAACAAAAATAGATATTTTTATTTTTTTGTGGAGATATTTATAAATATTAGTAACTTCTATGCACTATATTTATATTAATTTTTTAATTTAAATTATTGATATTTTAATGCAAACTTGGTCGAACAAGTAACTTAGATTCTTTGATTGAGTTTGGTTTCCATGTAGGTTTAACAATCATGCCTTAAATATTTCCTAATGCAATGTGTATATGAATTATCTTATTATACTTAATGATTATATAATTAATATTAGTTTTTATTATTAAATTTCATTATAAATCTGATTTTTATGGAATAATATCAAATTTATATCCAAATTATCTGTTCAGATAAATATGGATATGCTTAATTCCAATTTATCTCCGTATCCATTTAGCACAAATATATAACATTAATTTTAATATCCATTTAATGTTTATCTATGTATTCATTAAAAAATATGAATAGAAATGTAAATATATCACTATCAAATCTATATCAGATATCCTAACCCTTTCTTTTGCCTAACTTTTATTATATATTATCTTCTATCATTCCATTGAAGAAATCAATTAGGTTCACCTAATTTCCCCTCAAAAGGGAGAAAAATGACCGCATACACCATCCAAATGTTGATATGTTGGATAAAGCGTGGATGATAAGATGAACGATCAAGTATTAATATCCTAATTGTAGCACACCTGATAGGCATTGGACAATCGAAGGACCAGAAACCAATTAATTACAAACTATTTGTATTAGCGCTGGTTTGAAAGTCTTATCTAAGTTGATTCACACTTCTCTTTCTTGGAATGCAGCTTATGGCTCCAGACCAAGCAAAGGTCATCGTCAGGATGTTGTTTAGCAAGCAATTTGTCTGGGTTTGAGGTTGAACTTCCACATAATAACATATCTATAGATTCTTTTCTTGGTGCCCAGAACTAACCATCTCAGGGATTCATGTGTAAAAAGGTTATTGGGAAATCAAATGACTCGTGACATGATGCAACATTGGTTCTAATTTATGTCAAATATATGACTAGTTTAGCCCCCTGACATTAATATCAGCTGCTGAACTGCCAACATATGAAACTGGTGATACACAACCGTAGGCACAACTTAACAAACATTTTGCCAGCATCAACATCATCAGCATTACAGACTGCATCAGGATGGTTCTACCTCAAGATGAAAATGACTATTTCAGCATTCTAACATAAATATCAGCTGATGAAGTTGGCTGACGTTTGCCTCGGATAAAACACAACCACAGGCACAACTTCAACAAACATCCTGCCAGCATCAACATCATCCCCATAGAAGACAGCATCCCAGGATGGAAGTAAAATTTTTCTAATCCTTTCCAAAATCAGCGCTGTAGTGAGCACTTGACTCCAGCTTCTTTGCCTCATTTAATTTCCTAACAGCCTGAAACAGTAGTTGAAGTAACAAGCATCAGGTCCCAAAAGTACAAAATGAATCCAAGTATCACAGATCATCACAGTTTGAAAGAAAGAGGGAAAACAACCAACATAGACAAAAGAATTGCTTTCAATTATAAAGAAATATGTTATGGTCACCCTATCAATACTAGATGCTTGGACATATCCACCAAGAAAGAGGATCATCATATCGAAGACAAAGTTAGGATCATTTGCTCAAATCCTGGACCGCTGTGCTGTAAGACCAACCCAAGGGCTTCTTTTGTTCTTGCATTGATATCCAAAGAGCCATTTTAGGGCATAATTCACTGCAGAAGTCACTTGGCAGAATGACCATGAGAAACAACAGCTTGATGATCCAAACATAAAAATTTACTACAGAATGGACAGTCAAAAGAGCGGCTAAAGCCCGTGTCAAGCAGAACTCCAACATAAAACCATTCATTCTTGTCTACAGGCTACAGCTGATTCAAGTTTTAGTAAGCATAGGGTGAGGACCTCAGGTGTGACCAGGTAGGGCACAGGTCAAGATAGGATTACATGATGAATTTTGGGTGACAGGATTAGATATGCATAAGACAGATGGATTAAAAGAGGAGGAAAACAGATATGCCTAAGAATTAGATGAAACAGCATGCAAGACATTGAGTTTTCACTTTAAGATAGATGATATTATCAGCATCCCTATGAAGTGGAGTGCTAAAATATAACACCATCACAGAATATAAGTTACCTTCATAAAATCTTCATGAATAACATAATCTCGTTCTGCACGGATTGCTGACATCCCAGCTTCTGTGCAGACGTTCCGAAGATCGGCTCCATTGAAGCCCTGAAATATAGGATGGTTTTTCGATTTTAGAAACAAAGATTAAGGAAAAATAAAGCAATGGAGATAATAATGGTTATAGGAAAGGATATGCCATAAACTCACTTCTGCAAGTTTAACAACTGCCTCATAGTCTATCTCACCATGTTTGGCTATACCAGCAGCATGAATCTTGAGAATTTCCATCCTTGATTGTTCATTTGGCAATGGGATTTCAATCTTCCTGTCTAACCGGCCTGGACGAAGAAGTGCAGGATCCAGAACATCAGGTCGATTTGTTGCCATAATCATCTTAACCTAATAACATTTTGGGAAAAAGAATGCTACTCAATAAGCAAATATCATTAATAATAGGGATCGGTTGATATAAGAAAAAATCATGGAATATAGCCAAGACCCATTTAAGGCTCATAAGTACATCAATCCACTACAATATTGCACAATGGATTTAAATGATTCTAAAGAAAGTACAGCATGGCATATGTTGGAAAGGGCATCCATCTGACAGATATTCCACCACCTCAAAAAATGCTAGATGAAAAATCTTTTATAGACCAATCAAAAAAAGGAAAGTAGAGATATAGAGATGACATCATCAAATTTCCCCCATCTTAGGAGACAAATCAAAGACATTGTTTTTCTTCGCTGGACATAGAAGGAAGACAGGATATAGAAGAGTTCTGCACATAGCATACCGTTTGAGACCTAGTCCAAAGCTAATGTTGTATAATATCAGAACAAACCAATGAGCCTTAAAATGTCTAAATAAAAATCAAAACTCTCCAGGATCTACTTGCGATCAATAAGAATTAAGAAGGCCTGTTATATGTGGAGAGTCGAGACATCTAATCAAGAAACTGGACAGATGAAAGATAAGCACAAAACAAAGGGCTATGGAGATGCACATTGGCAACCTCAGATAAATGCGATCAATGTGACACCAGCTCACATAAGAATGCAAAAGCAAATCTCATGAACCTCCCCAACAGTGGTTGACAATAGAGCCATTCGAGCCAATGCACATACACATTTCAAATGATTTTTTTTTTTTCACTTAATAAGATTGATGACAATGATATGAGCAATCTAAATAAAGCAAAGGTGTAAAAAAGCTGATGCAAGTACTTAAATCTTACACCAGGAAGTTACTGCTTATAGAGTGCCATGATAGCAGGATGCATAGAAGAACCTAATTGGTGGATTACACTTTGAGGGAATAGGTTTTCAGTCGGTTTCAAGTCTAATAAAGTTCTAGTAACAAAACAAGAAAATTTCATTAAAGAATGATTTGTTCCCAACAGTTTGTTGAAACCATATTTTTACATCCTATTTATTCTAGTAGTAGTTGTTGTTATGGTAACATGATAGGTTTAAGACATGCAACATATTGTGAAAAGATTGATCACTATGAAATAAATTCCAATGTCTACCACCAAAACAAATTTAAAAAATGAAAAAAAAAATTGTGATACCTCAGGAAATCAAGAAAACCTTTCAAGAATTAATAAGGCAGTCATAGTTTTTTTGGAGATAACCACCATGACATTTATGACATGAATAGGGCAGTTATTTTGGGTAAGAGGAAGTAACTTATGAGAAAAATATGCATAATTATATGAATTTAATTAAAAATAGCAACACCTTCCATGGGTTCACACCTAACAAAGCTCAGGTGGGAAGTAATTAGACAAGAAGATTAATTTTTTTCTTAGCTACAGCCTACAGTGGATAGAATTTCACAAGAGCATTCTCTCAAACATGCGACAATTGCAACCTCATGGCCCTGACTATATATAACAATTTCTTGTGCATCCAAGAACAGAAAAGGAACCCTAAGGGACTTGAGTATTGCTATATTAGGAAGTCCGGAATGTTACCTAGGACATGACAACCATTCTGGAATAACTCAGGAATGTCACCAAGGCATTTTCAAGTGCTTTGTTGCTTTATTTTCTTTAAGTTTTTTTAGAACATTTTCTTAATATTTTTACTTCCCTATTTATGCACTAATCCTTCCTCCTCACCTGCTCCTGTTTGAGTAACAAAAGTTGCAGTCTTCTTGAGAACTTGTGTAAGGAACCCTACTCACAACTAGTGACATTCTTAACAAGATTACTTACAGAGGTTATGAAAAGGCACCCTTATGAGGGGTGGAAAGATTGTAGCGTTAACATCAATTTCCTTAAAGTATGATGGAGTTCTAGTCAAGGTTACCTTTCATTTTTTCCATATAAAATCAAAATGCACAAGTTGATTCTGGATCTATCAATTTTAGTTCCAAAGTATCGTTAGTTTTGTCTCAAAAATTTATAGTGCCTATTGCTGTAAATATTATTAAAAGGATGTCCTAATTATATGCTCAACTGCAACTCACAATCCTTATCCATCTCTTGTTCCAACCCATTCAAAAAGGAGAGTATGTCCTAATCATATGCTCAACGATAACTCCCGATCTCATTTGCATGTCCATTCCAACCCATTCAAAAAGGTCAGTATCTCTCAAAATCCTAACCTGTCTTCTCTCTCCTTCAACATATTCTTTGGTTTGTAACTAACCCATTAGAAATACTTATGTTCATGCATGTAAAGAAATAAAGATAAGCGTATGTGATTGAAGGAGAGAGAGAATCTGAAAACCAATCATCCTGTAGAAGTCTTGTTCATTGATTAGCAACAACATATTGAATGTAATGTTTTAGAGAGAAAAATACAGGGTTTTGCTTCCTGGGATTTTGAATTTTAGTAATGCACTCAAACTTGAAATTCTCTTCTATCAAAACTACTTTTACATCTATTTATATTCGTTGAAGCCTTCCAAAATGTTTAGATCGCATTTCTGAATTTCTATCAAATCTAACAATAGTATCTTCATGGAAGATATATGTGGACTCCTAACCAGATGGTATATCTTAGGTCACATTCCAATTATCAAAAAAGATTAGCTTCTCACTAAATGGTGTATGTGGCCTCATTTGCTTTAGCAATGAGGACATAAGTGGCATTAAGGTATACAAAAATTTTAAAGAAAATATAATCTCGTTAATTATTTGAACTATTTTCTAAAATTATGTGTTCTAATCCCATCATATCTCACTCGTTTGAACATCTGAACATTGGTATTTCACCATGAAATTCCTTTACCGAATCTGGAGTTGAACTTCCTGGTATAAATTGACTTATGTTTTATGTTTTAAATAGTAAATTGAATTCTTTTGACCTAGGGGAAGTTGTGTATATTGTGGACCTTTAGGAGAAAGAGGACCAAAATGCACAGGAAGTTGGTATTACCGGTGGTTATGTTCATAAGACTAGAAAATGAGTTAGCTGACAGACTTGCAGAGGAACAGGTCAAGAGAAATATCCCTTTGTTGATAATCCTATCATTTTTTATTTTTATTTTATTTTATTTTATTTTATTTTATTTTATTTTTTGGGGGGGGGGGTTTAAATCCATCATTGATGTCTTTTTTTTTATTGCAATATCACATTTCTTTGATAATTAAAAGCCCTACCGAACCTCCAAAAAAGAAAAGGTAAGGGACAGATTCAAAGCTATTAAAATTACAAGGGCTGAGGTACTTTTGGTTTATAGACTTAGAAAAAGAAAAGGTGATAGATCATCTAGCTAATCCTGAGAAGAGTTAAATTTTGAGAAATCTTTGTTTCTCACTATGGGACCGTACTGGACATTTTCACAGCTATAGGACCTGGGCAGGCATGTGTTTAGTCCCACGTTGGTTGTGTGTTGGGGAGATCAGCATCTTCTGCTTAAGATGTTGCACCCACTTTCACAGTGCTTGAACCAGTATCCAAAGAACTCATTAAATTTTTTGCAAGCTTTGCTTCCCTATTCCTGCAGCTGCTCCTTATACAGCATGAACAATAATATTATTCATAAGCATATATGTCAAGCATAAAAGGAAGCAATAAAACCTTGTGGTAATGATAAAAATATTCTGTTTTTATCCTACAAACAATGATGAAAGTACTTCTGTTAATGCAAATATCAGTTTTCATTTACTGCTTCAAATATTAGGTCTAGCAATCAATGCTATCACCCATGGAAAGAAGCAAATACTACCACATAATTGAGGATATAAAAGCTATAAGCAAAAAGGCAGTTGAAGATGTTTAATCATGTCTGTGCAGTGATATTCAGAGGCATGGGTGTCCTTCCTGATTCACATGAACTATTCCTAGAAATTACTTGGAAAAAGTTAAAAGAAGAAATCAACCGTTTACTAACACCAAAACCAGAACATGATCACTACTTCTGCAGTTCTATTACTTGTGTTTGGCATCAACACCTCACTTTCTAATATATTTCTCATAAATCAGTAAACAAAAAAAAGCAAACCCAGCTGTCCAATTGATATTTTCCTGTGTTAGTATATTGTTGCTGAGGTGAGACAAAGACCAGGTCTAGCACAGTAGAAAATGCATTAGCTAACCCCTATTTTAGCCTTCTCAATTTTGCAGTCAATAACTATCTCATTTTCAATAGTCTTTTCATAAGATGACAGTTTGATAAATACTCTTAGACAAACTGCGTTTAGGGAAAAGAAACTCACCTTCCCAAGCTGATCAAATCCATCTAGTTGGTTGAGCAGTTCCATTAGTGTTCGCTGGATCTCACGATCAGCACTGGTTCCTTCACTAAATCGACGCCCACCAATGGCATCGATTTCATCCATGAAAATTATGCAAGGCTAGAGAAGAGGGGCCCATTAATTAATATCAGGCAAACCAATTTGCAAATAAAAGTAAAAGTCAATAACCAACCATGGCATATAGAGAGTATTAGATGCTTTTATAAAAATGAATGCTGAGATGACGTCAATTTAACAAGAAAAAAGCCCAGCAAAGAAATCCCAAGATCTCTGTCCTTACTTGATGATCACGAGCATAGCCAAACATCTCCCGGATTAATCTTGCACTTTCACCTATATATTTGTCGATTATAGCACTTGATACAACCTAACAGAAATATATAAAAAAATTAAAAGATATAAAAGGGGTGGGTCAGATTATTATTGATAACACTAACCTTAAGAAAGTTGGCATCAATGTTACTAGCAATCGCTCTGGCAAGTAATGTCTTCCCTGTTCCAGGAGGGCCATAGAGGAGGACACCCTGAAATCATAAAATCAATTCCCCACAAACTCATAAAACATGATGAATTATTCAATTTAAACCTCAACTTCCTCAAAAAGATAGATTTGCTGGCAAGGCTACTTAGAATTCTTTGTAGTAATTATAAAGAACAATTCTAACTCATACTTGCATTATACATTACAGAATACAACAATAAGCTCATAGTTACCTTTGGGGGTTTAATTCCTACTCTGAGAAAGAGCTCAGGATTCATGAGTGGCAGCTCAATGGATTCTCTGAGTTCCCTGATCTGGTCAGATAACCCACCAACAGCAGAGTAGCTAACATTGCCAGGATCTTCATGAAGCATGTTATACACAACAGGATCAACCTGCAACCAGGAGATAGAACATTGGCTATTAAGTTCATCATATTTGTTTTTACATAATTCAGGAAATGAAAAATAGAAGAGAGCCAGTGGGAGTCCATCAAGTATACATCTTAGATCAGTGCCCCTCCATGCAACAATATACAATGACCATTCAGTACCTCTCGTGGAAGAGCTCGCATGATGGTGAGGGTTGTCATGTCAAGAACCACACGGGTTCCAGCTGTCAGCTTCTCTTTGTCCACCTTACTGCGGCATCCAACAACATACCTTGGGCCACTACTAGCCTTAACAATTACTGAAATACAAAGTGTTCTGTTAAATAGCTGGTGCTTAATGATTCCAGTCTCATAGCAAAGAGAATTTTTGGGAGAGAATAACTGAAACCATGACAAAAACCAAACCACAAGATACTTAAAAAAAGACATGCAAGTGAAAATAACAAGGCACATTAAAGAATGGAACTTGGAGCTTCGGCAAATGAACATATCAAGCTAATTGAGGACTTTAATATTTTTCCAATTACACAAATACATTTTAAAGTTTAACATCCAAAATTTTCTCTGCAAAGCTTCCAGAGTAGTCATGAATTTGCCATCACAAGCAACATAAAACTTCATACCTTAAAGGGAACTAGCTATTCTCTTAACGAGTTGAATTTTCATCACGACCAAATTTAACCGTTACAATGCAATAAGCAGTGGCTAAGGCTTATAATCAAATAATTAACTAAATGTTCAACACAAATCTAAGGTATTAACTTTTCCAAGCCATTGCTTGTGCCTTCTGTTAGGATCTTCAAAGGCTAATACTGATTGACTTGCTAAGAATAGCAACCAAAGTGGCTCTTGGGCCTCAAGCACATGGGAACTGGCATGTTGATTCTGCTATTTGATCAGAGCGAAGCTCCAGTTATATCCATCAAATAAGTTAAGGGCCAGAAATTAAAATCTGCAAGGAGACAGTTATTACAACCTATATCGAGTATTTTACACCACAGAATGATGTAATTTGCCATGATATCAGTACTAATAACACTATGTGGACTTAAGAATTTGCTGATAAATCAGAGCACCTTACTATGCCGAAATGGATTAAGCAAAGCTTCCTATGATCCATTGCTGTAGTTTGAGTATTATCATTGGAATTAGTATACTATTTCCCTGATCCTTAAGAAATCAAGAATGGGAGTGAAGAGGAACAAGAACTAGATGTGATGAAGGACAATAGATTATCTCAATTCAAAGAGGTGCAAGGAACAGGATTGACTGTACAGCTAAGAAACAGGTTCAACTCCATATATTAGGCCCCTTGATTCCAAGTCTTAACTACATAAAAAACATCAATTAGAAAATGGCCAATAGTAAATGAATTTGTAGAACAGCCAAAACAGAATGAAACAGCTCTGAAGTTAAAAAGAGAGCAGATCGCTTACGGTGCTCATTGTCAAGTGGCCTAAGAACCTCCCCAATAATCTGCCCTACACTTTGGAGGGACTTCAGATCATCTTCAGTTTTGGCAAATTCCTTCTTTGAAGCCCTCAGGTTCTCCCTCACTGCATATCCAATTTCCACCACGTCAGTTACAGTCACAAAGATCAAGATAAAAGAATTTACTAGTTATTTCAGACAATGAACCAGTCAGAAATGCAAACCAAGACAAGCAAAAGAGAACAAATTCAATATCAATGAAAATTACTAGAAGTAGCAGGAAAACAAAACAATTAGATAAGCTAGCATGATAAAGTTTTGGCATAAAAAATCATGACCATTTCAAATGCAGATAAAAGATTAGCATAGTACAACCAAGAGTTTTTGGAAATCTAACATAGTTTCTATGACTTCTAGATAGCTTTCCTGTCGGGTGAATGCCTTGATCCTGCCCCTGAAAGAAGCCTAAGCAGGTGGAGAAGACCCAGCCCAAGAAGAAGAAAAAATGAAAACACTTTTTTTGGTCTGGCCTGCGTAAAACACTTTTTTTGGCCCGGCTCGCAGGCCAGACCGTGACCCAGACCCACGCCGCAGGCCAGCACGGCCCGCAGGCGCGCGGCCTAGCACGGCGCATACGCAAGTAGGCACACGGCCGGCCCAGGCCCCCACGGGTGGGCGTGCACAACACGCGTAGGCAGGCCCAGGCCTAGGCGGTCGCTCGCCTCATCCCCTCACATGGTTCATTGTGGACTGGGCATAGTCTACGATGGTCTACGCACCTAACATGCGCAATTTGACGAACACGGGCGATTCGCACATTGATCAGATGGCCCTGGAGCATGATTCATGTGATTTGGCCCGATTTGAGCACGCAATTTTTGGCATGATCGAAGGGATCCAACGGACAGGTTAGTCTGGAGTCAGATTCATGTTGGGAGAGCTACAAGACTCTGATTTGGCCGCGGTCTGGACCGTTGGACTCCTGGTAAGATGCTTCTTACAGCAGAGGCTATACAAACGTAGGCAAAGCAGTATGCTGGATGTGAAGATCAAAAGAGTGGTGAAGGATCTCTAGAAAGCCTTCAGAAGCTGTGAATTGAGAGCTTGTATAAAGGATTTTGGAATTTCCTGTTGAAAGACTTGTTTAGAATTGAGAGAAGTTTCCAATCTTGTAAGTTATTTTTTCCCATAGTAAAACCTTGCATGCCCATCAAATTGTACCTTGTATTTTGTCTCTTCTTCCTTCTCTTGCGGTATCAACACCGACAATCATGATCCTGAAATTGGGGATCTATATTCCGCATGAGGAATTTCCTGTCACGAGTAGTATTAGTGAAGTTGATACCACAACAACTAATATCAGAGCAAGTTGATATCTCGACATTCCCATCACCTTATTGAAAGCTTTATGAGCAAAGAATAAAAGTAGTGCTTCATCTAGCCATCTCTAAATATTCAAAGTTCCTCCAATATGGTTTGCATGAGTTAGAACCTTGCCTCTTTGACCAGCAAGGCCACTCATGGGGGATATTACATGTCTTGTTCTATCATCGGGCCAACTTCCTACCAGTACAGTTTTGATTTTATGAGCCCCACCTGTAACATGTTATAATATTGTACTGAAATTGCATGCCAATAAGCACCTAGATAATCCCTACATGACATGAACATCATTGAGTGGTTTTCCAACTCTAGGCAAGAAGGATAAAGTGAAAGGGGCCATCCATGCTGTGGCATTGTTTCTATTGCTGGCACTACTATTAACCATCATGATTATTGTTGTTTGCCCAATTTACCCTCCGATGGTAGTAATAAACAACTGTCGCAGAAGTCCGTATTAACTTATAACAAGAAGCAACAAGTATTAATGTAAAACAACATTATTTAACCAAAAAAGTGTTAACTAATTATGATAAACGATTAAAACACTATAAAATAACTAATAATGTTTGTAGGAATAGTGAAAATAAAAATTAACCATCGTAAAAGGGAGGAAAAAGGACCTACTATTTTGTTGATCTTTATGTAACTGGAGCCTCCATATCTATTAAAATAACCACTACCCTGTTAGCTCAATGGTTCTTGCAACCTGGCTCATAGCCACGCCATTTCATGAAAAAACATCTAAATTCCAACTATTAAGCATGATGAAGAAGCAAAAGAGATACATAGCCAGTAATTTGTATGATATGAAAACATTATTTTGTTCCGATTTTACTGCTTTGCCAAATATCCCAGCATTGCTATGTAAAAATCATAACTAAAGATTGTCATTTAGTGCTGCTAAAAAAGCAGTCTACGCAATTGCATATAGGCTACACATATGTATGCAGTCCCTTGGCCACCTTACGTTAAGGCCTATGGCCCTATCTAGCCTTCATATGCTGCTGGGCCACATAACATTCATTCAATAGCCAAGAAAAGTCTAAAAGGCCTTGCAGATGGGACCTGGGCATATACTGTTTGGGCAGAAAATGCAAATCAAGCACCAGGCAATAACCTAAATGTTAAATAAATTGCTTGTTAAGGTCTTGCAATGTACATTTTTCTTATTCAAACTCCCAAATTAACTCAAGAGTAAATAGAAGATGACATTTCATAAAGTTATTTTGATAGCTTTATCCTTCACTAACGTCTGAAAAGAACAAAAGCCACCCCTTTTTTTGTCATTATAGTATGTTAAAAGTCATTGTTTGAAGAGTCAAAATCTCCACCAATCTCTAATTGAAGAATCTGATAGCCATCTTAGAGTCTAATGCATATCCAACTTATATATGTATCTAACATGGATTCTCTGAGGTGGATGTGGTTGTCCATGCAACATAGGGTAATAGAACTTAAGGGAATTTATGGAATTCTAAAACACAACAAAAAGCATGGAATTGCAAAATAATGATGTAATTTCTAAAACTACAAAACATTGTGATTTTTAGGTACATCCAAAGCCACTCTAAAGAACAAATTGAAAATACACTTAGTTGCAAGTGAGATATTTACTCAAATATGGTTCATGGTAGAACTTGGTGTAAATTGTGATTCACAAGGGTTAACAATTACCCATCCTCAACATTTGCTTGAGATAGTTGCAGACTAAGTTGTCTTATGGTATTAGCTAGATTTGCACAAATGTAAGGAAAGGTGTTATACACCACATAACACAACCATTCTTTCCCAGTAGACTTCTTATAAAAGGGATTGGTGCAAAGGATGGTGAACATGAATGAAGAGAGGTTCTTGAACCTCTCGTAAGCTATCCATTTGAATTCGAAGGATGAATTCTAAGTCAGGAAATAGGGAAGCAACTAAATTTATACATAATCCTATTTTCCTTAAATGTTACGTTATGACATAAGTATGGTGATAGACCCGCTAAGATAGTATAGTGTCGAACAAAGCTAGCAATCTCGCATATCAACCTCATATCATTGATGTATATATATGATATGAGATGTGCTATATTTCTTGTGCATACTCGGGGTTTGCAATGTTATGGGTTTGGAGGGAAAACTCAAAATTCCCTCCAAATCCTCCTCTCAAACCCCAACCTATATTTGTTTAGTCCCACATGGAAAAGGAGGAGAAACCCAAGGAGGTTTATATTGCTTCTCCACCTCCTAGGTCTTGTGTTGTTTTGGGGTCCATATGCACGCGCCCGGCCCAGTCCCCGGCGCGGCTCACACGCGCACGATCACGCCGCGCCCGCTAGCCGTTAACCTATTAATATCTCCTACCCGTTAGCCCTTAATCACCCAGCCGTTAACCTAATGAAATTTTCTACCCGTTAACCCTTAATCAGCTAGCTGTTTGGCACTTAAACTTCGCTTTATTTTTTCAGTTTTGCTTGGTCAAAGTACTAACGTTAACCCGCATTTAACTCCACGATTAGCTGTTGGGCCCGACGTTTAAGCCTCTACCGACGTTTAAGCCTTTACCGATGTTTAAGCCTCTAGCTGTTGGGCCAGCCTAAACGGCTAGATCTTTTGGGCTATAAAGGGGCCTGGGCGAGGGAGAGAATGTAAGAAACTTAACTTACTTTTCCCATTCCTCTCTAATCTCCGTATTCCAATCTATGGTTTTCGATTTTTCCACACTTCTTTCTCCCTTTTGTACTGCTGGGAGAAGCTCTGTCATCCTCTCCACGGTCATGCCTGCATGAGAGATATCCGGTTATATCTTGGGATGGAGTTCTCGAGATTGAACCTGCCCGAAAGTCAGGAATCATCTTAGGACAGTGCACTGCACAACTCCGATCTGGTTTTCTATTTTCTTCTTTTTTAGTAAGATTTGTAAACTAATATTATATTTCATTATTACAATTATTAGATTGTTTTGTGATCGGATTTCTAAAGGAAATAAGGTTTGTGATAAACCTATCCCTAACATTCTAAGGTGAGGTCCTGGATCCAGTTATGATTCAAACAGTAATAATAATAATAATAACTATGACGTCATAGATTAGTATAAGACCCCTGCACTTAGCTTATATACTGTTATTTTTTCCGAAATATTTATTCTCGCATATCAGCATATTTGAATTTGATATCTTAGTCTGATTAAACTTTTGAATCCTTATACATTATTAAAGCATATATATATATATACACAAAAAAAAAGGGAAAATCTAAAAGAATCCTATATTCTGTGCAGCTCTTATCCCTTCTAACTTTCTCCTTAGGCCTTCCTGAATTATCTTCCCATGGGTTCTGAGGACTCTTCAAGCCTCAAATTTGATCGATTCAATGGAAAAGGATTCCTTAGATGGCAAGAACAAATGGAGGCCTGGTTAATATCCCTAGGCCTAATATTTGTCCTAGGAAAAATCCTTCCCTTTAAAGCTAAGTCCCAGATTCAGAATCAACTTCTAGGTCTCCCGAAGAAATCGACTATCATTGTAGCTTCAGAATCCTAAGCTGTCTCTCAGACGACCTATATGAAACCTATGGAAAATGCCAAACCTCTAAAAAACTTCGGCAAGCCCTAGAAGAAACCTATACCAGAGATAATGAGGGGGCTATGAGATTCACCATCTCAGATTTCATAACTTTAGAATGGTAGATAACCTACCTATCAATGACCATATCCACCAGTTCCAAAACTTAGTTCAAGAAAGGATCTACCCTTGATGAAACCTATCAAGTATCAAGCTTGATAGACAAACTTCCTCCTTCTTGGACCCTATTCGTCCGAGATCTTAGGAGAACTTAGTCCTCCCCGACTCTCAAGTTTGTCCTCCAATCCATCAAGATAGAAGACCAGTTTAGACTTAGGGAGACTCAAGAAAATCATTTTAAAGCCAAGATCAATCTTGCTGAAGCTCAAAATCAAGGTCCAAACTCTAAGGGTCAAAACTTTAGAGGTCATAATCCCAACTTTAAACCTAAAGGGCAAAATTACAAAGGAAAAGGTAAGCCCTTATATCAAAACCAAAAACACAGGCAAAACAACAAATTCCAAAGATCTAAGGAACAAGGTAATGACAGATTTTGTTTTGTCTACGGTAGAGACAACCACCTTTTCCTCAATGTTTTTACAGAAAGAAGCAGAAGGTTACCTACAAGAAGAAAGATATAAAGAACCAGCACCAACTTAAATCTCAGGTTAACATGATCGAAGGGGAACTATCTTCCTTTAGGTCAGTTTCCTTTACCCCTTTAGTCAACTTAACCTACTTAAATTCTGAATGGTGGTTAGATATCGGTGCCAACATCCATGTTTGTACTGATAGATCTTGGTTTTCCTCATATCAAGGATCAAGTGGAAGAAGTGTGATCATGGATGATGGAACAGCTATTGAAGTTCTAGGATCAGGATCTATCAATCTGAAGTTTATCTTAGGAAAAATCCCGATTCTTCATGATGTACAGCATATTCCAACTATAAGAAGAAACTTTCTGAGTAGTTCTTTGCTTGTCCAAATAAGATTTAAAGTTGTCTTAGAGTGCAATAAAGTTGTAATTTCTCGAAGAGATAACTTCATTGGCAAAGATTTTGTAGCCGAGGGACTTTTTAAACTAAATGTAATTGCTCCTCTTGATATTAATAAGAATTCTGTTACCTCTTCCAAACCCACTGTGTTAAATTATGAATCCTGTGAAACTTGGCATGGAAGACTGGGTCATGTCAATCTTCGGTCAACTAGAAGGATGTCTGACCTTAAGTTAATTCTAAAAATGAATGTCGATCACAATTCCAAATGTGACGTATATGTCTAGTCAAAACAACCTAGGAAACCTTTTAAGCCTGTAGAGTTCAAAGACTCAAATCTTAGAGCTCATCCATAGTGATGTATGTGACTCTAATAGAATTCCAACTCATGGAGGTGGTCGCTACTTTATAACTTTTATAGACGACTTCTCCAAGTTCTGCTACACCTACCTTCTGAAAACTAAGGATGAAGTACTTAACAAATTTAAGGTTTATAAGGCAGAAGTTGAAAATCAGTTGAAAAAAGAATTAAAATACTTAGGTCCGATCGGGAAGGAGAGTACACTTCAAATGAAATGAGCTTATTCTGTGAAGAAAATGGAATAATCCATGAAGTTACAGCTCCCTATTCACCACAATCTAATGGTGTGGTTGAACGAAAGAACCGAACTTACTAGATATGATAAATGCCATGATCATCAATTCAGGTACTCCAGAAAATCTCTGGGGAGAGGCCCTTCAATCTGCTAACCATATTCTTAATTGAATACCTTCCAAAGATAGAGATAAAACACCTTATGAACTTTGGAAAGGTTACCCACCTAAGCTCAGTTACTTTCGAGTTTGGGGATGCCTGGCCAAAGTCGGAATTCCTTAATCTAAAAGATCCAAAATTGAACCTAAGACTATGGATGCTGTCTTTATTGGCTACTCTCTTGACAGCAATACATATAGATTCCTAGTTATTAACTTTGAAATACCTTCAATATCAAATAATATAATTATTGAATCTAGAGATGCAACATCTTTTGAAAATGTATTTCCTTTTAGAAACAGAATTCGTACGCTGAGTATCAATCTTCCACCCACATTCGATTTACCATCATCTTCTTCTTCACTAGCAGATCCAACACCTGAATTTGAACCTAGAAGAAGCAAAAAATTAGGTCTGAAAAGAACTTTGGTCAAGACTTCTTCACATACCTAATTGAGGATACTCCATCCTCTTATCAAGAAACCATGGTCTCTCCTGATGCACCTTTCTGGAAAGAAGCAATCAATAATGAAAAGAAGCAATCAATAGTGAAATCGAATCCATTATTGAAAATAATACTTGGATTCTTACTGATCTACCTCCTGGAAATAAACCTCTAGATTGTAAGTGGATATTCAAAAGAAAGATGAAATTTGATGGAACTATAGAAAAATACATAGCTAGGCTTTGGTCAAAAGGCTACTTTATAACTTTATAACTTTTATAGACGACTTCTCCAAGTTCTGCTACACCTCCCTTCTGAAAACTAAGGATGAAGTACTTAACAAATTTAAGGTTTATAAGGCAGAAGCTGAAAATCAGTTGAAAAAAGAATTAAAATACTTAGGTCCGATCGGGAAGGAGAGTACACTTCAAATGAAATGAGCTTATTCTGTGAAAAAAATTGGAATAATCCATGAAGTTACAGCTCCCTATTCACCACAATCTAATGGTGTGGTTGAACGAAAGAACCGAACTTACTAGATATGATAAATGCCATGATCATCAATTCAGGTACTCCAGAAAATCTCTGGGGAGAGGCCCTTCAATCTGCTAACCATATTCTTAATTGAATACCTTCCAAAGATAGAGATAAAACACCTTATGAACTTTGGAAAGGTTACCCATCTAGGCTCAGTTACTTTCGAGTTTGGGGATGCCTGGCCAAAGTCAGAATTCCTTAATCTAAAAGATCCAAAATTGAACCTAAGACTATGGATGCTGTCTTTATTGGCTACTCTCTTGACAGCAATACATATAGATTCCTAGTTATTAACTTTGAAATGCCTTCAATATCAAATAATATAATTATTGAATCTAGAGATGCAACATCTTTTGAAAATGTATTTCCTTTTAGAAACAGAATTCGTACGCTGAGTATCAATCTTCCACCCACATTCGATTTACCATCATCTTCTTCTTCACTAGCAGATCCAACACCTGAATTTGAACCTAGAAGAAGCAAAAAAATTAGGTCTGAAAAGAACTTTGGTCAAGACTTCTTCACATACCTAATTGAGGATACTCCATCCTCTTATCAAGAAACCATGGTCTTTCCTGATGCACCTTTCTGGAAAGAAGCAATAATAATGAAAAGAAGCAATCAATAGTGAAATCGAATCCATTATTGAAAATAATACTTGGATTCTTACTGATCTACCTCCTGGAAATAAACCTCTAGATTGTAAGTGGATATTCAAAAGAAAGATGAAATTTGATGGAACTATAGAAAAATACAAAGCTAGGCTTTGGTCAAAAGGCTAGTGTCGATTTCTTCGATACCTACTCACCTGTAGCTCATATTACTACTATCCAAGTCCTTCTAGCCTTGGCTTCCATCCACAAACTCTTTGTTCACCAAATAGATGTTAAGACTACTTTCTTACACGAAGATCTAGAAAAGATTTATATGCATCGACTAGAAGGTTTTTTTGTACCAGGATAAGAAAATAAAGTTTGTAGACTTGTTAGATCCCTCTATGGATTGAAGCAAGCACCTAAGCAATGACACGAAAAGTTTGACCAAGTGATCTTGTCCTATGGATTCCAAATCAATAAATCAGATAATTGTCTCTATCAAAAACAAGTTGATAACCGATTTGTTTTTCTGTCTCTATGTTGACGATATTCTAATCTTTGCACTAGATCTAAACTTAGTTAATGATGTTAAGAGTTTTATATCCCATCACTTTGACATGAAGGACTTAGGCAATGCTGATCTAATTCTTGGAATGAACATCGTTCGAACTTCTGACTCAATCTACTTATCTCAATCTCACTACACTCAAAAAGTTCTTGACAAATTTGGATATTGTGATCATTCACCTGTATCTACTCCCTATGATCCCTCTATCCATCTCATTAAAAACACCGGAAAACCCATAAATCAAAGAAATATACTCAGATCATTGGTTCCTTAATGTACCTGTCTAACCGAACCGACCAAATATTGCCTATACCATTTCCAGACTCAGTAGATACACCACTAATCCTAGTACCATCCATTGGAATGCCTTAAAAAGAGTATTTAGGTATCTTAAAGGAACTATTAATTTCTCTCTTCACTATACAGGATATCCAAATGTCCTTAAGGGTTATTGTGACTCAAATTGGATCTCTGATACTTTAGACGTCAAATCTACTTCTGGTTATGTTTTTCTTTTGGAAGGTAATGCCATATCTTGGCAATCTTCTAAACAAACTATTTTAGCTAGGAGCACTATGAAAGCCGAGCTAAATGCTCTTGACTTTGCCTATTTTGAAGCTAAATGGCTGAAAGAACTCCTTAATGAAATCTCTCTCTTCTCCCATTCCTCCAATATCTATTCGCTGTGACTCAAGAGCTGCTATAGATTTTTGCAAGAAGTTAATAAATACTAAAATGAGTAGACATATCAAACTAAGACAGAAATCTGTAAAAAGAAGAGAAAAACTTCAAATTGTTTCAATAAATCATATTGCTATAGATATTAATCTTGCTAATTGCCTTACAAAAGGTTTAAACAGGACTAAGATCCTAATGTCATCGAGGGGGATGAGTCTTAGCCTATAAAGGACCTTCCAGCAGTGGGAACCCAACCTCTATGATAGGAGATTCCTTGAAGGAGGTTCAATGTGATAATAACAAGCTGATTGGTTGGTCAGGAAGCACATGTGATTTACTTGATATAGGAGTCTTTGACTCTATTCCATCCCTATGATGATTAGTGCTCCTATGTAGTGGTGAGGAAGAGTTATCTCTGAATGAGATCCGAGAGGTATTCTTCGGGATGTGACACTACACACATCCTTGGAGGGGCTTACCTATATAAGAGTATCCGTATACGGCCGCGGCTAGAGACATAAGCAATCTCTAGAAACTCATGAAAAATCAAGATGCTTGCACACGGTTATTAATGTACAAACCCGCGACATAAGCTTTTATACTATGTATACCATAGTAAGAATTTGAATTAAAGGAACGTAGTTCAAGACCCGGTTCACTCTATTTCCTTCAAATTAATACTATAGATACTAAGTGAAGTTAAGTCATGAAAGACACTTCAACCATTGTACAGTGTATGACCCTAGCATAATTTCTTCTTTTATACTTTTAATTTTTATTCATTTCGTGAATTTTAAGTTTTGAGGGGGATTGTTATGGGTTTGGAAAGAAAACTCAAAATTTCCTCCAAATCCTTCTCTCAAACCCCAACCTATATTTGTTTAGTCCCACATGGAAAAGGAGGAGAAATCCAAGGAGGTTTATATTGCTTCTCCACCTCCTCGGCCTTGTGTTGTTTTGGGATCCATACACGCGCGCGCGGCCCGGCCCGGCTCGGCTTGCACGCGATCGCACCGCGCCCGCAGCTGTGGCGTTGTATGTTTATTTTACCATTTTATTTCAATGCTAATTATCCAATTAACCTTGATTAATCCCACCTAGTCGTTAACCTAATAATATCTCTCACCCGTTGGCCCTTAATCACCCAGCCATTAATCTATGAAATCTTCTACCCATTAACCCTTAATCAGCTAGCCGTTTGGCACTAAAACCTCGCTTTATTTTTTCGGTTTTGCTTGGTCAAAGTACTAACATTAACCCGTATTTAACTCCACGATTAGCCGTTGGGCCTGACGTTTAAGCCTCTACCGACGTTTAAGCCTCTAGCCGTTAGGCCAGCCCAAACGGCTAGATCTTTTGGACTATAGAGGGGCCTGGATGAGGAAGAGAACGTAAGAAACTTACTTACTCTTCACATTCATCTCTGATCTCCGTATTCTAATCTATGTTTTTCGATTTTCCCACACAACTTCTTTCTCCTTTCATACTGCTGGACGAAGCTCTGTCATCCTCTTCACGATATGCTTACCTGAGAGGTATTCGATTGTATCTTGGGATGGAGTTCTCGAGATTGAACCAGCACGAAGGTCAGGAATCATCTTAGGACAGTACACTGCACGTCTCTGATCAGGTTTTCTATTTTCTTCTTATTTAGTAAGATTTGTAAACTAATATTACATTTTTATTATTACTATTGTTATATTATTTATTTTGTGATCGGAATTTTAAAGGAAATAAGGTTTGTGATAAACCTATCCCTAACATGCAAAACTAGAAGATATCTCCATGTCAATATGGGTCAGCAAAACAGCCTTGCTCATGCAAATTCCAAACATCCATTTGGATCTCTTATGCATCATTTTTCTTTATACCTTGCTTTTCAAGAAAACCTACAACAAGCCGAATTCCCAATCCCATCACTAACAAGATCCCCTATCTCAACTTCCAGTGCCTTCACGATTTGACAGAAGAGAAGCAAGAAAATACCGATGAAAATAATGGCCAAACCCTAAACTGAATATTAGAATCCACGGACCCATTACTTGGGAATAGAATCCAATTCACGACATAGAAGAAAAGACGAAAAATTAAAAGAATAAGGCGTTGGATTGAAGAGTATGAGAAACGAGACGGAGGAATAGCAGGCACCAGTACGCAGCCTAGAATCGAGCTCCCTGTGCTGGAGGAGCTTCTTCCGGTATTCGTTAACGGCGCTCCGGCGGCGGGCGGCATCCTCCCCTTCGCTCATCGTCTTCGGCTAGATCCCGACGTGGAGTCGTATTTTTAGGTTTCGGCTTGGGAGGAGACGACGCCGGCTGGTTTTGCGTCCCTGCGCGGTGGATCTGGTATGCGCATCTATGCGTACGCATGTGCCGTTCACCAGCCGTATGCCGTATTGCCGAAGAAAGGCACCGCGGCGCGGATTTCATTTTTTTTGTTTTTTGCTTTTTGGGCAAACCCGCCACTGAGTTATTCTTTGTGGTGCAGCAAATCCAGTATGGCCACATCGCATATTTTTATTGATCTAAATATATTTGCTATGGCAAGATGGAATAGGAGCTAAGATGATTAGCATTAATTACCGTTCAACTTTTATTTGAAATTTTTGTCCATACCAAAATATCCTTACGACATCCTAGTTCAAAAGCTACGATATCCCAGTTCAAAAAATAATTTGAAACAGTATTACGACATCCTAGTTCAAAATTTACGACATCTTAATTCAAAAATGATCTGAAACAGTATTACGATATTCTAATTCAAAACCTACGACACCCTGGTTCAAAAATGATCTAAAACAGTATTACGATACCCTAGTTCAAAACCTATGACATCCTAGTTCAAAATCTACGACACCTTAATTCAAAAATGACCTGAAACAGTATTACAACACCCTAGTTTAAAACCTACGACATCCTAACAAAATACGACATCCTAGTTTAAAACCTACGACATCCTAGTTCAAAACTTACGATATCCTAATTCAAAAATGACCTGAAACAGTATTAGACATCATAGTTCAAAACCTACGACACCCTAGTTCAAAACCTACGACACCCTTATTCAAAAATGACCTGAAACAGTATTACGACACCCTAGTTCAAAACCTACGACATCCTTATTCAAAAATGACCTGAAACAGTTTTACGACACCCTAGTTCAAAAATAATAATCATGCAGAAAATATAAATTAAAACCTGAAACAATATTACGACACCCTAGTTCAAAAGCTACGACATTCTGGTTCAAAACCTACAGCACCCTAATCAAGGGACTGGAGGGAAGAGTATTTTGGTCTGGACAAAAATTTTAAATAAAAGCTGAATGAAAATTAATGCTAGTCATGCTCAGCTCCCATCCCGTCATGCTATAGTGGATACATGTGGACCAAAAAAAATGTGGTACGGATCACGTTGGATTTACTGCACCGCACGCGATGCACAAAGACTTTTCCTTGGCCACTAGGTCAAGTTCGCCCACTAGCTGGGCTTTGTTGTAACTTGGCCTACATATCTCTTAAATTGAGTTAGGTGCAATCTTGGAAGGTCACGTAAATTACTAGTAATATGACTTGCCAATAATATAAAATATAAATAATATAAATTATTATATTTAATATATATAATATTATATAATATAAAATTAAATATTAAAATCATCTTTAAGTTAAATTTATTTTATTTACAAAATTATAATTTTTTTTATTTTATTTATTTATATATATATATATATATATATTTTGATTTCTTATCCTCACCCTCCATCATCCCTCCTTTCGATCATCATCTTCCCCATCACTTTTCCATCCTCCATCATCTAAAACCACTATCAACTCCCCTTTCCCACCCCCATCCACCCTCCCAAATAGCAGCCACCCCTCCCCCTCCTTAAACCACACCATCATATGTTATACCATCATATTTGGTATAAAAAGTAGAAGAGAGATGGTAAAAAAAGTAATGGATTCCATGCTTATTTTTTAAAGAGAAAAAGTAAAACAAATACCATAAAGGATTGGTATTTGATAAATTTCTAAATGGCAATAATCCATATATAACAAAAATATTCATAATAAGTATATATATCATTGACTTTATTTTGAAATCTTATCAGATTTATTTAATAAAGAGCATTTGCAAAATAATAAAAATATAAATGAAATGATACAAAGAATTACATGACTATAATATTATATAAAAATTGATTAAAGATGACAATACTAAATGTTGATGCTGAACCTTTATCAACCGGATGGAGTGGTTCTTCCGCCAGACGCCGTCGACCGGTACCTGCAAAGAAGCCCTTGATCGGAGGTTTTCCAGTGGGGAACACTCCGATCCCTAAGTCAGAAAGAGCCCAGGCAACAACAGAATGGAGAGTTTTGAGAGCAATGAGGAAAAGAGAGAAATTTGCAAAATGCCAAGAAAAAGAGAGCCAAAAAGTCTCCCGAGTATCCCCTCTTACCAGTATTTATAGGCTCCAACGCAACTGCTTACGGTTATGGAGGTTGACGGGCGCAACAACTTCATAACTGTAAGTAGTGGCTGTCGGAAAAGCCGTTGCATTCGAGGTTTCGGACCATGTGGGTGGTTGCAACAACCGAAACAGATTAACTGTTTGTCCAAGAAACCCACAAGCTCCAGAATCTTCTTTCTTTTAAGAATACATCCGAAGTGAGCCTTACATTCTCTTTAGTAGCGCTCCTGAAGGGAATGTTAGCATTTCGGATTTTTGAATGTAACAAAAATAAATACTTACAATTTTCGGATCATATCGAGGGAATAAAGTCGAAGATATTTGTCTAGGAGGTCAAGTCTTCGAATTAAGGTGGATGTACGAAGCCGAAGATCCAGAGTTAATAATATCTTCCGGAATGAACATAGAGCCATGAATATTAAGCATGGTCTTCGGACCGAGATGGTAATACGAAGCGAAGACATAGAGTAAAAACTTATATCCTAGATCATAGATATGAAACCATGAATTATTAGGAATAGCCTTCATATCAAGGTGAGTGTGCGAAACCGAAGACTCAGAGTTAATAATGAGAAGACGGTAATATAAAACGAAACTCCTTCTTTGCCAGCTGATGTGACCAATAAAATAAAAAAAAATAATTGATTGGACTAAAATTGGGATATCATAATAGCTGTCCCTACTCCCAAGTTCGAAATGATTAAGTTTCAAAGAATGGGAGTACGTTAAATTTGTCTTCTAGTGATAACCGTCAAGTAATGATGGCATTGAGTTCTGACAAGTCTTTCACCATAACTGCCTGATGGAACGATACAACATGATGAAGACACGTGTCACCCCACCAAGGGCTACCTCAAAAGAAATGCCTCGATTCCGAAAAAGTCTAGGAAAATTCTCGAAAAAGAGATTTTTGTTTGACAGAGATCGGACACGTGGCAGTCATCTGGAACATGGAAGTCTTGTTGGTATAATCTCGACCAGTAACGGGGTTTACACGGATCGCCACAGCTTGTCTCATTAATAAATTTTCTAAAAACCGCACCCATAATCGAAATCGTCGATACGGCGCACGATCGTGCAGATCTCCGAACCTCCTCGAAGACCTACCTTTTTACCTATAAAAAGGGGAGAGAACTTGGGAGAAAAGTTTTTCTCCGTGCTTGTGCCCATGGAATCCCTGTTTCCCTTGCAGTCCGTCGTCTTCACCCGCGGTCCAACATTTTTGTTTTTCACAGGTTAAGGTCCTTCTTCCCTCCTCCTGCTTTCCTCTTTAGAATGTCAGAAACTTCTAGGAATCTCTCTTTTAGTCCTAGTAGAGTCTCACCGGGGAGTGAGACCAATAAGGAACCACCAGAGAGGAAACCGGCAGGAACTCACTGATAGGTGGGGCTAGTAGGGATCCGTCAGGAGGTGAAACCAGTGGGAGGAAGGGTTTGGTAGGAAAAGGAGCCCAGAACGGTCACCGGATTCCGTTAAAAGTTCTTTTTCCCTTGCTAAAATAGAAAAAGTTAAGCAGTGTTACCATATCCCATGGACTTTTCATACGATTCTTCCAAACCCAAAGAAAGGGTAGATAAACCTCCGATGCACTCCATCACTATATACGAAGACCACTTCAAGGCTAGTCTTCGGCTTCCTCTCCACCCTTTCTTCACAAAAATTTTCAACCTCTATCAAATAGTCCCGGCTCAATTAACCCCAATAGTTTTAGGAACATTTGTCGGTTTATAGTTCTTTGCAAACTTAGAAAAATAGAGCTGAAGACTTCCCTGTTTACCTCTTTGTTTATGTTGAAAAGAGACTTTCACGGCAAAGGGTGGTGGGTCATAGGTCCTCGGCCAGGCCGAAGACTGTTGAAAGGAACCCCTAGCGCCATACACGGATGGAAGCCCAACTTCTTTTTTGTATACTATACCCATTGAGGATTCAACACAGATTGGAAAACTCCGCATTTGGATGCAAATGCTGAGAAGAAAGTCTTGAGATCCGATGCAAGGGACTTCGACATTTTAGCAGAACTGGAGATCCCTTTAATTAAAGAATTGCTGAGGGAAGAGAACTTTCATCGGGCCCATATCAGCGAGGTCCCGACACTAGGTATAGAATTAACGATCTTCGGACTTGTCTTGCTTCCTTTTTCCATGCATATGTATATGATGAAATTTTTGTTCCTGATTGTAGGTAAGAAAATGAAGCTGCAACTAGAAAAGGTTTGGCAAGCTTCGAGGAAAAGAGCAGTGGCTGCTCCTTCCATGACCAAAGTCAGAAAGAAGAGAAGGGCCGAGGAGGGTTCCAGCACACCCCCGATGAGGCCCGCATTGGATGAAAATATTCCTGCTCCGATCCCACCTGAACCTGCTAGAAGTCCCTCCCCGAGGACACCCCTCCGAAGAGTCCTCGATCAATGCCAACTATGGGTCAGCGCGACATAAGTTTTAATAAAGAATCCGTGATTGCCTCTCCAAGAATAAAAGTCAGGAGAGATCCAAGTATCGATCCGAAGACGATCCCAGTGGAACGCCACCTCAGAGGGGGGATGCAATGTGGATTTCACCACCTTCTCGGATCAAGAGGCTTGGAGAATCCCGAGTTGGCAAGGGAATTATTGAAGCGCACTCTTCTTCCGAAAGACTGGGATAAGGTCAAGTCCCAGGTATCGAAGAAATTTCGGATTCGGGTGTTCTCATCCGCTGAAGGTAAACATCCATTTGCTATGTTAAACTTAGGTTTATAACTACTAAGTTTTTCATTTGCTATTGCAGATGATGCATGATATCACGCATATGGAGGAGAGCATCTTCGACTTCAGAGTGACTTACAGAAAAATAAAAGAAAAGGTGAAAATGGCCGAAGCCGAGAAGGCCATAGCTGAAGAGCAAAGCAAGCAATGGAAGAGAAACTCGTCCAGAGTGATGCTTCGGTCCAGAATCTAAAAGCCGAAATAGAAAAAATGATCTAAGCACTCTGAACAAGAGGCGAGATTCAAGAAGAGAAAAATCAAGATTCGGTCCTTGGAAGCCTCGCTTAAGGAAGCTACCGAATGTTCTGAAGAAGCTTCCAAAAGAAGGGAAGAAGTCATCGAAGAAACCGATCTTTAAAAGATCAACTAGGGAAGGCAATAGAAAATTACAAAGTATCTCCAGCTTTTGAAGCCGAAATGTTGAAGCATGGACTCATAGCTATCAATGAGGCTTCAACGATGGAATGGAGGAGGTACAAAAACTCTACCCAGACTTGGACATCTCAGGTATCCAACTGTTTGATCTTGAGAGTCCCATTGCGCCTGAACCCCAAATGGACCCTAAAGCACCAACAATGACTGAAGAAGCGGTAGGTCCGATTGATCTAACCGATGAGGCTCCAATAGAAGACTTGTAACTTTTTCTTTTCTCCTTTTGGGATGTAAGAAAATTGTTATAATGAAAAACTCCATTCAGAATTTCAATTGCATGTGGTAGATAGAAATTTCTTAAATGTGAAGTCTTCGGATAATCAAGAATTCTGAGGCATATAATATCGAATCTTCGAATCTGGAAAATATAATTTCTTTGGATATGGAATAAGAGAATATTAGATAATAACCAAGTTCTCGTATTCGAATTTTCAGTAAGTCTACATAAATAGGGTAAAGAATACCATATAAGAACCAGGATCTTTGGACTTAGGATAAAAGAAATCCAGATATATATCAAATTTTCAGGCTTGAAAATATACTAAGTCTTCAGACTTAGGATAGAATTCCAAATAATAATCAAGTTTCTTAGACTTGGATTTTCACTAAGTCTTCAGACTTATGATAAAAGAAATCCAGATATAAAGATCAAGTCTTCGGACTTGAATTTACGCTAAGTCTTCGGACTTATGATAAAAGAATTCCAAATAATAATCAAGTTTCTTGGACTTGAATTTCTACTAAGTCTTCGGACTTAGGATAAAAGAAATCTAGATATAAAGATCAAGTCTTCGGACTTGAATTTACGCTAAGTCTTCAGACTTAGGATAGAAGAATTCCAAATAATAATCAAGTTTCTTGGACTTGAATTTCTACTAAGTCTTCGGACTTAGAATAAAAGAAATCCAGATATAAAGATCAAGTCTTCGGACTTGAATTTATTCTAAGTCTTCGGACTTAAGATAGAAGAATTTCAAATAATAATCAAGTTTCTTGGACTTGAATTTTCACTAAGTCTTCGGACTTAGGATAAATAGACCTTGGGTCACTTAAGAATTAAGATAGGCTGATCGGGCCCATCTCGGTACTTCGTGAGGAAGATCCTAAGATTATCCTCATGCCTTTTCATATTGGGACTAAGACATGCTGATCATGCCACCTCGGCACTTCGTGAAGTAGATCCGGAGATCATCTTCATGCCTTTTAAATTAAGATGGACTTTTGAGCCCAACTCGGCACTTCGTGAGGTAGATCCGGAGATCATCCTCATGCCTTTTAGATTAAGATGGACTATCTTAGCCCAACTTGGCACTTCATGAGGTAGATCTGGAGATCATCCTCATGCCTTTAGATTAAGATGGACTATCTTGAGCCCAACTCGATACCTCGTGAAGTAGATCCGGAGATTATCCTCATGCATTTAAGAGAAATAAGATATGCTAGGTATGCTTACCTCGGCATTTATATAGTAAATCACAGAGATTACCATAATACCTTTAAAAAATAGAACGAAGCGAAACATATCGAATCTATATAATGACCTTGAATGAAACCTTTATTGATAATATTTTCGGAGGTTTTGTACATTCCATGGTCGAGGTAATAGAACCCTTTCTAAAGTTTCCAATCGATAAGTTCTGGGTCGAAGAACCTCTTTGATCTAGTATGTCCCTTCTCATGTAGGAGAAAGTTTACCTTGTTCTGTTAGCTTTGACACTTCGGACTTTCGCAGAACTAGATCTCTAGGGAGAAAGACCCATTTTTTACACGAGAATTGTAGTATCCTGTAACTTTTTGCTGGTACATAGCCATCTTTAACTGTACTTGGAGCCGTGTGCCTTGCAGTAAATCCAGGTCAACTCTTCGGCGTTCAGAGTTTTTGGGTTCCTCATAGTGATCAATCCGAAGAGAGTGCAAAAAGACCTCTACAGGAAGGACTGCTTTGTTACCATAAGAAAGATGAAATGGAGATTCACCAGTGGCTGTTCTGGGAGTAGTTCGATATGCCCAAAGAACCGAATTCAACTCATCAGCCCATGATCCCTTAGCATCATTTAACCTGGTTTTTAAAACATGAAGAATAGTCCTGTGGTCACTTCGGCCTCTCTGTTACACTGAGGATGCCCTACTAAAGTAAGTTTGTGTAGAATATGATACTGGGTGCAAAAGTTTTTGAACTTCAGATTGTCAAACTGTCTCCCGTTGTCAGTTATAATAGACTAGGGAATTCTGAAACGGAAGATGATAAAATTTCTTATAAAACTTTCAACCTTGGCCTCAGTAATCTGTGCTAATGCTTCAGCTTCAATCCATTTAGTGAAATAGTCAATGGCCACAATGAGAAATTTTCGCTGTCCGGAAGTTGAAGAAAATGGACCAAAAATATCCATTCCCCATTGTGCAAAAGGCCAGGGAGCTGTTAACGAGTCAACTGATTAGCAAGTCATCTTTGCACAATGCTCCGTTCAAGATAACATATTGAGAGGCCGCCATCGAAGCCGTTTAGCTTCCAACTTATCTTCGGGCAAGGTATCTTCTCTTAGAATTGAGGATTTGATCCATCCATGAAGGTTCATGTTCAACTTGACAGATTTCAGCTGGGGATTCGATATGCTGGGGTCTTCAAGATATTCCACGTATGTTCTCTCAAGAGAATCTGGTGCGGTGGTTGCGAGTCTTGAAAGAGCATCTATCCGAGATTCTCTGTTCTTGGCACATGAACAATTTCAAAGTATTCTAACCCAGATGCCAGGCTTCGGACCCTTTCTAGGTATTGGATCATATTTGGATTTCGAGCTTCGAAATCACCTTTCACTTGATTCACCACCAGCTGTGAATCTAAAAAACTTTGACTCTTTTAATCTTTAGCTTCTGGGAGATTCTAAGTCCAGCAATTAGTGCTTCATACTCTGCCTGATTGTTTGATGTTTGAAAAAAAAAACTAAAGAGCATATTCAATAACCTGCCCATTCGGTCCAGCAAGAATTAAACCTGCACCACAACCATTGGCGTTCGAAGCACCATCAACATGCAACATCCAAATAAACTCTAGAATATCTTCGGCTTTATTCCCTCGATATGATCCGAAGACTGTAAGTATTTATTTTGTTACATTCAAAAGAATCCGAAGTGCTAACATTCCCTTCAGGAGCGCTACTAAAGAGAATGTAAGGCTCACTTCGGATGTATTCTTAAAAGAAAGAAGATTCTGGAGCTTGTGGGCTTCTTAGACAAACAGTTAATCTGTTTGGGTTGTTGCAACCATCCACATGGTCCGAAACCTCGAGTGCAACAGCTTTTCCGACAGCCACTACTTACAGTTATAAAGTGGTTACGCCCATCAACCTCCATAACCGTAAGCAGTTACGTTGGAACCTATAAATACTGATAAGAGGGGACACTCGTGAGACTTTTTGGCTCTCTTTTTCCTGGTATTTTGTAAATTTCTCTCTTTTCCTCCTTCTTTCAAACTCTCTATTCTGCTGTTGCCTGGGCTCTTTCTGACTTAGGCATCGGAGTGTCCCCCGCCGGAAAACCTCCGGTCAGGGGCTTCTTTGCAGGTACCGGTCGACGGCGGTCCGGGGAAGAACCACTCCATCCGGTCAACAAAGATTCAGCATCAACACTAAAATAATATTAAAAAATTATTTTTATTAATAAGTATATTTATCTATAGAATTATTTGTGTCCAAATATAGAAATCATTTTCTAGTATCGTTTTCCCGAAAGAAAAAAAAAAAAAAACACTAACCAAATATGATAATTTTTTTCTATAATTATTTTATAAATAAATGATCCTAGAAATTATCGGATTATTCCATAAACTATTATACCCAACCAGACTGACCCTAAAACTATAATCTGATCCATCCCAATAGGCCGGTCTGATACTGGACTATGTTGATGAGCAGGGGCTTGGTTCTATCTCTCTGCCTCGCATCTCAACTACGTGGATTCAAATAGTGCATAGCGGTTATAGAAGCAAAACCAGGAGACTTGTTTTTGAAGCAACAAGCATAGTGATCACAAAAAGCCCCGTAAAAAAAACCCTTGTTAATTATCGTACAGGAGACTTGTTTTACACTGTTCTACTTACGTAGTTCCGTACTTATTTTCTGCCTTTTAGTACTGCTCGATAAAGCTTATACTTCCACAGTTTTGCACCCAACCCCCTCCCTTCTCTAACAAATAAATAAATAAATAAATAAAATTATAAAAAAAATCTATTCAGGCGCCCATGGACTAACAAATAAAAGTAGAAAAAGTGAAGACATGGAAGCGACGGATTTTTTTTAAAATAATACTTTTTAAAAATATAATTACAAAAATAGGTGTTAAGTTTAATATTTATTAAAATAGATATTTGGAATGGACGTGGAGGTCACCGTGAAAATTAAAATTATCTTTCGAAAATGCAATAAAAACATTTTTTAAAAATGATTTCTATATAGCTAAAAACATCTTTTGAGAAGATGATTTCTAAGTAAGCTGAAATCGACTTTTAGAATCGATATTAGTTAAATTTTATATATTATTTTTTATTTATTAAAAAATGCACTTCATAATGTTTGATTTAATTTCGAAAATGTATTTCGTAATGCTTGATTTAATTTCGAAAATGCCCTTCATAATTTCATATTTAATTTCTAAAATATCCTTCGTAATGTTTGATTTAATTTCGAAAATGCCCTAAGTAATGTTTGATTTAATTTCAAAATGCCATTCTTAGCTGGGTTGAATTTCTCTTTCAAAAGGATATTCTGGAAATTAAATCAAAAATCCCTCATAAATGCATCATTAAATGCCTGCACCCCATAAATGCTCTTTTTTATTAAATTCTAATCTAATAAAATTTTAAAAAATTAATAACAAAATTTAAAATAATATAATAAAATATTTAAAATAATACAATAAAATTAAAAATATTTAAAATAACATAATAAATTTATAATATATAAAATATTTAAAATAATATAATAAAATTAAAAATATTTAAAATAATATAACAAAATCTAAAATTTTTTTAAAAAATTAAAAAATAAAAAAACGTTATGAGTGAAGCCGCATGCACACGTGGGACTTTATCTTATTCCTGCACCTCCATTTTTAAAATAAAAAAATTAAAAATTAAAATATATAAATAAAGTCATAATAAGTGAAAAAAATAAGTGGAAAAAAGTTGACAAAAAAAAGTGATAAAAATCCGCGTCTATCCAATCCAGTCCGGTCACCAGTCCGGCCACCGGTCCGTTCACTAATCTGATTGGGTACTGATACCAATCGAACATGCAACGGAACTAGTATCGGCCTGGTGACCAGATTGGCGGCCAAATTAGCACCGGGTTGATGGTCGGACTGGCATCGGCTCGACAGGTAAATTAGCGACTGGACTGGCAACTAGATCGGCACCGACTAAATTATAAATTTTATATTATATCTTAAAATATTTATTATATTTATTATATTTTATAATATAATATAGTATTTATAATTCAATATATTATAATATATTTATTATATTTATTATAATATTTAGTATATATTATAATGAGTTTTATTTTATAATATTAATATTTTATATTATTATTAAGATGGTAATTTATGACTTTATACTGGCGTCGGTCTAAGCAAGGGATCGGACTGATACGGGCTATCGACCGAATTGATACCGGGCTGGCGACCGGATGGTATCAACCTGGTACCGATCCGGCTGCCAAGGTCTGACCACCGGTCCGACCCCAGTCCCGCCATCGGTCTGATCGTGCCATCGGTCTGACCATGCCATCGGTCTGACCGTCGATCCGACGACAGGGTCCGACCACCGGTCCGACCATCGATCTTTTTAATTTTTTATTTTTTTAAAAAAATTATACTATATTATATATATAATATGTAATATAATAAATTATATTATATTTATTATATTTTAGAATATAAAATATTTATTATAATATAAAATATATTATATATATATTATAATATCTTTTAATTAATGTTATTTTCCATTAATATTATTTTTAGTTAATTTATTATTAATTTTAAATTAATATTATTTTTATATAGTTAATTAATCATATTTCTAATTAACGTTATTTCAAAATAATATAATAATTAATATTACCAAAAAATAATATATAAAATTTTAATTAATACTAATTTTTTACTTATCATTTATTTATTTAAAATTAAAATTTAATTAGATTTAAAAAATAATAATATTTATGAAATTTCGAAGGAAAAAAAATTATTTGAAATCGTCTTTCAAATAGCAATTTCAAATGCTGAAATCATCGGTACGAAAGACGATTACATTTATCGCATCAAATTTAATTTAAAAATATTATATTAAGATTTAAATCAAATTTAAAAAAAATAAGTTGAAATCATCTTTATCAAAAACGATTTCAACTTTTCATCTCCATGCTATCCTGTCCACGTAACCCAAAAATATCTATTTTATAAATATACCCCCGGACATCCATATCTGTAAATATGTTTTTTATATTATTTTAAAAAAATCCGACCACCTCTAATATTCAGAAATTCTCCGTTGCTGCTAAAATCAGTGAGAGAGGGATGGTGGGAGGCACGGTGCATATAACTTTTTAAAGATCTTTTATGAACCTGAAACAGCAATTTCGTCTGCAGCAATCAGTTCGTTTCAGATCCTATATTGCTATGTATGCAATCATGTTTGGAGGAAAAAGGCTTGTTAGAACTGCTGGTTTGAGGTCCAGATTCATGCTAAAACAGCAATTAATCTACAAGAAAGACTTTTTAGTGAAGTCGAGTTCTTGATCAACCATCGTTCTTGGTAAATATATATATATATATATATATATATATATATATATATATATATATATTATATAAATCATCATATATAGGAGAAGTACATGTCTTAAGAAGGTAGGATCGGGAGGGTGGAGCTTGTCCAGATTTAGCCTTGTCTGGGAAAGTTTCTTCTGTCTGCTGTTATTGGGGATGGTGCCGGATCGGGATCCGGATCATCCAAGTCCACCTGAGTTCTAATGAAAATTTTAGTTTGGAATGTTCGGGGGACGGGGAAACCTGCCTTTCTTTCTACTTATGGTAGCTTTCTTCAATTGTGCAACCCTCAAATGTGTATTATTCTGAAGACTAGACTTTCGGGTCCTAGTCTCGAATGTGTGCAGCATCATTTTCTCCATAACTGGGGCTTTTATTCTATTGACTCTAAGGGCCTGTCAGGTGGTATTATTGTCACCTGGGATCAGAATGTTACTAAAGTCAGTACTTTTCACCAGTCTTCTTAGATGGTTGCCATTGTCATATCGGAACCTAATCGGCCTTCTTGGCTTCTGTGCGGTATCTATGCCAGTACTTCGGATAGGAAAAGGACCGTGATATGGGAGGAGGTGTCTGTTTTGATTGATCAGGGTGTTCCCACTATGGTTGCTGGAGATTTCAATATAATTAATCGGGCTGAGGACAAGAGGGGCGGCAGGCCCTTAGTGGAAAATGCTGCCTCCTTGGAGTTCACAAATTTTATTCATGACTCTGGCCTGGTTGACTTGGGGTTTATTGGACCCCGGTTCACCTAGTGTAACAACAAGTCGGATGCTGCTAGGGTCTGTAAGAGACTTGACAGATGCTATGCTACTCCGTTTTGGCTCTCCTTGTACCCTACCCACTCGATTCGTCACCTCAGCCGGATTGCCTCGGATCACTGCCCTCTCCTTCTTTCGATGGAGGCCCATATCCGGGTCCCACCCCCTTTAGATTTGAAAAGTTTTGTTTCTCTTTTCCTAAATCCAGAGAGATAATCAGGGAGGTGTGGTGGACTCCTGTTCGTGGTGATGCCTCTTATCGGATATCTAGGAGGTTGGAGCTCCTCAGGAGGCGTCTCCTCCACTAGAATAAAGTGGAAGTGGGTAATATCTTTTCCAGATTGAAGTCTGTAGAAGATACTATCAGTTACTGCAGGATAAAGAAGATAGGTTAGGTTATTTATCACAGCCTGACCTTGACATCCTTCGAGCGCACCTTACCATGCACCATTCTCTGCTTCACCATCAGGAGGTCATTTGGAGACAGAAGTCTAGAGTCCAGTGGTTACAGGATGGGGACAGGAACACTCGATTTTTTCATCATGCCACTATTATCAGGAGACACAAAAATGCTATCCGGGTTTTACGTTCCTCTGATGGTCAGCTGTTGGAGGATGAGGGAGCTATTCGCGAGGAGATCCTTTCCTTCTTCAGATCCAGATGGACAGACTCCTGTCCGGTTACTCCCTCTATTCCCCCTCACCCCTGTCCACTGTTCTCTATCCTTGTCACAATGCTATCTTGTTGGCTTCGATTCTCCGGGAGGAGGTTCGATCTGCCTTGTGGGACCTAGGGGAGGACAAAGCCCCTGGCCTTGATGGTTATCCTCCCTTTTCTTCCGGAGATATTAGGACATTGTTGGCTCTGACCTTGTCACTGCTGTACAGTCCTTCTTTGTTTCAGGTTCCATGCCCAACTCTGGAAGCAGACCTTTATTGTTCTTATTTCCAAGCATCTCGATGCCGTGGAGCCTGCTCATTATAGACCTATCAGTTTATGCAATACCCTCTATAAAGTATGTGCTAAACTGATGGTCAATCGGATGATCGCCATACTTCCTCAGCTCATCTGTCCGGAACAGGGAGCATTCGTTGCGGGCCATAGCATCTCTGATAATGTGCTTATTGCCCATGAGTTTATGATGGATCTCAGTTGAGCTTCGTCTCGTCGAAGTTTGATGGCAAGCAAGCTAGATATGGAGAGAGCATATATAGGGTCAACTGGGATTTTCTCCTCATGGCCCTGCATGCTTTCGGCTTCCACCATACTTGGATCTCTAGGATCTTGGCTTGTATTATTAGATCTTCATTTTCTCTACTGATTAATGGTTCTCCTACTGAATTCTTTATATCTAAAGTGGGCCTCCGACAAGGTTGTCCCCTTTCTCCCTCCCTTTTTATTATATGTGCTGACCTTCTGTCCAGGGTGCTGCGTGCATTAGTCCAGGACTTGGGCATCCAGCCATTCGTCCTGCTCCTAGTATCCCTCCGATTTCTCATCTCTTATTTGCTGATGACTGCTTACTTTTGGGTCGGGCTTCAGTTGCTAGTGCCCAGGGGATTCAAAGGGTTATGGTGGATTACTGTATGGTTTCGGGTCAGAGAGTCAATCTTTAGAAGTCGGCATTTATTTCATCCCTAAGATCTCCACTCATCTCCGTCATCAGATTTTAGATGTTCTTGGTATTCAGGAGCGTCAGGGTCCTCTCACTTATCTAGGTGTGCCTATTTTCGAATCCATACTTTCCAGGATGGATTGCGCTCTGATGGTTCTGGCTGTGCGGGAGCAGATTGAAGGATGGCAGGGTAGATCCCTCTCGTCCATGGAGAAGATTACCCTTATCGCTCTGTTCTCACCTCTCTCCCGATCTATTTCCTATCTTATGCTGTTATCCCGAAGACTATTATCCTAAGTTTAGAGCAGATGATACGGGCCTTCCTCTGGAACTCTTCTCCTAACCGTCAAAGGATTCATCTTGTGAACTGACAGACTGTCTGTAGGCCGACATATCATGGCGGGCTGGGTATTACCTCTCTTCTCAGCAGGCAAGAGGCTTTGCTCGGCAAGCATCTAGCCATATCTTCTTATGTCCTGATAGCATGTGGTCAACTATGTTGACGGCCCTCTACGGAGGCTATTCGACTGTCCTCGACGGATCTCATTGCCCTCCAAGGCACTGTTCGGCTATCTAGAGGGAGATGCTAGCGAGAGCTCCTCTCATTACGCCCCACCTTTTTTGGGTTATTAGAGATGGCAGATCGGTCAAATTTATGACGGACCTTGGATTTCTGATATTCCTCTAATTAGATGGCCCACCTTTATCTCGGTTGATATGCCGGACACCATTTCTATTGCTGACCTCATCATTCCGGGGAAATCCCGATGGGACAGCCAGGTGGTGATTTCCATCTTCGGGGATATCCTGGGTCGTCGGGTTCTTTCTATCATTCTACCTATGCTCTCCATCGCGGATATGAAAGTTTGGAGGCACTCTTCTTTCCCCCAGGTGCCCATGTCTGATCTGTGTCCATATTTACTCCGGATGAGTCTGTGGACTCCTCTTTCCATTGGATCTGGGCCATTCCAGTTCATCCCAGGATCTCTCTTTTTCTTTGGAAGCTTGTTCGGCATCGACTCCCGACCAGATTTCTGTTGACTTCTAGAGACATTCACATGCCCCCTGACTATCCTATATGTGGGCTGGAGGATGAAACCCAGGCCCATGCCCTATTTTCTTGTGACTGGGCCTTGAGGGTTTGGCAGGTGGCTGGCCTTGCTGGGCTTATCTCCGGACCCAGGATGCTGACGACTCTTTCCTCTCTACTTTGAGATCAGCTCAGGAATTCCCTTATGCTAACCTCTGGCTTATCTTGCTTATCACATATGGATTGCCAGGAATGAGCAGGTCTTTAGCTCGGTTAGATGCTTTCCCTGGTCGCTGTTGATAGGGCCACCGCTTCGGTCTATGAGTATCTTTGTTCGACTGGGTGGTCTGTAAAGATCTGGGATCCCTGTTCTGCTCTTTGAGTGCCCCAGGTGATTTTGGTTTCCTAGGTACCCCCTCCTCCACTGTACTTCACAGTCAGCTTTGACGGGAGTCTCCGCCATAGATCTGGAGATGCTGCATTTGTCATCCGTGACTCTCGACCAGGCTTCCTGGCTGCGGGCGATTTTCCTCTCTTTGATACTTCCATTCCCGGGATGGAATTGTATGCAGCCTGGACCGGCATCAGGTATGCCCATCAGATTCTCCACCTTGACCGTCTCATCATCGAGGGAGATTCCTTGATAATCATTTCTTGGATTCGGCGGTCCATGTCGGCATCCTCTGCCCACCCATCTTGAGGGATATCCACTTTCTCTTACGGGGTTGTGTGTCCATTGAGATTCGTCACATCTATAGGGAGGCTAACTCGACTGCTGATTGGGTAGCCTCCTTCGTCGCCCAGCATTCCGTCTCATCGGTCTGGACGACTGGCATTTAGCCCCTGTACAGCTTAGGGATATTATCCTCTCTGACTTTTTGGGTTGTATTCACTCTCATTCACTTTAATGAATATCCCGTTCTATCAAAAAAAAAAAGAAGGTAGGAAAGAAAAATTAGGATGAAAAAAATTAAAAGAAAAAAAATAGTAAGAGATCAGATATATTAAGACTTTTCAATGCTTCCTTTCAAGATAAGACAAAGATATCATGGAGACCCATCTTGCTAATAAGAGATAAAAAAAGAGATATACTTAATCCCTTTGTTAGGATATCTGCCACTTAATTAATTGAATAGATAAAATGAATGCAAATATATCTGCTGATCATCTTTTTCTTGATAAAATGACGGTTAATTTCAATATGTTTGGTACAATCATGTTGCACCTAATTATTCATAAATTTAATTACTGCCTTATTATCACAATATAGCATCATAGGAGACTTCATCAGAAGGCATAGCTCTTGGAATAATTTCAGTAGTCAGAGAAGCTCATATATTTCCTGAGCCATTGCTCTGTACTCGGCCTTTGCAGTCGATCTAGCCATAATAAACTACTTCTTACTTTTCCAAGTAACCAGATTACCACCAATAAATGTATAGTAACCAGTAGTAGACTGTCGATCATCCAATGAGCTTGCCTAATTTATATCAGTAAATGTTTCTATCCTTAAAGAATCATCTTGAGAAAAGAGCAGTCCCCGACCAGGATATATTTTGAGATAGCGTGGTACCTGATATACTACCTCTATATGTCGCTCTCATGGATCATGCATAACTGGTTGATGATACTGACCATAAAGGCAATGTCTGATTTGGTATGAGAAAGATAAATCAGCCTCCCTATCAGCTACTGATATCTTCCACGATCAATAGGAGCTCTACCATTTGCCATCAACTTATAATTTTGGTCAATGAAAGTATTAACTAGCTTACACCCTAATATCCAGTCTCATTAAGAAGATCAAGAACATACTTTTGCTAAGACAGAAAATACTGAGATGACCTAGAGACCTCAATATCTAAAAAATACTGCAACGACCCCAAGTTCTTAACCTTAAACTTGTAAGCCATATTTTGTTTAAGCCATGCAATTTCCTGGGATCATCCCCTGTGATAACTATATCGTCAACATATACTATTAGAATAATTTTCCTCCCACCACAAGCATGCCTGTAAAATAGAGACTGAAGCATTGACTTTGTGAATATCCCATCTTAACCACTGCTCGACTGAAGCATTCAAACCAAGCACAGAGAGACTGATTGAGGCTGTAGAGGGCACCTTAATCTGCACACCTTCCTGTTGTAGCTCTGCTCGCAAACCCAGGAGGAATCTATATATAAACCTCCTCCTAAAGATCTCCATGAAGAAAGGCACTCTTCACATCTAGCTGATGCAACTCCTGGCCATATTTAGCAGTACATGAAATTAAAGTACACCCTAAGTTCACCTTTATCACAGAGACAAAGGACTTATCATAATCGATGCTGTACATCTACGTGTACCCTTTTGCCACGAGGCAAGCCTTGTACCTCTTAAATTTGCCTTCAAGATTATGCATTACTATATACATCCATTTACAACTCACTGGTTCTTTCCACTAGGTAGAGTCATCAAATCTCATGTATGGTTCTTTGACAAAGCATTCATCTCCTTTATCATCGCTTGCCTCCAACTTGGGTTTGCCATAGCCACCTTCTAATTAGTAGGAATGCTAGCATACTCTAATGCAACTATAAAGGATTTATAAAATGGAGACAAGGACTTATAGAATACATAATTAGAAATATCATAGCGATAGCAAGAAGAAAGAATGATCAGGTGGGAACCCTTTTGTTTAGTAAAAGGAATATCTAAATCAAAGAAAATATGATCATTACCGTTATTTATAGAGAAAAATGAGGACTCAAAGGTCTGGATAGAGTTATACTTGGGGCAGAAGCCTAGATGAATGGAGAATGCACAATAGCCTCACTCTACTTCCCCTGAATACCATCATCGTATGCATCACTAGTATCCCCCTGAGCATCAGTAGTCTCTACTTCATCACTCCACCACCTTTAACACCACTCTACTCCCCCTCACACCAAGGGGCACTAGCAGGCATGGTCAAGAACTCATATGACATAGAGACACCACTTGACTCTCTCAAAATCCTAGGAAGTTATTCTATCCTATACTAAGGCTCTATCTCTCGAAAGGTCACATCCATGATGACCAACATCTGTCGTGCATGTAGGTAATAGCATTTATATCCTTTCTTGGTGGCAGAATAACCTACAAAGATATATTTCAGAGCTCAAGGATCCAGTTTATCAATAGATGGTCTATAGTCTTGAGCAAAACATATACATCCGAAGACATGGCTTGGCACAATGTACTCAGTTTTTCCTTGCAAACATTCAAGTGGAGATTTGGAGTCAAGAACGCAGAGTGGCATACGATTGATCGGGTATGCTACAGTCAGAACAACCTCTTCCCATAAAAAATTAGGAACTTGTATAGTAAACATGAGGGTGTGAGTTATCTCTAGTAAATGTCGATTCTTCCTTTCGGCTACTTCATTTTTTGCAGGTGTATCTATACAAGTCTGATGAATGAACTCATTATCCTGCAGGTAGGCATGAAATGCTTGATTCATATATTCCATACTATTGTCCGATCAGAGTATCCTAATCTTTGTTTCAAACTGGGTGTCTGCTAGTTTATTAAACTTCTTAAAATATGAGAATACCTCATGCTTACTCTTCAATAAGTAAAACCAGGTTATCCAACTATAGCAATCAATAAAAGTGACAAACCACCACTACCCTGTAATGGAAACAGTACTACAGGATTTTCAAACATCCGAATGTACAATATCAAACTTATGATTTCTTCTATTATTAGAAATAAAATATACACCTTAGGTGTATTTGGCAAATTCATATTCATCACAAACTAAAGTAACTATCTTATAAGATTAAGAAAGAATAGGAAATAACTGATATAAAGCAGGAAAAGTGATGTGACCAAGTCTTTTGTGATGAAGCAGGAGCTCAGAATAAGCCTTTTTCATAGACAGAGCATAATCTCGCAATGAATCATTAAGTCTCTCTCCCTTATTCTCCAGATAATACATGCCATTATACATTTTACTATATTCAAGTCCTTTTCCCCATTTCAGCCCTTGGAAAATATAATGAGATGGCTAAAAGGTGACAAAACTGTTCAAATATTTATTAATAAAACTAATAGATAACAAGTTCATGAGAAATGTAGGTACATGCAAGATAGATGATAACTAGAGAGTAGGTGTATAGTCGATGGTTTCCTTACTAGATACTACTAAAATGGATCCATCAGCTATACAAACTCTATCTTGACCAGAACTAGAAAAATATAAAGTAAATGATGTAAAAGATCCAGTCATATGACTCGAAGCCCCAAAGTCAATAATCTGGGAAGAAGAAGATCTATCTAGATAACTAAATGTATGGCACGTGCTACATGATATTTATCCTTATAGTGTCTGGCTATCCGAAGCTGAGGGAGGCAATGAATTGGAGGTAGATTCATATTTATCCATCAACCATTTATGATCTGATAGTCTTCTATGGATATACTAGCATAAGACCCCACTTCCTCAGATAGATGTGCATTCTATTGACCATGGCCTCGACTACAACTACGACCCCAACTTTCTTGCCTAAACTGAGTAAGGTGACCAAAAAATTTCCAGCATGTTGCTTTGATATGACCAGGCTTATGATAATAATGGCATACAGTAGGCGCCTATTCACCAAATCGAGGCAGGAGCTTAGTTATGAGGGCAGATTGAACTAGTTTACTAGATGCAACTACTCTGGTCCTGACACTCAAGATCATGGTGTTAAGTAGGAAAATCATGACCATTGAATTTTCTTTGTCCCACTAAGCCACCTCTGGTACTCCATTAGCAGGCCATTGTGTGGTGCTGGTGAGATATCCCTCCAAACCATGACTTTTGACAAGCAACCGGGTACTTCTAGACTATGATAAATACGTGGCTAGCCCATCGAGCTTGACAGTAACTTGGAGTGCATTTAGTGACACACTCTCTCAAAAATCCTTTCGGTTGAGTTGCTGCATGGACAGCCGATACTTAGGCTGTGAGCAACTTACTAATTAGGTTCTCCAAGTCTTGAGCGATAACTAAGTTCGACATTCTTTACCTAAAACTCAGTCTCATACAAGTGCACACAAACACTAAGAACACCCTTCCTAAACTCTTCAATAAACAGTCATTTCTATGTAGAAATGACTAGAGATAAACTACTCACACCCCGTGTATTCTCTTTTTCTTTCTTTTTTTGAAATGGAACCATGAAAGGCTCGGTTTACCCTAAAAAAAAATAAGGATGGGGATAGGGTCTCCCATGGAGTGGCTCGGGTGGCGGGAGGCTGGAGATGTCGCCGGGGGTTGTGGGGAGGTGGTAGAGAGCACCGAGGGGGTGCCAATCCACAGGGAGGCTGAGGTAATAGGGAGATCTGGTGACAATCCACGAGGGCCGGAGAGCATTGAGGGGGCGCCAATCCACGGGGGGATCTTGTGAGATCTGGCAATGATTAGGAGATGAACGCAAATGATCGGTATAGGCATGCCAACCCATAAGGGGTGCTCGATGGGGATCCACAGGCTGGATTCGGATGGCATACCAAGAAATGGGGAGATCTGGATGGCAGATGGGGAATGGGGGGTGCATTGTCTTGTTCGGCGATGTCCGAGGGATGGGAGGGGCGCTCGCAAACAAGATCCAGTGATGACTAAATGAGGAGATCCGAACAACGGACGGGAAACGAAGGGGTGTAGAGCCTTGTTCAGCGACATCCGAGGGATGGGAGGGCACTCGCAAACAAGATCTGGTGATGATTGGGGAAGGCCGTGGAAATGTCGGCAGGGATCCACGAGGGGGGGTGCTCATCGGGGATGATGAGGGAGGTGATGAGGCGGGGTTTGAGAGGTGTTTAGGATTTGGGAGATGTGAGATGGTGAGCAGGAGATAAGGGAGGTGATGAGGTGGGGTCTAAGAGTGGAGTATGGGAGAGGATAAAGGAAGTTAGAAATCGATAGAAGGCTATGATACCATGTTATTCATCGTGAAGAAAAATAAATTATATTTTATTTATGTAGAATCACCGCATATAGAAGAGGTAGAGGTCTTAAAAAGGCAAGAAAGAAAAACTAGGAATAAGAAAATCAAGGAAGACAGAATAGTAAGAGATCAAGTATATCAAGACATTCCAATAACCAAGCTACGAATATCGGCTCCGAAGGCCTTCACAGTAAGTGCATAATTAATAAACTCTTGGCTCGTTTATCTATCACTGAGTGGAGCCTGAAATCTAGTTATTAAAACCAAAAAGAAAAAAAAAAGCCCCATCTTCTAATCAATATATTGGTGGATTTCATGATGTAATAACTGAACAGAGCTTTCTAGATGAAATAGCAGTATCTTAGGGGCAAATCCACTTGCATACGCCATGACATATCGTGAAGGCGATGTGTTGTAAAAGACTGATGTTACCCATTAAATCTAATCACCTCTGGAATAAAACCATGCATTTTAAAAAGTTTTGATGCGCTAATGTTGGTGGTAGTTGGAGGTTTATTCATGCTTTGAAGTGATCAGCTGAATCACGATCCAACATGAATTATATCACCTATTCTCATGGAGGATAAATTAAGGAATAACCGATCCAACGGATACTGGAGACGAGTAACATGTGTACAGGAAGTAGTTGTGACTATGTGGAATATCACTTGATGCAAGAATGTTCTTAGGCTAGGTGAAAGCTCATAGTCAGATGACAAGGACTTCAGCAGCCTTGTCACAACTTGATCTAGCTCAGTAGTAACAAACTTCTTATGAAATTTAACCTTAAATACTTTTTAACTAGCACAAGAGTAGTTATGTATGACCATCTTATAGCAGAGATGACAGAGCAACGGCCAATAACTGTTGAAGGTGGTGAGTATTTTTTTCAGAGCTGATGATGGAGAACTTATTAAGAGAATGCCGACACTAAAGTAGAATTACCAGCTACAGAAAGATGACATAGAGGAGGGGAAAATGATGCTTATTCTGAAGATCCAGTAATAAAATAGGAATGCATTCTGGTCACACCGCTACAACATTATTTATTCCTCTGTAACCATGGAGCAGAAGAAAGAGAGTAGCAGAAAATTGAAGTAAAATACAGACAAAAAAGTTCGACCTCTATCTTTCACAATTTTTCAAATGTTTTGAAAGTCCGAGAGGGAGGGAGGGAAGGAGAATGTCAAGAACTCAAAAGAAATCCACGTTGAATTCACTGGCCAATTCCCCTCGAGGTATATCAAGGCAGGCTTCTGACAGGTCTCGAGACATCGACCTGATCGGATAGCTACTGTAATCTTCTGTGCTCTGTACATGGTTCTGTTTCTCATGCCATGGACTAATCTTGTGTTCAAAAGTTTCCACCCCATTGTTATGCATCTGAGTTAATGAGCCTACCTTATTGTCAGAAACCCAGTTCAGAACCTCATTATTCCCCAACACGTAGCTCGTGTCCGTTCCAATATTGCAGTTCCAATTGCTACTGTTACTCGAGCTCTCCCCATAGCCATAATTCTCAGAAACATCGAGGAGACTGCTATAATCACAAAAGCCTGAGCTGGTTAACAGTTCATTCTGATTGAAAGGCTTAAAAGTTTGCTGAATTTGGTCGCAAAGGTTCGAATTAGTCTCCATTGGATCAACACCTGCATGGATATCGATCAAGGGGAAGGGATCAAAAACTGGCTTCACGGGTAGATGCTCCAAGGAGCCACTGCTATTTGAATCGTTCAAACCAGGCTTTTCTGCTGGTGCTTCTATCTCGCTCAATGGCTTGTGGGTGCTGGGATCAATTCCCCTCTGCCGAAGCTTCTTTTTGAGGCATGAGTTCCAGTAGTTCTTGATCTCATTGTCCGTTCTTCCTGGCAATTGCGACGCAATTTGAGACCATCTGCAGTTCCAAATAAGAGAAGGTTCGACAACCAAGAATTGATGTATTTGAGATGTAAATGTGGTTGCTAGGAGAAGTCCAAAGGTTTGGATCGTACCTATTGCCCAGAATCTCATGGAGGCATACAATCAAGTCCTCTTCTTGCTGCGAAAAGCTGCCCCTCTTGAGGTCTGGCCTCAAGTAATTTATCCATCTCAGTCTACAGCTCTTTCCACATCTTTGCAATCCTGGAGAAAGGAAAGAGCGATATGAATTGTATGAAGAGAATGATGAGAAAAGCCTGGGAAAAAAAGTACGGAGAAAAAAAAACATACCAGCTAGTTTGGGCACGGAGCTCCAACAGCCAACCCCATATCTCATGATGTGATTGTAGAGCTTCTCATCCTCTTCAGGAGACCACAGGCCCTTCCTTAGCTTCTGCTTGAGACAGCAGGAATGCCGTCCCATTTCCTGTGATTCGATGACCGAGAATTCTGGGGGGTGCGGGATCTGTGGTGGAGCTTCGATGTGGAGTGCTCTGTGATGGTTGGAGGATTTAATAGGCTGATGTATGCGAGAGGGAAACTCAAGTAATTTAGCAGTTAAATTGTCTTAAGACTGAAGTTAGATGAAGAGAAACAGAAGAGGAGAGGAGGGGGGGGGGAGAGAGAGAGAGAGAGAGAGAGAGAGAGAGAGAGAGAGAGAGAGAGAGCCAGGCAGAGAGAAAGAGAAAGGAGCACAGGAAGGTGAAACAATCAAGTGGTTTTTAAGCAAGGCTTTGATGTTCTTGCATTGCAATGGATTGGGATTTAAGGTATCTTCAATTATAGGAAACGACTGAATAAAAAATTCTGAAAAGAGGTTAGCAACAGTGGGGGAGATGGGGGACTTGAGTTAGGAGAGATGGAGGGAAAGATAAAGCCTTTTGGGTTGGTTGGGGAAATGACATTAGATTTGAAACCCCGCTTCAAGTGGTTAAGGGCAAGGAAGCTTCATATTACTTATATACACCAAAGTAGATTAGAGTCAATTCTACCTGCATTCAGAATATAACTATTTCATAACCATCTCATTTCCTTGCACAAAATTAAGGATTTTTATGTATGGATGATGGTAGGATACTGATCATTCATCAGTCCGGAACCACGGACAGCATCGGTTTGCATCTTTATGACTATTACACGCATAGAATTCTGATGACATGGTTCACTTTCTCATCGATCTTTATGTTTTTGATCAAGTCCCATGGTTCACTTTCCTATAGATCTTCATGTTTCTGAATTGTGTTTTTCACCTTTGACGAACATAGATTCGAGAATTGACCTACCTCTCCACATCATTCTCAGCAATGTAGATGACCAGTTAACTACCAAAATTACTAGTTTATTTATTTATTTATTTATTTTTTAGAGAAGTCCCTGGAAAACCATCTCCGCGATTCTAATGACTGCATTTGAGATTCAGGAAAAAAAAAAAATTTTCGTCCATCTATTTTCCTCGGATAAGCAGTTCTAATCGGAATCAAGAATACCAAGAGCAATTTTCGTGTCGTTATGTTTTTGCGGTATTAAAATCTGTCCTTGAGAGTGAGCTTAAAAGTCCTGAAGTGAAAACTTGTTTAAGAAAACATTTAAATGTCGTAGGCAAGAAGGGGGGGGGGGTGTTGAAAAAAAACAACTATATTACAACAATTAGATATTATTTACGATCAGATTTATGGTACGTCATGGGGAGAACAGTCGAGGTCTGCTGAAACTTACGACATCCAGCGTCCAATGATGTAACATTTTAATGTTAACCAAACTGGAAGGGTACTGTAGTTATTGATCTAGAAGGAGCCAACTAAGAGAGAGCTTAGAAAGCACTCTACCTGCAGGTCGTCCCCACCGGGGTCCCTTTCAATTACCTGATCGCATCTCTCTCATACACGCACGTAACCCCACAAGCGAGCGCATACAAACGCACGCACAACGTTCTGCCAGATAGGAAAGTCATATTGCTAGCCTTTTCAAATTATATTCGTATCAACTTCGATCCTCGGCCTTAAATATTAAATTTGATAACGAGATGGACGTTGCTTCAAATCTCAAGAAGCATGTTTTGGGATAAATACGTGCGGTCCGTGTCTGGCTAAATGGGATACATGGTCACTCCTCGTATGCACATCAAATCCTCTCTTTGTTATATATATTTCTTGTTTTCATTTTTACTTTTAACGTCGGCAGTGTCGGTGGTAATTAAGCCGAGTTTTGGAAGAAAGTTCCATGAGGTTTCTATTGTTGACCCCCTAGGAAGGTAATAGGAGCTGCTATTTGTCCAGTCTAGCCTTTTGATAGATATTTTTGAATTAACGAATATTAAAAGATTTTTTTTTTTTTTTTTAAAAAAAAAGTGCAGGGATTGCAGAATGACTTAAAAATTGCACAACTATTCATTGGTTATGGTACCACTTTTAGTTACAAATATATAAAATGTCGATAAGAAAATAAATATTAAAAAGTTCAAATAGTGGCTATGATCACAATTGCACATTGCTTGCATCATAATATTCGATGCTCTTATATTCAATCAAATACTTATTTTTTTTTTTAAAAAAAAAAAAAAACGTTTAATTCTAAAGCTTATCGCACCCCCCTCACCTAGACGGAGGATGTTCCAACTTCGATGCTTTGGAGATGTTTCTTTTGAGCATTTGGATGGGACCTGCCTTTCTCTCTCTGTCTTTAACCCTCCTGAAGAAAAATTGAGGAGGCTGCGACCTCTTCGGTCTCCATTTTTCTTCTAAATAAAATTTCTAATCACATGGTAAACATTGATCGTACAAAATGATAATTCCAAATGCCACCTGGTGGCAAGGCAAACTTAAGAATAAAATCAAGTCACCGATTATTTAAATAGATTGATGTTGGCTGGAAACCATCTATAATTTAAGGTGGCGGCTTTTAGATTTTCTTCTCCTCCTTTTTTTTTTAACATATATATATATATATATATATAATAAATATTTCCGGCAAAAAGAAACGTGCAACGGTGTCACGGTCATTGGAAGGAGTCTAGGCTGTGGGCTTAAAGATCTTGCGTCCTACGTGAGCTTGATCTTGACATGCCTCCATGGGAAAGGAAACATCATAGTGGCTCCCCTTTCAAGTTATAGAAACTGGATCGAAGGGGAGGATGACTCAAGAGAAGGGCAAAGGCAGGACATTATTTTGACGTGTCTTGGTTGTTTAGGACACCTATGGTCTATTATGAGATGGAGTAAGATCTACTTGTCTTATTCTATATCTTGCATGATCTGTTGGTTAGCATTTTAAAATTTTAAACCATGCACCAACATGCAGGTATTTTTATCATGACTGGAGAAGACTTGTTGGGGTGCATATCATCAAAATTTCTTTCTCTGGCAGAAAGAAGATGCTAAAATCAAAATTTCCCGGGCAACAAGTAGATAGCTAGATGGGAGATAATTAATTAATTGTACCTTATATATAAATGAGATAAAAGGCAACTAACCAAGGGGCATTAGTGCAATGATGTACATTTTAGATAGTCTGCTATATACTTCTTTAATTCATCAAAAAAAATTTGAATTGTTGATGATTATTATATAGTTTCGACTGATGGATCGATCATTTTGGTTGATGCTACTCGTTCATTTAATTTTTACATATAATGTCCGACAATAATGCAAGAGATGGTGATCACTTGTTACAAGGATCCCGGTATATATTTTGTGTCCGCGAGGCAAATCTGCAGCCTTATTTCCTGCTCATGCTGGCAATCAATTTATTGGAAATTTTGCATTTTTATTTGGATAGACATCCATCAAGTAATTTGAATCTTGAAGGTCTATACATGAACAATATTGGTGTTAATTGGATCATGCCACCAGACCTCATGCATCTTTCTTTTGCTATTGGTCTCGGTTGGTCAGAGAAGAAAAGAAAGGAATTGGGATTATTATCATTTTTTTTCCATTGCCATAATTAATAACAAAATGCCAATAAACCGAAGCTCGCCTAACTTGCTTCTCTTCTACATCATTAGCTATTTGATACTGCAGTGATATTATTCCTTTTTTCCTCCTTTTTTTTCCACGATGCAAGTTTGGTGCCTTAAGTGTCCCACTTGAGAAATAAAAAAAATGAATTACTACATTTTATATATATAAAAAAAAAATTATCTAGAACAAGGTTTCATCGAATGCCATGGTGCCACATGATACTTCATAAAGCCGATTTTAACTCAAAAGTGTCCCAAAGTTTGTTGAGCCAGACTTGGTATTTAAGACAATCATTGCAGCATAAGGAGGAGAATTTTCTAACTTGTGCTCGAAGATGGACCCGTTATTATTGTGCTGGTTGACATATTGTTTCCTTGTTATCTTACATTGATGGATTAGTGGTTGACCTCTGTTTTACTAACTAAAGGTACCCCTCCAAATCCAGGCTTCCATCATGGAAAAGCAATGTCATGGATGAGAAGTGGAAAGGTATAACAAAGAACACAAATGGCTCCTTGACAGATCAGACCATTTGAACATTGTAGAGGGAGGAGAGATTTTTTGCTTGCTAGTTGTTCTCCATTTTTGAATTAATCCTCCTCTACAAGACTAACAAAGACCATGAACCTTCAACCATATCCGAGCTTCCTGTCTGCTTCTTGTTTAGAGGTTTTCAATGCACTCTTTCGCAATCCAACAGCTGGAGACTGGACAATGGATAGAATCGAGCGATCGGTAAAAAGAGAATAAAAAGTCAAGGATTTCATGCATTCTTTCCCACCAACACCTTCTTTCTTCATTGAAATATTTAATTAAATCAACTCCATTAACTGTAATCCACTTCTTGCATAGATATTTTAGAGTAACGCGTAACCATCCTTTTCTATGTCCATTTGGCATGGAAAAGAACCGATCAAGGAGTAGAAACAACCGATCTGCATCGAGTGACCTTGGGTTAGCTTACCTTCTCTCGTGAAAGTAATCATCAATTAACTGACTTATTTTATCATACATATGCATATATAACACCTAGAAAGAGATTTATAATAAATAATTAATTTCATTAAAAGTATGGACAATGCTCGAAAAGACATAAATGAAATTTTGGTAGTAAAGTTTTAAAAAAGCATAATTCGATGTGCGAGTCATCTTCTTTCACTTGTTGCTGAAGGGAAGCATGATACAGACGAACCACTGATTCATAAATTTATTTTCTCGAATGAAAACTCATTATTTTAAGAAACAAACCAAGATCAAGCATCACGGAGGGTCTCTCGGTAGGTCACATTTATGCCAGCTGACATGGCTATACTATATTCATGTCTAAGGTGAAATCCTGACAGGATCTGAACTCGAACCTACACTCAAATTAAAAGACCACCTCATAAGCCTTTGTATATATGTATATTCTTTAACACCATAAATCTTCGAAACAAGTGGTTGGTTAATTAACATGAATCCAAGTCCGGGCGGTGGCTGAGGGATATATCAGCCCTCAGACCGTGTAAAAAAAGACTTTAGATGATTCGAAATCTATCTCACTAATAAGGTGATCACATCCTGTCGGAGACCTTATGTTTGACGTGCAACTATTTCATGGCCGGCTGGACCGATATGGCGTCAACTTTTAGGCGTTGACCAGCGGGAGCGTCGGCACGAAGGGAGGCCTCTCGCCTCTTTTGATCAATACCTTTCCCACTTCTCGTCTCCAAAGAAGATATTCCGACGGTTACGTCTCAACGCCGAGATCTCGACACGCTTCTACGCCGCGCACCAAACACTGCAGTGCCCCCGCACGTGCAGTCTCACCACACGTGCGAATGAATTCCATCCGATCATTCGAGACGAGATACAAAAACAAGGTACGTATTGGCCTTCACTTTTGAAGGAAAAACTAGGTTTTTGGCTCTTGAGAGTTGGGTTAGATCGCTCGGGCAACATGCTTTAGAGCTTGAGTTGAGTGCAAGCATTGCAGTACTGCACTTTGAAGGGAAAAAAATTAGAGCATATATACACTGAATGCACCGATATGGCCTTGCAAACCACCAATAGGTAGCCAAGGTATATTGATATGGACCGATCATCGAGATAAGCATGAGATGAATACCAACGTATCTGGGTGATTGGTGGCATGTATCGACGTGGCCATGCACGTAATAATTTCATCTTTGAGAGGTTGCTATATATTTTGTGGTCAGGTCGAGCTTCTATTTATTTATTCATTTAGTCCGTGCAAATTCAGTAAAGAAATGTGTGGACATCCTTTTCCTTGTTTAGTAATTCAATTGGTCAGTTTCCTTCTCTTTAAATCAAAGAGATTCGATTTCTTTGTTAATTAATTTTTTTTTATTTTATTCCCATCCCCATATTATTTTAAACATACTTTTCTCATTAATATGTGGTCATGAGAGGTGGGCTAGATGAACGATGGATGATAATGGCGATGTTTCTATTATATTTTCTATCATGTAACCATGCTTGCTATTCATGCTCATTCCTGGCTTATTTATAAACCAATTTAATTAAGCGGATCAAAGAAAAAGCTCCCTCCACCGGTCCCAGCATCAAAGACAAGGCTTGAGCAGCCCAACCTAAAAAAACTAGTTTTGAGCTGGATGTTTGGGCCCTAATATAATTAACTAAAACCTACAAACAATAAATTCATCTATAGGTAGTGCCGCTTAAAGGTTAGGTGAAAGAAGACTTTGGCTCGACCTAGTCTACTATATGTAGATAGATAGATAGATAGATATCTGTGTGTGTGTGTGTGTGTGTCTCGAATTCCTATTTGGGCCAAAAGCTTGAAATCTATCGGGCTGGACTCCAGCTTCAGAATCTAACCCCATGCTAACTTTGGGCCCCGGAGCTGATCCGATGCATCAACATTGCTTAACTAATGGAAATCTTGGTCGGATTATAGCTCAATTTCCATCAAGGAAAATATAGCTAGTCGATAATTAAGGAGCTTTTCGTAGGTTTGACCTATGTCCTACCTTGCTAGATTTCTAATAATTTCAGAATTCTTTTTTTTGAAGGTGTTCAGAAATTTTGTCTTTATTCCATTAGTTGATAGTGCGGAAAATTTGCATGGTTTTATTAGTAAAAAAATAGAGTTACTGTTACCATATTTTTCTTGGGGTTTGTTCTCTCTGTGAAAGTTCTATTCCATAGCGACCAAAATTCATTTTCGACAATTACAATAGTTATTATAATGGCTAAAATAGCTTTTATTTATCTTAAAACATATTATTCCCATTCTGATCATTGTTTTGATGACTATTATAATAATGTCTTAATCTACTAATCTACTATCTATAGATATATAATGTCAGATGTTTTAAGATAGACAGCATCCGAGATAAGAAACAAACTATATATATCTCTCTTGTTTTAAAAAAAAAGAAAAATGAATAGAGTTGGAAGGGACAGATCACACAAAACTTAAAGATTTCGAGGATGCATCCAGATGTACTATAAAATTATGATATTCCGTATCTTCTAAAGTATTAGAATGATTTTATAACATGGAGTGTTTGGTTGTAAGATGAAATATCAAAAGGTCTTAAAATCATGAAATTGAAATTTTCTACTTTAAGCAGAATTATTTAAATTCATATCTTCTTCTCATTCTTAGATTTAAAATTTCATCTTTAGAGTTTCTGTCTTTAACAAGCCAACACCTCATGGCAAATTTTAAATTTAAAATTGTAAAAAAAAAAAAAAAAAAAAAAAAAAAAAAAAAAATCACAAGAGAAAACTTTATAATTTTGTAATTCAAAATCTCCAAATGCAGCATAAAGTCAACTTAAATACAAAAAATGGGCCATCTTCGAGGTTATCTCTAGTCTTAGCATGAACTGATTACAGGTACACCAGTCGGAAGGTGTCAACTTCAAGTTTTCTCATGTCAAGATCGTATAATATAGATCATGAAAATGTTGCATCCGATTTAAGCTTTTCAACCAAAAAGGTCAGATTTGAAGTCCGATTATCTTGATCTCTAGTGCTCACGTAGGTGCCTTTTGACCTGGAACTAGCAGCTAATCCACATAACTTAGAAACAACTTGGAATATTGATACCCTAGCAAACAAATGACTCGGACAAGTTGCTGCTCTTCGTTTTAAGCTTGAATGATGGAGATTGTGTAATGTGATGGGCCACTACGACAAAAAGGAGAAAAGGGAAAAGAACATCGATCCCTTTCTATGGTGACAGAGGATGCCTCCAGTTGGACAGAAAAAATATCCTAGAAATTAGATTGATGGATGAAGGGAGAGAAAATGGGGACACGGTGCTTTACTTTAACTTATCATGCTTGGATCATGATCTCTTCTTGAAAGGGAAGTCTTGTTGTTGGCTGATTGGGACTGGAGATAAGGAGCAAGGACACCAATAGAAAGGAAAGCGCATCGAGTAACTTCTTCCATATTTTTATTACCCATGTCCTCCGTAACTACCCTGAAAAAACTAGCAATCAAATGATTACCAAATACATCACACTACATAAATGACGTATAGAGAATCAAACTCATGTCGGCATTCTCTCACCAAACTAATGATCTTGACATGTCGGCATGGAAAAGTAAACAAATTATTCAGACCGATTGAAAGATTTCATTAAGAAAAAGATGAAGGAAATTTCTTAAGAAGGTGCTCAAATTCCATTTTGCATATTCCGGTCATTTTCTTTCTTTTGCAAAAATTGGCCCCAGTTTTGAACGCTTTAGTTACTTTCCCTTGACCCCTCTCCCAAATACATACATATATATATATATATATATATATATATATATACATATATATATATATATACATACATATATATATATATACATACATATATATATACATACATATATATATATACATACATATATATATATACATACATATATATATATACATACATATATATATATACATACATATATATATACATACATATATATATATACATACATATATATATACATACATATATATATACATACATATATATATATACATACATATATTATATACATACATATATATATACATACATATATATATATATACACATATATATATACATACATATATATATATATATATATACACACGCACGCACGTACCTACAAGCGAGTGTGTGGGCATATGCATATAAATATTTTAAAATATGGTTGGCATTAAAATATATGCATTCCCTGTCAAAATATGTGGATAACTTCATACAAATATTGTTGGAATGTATTATCTAGGGCCAAAAGCAAATCATCCAATTTTTTTTTAATACTCCAAATCGATGCTTAAATGAATAAATAAATGAAGGTTAAATGAATAAAAGTGTCCAAATTTACAATAAGAAAAACAAGGTAGATTATATGTATATATATATATTTCAAATTCCCTAGAGATAATGATAGGTCTTAATCTTGATAGAGTCTGATGTGTCATGTTGATATGGTGCCTGTCCGACTCATGTAACAAAAATAAAGCTATATGAACTTTTTGTGCAAGCATTGAAGAAGTTTTATATGTTGAATGCAAACATCTTCGGGCTCACACTCCTTTACTCTCTATTCTTGGAAATCTGCATCTCTTGGCATAACATGTTACGTAATCGTAGGAATCCTACAATGGACATCTGCAATGCATGCGAGCTAAATTCCATTTTGATTTCAACAATGATGGTGCTTTTAATGTTTACATGACACCAAACTAGTCTATGACATGTGCAATGCACGCCGGTCTTCAATTGGAAAAAAATCTTGGAAAATCGAGTGCGACTCCCACGTAAAGCAGCCATACAAGCAATGCGACAACATGCATGTTTCTTTTTCTTATTTTTTGGATAGACACGTCTGAACCACCGGTTCAATTTTGTGTGGACTTCACAACTTTCATCTAAGAAGGCTTCAAATGTTGTCGCCATTAGAGCTTTGATAGCACCCCCAACTTGAGATGGTTTCATACCCTGCTTCCCATTTGTTTATATTTTCGACTCCATTTTATTTTTCAGTAGCCTGCAACTACGAGTTTGTTTCATCACCTCAATGAAATCCAGGAAGGCACAACACCCTCCGAAAAAAAAAAAGTCGATATATAAATAAATACTAAAAAATATGGACATGCAAATATTTTGATGCAGTCCAACAGGACACTGGATATGGCTTCGGGTTATATCTTTTAGTGCCAAAATATGATTCATCTTCTTCTGCAACATCAACCATTAGATCATACAATATGGCCACTTCTAAATTTGTACAGGCTGACAGGAAGAAATATTAGGATGTTTTGAGAGCTGTGTAAATTATGATCCACCGGTTGACATCATGAAAGAAGATGATGCAAGGATGCAACCTGAACCACACTGGATGTATGCATCTAGCAGCACAGAAAGAATCGCACATGCGATTGCGAAAAAGCTAATTAATTCAATCATCAACCACCATAAATGGGAGCGATGGTGGTTGACAATGTCACTGCTATCCTGTGAAGAACATAAGGAAGGAATAACAGAAAAAATAAGACCAGCAGACCTGTAGACTACACATGCGCCTACCAAGAGAAGTTGATGTATGAGGTACCTCTAATAACGATACAATACCAGAATCATTGATATTGAATATAATGGATCAGGAGTGTGATAAGAGTAACATAAGTCAGTAGCAATGGATGACCCATCACAGCAATCCTGTCTACAAAGCAAAAGTTTAACAAAAACATGAGAACAAATTTAGCAGTCGCCCTGTTTTGTTTTCCACATCCACCACCATTCTCAGTAGATTAGATTATATTGTGATTTAGACCAAACAACTGATCCAACCATAAATAAACCAACACCGCTGCTAGTTTCTTTTCACTACATCGTCGTCAAACTGTAAAGAAACTGCACCCAATGCTAATTTCTTTTGACCATATCCATCAACGAAAACCTATCAAAAGTTCTGCAGCCTACGAAAGCCTGTAGACTCCGGTTTAAAGCTCTCCCAGATAGATCTGCTTGTCGCTGCTACAAGATCCAATAATGGGCACAGTAGGATGAAATGCAGTCTCGTTGACAGACCCATTGTGCCCAGGAAGCTTATACAGGATGCGGCGTGATGTCGTGTCCCAGATATAAACCATCCGGTCTGCACTCCCTGCAGTGACCTTGCTCCCGTCAGGTGACCAGCTGCATTTTAAAAGGTTCTTCTCAAAGTTGTGCTGGTGCCCAGCAAAAATTTTCACACATCGGTTCTGTGGAGCATAGGGGCGCATATCCCAGATACGAAGCGTGCAGTCCATGCCATTAGTCAAGAGATACGACCCATCAGGACTCAGCTGCATGCCTGTTATCATGTCCCCATGGCCCTGGAGAGTCATGGTTACCTCATTTCTGCGAAGATCCCACACCTTCACATCATTGTCCAACCCACCACTGAAGATCTTATCAGCTGCATCTGAGAAACCAACAGCTGTGATCTGATACTTGTCTGGAAATGTCTGGACTGCACCCCTCAAGCGAAGGTCCCAGAGTTTTGCTGTCCCATCATCAGAGCCACTCACAACTAGAGGTGGACCCCTGCGTGAAGGGCAGCACGAGTTCACAAAAGATGAGTGCTCTGCCATTTTCTTAACTTGCTTTCCTGTCTCGACATCCCATGCTCTAAGAGTCTTGTCAGGGCTTGCAGAGATTATCTGGGTTCCATCAGTGGTCCACTGGAGGTCCAAAACTGCATTCTTGTGTCCTCTCAAGACCATGAAATTCTTGCAGTCCCCATGGACATACCATAAGAAGATATCTTTGTCATGGGATCCAGATGCTATCACAGTTCCTGCTGGGTTGAACTTCATGGTATATATAGCACTCTGGTGACCTGTGAGCAGCATGATTGGTGACTCAAGACTGGAGGTCCGCTGCTGTCCACCTGGACCTGGAACTTGAAACGATTGAGGAACAGTAGTCAATTCATTTCCTGGTCTTGGGCCTGCAATGACCAAAGCATGGTCACTAGATGCAGCAAACATCTTGCCCTCAGCGTGAGGTATTCAAAGCTGGATTACTTCACCTGGAATAATATTTTGAAGAGAATAGATTGTGTAAGACAAGCAACTGATGAAAAGCAAACAAGAATTAATCAAGTATTCAGGACAACAAATGAGTGGTCTCCGGAAGGATAAGTCAGTATATGATAATCACTTTTCATTAACATAGATATTATATCAACAATTACATAAATGAAGGGCTTGAGAATAGGAATAGTGTTTTTCCCCAACTTGGCTCCATGGCGACATCAGAGCATGCTAAGGCTACTCACCAAATGTAAGGCACGGTTACATGGCCAAGCTCCAGGTGAATACAATAAACAAATTCAGCCATACAAACCAGGGAAGAGGAACATGTACATAGCATAATGTTCAAGTCTGTCCTCAGATAGTTCAGTCAAGTTCATTCCATGGTCCTTCATCCATCGGTCAGATAACAAGCAAAGATGCAAAATTGTGAGGAATATTCTGGTCCTAAAAAGCTGATATCCGATGTTTACTCATTCTATGGTGACACGGATGGGAACTTCATGACAATTACAACAAAACTATTCCCATGAAAATTAAGCGACGTATATAAACTTGATGTTACGAGCATGACATAATCCATGGTAAAGTAAGAAATTTGTCAGTAAGACAGTAACAAACATTGTACACATCAAGGCATGTTAATGGGGATCAGGAGTCCAAGGAAACTAATACATGCTTGGAGAAGGAGATAACATAAAGCACAAATATGTTCTTCCAAGGTTTGATTGATATAGCTGTCAAAATTATATTAAGTCTAGAATATTCTTTCATTAGCAATCTACGCCAGCTCATGTAACCATGCAAAATCCACAATCCCAAGTTATCTCCTGCATTTTCTAAAATTTCTATATCTTTCATGTAACTTAGTTTTTTAACAGGCAACGCATATGCTTATTAAAAAAAAATAAAAAAAATCCTTAAAAAGAAAAAGAAATAAAAAAGAGATTAAACTCAGAGGTAGCAACAAATGGTAGAGAAGTTGTTCCACCAAACACAAAACAAAGCAAAACAGTTTTAGAATTACAAGATACAAATATTAGCCAACCAGAGTATCCCACTCCAGTAGCAGCAGAGAAAACTTCAGCAATGATTGCAGGAGAATGTCATCAAGATGCTATTGTTGGTGATGGGATGCATCTGGAAATTACTTTCAGTTTCAATCCACCACTAACACTAGTAAGTCAAAATTAAGTTCCATTTCTACAGAAGGTCATCAAACTTCACATTAATAGATCTACTTTTGGTGAGTGCCTTTGAATTAATCCTCCTTTCTAATATGGAATAAACTACATTCAGTCATCAAATTTTATAATAAAAAAATTGAGATACATCTTTTCCTATACTGCCCAAAATAATTTCCAAGAAATCAAATTGATATAAAATTCTCGTTGCCAGAAGAGGGAAGGGGATATTGTAAGATGGATGAAGGAAAACAGACAACAGAACTGCATGTCAAACAGCTCAATAAAAGGATCTAAACACACCAACTTACCAAAACCATTCTAAGATGGAATCATGTTTATTTCAGTGGCTGAACCAATAATGATCAAAATCCTAGACCAGAATCTAAAAGTCAACTGCACATTTTGACTGAAGAGTTCAAGAAGTCCTTGTGAAAACAATAAACTAACCATAAATCGAGAAACAGGGCATGACTAAATTGTGAACAACAAACATGTATGTGCATACACTGAAAACTTACATACAAATAGGATAAATAAAGTAGCAGCTGATTTTGAACTATTAAATTTTTTAATATAATTTGAGTAGTACATCTTAGTTTTCGTGCATCAGCTGATTAATCTCCAAATCTATTGTGCATCAGCTGATTTCTGGACTGTAGAAGTGCTGAGACCTTTATACATGCGGAAGCAACAAAACACTCCAAAACTATTGTGTCGTGATCAACAACCGCTAAAAGTCTCTATACATGACATAAAATATCGATTGACCTCTCTAGGATACCAACACTACGGCAACCTATACAGCCATTTATTAGCCTCTCTAGGAGGCTAATATCTATTGATTTACCTCAAGTTTTAGCTGAAACAAATCAGTTTTCAGTTGGAGTTCCAACTCTGAAGTATATATGGCTTATTAGCCTCCTTTTTTTGAGCCATTTATTAATATTTTCAAATGAAAGATAGAGCTTCTCCACAGGTGATTGAACAGACTTCCCACAAGCATTCTTGCATGATTTAAGTTGTACCACATCAGTTTTGGGGAGCTTTGGAAACGCAGAGCATCAAGAGACATACAAAAGATTTGAAGAATGTGAGCATTGAAAGCCCATTATTCCATTAATTTAAAATGCTGGTAACTTTTTGATCAGTTGCATATATTAGTGGTTAAATGTATGAATTAAGCAAGATATTGTAGAACTTACAGATTTCAACATGTCTTACTAAAGAAATAATTTAAAAACAATTTATATTATATTTTCTATTTTTGCATTAAAAGTCTAGACTCTAGAGCATATGGATTTCTTAAATTGTTAAACAAGCTAGATAATATCAGGTTATAAAAGTCCAGAAGTTGGGAACCAGTTATAAAAAATTAAGAAATTACATTTTAAATTTTATTTCTATGTTCTCATAGGAAAGTTTCAAGATTATGAATAAATTTTATATGAAGCTACTGCATAAGCATGTTTGATCTACAAAAAAGTAGAGCAAATTAAAGTGACAACATTATTGGTGCTAGACACCTTTTGATTTGTAATCTTTTATAGGGATAAACTAGTCATTAAATGAATAAACACTACTGACAAGGCTTCTGTCCATAAGCTTTTCAAGGAAGCATGTGATTGATAGGGCCCAAGGTTTCACAAAGCAGCTGCTTTATGCAGGCAATCAAGTGAGATGCAGCTCCTTAGAGAGGTGTCTATGTGATTCATATTAAAAAATAAATCTAAAATAGCAAATGAATCGGTAGGATGTCAAAAACAGTTCAATGGAGGAGAGGAGATATATAGGGCTTAGGCTTATATAGGCTACTTGATACCCACCATGCAGCCCGTCTATATACAAGGATGCCCTAAATGGCTAAACCCTACATAGGGCTGCCAGGTGACTGCTTTTGCATATGCAGCTGCATGGTAGACTATTTAAATCAGTGATAGAGGACAATCCAAAATCTCAACAGATTGAAGGCAGAGTTAGTCAATAACAAAAACTATGACTTTTTATCATGGATTTCTTCTCAACTTTGTTCAGTGACAGAGACGTGCCAAGGCTTTGGCATGACAGTAGAAACTAGTCTTCAAAATAGTAGAATTAGCAGCATCTTTAGGCTAAATAAGAAATATACATAGAACAGATTCAAGGCCAACAAATTGATGAAGGTAGATGTATAATGGTCCAAACCTCTGAATACAAAATGGCTTAACAGTTGCACAGGGACCACCCAATCTAACTTGAATTACAAATCAGCACTTGTTAACCATGTAAAGCTCTATGTACAAAATGATGATTCTTTTGAGGGTTAAAAGAAGGAAACAGAATGAAAATTGTAAATGCCTAATCTAACTTGAACTACAAATCTGCACTTGTTAACCATGTAAGGCTCTATGTTCTTAATGATGATTCTTTTGATAAGTTGGTTTGAATGAAACAGAATGAAAATTGCAAACTAGCATGGACAATGAGGGGAGAACTAAAAATGGTTTGAGTTAGATGAATTGAGAATGAGCAGAGGTGATTGTGGTGAAAATACATTGGAAGAATATGTTTGGCCTATTATTATGTTCAGCATTATATCCTAAACAACAAGAGTATAGGGAATGACCGTTCATGATTTGATTTGAGGCATGTCTAAAATTTGAGTTCTACTTTGCCTTTCCATCCCCAAGCTAAATTCTGAAATAGACGGTTATCACACCTTTGCAAGATGGATGAAGATCCAGCAGAGAAGGAATTATAGACGGTTATCACACCTTTGCAAGATGGATGAAGATCCAGCAGAGAAGGAATTATCTTTAAGTCAGATTAGCAGGTTATTAGCCTGGATTGACTTTGCTATCTTTGTACAAAACAAATACCTTCATGGCTGAGCATTGTAAGGCCATATAAACCACAGTTTACTTTCTAGTTGTCCAAGAACAATATTCTCACTTATGAACACATAGTGTTTTTAACTAGCATCCAGGCTTGAGCTGTTTTTGGGTTCAGATCAAAAGTCCTTTGTTTAAATATGGGTCAAATTGCAATTCAACAAATGAATATGACATCTCTTTTCCTAATATCCATGGATACCTCCACTACCCAATATCTGCTCCTGCATCACTTGTCCTCCCATCCACCAACCCTCTCCATGCAACCCAAGTTTCCCCAACCTTGGGTGGAGGAGGAAGATTGCCATAGCAAAGAGGTAAACCTAGTTTTGTCCTCTCCTAAGTGACCACCAAGCCACTCATGGTCCTTTTTGGCAGCTTCCTCCCACTTGGCACTGGGCTACGTTTAGGTGATGCATCAACAAAGATATCCTAGAGTTTCAGAAATTAAGCTTCTAATGGGTGGGAAATCAATTGGTCTTTTTTTAGCAAATTCTTTCTCTCTCAATATGTGCAAGTTACACGAATAGCTAACCAAACAGTTTAAATGATTTAATCATTCAGGTCAGCAGTTCAAATAGGTCAACTGAAAATTTGGGTTTTAACTTGACCAGTCCACGAGAGCTAGTGGCTGACAGGTCAAATGGGTCAACTTAGTCAACCTATTCATGGTTTAAAATACTGGATTAACAACTTGCTATTTAGCAATCAACTTATAATTTATTTCAAGCAATCTATTGCTGTCAAACAAGTTTGCATACTAAGAAGGGTACAATGGAGGAAATGAATTATATGTGCTCTAGGTAATTAACACTAGACAGTACCACTACTATCCAGTTGCCGCTAACTAAGCATGTGCTGGAATTGATTGTTGACACAAGTTCACTAAAATTTAAGTACAGGACTTAAGAGTTCAAAAGAAGCATGTCCACAGTGTTATTCTTTCCCTCCAAATATACAAATGTGATCAAAATATGGAGAACCTTGGATGAAGAGAACATGTTATGTTGGGGAAGGATGTTTTTCAAGATGTCAAAATCCACTCATGACTCATCTGCAAGAAGTGAATCTCATGGTAGAAGCAAAGCCACTTTCGAGCATGATTGTCAAGCATTACATGCCCAACTTGGCAAGGGGGAATCCTTAACCAAGGAAAAGAATTTGCCAGCAAACCCATCAAATTAGCTGTATAGCTTAAAATTGCAATATTCCGCGATGAATAAGAGTGCATGCAGCAAAATAAGGCCGGTGTCTTTATCTACCACAAAGATGGGTTTGTCTTGGCAGTGGATTGAGGATTTGAATCTGGCAATGACTGGGGACTATTTTACTTGTGATAGCCACCAAAGTAAAGCAGACTGAATTTTCCAGGGGAATGGCCAAAAGTTTGTTCCTGTTCTCTTGGTAAAAGCAAGATGGACCAGTGACTTAGACCCAAATTCATTCCAAATCTTCTCTTATTTAATCGGTGAATAAACATAATCATTGATCCTATTAATCTTCTAATTTCATCCAATTTGTTGGCCATGGCTATTGTCAATTTCATCCAATTTGTTGGCCATGGCTATTGTCAGACCTTTTTTTTTAGTTGGGACAAAACAATTTTATCCACCTACTATTTTCTTCCAACTCCAACTTACGAATCAATGAACTCCTTTTTGGATGAAATGCAGTTTCCTTTGCTAAAGATGGTCTTTTCATCAGTATAAGTTTTCATAGCTAAGTCAATTTTCACTCTTAAGCAATGGACTCTAAAATTTCCTTGTGAAAAAGAAAACCACGGCTTTGGAGAATCAAATCGAGTCATCTAGCTCTATCAAAGCCAAATAGGGTTTCTTTTAAAGAAATTATGCTTGCTAACTTTCAAATTTCCGATTGTCCCAAAGAGCAGATTGATAACTAGTCTTGACTACTCATATACCAACATCGTGGAATAGAGAAAGTGTAGGATATTTTAACATATCTTATCTTGGTTAAGTCCGAGTCTTTTATGTGTGCCTTCACTTTAGTAGTCACATACATAAAAAAGTGCAAGTATCAACGAAGAAAAGAAAAGGTACTAAGCATGTAGCACCACAAGGATTTGTATCTAAAATCTATTCATAGTAGCTAGCAAAAAATCAACCCGGTTATCATTGGTACTACCCAGAACATGGTAGTTTCATCCAATACTAACCGATAGTTTTAACTGCCCACAAAAAATTCTTTTAGTTCAGTGAACCAACAGACCCCTACATAATGACTAACCGATTTCACTCCTGGCAAAAATTTAACATGGTAGGTTACTAGTCTTCATCATGAAATACCAAAGTCATTAAGTCTTCTTCCCCTCGAAGGAGATTCCAAGAAGAGGAGCAAAAGCTTGGCGGTGGGAGAGTAAAAAGGGACGTGAAGATAGGGGGAAAGGGAAAAAAGGGAAGATATGGGAAGGCTGAGAAAGAGAGGGAGGAACGAGGGGCGGGTACCGATGACAAAATCTGATGGAAGCCGGTTGGCCCACGGGACTGGAAGTTCGCCGGCCGGTGGTCGTCGGTCGTCGGTCGAGGGTCCGAAATTGGGGGCCGGCGCGCGGAGCTCGGCGATCGGGGGACAGAAGGAGGGGAGCTAGCTAGGGCACGGAGACTCGCCAACCGAATCCCGGGGCAGCGGATGGTGGGGATTCGACCCCTTTTTATTTTATATATATATATATATATATATATATAGAAAAAAGGAGCTGGGGGCGGGGGAGCAACGAGCGTGGTAGCCATCCCCCACCCAATTCACCGAGCATGGGATATGGGCACCCTAAACGTAACTCAGTTCCTTCCCATCCATCCGAAATTGAGTACATCATTCCATCCCATCTAAATACATCCCGGCTTCAGAATTAAATGGACTACCACGTGAATGATGGGATTCGACCCACTTTCAGTGACGTTGTCATTTAGCGAAAATTTGCATGATAGCCACTGGCGTGTGATACAATTGGTTACGAGATAAGTCTCGCAACCAGTTGACCTGGGATTGAATTCTGATTTGAACGTATTTTGATTGCAAAATCTAGTGATAATCAAGTACTCATCTTTAGATTCGGATGGGGAGTGATATGTGTTAAATTCCGTTCACCTGTGCTTTTAAACAAAAACGGTTATAGAAAAATTAATATATACTAAATTTCATTCATTCACCGGTAGCTAGGTATTTATTTTTGGACGAGAAGCTGCAAAAATTAAATTAATATTTTTGGATAGGAAATGGCTGCAGAAAAATTAAATTAATATGAATCGTGTATCGAACATTTTCTGGCTGGAATTAGGGGACCGTCTGGAATGGCCATATCTGAGATTTAACTCCTCTCCCATTTTTTTGTTCTACCAAAAATAAAATAAAAATAAAAATTTGTATAATAAACATTTTCTGACTGGGATTGGAGGACCGTCTGGAGTGGTCATGCCCCTCCCCCACTTTTTTGTTCTATCAAAAAAAATAAAAATAAAAATTTGCATGATAAACGATCAGGTATTTTTGGATTTAAAAATAAAATATGGATAAAATATGATTATAAATTAAAATATATATGCCAAAGTATGAATAAAATATAATCATAAATTAAAATACGTATAGCCAAAGTATGGATAAAATATGGTCATAAATTAAAATATGTATATCCAAAGTTCAGATGCGTGCATTCATGTAAAATTCAGCGATGAATAAGAACTCAGCAATTATATTTTCAATAGAGATATTAATTTCTTTTATATTATAATATGGAACATTATATATCATATAAAAAAATTAAAAATGAATAAAATGTTTATCTAATAGATAAAGTTTAATTCAAATATAATAAAAGAATTGACATTGAAGAAAGGAATTGAGATAACACCTGATCTAAATTTTTTTTTTTTTTTTTCCTATTCAACCTACAAATGCTCTAATATGCATTATCTATCTCTTATATGATAACACTAAAATTGATATTGTTGTCGTTGCGAGAAAGGGGAAAAACAAAACTCCTTCACCCCGCGCATGCACTTACGAGCTCTCGGCACGGGCATTCCGCGAACGCTCGATGGACGCGCATCCCACGATAATTTTTTTTTAAAATTTTTTATTTATTATTTGATCGTTTTCGATTTTGATTTTTAAATAATTTTATATTTAATCTTGAAACGGTCATAATAGCTAATTTGAGAACATTTTAAATTTTTTTTCTGGAATCTTAAGTCTACGCCTCTAACCCAGTCCTTCCGTTTTAAATTTTTGGACTGAAGACGAGTTGGTCGACGTCTATTCGAGATCGTGCCACCGACGGGCATTGAAGTTATGGCTTCTGGGTTGTATCTTGAAAGAGAGCATGTAGTCCAATTAGAAATGAACCAATTCTCTTTTAGGACAGTGATTTTAACCTTATACTATAGTATTTCTAAATTATTTTATCATACTAAATTTATTCTGTAACACATCATAAAATTATTTTTCAAATATTTTAAATATATATTAAATATACATACATAAATATATTTTCTTGTTTTTTTAAAAAAATAATAGTCTAAAGGAGATTTGGATTGGTGTATAGTGCATATTATTTATATTTAATTATAGTTTATTTGTCTTACTTATTATATATATATATATATAATTATATACCTTTTCCTGGCATTTATAGCATAATATCTGTTCTTTTATATTGTGCAAAATTAATTGAAGATCTTCTTGAACCTGTAGTAGGCAAATTAACTTTAAAAACTATATAAATAAATTAATCAATATCTTTAAAATTTAGAGACAAATAATTTAATTAAAAATCTTAACAAACCACATATCCGACCATACTGGTGATCATTTTAATAAAACCTTAACCTAAAACAAAAGTAGAAGACACATTTTTTTGAAACGTTTATCCAAAAAAATGCTTAGAATATTTAAACAAATCTTTAATAAAATTATTTTTATTTTCCAAATCTTCCTTTCTGAACCTGACTTGGATCCAATGACAAGCCTTAGAGATGATACCATTAGTCTTAAACCCGAAAAATTTGATGGATCCCATTTTAGGAGGTGACGAAGCCAAAGAAGGTTTTGGCTAACTATCTTAGAACTTTGGTTAATAATTGACCAGTCCGCCTGTTCCTCTAGTTCAACCGCACCAACTATCCCAAAAGAGGATTATCTATATAAGGTAGAATCCTCAGTGCCCTGTCCAACTTACTCTACGACATTTACCTGTCAGCTAAAGTGTGAAGGAATTATGGGATACCCTATAATCTGAATATGGTCTTGATGATGTTGGGGTTGAATGATTCAACACTGCATCATTCCTTAGGTTCAACATGATAGAAGACATGTCTATTAATGACCAACTTCATCAATTCCAAGAATACCTTAGAAAACTCCAATCCAATGGAGACAAATTCTTTGAAAAATTTAAGGTCTCCAGCCTTCTAGATAAAATGCCTCCTTCTTGGAATGGCTTTGTCAAAAGTCAGCTCCAAAAGCAAAGAGAGCTAACCGTAGCTCAACTTCTAAATTCAATCAAGATAAAAGACCAACATAGATCTAAAATCCAACAAACTAGAATTCCTAGTGTCCAAGCTAACCTAACCCAACAATACCAAACCAACAACACTAAATCAAAATCAAGCCTAAATTTCAACCGAACCACCAATACCAATCAAACCAAACCTACCATCCTAACCCAAACAAGTTTAAACCCAAGGATAAAACCTTTAAGACCTATAACACTAGATCCAGCAAGCCTGCCCAGGGTCTAAGTGAAAGATTATACTTCGTGTACGGGAGGACAAATCATGTAAGAGACTGCTTTTATCAAAAAAAGGAGCATTTTTCACAAACTTTCTACTTTTTCCAGACTCCAAGCTCATGTAGTTGAAGGTCCAGAAGACTCCACATTTAAGTCAGAAAACTTGAACCCTCAAATTAATATTACTTCTTCTAACCTTGATTGGTGGTTGGATTCAGGAGCTAATGATCATATTTATTTTAATCACTCCCGGTTTACTACGTTTCAGGACTCAAGTGGAGGTGTGACCTTATAAAATAATACAGCCGCCAGGATTGTAGGACAAGGTCGTATCAACCTGAAGATGATATCAGGAAAAGTTCTCACCCTGACGGATGTGCTATATGTTCCAGATCTTAAAAGAACCTAGTTAGCGGGTCTCAACTGGTTTAGAGGGTGTTGCCGCCAAGATCGCCGTGGCCCGTAGCTGCCAGCACCGGAGTGCGCTCCCTTCGCTGCCTGACAGTCCTCTGGTCCTGGACCTGCAAAATAGAGGTTAGTGATCAGGGCCGGGGTATCCGATGGGGGCACTCCGATGGTCAAGTTAGTGACGATCCAAGGGAACAAATCCTCCTGGTCGAGCCCCTCTTGATGGACTCCACACGAGGATGAGTGAGTTGTGTATAAGTGGAATGCAAGTGTGTCAGGGAAAGTGTGGCTTGGTTAGAGGGAGTCTCTGTGCGGCCCTTCTGCCTCGACCTTGCTTGTGAGTGCTGGTGGTGCCGTGCCCCTCTTCTTAGTGGGGCTTTCACCCTTCTCCTTTTTTTCGTGTTCTCGCTCGTGTTTTTACCTATGTGTTGGTGTTGTTGTGTTACCTCCAAGTTTGTTGCAAACTAGGTTACCGTTGGGCGTCCGCCTCGGGATCTCCACCGGGCTATCAGGCACGTGTGGCAGTGTCCCGAGGAGCCTTTCCCGATTCGTGATAAGGGGAGCTGTCATGCACTCCGACACTCCTCTTGGTTGCCTCATTCCGGAAAACCTGGCAGTACATCGAACGGTGGGCCACCACCCCCGGGATTCGAATCTCCCGGTTGGCTTCCTCTCTTGGATGATCCAGGTGGTTGGTGAGGAGTGTGGCGTCTCGATCAGTATGCTTCTCCCCTTTCTAGTGTAACCAGTGGCTGCAGGCGGTCAGTACGGTCTAGGAGGCGCTCTAGTATAGTCCTCGAATGGTTTACCGATGTTCTGGGCTAGTGGGGTCCACATCCGATCCGGGGCTGAGCTAGAATGGCAGGGGTCACTCCAACTAGATGCCCCGAGCTTGCGGGGTCATCTTGGTGGAGGACAGAATGCGGGCCCTGTCCAGAGGGCTCGCGCTCGGAGAGGCTCCACGTGGTGGAGGAGTGCTGAGCTCGACTCCGACCATAGGGCTCAATCCTTCGAGGGTCTCGCTATGGAGGGCAGAGTGCGGGCCCGGTCCAGAGGGCTCGTGCTCAGAGAGGCTCCACATGGCAGAGGAGTGCTGAGCTCAACTCCGACCACAGGGCTTAATCCTTCGAGGGTCTCGCTCTAGAGGGCGGAGTGCGGGCCTGGTCCAGATGGCTCGTGCTCGGAGAGGCTCCACATGGTGGAGGAGTGCTGAGCTCGACTCCGACCATGGGGCTCAATCCTCCGAGGGTCTCGCTCTAGAGGGCGAAGTGCGGGCCTGGTCCAGAGGGCTCGCGCTCGGAGAGGCTCCACGTGGCAGAGGAGTGCTGAGCTCGACTCTGACCACAGAGCTCAATCCTCCGAGGGTCTCGCTCTGGAGGGCAGAGTGCGGGCCCGGTCCAGAGGGCTCGCGCTCGGAGAGGCTCCACGTGGTAGAGGAGTGCTGAGCTCGACTCCGACCACAAGGCTCAATCCTCCGAGGGTCTCGCTCTGGAGGGTGGAGTGCGGGCCCGGTTCAGAGGGCTTGCGCTCGGAGAGGCTCCACGTGGTGGAGGAGTACTGAGCTTGACTCCGACCACAGGGCTCAATCCTCCGAGGGTCTCGCTCTGGAGGGCAGAGTGCGGGCCCGATCCAGAGGGCTCATGCTCGGAGAGGCTCCACGTGGCGGAGGAGTGCTGAGCTCGACTCCGACCATAGGGCTCAATCCTCCGAGGGTCTCGCTCTGGAGGGCATAGTGTGGGCCCGGTCCAGAGGGCTCGCGCTCGGAGAGGCTCCACGTGGCGGAGGAGTGCTGAGCTTGACTCCGATCACAGGGCTCAATCCTTCGAGGGTCTCGCTCTGGAGGGCAGAGTGCGAGCCTAGTCCAGAGGGCTCGCGCTCGGAGAGGCTCCACGTGGTGGAGTGCTGAGCTCGACTCCGACCACAAGGCTCAATCCTTCGAGGGTCTCGCTCTGGAGGGCGGAGTGCGGGCCTGGTCCAGAGGGCTCATGCTCGGAGAGGTTCCACGTGGCGGAGGAGTGCTGAGCTCGACTCCGACCAAGGGCTCAATCCTCCGAGGGTCTCGCTCTGGAAGGCAGAGTGCGGGCCCGGTCTAGAGGGCTCGCGCTCGGAGAGGCTCCACGTAGCGAAGGAGTGCTGAGCTCGATTCTGACCACAGGGCTCAATCCTCCGAGGGTCTCGCTCTGGAGGGTGGAGTGCGGGCACGGTCCAGAGGGCTCGCACTCAGAGAGGCTCCACGTGGCGGAGGAGTGCTGAGCTCGACTCCGACCACAGGGCTCAATCCTCCGAGGGTCTCGCTCTGGAGGGTAGAGTGTGGGCCCGGTCCAGAGGGCTCGCACTCTAAGAGGCTCCACGTGGCGGAGGAGTGCTGAGCTTGACTCCGGCCACAGGGCTCAATCCTCCAAGGGTCTCGCTCTGAAGGATGGAGTGCGGGCCCGATCCAGAGGGCTCACGCTCGAAGAGGCTCCATATGGCGAAGGAGTGCTGAGCTCGACTCCGACCACAGGGCTCAATCCTCCGAGGGTCTCACTATGGAGGGCAAAGTGCGGGCCCGGTCCAGAGGGCTCGCGCTCGGAGAGGCTCCACGTGGCGGAAGAGTGCTGAGCTCGACTCTAACCACATGGCTCAATCCTCTGAGGGTCTCGCTCTAGAGGGCGGAGTGCGGCTCCGGCCTAGGCATCCCAAGCTCACGGGCCCGACCTGGCGGAGGACGGAGCTCTGCTCGCTGTCTCGAGGGAGCTCAGCTCAGCTCGGCGGTGGAGTCCGAATAGGAGGATTGACGCGGTGTCCGACATGGCGTCTTCCCTTGATGTGGCACCTATCGACTCCTCCACGTCAGCGATCCCACCACATCATTTGCCCCCCACTCCCGAGGCTCGTTAGTGCACGGTGCTCGGCCCGAAGGGAGTAATTATGGTGCTAACGTGGAAAGGCGAAAATCTGGCATGATGATAGCCATGATTGTTGGCGCTTCGAGAGATGGCCCTGCGGGCCAGTGCGGGGGTGCCACGTGGCCACATCCGAGGAGTAGTTAATGTTGGTGCAGAATTCAAAATGGCCGGATGCCGTTTTCGTCGATGGGCAGCACGTGGCATGGATCCATTGGTGGAGGGGTCGGATCGGTACGAATCCATCGGGTCATTTCGAAATGAAAGCCAGGCCTTACCCGAAACATCCATTCTTTTGAATTCTCCGCGCCTGCTGCTGCTGCCCAAGCTTTCTTCTTCCTCACAATTGCCTCAGATTTTATAAAGAACAAGGTTAGTCTCCTCCTCCTCCTCCCCCCGCTAAAGTAGGGTTCTTTCTCCAGGTCTAGGGTCTTCTTCGAGTTGAGTCTGCTCTTCCGTCCCTCACTTCGAGTCCTTCGTTCCCCTTATTCTTGAGGATGTCCCGCTTTGGCCCAGGCTTCCGCCCCTCCACTGATCAGGGCGAGGCCGGTCCTTCCGAGCGGATGCTGGTGTCTTGTTCTTCTTCTGGCGGGGAGGAGGATGCAACTTGTTTCGAGTTCAATAGGAGGCGTCCTCCCGGTCCTGTGCTCATCAGGGAGCCAGGGTCCGGTCCTTCTCTCCCTCCTCCTGCTTCTGAGTCTGCCTGATCCGCGGGCCTGGCGAGGTCGCCTCGATGATCACCGCTGAGGAACTGGGGACCGTTCGGGATGTCTATGGCATCCCACCTTCTGTTCGGCTCATGATCCCTCGCCCGGGAACGGGTCACTTCCAGTGGCCCGGGCCGCCTTGCTTTTTTGAGGAGACCTTCTCCGGGGCTCTCCGATTTTCTTTTCATCCCTTCTTCCTGTCCGTCTTGGACAACTACCGTTTGGTCCCTGCACAGTTAGTGCCAAACACCATTAGGGTCATCTTCTCTTTCATTGTGCTCTACCACCTCCATGGGTTCGTTGCCCAGTTTTCTTTGTTCAGGGCCTTCTTCACCCTGAAGCGCCACCCAACTGAGGATGGGTGGTGGTCCTTGTCCTCCCGCCCGAGGGACATTAGGTTCGAGCTCCCCTCTTCTATCAGGGGATGGAAGAGTAAATTCTTCTTTGTTGAGGTTGAGGGGGTTGTCTGGGTCTGGAGTGATCCGGACAAGTCCCCCAACAAAAATTCTGCGGTCGACATGGCTGACCGAGACGACTACAAGCGGCTCTGTATCGCCCAGATCCCTTCTCTCGAGGTCCTGTTATCAGAGCAGAACCTCACCGACTCCAGGATCGACCCAACGAATGGGTTGGGTGAGTTCGACCTGAGCTTTCCTTCTCTTTCCTTGTATTTCTTACATTACTTCCCACGGATTTTGACCGTTGTGTGACTTGCATGCAGGGATGATTTTCACCGAGAGCGATCTACTGGAGATCACTTGAAAGAGGCCGCCAACCAGGCTAGCTGGAGAGCCTCCATCGAGGCAGGTCCGGGGCGAGAGCGCGCCTACGGCTGCTACCGCCGTAGTGGCTGGTCCGAGTTCTGCTACTCCAGCCGGTCAGAGCTCGGAGGCAACTCGAGCTGTCCCTGCACTAATGGAGAGGGTGGCATTTGCAGTGCCGAGGCCAGTCCAACAGGAGGCCCGGAAGGTTCCTGAGCAGCGTGGTCATCAGGGGGCGACCGCCACTGCGGAGCCTGAGGTAGTGACTCGAGCAAGGGCCGCAGCTGCCGCCGCCGTGTCTTGTAGTCTTCCGAGCCCACTTCCGATCAAGATCAGGGACGAGGAGGTCTGGGGCGCGGCCAGGACCGTGACTGAGGCACCGCCTGCACCGGTGTCAGCTCCCCAGTCGGCATCCCGGGGCCCTGTAGCTAGCGGGGCAAGGCCGCCCACCTTCGAAGAGGGTAGGAGGGAGGAGGCGCGACGCCGTCTCCCCTTCAAGATGGGGCCGGAAAGCTCGTTCCTCCGGAGCCCCGAACTGGCCGAGTGCATGATGGACTTCTCGATCCAGACAGGCGACCGGCAGGATATGGCCGGGATGCAGCTGGGCGACATCATCGGTGCCATCTTCCCCTAGATCTACTCGATGAGATGTCCCTTTCTTCTTCTTTTTTTTGTTTTTTTATGTTTGTTTTTGTTTTGTTTTTTTTTTATTTTTGAGTTGACCTCTTTTCATGGTACAGATCGGTGCCGAGGCCCTCTTCATTAAGGGCTATTATCAGAACTGGGAGCGCCTCGAGCGGTAGCAAGCGGCTGAGATCGAGTCCCTGAAAACTGACCTGAAGGAGAAGGCCGGGGCGAGTGGGGCACTCAAACAAAAGGTCAAGGACCTGGAGAGGCAGCTCGCCGATGCCAAGGTGGTGCAAGGTGGTTGTCAAACGCCTGCAGCGACCAAAATCCCGATTCAACGAGAACGGGTTCTGGGAATTCTTGGATGCTAGGATTGAGCAAGATGGGGAAGATCCTTTGAAACCTGCAACGATCAAGCGCTGGAAGAGCAGCGTGATTCCTTACGTTGCCAGCCCTCTATCGGATTTCAATCCGGGTCTTCAAGATTGGAAGGGACGAACGATGGGTTTCTCACCGTGAGTCCCTGTTTCTTCTTTTTTTCTTTTTTCTTTTTATCAGGAACTTGGAACGGAAAGAAGAGATTCCTCACGAAATCGTCTTCTCCCAACCAGGCTTTCGGCCTGGTGTACGCAAGGGGGAAAACAAGGTGGCTGGCGGCCTTCCACGGAAAGAAGATGCCCAAAAAAACTCACCGTGTAATTTCCAAAACCAAAACAAAAACGTTGCTGTGCAATATCTTATTCCAAAACAAAAAAACACGCTTCAATATTATTCCAAACAAAAAAACACTGCTGTTGTTTCCTTGGTTCGGGTTTTAAAAACAATACAAAGAAGAATTCTCCTCCACGTGACTAACAGGGAGGGAATAAAAAACAAGTGTTCTCCACATGTCTAAAGGGAGGAAAAATAATGTAAACAACTCCAAACGCTGACTCTTGCGTGAAACTCTTCAAACGGATTTTTTTTTTTAAAAAAAAAAATTAAGAGATCACGTCACTAATAAAATTATAATAATAATAAGACTAAAGACTCCGTGTTTTCCCCGGATCCGAAACTCCACGGGCGCTAATAGTGTATTGGGTCTTCGGCCCAATTCCTAATTATTATTTTCATCCCAAAACGGTCAAATTTGAAACTTGCTTCCCTTGAAGGCGTCTGGACCTACGCACGTTTCCTGCTGACGAGGCTGGCGCCCCCAAATCGTCATGGGCCGGAAGCTGAACCGAAACGTCTGGGTTGGGCTTCGCCGAACTATCACCGGGCTGTCCTGATATATGAGTCAGCTGATCAGGTTCAATATTCATCTCGATGTCCGCATCATAAGGGGCGAGCAAAGAGGCTCTTGGAGGCCCGCGACCTGGAGCGGAGTCGCTCGAAGAAGGCCATCGACGATCTCTCCACTATCGAGAAGAAGTTAAACTGGTACAAAGCCGATGCTGATCAACACAAGGAGGCTTCCCGGGCTGCCCAGGCGGAGCTAGCAGCAGGGAAGGAGAAGCTGGCCACGGTTGAGAAGGCGGCAGAGGTGGCGGCCAAGTCGGCGGAGGCTGCCAGGATGGAGGCCTTCGAGGCGAGGAAGGGTGCCGTCGAGGCCAAGAAGGGCGCTGAGGAGGCTGTTGCTAGATTCAAGGCCTCGGAGGAGTTCGTCGCCGAGATCCATCAGATGGTGTCGAACTCCTTCTACAAAGGCTTCATGTTCTTGTGTGACTGGATCGAGACACTTGTCCCCGAGAAGAGCCGCGATCGCCTCATATATCCTTCGACCTCGGACACGGAGCCCGATGAGGGGGTTGTTAAGGAAGCTGCGACCTCAGAGCCTCTAATGCCAACCATGACTGAACCATCCGAGACTAGAGCCGACCAGTCGGAGGTTCCTGAAGGAGGGAACTCTCAGCCTCAGGGCTCAGTGGGGGAGGCGGCCAGCACGGAGTAGCCCTTTTCTTTTTTTGCTTTGTATTTTTGCTTCTGTGCTTGGTCAGGGTCGCCCAGTATGTCGGGGGCCCACAAAATGCTTGTAACTGGCACTTAATTAATGAAACCTGAATTCCTTTACAACCTATCTTTCGATCGGCCCTTCCCTTCTTTTTCTCTTTCTTTCACTCCCCTTCTTCTTCTTCTTTTTTTGAGGCTTGGGGAGATCAGAGAAGGGGGCCTCACCTTGTCTAGGGTTGAGTTATTGGACTTCAATGCCGGCAAGTCAGGTGCAAGGCTATGGCATTCGATAGCTGCTGGGCTCGGTGGTGTTGTTGATTAAGAAATGTGTGGCTCGAAGGTCCCTTGGCTGGAGATCTGAGCTCCGGTCTTGGGCTGGCATCCTGGAGCTGGGCTCGGGGACGTTGATGACTGAGAGCTGCGTGGCTCGAAGGTTCCTTAGCCAGAGATCTGAGCTCCGGTCTTGGGCAGGCATCCTAGAGCTGGGCTCGGGGACGTTGATGACTAAGAGCTGCGTGGCTCGAAGGTCCCTTGGCCGGAGATCTGAGCTCTGGTCTTGGGCTGGCATCCTGGAGCTGGGCTCGGGGATGTTGATAACTGAGAGCTGCATGGCTCGAGGGTCCCTTGGCCGGAGACCTGAGCTCCGGTCTTGGGCTAGCATCCTGGAGCTGGGCTCGGGACGTTGATGACTGAGAGCTGCGTGGCTCGAAAGTCCCTTGACCGGAGATCTGAGCTCCGGTCTTGGGCTGGCGTCCTGGAGCTAGGCTCAGGGACGTTGATGACTGAGAGCTGCGTGGCTCGAAGGTCCCTTGGCCGAAGATCTAAGCTCCGATCTTGGACTGAGAAATGATAGTTTTATTGTCATGTTTCCCTCTCGTTCTCTTTCTTTCCTTTCCCTCTCTTCTTTTCTTCTTTCTTTCTCTCTCTCTTTTTTTTTTTTTGATGAGTGGGGAGATCAGAGAAGAGGGTCACAGGATTTGGTTGCCTTGGAGCTAGGCTCAAGGCCTTCCTGGCTGGAGATCTGGGCTCCGGTCCAAGGGTTGCCTGAGGGCTTGGCTCAGGTCTTTGGCGCCTTGGAGCTGGGCTCGAGGCATTAGTAGGAGCTGCTTGGCTCTAAGATACCTTGACGTCTCGGAGCTGGGCTCGGAGATGTTTGAGATTGAGAACGGCTTGGCTCGGAGGTCCCTTGGCCGGAGATTTGAGCTCCGATCTCGGGCGATGATATGAAAGTTCTATCGCTGTGTTTCCCTCTTATTCTCTTTCTTTCCTTCCCCCCCCTCTCTCTCTCTTTTGATGAGTGGGGAGATCAGAGAAGTGGGTCACAGGATTTGATTGCTTTGGAGCTAGGCTCGAGGCCTTCCTAGCTGGAGAGCTGGGCTCCGGTCCAAGGGTTGCCTGAGGGCTTGGCTCAGGTCTTTGCACCTTGGAGCTGGGCTCGAGGCATTAATAGGAGCTGCTTGGCTCCAAGATCCCTTGGCGTCTTGGAGCTGGGCTCGGAGATGTTTGAGATTGAGAGCGACATGGCTCGAAGATCCCTTGACATCCTGGAGCTGGGCTCGGGGATGCTTGAGATTGAGAGCGGCATGGCTTGAAGATCCCTTGACGTCCTGGGGCTAGGCTCGGAGATGCTTGAAATTGATAGCGGCATGGCTAGAAGATCCCTTGACATCCTAGAGCTGGGCTCAGGGATGCTTGAGATTGAGAGCGGCATGGCTCGAAGATCTCTTGACGTCCTAGAGCTGGGCTCAAGGATGCTTGAGATTGAGAGCGGCATGGCTCGAAGATCTCTTGACGTCCTAGAGCTAGGCTCGGGGATGCTTGAGATTGAGAGCGGCATGGCTCAAAGATCCCTTGACGTCCTAGAGCTGGGCTCGAGGATGCTTGAGATTGAGAGCGGCATGGCTCGAAGATTCCTTGATGTCCTGGAGCTGGGCTCGGGGATGCTTGAGATTGAGAGCGGCATGGCTCAAAGATCCCTTGACGTCCTGGAGCTAGGCTCGGGGATGCTTGAGATTAAGAGCGGCATGGCTCGAAGATCTCTTGACATCCTGGAGCTGGGCTCGGGGATGCTATCGATTCTTCCCTACAAGACATATAGATACTCGTGCAAGGAAAAAGTCATTATCATTATTATTGATAAGAAACCTTACATCATTGGTGGCGTCTTCGCAGACCGCAGGCATTCCATGTTTGGGGGAGCCTGATGCCGTCAAGATCTTCGAGATGACAGACCCCCTGTGATGGGGCTTCGGCCGCCTTGTAGGGACCTTCCCAGTTTGGTGGGAGCTTGCCGCGTTCTCAGAACTGACGTGCCTCTGTCCGGCACAGCACCAAATTTCCGGGCCCAAAGGTTCTTGGCCAAACCCGAGCATTGTAGTGCCGGGCTGCTCATTGCCAGCGAGTTTTGTTGAAGTTGGCGTCGAGCAGGTCAGGCCTGAATCAATCTCAAGATGACGTTGTTGGCTGTAGGAAGCCCGTCGACCGCAAAAGTCATCATAGTGGTGCTCTTGGAGGGGGCGTCATAAGGAAGCACGCCTGCAGAGTTTCCGTTATCGGCCATGATGCATTTTTTAAGGGTGGTTCGCGATCGTAGGTCCCCTGCCCCCCCGGGTCCTCTTGGACGTGCGCGCAGCTCCCCAGGAGATCACGCCCACCGGCTTCTCGGTAGGACGGTTGTCGATGGTTGGAGCTGGTGGGAGAGCGACGAGCGCCCGGCGCTCCTCTTGAGGTCTGCCCCCCGCAAACCTTTTAAGGCGGCTTCTTTTGATGAGTTTCTCAATTTTCTACTTGAGGTTGTGATATTCCTCGATGTCGTGGCCATGATCGCGGTAAAAGCGACAGTACTTTGTCTTGTCATGGTCGGTGAAGGATTTCAATGGTGGCGGGCATTGTAGTCCACTGGCTCGCTAGTTGAGCCTTGCATACTAGCAAACCGGCGGGAGAACTCCGCTAGCTTGCGCTCATGTTCCTCCAGGTGCCTTCCCGCTGCGTGCCTGATGGCTTCGTCAGTGGACCCTTCTGCCGAAGGAGACGGAGAAGATGACGTGGGTGCCTGGCACCCATGATAGGGGTCTTGCCCATTATGCCCCGGTGGGGTCTAGGCACTGCCCGCCCAAGACTTGGTGAGTGGCTCTCCCTGCTGGCAGAGCCGGCTCATTGCCTTCTTAGCTGGAGGTGGTTGGACTTCCAGAACGAGTGGCCCCGCCTCGAGATGACGTGGGCTCCCTCGGGAAGGGGAGTCCCTTGCACGGCTGGTGGAGGCCTCTCGTGCTTGTGTCGTCACCATTCTTCCGTGGAGTGTCAATCTGCAAAGAGATGGAGGGCTTGATCTCCCCCTTCCTGGTGCGCCAATCTGTTGCCGCCAAGATCGCCGTGGCCCATAACTACCGGCACCGGAGTGCGCTCCCTTCGCTGCCTGATGGTCCTCTGGTCCTGGACCTGCAAAATAGGGGTTAGTGACCCGGGTCGGGGTTTTCGGCGAGGGCACTCTGACGGTCAAGTCGGTGATGATCCAGGAAAACAGATCCTTTTGGTCGAGCCCCTATTGATGGACTCCACACGAGAAGAAGTGAGTTGAGTATAAGTGGGATGCAAGTGTGTCGGGGGAAGTGTGGCCTGGTTAGAGGGAGTCTCTGTGCGGCCCTTCCGCCTCGACCTTGCTTGTGAGTGCTAGTGGTGTCGTGCCCCTCTTCTTAGTGAGGCTTTCACCATTCTCCTTCTTTTTCTTGTGTTTTCGCTCGTGTTTTTGCCTGTGTGTTGGTGTTGTTGTGTTACCTCCAAGTTTGTTGCAAACTAGGTTACCGTTGGGCGTCCGCCTCGGGATCTCCACCGGTTGTCAGGCACGTGCGGCGGTGTCCCGAGGAGCCTTTCCCGATTCATGATAAGGGGAGCTGTCATGTGCTCCGACACTCCTCTTGGTCGCCTCATTCCGGGAAACCTGGCAATACCTCGAACGGTGGGCCGCCGCCCCCGGGATTCGAATCTCCTAGTTGGCTTCCTCTCTTGGATGATCCAGGTGGTTGGTGAGGAGCGTGGTATCTCGATCAGTGTGCTTCTCCCCTTTCTAGTGTAACCGGTGGTTGCAGGAGGTCAGTACGGTCTGGGAGGTGCTCCAGTGTAGTCCTCGGGCGGTTCGCCGGTGTTCTGGGCTGGTGGGGTCCATGTCCGAGCCGGGGCTGAGCTGGAATGGCAGGGGTCGCTCCGACCTAGATGCCCCGAGCTTGCGGGGTCGTCTTGGTGGAGGATAGAATGCGGATCCGGTCTAGAGGGCTCGCACTTGGAGAGGTTCCACGTGGTGGAGGAGTGCTGAGCTCGACTCCGACCACAGGGCTCAATCCTCCGAGGGTCTTGCTCTGGAGGGCAGAGTGCGGGTCTGGTCCAGAGGATTTGCGCTCGGAGAGGCTCCACATGGCGGAGGAGTGCTGAGCTTGACTTCGATCACAGGGCTCAATCCTCCGAGGGTCTCGCTCTGGAGGGCAGAGTGCGGGCCCAGTCCAGAGGGCTCGCGCTCAGAGAGGCTCCACGTGGCGGAGGAGTGCTGAGCTCGACTCTGACCATAGGGCTCAATCCTCCGAGGGTCTCGCTCTGGAGGGCGGAGTGCGGGCCCGGTCTAGAGGGCTCGCGCTCGGAGAGGCTCCACGTGGCGGAGGAGTGCTGAGCTCGACTCTGACCACAGGGCTCAATCCTTCGATGGTCTCGCTCTAGAGGGCGGAGTGCGGGCCCGGTCTAGAGGGCTCGTGCTCGAAGAGGCTCCACGTGGCGGAGGAGTGCTGAGCTTGACTCCGACCACAGGGCTCAATCCTCTAAGGGTCTCGCTCTGGAGGGTGGAGTGCGGGCCCAGTCCAGAGGGCTCGCACTTGGAGAGGCTCCACGTGGCGGAGGAGTGCTGAGCTCGACTCCAAACACAGGGCTCAATCCTCCAAGGGTCTTGCTCTAGAGGGCGGAGTGCGGCTCCGGCCTAGGCATCCCGAGCTCGCAAGCCCGACCTGGTGGAGGACGGATCTCGGCTCGCTGTCTCGAGGGAGCTCAGCTGAGCTCGGCAGTGGAGTCCGAGCAGGAGGATTGACGCGGTGTCCGACACGGCATCTTCCCTTGACGTGGCACCTGTCGACTCCCCTACGTCAGCGATCCCGCCATATCAGAGGGGATACAAAATTATTCTTGATTGTAATAAAGTTGTAATAACTAAGAATAATGTCTTCTAAAAAAAGGATACGTAAATGAAGGCTTATTCAAACTGAATGTAATAAATCTTTTTATTAATAAAGCTGAAAATCAAATTTATCTTGTAAATGAGTCTAAACAAAATTTGTGGTATAATAGGTTAGGTCATGTATACTTGAAAAAGGTTAAATACATGATGGAATTAAAACTAATTTTCAAATCAAATCTAGATTCATCTAAATACAAAATTTGTGCTGAATTCAAACAACCAAGAAAGCCATTTAAATCAGTTAAAAGGAATTCCTTAATTTTGGAGTTAATACATAATGATGTATGTGACTCCACGAAGACTACAACCTGTGATGGCAATAGGTACATAGTGACTTTTATAGATGATCTTTCTAAATATTGTTACTGTTACTTAATTAAATCTAAAAATGAAACATTCGACAAGTTTAAAGTTTATAAGAGTGAAATAGAAAATCAATAAGAAAGAAAGATTAAAATACTTAGGTCTGATAGAGGAGGAGAGTATACCTCAAATGAATTTTTCTAGTCTTGTCAAGAACATGGTATAATTCATCAAGTGACTGCTCCTTACTCTCCATGGTCCAATGGTGTAGTTGAGAGTAAAAATCGTACCATCATGGATATGGTAAATGCTATGCTCATCAGTTCTGGCTTACCCGAAAACTTATAAGGGGGAGCTCTTCTACCTTCTTGCTTCATCCTAAATAGAATATCTATTAAGAATAGTGACAAAATTTCTTATAAACTTTGGAAAGGAAGGACTCATAACTTAGATTTTTTCAAAGTGTGGGGGTGCCTAGCTAAGGTTAATATCCCTAAACCTAAAAAGAGAAAACTAGGATCCAAGACCATAGATGCTATATTTATAGGCTATACCAAAAATAGTAATGCTTATAGATTCTTAGTAATAAAATCAAAGATGATGATATAACTGACAACTCAATCTTAGAAGCTAGAGATGCTTCTTTCTTTGAGGACATATTTCCTTTTATGACTAGAATCTCTAGATCTTTAGAATATGAACCATCTTCCTCTAGAGCCATAGAACTAGAATTAGAAACTGGACCTGAACTAAGAAAAAGCAAAAAAAAAAGAGTTAAAAAAGATTTTGGTAAAGACTTCTTCACATTCCTAATAGAAGGTAAACCTTTCTACATATGATAAGGCGATGTCATCATCAGAATTATCATATTGAAAGGAAGTCATAGATAGTGAAATTTAATCAATCTTAAAAAATAAAACATGGATTTTAACTGATTTACCTCATAGAAATAAACCTATAAGAACAAAATAGATTTTTAAAAGAAAATTAAGGCTAAATAGAATAATAGAAATGTATAAAGCTATGTTAGTAGTAAAAGAATTTAACCAAAGAAAAGATATAGATTATTTCAATACCTATGCCCCTGTAGTGAGAATAACTATCCTAAAAACTTTGATAACCTTAGCCTCAATTCATAAATTAATAATTTACCAAATGGATGTAAAAATGGTATTCTTAAATAGAGAATTAAAAGAAGAAATCTACATAAACCAGTGACACGGGACACGAGCCCCGATAAATTTTTTATTCTAGAAAAATGGACCGTTGGTCGCTAGGAAACGACCCTAGGCTAGGCTAAACCAAAACCAAATTAATTTTTTTTCCAAATTTTATTCCAATGAAACTTTTTTTTCCATATTTTCTCTCCTTTTTTATAATCAAATAACCCATACTTCTTTTTTCTCTAATTTTCTTTTTTTTTTTTGTTTTTCCCTCACGGTCTTACTCTAAAGTCGGCAAAGTGAGGGGTGGCTTTGCTCTGATAGGCATGCGGCATCTCCCTTGCTTTCACGTTCATGTGAACGCCTCTTCCGGTGCTTTGATAGCCGTGTGGAACACCCAAAACAGGGTGCCTAGTCCTTGAAGGGGCAGATCCAGCAGGCATCGCCGATGACGGGGCTGGGGATGGCGATGGTGGCGACCATGGCGGAGTCGACGGAAGGCATGGCGACAGGGACCGATTAGGGAAGGGGGTCGGCCGGCAGTGGCGGTGGAGAAACCTGGTGGTTGACCGGTTGGAGGCGGTGGCCGAAGGCAGATCTGCGACACGGTGGAGGAGGGTTCCGGCGGTTTGATCTGGTGGCGATGATCGTCTCCTCGGCTATGGGCGGCTCTGGGCGGGAGACTCGGTAGCGAAGGATCCAACGAGATCCGATCGAGGTGCGGCCGAGCGGTGATTTCACGGGCGGAAGGGATGGCTGTGAAGATGTCCTTCTGGAAGAGGTTCTGGCTGTAGAAGGCGATGTCGAGGAGGAACCAGGTGGTGGTGTTGCCGAGGAGATGGAGAGGCAATAGAACACGGGAGCCGTGGTTGCTTCGGTGGGATCTAGTCAAAAACAGGGGATAGAAAAATAGAACAGAGAAGAAGCACCAGATAGAGGAAAGAAAGCCCAGGGAGAAAGAAGAAGAACTTAGACAGAGAATAATCAGGAGAAGGGAAGAACCAAAGAGAGAAAATAGCACCAAGGAAGAAGAAGAAGAGGGGAGGAAGTCGGGACACACCCAAGTTCTTTTTCTCAATAATTCATCACTCGCTAATTTTTATTGAATAACCATCTTAAATAGACTAACGCCTAAGCTAAGATATCTGATATCCTGATCAGATACCCCTAACAAATTCAAACTACCTATTTTAAAAAACAAACTAATCCAAGTATAAAGTAAATCCTAAAATAAATAATCAATTTAGAGAACCGATAAAACCAATCCTAAAATTTCAAGATACCCAATCCCTCGTACATCCATAAAATATATTTATCCTATTATGTACTTCGAGATTTGTGCTGCATCAAGATTTGGGCTGCATTGACTTTAGGATCTTGGGCCCCCAGGGTTTGGGCTGGACTGGGCTTCAGGTTCTGGGCTGGCTTCTAGGTTGGGTTGATTTCTGGTTTTAGGCTGGGCTAGGCTTCAGGTTTTGGGCTGGGCTTTAGGTTTGATCTGGGCTGCTTCAGATTCTGTATCGATGTTCCCATCATTTTCCCTGAGGTGGAAAGAAATCGACTCCGTTGAGTCAAGCTTCAGAAAGTTGGCTCATCGATGCATCACCTGTACCTATAAATAAAATTAGCTAACCTAACCTAAACTTGCTCTGGTACCAAATAATTGACACGGGACACGAGCCCCGATCAATTTTTTATTCTAGAAAAATGGATCGTTGGTCGCTAGGAAACGATCCTAGGCTAAGCTAAACCAAAACCAAATTAATTTTTTTTTTCCGATTTTTTATTACAATGAAACTTTTTTTTCCATATTTTCTCTCTTTTTTATAATCAAATAACCCATACTTTTTTTTTTCTCTGATTTTCTTTTTTTTCACTTCTTTTTGTTTTTCCCTCACGGTCTTACTCTAAAGTCAGCAAAGTAAGGGGTGGCTTTGCTCTGATAGGCGTGCGGCATCTCCCTTGCTTTCACGTTCGTGCTAACACCTCTTCCGGTGCTTTGACGGTTGTGCGAAACACCCAAAACAGGGTGCCTGGTCCTTGAAGGGGCAGATTCGGCAGGCATCGCCGATGACGGGGCTGGGGACGACGACGGTGGTGGCCATGACAGAGTCGACGGAAGGCACGGTGGCAGGGACCGATTGGAGAAGGGGGTCGGCCGGCAGTGGCGATGGAGAAACCTGGTGGTTGACCGGCTGGAGGCGGTGGCCGAAGGCAGATCTGCGACACGGGGGAGGAGGGTTCCGGCGGTTGGATCTGGTGGCGATGATCGTCGCCTCGGCTATGGGCGGCTCTAGGCGGGAGACTCGGTAGCGAAGGATCCAACGCGATCCGATCGAGATGCGATCGAGCGGTGATTTCACGGGCGGAAGGGACGGTTGTGAAGATGTCCTTCTGGAAGAGGTTCTGGCTGTAGAAGGCGATGTCGAGGAGGAACCAGGTGGTGGTGTTGCCGAGGAGATGGAGAGGCGATGGAACATGGGAGTCATGGTTGCTTCGATGGGATCTAGTTAAAAACAGGGGATAGAGAAATAGAACAGAGAAGAAGCACCGGAGAGAGAAAAGAAAGTCCAGGGAGAAAGAAGAACTTAGATAATAATCAGGAGAAGGGAAGAACCAGAAGAGGGGAAATAGCATCAAGGAAGAAGAAGAAGGGGGGAGGAAGTCGTGACACACCCCAGTTCTTTTTCTCCATAATTCATCGCTCGTTAATTTTTTATTGAATAACCATCTTAAATAGACTAACGCCTAATCTAAGATATTCGATCGCTAATTTTTTATTGAATAACCATCTTAAATAGACTAATGCCTAACCTAAGATATTCGATATTATGATCAGATACCCCTAACAAATTCAAACTATCTATTTTAAAAAACAAACTAATCCAAGGATAAAGTAAATCTTAAAAACAAATAATCAAACTAGAGAACCGATAAAATTAATCCTAAAATTTCAAGATACCCAATCCCTCGTACATCCATAAAAAATATATTTATCATGTTATGTACTTCAAGATTTGTGCTGCATCAAGATTTGGGCTGCATCGACTTCAAGATCTTGGGCTCCCAGGGTTTGGGCTGGGCTGGGCTTCAGGTTCTGGACTGGTTCTAGGTTGGGCTGATTTCTGGTTTTAGGCTGGGCTGGGCTTCAAGTTCTGGGCTGGGCTTTAAGTTTGATCTGGGCTGCTTCAGATTCTATGCCGATGTCCCCATCAACCAGTCCCAAGGATTTGAAATAAAAGGACAAGAACATAAAGTATGTAGACTAATCAAATCTCTTTATGGTTTAAAACAAGCTCCTAGATAATGGTACATTAAGTTTGATAAAATTATCTTAAATAATAATTTAAAAATAAATAAATATAATAAATGTGTATATTATAAAAGGTAGGATACTGATTATATAATACTATGCCTATATGTAGATGATATATTACTGTTTGGAACATCAATAAAAATAATCCAAGAAACTAAAAGCTACTTATCAAATAATTTTAATATGAAAGATTTAGGAGAAGCTGATATAATTCTATGAATGAAGCTTGAAAGAATAGATAGTGGAATAGTAATAAGCCTAGCATACTCAATAGAGAAAATGCTTAAAAAATTAGAATATTTTGATTTAAATTATATCTCTATCCCCTATGAATATAGCTCTCACTTAATTAAAAATTTAGGAGAACCTATCGATCAATTAGGATATTCTCAAATGATAAGATTTCTATTATATATTTCAAATATAACCTGTCCATATATAACGTATGTAATAGGTAGATTAAGTAGGTATACTAGCAATCCTAGTAAAGAACATTGGAAAGTCTTAGAAAGATCTTTAGGTATCTCAAGGGAACCTTAGATTACTCTCTAATATACTTTGGTTATCTAGAAGTACTTGAGGGATTTAGTAATGCCAATTGGGTTACAGATAAATTAAATGTTAAATCCATCACAGGGTATCTCTTCTTGTTAGGAGGAGCTACAATATCTTGGGACTCTTGTAAACAAACAATAATCACTAGAAGTACATTAGAATCTGAGCTAACAGCTCTTGACACTACATGCACTGAAGTACAATGGCTAAAAGATTTAATAAATGATGTAGAAATTCTTTCATCAAAAATTTTAAAAATTTATTTAAATTATGATTGTAGAGCTCTAATTGATCTGTTAAATCAACAGACAACTAATAAAAAGATGAATAATCATATCCTGATCAAGTATAAAACTGTAAGAATAAAATGGAAAATGTAGTATCACTACAGTTTATAAGGTCAAAACATAATCTGACATATTTGTTAACCTAAGACCTTTCGAAGACTGCGGTATCTGAGACATCGAGGGGGATGGGGCTTAAGCCCATATATTAGTCACCAGAGTAGACTCTTTCCATCATGGCAACCCCATGGTTAAGGTTCAAAGAAAAACAATCTCTAAGGTAATGTCTGGGAGCATCATTTTTAGAAGTCTGTCTCTAACGTATCCCTATGGTGTGGTGCTCTATTGTGACGGTTAGGTTGAGCATAGCTCTTAATAGATTCAAGACTATAAGTTTAGCGAGGTACGATTATGTTGCATATACCCTTGAAGGATCTATCTTAGTGAGAGTAGTCGTGAGGCTGCGACTATGGGATCGAGGCGAATCCCTAGTAACTCTCATGAAAATCAAGGCAAGCACATGGCCTAGATAGCACTATCCCGCATTTTGATTAGCTCATCTTTATACTGTGTATATTTTATACTAAATACAAGTTCAAACCTAGAAGATACTTACACTAAGTACAATAAAAGTCTAAAAGTTTTATATTATTTATCGAGTTTAATAATATTGAACCTTAATCAATTTTGTTTTATTTTTATGGAGGATTATTGTCATTGTTGAGAAAGGAAAAAAACAAAACTCCTTCCCCCCCATGCGTGCACATTACGAGCTCTCCGTGCGGGTGTTCTGCAAGTGCTCCGTGCAAGCATTTCGCTCGAATGGTCAGTGCGGGCGCTCCATGAGTGCTTTGTGCAGACACGCATCCCGTGATAATTTTTTATTTTTCGATGTTTCTTATTTATCATTTGATCATTTTTAGTTTTAATTTTTAAATAATTTCGTATTTAATATTGTAATGGTTATAACGGCTAGTTTAAGAATATTTTGGAGATTTTCTCTGGGATCTTAAGCCTATAAATATGCCTCTACCCCAATCCTTCAAAGTATCAAAGATCTCGAGCTCTCCCCTCTTACCCTCTCTAATATTCCTCCAATCTTAAGATCATTCTTTCTTTCCGATTGTTTTCCACTTTAAATTTTTTGAATAAAGACGAGCTGATCGGCATCCGTTCGAGATCGTGCCACCGACGGACGTTGAAATTCTAACTTTCGGGTTGTACCTTAGAGGAGAGCGTATGGTCCAATTAGTCTTCGTACAAGAAGAGAACAAAATCTCCTTTAGTTAAGTGGTTCTATGCGCCTCTCAAGCCAGATTCCTAACCTTATACTATAGTATTTCTAAATTATTTTATCATACTAAATTTATTCGTCACACAACACAAAATTATTTTTCAAATATTTCAAATATATATTAAATATACATATATATATATATATCTATTTTTTTATTTAAAAAATTGAATAGAGATAACTTCATATAATTTTAGTACAAGAGAAGGGAGGAGAAATATTAAAAAAATAGATATATTAAACTTTTATGCTCTTATTTTTTTTATTTATGGATTTTTTCATGGAAGGCATTTTAGAGTAGCAAGTATGAGTATGGTTACTCTTCGTGCCCTTCTATTATTTTTTTCTTTAGTTTATTTTTTGTCGCTTTCTATATATATTATTTTTTAATTTAATTAATTAGAATCTAGTAGGGCGTGGCTTGCAAGGATAAAATGGAAAATATCTATTCGGATTTGTTTTCGTATCTGATTCTATCAAGATATATATATATAAATTTAAATATTTAATTAATATCTATATATATTATATTTATCGAACAAAAATTAATATCGATAGATAATTTTCCGATCCATATTCTAATATCCATTTCTATTTATAGTCTTATTGAAATTTATATAAACTCAAGAATTTTTAAGAAAATATATAACTGCATTAATTTCATATTAATTTTATTTAGCATTCACTTAGTAATATATTTGATTTTATGTTCATAAAATTTAATTATCTAATTTATTTTTATATTTACATCCATACTTCTGGTATTTCATTTGTATCCATAATTATTTAAAATAAATATGAATATAAATTTTAAAAAATTCTTTGTCCATCATTTTTGATGAAGAAAAACTGTGTCACTACATCAAATTGTCCCAAATGTCACAATTAATAATGCAACTGTATCGATTCCAATAACAGGTATTTAATATAGCTCATTTTTTAAACAAAAATATCAATTTTCTTGTATTTGCATTATAGCATCCTGTATTTATATTATGATATCCGGTAACTATATTATGACTTCTTATATCTATATGACTTCCGGTGCATGTATTATGCAATTGAATATTACAAGAAATAACAGAAAGTCATAATAATTAACAAAAAGTTATGATACATGCATGTCATAATACAAATATAGGATGTCATAATACAAACATAAAAACATGATATTTTTATCGAGAAAAATTTGAGAAAAAAGAGAACTGTATTAAATGTATGAGGTATAGGAAAGCAGTGTTGCCCTATTATTAATCATGATATATGGTCCAATCGAATGAGGTGGTGTAATTTTCTTTATCGAAAATAATGAACAAAGAATTTTCTATATATTTTTGTATCTGATCCATATCTCACCTGATCTCAGCCTTATCAGCTTGCTCAAAGGATGGGCTTCAAATTTCAGGCTGGGGTCCTAATTTTGGGCTGATTCAGTCCGTTGGGCTAGAAAATTCGATCCAGCCCGTCCAAAACTCATCGGGTTCGACCGGGCGGCCCGGTTTTTGGGCACGTCTAATCATACCCGACCCTGACCCCAGTCTGACGCGTTACGACTTACGACCCCCGTGAAGATGCGGGAAACGTATGTGAGGGAAATTACAACCATCCCCCTGCTTGTTAAAGAAGCCGGTCGTCCCGACGCTTTTCGCATCTCCTCTTTTCCGACCACGAAGGTCCCTCAGCCTCTCGCGGTAAGAAGCTAAAACCTCCCTCTCCCCTCCTCATCCATGGCCAACCGGCGGTAAGGGTTAGGGTTTTCTCTGACCCAGTTTTATAGTCCATGATGCCCTCTTTTTCTCATTCGTCGATCCGACCCAGACCAATCCGTCCTTATTCTTCCCCTTGTTGTACTCTCAAACGTTAGTTCAAATCGTGAACAAACGTTCAATTCATCCAAATCAAGAGTTGTGGATTAATCCCCCTTGTTTCTTTTCTTGACCTCTGTGATCTTAGGGTGTTTGATCCCTTGATTTCTGTTGGTGGATCGCTAATCCTGCTACAATTTGGTTCTTTTAGTTATATTTTGAAATTTTTAGGGTTTTTATGCAAAGCTCTGATTTTTTTTCTTTTTGCAATTTATATATGTTTTTTCCATTATTTTTTGCTAGATGGATTGGCAAGGACAGAAGCAGTCGGAGATTTTGATGCAGATTTTGCTTGTTGTGTTCGCGGTTGTTGCTTTCGCTGTCGGATATGCTATCGAATCCTTCCATATGATGATGCTTATCTATGCCTTTGGAGTTTTCCTGACTGCATTGATTACGGTACCCAATTGGCCCTTTTTCAATCGCCACCCGCTGAAATGGTTGGACCCGAGCGAGGCTGATCGCCACCCGAAGCCACAGGGTACCACCGCGGCTTCAAAGAAGAAGGCATCCAAGCATAAGTAGAAGTAGGTCTTGTTACAGCTTTCAGAGTTTTCTTAGGGCTTTTCATCGTTGCTGTGCTGTCGATGGTGCAATCTTTAGTAATGCTGGGCGTTTCCGATAGTGGATGCTTGATTCATTCCTGTCATCGAAGTAGTTTAATACTGCATATATTATTTCCATGATGGTCAAGTGAAAGTTAAACTTTATGAAAAAGGGAACAACTTCTTCTAATCCTTTCTGATCTTTCTTCTTTCTCATTGTTGGCGCCGAGTCCCTGGATCGGCCGGTGCCGCGGTGCCGCAGGACCATTTCCTGGTTCACTGCAAAACAGGTTCCTTGCCGGAGTTGTTCCGGCGGAGGACATTCCGATGTCTAAGTCAGCGGTGGATTCCAGCCACAGAACGGAGAAAATGTCGAGAGTGAAAGAAAAAAAGAGTTCTTGGAGATTGAAAGTGTATGTGTGCCAGATTATTCATACGTACCTCTCGAGCCATCCTTCTTATCCATATTTAAAATATGGCCTCCGGTCTGTGGTCCACTCTTTTTCCGGAGATCATGGAGAGCCAATCTCTTTCATGATTGGCGATCGTGGGTTGTCAATGAGCGGTTCCGGCCAGATCGGAGGCGTGGCTGCAGTAATTGCACGCCATGATCATGATATGATGAGTGTCGATTGTAACCGTTGGTTACAGTTTTCTTTTTGAAACAGATTGTGGTTCAAGCTTCGGGTTTTCCTTTGCGTGGGCCGAAGGCTTGGTATTTTTCCGAGGCCGGAGATCATGTCTACGGCGGGGACCGAAGTTCGTGTCTTTGGAAGTCGATGAGTAGTTCAGATTTCGGTCGGGATCGAAGGTGCTACCCGAATAATTGGCCTTCGGATGTTATAGTTCGGTGTGAAGCCTTGAGTTGCTTGCAGTTGGCCTTCGCTTAGTCCGAAGTCTGTAATTCGGAGAATCGGAACTTCGATAAGTCGAACCAGAGCCTGGTTCGTAGCTGAACCGGAGCCTGGTTCGTAGCTGAACCATGATATCCCAACAGTTGCTCCCCTATTCTCAGTTGTCGAAGCGAAGATCTGCCTCGAGAAGTGAGAGTATTATGGCCTGTCGCTTTCTTCCTGAGAGACGGCGCAGTAAATGATTATGGGACCTCTATTGGACTATCCATCACGATCTGAGGATCAGATGGTGGACAGGTGCCATTCCTGGATTGGGAAAAAGTAGGTGGCCCTGAGGCTATCTCTCCTCGTCCTGTTGCACAGTGGTTGATGCAATCTTTTGGTTGGGATTTGGATAGTTGTGGTGGCTGTTCTCCGTCCGTTGGATGAAGGATAGATCTTATCCTGGCGGTCAGTCGTAAGTGGGTTACCTCCCATGGTAATCTTGAGTCAAATTAACCCTCTGTGGGGGTCCAGAGATCCTTACTTTTCTTTTCACTTTTTTCTTTTCTTTTTGTAAAAAATTGAAAGAAATGAAAGACCTTTTCTTTTACCTCTTCCCGTGTATTTTCTGTGATGTGTTGCATCACGATTTGTCCATAATGTAGACTCCATAAACCACTTGCGGTTTGTAGGAAAGAAGTAGGGTCCGTTGGACCGTTCTGAGAGTGTTTGTTGTCGATAGAGAGGACAACAGTGGTCCTTTTAGGCACGTGTTTGGATTTTCCGTAGGATAGGGTGTTTACACCATCCCTGTGCACTTTCTGTCGTGATTAAGGTAGGCTGTTCAGGCCCGCCTCGGCGCGTGTTCGGATTCATCGTAGGGTAGGTTACGAAAACCATTCCTGCGTCTTTGATCTTTTTGGTGGCCTAGTTAGGCCATCCATTGCGCTTGTCGGGCATACCGATAAGGTGAGTGGATCAGACTCTCCTTTGTGCAGTTGATCGATTTTTCAGATCGGGTCATTTGGGCTGTTGTCGTTCAGTCGATGTAACTAGCCGTTTTGAGTAGAGCAGGGTTGAGGAGCTTTGCACAGGAGTTTTTTGAAATTTTTTCATTGATAGTATTTGCGAAGGTTTTGTACATTCCATGGCCGGGATAAGGTCTTCCCCTCCAGGGTCTTGAGTCGATATGTCTCTGGTCGAATGACTTCTTCGACTTGATATGGGCCTTCCCAGTTGGTGGAGAGTTTACCCTGTTCCGTTGGCCTGGACACCTCTGCTCTTCGCAATATCATATCCCCCGTGCGGAAAGTTTGCTCCTTCATCCTTGCGTTGTAGTACTTGGCGACCTTTTGCTGGTATGTCGCCATTCTTATCTGGCCCTGTAGCCTGGTGCTTAATAGCAAATCCAGATTAATCCTTCTGCGATCGGAATTCTCAGGCTCTTCATAGTTATCAATTCTCAAGGACTGTAGGGAGACCTCGATAGGTAGCACGGCTTCGGTACCGTAGGCTAGGTTGAACGGAGATTCACCAGTGGCTGTTCTTGGGGTAGTTCGGTACGTCCAAAGAACAGAGGTCAGTTCTTCGGCTCAAAGCCCTTTGGCGGCGTTCAACCTTGTCTTTAGACCATGGAGGATGGTCCGGTTGGTGACTTCGGCTTTTTCGTTGCACTGTGGATGAGCAACGGATGTTAGCCGATGCTGGATATGGTACCGAGCACAGAAGTTCTTGAACTTCGGATTGTCGAATTGTCTCCCGTTGTCCGTGATGATGACGTGTGGGATACCGAACTTGAAGATGATGGAGTTTTTCACAAAACTTTCCACCTTGCCCTCTGTGATTTGGGCCAATGGTTCGGCTTCCACCCATTTCGTGAAATAGTCGATGGCCACTAGGAGAAACTTCCTTTGCCCTGATGCTGGTGGGAACGGGCCAAGAATGTCCATCCCCCACTGGGCAAAGGGCCATGAGGCTGCCAACTGAGTCAGGTGACTCGCAGGTTGTTTCTGCACATTGGCATACCTCTGGCATTGATCGTACTTCCATACGAAATCAGCTGAGTCCTTCTGGATGGAGGGCCAGTAATACCCTTGCCGAATAATCTTGTATGCTAGATATCTGTCTCCCAAGTGATCCCCGCATATGCTCTGTGGACCTCTCTCAATGCATAATCTGCATCGGTGGGTCCGAGGCATTTCAGCAGTGGTTGGAAGAACGATCTCTTGTAGAGGGTTCCATCTAAGATGACGTACTGAGATGCCATCCAGCGGATCTTCTTGGTCTCTGCCTTATCTTCGGGCAGTTCTCCTTCATTCAGGAATTTGATGATGGGATCCATCCAGCTTGGCTCAGTATCAATCTGGCGCACCTCTGCAGCCCCTTCGGCAATGCTTGGAGTTTTAAGATGTTCAACAAAGATGCGCCCGAGAGACTCCGGTGCTGTAGTTGCCAGTCGAGATAGTGCATCCGTCCGGGAGTTCTTCGATCGGGGAACATGAATATTTTCAAAATGTTCCAGTTGGGAGGATATAGCCTGAACCTTCTCCAGGTATTGCACCATGGTTGGATCTTTGGCTACGTACTTTTCATTGACTTGATTCACAACCAGTTGAGAATCAGAGAAGGTTCGGAGTTACCGGACTCCCAGATCTTTGGCGATCCGAAGTCCGGCGAGTAGGGCCTCATATTCGGCCTATTTATTGGAGGTGTGGAAGGAGAAACGGAGTGCATACTCTATAATCTGGCCATCAGGTTCGGCCAACATGAGTCCAGCCCCACACCCGGTAGCATTGGAAGCTCTGTCCACATGAAGCACCCAAACGGACTTCATCTCCTTCGGGGTTTCTTCTTCATCCGAAGAGGCTTCATCTTCGGACTTGCAGGTGCACTCGACCAGAAAATCGGAGAGCACCTGGGCCTTCATAGCCGCTCGAGGCTGGAAGCTAATGTCAAATTCGCTTAGCTTCACAGCCTACTTGGCTATTCTTCTAGAAGTGTCCGGAGATCGGAGAACGGTTTTGAGAGGTTGATCAGTCAGCACCACGATAGCGTGGGCCCGGAAATATGGCCGTAGTCGCTTTGCCGCAATCACTAAAGAGTAGATCAGCTTCTGCATCCTTGCATATCGCGTTTCTGCGTCATGCAGGATCTTGCTGATATAGTAGATCGGCTTGTGGGACCCGTCTTCTTCCTTCTGGACAAGAACCGAACTCACTGCTTCGTCTAAAATAGAGAGGAATAGGTAGAGGACCTCACCTTCTTTTGGCTTGGAGAGTAATGGCGGGGTCTCCAAATACTTCTTCAATTCCTCAAAGGCAACGCGACAGTCTTCGGATCGTTCGAAGCCCTTTGATTGCCGAAGTACCTTGAAGAACGGAAGACATTTCTTGGCTGACCGAGAGATAAATCTGCTTAGGGAGGCAATCCTCCCTGTCAACTGTTGGACTTCCTTTTTACATGAGGGATGTCTCATATCTTTCAAGGCCTGGATCTTCTCGGGGTTGGCCTCAATCCCTCATTTGGTGACAAGGAAGCCCATGAATTTACCCGACGTGATCCCGAAGGCGCACTTCGCCGGGTTTAACTTCATTTGGTAGCGTCGGAGAGCGCTGAATGACTCCTCCAAATCGCGAATGTGGTCTCTCCGATGGAGACTCTTGACGATCATGTCGTCAACATAGGCCTCCATATTTCTTCCCAGTTGCTTTTCAAACACCTTATTGATGAGTTTTTGAAATGTTGCTCCGGCGTTCTTGAGACCGAACGACATCATCTTGTAGCAGTAAAGACCTTTGTCAGTGATGAATGCCGTCTTCTCCTCATCTTGAGGATCCATTCTGATCTGGTTGTAGCCGGAGAAGGCGTCCATAAAGCTCAGCAACTGGTGGCCGGCGGTAGCGTCGACCAGTTGATCAATCTTTGGAAGAGGGAAGCTATCTTTTGGTCAAGCCTTGTTGAGGTATGTATAGTCAATGCAGATCCTTCACTTGCCGCTAGCTTTCTTTACCATTACCACATTGGCCAGCCACTCAAGGTAGCGGGCCTCTCTGATGAACCCTGCCTTGAGGAGCTTGCCAATCTCTTCATCAACAGCTTGCTGTCTTTCGGGGGTGAAGCTCCTCTTCTTATGTCGCACCGGCTTGTACCCAAGGGTTACTTCCAGCCGATGAGTAATCACTTCGGCGGGAATCCCGGGCATGTCCGAAGCTGACCAGGCGAAGATATCGGCGTTGTCCCTGAGGAAGCGGATCAGCTTCGTTCTGGTTTTCTCATCAAGGGTGCTCCCGATTTGCACAATTCTAGAGGGATCTTCCTCTTTCAAAGATATCGGGATGGTCCTCTCCATAGGTTCACCAAGGTTTGTGGTTGAATCCCTCGGATCCAGCTGATCCGGAGTAGTCGAATCCTTGAAATGCCTGTCTTCAATCATTAGACATTGCCGTGCCGTCCTCTGGTTCCCTCTAACTTCTCCAACACCATTCCTGGTGGGGAAGCGTACCAAGAGGTAGTGAGAAGAGATCACGGTCCGGAACCTGTTCAAGGCGGGCCTCCCCAGAATAATGTTGTATGTAAAGGGGATTTGGACCAGCGTGAAGTTGATCGGCAATATCTTTTGTCGAGGCTCGGAGCCGAGGGTTACAGGCAACACTATCTCCCCTTCGGCATAAACTTGGTTGCCCCCGAAACCAGAGAGTGGTATGGGGGATCTTTGCAGTTGATGTCTAGGCAAACACATTTTGGAGAATGCATCGTACATTAAGATATCAGTCGAACTTTCATTATCAATAAGAACTCTCTGTACATCATAATTGGCCACTACGGCCGAAATTACAAGAGGGTCATCGTGCGGGAGCCGAACTCTCGCAAGGTCGTCGTCGGAGAAGAGGATGGAGTTGTTATCTTTCAGTCGCTTTGAAGCTTCATCTTCATCCCATCTCCAGTTGGTGGGCCGGTGTATCATCCCTACACCTCCGTTGGTGGGCCTTTGATTTGGCAATTCGACATCTTTGGGAGGTGGCTGGGGAACAGTTGCTTCCGACCGGGGTCCCTGACAATCGATGTACCGCCCCAGGTTTCATCTCTTGATGAGATCCTCGATCGCATCCCTCAGCTGGATGCATTCTTCTGTGTTGTGGCCGTGGTCCCGGTGGAATCGACAGAATTTGTTCCTGTTTCTTGTGGAAGAGGAGGCCTTCATGGGACTGGGCCGTTGGAGATAGTTTTCTTTTTCTATCTCCATGAGGATCTTCTCTCGAGAAAGGTTGAGGGGGGTATAGAAGTCGAATCTTTCTCCCAATGCCCTGGGCTTGGGAGGGCTTTTCCGGCGGTCTGCATATCTGCCGCCGTTGTTATTGGAAGTTTGGGGGCCTTGCCCCCTGTTATTCTTCTTCTTTGAAGGGGGTTTCCCTTCAATCAAATGTCGATTCGCCGCCTGCTATTCAGCATTGGCGTATTTCTAAACCCTTGATAGGAGCTCAGCGTAGCTTTTAGGGAACTTCTTGTTCAGGGAAAAAGTAAGCCTGGAGGTTCGAAGTCCCTTCTTCAGTGCTGACATGGTCACGTGCTCGTTGAGATCAGGGATCTCAAGCATGGCCGCATTGAACCTGGAGATGTAATCTCTCAGGCTCTCTCCTTCATTTTGGTGAAGGAGGAAGAGTGTGTCCGTATTCTGAGGAGTCTTGCGGCAGGTCCTGAAATGCAAGACAAACAGTTTTTCTAACTCGGAAAAGGAATCGATGGTACCTGGGCGCAGGCTCGAGTACCACATCCGAGCGGACTTCTTCAAGGTAGTCGGGAATGCCAAACAGTACATTGCGTCCGAAGCTCCTTGAATCATCATATAGGCTTTGAAGCTGTCCAAATGGTCGAGGGGGTCGGAGGTGCCGTTGTAGGGTTCCATCTGAGGAATCCTGAAGTGCCGAGGAATGTCCTCAGCTATGATGCGGTCGGTGTAGGGTGGGTGTGGATCACCCACAATCAAGTCCTCAGGATCTCTCTGATCCCGCATTCTCTGTTCTTGCGCTCTTTCCATCTCTGATTTGATGACTCTGAACCTCCTGTCATAATCGGGAGTCTGCTTGGGCGCTCTCTCCATCGGAGTGGAGTCTTCGGAGGAGGAGGAAGTTTGCCTGGGCCTTTTTCCTTTTTGTGGGGAATCGGCAGACCTAGGCAGTCTCGAAGTTCGGCCTTCGGGAGAGGGCCGAGAACGGGGGGAGGGATGCGCTGAATCCTCCCGTGGTGCTCTCATTCTTCGGGATCGAGAGCTATGTCTAGAAACAGCTGGTGGGTTTGCCACCGGAAAGGCTCTGTCTTGGAACTCTTGAACCATAGCCGTCAGGTTGGCGACCTGGTTCATAAGAGCTTCGAACTGCTGTGCTCCCACAACAACTGTGGGAGGTGGAACATCGTTCTCCTCCGGGGGTGCACCTCCCTGAGACGGAGCACGACTCCGGCTTGTAAAAGCATTTTGAGCTTTTTCTCTTGCCATTAAAAAATTCTTTGTTTCTTCTCCTTGTCTGGGAGGGAGCTTAACAAATGTTAATAATACATCCCTCTACCTGGCGCGCCAATCTGTTGCCGTGGAGTCCCTGTATCGGCCGGTCGGAGCCACTGCATCGCAGGACTGCTCCCTGGTTCACCTGCAAAACAGGTCCCTTTCCGGAGTTGTTCCGGCGGAGGACACTCTGATGCCTAAGTCAGTACCGGATTCTAGCCACAGAATGGGAAAGATGTCGAGAGTGGAAGAGAAAAAGAGTTCTTGGAGATTGAAAGTGTATGTGTGCGAGATTATTCACGCGTACCTCTCGAGCCATCCTTCTTACCCATATTTAAAAGATGGTATGTGGCCCGCTCTTTTCCCGGAGATCATGGGGAGCCAATCTCTTTCATGATTGGCGATCGTGGGTTGTCAATGAGCAGTTCCGGCCAAATCGGAGGCGTGGCTGCAGGAATTGCGCACCATGATCATTGCATGATGAGTGTCGATTGTAACCGTTGGTTACAGTTTTCTTTTTGGAACAGATTGTGGTTCAAGCTTCGGGTTTCCCCTTGCGTGGGCCGAAGGCTTGGTATTTTCCCGAGGCTGGAGATCATGTCTACGGCGGGGACCGAAGTTCGTGTCTTCGGAAGTCGATGAGTAGTTCAGACTTCGGCCGGGGCCGAAGGTGCTACCCGAAGGACTGGCCTTCGGATATTGTAGTTCGGTGTGAAGTCTTGAGTTGCTTGCAGTTGGCCTTCGCTTATTCCGAAGTCCGTAGTCCAGAGAACCGGGACTTCGATAAGGAGAACCGGAGCCTGGTTCGTAGCTGAACCAGGATATCCCAATATTCATATTACTGTTTTGAATAATTTGAAATGTTAGAAAAATTTTTGATTACGAGATATATTTATTGCGTCTAGTTACACGGTAGCTGTGTTGTATGAAATTAAAAACCGACAAATTTCCTATTTCTCTAACCAACTGAAAAAGGGTTTGCATGTTATGTTAGCAAGGATTCCTTTGTTCTCGAAATCAACCTTCCATATTACATAGAATTATAGAAATATAGTAAGTGTTCCTCTTTCAAGGTATATGAAATGATTAAATTTATATCTTTTAGTCTCTCTGTAATGTATGAGTGCATTATTATGGTACCATGCGTCCTGCATTGTTATTGGAAGTTGGATTTCTTTTGGAAGTCGAGGAAAGAGTTGGAATTATTATCTGCATCAGCCTTTGTACGGTTATTGCATATATAACATGCAAGATAAAAAAAGAAAGCTTGGGGATATGAAAACTCCCCGAGTTTCATATCCTATCCTGATGATGAAGCTGAAGTAGAGATTTTGTAAGAAGCACATCGTCCTTCATCTGATCATTAATGGAGATAGGAGTGTTTATTACGTTATTGTGGTCTAAGAAAAAAGAACAATTTGAGCAAGATAATGTCTTTTGAATGTCTGTGATGAAAGGAATTGAAGCAGATAGGGTCTAGAGGTACTTGTTTGTTTGAGCATTCACTTGATCAATGAACATGCCATTGCATGTGCTATGGATCACTTGCTGTCCATTTCTAGGGAACCCAGGTATCATCTTGTTACATCTCGTAGTTCTTGTGTTAATATCATGTTTTTCTGATTGTTCATTTGCAATACCATTATTTATAACCAACAACTTGTGTGTTATATTATTCAAATTGTTTATTATCTAACAAAAAATATTAGACAGGATTCTATGCGAACATGCATATTTGAGATATTGATAGCCTTTACAATATCATATTGATACCTTAATAAAAGATGTCATTTGTTATTCCGTTCTTTTTTCTCTAAATTTGTGCTCTTTCCAACAACATATATAGCATAAAATGTGAATGCATATAGAAGCTTTATGCTCATGTATAGGAACTTGAGATTTATCAATATGGTATTTAATGTCACTGTTCTGCAATTTTAGGATATTTCATTTCTTTGCAGAAGCAGAAGTCAATAAGTATCCTGTCTGTTCTATGCTTGTATTTTTAACTAGAATATTTTAGTGTCAGGATTTGCACTAATTGCTCTCTAGAAAAGATGCCACATAGTTTATTTATGAACATGGCGGAGTTAAGTGAGCAAGACATTTTCCTTTTGAAAACTCCAAGTGCTGTTGTGTCATGTTTGAGATTCTAAGAGTATTGGCACTAATTTTTTTCTAGGTCATAAAGATATGAACAAATATTGGAAGCTAAATTCCAGTCCCATTACTTTTCAGTTATAAACCGTCTCTTAATAAGTGGTTATGGGTGTTGACAATTTGCTTGAAGTTTGAAGTAAGGTTAAACAAGGAACTTGGTCTGTGTAAGGACAATTTCAGGTTGCCTATGTATAGTTTAGGATGGTCATGGATAATCTCTGGTTTGAGATTAATTTACTTATGGTTTATGTGCCTTCCCCTACATATGGCTGTCAACTTGATGTAGAGACTGGAGAATGTTGACCAACTTGATTTAGAGACTAGAGAATGTTGAATCAAATCAATTATCATGCTTTGACTCTCTCTCTCTCTCTCTCTCTCTCTCTCTCTCTCTCTCTCGCTCTCTCTCTCTCTCTTCTCTTGGTAGATTTTGATATATCCCTTGTTTTTCTTTTCTCTCTCCATATCTCTTTTCCAAGTAGACTCATCTTTATATCAGCTGGACCTCATGAGCCCTTCTATTTTACTGTTAGCTATCCTGTTATCGGTGCATAAATTTAGTAATGTAGCAAGAATCTGCCCAAATTGAACACTCTCTCCTGGAGCAACAGCACATTCTGGCAAAAGTGTTTTTTTTATAGTTATTTTTATAGAAAAAACCCCAACAAGACCACATGTTATAGAAAAAAGTTCAAGGGGACTGTGTGTTGAAATGAATCAAAAGGTTGATTGCTATTGTGTGCATATTGTGTGCATCGATTGTCTATATGACTATATTCTTTATTGACTGGGTATTTAGTGTTGAGCCAACTCCTTCACTTTCTCATTCACCATGACTCAGTTGTTTCCATTCTTGTAAAGGAAACACTAAGCTTTTTTATAATCACTTTCCCTCTTTCTTTTTCCCTTGGAGCAATATTTAGAAGATATATCCATTAGTGGTATACATGAGGAGACTATATCCAATAACTTTGAGGTTGTTAATATATGCGATAAACACTAATTCTTTAGTTTATTAAATATTATATGGGTTTAGGTCTCCCCGCTCTTTTAAGGTGCATTTTCTCAGTTTGGGCATGAATGATGATGAGGTCAAGAAGGGGTGGTTTTACCTTCTAAATGATTGCAGATTCAGATGTTACTTCCTAAGCCAGCTTGACCCATAACTTGACAATATCCAAATGTATTTAGGATTATTGCAATTTGCAAAGTATCTTTGCTATTTTAAACTTTCCATTTTCAGTAGAAGTTTTTGAACTAGCGTTCTCTCTATGGCGGCCCAGGTGGCAGATTATTTCTTATAATAGAAAAGTTGAGATCAGATGGTGATATGAGAAGACAGGACATGGTTTGGCTTTATGACAAGGATCTCCATTAAATGCCTATCCTATTTGTTCTGGCAGAGATCAGAAGCAGTATTGCTTGTTGTGAAGTGGTTGGAGGAGAAATTACATCAGAATTTTTTTCTTTAAGAAATGTATGCATTACAATGGGAGTTGACCATGGAAATAGAGAAATTTAGTAGAATCAATATGACAAAGGCAAATATTTTTTGTTCAAGAAATTGTGAATGTAAACATATTAGTCATTGTACAACTAGTGGATGTGCGAAAAAAATGTCAGTATGTCAAAAATGTTCATCTAGTTTAACTAGTCATGGAGAACTGTGAATTTGGTCCAAAGACATGGACATCCATTCATCCAAGTGTCTTTTAATGATCATGGTTCAAATCATTAAAAAAAATTTAAAACCTTAATGTGGTATAATTCTGTCTTCCAATACCATAAATATGTTGCAAAGCTATGTGCATCCACTGACTGAAGGCCCCCAGTTGTTTGGGGTGCTTACAGGGAAAGGTCAGTTGATGTTTCTGATAGATGCTACTCTTGTAAGACTCATGCTTTGCTGGAAGATCCCAAAGTAAGTGCATCTCATGCCATGGTCTGATAAATATCATGAGGTTCATGTCATTTTGCTTGTTAGTTGTAATTGCCTTTGTGCCTTTGGAACCTTTTTCTGGCCTCGGTAGAATTATATGTAGCAATTCTAAACCTATGTGAGCATCAGCATAATCACCTATAAAGGCATATGCCATCTGTGATATTGCCTATTTGATACAGTGGTTCCTACAGAAGGTGAATTCTGCCCTACTGGAAACTTTGTTTAAATGATTTTGATCAAATTTCTTTTAATATATGTATATATATATATATGTTTCTCCCCTACCTTCGTTCCCATTAGATTTCAATCAAATATCACTGATGCTGGTTCTGGTGTAAGCTGCAGCAAATGTCTTGTATCTTTGATGTCCCCTGCACTTCACACTGTATTGCTTCCTCTAAGCTACCACCATTGATTTTTGTCTCTTCAGTTTTAGCATGTGAAAGTCTTGCTATAGCATTCAGGCATGCTTGCACTTGTGCACTTGCCTACACACGTCCACATGCACGCATGCATGCTCACACTCGCACACAACCACACATGCAAACATATGTGTACTCATGCGCACAAGCACATGCAGGCATCCATGTGTGCATGCATGCACACTAACACAAAACGCATCCATATGCATACACGGAAAAAAAGAAAGAGGACAACTTGCAGTTTGTTATTTTAGGACAGGGTTCCTTATTTATTTATTTATTTTTTGATTAAAAAAAAAAGGATAGGGGAAGATAAATCTCGATCCTGCCAAGTAATGTTTGATGTGAGACACTTAGATTCGCACAATCTTTCCTCACCTAATGGTGAGTACGTCAAATTGACATTACTAAGATGCTGGTTAGTAGAACGGGAACAAAGAGGAAGATCCTGATCTCTCATTCACACCAACCATCGCGGGTCCAGAAAAATCCTGGATTTAATCGAGTCATCTATGGGATTATACCTTGAACCCGTGATCGGTTGATAGTGAGACAAGGCTTTTACCAACCGGGTTACCGTTTTAGCGGTAATTCCTTATTCTTTTTGGTTGAGGCATGTGCAACAGCTTCAGCTTCATTTTCTTTGATGATAGCAGTATAGAGTAAAATGACACTAAATAAGGAGCTTTACTATTTTGATCATGGTAATGTTCAACGTGCAAGAGTAAAAATATCTCCGGTCGAATAAAATTGCAGTGGGTGGTAATCCTACAACATTGAATGCTTTTTTTCTTTTTTTTTTTTTTTTTTTGGGGGGGGGGGTGTGAGTTAAGGCAATAGTGATAGGGGAGATAAATCCCGGTGTAGCTATCCGTGCAGGGTCTTATCCCGTTAGGTAATGTTCGATACAAGTTACTCGAATTTGCACAGTCTTGTCCTATCTAAAGATGAGTACGTCAACCTAACACTACTAAGATGCTGACCAGTAAAACGGGAACAAAGAGGGAGATCCTGATCTTTCATTCATACCAGCGATCATGGATCTTAGAAAATTTTTTTGATTTAATCGAGTTACCGCTGGAATCATGCCTTGAACCCACGATCGCTTGGTAGTGGGATCATGCCTCGAACCTATGTCGAATGCTTTTAGCTTGAGGTGTAATATGCTGCTCTCACATTTTATTGCTTATCTTCTTAGTGTTGTACGTATGTAAAACACCCACTTTTTTTTTTTTTTTTTTTGTTCTTTTTGATAAAGGCCGGGTGGCACTTCTCAATGCCTGCCTTATAATAAAAAAACTATTTTATTGTTTATTGCTTGAATTTAATCGTTAATTGATTCTATCAAAACAACTGACTCCAACTGTCTTTGAAGAGTGGCTTCCATTATTTTTTTATCATCAAGTGTGTGAACAGTTTAATTTTCTGACGTTAAAAAGCTAGCTACAGTGAAATTGTATATAAATAAATAATTAAATATGGGAGCAACACCGATCGGTAATTGAGTCAATTGCTTCGCATTAGGGGCTCTGGTAGGTCAAACAGACATCATGGAGTTAGATCGGGAGACCCCACGTTTCTTAAATAATGATCGGTGTTATTCTTATCAGATTGCTTTTTACTTATTTATGTTGTTAAGTGGATTGCATGCGAATGCTTAGAAGCGAGTAGTAATAGAAGGTTGCCTTGGACAATGATGATAATAATCATCTATTGATAAAGATTTTTGAAAAAGTATGGGGCATATATGGGTTCCGCCATCTATATTCATTGAAAGCATCTGGCTTACGGTTCCCTTGTTACGAGACTTCTCTCTTTTTTCAATAGAGGAAACTGTGAAATTTAGTCTCAACGGCCTTGACTCTCCAATTGGCCGTTCGTACTTCTTTGGGACGTATAACCGGAATCGTCTGATGTGTTTAACAATCGGTTCAATCCTTGTTTTCATTGGAAAAATTGAGTTTGATTAGATCGATTTTATCAATTTTAAAGTATTAGATTTATATTTTGTCGCCAGACAGATCTTCAGCATGCTATACCTCTCCTTTGAGAACCGTCTTCGCACGGCAATATATGGCATTAGTTGGTGGTAGTCATGTCTGTAGCACTTTAAGTGCAGACTGTGGTATTACCGCCTTCGATAATATGATACAAAGAAAATTTTACTTCTGATTACATCTTAGAGTTGATGACCCTCGGTTGCAATGAGCTTGTCAAATAGATCGTACCAGAGTTCACAGCTTACCTGCACTTCAGTGTCCTATCAGTTTTCTATCATTTAGTGGCAGATCATTTCATAAAAATGATGGTAATTATGCGATAGGATCTCATTGTCCGGTACCTGCCAAAGTCTCGATCTACTTCGAACATCTCTATTCATGAAAGCTTCCAAAATTACCAACCTGAAAGCAAAAAGGTTGTCCCATACGTCTTCTCTGGAGGCCCATCGATCAGATGATCTGGGTTCATTCGAGAGCCTCGTCGACCCTCGAACGTGTCCTTCTTCTATTCAAACGTGTCCTCTCCTCCACGATCCCACGGATCCAGGAAGCTAGGAGGTGGTGGTTGTTACCTATTAAATCCGGTTTGCTTTTCAAATAAACAAGATAGAGAAGTGGAGGGAGATGGTTAGGCCAACGGTTACTTCCCTGATACCCTTGGAACGGAAGCAAATCGTTAGATTTTTGGTCACCATCTCAATCCAACTCCCTACCTTCCTTTCCCTTCAATCCCACCTTACTAGTTTTCAACTAAAAAAGACTCGCATGCGTGGATTATATTTCATCTTGCCGTAGAAGAAGAATTTGTCAGTTCCATTGCTCTTCATCTCTTACCCCAAGGAAGGGACTACTCTACCCGTCCCGATTCCTCGGTTGTCTCAAATACAAAATTTCGAGCTTTCCAACCAAAGCAGTAAACTATTATTATTCATCAAAAGCTTCGTCTTTTGAAACTGGGCTTGTAATTCGATGACTGCGAGATTATTGTGGGCCGATTTTATCGGTAGTTTTCCTCCAATGCAGTCCTTGGAAGGGATGAAACTTTTGAGAGATTATTCCTAGCCAACCTTCTGTAACATCTTGGAATTTTGGTGGCGGTCATGAATACCCGTTACCATTTCCCACCCACATATACGCCATCTCTCACCAGAGAAGGCCAGATGCCAATAATCCTCGAGGGCCACCAGAACGCAGCCAGATCTCTGCCTCTCTCATTCCTACTGAGGATGGTTATGAGGATATCCAGAGCCAGATGGTTCGGCTTCCTGAGAAGAGTCTTTCAGTATCAGAATGGGTCGAGGTCCGATTTAGTCTCGAACCCATTCAACTCCAACCCATGGTTGGCCCTCGAGTTCATGGTAATGGTATTACAGATAGCTGTCATCACAGTTATAATGGCCATGTCTCGGAATGAGAACCCAGTTTGGCCTCTCAGAATCTGGCTGGCTGGGTACAACCTCGGGAATCTCCTAAGCTTTCCCCTTCTATATTGGCGTTATCGCCACTCTAACATCAGCCGTGTCTCTGATTCAGAACAGCAAATGAACGCCGAGGAATCGAGGTAATATTTCCATCCACAACTGAAGGAAGAATCTTATTAAATTCGGTCGAACTTTATACCAACAAATTTGCTATTGTCGTACCAGAAGTTCTCGTTTGATGAACAAGTCCAGGACACTCATCGAGCTATTTTTTGCGATATGGTTCGTGATGGGCAATGTATGGATCTTCGACTCCCGGAATGGGTCCTTCGACAGAGCACCGAAGCTGCATGTCCTTTGCCTGACACTACTTGCTTGGAATGCTATTGTCTACTCCTTCCCTTTCCTACTGTTTGTGCTGCTCTGCTGCTGTGTCCCGTTTATAAGTAACACGTTAGGATACAACATGAACTTGGCTTCTGCTGACCGAGGAGCCTCCGATGATCAGATATCTAGGCTACCACATTGGCAATTCAAAAAAGTTGAGTCTATGAGCGAGACTGCAAGCGAGAATGCGGTAAGTCATATGACAACATGCAAACATTCTTTGGAGCAGCCAATATGAACCTGATGCTGGCAATCCACAGCTCTGTATTACCATTTGATGTTCTTGGATTTTTTTTTTTTTTTTTTGGTGTGGGCAGGAGTGTTGCATATGTCTAGCCAAGTATAGAGACAGGGAGGAGGTGAGGCAGCTGCCGTGCTCGCATCTTTTCCATCTAAGATGTGTCGATCAATGGCTGAGAATCATATCGTCTTGTCCTCTATGCAAGCAAGAGCTAGAGAAATGACACAGAAGAGAGCCGGATTTATTGTATCAAAAAACGAAAACCGGATTTGACCTTTTGTTTGTTGAACTATTTATGTTTGTAAGTTTTTTTTTTTTTTTCTTCTTCTCTGTTTTGTAAATAAAAGTTTTTTTTTTTTTGTTAATCTAATATTAGGTCCACACCAAGACAAGTCATTGTTTTATTTGAAGATGAATGGGAGCATTGCTTGCACAACCTCCTTTTCATGCGTGATGCTAACTCGCAAGAATTAGTGCATACATAATTTTGTGGGTGCCTCCTTTCCAGGCATGGCCCTCATGATTCCCAAAATTTGTCCTTATCCCCCTTCATGGTCCTCCTGACCGTGCCTCCATCATCTCGCCCACTTCTTCTTTTTCCCTTTGCTGGATGCTTTCCACTTCCTGGCAACCCAAACCACCATTGTATATATTTTCATCTTAATAAATAATTTTGGATGGCTCTGCCTCCCTTTTAATCAAAATAGTGCATACATAATATTATAGATTTTTTTAAAAAAATTGTGAACTATTCATGATATAATATCTCTTAGATTCATTTAATAGAAAGTAATTGATCAAGTGTTTTTCATTTTATTAATTATTTCTTCTTTATAAATCCTAGTATTGTAAGCAAAGGTGGCTGCCTATAGCTATATGGCTTTTGAAAGAATTAAGTGTTGGGGTATCAAGGTCCTTCATCCACTTCCAAAGCCATAAAGGTACAGCTTTTGCTACTGAACAGATTTTATGATCAAATCAGAAATATCTTGTATTGTGCTTGTATTGGCTATAGAAAGAAGATCTAAAAGATTATGGAGTTGTTTAGAGTCTTATAGTTGAAATTGTACCGTAATTCAAGTAGCACTGTAATTTCTTATATTTAAAAGAAAGTTTAGAGAAAAGAGAAATATTTCTGACAGACATATTATTGAGTACCTCACAAGCGTAACATCGGGTTGAAGCACTCAATGTATGTGGATATGAAGGTAATGTAAACAAAGTCCAAAGAAGAGATGTGATGCATGGCAAACGTTCAGCATGAGACAAGATAGAGGTGGGGAAATGGAGAGGAGGGAGATGGTGATATAAAATAAGATAGTAAAGCTTTGTTAGGAATGAAATTAAGAGATTTTTTCACAAGAATTAAAATACATATTCAAGCAGCCATAACTCATCTCACAATCATTTTGATTGCCAATCAACCTACCGCAAGATAGTCCTAAGTTGTAGCCCAACATGCAACTCAACATTAGATTTGAATTGAAGGTATCCATGTAAGTAGGCTGACCTGCAAATGCAACTTTAGATACATACAGCTCCACTTACACAGGACTCCAAACAACCACCATATCACAATGACAGTCTATTCTATTTAATAAATAAGTCAAATTTTGAAATCAAAAGCAACCAATTTGCTAGACATTACCTGGTACAATTAATCCATTTTATCTACAGGTCACTTTGGGTCACGTAAGGAGGCACGGTTAATCTATCAAGATGACTCGACAGAATTAAATTTGACCTGAACTTTTTATTAGTTCTTAATTTGGGTCTTGCATTCTCGATCCTAAGATGCAATGCTGCTCAAAGTCTGCAACAGTGCTCAGCCACAATCAGTCACAATCAATCTACAGGAAGCTTGCATAATGCAAGAAAACATATTTCATGTTATAATCAATTGGCCATATTCAAATCTTCATGAAGCTAACAAATTCCATGAAAATGCAAGAAAGAGAACAAGGTAGAAAGAGAATCATGCATTCACTGCCAAACATGGAGATGCCATATTTGTAATACATGCAGGATAAAAAGAGAACTTTATTGCACATACAATGTAGAAAGTCCTTTATACTTGATACTAAACTCAAAGATGGAGGTTGTAGAATGAAATCTATACCATGTCACACAATTCACAAGGTCTAAAATGGTTATAAGCAACAATAAAAAAAATAAAAATAAAAATGAAAATCATAGATTTGAAAATCTCTTGCCTAATTAAACATATAGTGGATCCTTTATTCCTACATATTCAACTAATAGGTATTAGATGTCCCATTGAAACGTTTCTTTTTTGTTAAGTGCATTTAGGTATTTCCCAGTGTGTTTACCTCTCTCTGTCCTCCCCGTTACACATAAAGAAATTAGACAGGTCCAGTTCCAGGATCTCTGAAATAAAGCAACAAAGCAAAATCCCTTGCCTAATGCATGGGAAAAAATTCAATTAGGCTTCAATTTTTCAAAAAGCAGGACTAAAATAATCAAATGGGCTGTGATTTAGACTTAAGCACGGAAATCTCTACCGACCGTCTCTACAACCCTGCTGGCAAAAACTTGGAATGGCGGTCCCTTTGAAAGCGAATAAAGGGATAACGGTATTCAAGTTGCCACTGCTTCATAAAAACAAAAAAATGTTGCCACCACAGCAGCTGTGATTTAACATCACAGAAAAGGAGCAATGACAAGAGAATCTATGCATTTCAACTTCAACTTCAACATTACACGGACGAGTTTATTTTCCATTCTGTTTTCCCTTTTCGAAAAGAAGAGGGGGGCGGGGGTTGGGGGCGCGTGGGTTTGCAAATGCAATATCACAGCAATTTCTCCAGAGACACATATCTCAACTGCAAAAAGAATTGACAGCCTCCTATGGCTGAACATCAGTGTTTCATCTTTCAGATACAACAGAGCAGATAAGTACACAATTGTAATGATTATCTCGTAGAAGGTCCACTAAGCCAAAAGAATAACTTTCTCCATATTCTTTCTTGATGTAGATCCTTGACAGAGGGTAATTGGCTTGCTCAGCCGCTTCAAATTTTTATACCTGATCCTGCATCATGAACAAATTTTTACCCCTCAAAATAAACCTGAAGTTTTAATTTCAAATAAGCTTAACCACACCTTACAGTTGTTAACAATTGCTGGTTCATTTAGTTGGTGACAAGATAAAAATTTTTAAAAGAATAATGATGATGATACAGTACTCGAATTTACGAACGGTACAAAATTTTGCAAGGCTATCAAGTGGTCACAAACACAGCATAACAATGTTCCTCATGAACTAAACAGGAATTTTCTGCAAGGTGCCATTGCTTTCTAGGACAGTAACGTTAGATTGTAAATTTTGGTAGATTACAGCCACTTTATTCTGAAATCAAATGCATCAGTAGAACAGCAAAGCAGTCTGATGACTTCACCAAATAGAACTTTTTCACATTTCCTCGGAAGTCCACCACTACATTGTTGAGACAACATTGCCATTTGGGGGCCGGAAAGAGGCCTTCTACATAGGCCATCTCTTGAGGACCATGCTAATCTATGAGCATCAGATAATTCAGATGCTTGAGCCTGTGGTCACAAACACAGCATAACAATGTTCCTCATGAACTAAACAGGAATTTTCTGCAAGGTGCCATTGCTTTCTAGGACAGTAACGTTAGATTGTAAATTTTGGTAGATTACAGCCACTTTATTCTGAAATCAAATGCATCAGTAGAACAGCAAAGCAGTCTGATGACTTCACCAAATAGAACTTTTTCACATTTCCTCGGAAGTCCACCACTACATTGTTGAGACAACATTGCCATTTGGGGGCCGGAAAGAGGCCTTCTACATAGGCCATCTCTTGAGGACCATGCTAATCTATGAGCATCAGATAATTCAGATGCTTGAGCCTGTGGTCTTAGGCAACTTCAAGCATCAGACTCAACCCACTGACCTAGATGCCTCTAGGAGAAAGAAAAAGATATTTCAAAGCTTGCATAACAAAAATAACTTTAATAGGAAGCTTGAGTCATGAGTTTAAAGCCATTCTAACCCCTATAACTTATTGAAACATGGATTTAGATCAGTCAAAATGGGTTGGTACCACTGTACTATTATATCATTCCAATGCAAAACTGGCATCAGTATGGATGCTGGGCACTGAAACAGTCTGTACTAGTATGTACTGGCTGTACCTGTCCAAACCAGTGCATACCAGTGACATTGTATCGACCATACTGATCGGTATTACTGGGTTATTACTTTTTTTAATGTCTTCAGTTTCAGTATGTACCATTGAAACTGGTGCCATACGGATACCATACCATCTGATGAAAAAATGGCATGGGGTTCAGTACAGATTTAAAAATCTGGATTAAAAAAAAACCAGAAGATGAACTAGAACTTTGAAAAAGTTGTCTTAAACTATGTTACTATTTTTTCTTGGGGTAGAAAACCAAAAAAACAGTTTCATTCGACTTAATCTCCTATGTACAATTTGATTATTTCTCATTCAACTCAATAATGTACGAGAAGAAAGGTGGAGAAGAAGAAGACCAAGTTAAATTATGAATTGGTAGAATGTCTAGCTCGCGGATAAGCAGGCTCATTTGAGGTACCAGAAGAATGAGAAACCTGAGTTGGATATGAGTCATCACGAGATTTCTACAATTGGCCAGCAAACATTTAGGCACTGATACCTGAACTAATAAATAGATTTTTTCCAGATTATTACTTATTATCAATTAACTACAGCACTATATTCTACAGTTCTGATTTAGTTCTTTCTTCTCTTGACTCTCTGCAGTTGATGAAAATCCCAGTTCTTGGTGACCCAGTAAGCATTCTGATATGGCAAAACACATACGAAACATAACATAATTTCCTAGAAAGCTACAGGTAATCCTTGAGAAACATGGTAAAATATCAATGAAATAACAAAGGTGGTATTCTACAAGTTCATAATCATCAATGGCAATTTGAAGCTTCCCTCATGATTTTTACATATTCTGGAACATCATGTCTCATTTCTACCTTGGACAAACTACAGGCCACTCCTGCTTCTACTTTAAAAGTTTTTGTATCTTTCCTTCAGCAATTTGGAGAAAGTAAATAACAGAATACACCCTGAAGTAATTTGGTGGGCATTCAAGAAGACATATGCAAGCAGATGTTTCATCGAAATTTCAAGCACATACATGGTGGTGTCTGTTGTAACCATCACAAGACAAGAAACTCCAACATGGTGATGGTTGGCCCAAAGCATAATCATATTCATAATCATCTAGGCCTAAACCAAGAGAAACAATTAATCACAATGTCCTAGATAACTTACTATGCTTATTTGGAAGTTGACAGCATGGTGTATACTGTACACTATTTGCAGATAGTGAAGTATCAAGTGATGAGATAAGGATAATGTTGAATGAAAAAATGAAAACATGGAGGAATAAATTTGCGAAAGGAGCCTAGTACTAATAGAAATTATACAGAGTTATTGGGAAGAACAGAAATGAAAATGAGGTGATCAAAGACCATAGGCATGAGGTGAAAACAGTTTCAGTATCTCAAATATCATACCAAAAGAATGGAGAGATAGAAGTTAGCATCTCTAATAGAATTAGAATTGGTAGACTTAATACCACGTAGCTTTTAAGGAGTTTAGGTGACCGGTGCAAACAAGGCACAAAATGTTGCGCAACTTTGTGCTGGATAATAAAGAGGCTCCAGACATGCTAGGTATGTGGTAAAAATGAGCATGTAGAAGTAGACATGGCAAAAATATAGAAGGGAGAGACAATGAAGTTGGATTAATTGAAGAAGCAATTGAGATGGTATTAGCAAATGCAATAAAAACCTGAAGAGGAATAATAACATAATGGATAGCACACTTCTAATTGGAATGATTAATGTTCATATTGCCCATTTTAAATAAGGTAAAAGTATGAGGAAGCAGTTGCAAGAGAAGAAGCAAGACATGAAAAAGGGACATGGTGCCACAGGTAAAAGATTCTAATTACTAAAGGCAAGTTACCGATCCTGATGCATTCATAATACATGTAGATAAGATATTCTCTACCCCCAAGATCCCTATCAGCTGGGAAGAAACTCTAGATGGTTAAAGCCACTTTGACAGTTCAACGCAGCATAGAGAATTCATGGTAACTGCATATAAGGTTCCCATCATTTGGAAAGTGGATCAAGAAAGTTATAGATGCTTCAATGCTTTGGTAAATCACAGTAAAGCTTATCAAGTTATTGCAAACCATTACCTTGATGATATCTTTGTTGTTATAGCAAAGATCACAACACCTCATATTATGATCGCATATTATTGTGTCATGGTCTATGGTCATCTCGTCTAAAAAATGGATATGTAGAATGTCTTTCCTCATAAATGTTTCCATCAGATCAACAAGCAATCATTAGCAAAGCTTCTATGTCCTCCTGAGTCCTGACAATGAATGGTGCCTCTAATATAAGATCAAACAACTCTTATTCCTGCATCAAGCATCTGGAACATTCTTAATCCATCATGCACTACAAGTATTTTACAACCAACCTCTTCATTTATATATCTGCCATAAGTTAAAAGATGTTGAAGATGCTGATGCATATTGGTGCATAATGCATGTATGCTGTATGCCTATCACTTGTGTTTTACCGTTTTCACATTGCATATGATAAAGCAATACCCTATTGCCAGGGTGTAGCTTAAAATAACAGGTTGTTTGCCATTACCAAGGATATAATTAACACCAATGTTAACAAAAACATGAAAAAGAACCCATTGTAAAAGTTCCATTGATCAATTTGCTTAGGGGAAGAACAAAACATCATATCAGATTTGTTCAAATTAAAGTTTAATAAGTAGTTGCAATTACCACATTATCAGAGTGCACTGCAGATATATCACCAATGCCAGAATGTCCATGTCCAGGCTTTTGGCCCTCTTCTGGTTCAGAATCATAACATTCACCACTCCATAGTTGACGTTGTGGCCTGCGATCCATATCCTCCTCTTCCTACATTAAAGCAAGTTCTTTGAGTCCTATAAAATCATTTAAGAGCGTAAAGGTGAAAGGATACAAGTAAATTAGGTTACAGCAGGGGGGACTACCTCCTCAGGGGTTTCTGCATCTGGAGGTCTGGGCTGAAATTGTGGACTCGGAACATGTTGTATCTTTGAAAGATGCTCCAATAAAACATTCCTAGTATGTCATAAACCAATTAATGCAGAAAAGCATGATATCAAATTACAAATACTTGTTTCCTACAAAGCAAAATACAAGGAAAAACGAATGGATAAAAAATCAGTCATGGAATGGCCAGTATGCATGGCTACTCTGAGTAACCGAATTTCAGTAAGTTAACTCATGGTGAAAAGTAAACAAATCATTCAGATATAATTATAAACAAGAAATCTCACTGATGCAGCGATACTCGAGTAACTAAATGCTGCTTTACATAATACAGAGTGGGAATGGTAGTTGAACAAGTTGAACAACATCTTTCCATCAGCAAACTTCTCACACAGTTACAACTTTTTGGTCAAGAAAGTATTTATTGCCAACATTTTTGCTACAAAAATGCAATACACAATACATCACATTAACCAATTTGGTAACCTATTGAAATGTTACACTGCATATCATTTGACATACTGTCAACAACATTCAAGAAAGATCAAATCCTCTCAAAAACCTATACATATCAAAACTAGTCAAGAAAAGAATTCATTTATTAAATATCATAAATATGCATTTTTCATAACATCAAGAAATATAAATGAAATAATCAGATGAACCTATGGTTAACAATTACCTCATTCTCTCGAGATCTTGTGGAGAGTTCTGATTCTCTAAGTTTTTTGGTTCAATATGAAGATTATAGTCAGGACCAAAGTACTCATAATATTCGTTGTATGGCAACTTATTATCAGGTTCCACACCGACTGCAACAGCCGTCTGCACCATGGTAACATATAACATTTTATAACCACCTCAAATTACAGTGATGTTTAATGATTACAAAATTGCAACAGACCTCATAGCACCAGCAGCGAGCAACATTCCTAATCGTATAACCCCCACCTCCCAAAACCATCAGAGGTACATTAAAAGATCTGAGATATCGTAGACAATCTGCATGCCCCTTCACTGACAAGTTGAAGCAACCTAGCCTATCTCCAGCCAAGGAATCTGCACCACACTGGAGAACCACCGCATCAGGCTGATAAACCTCCATTACTTTTTGAATGATTGGCCTAAATAGTCCACGGAAGCTATCATCATCCATGCCATCATTCAAAGGAACATTCAAAGCATAGTATTTTCCTTTCCCAAAACCATTGTCCTTGATATGCCCCGTCCCAGGAAAAAAGTCCCCATATTTGTGGAATGAGACTGTCATGACTCTATCTGTTGTGAAAAAAGCCTCTTCAACACCATCTCCATGATGGACATCAATGTCTACATAGAGAACACGCTGCCCAACATTTGAATCAGCTAAAAGCAAGAAGCAAGGCTACAAAAATAAAATGTCATGATAAAATGACAAATTGATGCAGTTTATATGGACAAATATGAGCAAGCACTAATGAACTCTGTTATAAAGTAAAACAGAAACTCCGACACAAATTCATGTCACTCCTTATGCCATTTGTACTTATGTGGTGACAAATAAGATTTAGAAAAAAATAATAATAATGTGGAGACAATAAGATTAATGATTCAGGCAAAAAGGATAAAGTTTTGGAAAATGCATATGATGTACCACGAGAGGTGATTTATGATGCATTAAGAAAGCAAAATATACATAAACGACACATTGAAATAATATCAATAGCTTAAAGAGACTAATGTGAAGAACTAAAAAAATCATCACCATGATAATGTTTTTTTTTTTTTTCCAGTGATTAACATGTTTGTTTTATTATATAAAATATATACAACATTCTATGAGTACATTAATTTAAAGTGAAATAGCCACATAATGTCAACGCATATGAGAAGGAAATAACCAAACTCAATACAACTGCAAACTATACTAAAAAATGATGGAGAATAGACTCTGATATAGTAAGAAGTGAAAGATTCATAGTTGCTATATATAATGTATTTTCAAACAATTGGAGAAATGAATTAACTATACAATTTAGAAATGGAAAAGGCAACTACTTCCTTCAACGGTCTGGTATGGAAGTGGTTGATCAGCTTAGTGATAGGCGGGGCTCAATTAATACAGCAGAAATGCTTGTATACCGCACTAATCCCAGACTGCCACATCAGCTGAGTGAACTGAACAATAATCTGAAAGGTGATTGGTACTGGTACTCTTTAGCAATGTATTTATGAATTTTACTACATACCAGAATTGCACGAATAAAGATCTTATCTAACAGAAAATACCCTAAATGGTGTGTAATAGCTTTTCTTGGCTTCTCTTGTTTTTTTCCTATTTTCTCATAACTATTTATTGCTTTTTTCCATGTCCAAAACTTAAATTTTATAGCAAAGCTGCCAAAATCAGACCTACAAAGGCCTGGCTGAAACTGAAACCAATAGTTTGAACCTTGATTGGGGTTCAAACTGACCAAGGAAAAGAAAAAAGTGGATGTCATGTTATGTGGACACATAAGGATGCGACAATTATGAATAGGAATTACTGAACGATCTGGTAACCAGACCTATTATAGATCTGACATCAACATGTTAAGGAGGATAAGAGATTTAAGTACCTATCCACATCAAATCCACACGGTACAATGGCATACAATACATATTATTGTTGCAACTCGTCAAAGATGTGTAATGTAGCATCTTCTGATCATTCACTGAAATACTGATCGGTGCAACACCAATCTATAAGCAGCCATACAGCTTTAAATGCATTACATTTCCTGATTACACTATCAAAACTCTTCTAGGGCCATTTTGCAAAAGCCTGAACGGGGTCAGACTAACTAGAATGAGATGCAGAAAAGAATCAAGCCTCAGTCAAACACTGGCAGAGGAAAGCACAAAATTTAGAATCTTTTTTTTCGTCAATTCTAACAAGCAAGAATTGGGTTTTTCTCTCATGCCGCCAAGAAAGTATGATGAACTATGGTAGATCCACGGATTCTTGAATGAGTACATCAATCCACATATATAATTAAACGATGATTGAAGGAATTAGATAAACCCTTGAAAAAAATCCTAGTTCCATATTTAGAAAAAAAAAAACCCTACTTAAACGATGATTGAAGGGATTGGATGAACCCTAGAAGGAAAACCCCACTGCCATAATTTCTTTAACTTAGATCAGCTCGCTGCAATTATTTTATAAACCCTGGAAAAACAAAAAAACAAATACAAATCGTCCATGACAAGAAGAACCGGCAGTATAGATTTGAAAGAAGAAGACGAAGGACAAGAATATATCGAGGGCGGGGAGGGAAGTAGGGTTCAAAAATAGCAAAAAGATTTTACAGTAAACCCTTGAAAAAAATCCTAGTTCCATATTTAGAAAAAAAAAACCCTACTTAAACGATGATTGAAGGGATTGGATGAACCCTAGAAGGAAAACCCCACTGCCATAATTTCTTTAACTTAGATCAGCTCGCTGCAATTATTTTATAAACCCTGGAAAAACAAAAAAACAAATACAAATCGTCCATGACAAGAAGAACCGGCAGTATAGATTTGAAAGAAGAAGACGAAGGACAAGAATATATCGAGGGCGGGGAGGGAAGTAGGGTTCAAAAATAGCAAAAAGATTTTATAGTAAACCCTTGAAAAAAATCCTAGTTCCATATTTAGAAAAAAAAACCTACTTAAACGATGATTGAAGGGATTGGATGAACCCTAGAAAGGAAACCCCACTGCCATATCTTCTTTAACTTAGATCAGATCGCTGCAATTATTTCATAAACCCTAGAAAAACAAAAAAAAAAAAAAACAAATCGTCCATGACAAGAAAAACCGGCAAACAAAAAAACATATACAAATCGTCCATGACAAGAAGAACCGGCAGTATAGATTTGAAAGAAGAAGAAGACGAAGGACGAGAATATATCGAGGGCGGGGGAGGGAAGTAGGGTTCAAAAATAGCGAAAAGACTTTATAGTTAAAAAGAAGGGAAAAAGCCAAGCAGTCAACAGCGTAACTCACCCTGTGGAACTTGAGGAGCTCGAGGATGCCGAGGACGATGTCGTTGACGTAGCAGAAGCCGGAGGCCTCGCACTTCTTGGCGTGATGAAGACCGCCGGCCCAGTTGATGGCGATGTCGGCGTCGCCACGGTTGATCTTGACGGCGGCGCCAATGGAACCGCCGGCGGAGGCCTGGCAGAACTGGAAGAGGCCATCGAAGACGGGGCAGTCCTCGCCGACATTGAAGCGCTTCAGGAGGCGAAGGTCGGCGGAGGCGTGGGCGGGGGCGGGGCAGGTGAGGGCGGAGAGGAAGTCGACGTAGTCATCGGAGTGGAAGCGGCGGATGTCGTCGGCGGAGGCGGGGAAGGGGCGGCAGACCTCCATGAGGCGGTGGAGGGAGTAGTGGACGACCAGGTTGTGGGCCATCCGGATGCGGTGGGGCTTCATCGGGTGCCCCTGGCCGTAGTAGTAGTCCCCAATGCTCGGCTCGTAGAAGTAGGTCACCCGCCGCTTCTTCGCGTCCGCACCCGACGACGCCGGCAGCGACGCCCCCTCCCCCTCCCCAAACGGCCCGCCGGATCCGGACATGGACATGGCCATCGGCATGGACTTCTCTCACCGGTTCTTTCTCTCTCTCGCTCGGTGGAAGGAAACAAGACCTGCAGGGTTGCCGGCTCGCTCAAGACTCGGACCCGAGACAGAGAGAGAGAGAGAGAGAGAGAGACAGAGCGCGAGTGGGTTTCCAACAACATTCTTGGATATTTAAGCACCTGGATCAGGGTGCGCTGTTGGGATTATGTTACCGTCCGATTGTAAGTGTCGCGTAGGATGAAATATCTCATGGCACGTGCGGCTCCTTGAGCCATCCTCACTCTCTAACCGACGCGAACATGGGTTAAGCTGGTTGTTTTTTGTTTTTTGTTCTTTGTTTTGTTTTGTTTTGTTTTTTTTTTTTTTTTTGAAGTAGTGAACTTTAAATATAACCAGCAATGTACATGACAAGATACATGAGACGCTTGCGCACGTCTTACACAAAACAGTGTAAAGTTTAAGAAATAAAAAGTATAAATTATTGTGACCACAATCCAATTATCCGGTCTATTAGAACTAACCAAATTGGCAATTAAATTGAAGACAAATTTTGATCGAATATCTGTAACCAAGTACGAGTACCTCATTGACATAGTAACTTTGATCGAGTACCTGTGATTGAGTATAAGCAGTCTTGATTGAACAACCTAATCTTAGAATAAGAGATAGAAGTGAATAAGTTACAATTGTCCTAGCAAAGATCATGGTAAACATGATCACGAGAGGCAGGATTCCAATAAAACCTGCCATCCTAACAGAAAGATACCAATAAAAAAAGATACGGAAGACAAGATCGTGACATCTACCAGAAATCCATTATACATATATCAGAGAATATCATCTCTCTAGCGACATTCAGTTATTCCACATAACTCTATAAATTGATAAAAAAGAATCTTAAAAGGTACATCTTCGCATCCCTCTCTACATGCTCATTCTAGTATTTTTTCTATCATGACTCTTAGTTCCGGCTGTTGTAGCACATCTCATCCTCCTCGTTGACTTGAGCATCAAAGAATCCCCTACCGATAATCGCCGGTCAAGGAAGACTGTGCTTGCAGGTTCCCATGGTGGAACACTCATGAGCATCTCTCCATCCTTGTCAGATAAGACTAGAAAATCCTCAGGCACTATTGCAACCCAGTAGAGGATGATTTGTTGATAATAGATTGGCATGCCAGATAGAGAGCAAGCATCATCTCGAAGAAATCCTCGAAGCTTAGAGCGCAATGATGATCATTCGAGTGTAAGATGCCTTCACTAGTCGCACTGGATGCTCTCTGCATCACGAGGAGCATCCCAGCCAGGCACTGGAACCTCTAACTCCTTCATCCTTGTTACTGGTGACCCAGTAGAACTTGCTTACCACCTGGCACAGTAGGTCCAGATGCTAATCTCAATGATGCGGGAGTTGTAACAGCAACTCAGGGCAGAAATAGCAGCACCCGGAGGTTTCAACCAATCCCATTGCTGATTTTCGACCTAATCATTGATCTCCTAAGAGAAGATTTTTTGGTCAATGGAATCCTCATTAGTTGCAATCTTTCTCACCCTATTGAGCAAGTTATCTGTCTCCTTGAAAGAGATCTCCTTATTGATAAAACTTTCTATCAATCACAATTCTCGTCTCTACGACAATCAAGCCCTTGATGCGAAGAGCATCAATAGAAATAGAGCTAAGGCCTGACAAAACTTCCAACCAGCAGTTCTACAACTATAGCCTGGGGGGTCAGACTGGAAAGCTTATCATGCTCATCTTTTTTCTCCTGACGAATCATGGAGAAATTGATCTCTAGTAGGCTCAAGATGCTATAGCTGGAACTCCACCCCGGCTGGCCCGATAATGCTTCATGGATGCTTACTCGGGCTACAACTAGATCAGAATGACTCATGAAGATTAGTACACTGTCTAACCAAAAAAAGGTACTCTATCATTACAAAGTAACTCTTTTTTGGCTTGAAAAATATAGGAACTACCTACTAATGGATGGACAAGGGCTAACATGCTTCCAAGAATTTGAAGTTCCTCGAGCCTCCACTCGCTAACCCTGTAATACCCCTAAGAGAAAAAAATAAAAGAAGCCGGCCGGCCCACTTGCTGGACCCGGCCTAGAGACGTGCGCTGCCCAACGCGAGCGGGCCCAAGCGCAGTCACGGGCGAGTGCGAGCGGGCGCAGGTGGGGGCGTGTGAGTGCGCGGGTGCGAGCGAGCGTGGGCGAGCGACGCAGACAGGCACGCGGTCGGACGCGCGAGGTAAGGCCCGGCCGGTTGCGCGAGCATGCGAGGCACGGCCCAGACCCACGTGCACGGCATATGCGGGTGTGTGGGCTCAGCCCAGTCGAAAGCGACGACGACCTTGGATGTTTTCCAGGCATTTCCCATCGATTTCCCAGCCGATTCTCGTGGCTCACCGCGGTCTATGGGATTTCTGTGCTATCTGGACCGTCTGATCGCCTGATCGAACGTCTGAGATTGATCCGAGGGAGTTTAGGCTTGATCAGGTTCTTCTGATTTGGATGTGGTTTGAGACATCGATCTTAGATCTAACGGCCTGGAAGATTTCTTGATGATTCTGGACTTCTGAGATGAGATTTGAGGTGGTTTTGGATTGGTTTTGTTCCTCTCTTTAACCAGGGACATCGAGCATTATTATTTAAGAGGGCCAACAGTGCAAGGAACGAGAACAGAGAACCAAAAAGAGAGTAATGAAGAGTTTAGTAATCTAGAAGAGAAGAAAGAAGAGGGAGGAAGAGGAGAGAGAGAAAGAGAAGGGAAAAAAGGAGAGAGGAAGAGGAGAGAGAAAGAGAAGGAAGAGGAGAGAGAAGATGAGGAGGGAGGATTGAAAAGTCTCTTTCATTGAAAAATTAGAAAGAGAGGGTATTAACAGGAAGATCACCGATAAAATTCTGGTAAAAATGTTTTGGATTTTTATAATTGATTTAGGATTATTTATTTATATTTAAAAAATTATTATTATAGGGGAACAACCTTCTGAGTAGAAGGGTATTTTGTGCGGGTTTCGGATTTAGATTGATACCGGGTATTTTAGATTAGCGCTTGAAGGCAAGGATTCTGGACATGATCACCAATTCTATATATTATTTTACATGGCATGATTTTGATATGAGTACATGAGCATTGACATGCATATTTTGTTGTTGCATGGTATAGTTGATTTTTCATTATGGACGTTCTGACTATGGTTGTTATTATTTATATTTCTGGATACTATATTTATCAAACAAAATTATTTTTGATGGTTTGGATCGTGATGCCGATCATTGAAAGATTTGAGATTTCATGGTTTGACATCATGATATGATTTGACATGATGATATGATTTGACATGATAATGTGAAAGGATAAGGAGTTAATTAAGAGGATAATGTAATTGGACTAGCCATGTCATGGGATCGTGGTTAATGATATTATCGATCACAGGCGGAATCGTGACAAATATTATCTTTCACAGGCATGGATAATGAGATTGCCGGTCACAAACGGAATCATGACAAATGTTGCCTTTCATAGGCATAGACAATGAGATTGCCGGTCATAGACGGAATCATAACAAATATTGCCTTTCACATGCATGGACAATGAGATTGCCAGTTATTGTCGATCTTACCATGGTGGCCTGTAGCTTATGAGCTGGCACCGATCCTTGGACTCCTTCACCTTGGGATCTCCAAGCCTCCGGACCTGCAAAACAAGGTCAGAGACCCGGGCCGGGATTCCGGCATGGTCACTCCGACGGTCAAGTTAGAGAACGGCAAGACCGAACAGATCCACTAAGACGGGTTTTCGACGGATTCTCGTGCTTAGAGGAGGTTTTGATGAAGGAAGTGCAGAAAAGAGAGGGGTTGACGCCCAGCTTCTTGGACTGGATTCGTCGAGCTTGCATCTGGGGATTTGCGGGAGCCCTTAGAATTGCTATCCCTTTCTCTTGGCATTTTTCCCTTTCAGTGGCTTACCTTTACGTCTGCTTTCACCATCCCTTTTATACCACCGGACCGCCTCCAGCCTCCGCTTCGTCCCTCGGAGGCTCCCAGAGATCTCTGGATCCTCCCCCCCTCCCCTCTTCTTCGAGCCTGGGAGTTAAGCGGTGAGCTCGCCTCGTCCGTTGTGTTGTCACGAAAGGGGGAATATGGCGGGATCTCGAGCCAAGCACGGGAGCCCTCCTCTTGGGGCATTGACTGTGGATCTCGTGTTCCAGGCCCCTGACCGCAAGGATTTAATTCCTCGATCACGGGGCCCTGCTTAACTGAAGTAAATGAGGTTTCGTGCACCGTTGCGGCCCCGTACCGGGCACCCTATACGGGATGCGATGCATGCCGAATCTAGTGGCGACCTCGTGACCCGTGCCTCTGACCTCCCGAGGCTTTGCAGAGTAGGGCTGACTTCGGCCGAGGTGGACCCATCAGGGGGTGCCACCTGGCGATGGAGCAGGAGGGGCTGGTTTGACCTTGGCAAAGATGGACCTGTCTTGGGGCGTAACCTGACGAGGGAGCAGGGAGCTGCCAGCTTCGACCGAGGTGGACCCCTCCTGGTTGGACCCTAGCGAAGTGGTAGAGGAAGGCTCGACTCCAATCGAGGTGGACCCATCTTGGGATGCCACCTGGCGAGGGAGCAGGGACTGCCAGCTTCGGTCGAGGTGGACCCCTCCTGGGTGGACACCTGGCGAAGTGGCAGAGGAAGGCTCAACTTCGGCCAAGGTGGAACCATCATAGGGTGCCACCTGGCGAAGGGACAGGAGCGCCTGGCTCGACCTCGGCAGAGGTGGACCCGTCTTGGGTGCCACCTAGCGAGGGAGCAGGGGCTGCCAGCTCCGGTCGAGGTGGACCCCTCCTAGGTAGACACCTGGCGAAGTGGCAGAGGAAGGCTCGACTTCGGTCGAGGTGGATCCATCTTGGGGTGCCACCTAGCGAGGGAGTAGGAGCGCCAGGCTCGACCTTGGTAGAGGTGGACCCGTCTTGGGGTGCCACCTGGCGAGGGAGCAAGGGTTGCCAGCTTCGGTCGAGGTGGACCCCTTCTGGATGGACACCTGGCGAAGTGGCAGAGGAAGGCTCGACTTCGGTCGAGGTGGACCCATCTTGGGGTGCCACCTGGCAAGGGAGCAAGAGCGCTAGGCTCGACCTTGGCAGAGGTAGACCTGTCTTGGGATGCCACCTAGCGAGGGAGCAGGGGCTGCCAGGTTCGGCCGAGGTGGACCCCTCCAGGGTGGAGACCTGGCGAAGTGGCAGAGAAAGGCTCGACTTCGATCGAGGTGGACCCATCATGGGGTGCCACCTAGTGAGGGAGCAGGGGTTGCCAGCTTCGGTCGAGGTGGACCCCTCTTGGGTGGACACCTGGCGAAGTGGCAGAGGAAGGCTCGACTTCGGTCGAGATGGACTCATCTTGGGGTGCCACCTGGCGAGGGAGCAGGAGCGCCAGGCTCGACCTCGGTAGAGGTGGACCCATCTTGGGGTGCCACCTGGCGAGGGAGCAGGGGCTGCCAGTTTTGGCCGAGGTGGACCCCTCCTAGGTGGACACCTGGCGAAGTGACATAGGAAGGCTCGACTTCAGCCGAGATGGACCCATCTTGGGGTGCCACTTGGCGAGGGAGCAAGAGCGCCAGGCTTGACCTCGGTAGAGGTGGACCCGTCTTGGGGTGCCACCTGGCGAGGGAGCAGGAGATGCCAGTTTCGGTCGAGGTGGACCCCTCCTGGGTGGACACCTAGCGAAGTGGCAGAGGAAGGCTCGATTTCGATCGAGGTGGACCCATCTTGGGGTGCCACCTGGCAAGGGAGCAGGAACGTCAGGCTTGACCTCAGTAGAGGTGGACACGTCTTGGGGTGCCACCTGGCGAGGGAGTAGGGGCTGCCAGCTTCGGCCGAGGTGGATCCCTCATGGGTGGAGACCTGTTAAAGTGGCAGAGGAAGGCTCGACTTCGGTTGAGGTGGATTCATCATGGGGTGCCACTTGGTGAGGGAGCAGGGGCTGCCAGCTTTGACCGAGGTGGACCCATCCTGGGAGGATACCTGGTGAAGTGGCAGAGGAAGGCTCGACTTCGACCAAGGTGGACCCATCTTGGGGTGCCACTTGGCGAGGGAGCAGGAGTGTCATGCTCGACCTCGGTACAGGTGGACCCGTCTTGGGGTGCCACCTAGCGAGGGAGTAGGCGCTGCCAGCTTCGGCTGAGGTGGACCCCTCCTGGGTGGACACCTGGCGAAGTGGCAGAGGAAGGCTTGACTTCGGTCGAAGTGGACCCATCTTGGGATGCCACCTGGCGAGGGAGCAGGAGCGCCAAGCTTGACCTTGACAGAGGTGGACCCGTCTTGGGGTGCCACCTGGCGAGAGAGCAGGGGCTACCAGCTTCGGCCGAGGTGGACCCCTCTTGGATGGACACCTGGCGAAGTGGCAGAGGAAGGCTCGACTTCGACCAAGGTGGACCCATCATGGGGTGCCACCTGGCAAGGGAGCAGTAGCGCCTGGCTCGACCTCGGCAGAGATGGACCCGTTTTGGGGTGCCACCTGGCGAGGGAGCAGGGACTGCCAGCTTCGGCCGAGGTGGACCCCTCCTGGGTGGACACCTGGTGAAGTGGCAGAGGAATGCTCGACTTCGGCCGAGGTGGATCCATCTTGGGGTGCCACCTGGCGAGGGAGCAGGAGTGCCAGGATCGACCTCGATAGAGGTGGACCCGTCTTGGGGTGTGGTGCAGGGCGGATGTCAAACGCCTGCAGCGACCAAAACCCCGGCTCTGCGAGAACGGGTTTTGAGAATTCTTGGATGCTAGGATTGAGCAAGATGGGGAAGATCCCTTTGAAACCTGCAACGATCAAGTGCTGGAAGGGCAGCGTGATTCCTCACGTTACCATCCCTCTACCGGATTTCAATCCGGGTCTTCACGAACGGAAGGGACGAATGGTGGGTTTCTCACCATGAATCCCTGTTTCTTTTCTTTTCTTTTTTTTTTTTATCAAGAACTTGGAACGGAAGGAAGAGATTCCTCACGGAATCATCCTCTCCCAACCAGGTTTGCGACCTGGTACGCGCGCGGGAAAGAAGAAGAGCCGGCGGCCTTCCACGGTAACACCCAAAAACCGTCCAATATTTCAAAAAAAAATGCTAACTTGTTTTTCCTTGGTTCGGGTTTTAAGAAACAACAATACAAGGTATAGTCCCCCACGTGACTAACAGGGAGGGAGAAAAACAATTGTAACACAACTCCACGCAGACTCTTGCGTGAAACTTCAAACAGATTTTTTTTTTATATATAAAAAAATCAAGAGATCACGCCACTAATAAAATTATAATAATAATAATAATAATAAGACTAAAGACTCCGATATTTTTCCCGGATCCGAAACTCCACGGGCGCTAATAGTGTATTGGGCCTTCGGCCCAATTCCCAATTAATTGTTTTCATCCCAAAAATGGGTCAGATTTGAAACTTGCTTCCCTTGAAGGCATCTGGACCTGCGCACGTTTCCTGCTGGCGAGGCTGGCAGCCCCAAATCGTCATGGACCGGAAGCTGAACCGAAACGTCTGGGTTAGGCTTCGCCAAACTATCACCGGGCAGTCCTGATATATGAGTCAACTAATCAGGTTCAATATTCATCTCGATGTCCGCATCACTCTCCCCTTCCTCTGAAAAGCTTGTCTTCAAGCTTGAATTATCACCTGCATAAGGGGTTAGATGTCGAATATTGAATACATCAGAACTAAGGACATCGTCTGGTAATTCAACTCGGTAGGCATTGTCACTAAATTTCTCCAACACCTGACAAGGACCAATTTTCTTTGGTTTGAGTTTGGTGTAGGCCCCCTGTGGATATCGTTCTCTTGGCAAGAAGACCCATACCAAATCACCAACCTCAAAAGTCTGCTGTCGACGTGTCTGATCAGCCTTAGCCTTATACTTGGCATAATTTTGCTCTAGATTGGCTTTAACAGTTGAGTGCACCTCACGTAGATCAGCCACTCGATCTTCTATCTTCTTACTTGATTTGTTTGGCACATCAACAGGTAAAATATCAAGTGGTCCTCTTGGCAGAAATCCATACAATACCTGAAATGGTGCAAAACCAGTAGAACGGTTCACCGAAGAATTGAACTCAAACTCAATTTTTGGCAAACATACATCCCGGTTTTTAAATTCTTGCACATTGGCTCTTAACAAGTTACCAAGACTTCGATTGACAATCTCAGTTTGCCCATCGGTCTGAGGATGATAGGGACTACTGAATTTTAATTTTGTACCCAATTTTTTCCATAATTCATGCCAGAAATGTCCCATAAACTTGCTATCTCGATCTGAAACTATCGACGATGGTAACCCATAATATCGAACAACTGCAGAAAAATAAAGATCAGCTACTTTCGACGTATCAAATATTGTTTTGCATGGCAAGAAACAAGCCATCTTGCTGAACCGATCTACGACTACCATAATTGAATCTAGACCTCTCACTGTCCGTGGTAAACCTACAACAAAATCCATAGATACGTCTCGCCACGGCTCATCTGGAATCGGTAAAGGGGTATATAAACCTTGATTTGTATTTGATCCTTTGGATTCCTGACACAAACGACATCTCTTCACATAGGTTTTGACATCTCGGTCAAGCCCAGGCCAATAAAACCGTTGACGAATTAACCATGCAGTTTTGTCTCTTCCAAAATGTCCTTGATTATGCAGCTCCTGAATAATCAATACACACAGTGAAGTGTTAGGAATACAGAGACAATTATCACGGAACAAATATCCATCATGTAGGACGAAGTCAGATCGACTTCCAGCTTCCAATTCAGTTACAATGCTCTAGAAATGCTCATCTGCACGGATATCATCCTTCATGCTTTCAAACCTAAGGGTATATACTTGCATAGCACCAATCAATAAACTCCGTCTACTTAAAGCATCTGCCACTTTGTTCAAAGTGCCTGACTTATGCTTGATGCTGAAAGTATACTCCTGTAGAGTACTTACCCATTGTGCATGTCTGGAGCTCAACTTATGCTATCCTTGTAGAAATTTTAATGCTTGATGATCTGAGTACAGCACAAATTCTCGCTGGATCAAGTAATGTCGCCAATGTTGCAATGACCTCACAATGGCGTATAGCTCCAAATCATAAATCGAATACATCAGTTTGGCACCTCCAAGCTTCTCACTGTAGAAAGCAACGGGTCTCCCATCTTGGCCGAGTACTGTGCCAATCCCAGTCTTCGAAGCATCACAATCCACTTCGAATACCTTGTCAAAATCTGGAAGAACCAACAGTGGTGCTTGGGTCAACTTGACTTTCATCTCATCAAATGCTGCCTGAGCAGTGTCATTCCATCCAAACTGATTTAATTTCAACAAATCTGTTAAGGGTGCAGCAATCTCACTATACCTCTTCACAAATCTTCTGTAAAACCCGCAAGACCCAAAAAGGATCTTAATTCAGTTAAAGTTGTAGGTGCTAGCCAATCCACTATCGCTCGCACCTTACTTTCATCTGGAAGAATCCCATCACCAGTAACAACATATCCCAGAAAAATTAATTTGTCTACCATCCAAATACACTTCTCTGGGTTAGCAAAAAGCTGGTTCATTACTCGCATGAATGTACTAGGAGCATTAGATAGCCCGAATGGCATCACCAACCATTCATACAGGCCTTCCTTTGTCTTGAAGGCCGTCTTCCATTCATCACCTGGCTTCATTCTGATCTGATGATACCCACTTTTCAAATCAATCTTAGAAAAGAACACGGCACCACTCAACTGATCTAGCATATCATCCAGCCTCGGTATTGGAAATCTATATTTCACAGTAATTCTGTTTATTGCCCGGCTGTCAACACACATACGCCATGAACCATCCTTTTTCGGCACCAAAAGTGCTGGTACCACGCACGGGCTAATGCTTTCCCGTACAAAGCCTTTGTCTAAAAGATCTTGAACCTGCCTCTTCAGCTCCTCATGCTGCTGCGGGGTCATTCGGTAATGAACCTTATTCGGCAACACAGAATTCGGAATCAAATCAATCTCATGCTGAATATCTCGAAGTGGTGGCAAACCCGCAGGAAGCTCACTTCGTACAACATCCCGAAATTCCTCCAAAACTGACACCAACTCCTGAGGAAGATCATGTAGCTCCTGCTCCCAATTCTGGCCAAACTCTTCTGGTTTACTAACCAGGGCAAAACAAAAATCTTCTCCCTCTAAACTCATCTCAAACTCCCTGCTTGGCAAACAAATTAATACCTTCTGTTCAGCCATGTCCTGTAGTGGTTTCAAGATCACTTTTCTCCCATCTGGTCGCAGCATATAAGTATGAGTGTAATCATTATACACTGCTTTATTATCAAACTGCCAAGGTCGTCCCAAAATGATGTGTGTCGCATCCATCGGTACAACATCAGCTACTATTGACGTCTCAAGCTGAGGACCAAAAGACAAGGCCAACCTACAACATCGACTGACCTGAATATCTGCATCCCGATTCACCCAGCCGAGCTTGTATGGTTGAGGATGGGGCTCTGTCATCAACCCCAATTTCTTCATAACTTCCTCAGCAATCACATTCTCCCAACTTCCAGAATCAATAATTACCTTGCAAGTTTTACCAGCTACAGTGCACTTTGTAGAGAAAATATCGTGCCGACGCCAATCTCCACCAGCTCTTGGTGCAAGACATCCTCCTAATAATCAGACTCTCTCCCTGGATGTGGTCTGGGTCAATTACATACATCTCATCCTCAAACTCCTCATCCTCAGGAAATTCAACTTCCTGCTCCTCCTCCATAAGTAACTGGGTACACGCCTTGGGGCACTCATTAGCATAATGTCCTAGGTCATGACACCGATGGCAGCGAATATTGGCTCGATTGCTGCCCACCCTCTGCTGGGTACCTGAAGCCCCACTCGGCACTGTAGGTCTCGGAGGAACTGTCGAAGTTTGTTGCCTAACCACAGGAGGTGCACTCCTACTACCAGAACTTTGTCCCGAAAACTGACCAGATAATTTTTCTCTACTCTGGAACCCTTTATTCCGCATCAGGCTCCGCTCCACTGCTTGCGCCCGCATGTGCGCATCACCAACACTGTCAATCCGATGCAGAGACAATGCATCCTGGATCAGGAATCGCAGTCCAAGCAAATACATAGCTACCAACCTCGGTTCTGACTCCATCAATCGGTTTCAAGCCACCAGTTGGTAGAACTCTATAGTATAATCTTCCACGCTTCGATTTCCTTGTGTTAAACCATGCAATTTAGAATAAAGGACCTGTTCATGATTCTGAGGAAGGAACTCCCGATTCATCTCCTGCTTCAAGGCTGCCCATGATGCAATTAGTGGCCTCCCATCCATATACCTCCAGTAGTGCTGTGCATGCCACCAAGCCGCTGCTTGATTTCGGAATTGGATTGTGATAAGTGGCACTTGCTTGTCCAAAGACACTTCTTTCAGCCGGAAAACATCATCAACCTGCAGGGTCCAATCCACATACTCATCAAGATTCAAACCACCTCTGAACTCCGGTATCTCAATCCGAAACCCGGACTCCCAACGAGTCTGATTGTCATGCATAGGCGGCGGTCCAAAATCCCTGGGAAGCGCTACATCACGTCGCGGTTGCTGCCCTCTTTGCAATGGTGGTGGATCTTCAATATTCTGGAAAGGGTCGGCATCACCTTCTCGATGTTCGTCAGGTACATTACGAACTTGATGAGGTATAGCACGATCTTGCGCCTCCAACCGTGCCATCATTGCTTGCAAAACAGCCATCATCTGCTACTGGGTCTCCATAACATCACGAAGAGAAGGCTCCTTGTTGTTCCACTCCATGGTTGCCGGCAAAAATTTTTTTTTTTTAATCAAGAATGGATCAATGACAGATCAAGAACAAGAACGGATCAAGGCTCTGATCAAGAACGGATCAAGGCTCTGATACCAAGCTGGTGCAGGGCGGATGTCAAACGCCTGCAGTGACCAAAACCTCGACTTTGCGAGAAAGGGTTCTGAGAATTCTTGGATGCTAGGATTGAGCAAGATGGGGAAGATCCCTTTGAAACCTGCAACGATCAAGTGCTGAAAGGGCAGCGTGATTCCTCACGTTGCCAGCCCTCTACCGGATTTCAATCCGGGTCTTCACGAATGGAAGGGACGAACGGTGGGTTTCTCACCGTGAATCCCTATTTCTTTTCTTTTTTTTTTTATCAAGAACTTGGAACGGAAGGAAGAGATTCCTCACGGAATCGTCCTCTCCCAACCAGGTTTGCGACCTGGTACGCGCGTGGGGAAGAAGAAGAGCCGGCGGCCTTCCACGGTAACACCCAAAAAAATCGTCCAATATTTCACAAAAAAAATGCTAACTTGTTTTTCCTTGGTTCGGGTTTTAAGAAACAACAATATAAGGTATAGTCCCCCACGTGACTAAGAGGGAGGGAGAAAAACAATTGTAACACAACTCCACGCTGACTCTTGCGTGAAACTTCAAACGGATTTTTTTTTATATATATAAAAAAAAATCAAGAGATCACGCCACTAATAAAATAATAATAATAATAATAAGACTAAAGACTCCGGTGTTTTTCCCGGATCCGAAACTCCACGGGCGCTAATAGTGTATTGGGCCTTCGGCCCAATTCCCAATTAATTGTTTTCATCCCAAAAATGGGTCAGATTTGAAACTTGCTTCCCTTGAAGGCATCTGAACCTGTGCATGTTTCCTGCTGGCGAGGCTGGCGGCCCCAAATCGTCATGGGCCGGAAGCTGAACCGAAACGTCTGGGTTGGGCTTCACCAAACTATCACCGGGCTATCCTGATATATGAGTCAAATGATCAGGTTCAATATTCATCTCGATGTCCGTATCAGGGTGCCACCTGGCGAGGGAGAAGGGGCTGCCAGCTTCGGCCGAGGTGGACCCCTCCTGGGTGGACACCTGGCGACGTGGCAGAGGAAGGCTCGACTTCAGCCGAGATGGACCCATCTTGGGATGCCACCTGGCGAGGGAGCAGGAGCGCCAGGCTCGACCTCGGCAGAGGTGGACCCATCTTGGGGTGCCACCTGGCGAGGGAGCTGGGGCTACTAGCTTCGGTCGAGGTGGATCCCTCCTGGGTGGATACCTGGCGAAGTGGCAGAGGAAGGCTCGACTTCGACCGAGGTGGACCCATCATGGAATGCCACCTGGCGAGGGAGCAGGGGCTGCCAGCTTCGATCGAGGTGGACCCCTCCTGGGTGGACACCTGGCGAAGTGGCAGAGGAAGGCTCGACTTCGACCGAGGTGGACCCATCTTGGGGTGCCGCCTGGAGAAGGAGCAGGAGCACCTCACCCGTAGAAAATTTTTTGAAAAAGAAATCCACATAGCATCGACGATATTTAGCTAGATCTGACACACACTCCACGTCAGTGATGTTGTCATATTAGTTGCCCCCTATCCCCAAGTCCCATCGAAGCATCGCGGTTTGGGGCGTGGGGAGTTAATACAGAGATGACGTGGAAAAGGAGAAAATCCCGCACCATAATTGCCGTGATCGTCGCCGCCGCTTCCATTGCGCCCGAGACCCTGTGGGAGGCCGCCACGTTCGCATGTCTGACAGGCCATTAATATGCCATTTTGAACCTGAGGCAGTTTCCATCGGATCGAAGCATCAATGTCGGGTGTTCCTCCACGTGGCGGTCATCTGATGGCCCAGGCCATAAAGAGGCGTATGACTGCTGCTGATTGAGTTTGAAAAGGAGGGGGACTTTCCGGAAATGAGGTCTTTTGGCTTTCTCACACATCTCCGGCGGTTGCAGCGATCTCTCTTCATCTCCAAGGGTTGCCAGTCCTTCGGTACAAAATATCCCGATGAGTGCCTGCGACACCTTTCCTTCCTTTTCTTCCTCCCAACTCCGTGTTACTCCGAGCCCATCTCCTTCTCGTTTCTTCTTTCCTGATGGTGCGTCGCCATCACGTTTCTTCCAATCCGGACGAGGCCGGTCCTTCCCAGCTGAGGACTCCATCTTCTTCCTCCTCAGAGGGGGAAGAGATTCCGATCGAGGTCCTGAGACAATTGCGCCGAGGGAATGTGACCATAGGCATCCCTAGGGGTCCTAGGTCTCTCCCTATAGTCTCTGCGCGCCCCATCTCTGCCCTTCCTCCTTCGGTGGCAGAGGTCGCTTCTTCTGGTCCCTCCAGTTATGTCTCGACGATGACCGGAGACGAACTCTCCTGGATTCGGGACACATACGGGGTCCCGGAGTCAATCCAGCTTTCGCTCCCAGGTCCTAGGGACTGAGTAACCTCGAGCGGCCCAGGGAGGGTTACTTTCTACGAGGACTTCCTTGTCGAGGGTCTTCATTTTCCCCTTCACCCTTTCTTTCTCTCCTTTTTTAGTCACTTCCACCTGGTCTCGGCCCAGTTGGCTCCCAATGCCATCCGGGTCATCTTCGCCTTCATCGTCTTCTGTCACTTTCACGGGTTTGTTGCTCGTTTCTCACTGTTCAGGGCCCTCTTCACCCTGAAACGCTACTTTATCGATGATGGCTAGTGGTATCTTTCACCCCGGCCTAGGTACCTTAGGTTCGACCTCCCCACGTCGATCAAGGGGTGGAAGAACCGCTTTTTCTTCACCTCGGTTCAGGATGTCGACTGGGCCTGGAGTTAGCCAGACCGGTCCCTGAACTGGAACTCTCAGGTAGAGCCGGCAGACCAGGAGGTCTACACACACGGATGCTGGGTGACATGGTCCCAGCTCTCGATGTCCTACTCCCGGAGCATAATTTATTCGAGACAGGAATCAGTCTCATCCAGGAGTTGGGTGAGACCCCGGATCTTCTTCTTTCACCTTTGCTTTCTACTTCCCGCTTTTTTTTTTTTGAACTGACCCAACCATCTTCTTTCTCCAGGGATGAAGTTCTCCATCGAAAGCCTGATGGAGGGCGTCCGGAAGAGGGGCGCTGCTGAAGGGGCCTAGGATGCTCCACCAAGGAGGGCTCGCACCGAGGCGAGACAGGGGGCCGTGCCTACCGCTGCTCCTACCGGCCCCGAGGCAACGGGTCCTGCCCCTAGACCGCCCCAATCTCGTGCGCCCGACGTGCTTGTCATCGAGCTCGACAGGGTTGAGGGAGAGGGGAGACCGGAACCCTCCCGGGTGGCGCCTGCTCCGGCCACCGCGCCGATCGTCCCCGCGGTGGCCACCAGGGTGACGGCGGCCCCACCGACGGCCGCGCAGCCCAGCGGAGGGGCAGCTGCTCAGCCTGCTATCGATGCTCACCCTCCACCACCGGGGATCAACTCCAGCTCCTCCGTCATCCGCGATCAAGGACTCACGAAAAGGACGATGGAGTTCGCCAGTATGCCCCGGGACTGCCGCCTGAGGGGCATCCGGGACTACACCAACGTGCTGTTGGGCATCCTTCCCCTGCTCTTCATGGTAAGTTCCGAGCTCTTTTCTTTTAATGTTCCAGTTGGGTCTTTTTAACATCCCATTCTCTCTCCGACACAGATCGGGACTGACGTACTGCTGCTAAGAAATTTTCTCTCAAGCTATGCAAAGAAGGACGCCGAGAAGGAGAAGAGGCTTGGCAAGCTCGCAGTCGACGTGAAGGGCCTCATGGAAAAGGGGGTCGAGCTGCGGGGGAGCAACCAAGCCCTTCGGGCAGACCTGGGTCGCGTCGATGGGCACGTGAGGGAGCTTGAGACCTCTCTGTCTGAGGACAGGATCTCGAACCAACGCCGTGTCGAGGATGACGCGGCAGAGGTATCGCGCCTCAGGGCTCAATCCTGATCACTGGAGCGCCGAGTCGAGAAGGTCCTCAAGGAGCTCAGCGCAGCCAAGGAGAAGAGCTCCTATGTCAACGGGCTGCTGGAGGCATCTAAGAGGGAGGCGCAGGAGGCCGTGATGAGGTTCCGGATGTCTGAGAAGTTCAAGGCGAAGCTGCACGAGGCAGCAGTCGACTCCTTCCTGAAGGGCTTTGAGATGTGCCGGGAAAAGGTGGGTTCCTTCTTCCCCGAGCTCGATCTCAACGGAGTCGCCCTGGATGGTCGGTGGGAGGAGCCCGACGAGGGAGCTTCAACGGTAGAGGGTGCCGAGGCGGTGGCCCCCGTGCGGCCTTCCGACGATGCCGCCGACAACGAAGGTGCCCCCCAGCCGGAGGAGGTTGCAGCTGCAGCAAAGTAGCCCCGGGGCTTCTCTTTTATTTTGCTCCTTGTATGGATTTCTTCTCTGTTTCTTTGGGTCACCCGGCCTATCAGGGCCCTTTTTTGTAAGAAAGTTTTCAACACAAATGAAAATCCTTTTCTGCCATTCCGCCTTATCTCTTCTTTTCCTTTCTTTTTTTTTTTGTGTGCAATATGAGTTGCCGATCCGAGACAAGGCGTCGAAGACCTCTTGGCTCCTGGCGGAGGTTTTCTAGGCCTCGCAGCCTGCAAGAGATTTAGGTTTCCCTTTCTTTTATTTTTATTTTGTGCATCTTCCGGACTAAACCCCGGGGCCAACCAACGGAATCGAGTCCCGTGGGGCATTTCGGGCTAAACTTCGAGAACTTGTGGGCGAACTGGGTTCTACTCTACCTTCCAGACCGAGGTCCGGGACTTCGCTTTAGAATCGGGCTCCACACAAACTTCCGGACTAAACCCCGGGGCCACAGGCTAGAGTTGAGCCTTGCACGACCTTCTGAACTAATCTCTGGGATTAGTATAACGGGGACCTAAGTCTCCGGAACCTCCTTCGGACTGAACTCCGGGGCCGCATGTCGGAATTTAATTCCATGTAACACTCCGGACTGAACTTCGGGATCTTTGTGGAAGGGGGCTTTGTGCCTTCGAGGATCTTTCGCCATGCCCTCGCTTGCCGAACCTAGAACTGGATGGCGATTGCCCTACGGGACGAGAACATGCATTTTATAAAAAAGATTTTATTGTTGAAGTTTAAGGAGTCTTACACTATTGGTAGTACATCCTCAAGTTCGAGGCATTCCAAGTCCGCGGGAACCGGGACCCGCCGAGCTCCTCCAGGTAATATGCTTCGTGGGGAAGTGCCTCGGCCACTCTATAAGGGCCTTCCCAATTTGGGGAGAGCTTGTCGCACTCCCGCGGATGGGAACCCTCAGCGCGGCGCGGCATTAAATCTCCCTGGCGGAAGGACTTTGGTCGCACCCTGGAGTTGTAGTATCTGGCCACTCATTGTCAGTAAGCCACCATCCGAACTCGGGCCCTGTCCCTCGTTTCTTCAAGGAGGTCCAGGTTTAGTAGCAGCCGCGCCGGGTTCTCTGTCTCGTTGTACTGCTTTACACGCAAGGTCGGCAGGCTGAGCTCTACCGGAATAACCGTTTCCGCGCCAAAGATGAGGTTGAAGGGGGTCTCGTCCGTGGTCATCCTTGGGATAGTATGGTACGCCCATAGGATGCTTGGAAGCTCCTCCACCCACCTTCCCTTGGCCTGGTCCAGTCTTATTTGAAGACCTTGCAGGATAGTTCTGTTTGTCACCTCGGCTTCTCCATTTGTCTGAGTATGCTCCACCGAGGTGAAGCAATGATGGATTTCGAGGTCGTCGCAAAACTTCTCGAACTCCCAGCAGTCAAACTGGCATCCGTTGTCAGTGATGATGGTGTGGGGCAAGCCGAAGCGGCAGATAATCGACTTCTAGAGAAACTTGGTGACATTCGCCTCTGTGATTCGGGCCAACGGCTCGACCTCGACCCACTTCATGAAGTAGTCGATAGCCACAATCAGGAACCTCCATTGCCCGGACGCCGAGGGGAAAAGGTCCGAGGAGGTCCATGCCCCATTGAGCGAACGGCCAGGAGGCGGAGAGCTGGGAGAGTGGAGCGGCAGGTTGACGTTGCACCACAGCGTGCCACTAACATCGGTCACACCTTTTCATGAAGTTATCTTCTCTCATCGTCTCCCAGAAATAGCCTTGGTGGAGGGCCTTATACGCTAGCGTTCTGCCCCCCACATGGTTCCCACAGATGCCCTCATGGATCTCTTGGAGCACGAGTGCGGCTTTGGTAGATCTCAGACACTTGAGGAGCGGGTAGGAGTAGGACCTCCGATACAGTAGCCCATCTATCAACATGAACCATGCGGCCTTCCTCTTAATGAGTCCAACCGCCACGCGATCTTCGGGCAAGGTGCCGTTGGTGATGTATTCGATGTACTTGTCCATCCAGCTGGGCTCTAGGTTGATTTGCTGGACCTCCACGAGTGTCTCATAGCTCGAGGCTCGGAGATGCTCGACATAAGCACGGCCCAGCGATGAGTCCAGCAGGGTTGCCAGGCGGGAGAGGGCGTCTGCACGAGCGTTTTCCTCATGAGGAATGTGGGAGACGCTAAAGTGCCTAAAACCCACCGTGCTCGCTCGTACGAGCTCCAGGTACCTCGCCATTTGAGGGTCTCGTGTCTCATACTCCCCCGAGACCTGCCCGGCCACCAGCTGCGAGTCGGTGAAGACCCTGAGGCAGGCCATGCCCAGCTCATGGGAGACTCTCAGCCCTGCGAGGAGTGCTTCGTACTCCACCTGGATATTGGTGGCGGCAAACTGGAAGTGGAGCGCACATTCGGTGACAACCCCTTTGCCGTTGGCGAGGATGAGTCCGGCTCCACTCCCGTCGGAGTTCGAGGCTCCGTCCACATGAAGGATCCAGACGTCTTCCTCTGGTCTAGGCTTTGGCTGCCGGTCTTGGGGGCTCTCTTCCGGCCCCTTGCCCAGGCCTGCACACTCAACCAAGAAATCAGCGAGTACCTATGCCTTCATGGCCGACCTCGGCCGGTAGGCGATGTCGAACTCGTTGAGCTTCAGCGCCCACTTCGCCAGGCATCCAGACGTGTCATGTTGGTTGAGCACCGCTTTCAGTGGTTGATCCATCAGGACCGCAATGAGGTACGCTTGGAAATAAGGCCTGAGATGCTGGACAGACATGATTAGTGCAAAAATCGGTTTCTCAGACCGAGAATACCTGAGCTCTGCATCATGGAGGAGTTTGCTCGTGTAATTCACCGGCCTCTGTATCCCTTTGTCATCCATCCGAACCAGGACCGAGCTGACGACCTCCGGTGTGACCGCCAGGTATAGGAGGAGCTCCTCTCCCTCCTCCGGCCGGAAAAGCAATGGCGACAATGCCAACGTCTTCTTCGGCTCTTTAAATGCCTCCTGGCACTCCTTCGTCCAAGCAAAGTCGTGCATCTTCCTCAGCGCCTTGAAGAAAGGCTAGCAGCGGTCAGCGGATCTTGAGATAAATCAACTCAGGGCGGCTATCCGACCGGTGAGTCGCTGCACTTGCTTCTTGGAGGTGGGCTGCTCCATGTCTAGGATCGCCTGAACCTTCTCCAGGTTGGCCTCTATCCCTCTTTGGGTCATAATGAAGCCGAGGAACTTCCCTGCTGATACGCCGAAAGCGCACTTCGCTGGGTTCAACTTCATTTGGTGAAGACGGAGGTTATTGAAGGTCTCCGCCAGGTCGCCGACGTGGGTTCAACTTCATTTGGTGAAGACGGAGGTTATTGAAGGTCTCCGCCAGGTCGCCGACGTGGTCCGAAGTTGGCTTGCTCATCACCAGCATGTCATCTACGTACACCTGCATGTTGCGGCCAATTTGGTCTTTGAAGACCTTGTTGACCAAACGTTGGTACGTGGCACCTGCGTTCTTGAGGCCGAACGGCATCATCTTATAGCAGTAGGTCCAGCGATCGGTGACGAAGACGATGTGCTCCTCATCCTCCGGGTGCATTCGGATCTGGTTGTACCCGGAGAAAGCATCCATAAAAGAGAGGAGGCGATGCCTCGAGGTAGTGTCCACGAGCTGGTCGATCTTAGGAAAGGAGAAATTATCCTTCGGGCAAGCTCGGTTGAGGTCGGTGTAGTCCACACAGATCCTCCACTTGCCGTTGCTCTTCTTCACCATTACCATGTTCGCCAACCAACTAGGATACTGTACTTCTAGTATAAAGCCGACGGCGAGAAGCTTTTCCACTTCCTCATTGATGGCCTTCTATCTCTTTGCAGCAAAACTTCTTTTCTTCTGGCGAATCGGGCGGCACATCGGATCAATCTTCAGTTGGTGGGTGATAACCTCCGAGGGGATACCTGGCATGTCTGCAGCAGACCAGGCGAACACATCAGCATTCGTCCGAAGAAAATCTAGCAAACGAGCCCGCTCATCTTCTGGGAGTTGGGCTCCTATCTGCACCATTTTCTGAGGGTCCGAGCCGAGAGGGTACGTCAATAAGCGCTATACGAGGCCTCCCCTGGGGTCTTGCGCTCTCAGATCAAGGTCATCGACGTCAGAGTCGAGCTCGGCACCTCGGGCCCTCGGGACCGTCTGCAAGCAATGCGGGACAGGTTGGGCCGTCCCTCTCATCACTCCCGTCCCAGAGATGATAGGGAACTGTACCAACAACCTTTTGGTGGAAATGACCGCGTCCAGTTGGTTGAGCCCTGGACGGCCCAGGATAGCATTGTAAGGTGATGGGAGTCGAACGACGGTAAAGGTCATCATAACCGTGCTCTACCAGGGTGGGGATCCGGCGGTAATAGGGAGAGTGATCTCCCCTTCGACTCCCACAGAATCTCCGGTGAAGCCCACAAGAGAAAGTGCACTGGCTTTAGCCGATCATGAGACAAATTCATCCGGGAGAAAGCATTATAAAAAAGTATGTCAGTAGAGCTCCCACTATCCACCATAATGCAATGTACAGGATGCTTAGCGATGGTCATCTCGACCACCACTGCATCATTGTTTACATTTTCACTTTCATTCCCCTTTTCAAAGGGGAGTACATTATCCAGGTCTTCCGCCTCCCGGGCTCTCTTCGACGCGCGCCCTATCCCCCAATAGATCATGCCCACAGGCTTCTCCGTAGGGCGGTTATCAACCGCAGGGATGGGGGGAAGGGCCGTGAGTGGTTGGTTCTCCGTCGGGGCCTCATTTCTCACGAACTTCCTGAGGTAGCCCCTCTTGATCAGCTCCTCGATCTCCCATTTTAGATTATGGCACTACTCCGTGTCGTGGCCGTGATCGCGATGAAACTGGCAATACTTCATCTTGTCATGGCTGTTCCTTGGGTTCTGAGGAGGAGGTTGGCGGAGGTAGCGTTCACCCTCAATCTCCATGAATATCTTCATTCTAGGAGCAAGGAGAGGGGTGAAGGTTTTCTCCGGAGTAGTACCGTTCTTCGGCTTCGGACCTGGATGGAAGTCTGCAGGTGGTCGAGGCCTTCGAGTCCCAGGGACATCCCTTGGGGCAGGCTTCTTCGAAGGCTTCCCGTCCAGCTCTCGCTTGGTACGGTCGGCCTCCTCGGTGCAGATGTACTTGTGGACATGGAGGAGGAGCTCGGAATATGTCTTGGAGGGCTTCTTGTCCAGGGAATATGTTAGGCGGGAGGTCTTGAGCCCTCGCTTCAATGCCAGCATGGCGACAGGCTCGTCTAGGCTATAAATCTCCAGAGCTGCTGTCTTGAAGCGGGTGACATAGTCCCGTAGCGGCTCCTGGTCTTGCTGGCGAATGGAGAAGAGGCTATCCACCTCCCTCGGTACCTTCCAGCAGGCATCGAAGTGTGCCACAAACTTTCCTTCCAGCTGGTGGAAGGAGCTGATATATTCTGACTCGAGGTGGGTGAACCAAACTTGAGCGGCCTTCCGGAGGGTGGTCGGGAAGGCAATGCACAGAAGAGCGACCGTCGCTCCCTAGACCCTCATGAGAGCCTTATAGCTCTCTAAGTGGTCCAAGGGGTCGGTGGTCCCATCGTAGGGATCCACCTAAGGCATGCGGAACCGATTCGGGATCGGTTCCTCTTGGATTTCTCGGGAGAATGGTGGTTGGGCGTTATAACCCACTGGCTCGGTTGGGGAGCTCTGCATGTTGGCAAAATAGCAAGAGAACTCCGCCAACTTGCGCTCGTGCTCCTCTAGATGCCTCTCGGCCAGGTGCCTGATGGCCTCATCGGTGGAACCTTCCATCGAGACCGCTGGAGAAGGAGGTGCCGATTGATCGCAGCGAGGGGCCTTGCCCCGATGGCGCCTGCTGCGCCGAACTGCTTCAGCATCGTCGGTCGGGGATCGACTCTTGTGATCCACCGAACCGGTGTGGTTTCTTTTTGCGAGAGTTTGATGGCTCCCACAGGGGTTGGTTACTGCCCACGGATGGGAAGGCCTGCCTTGGATGGAGCGCAGGCTTCCGCGGGGGCCCGTGGCTCGGGCCGCGGGGGTCCCTGGCTAGGGCTAAGTGGCCAAGGAGCGCTGTTGATGTTGCAGCTGCCGTATGGCTATAGTCAGTGTTTGCAGCTGCTGGACGACGGCTGCAAAAGGACCATCCACCGAGGACAGATGAGGGGGAGGAGGTGGAGCGGGTTCCCTCTCCGGGCTGCACGGGCTCGGAGGAGAGGTAACCTCTCCCGCTCGGCTGGTGGAGGCTTCATGTCCACGTGTCACGACCATGGTCGAGGTACTCTCTTATTCACAGAGAGCTTGCTTGCGTAGCGGTTGCTATTCTGCCCCCCTTCCTGGCGCGCCAATCTATTGCCGATCTTACCGTGGTGGCCTGTAGCTTATGTGCTGGCGCCGATCCTTGGACTCCTTCACCTCGGGATCTCCAAGCTTCCAAACCTGCAAAACAAGGTCAGAGACCCAGGCCGGGATTCTGACGGGAGCACTCCGACGGTTAAGTTAGAGAACAGCAAGACGGAACAGATCCACTAAGACGGGTTTTCGATGAATTCCCGTGCTTTGAGGAGGTTTTGATGAAGGAAGTGCAGAAAAGAGAGAGGTTGATGCCCAGCTTCTTGGACTGGACTCGCCGGGCTTGCGTCTAGGGATTTCCAGGAGCCCCTAGAATCGCTATCCCTTTCTCTTGGCATTTTTCCCTTTCAGTGGCTTACCTTTACGTCCGCTTTCACCATCCTTTTTATACCACCGGATCACCTCCAGCCTCCGCTTCGTCCCCCGGAGGCTCCCGGAGATCTCTGGATCCTCCCCCCCCTCCCCTCTTCTTCGAGCCTGGGAGTTAAGCGGCAAGCTCGCCTCGTCCGCTGTGTTGTCACGAAAGGGAAAATCTGGCAGGATCTCGAGCCAAGCGTGGGAGCCCTCCTCTCGGAGCGTTGACTGTGGATTTCTCGTGTTCCAGGCCCCTGACCGCAAGGATTTAATTCCTCGATCACGGGGCCCTACTTAACTGATGTAAACGAGATTTCGTGCATCGTTGCCGCCCCATACTGGGCACCCTGTACGGGATGAGATGCACGTCGATTCTAGTGGCGACCTCGTGGCCCGTGCCTCTAACCTCCCGAGGCTTTGCAGAGTATGGCTGACTTCGGTCGAGGTGGACCCATCAGGGGTGCCACCTGGCGATGGAGCAGGAGGGGCTAGTTTGACCTTGGCAGAGATGGACCCGTCTTGGGGCGTAACCTGGCAAGGGAGCAAGGAGCTGCCAGCTTCGGCCAAGGTGGACCCCTCCAGGGTGGACACCTGGCGAAGTGGCAGAGGAAGGCTCGACTTCGGCCGAGGTGGACCCATCTTGGGGTGCCACCTGGCAAGGGAGCAGGAACGCCAGGCTTGACCTCGGCAGAGGTGGACCCGTCTTGGGGTGCCACCTGGCGAGGGAGCAGGGGCTGCCAGCTTCGGCCGAGGTGGACCCCTCCTAGGTGGACACCTGGCGAAGTGGGAGAGGAAAGCTCGACTTCGGCCGAGGTGGACCCATCATGGGGTGCCACCTGGGGAGAGAGCAAGGGCTGCCAGCTTTGGCTGAGGTGGACCCCTCTTGAGTGGACACCTGGCGAAGTGGCAGATGAAGGCTCGACTTCGACTGAGGTGGACCCATCTTGGGGTGCCACCTGGCGAGGGAGTAGGAGCGCCAGGCTCGACCTCGGTAGAGGTGGACCCGTCTTGGGGTGCCACCTGGCGAGGGAGCAGGGGCTGCCAGCTTCGGTCGAGGTGGACCCCTCCTGGGTGGACACCTGGCGAAGTTGCAAAGGAAGGCTCGACTTCGGCCGAGGTGGACCCATCATGGGGTGCCACCTGGCGAGGGAGCAGGAGCGCCTGGCTCGACCTCAGCAGAGGTAGACCCGTCTTGTGGTGCCACTTGGCGAGGGAGCAGGGGTTGCCAGCTTCGGCCAAGGTGGACCCCTCCTAGGTGGACACCTGGCGAAGTGGCAGAGGAATGCTCGACTTCGGCCGAGGTGTACCCATCTTGGGGTGCCACCTAGCAAGGGAGCAGGAGCGCCAAGCTCGACCTCGGTAGAGGTGGACCCGTCTTGGGGTGCCACTTGGGGAGGGAGCAGGGGCTGCCAGCTTCGGTCGAGATGGACCCCTCCTGGGTGGATACTTGGCGAAGTGGCTGAGGAAGGCTCGACTTCGGCCGAGGTGGACCCATGTTGGGGTGCCACCTGGTGAGGGAGAAGGAGCGCCAGGCTCGACCTCGGCAAAGGTGGACCTGTCTTGGGGTGCCACCTAGCGAGGGAGCAGGGGCTGCCAGCTTCGGCCGAGGTGGACCCCTCTTGGGTACCCGGCGAAGTGGCAGAGGAAGGCTCGACTTCGGTCGAGGTGGACCCATCTTGGGGTGCCACCTGGCAAGGGAGCAGGAGCGCCAGGCTCGACCTCGGCAGAGATGGACCTGTCTTGGGGTGCCACCTGGTGAGGGAGCAGGGGCTACCAGCTTCAGCCGAGATGGACCCCTCCTTGGTGGAGACCTGGCGAAGTGGCAGAGGAAGGCTCGACTTCGGCCGAGATGGACCCATCATGGGGTGCCACTTGGTGAGGGAGCAGGGACTGCCAGCTTCGGCCGAGGTGGACCCCTCTTGGATGGACACCTGGCGAAGTGGCAGAGGAAGGCTCGACTTCGACCGAGGTGGACCCATCTTGGGGTGCCACTTGGTGAGGGAGCAAGGGCTGCCAGCTTCGGCCGAGGTGGACCTCTCTTGGATGGACACCTGGCGAAGTGGCAGAGGAAGGCTCGACTTCGACCGAGGTGGACCCATCTTGGGGTGCCACCTGGCGAGGGAGTAGGAGTGCCAGGCTCGACCTCGGTAGAGGTGGACCCGTCTTGGGGTGCCACCTGGCGAGGGAGCAGGGGCTGCCAGCTTCGGTTGAGGTGGACCCTTCTTGGGTGGACACCTGGCGAAGTTATAGAGGAAGGCTCGACTTCGGCTGAGGTGGATCCATCTTGGGGTGCCACCTGGTGAGGGAGCAGGAGCGCCGGGCTCGACCTTGGCAGAGGTGGACTCGTATTGGGGTGCCACCTGGCGAGGGAGTAGTGGCTGCCAGCTTTAGCCAAGGTGGACCCCTCTTGGGTGGACACCTGGCGAAGTGGCAGAGGAAGGCTCGACTTCGACCGAGGTGGACCCATCATGAGATGCCATTTGTCGAGGGAGCAGGAGCGCCTGGCTCGACCTCGATAGAGGTGGACCCGTCTTGGGGTGCCACCTGGCGAGGGAGCAGGGGCTGCCAGCTTCGGCCGAGGTGGACCCCTCCTAGGTGGATACCTGGTGAAGTGGTAGAGGAAGGCTTGACTTCGACCGAGGTGGACCCATCTTATGGTGCCACCTGGCGAAGGAGTGGAGCGCCTCGCCCATGAAATTTTTTTGAAAGAGAAATCCACATGGCACCGACGATATCTAGCTGGATCTAACATACACTCCACGTCAGCGGTGTTGCCATATCACCGGTCGCAGGCGGAATCGTGACAAATATTGCCTTTCACAGGCATGGACAATGAGATTGCCGGTCACAAGCGGAATCATGATAAATATTGCCTTTCACAGGCATGGACAATGATTTTGCCGGTCGCAGGCAGAATCGTGACAAATATTGCCTTTCATAGGCATGAACAATGACATTGCAGTCATGGGTTGAAGCATGACCATGATTAGTCTAGAACCCTAAAGATAATGATTAACTAATGGAAACACTAAGAGAAAATATGATATTATCATTGATTTTGTTAAACTTGACATTCGAGTTATTTTGGTTATGTGATCTGATAACTGTTGTTTTCCTGCTATTTTTAAGTTATACTATTATTGGTGATTGTTTAGAGACCTTACTAGGCTGTTAAGTTCACAACCCCTATTTATTTTTCCTTCTCAAAGTTGTACAGATATTCAAGCTTAGTGGTGGATTAAGATTGTGAAGATATAGTGAGTAGCTAGAGAGTTATTATTACCAATCAGATGATTGAAGGAATATTGAAATTAAATCATATGTGTTGAACTATTTCCTTTGTATTAGGTATTTTTTCTTATGAATTATGATCAATTGAAGTTGAAATGAAAAATTTTTAGGCCTTGCATGATCTCTAGGATAAAATCTAGGGTTGTGCGGTCGGTCGCGTAGCCGATTCCGATACTGGATTCGGGACGTGACAGAGTGGTGCTTTGATACATAAGGCCGGATACCACCGATGCACTGGCCTATAACTATCATCTTGGTGGCCTTCGTCAGTCTTGTCGCGTTGAGGAACACTGCGTGCGATGAAGCTGTGCACCGTCTTAGCGACCCGATCCATCGCGCAGCATCATCGGATCTTGGAGGGCATGGACGCGCCCGTCATGCCTCAGGCTTCCACCAACACTACTGCACTCGCATCCCATCGTCTTTGGCACCGTTGCTTGATGGATGTAATATCCCGTTGTGCAGCACCAACGGTACTCGACGCGATGCTGCCACTACTGTGGCCGGTGCGCGCACATCCTTTATGAGTCCTTAACGCTTATTACTCTTCCGGTTTCAACTATTACTATAGATAAAATATTTTCAAAAATGAAGATTGTCAAGACCAGATTATGCAACAAGATGGAAGACGATTTTTTTATCGATTATTTAGTCACTTATATCGATAAGAAGATTGCTGAAAATTTTACGGTAGATTTCATTATTAATGAATTTAATCTTATGAAATCAGATAGATATAATTTAAATAATATTTATTAAAAAATATCTAAATTAATTTTAATTATTTATTTATATTTTTTTTGATCTTTTTTAAAAAAATTGGTACGGTCCGCCCCTGTCTGAACATAATACCAGCTAAAACATATAGGCAGAGGACATGGCAAAATCATACCAAAAACTAACAATCCCTTTAACCGTAGAACATTATAAAATACCATGAAAACAATATGACAGCAAAGACTGTGTAAAAATTCAAAGAGGATGAACTCTCCGATAGAACAAGACAACCTTCTATCAGCCACAACCAATAAATTGAAGCATTGAACCCAGGAATGAAAATAAAAGAAGAGCCGGTTAGAATGCATGCCAAGGATAAGCAACATGATATGTATCAGAACTCAAAAGACATCGTAAATCACAATGCACCCAATCATCCAATCGGAGACAAAAATCCCAGCCAAAGCATGAGCTGTTAGCTAGTCTACCGCTTGATTGCCTTCAAGACCAATATACAGAATGGAAAATGGAGCCAATAACTATTCCCACATAGCAATATCCTTAATTAAAGGAGACCGATTCATGGAACCATGAGATAAAGAGGGAAGCTACATGGTAACCATTGCTAAATCTCCCTGCACATACACTTGCTGGGGATGAAAATACAAAATAATAAATGGGTCAAGCTAGGTTGGTGTTGAGTTGTAATTGTATATTGTAACAGGATAATTAATTAACGAGAAATTAGATATTTTTAACTCCGAGTGACCATCTTATAATCATTTATTCTTGAATTATTAGTATCCCTTATTTGGTTCATATGATATATATAATCTCTTACCATTTTATGCAAGGTTTGAGAGTCCGATTTTATGAGCATCGTTCCAGTTCAACCCTCTATAACTTCATGGAAAGATTCAGGGGTTTATCTTTTGGATGAAAAGGATTCACCTTTAAATCATCCATTGGTCATCTTGAGATCAATGCCATGGATGATTTGACGGTGGATCCGTGCGAAGGATGGCGAATCCTTTTGCATGAAAGATGCAAACCCGATCCTTGGTGCAAATTGTATCGCAAGCACTGGATAGGGTTTGGCCCAAGGGTTATGCGCAGGGTGGGGATAGGGTTTGAGGTCCTTTCCAATCAGAAAAATATCCCTATTTGGTTGATATTTGAGGTTACTGGATTAAGATGTGGAGTTGTAATTAAATTGGGAAGAAAAAAACATGGACAAGGGAGTCTACAGGTTAAACTACTTTCATACCACCACTTATCCAGAACCAGACACCAGGTATTACTAAACCTCGGGTCCAAAACCTTTCGTAGTCCAAGTCCCAAACAAACTAATTCTCTATATATTATTTTTAAATTTTGAAGTAGTTTAAGAAAATCTAATAGAAGTTTCTATGCTTCTGCGAGGAGTCATTCCAACTGCACCATCTAGTGAACTTATCCAGTGCACCGGCGGTTTCTTTTGCGGCATTAAAACCTCCTATGGTCTCGGATTCTATTTTGAGCCCCCACCGTCTAGAACACTCACTGCATGTATTATTGCCAGTCTCCTGGGGTTTTTGTTGTCTCGGGGAACCGTATTCCCTGGACCCCTTACCTTGACTCCGTACTTGCTCTACCTCTACAAAAGTTTGAGCAACTACCATGTCAAGCCAATTCAGTTGGCCAATCAAATCTTACTTTTGGAAATGTTAATAAAGGGCCTTCTCTGTCAAACCCTGTTACCACTTCCTCGACTATTGGGATGGACTTTAAGCTGGGCCAAGCTTATTTGGAAACAACCATTTCCAACCAAGCTAATTGTCTTTACGTGGCTTGCAATCCTTTCCAAGCTACTTGCTGCTGATAACCTAGCAATTGAGGATGGCCTGGGCCGTCGTAAACAAGAGATACATTCTCAGCTTCTTTGCACCTGCCGTTACTGCTCGAGTTTAGGCTGCCTTTATACAGCACCTCGGACTGCATCAAATGCCGAACGACTCCAACTCTACCCCTTCTTCTTTCCTCGCTCGAGAGTCGAGGACTTCTTCGACGGTTCATGCTGGCCATCATCGCTCTATGTTCAGTTTGGAAAGAAAGAAATGGTCTCATCTTCTACGAATGCACCGTGATGTAGATCGAACCATTTCTCTTGCCTATCAGAGGCTCAGCTTGAGGTGAAAAGTGGCAGAATTAACATCCTCAATTTTTTATTTTCTCTAGCTTTCTTGGATTTCTTTTATTTAATTACTTTCTCTTCACTCACTCTTTTACCTTTTACCGGTACTCTTTTATCCCCTTCTTTATGTATTTACTCCATATTCCCTTCTTTAGAATGGTTTCATCTGCTAGATGAAATCGCGGTAGACTCTTAACCCTCCTTTTCCAAAAAAAGAAAAGGGAAAAAAGTTTTTCTATTTTGAAAAAATGCTGCCTAAAGACCCTAGACCACATCCATCGAATCCAAGAATATATGAACATTGACCACCACATCGTTGGCCAATTGCAACCGACTCATAACCGATATACAATACTTTAAACTATAAATGCTCCATTCTCCTGTAACAATGCAGCACCTCATCCCTCTTAATCAATATATAAAATTCCCCAACGCCAAGAAGCCTCAGGTTCAAACTTGCTCTAGCCACAAAGCGTTAATTATGCTGACCGGTTATACATCAGATACCATATCAGTTACGTATGGCCTAACAAGTAACAAATATTTTAAGCTGGTTTTATCGTACAATGCACTTCGAAAGTCACACTCATGGCAGGCTTTGTTACACTCGTTCTGTATGAGTTACATTGGACAAACCCAATGAAATTGGGAGGGATGAAGATTGTGGCTCAAATGCAAGACACCCCTAGAACCCGTCCGACTGGAGGAAGCATCAGCTACCGTTATTGATCAGAGTAGATAGATTTATGTTTGAAATGCTCATCCTCAGATCACTACACTGTTTAATGGGTTGACTGATATGATTTCTCATATATGTTCAACTGTTATGGTTTTCTGTATGTTCTGCTTCTTCTAGATTGTTATCTTGGTTCAGTTGCTACAACTCCTTTACTCGTCTGTTTTTGTGAAGGCTGCATGTCTTTCAAACTTTTTTATTCAGATGATATGGCTTTCCTGGGTATAGATATCTGCTTCTTTCTGATTCAGCTATACATATAATACTGACCCGTATATTTCCTTAATCTTTTTTTTTTTTTTGGCAAACTGAGCTGCTTGTAACTGCTGCTTTTTTTTACTTAATGCTTGTGCTTTGTGTTCTTTTGATGCAAGCATTTTATTCCATTGTCTATATCATTGAACCTATTACTTCTTCCTAATTAATGTTCAGCAGCTTACCAAAAAAAACAAGCTCCTTATTTCTTGATCGTTTTGAGCATTCATAATTTCCCCGAGGAAATGGAGGACTTCAAGTTCTCTTACACTAGTGCAAACACCAACAGATTGATCGGCTGGCCAGATGGCTATACATAAACACACAACAATAGAAGCCTTATACTTAACATGCACACTTACCGAAAGGTAAACAACTGATAAGATCAACCTAACATGTAGATAGGGTATTTTGCTTAAAAGAAAACATGTAAGCAGGGCATGGCTGGTTATCAGAACCGAGCCTTGATAATATAGCTTGTTCTTCATAACCGGTTGCTTGTTCAGTCTAACTCTTGAAATGATAATATAATGAAGAAATTTGGCCATGCTCCATGCTCTAGATGAAAAGTACAGGACAAGACTACATTTTACAAGGCCAATGAATCAGTAGACACACAGACTAGAAGAGAACACTGAACGGGGGAAACGACAAGCGTGTGGCTCTTTTTCGTAGGATAATACAACAAAGCTGTTCAGTCATCAGTCCAAAAATAAAGGAAATATGACATCTTACTCTAACATGGCTCATATTCAGAGAGCTACTTGTGCCTCTTGTAGATTTTGTTCAAGAATGACTTCAACACATTCTGGACTTGTCTGCTTGGCTGGGCTTCAATTGATGAAATCAGCTGTTCGTAGCTCACACGCTCGTACTCAAAAAATACGCCCTGGGAAAGAGGTGCAAACAGAATAAGGTCATCTGATACTTGAAGCACAATGTGAACAGAGGTTTTCTGAAAATTAATTGGTCATTAGATGAACAGAATGAAACTTACTGGAGAAAAGGAGAGCATGCAAATGGAAACAAATCCAACGTGTACATATATAACAAAGCACGTGCTCATGTGTAAGCGTGTGTGTGTGTGTGTGTGTGAGAGAGAGAGAGAGAGAGAGAGAGAGAGAAAGAGAGAGAGATCTGAACAAATTCTTATATCTTAGAAGGTTACCAAGCAGAGACAGCTACCATCTGGCACATAAACAAAATTTATGTTCAAGATCTTGGCATTCAGTCTGCATTGCCAGCCTATCCACTCTGCTCAGTTATGATATTATACTAGAGTAAAATTCAGGCATCACACTGTGACGGTGGGTGTGATGTGTTTAACAGTTAACAGAACCAGCTTATCCAGCATTTGCACAACCTTCAATGCATATTTGCAAAAGATATAACTGTAGGTCACCACAATGTGCAATATTGGGTGGTGGTAAACACTATCAGGCATTCAGTTGGAGACATTTTAAATTTCCTCTCTGAGCCTCAAACCTGTTCTATTAATATTTACACAAAACAAACTAGATTTGCGCTTAATAACAATTCATCTACCTTCAGAATTTTGCATCCACTCATCCTAGAGAAAAGAAATGTCTCCTGATGATTTATGCTATCATGATGACTAGGAAAAAAAATATTTCATTATATACAAATTCTTGCACAGCTACATGAGAATATCTACTCATTGTTTGCTCCACTGTGACCTGGGTGTTACAAGTTCAAAACATGGGGACAACCTTTTCACATGCACGGGTAAGGCTGTGCACATCCAACCCCTCCTCAAACCCCACTGTGGCAGGAGTCTCATGCATTGAACCACCCCTTTTTTAAAGCATATGGTGGTAGGCTTTATAATTTCTAGCAAATGTTTAAGTCAGAAAATCAGTTACCCGTACTGACAAATAGGAGTTTACTGGACCATTTGGACAAAAAAGCAAAATATAATGATGTGCCACTGCTAGCTTGCATATAGGTACTTCGAATTGATCCATATAAGACATTTAACACATCGTTCCATAACTAAGATAATTGATGGTTATCAGTAATCTCGCCATGGAGTAATACCAGAACTACATAGAACTCCACTTGACGTTTTGATACCAATTGGTAAACAAAATAAAGAAGGGGTTTCATTGATTATGAATCTAAGATTAATGGTATAGAAATAAATAACTAGCTAATGACTTATGTGTGGGTAGTGGAATGTAAACAATTAGTGACATTTCCTCTTTGAGGTAGAGCTGAGTTAGAAACATCAAAGGGGTAAGGCACCAGGAACAAGGAGTAATTAAAGAAATCAAGAAATCAATTATCAAACGACAGGCTGATAAAAGGGGTTTGCTAGACATGGGTGATATAGAGCTTGTCATGTAGTTTGAAAAAAAAAGAATTTGTTCTTAAGATAAGTGCTAAAAAGCTTCAATACCTAAAAATACATATCGCACTTTGGTAGCTGCACACATCTTCTGTGCATATGAAAGAGTTGAGCATGGACGGTAATGTTGATTTTGAAAGAGGGACAAAATGGGCAATGATTGGAGAAGGGAAAGATGCGCAAATACACATACAAAGGCCAAAACAGTTTGATATTTCATTCATAATCAAAAGTCAAGTACAAAATCAGGCCCATATATGTACATAATAAAAAGACTTATGACCACTTGAAAACATAATTCTAATAAAAGAACATCCCATATCCAACTTACAAATAATTCTACTACAAACAAATGATCAAGGAGACAAGCAACTCTATGTTCGCAGTTATGAACACTACCTTAACTAATCGAAAAAATTATTATTTTAATCTGTATACTGTATATGAGTCTTTATAAAGGACTACCCAATTTCAACAATTTCAGATTAATTTGTTCAAATACAGTTGCCTGTCCATCTGTTTTCTCCTTTCTACTTTGACTAACAAACTATAATTTCTGTCTTTTTTTCTTGTCAAGGTGGGTTGAAACGGAGCTTAGGGACAACTGATTGGACCTTAAATGCTTTTCTTTTTATTCCTTGGGCATAGACCATGATATTCTTTTCCCTTTGATCAATGACCCTAGTGTTGGGTTAGTTCATATTGGGTGGCAAGTACCTCTTACAAATTTGAATTTGTGGAAGATATGATTTAGCTCAGATGCCCAGGTGTTCATATTCCAGAATGAAAACTAACATGAAGTCCCAAACTATCAGGATTCCTCTAGTTGAAAATCCATGCAATGCTATTGATTACCTACACTGCTTGAACTTTGTATTACTGTATATGCCTTCAGAAAGGGATGCCGCAATTTTCTTCGCAACATCAACTGAAGATAACATATCAGCAAAGAAGCAGTAAGTCAACGAGAACTACCAGCTTGGCAACATCTGATAACATTGACAAATCATTCTCATCTATCAAGTAACAAGACTCAAGTATGATGCAAAACACTAAGGGTACCTATAAAACTGACTTGGCCTCCTTTCAAAACATTCATTTACCTTAAAATGAGTGCCTTTAATTAGGTAGAATCACATAAGTGGATTGAGGCAGATATGTTCCCAACAAAAATTGTCTTCTGCTTGGTTTTGCAGATGCTGAAGTATCCTATGTGTTACAGCTACCCTAATTGGTTTACCAAAATCAGTACAATCGACAAATTTACTACCAAGAAAAAGGAAAAATGCTATCCTAGTAAAGCCAAAATTGGTAATGTACCAGCACAATACATGTTGATCAATACGTTACCTTATGGTCATAACCAAGATTTTAAATTCTACGGGATAGGACTGTCCTAATTTTCCCGGGAAACAGAACGCATTGCCATCCCATCCTATCCTGACACTCAGAGAGGGGATGCCACAAGCTGTATGATTGGGATGTTGGAACAATGGTGGGACAGTGTTGTCTTAATGGTTGGGATGGTACCCATCCCAATGTTCTGCAGGATGTCCCGCTAGGAGTTGAGTCCTTGGTCATAACATATCATAAATAAAATAGCAAGCTAGGATGACTTACAAAACATGTGCCAAAAAATCACATACAACCATGATGAATGGGCAAAGCACAGAAATATGTATATTGTACCATGACAAGTACATACATAATCAACATCAGGAACAAATTAAGCTCTACCAAAAAAAATGCTGCCAAAGGAAGGACAAAATGATAATTGTCAAGGGTCTTAAATAGCATCTAATTATCTAACAATATAAGAGTATTCTTGTCAAACCTGGAGATCAAAATCTTTATAAATGGATTTAACGTTTGCAACACAAGCTGGATCTGACTTTCCATAATTCTCCTGAGATAAGATATCATAAATTAAATCATGTGTTATTTTTATACCAAAACAGACAAAAATGGAAGAAAAATATTTTGGTCTTACGGTTAATATATTCTTTTGACTCTCATTAGCACGTTCCAGGGCTTGCACAACAAGCCAGGAGCACTTGAAATCTTCAATGTCAGTGCCAATCTGTCACATTACATCTTAATGCATAAGAAGCAAGAACTTCCGGTACTAAAAGAAAATCACAATCCAATAAGAAAAAGGGTTTTTTTTTTTTTTTGTGTGTGTGTGTTGTGGGGGGGGGGGGTGGGGGGGGGGGGGGGGGAGGAGATGCACCTACCTTACCAATTACTTCAGGATCACCAAAGCAATCAAGGTAATCATCCTGAAAGAAAAGGCCTGTCATTGATTACATAAAAAGAAAGCTCCACATCCGAAACTAACATGCTGCATACATACTATTTATGAGTGAGAATCACCTGTACTTGGAAGTATGTCCCCATTGCAACTAGAATGTTTTTTACATCAACAAAATTATCCAAATTTTCTCCAGACATCAGCAATGCACATGCCACCTGAACATCACATAGTCAATAAATGTTTAAACTTTCCAATGGAAGGGCAGTGAGCTGCGAACAATTCATATAAATAATTAAAAAAACAATATGATCATAATAGCAATAATAAAGCTGCAACAAGATAAGAATTCACATGAGAGAAATCATATACAAAAACAAGCAGCATGTACACAGTCTTCACAAAAATTGTTTTTGTTTTAACAAAATCATCATTGAAGGGCTATAAAAGTAATGCATGTAGCCATATTTGCTCCTAATTTTCCATGCAAGCCTGTATGGTCGAACATGACTATATAGATAAAGTATGCAAAACAAATTTAGCATATAAAAAATAATCATCTCCCATCATGTTGACCAAGATTAAATTTGTTACAAGGAAGATGACCTGTCTAAACTTCCTTTTATCAAGCTATGATCAACAGACAAGTAGGAAAGTATTAGGTCAGGAGCCGATCTTTTATCAAGGTGCAGGATGTCTAATAAGAGATTGGCTCCTGAACCATCACCAAGGAGCCACCGGTGCCCGTCTGGTGGAGGGAGCGAAAGTCACCAACCCCCCCATGTCGAAGAAGAAATATGGCAGTCGGTTCCTTTTTAAGAAAGAACCATTGCCACTATGTCTTGGAAGATTCCTAGGAGGATTCAAGGCCAGCACACCTTCCAAATCATCGCTCTCAGCAAGAGGATGACATTGAAAGGAAAGTCCAAGAGCTAAAAGCCAGACTCAGCGAAATCTATGTGAAAGACTGCTAACGAAATGGCTATCACAATTTCAATACGCAATCCCCTTTTTCTAAAGGAATAATGAATGAGCTGATCCTCCATCGATTCAAGATGCCATCAGTTGAACCTTACAATGGTTCCACTAACCTAATGGATTATCTGGAGGGATAGAAGACCCTCATGAGGCTCCAAGGTGCATCTAATGCCTTATTATACCTGGCCTTCCAAGCAACTCTAAAAAAGTTGTCAGGTATAGTTTTTGAGCTTACTAGCCAAATCTGTCCACTTCTTTCAACAGCTAAGCAATTAGCTAATAACATACTTTGACAGTCATCAACCATAGCCGAAGAATAATAATAGTCTCTTCTCCACTAAGCAGGAAGAAGAAAAAATACTTCGAAGCTATGTGGCGTATTTTAATGCAGCCACATTAGAAGTTAGGGACTTCAAAGAGTTCATCGCCATGTCAATCCTGAAGCGAAGACTCCAAAGTAGTCATCTGAGTTTCTCCTTGGATAAAAAATTTCAAAGAAGTATGATGATCTCCTCGTAATTGCGGGAAAATATACCTAAGCTAAGGAGAGTCATTTCCTCCACCAAAAGGAGGAAGGAAAGAAGCAAAGCAAGAAGAAACGGGCTTAGGTCTGTGCAGACATCATCGTGGAATGCACAATTTCGATGAAGAAGAGAAAAGAGATCGAAAAACAAACTGTCCACATCTTCTTAGGTTCTACATGTTGACGATGCCTCAAACTTCAAGGAAGTAGAGCTAGATTAATCCTTACTAACTTTGATAGAGTCATGATAGAGTATGCCCTGAGATTTGGTTTTAGCACCACCAATAATGGGACTGAATATGAGGCACTAATTGCTGGCTTAAAAATAGACAAAGAGATCGAAATTAATCAGATCAAGATTCTTTCTGACTCTCAACTAGTCGTCAGCAAAAAACGAGACTACGGAGCTAAAGAGCCAACCATGATCAAATATCTTCAGAAAATTAAAGGCCCATCCTCAAATTTCAAAGTTCTGAAAATCCAGCAAATCCCTAGATCAAAAAATACCCAAGTAGATACCTTGTCACATCTTACAATATCGAACTACTCAAATCTTCAAAAGGGATCTTCATTAAATACTTGGAAACTTCCAACATTGAAAAAGCCCATATTGTCGCACAATTAGAACATGAGACAAGTTGGATTGATCCATTAGTCAGATTCCTTGATAAAAGGAATCTTCTAATGAATGAGAGAAAAGCTCAAGAAATCAGACAAGCCATACGGTATGTCTTTAATGGGCAACTTTATAAAAAATCTTTTTCAATGCCCCTACTTTAATGTTTGCGTCCCTTCGAAGTTGATCATGCCCTTCAAGAAGTTCATGAAGATATTTGTGACAGTCACATTGGAGGAAGGATATTAGCTTACAAAGTCCTCGGACATGGATTCAAATGGCTCACCGTCAACAAGATGCTATAGATTTTGTCCAAAAATATGATCAGTGCTAGAACTTTGCTAACATTCAGAGGAAGCTTTCGGTGCTGATCACTTAGACTCTAGTCCCATTACCATTTGATAGTGGATAATTGATTTCTCGGATCATTTCCAATGGCAACTAGATAGAATTTTTGATAATGGCAATCAACTACTTTATAAAATGGATAGAAGCAAGACCTTTAGCCCATATCACTGAAAAGAAAGTCCAAGACTTTGTCTGGAAGTCTATCATTTATTAATTCGAATTATCCAGGTACATTATTTTTGATAACAGGCAATAATTTTTTAATAAAAGATTCTAAGAATTCTATTCAAATCTGCATGTTGAGCGAAGATTTACATCAGTAATGCACCTACAATCCAATGGAAAAGCAAAAGTGATCAATCGAACCATCCTTCAAGGCCTAAAATCCAAACTTGATCGGGCAAAAAGCCTTTAGGTCGATAAATTGGATGTCGCCCTCTGGTCATGTCTAAGGCTGAAACTGGGCTCAGGCCGATCCAAAGTCGGGTTAGACTTCCGGCCAGGCCCGAAGTAGATCAGGCAAGGCTTAGGTCTAATAATAAAGTCCATTCAATTTTTGAGCCGGGCTTGGGCCTCCCTTTAGCCTGGCCCAGACTGGCTCGAACCCGGCCTAGACAAGCTCGACCCCCAACCCGACCCCAGGCCCAAAATATTTATGGCCCATGGCATCTCCTCTTTGGTTTTCTCTCTCTTGTTTACATCAAACCCCAGCCTGCCGCCCCCTGCCACTTGGTGCCCCCCAAACCTAACCCAGCGATGCCCGCACCTATCACCGCCCCCCGTCTCCCGTGCCCGCCCTCTCGACTCCGCGCAACCCCGTAGCCCTTAGCTCCAATATCCCTCTATAACTCTCCTTCCCCTCCCCCGACCCCGGTGCCCGCACCCGACACCCCCTGTGGCTCCGCGTGACCCCCTCTGCTACTCTCCTTCCCCTCCCTCGATTTTGATGCCCGCACCTGACACCCCCATAGCTGCCTCCCTTGGCCTCCCTCGCCGGCCCCTCGTGCATCCACCCACCCTCGGCTAACACTGAGGAAGAACACAACGACACCAAAGATTTTAAAAATCCTAAGAGCCTTCACCCTAGAATGACCACCATAAGATCTTGGAGAACCCTAGCCGCGGCCCTGTTCTCTGGTCGTCGTAGTGCGCTCAAACCCTCACTCTAGTGTTTGTCCTAGCCCTAATTGCATTCCATGCCAGAAGAATCTCGTGGCAGCTGAGCGATGGATATTCCCCTTATGCGCTGCGGCCTTCGTCTCCCTCTTTGTTTTCTTCTATGCTACCATCAGTCTTGCCGCCTCCTCCGTCCTCTTCTCCCATACCATTGCCATCGCCTACGTTCGCTGCGGCACCGGCCACCCGCCATCCTTCGCATGCTATATCTCCGGCAGTCACCTAGTTCCTCTGGTTCCTCGACGGCCCCCCCGGCTCCGCACCAACCTCCTTCCCCCTTCTCTCTTCCCTCGGCCAGCCAAATCAAGCTTTGATTCGAGTCGGCCCAATCGGGCTCGGGCTTGATTTTTTCAAAATAATTCAGGCTTAAGCCCAGCCCAAAGCCTAAACTTTTTTCTGGCCGGGCTTGGCCCCCTAGCCGAAAGCCCAAATTTTTTTCAATCTGGGCTCGGGTAAGAGTATGGCCCGGCCCGGCCTAGTCCAGTTCCAGCCCTAGTCATATCGAACAATTTGTATCTCGACTGGTGAAACACCTTTCAAACTAACTTTCGAGATATAAATAGTTATCCCTTTAGAGATTGGCTTAGTTTTCGATAGAATAAAAATGTATGATAAAAACATTGATCAAGAAAGACTGCGAGTAAACCTCGACTTTTTGAAAAAAGCACATATCAGGATGGCGGCTTATGAATAGAAAGTTGCCTGATATTATAATTCTAGAATCAAAATCAAAGTTTTCCAACAAGAAAATCTTGTCCTTCGATGAGCTAAAGTCTCAAAGCCACATAATAGAGAAAACTCGCACCCAATTGGGAGGAGCCCTATAGAATAACAAAGGTCATTAGACCTGGGACATATAACTTAGAAAACTTGAATGAAACTCCAATTCTAAGATCATAGAATTCTGATAATTTAAGAAAATATTATCATTAAATTCTTTTCTTTCAATAAGGTATCTCTCTATTATTTTGACAAAATGATCGGATAGAGGGCACAGACATTGTCCAAACTTCTGATCAGGCTCAGGAAGCCATCATCTACTCTAAAGTGGTTGAGTAGAGGGCATATACATTGCCCAAACTTTCAACCAGGTTCAGGAAGCCATTATTTTATCTAAGTGATTGGGTAGAAGGCATAGACATTGCCACTTCTAATTAAGCTTAGAAAGCCATTGCCTATCCTAAAGTAGTCGGATAGAAGGCACAGGAAGTCTAAGATTCATTACCAAAAACTAGTCGGAGGAACATAAATGAATGCTTATTTAAATTTCCGACAGATGTTTTTCAGGTAGATGATTTAAAGCTCAAGAGCAGTATGCATAAGAACAGTAAAGACAATAAATAAAAGATGAAGGGAAAGAAATTTATTTTTATTAATCTTTGAAAAAAATTCTTACAAGTTACATCAACAAAAAAAAATAAAAAATCATACATTTATTTTGTCCTTCTTTTTGACCTTGGAGCTCTTGGAGGCTTGGCAAATGATGGGCTAGGATCTTTATCTTTATCACTGCTTGAAGCTTTTGCGCGTTCCAAGGGAGGATCACCTTTGGTGAAGGGGCCAAAAGCTGCTACATCTAATTCAACATCCAAAGCAACGCTAGTAATGACTATGAAGAAATATGGGTCTCCCTCCAACACCTCTATTAAAGACTGAGTATCTAGGTTTGTTAAAGTGAGAAAATTGGTATCTATATTCGGGAAGAATTCCTTTGCCTTTCGGATACACCAACTGAAGCCTAGTTCAAAGGCAAAGAAGAAGATGCCCGTGCTTTCGGCAATTATTTGATATCTCCTCGCATCAGCTCTTGATATTTCTAGTGCCGCCTTCATCGCTTCGAAGGTGATTACCCTCTTCCTGACCTATTCTCAATCGAAGACGTTGGGGGGATCGCCGACCACTTCTCCGAGTGGACTCTCTATCAAATCCACTATTCCTAAAGGACCGCTAACCTTGTTGGAAGGACTCCAAACTACTCCAGACAAGTGGTTTTATATGACTACATACACTTAAGATATCAGAGAAATAAGAAAAGCAAAATATTGATTCAGAGATAGAGATATCGTTGCTTCAAATATTTTTTTACAAAGCAGTGTTTCAAAGTCCCAATAAAAGAGACAAAAATTGAAAAGGAACAAAAACAAAAGAAAAGAAAATATAAGAAAGTCCTCGTACTTCTGCTGCTTTCGATGGAGCTTCAGGCTAGATCTTCTCAGGCACTTCAGTGTTGAAAAGCGCCTCTATAGCAGGTATGGCTTCTGGAGTGGCCAAAAGAAAGGCTTTAGAAGGTGCATCAATAGCAACTTGTTGTGCCTTACCTCCTCTTCTACCAGGTTGACGATACTTGGGATAAGAAGAGCAACATTTATATCTAGGAAGATTTCATTTGCTTTTGCGATCCTTGAACCCCTCATGAAAGGCGCTCACCGACTCCTCGGCTACGTCATCCAGGAAGTCCTTGGATGACTTGTATTCTTCTATGGCCTTCTTGACTTCTTTGAGCTCCTCCAATCTCTCCTCCTTTCATAGTTTTCGGATGGAAGCTTTATTTATTTCAACCTCTTTATTAGCATCAAAGAGGTCGGTCTTTAAACGATTTATTTTTATGGAGATTGCAACCTCCAATTCGGTCTTCGAGATCTTAGCAGTATTCTTCCGAGCCTCAGCAACATCCCTCTGGGCTTCTATAGAATTTGCCTAGGCATTGATGGCTTCAACCTGGTTGACCTCCTTTTTTACTGCCTCCTTGGCCGCTGACAACTTTCTCTTCATATCATTCATCACCCCATTGTATGTGATAAGGAATAAGGACCTGAAATGATTGACATTGGAGAGAAGCTAGAAAAATGAATAGAAAAATAAATTTAGAAAGAAAAAAAGTAAAAAATGATAAAGAAAGAAAATAGCAAGGTAAAGAAATAATTATCGAAAAAATTCCAAGATAGTTATCGCTAGGAACTTGGAAAAGAGTATATGTTCCTGCTCTACTCTATCGGCAGGAAGGAGAATCATCCCTAGTAACTCTTGAGCGAGCTTCGGATCCCTACAACCAGCATTGCTCATCCTCAACTTCTTTTGCGAAATAACGTGCTTGTCTTGAGCACCTAAAAACTGGCAAAAAGCAACGGCAAGGAGAGATGGATGGTCTTCGATGACTAGGTCAGGCTAGCCTTCGAAGATGGTCAGGCAATATCCGATAGCCTGGTCGAATTAGTTACCGAAGAAGTGGGAATCAATGTCTCTATCGGCTACTCTCCGATACTAGTGTGCTTGATGAAAACATTGACAGTGATGACTCACCAAGTCTCTTCTTCTTGGCCTCCTTGGCAGTGTCCGATCTCTTCCTTGGATGCTACCTTCTAAAGCCTTTGTAGACCAAGCTTCATCTTTGCAAATAGAAAAACCAAACAATAATTAAGAAATCGACAAAATCTGATAACGATACAAAAATAGAGAAAGAAAGGAAAATAAAGTCAAAATGGTCAAACATATTATGAAGATCGACCAGGTTGATGCCTGCATCATACAAAGCCTGATCAGTCAGAAGAAGCTTAAACTCCGGAACGTGGACTTAAGTAGCTTATGGTAGTGCTCCAGGTCTTCATCTAAGAAAGTTTTGTAATTTGGCTCAATCCAGGACCTATTCCAGGAGGACCTAATACCTAAAGGTTAGTTCGAAGAGATGAAAAAGAATATATTTTTTCATCAATGAATTAAAGACGGGATGTCCTCTACAAGCTTGCATGACTGTCTATGGATGAAATAGTACTACTCCTTATCATATAGATGAGATTTTAATATAAAGATGACTCGAATTAAAGAATATCTTGGCTCTATCTCAACCATGTCGTAGAAAAGGATGAAGCCATTCGGAGAAACTGAATCAGAGTAACCTTATAGAAATCTAAGGCATTCTTAATAAATAAATAAAGAAGGAACTGAACTCTAGCATCGAATGCATCCTCATAGAAAGCAACGCACCCAAATAGAGGAGACAGAACCTTATCATCAGGACCTGGCACAATCATTCTAATGTTATCAGGGATGGAATACTTATCTCTAAGTTTTCTAAGGTCCGTCTCTCTAATTTCAGATTTCTCCTGATCAGGATCCAAAAGGCCCTCTTATGGCATCTAATGGGAGCATCAGAAGGAACAGAATGTTTTTCCTTAGTTGGGATTAGACTCACTATGGTTTAAGTAGAATCTATCATAGAGCTTTTCACCTTTCTAACAGCTCTTTTTACCTTTGGGGCCAAGGCTACAGATAAAAGATTAAGAAAGAAGGAAAGCTAAGGGCCTCTTACTGGGAAAGATGAAGTTCTGAACCTCCTAAAGCAAAGAAAAAAAACTCCAAAGGAAGGTCACTTATTAACTTACTCAAAGATGAAGACAAAGAAGCAGAAGACAAAAGATCGAAGTTGAAGGAAGAAATCTCTATTTATAATAGTGTCCAACAGTCCAGATTAAATCACTTCACTATCGGGATGCCACATCGCTTGATCTCTAGCTAAAGGTGTAGACCACTCTTTTCACAACACATGGATTACTCTCATTAACCAAAGGGCATACCCCACAAATCGAGTCACTGTCTTTTCGAACACTACCTGCTGTCAGTATAATGATGTTTTTGCAAAAAGGCATGCACAATATTAAATACCGTATGGTGAAACGACGGTGCAATATGATCAAGTATCTTATTTTCCACCAAAAGTCAATGAAAACTTATCATTATACTTCTGAGTTGAATTGAGTAAATCACTTCGAACTCAGAAGTTGGGGACAAGTGTTATAAAGAAGATGACCTATATAAACTTCCTTTAGTCAAGCTATGGTGAGCTACCAACAAACAAGAAAGTGCTCGGCTAGGAGCCGATCTTTTATCAAGGTGCAAGATGTTTATCAACCAGGAGTCGATCACTTATTAAGATGCAGGATGCCTATTGGTCAAAATAAGATCTCTTCTTAATATGCAGGATGTCTATCGGATAGGAGCTGATCTCTTATTAAGGCACAGGACGCCTGACGCGGGACGAAAATCGATATAACCTGGATTATTTGGGAAAGGGAAACAACTAAACAAACTAAGACCGTGGGAGGGCTAAGAAGCCTCCCGGGACTAGGGTGACACTGAAACTAAAACCCTAAAACAGCTGATCTCTTTTGTTTTCAATTTTCTTGGTGGAGGTGGTGAAGGAAGGATGGAGATGGGAGATTGGGAACTGGAACTCATGGCCCTGGGACTCACTCTAACGGGGAGACGCACACAGAAAGTCAGGGGTCAAAGCATAAAGCTACCCTCCCGAGGGATCAAAGCACATAGCTACCCTCCCGAGGGATCACAGCACCAGCTACCCTGAGCTGTCATCAAACCCATCATCCACATAGTAGGGCTCTCACATAGATGCGCTAGGATGACTCTCAAAGGACACGAGGGGATAAAGAAGACGGGATAGGGGATAACTAGGGTGCTCGAACCCATCATCCACAAAGTAGGACTTCCACATCCCCCAACGAACCCATTATCCACACAGTAGGGAACGAAGGCAAACGGGCCTCAGCCCAGAACCAGAACCAATGGAGAACCTCAAAAATTTATATCAAATCATCTGATTATTACAGGGAAAAGGGCCTTTATATAGAAAAACCAAAACCCTCAGTTTCTTAGCCTCTAAGAAAACTAAAAAAGAAAAATAAATTACATCAGAATTCGTGTTGCATCAAAAATGGTACTGATCTGCTTTGAGAAGCATGTCGGCTTGATGATCTACTCCAAAAAGCATGCTGCTCTGAAAATTGGACTGCTCTAAAAATCATGCAAACTCCAACTCATGGCCATGCGGAGGATCGATCTCTTGACGGAGCACACGGCCGGCGACCGGGAAGCAGGCGACGGACGGGACCAATGGACGGCTGGCGGCGGGCCGCAGGCGAGGCGGCACAGGAAATGGCACGGCACACCTAGCATGCCGTTTGGTCTCCCACGGCCATGGGAGACCTCCTGGGCGCAGGTGTAGCCGGTGGACGGCGGGGGAGGCCGGGGACGGCGGGATGGTGGCCGGCGGACAGGCGGGCGGCGGCGGCGGGCGGGCGGCGGGGGGGCGGCAACGGCGGGCGGCGGCGCAGGGGCGGCACGGCATGCACAGCCGTGCCGTTTGGGCTTCCCACAGCCGTGGGGCCCAAGGGCACCAGTAAGGGCCCTCCGGCGGCCGGGCGTGAGCCGGCGGGCGGCGAGCAGGCAGCCGGTGGCAGGTCGACGGCAGCAGAGGGTGGCGGCGGTCGTGGGATGTGGGCGACGGTGGTCTTCCCACGACCGTTCGTCTTCTATGGGCGTGGGCAGCGGCGGCTTCTCCGGCGATGGCGGGGGCCGGCGAGCGTCGGCGGCGGTCCGGCGGGGGCGGCCGGGGGTTGGGCGGCCCGGATCTGGGGCCGGAGGGGGGGTGGCGGCCGGATGACGGTTAGATCCCCATCAACGCCCGTCGACCAAGAGCCAATCTCTTATTAAGGCATAGGATACCTAACGGTCAGGAGCTAATCTCATTCTAAAGTATAAAAAACTATTGACCCGGAGCCGATGTCTTGCTAAGACACAGGATGCCTATCGACCAGGAACAGATCTTTTAGTAAAGCACAGGATATTCGACAACTCATCGAACAGATGTCGATTACTCACCTGAGCCAAGTACAAAGTTCTAGAATTTTATTTAACATGAAGCATATATCTTTAAATTATTAAAACCATTACAATAAGGTTGGTAAAGTGATTATCAAGAAGTATAACAGACCACTTAACGAACTATTGACCTCTTAATAGCTTAACTAACTTAATAACTTTCCTAACAGCATAATTGCCTTATAAACGGTTACAACTGCCTGACTAACTCGGCCTTAAATCTCTATAAATAGGGGATCGAGGAAAACTCCTAGGGATTTCTTGAACACTCTCCATTTTCTTCTAACTGTTCTTCTTTACATCGGAAGGTCCCCCATTGGAGAAATTCTACAAATTTCTCCAACAATAAAGACTTCTTTTGCAGGTCCAGGAGCTGATCGAGCCAACCTCAGAAGTTATCGGCTGGTTTTTTATAAGCTCTCGAAAGCTCCAAAGCTGCTTCAGTGTGTCCGATTGATCCAGCTCGGAGAGCAGCAAATCAGCAATAACAAAATTATTGCCAAAATTTGCCTATATAGTTGAATTGCAAGTGAAGAAAAGATATCAAAACAAGAGCAAGCAAGAAAAAGTTAAGAAAATAACTAACCTAACTTAAAGACATGCAAACCTAAACCCAAAACCAACCCAACTCCAAAGTTTTCAACCCAAACAAGAGCAAGCAAGAAAAAGTTAAGAAAATAATTGACCTAACCTAAAGACATGCAAACCTAAACCCAAAACCAACCCAACTCCAAAATTTTCAGCCCAAATACAATTTGAGTGGGGTTGGATAAAGTGGGATTGAGTTGGGTTGTTTGAAACAAGGTTTAGTCAATCTTTAGTTGAGAGATTAATTATAGAAATATGAGTTAGGTTTGGTTTTGCTCGAGTTGGAAGCCCTACAAAGAATAGGAGTTAGGCCTAGGTTGGGTTGGGCTAGATGCTTGACCATAGAAATTTGGGGTTGGTTAGGTCACCAAAGCTCTCAACTTAATCCCAATCCAATTTGAAGTTGATTGACATTTCCTGGTCCAATCCCAAGCCCAAGCCCATTATTTGGTCAAACCTGACCAAAATTATGAGTTGTGGGTTACCCCAGCCCAAGTTGAATTCACAGTTGTGGGAGTTGATACCGATAGAGAGGAGGGTCTCAAAAGGTAACCTAGGCATGGATCCAAGAAAAACAGGAGAATGAAATCTTGCTGATATTTGGCATTTAATATGCATCATTTTATAGATGACAAGTGGCAGAAGGCCATCCGAGAGCCACTTGATGCATAGGCACAAGGCAAACGTATAGAATAATATATATATATATATAGAAACCAAAAAACTAGTTACAATTCAACAGATGAAATATAAATTATCAAATAAGAAAGTCAATGGTACACAATAACATCGCAACATCAATACTAAAACATGTTGCAAATTCTATTATGCGAAGTCAATGGGACACATCTTTATACAAGCATGTACAATATCCTATTAACTAAAATCTTGGTAGTATCACATATGCCAGTTGTTGAAACATATTATATACTGCTATACATCAATAACATGGTCGTGTCAAGTCAAGGTTGACTCAGACCCTATTGAAAAGCGGTTTTAGGTCTATATTCCTAACATGGCCTGATCCGATGGGCCTCAAAGCATGACACAGCTCAAAATTTTTTTTAAGCAGGCCCAATCCAAGCATCACTAAATGGAAATGTTCAAATTAGCTGGAAGTTTAGACCAGACTATAACAAATAATGACAAGAGCTGTTATGAATTATGACTATCAATTAAGTAATTAGGCTTTATCAACCAGCAACAACCAGAATTCAATTCATGCCAATGACCCCTGGTTCATGTGAAGATCTATTCATTACAATCTCTCTCTCTCCCCCTCCCTCCCTCCCTCTCCCCCTCCCCCTCCCCCTCCCCACAACACCCAAAAAAATGATCTTTTGAAGCTATGAAATTTCACTACTAGGTGCCATTCCTTCAACACATGACCAAAAAGATTATAAAAACATGGCAATAAATTTACACTACAAAAGAAAATGCAAAAATTTCATGTGGTGGATTTGATATCAATCTCAAGTATGTAGATTATATATGTATGCATAGACCATGAATAATTTAAGTTCCAACACTCATGCAAAGTTACCATATATGAAGGGTTCATTTCCCTAGGCAACTTATAATCCAACTGACTTCACAACCATAGTAGTGCACATGCATTAATAGCCATGAACAACCAAGAAGTTCAACAAAAAAATCTAAAAATGTCATGGCTAGAAAATTTCATCCTTAAGAAGTTTATGAGATATTAAAGAAAAAATGTGCAAGCAGATGCATCATATCATGTAATTGTTCATCTGAACTTACCGGAAGGTAGAATGAATAATAGGCAGTTTTGTATTGAACAATGCGGCGATAACTGCATCCCAGTTCAATTATTTATATATTAGCAACAAATAAAGTGGGCCAGAAGATTAGGTCAAAGAAAGAGAATTTAGAGCAGAATGATGAAATGTTTATCTAATTAGGAACATTAAAATCATCCAGTAGTACAGGAAACAGCTCAATGATAAATATCACTTCTATGAGAATTCTATGGATACGCTAGATCATATATCATCATGACCACATCATGGTATGTCCTACAAAATAATGTGTAAATCCCTCACATACACTGGCATTGTGTATTTTGACAGATCCTGTTCTCCTTCATGAGTAGTAATCAGATCCAGCATCTGTCCTGAAGCTGTCTGAAATTCAACCTTCAAGGATGCATTAAAATAATCAGAAAATCTACAATTTGCAAACTGAAGCTAATCCTAAGAACCAATGTATAGATGGTTACCTCGTTAAACAAATCAAGGAGATCAACATAGTAAGGCTTTTCCCTGAAATGCCATTTAAGAATCCGAAAAACTTGATTGCGAAGTATAATACCATCATTTGCAGCAATAAGACCAACCTATTATAAGAAATTAAGATGAATTAAAGCTTGCTTTAGGGCAATGTGCGGAGAAAAACAAAAGAGTACATAGACAACAAAAGCCTGCACACGTTCTTAGAAATCAAGCAAGTTATTGTCAAGTGGATAGGCCCTTAGCAATTGAAAATTTGTAAACAACATGGTATAATCCATGTATGCATTTAAAAAAGAGGACAACAATCACCACAAATTACAATTAAGTCATGATGACTGCCAATAACCCCCTGCCTTCCATTAAATAATAAGGGAAGAAGAAAAGGATGAGCGTAAATCAAATATCAGGGTTTTCATTACAACAGGAGTCAAATATAAGCAAAATTCAGATGGAGAAATAGAAAGAAGGTAGTGTAAAGACAAGAATCTGGAAAAGGGGACTGGCAGGCCTTAAAGAGAAAAAAAAATTATTATGCAACCACTGATAAGCAGGCTTCCTATGTGCTGTTTAACAAGCGCAGATACAGGCCTGTTTAATAAGCAGGCCTCTTTGTGCTGTTTAATGATCAAAAAATCTAAGTCGGTCCCTAATTAAAAATAGCTCACAATCACCTTTATACACTAGTAAATTGGCCCTGATTTTTTTTAAAAAAAATAAATGTTCATATCTAAAAAAATTTAGTCCACAAGTCAGCCCAGGTTCCCAGTGAAATCTCGTATCTCCACAAATTTTAATGAACTTTTAACCAATTTTACAACGGAATATTGAAGAGCTGATAATTTAATGAAAGTAGAATGAGAAGATAACCATATCAGAATTGGTATATTTAACACATTTTTAATCTTAGTTGATGATAAAATGACAACCAAAAATGTAATTTATCTGAAATCAAGCATGTACATGGAACATGCAAATCATATAAATAAAATTCAGAAGCAACTAACAAGTGAAATCTAATAGAAAAACTAAATAACAAACCTTCTCTACTCTAAACCAACAGAGCTGACCTCGCCTTGTGTGGGAGTTGTCCATAATATCATCGAGGACTAGAAAAAATGCCTGAAGCTGCAGACATTTTAATGGTAAATGGCTCAGGCTCCAGTTCATAAGCAAACATTTAGTCAATTTTTAACATAAATGGTCAGTAAACAAAGTGGAAGGGCTATACCAGAAAATAAAGCCAAACTGCTTACCCATTCAATGCACCAACCAAGGGCACATGCTAGGAACACTTCATTGTCACTCAGTTCAGTTCCTTTTAACAGCTTGTAGCTATCAATCACGGAGATCCCACGATTCAGCTTACCTAGCAGTAATGACATCAATTAAGACACGACCTGTGTAAAATATGTTTTAACATCATCTCCTCATGCGCAGTGTACTCTCTCACCTCCAGGTACATTGTAGTCCAGCATCTGTTACAGTATGCACATGACAAACAAAGGTCATTGACAGATATTAAACAGGACGTACTGTATTTTTGACATGTTCAGGAAGAAACAAATATATTCTGGATGTAAAAAGCCAAATCACTATGATGTTGTAAAAGAAAAGATTGGTTGATAATTGTGAAACCTATCACTTGTGGTGTATTTCCCTTTTTTTCCTTTTGTCATACAGTATACCTATGACAAAGTATATCATGTAACACACGGCTGATAACATGGCAAATGTAAACATTACTTGCCAGAGTCGCAAAACTTTCTGAAACCTGACAAATGATGTGCAGTGAAAAAGGGGCAAGGAAAACATTGGCACCAACACAAACATTGAGTTAATGAATTTATCATGTCCCGTGTATGTTGGAAAATATCTTATGGACCAAAAAACAACCGCAAGTAAAAAGTTTGAGAAAATTATTAATTTGCTTCCGTTGTGACTTTATTTCACCGTATTCACATGTCAAATTGCTAGGAAAGGATAATTTAGATAAAAGAAGGGCCCGTTGTAAAATATTACTCTCCAAACCCAGCTTTTACTTGCTCTGAGCACACGCAACTAGGTACCAAACATCCACTCTTTATCCTGATCAGCTTGTAGCCCAGCATCAACAAATGATTTCACCGGATGGAGGGGGAAAAAAAAGGTGACTTGTGATATTCCATTTCACTCGCTAGGAATTAGCAAAGAAATATGTTTTGCCAATTCCAACAACAATCATCAAAGACTTATCAAAACCTCATCTTCCAATAAAACTTTAAATCACATAAAATATAAGCATAAAAAGAATTTAGAAACACGAATAAGCCAAAAAAAAAAAAAAATACTAAAACCACCAGATCAAGTATCAAAAATCTTTGGTGCATATATGTGCATTAGATCTATAACACTGATATAACAGGGGAGAATATCGATCATAGAAGAAACCTAACGACTAAAAAACAGCTTTAATTTTATCTAACGAAGGAGAACGGGAAGTTCAATTCCATATAGGGTCAATCAACCAGGGCGAGCAACATTTCAAATCCCAGCAACCCTTCCGTCATTCCACTCGAAAGATCTCCAAGAAAGCGCTCGAAAGCAAGGAGATAAGAGAATGCGGGGGCGGAGATAAGGAGGAGGGTTACACTCTCATACCTTGTCGATCCATTGCCGGGCCTCGTCGGTGAAGTCGAAGGCGGGATCCTCGAGAAGCTCAGCTTTAAGGCGATGGTAGATCTGCTGGAAGATCGCCTTCACATCACCTCCAGCCCTCCCATTCGCGCCGTCCTCCATGAGAGCAGCAGCCAAGAAACGAAGAAAAAATTAGAAGAAACAAAAGCAACAAAGAAGGAGCAGGAGGAGGAGAGAAGCTTGGAAACTCTCAAAGATTTCAAGGGAACGGAGAGCGGAACGGAGGTATGGCGATGTATGTATATATACGGTCAGGTAGGAAAGGGATCCCGGCGTTCAACATGGAGAGAGATCAAAACTGTCCTCGCTTTCCGCGTATGAGTTTGAGATCAGCGGTAAAGCTTAAAACAGCAAAAGCCGTTTCTTGCTGGCCAATAGCAGACAGAAACGACAACAGGATATCGCATGTGCGGCGCTTCAGCGCGCCCGCCAGTGGTGGCAAAACTGTGAATAGGGAAGGCTCGGAGGGTGATGTGTTATGTCGAAGGCTGCACGAGCATCGAGACGTCATTGTATTGGGAAGGAGACGAAGCACGTGTACTCGACACGTGAAAGAATCGCGGGCCTGATTATTACCGTTAATTATTGGCGCCCTATTCCTTTTCTCAATTAAAAAAAAAATTATTGGCGCCCTCTTTTGTCTGCTTCCGTTTTGCCGTTATTTAATTTACCTTCCAGTGGCACATGATAGCCGGATTCGCTGTGCGGAGGCGACGAGGAACCGAGTCTTGCTTGCTCGCTGCAGCAATGACAGGTCGTGTATTTCCAGCGGGCCCCACTGGCGTCATACCTACGCGGATCACTCGAGGTTTCCTTTTCCCCGTTTTCCGCGTGCCGATGCGGATGGCAGTGTAGCGAAGACATGGATTTGTGACCGTAGGATGGCTATCCGAAAAAGAGGTTGTATGGACTCGACGGTGGCACGTGGCAGCGCCTCTGCCACACGAAGCCTTTTTAGATGCGATGGCCGATGGCACGGTCAGAACGAACCTGGGAACCCGGCGGATGCAGTGAATGGCACCGTCTCTTTCCATTTTGGCTCTCTCCAAGTTATTAAAAAAAAAAAAAAAAAACTGAACCTATCGGTTGCAGAGCAGCAGCCGGGGGATGGGATCGTGCAAATCAGAGCAATCGACGGAAGGCTGTTGGGCAGTTGGGGCAGTGTCCACTCCTTTTTCCGGTGTCTGGAATAAGATATTTTCGAGGCTTTGGGCTTGAAACAAAATCCAGTCTCGAGTCCGGTCAGAAGCGTTAATTGATGGATTTTTTTAAAATAATCTTATTTTAATTTCTAATTATTAATTTTTTTAAAAATTTATTTATCATAAGTATATATATATATATATATATATATTTTTGGATGAGGTGAAAGTGGGGTATACCTGCGATTTCAACGAGAAATCGCACGTTACCTGCGATTTTTTTACGTAGATTATTTTTTTTCAATTTCAAGTTTTAATAAAAATAAAAAATTAATAAATTAATAAAAATATTTTTAAAAATTAGAAAAAGTTTTAAAAAATAATAATATGATATTATAATATATTTTTATATTATAATAAATATTTTATATTCTAAAATATAATAAATATATTATAATATCATATTATTATTTTTTATTTAATGTAGTATAAAATTTTTAAAAAAAATTAAAAAATTAAAAAAAAATTAAAAATTTAAAAATAATCACCAGATCGATACCATCCTGTCACTGGTCCGGTACAAATTCGGTCGATAGCCTGATGTTAGTCTGATCCCCTGCTCAAAACCCGCAACCGGACCGGTAGTAGGATCCTGGCGACCGAACCGATGGTCGGATATGTGGCAGGACTGGGTTGGACCAGTGGCAGAACCGACTACCGGATCGATGGCCGGACCTTAGCAACCGGATCAATGGTCAGACTGATGACAGGACTAGGGGTCAAACCGATGGCAAGACCAACGGCTGGATCAATGGCAGGACCAGCAACTAGATCCTGGAGACTATACCAGCAGCCAGACCTGGTGACCGGATCGGTGGCAGGACTGGGGACCGGATCGATGGCCGAACCGACGGCCGAACATGTGGCCAGACCGATGGCTGACCCTAGTGGCCGGACCGATGGTCAGACCGGTGGCATGATTGGTGGCCGGATTAGTGGCATGACCGATGGCCAGACCCTGGTGGCTAGACCGAAGATCGGACCGGTGGCAGAACTGGGGCCGAACCGGTAGTAGGACCAGCGATCGAACCGGTGGTTGGACCCTAGTGGTCGGACTGGTGGCAAGACTGGTGTCCGGATCGGTGGCGGGACTCCTACCATCGGTCCGGCCACCAAGATCCAATCGCCGATCCTACCACTGGTCAGGCCCCTAGTCTTGCCACTAGTCCGATTGCCAGTCCAGTCGTCTTGGTCTAGCCACCGGTCCGATCACCGGTCCTACCATCGGTCTGGCCCCCAGTCCTGCCACCGGTCTAATTGCCAATCCAGCTGCCAGGATTCGGCCACCGATCCAATCATCAGGGTCTGGCCACCGGTCCGGCCATTGATCCTGCCACCGGTCCGATCACCGGTCCTACCATCGGTCTGGCCCCCAGTCCTGCCATCGGTCTAATTGCCAATCCGGTTGCCAGGATTCGGCCACCGATCCAGTCGTCAGGGTCTGGCCACCGGTCCAGCCACCGGTCCGGCCACCGATCCTGCCACCAGGGTCCAGTTGCCAGTCTTGCCACCGGTCTGGCCCCTAGTCCTGCTACTGATCATGCCGTCGATCCTACCGCCAAGGTCCGGTTGCTGATCCTACCATCGATCTAGCCCCTAGTCTTGCCACTGATCTGACCGTCGGTCCTACCGCGAGGGTCCGGCCACTTGTCCGACTCCCAATCCTGCCATCGATCCGACCGTTGGTCCGGCCGCGAGGGTCCGGCCATTGTCCGACTCCCAATCCTGCCATCGATCCGACCGTCGGTCCGACCGCGAGGGTTCGGCCACTTGTCCGACTCCCAATCCTGCCATCGATCCAACCGTCAGTTTGGCTACCAGTCCTACAACCAATCCGGCCCCCAGTCCTGCCATCGATCTGACCGTCGATCCGGCCGCCAGGATTCGACCGCCATGGTTCGGTCACCTATCCCGAGCATGGGATCGGACCGACACCGGGCTGTCTACCGAACTAGTACCGGACTGGTGACCGGATGGTATCGACCTGGTAATTATTTTTTAATTTTTTTCTATTTTTTTAAAAAAATTATACTATGTTATAATATGTAATATATAATATAATAAATTATCATATATTTATTATATTTTAGAATATAGATATTTATTATAATATAAAACATATTATAATATCATTTTATTCTTTTTAATTTTTTCTAACTTTAAAAGATTTAAAAACTTTAATTGTTTTTTTTTTTTTTTATTTTTTATTAAAACTTGAAATGAAAAAATAATCTACATGAAGAAATTGCAGGTTGTATCTATGATTTTATTTTGAAATTGTAGGTACAATCTACGATTTCTCATCCTACTTTTCACCTTACAAAAAAATATCTACTTTGACCAATAAAATTTAAAAAAATTATTTTAGTAATCATAAATTAAAAAAATATTTTTTTTAAAAAAATTGTTAATTGATGCTAGTTCTGCTAGATCACCATATTTGCTTGGAAGGAGCTGGATTTTAGAACAAGAATAAAATAATTAGCTTCCATTTTAACTGGGTGTATTTCTATTTTAATCATAGGGGGAAATAGGAATATTTTGATTCTAGAACTATCAAATGGGTTAGGTTCAGATCCGAGACCCGTGGATATTTATCTAATGGATCTAGATCTGGTTTTAAGATTGGACTCGTTTATTCAGACTTATTTAACTATAGTTACATGGATTCAGATCTGGATATTTGATATCGACAAATCCATAACATGATTATATAATATAATATATATATATATATATATATATATATTCAAATTATTTTGAATTATTAGATATTTGATGTAATAGCTCAAAATCAATATTAGGATTTGGGACATTAGAATAAAAGAACCCTCAACCCTTGCTAGTCACTTTAGTTAGTCCTAATTCCCCTCCCACCTCCCTCCCTCCCTCCCTGTCTCGGCAGCTCCCTCCTTTCCACCCTTCAGCAAAATGGTGTCACACCGTCACCGGCATCGGCCTGACATCGTCCCCCATCTCTACCTTTCTCATATCTGAGCCCTACCGGCCACCGCTATCTCGACATGATCTCCTGTCGTTTCCTTCCTTGGATCCGAGCCTCACCGGCCGCCAGCATCGTCCCCGGCTAATCGCCGCTACCTCGATGATGTCCCCTATCTTTGCTTTTTGTGGATCTGATCCTCGCCGGCTGCTACTACTCCGACATCATTTTCAACCACTGTCTTTCTCGGATTCGAGCCCCGTCGGCCACTAACATTATCTCCCGTTGGCCATCGCTGATCCAACGTCATCCCCCATGACCCCTACCTCAGCCTTTCTCAAACCTGAGCCCCGTCGGCCGCCGCATTGATCATCGCAGCCTAGATCAGAAAACATTGAGTAGTTTCTCATTTTAAGGCCTAGCAACTCTGGCTAAAGGGAGACTCTACAACTGTATTATACTGGATTTCTTTTTCAAGATCAATAACAATTATTTTCCAAACCATTGATTCATGACATCATGCAATGCGAACAAATCCCTCCTGTGTTTTACACGATGCATATCTATCGAGAAGGAAAACGTTTGGCTGATGGCTATTGCTGCATTCCAAGGGAATATTCAGTTTTCATCACCTAAAAGACTTCTAGCTGCGTTCATTAAGCTTTTGGTTGATGACTCTAGTCATGTAATATATTGTTGGAAATATAAAAGTCTTTTCATGATCCAAGCTCATCTTGTGAATTGGAGTTGTTGGAAATATAAGTCTTTTTGTAATCCAAGCTCATCTTGTGAATTGGAGTCCTGCAATTATTATCTAGAGACTTGTGTTTACTTATTGTTGTTTGCTTTCAAGGTAGCTCTTAATTGTTCTAGTTATCTAAAGGGTCTATAAATATTTGTAATTCTTCAAGAAATATATGAATATCAATCAAAAAAAAACTTTTCTTTTTCCAACATTTGGTATCAGAGCCAATTTTGGCTAAGTTTTGTGAATTCTACTAAGAAAAATCTTGTCACATGGCTTCTATGAATGGTACCGAGATGGTCCAACCTCAACTCCTAAGGTTTGATGGGAAGAATTTTGAGTATTGGAAGATCCAGATGGAGGTGCTATTCGGGTTCCAGGAGCTGACCGAGATTGTGGAAGAAGGATTCGTGGAGTCAGAAACGTCGGCATGCTTGACAATGGAGGAGCAGAGGACGATAAAAGAAAACCGCAAGAAAGATCGTAAGGCTCTCTTTACATCTTTCAAGCGATAGATTCGTCAATCTTTGAAAAGGTGGGGAATTCGAAGACGACAAAAGAAGCTTGGGACTCTCTCATCAAAATATACAAAGGCGTTGAGAAGGTCCAGAAGGTTCGGCTTCAAACTCTTCGTCGACAATTCGAGCTCCTTCAAATGGAAAAGTCGGAGTCCATTTCCAACTATTTCTCACAGACATTGGCTCTTGTCAATCAAATGAAGGCCAATGGTGAGACTATTGGTGACCAACAGAACGTTGAGAAGATTCTTCGACGTTAACTTTGCAGTTCGAATATATTATGACTTCCATTGAAGAGTCTCGGGATCTCTCTATATTAACTGTTGATGAGTTGATAGGTTCTTTACAAATGCACAAACAGCGACTCAAGGAGAAATCTAAGATAGTGGAGGAAGCTCTACAAAGCCAGTTGGTGTTGCCTGATGAAAAGAAGAATCTTTCTAATCAAAGGAAAGATAAAAGGTGGCAAGAAAAGCATTCTGGACAATGAAAAGATAAGTCCCAAATTCAGTGCTTTAATTGTAAAAAGTACGGGCATTACCAATCTGATTGTCGAAGCAAAAAGATTGGTGGTCAAAAATTTCATGCCAAGGTAGCAAGATTGGTCGATAGCGATGATGAGCATGACAATGCTCTTTTATTCACATATGATGCTACGGTGGAAAACCAGAAGAACGTTTGGTACTTGGATTCCAGATGTAGCAATCACATGTGCGGCGAGAAGGAGTTATTCTCAAATCTTGATGACACCTTTCGTTCTGAGGTGAGGTTCGAAATAACGTCAAAGTTCCTATCATGGGAAAGGGGGCAATTAAAATCAAGGCGAAGGATGGGTCGGTTCAAAGCATTTCTGACGTTCATTATGTTCCCGGTCTTCGAGAAAATCTCCTAAGCATGGGACAATTGTCCGAGCGAGGCTATCATATGACCATTAAGGATGAGTTTTGCACAATTCATGATGGCAAAGGAGGGTTGATTGCAAAGGTAAAAATGGCTCGAAATCGACTTTTTCCTTTGTATATTAATTATGCTACCTCGTGTTTTAGTGCCTCGGTGCAAGATTCTTCATGGCTTTGGCACAAGCGGTTTGGGCATGTGAATTTTGACAGCTTGAAGTTGTTGTCTCAAAAGAAGATGGTGCGTGGACTACCCGAAATTTCTTCTCCGAAGGAGATATGTGAACCATGTGTTATTGGGAAAAAGTGCAAAGAAAGCTTCCCTTCGGGACAATCATGGAGAGCATCAAAGCCGTTGGAGTTAGTGCACTCCAACCTTTGCGAACCACTTGGTGAATCGTCAAATCGGGGGTACAAGTATTTTGCTACCTTCATCGATGACTTTAGCCGAAAAACATGGGTTTATTTCTTGAAGCATAAGTCCGATGCCATTGATGCTTTCAAGGAGTTCAAAGCCTATGTAGAAAAACAAAGTGGGCGCCAAATTTGGATTCTCTGAACTGATTGTGGCATAGAATATTTGGTTGGTGATGGCTTCTTCAAGCAATGCGGCATTAAGCATCAATTGATAGCACGGTATACTCCTCAACAGAATGGAGTAGCGGAAAGAAAAAACCACACTATTGTTGATATGGTTCGTACCATGCTTCGTTCCAAACAATTGCCTAAGCATTTCTGGGCGGAGGCGGTTGCTCGTGCTGTTTACTTATTGAATCGGTATCCTGCTAAAGGTCTTGAGTTCAAGACTCCGGCGGAGGTATGGAGTGGTCGAACCCCTTCAGTTCAGCATCTTTGCGTGTTCAGGTGTACTGCTTATGCCCATGTGCCAAATGAGCTTCGCAAGAAGCTTGATGAGAAGAGTGAGAAATGCATCTTCCTTGGTTACAGTAATGAAACCAAGGGCTATCGGTTGTATAATCCGGTAACGAAGAAGGTGGTTATCAGTCGAGATGTTACCTTTGAAGAGGAAGGTGAGTGGACTTGGAGCATGGAGGATAATAAGCAGTTTCACTTTGTCCTAGACGAGGAGGAGTTAGTTCAACCCGATTCAGATAATCAATCTGAACTAGTAGCGGTATCGGTGCAACCTAATCTGGTAGTGGAGACTTAGTCATATTCTGCTGAAACGTCCTCATGTCCACAACGAGAACGAGTTTTACCGGCTCGTTTAAGGGATTGTGTCTTATTCAATGATAATGATGGTCCCTCTGATGAAGAAATTATTAATTTTGCGCTCTTTGCATATTGTGATCTGACACATTTTAAGGAGGCTTCCCAAGATGATGGTTGGGTTCATGCTATAGATGATGAGATATATGCGATTGAGAAAAATGATACGTGGGAGCTCACTTCTCTTCCAAAAGGCAAGAAGTCCATTGGGGTGAAATGGGTTTATAAGACCAAGTACAAGCCTAATGGTGATGTTGATCGGTTGAAGGCTCGTCTTGTAGTCAAGGGTTACAAACAAAAACCCAGGATTGACTATTTTGAGGTATTTGCTCTGGTTGCAAGAATGGAAACTATTTGCATGATCTTTGCTTTGGCTGTTCAAAGATGTTGGAAAATACACCAAATGGATGTCAAGTCCGCTTTTCTTAATGGCGTACTTGAAGAGGAGGTGTATGTGGATCAACCCGAGGGTTATGTCAAGAAAGGACAAGAAAGTTTAGTCTACAAATTGAAGAAAGCTCTTTACGGGCTCAAGCAAGCACCGCGAGCATGGTATACCAGAATTGATACTTATTTCATGAATCATAGTTTTAACCGATGTCCTTATGAGCATGCTTTATATGTGAAGATTGGCTTGAACGGTGAGATGCTTATTGTTTGCTTATATGTTGATGATCTCATATTTACTAGAAATTGTCAAGAGATGATTTCTAACTTCAGGGAGGCCATGACTCGTGAGTTTGAGATGGCGGACATGGGACTCATGTATTATTTTCTCGGCCTTGAAGTTACACAATCGGAGGATGGTATTTTTATTTGTCAACAAAAGTATGCCAAGGATATTCTTGAGAGTTTCAAGATGGCTACTTGTAAACCAATTAGCACTCCAATGGAGGAAAGATTGAAGTTGACAAAAGATAGAAGTGGTTTAGAAGTTGATCCCACATACTTCAAGAGGCTAGTTGGGAGTCTACAATATTTGACTTCTACTCGGCCAGATCTTGTTTATAGTGTTGGGATGGTAAGTAGATTTATGGAAACTCCTAAACAATCACATTTGCAGGCGGCAAAAAGAATTCTACGGTACATTAAAGGTACTGTTGATGATGGTATATTCTACACTGTTTTTAATGATTTTCAGCTCGTGGGATATACCAATAGTGATTGGGGAGGTGATATTGGAGAAAGGAAGAGTACTTCCGGTTATGTTTTTTCTTTCGGAAATGGAATTTTTTCTTGGTCCTCGAAAAAGCAACAAGTGGTTGCTTTGTCCAGTGCGGAAGCAGAATACATAGCAGCGGCTTATTGCGCTTCTCAAGCAGTTTGGCTACGTTCGATGCTTGCTAAATTACGTCATAAGCAGGAGTATCCGACGGTGATTAATTGTGATAATAAGTCAGCAATTGCCCTTGCAAAGAATCCGATCTTTCATGGAAGAAGCAAGCACATTAATATAAAGTATCATTTCATTCGAGATCTAGTAAAATCCGAGGAGATTGTGTTACAGTTTTGCAAGTCGGAAGACCAAGTGGCTGACATGTTTACTAAGCCGTTGAAGATGGACTCTTTCATTAAACTCAAAAGAATGATCGGCATGGTCAAGATGAGCTCGGTTTAAGAGAGGCTGTTGGAAATATAAAAGTCTTTTCGTGATCCAAACTCATCTTGTGAATTGGAATTGTTGGAAATATAAAAATCTTTTCGTAATCCAAGCTCATCTTGTGAATTGGAGTCCTGCAATTATAATCTAGAGACTTGTGTTTACTTATTGTTGTTTGTTTTCAAGGTAGCTCTTAATTGTTCTAGTTATCTAAAGGGTCTATGAATATTTGTAATTCTTCAAGAAATATATGAATATCAGTCAAAAAAAAAAAACTTTCCTTTTTCCAACATATATTAATATCCTGTATTCTTTCTCACAGCTAGGATCAATAATTCAATATCAGTGACATTAATGAAGAGGCTCTGAAATCACACATTCTAGTTGTTACTAATATAAGATACAGATTCTTGTTCCTCCTGTTACTTTTTTTTCCTTCAGAATTTAGGTTTTAGGAATGTGGTAACGAGATAACATCACTAACATATACTAGTTTGCTTATGCATGCTTCTGTCTCAAATTCTTTTGAATTATTTGAAAGGATTTGGCCCTAGATGAATGTTCATGTGACAATCCAGTGTTTTTTAAGTAAGGTTGAGCAGGAAGACTTATTGTTACTGGGCAAATTTCATTATCCTTTCATTCCTAAAGTTAATTTTGGTTGTTTCTTATGTTCAGGATATAATTGACAGAGAAGGGAATGCAACAGAGTGGTTCTTTCAGAGTGATGCTGATCATGAAGGTGAGTTATTAGCTTGTGGAACCATTATCATTGCACAACTTTGAACAAAAGTTTTAGAAGTCCAAATTCACATGTTCAGCTAGCATTGCTCACAATAAGGTAACTGAGAAAGAAGTTTAGAATGAGATTGTGACTGCTTGCTTGATCCTCTCCGGTAATTCCTGTACCATCTGTTTACATGTCTCTGCACGTGTGGTGTGTCTACATGTGCAAAGTGCAGTGTTACTTGGTTCTTTTTAATCAATGTAATTCTTTAAGTTCTATGTTAATACCATGTTGTATGGTGAGTTTTGTTACAATTTTCAGCAATAACTCAACAGGTATTTGTTTTGATTGACCACTTTATATGGCATGCATGAATAGTAAAATTTTAAAATTTATCTTTTAAAATTTTGAATGTAAGTTTCGGGTCCCGGATCCAGGTCTGGATATCCAAGACCCGTTGGGGTTCAGGTCTGGCACTTCAAAACTAGACTTATCAAGTATTCAGATCCAGGTTCAGATCTAGTAACTAAGATCAAGTCCGGGTTTGTATATTTGGATTCTGACCTAATCTATTAATAGCCCTATTTGATTCCTGAAAATCCAATCATGGCTTATCTCTTGTATTTAAATTTCATTTTAATTATGATTCCGATGCCATTCATCAATCATAAGTGTTCGATAATATAACTATTTCAATCCTCAATCCAATCCATTTCCATCCCAACTCCCGGTCAATCAAATACATCATTAAATTCTTGGCCCACGGTGTAAATGGCCCCGTACACAAATTGTTGCAAGGCTAGCCGCTGGTGGGTGGGGATGGTTGAGCGTGTTACTGGTATTTTATGTACAAAAGTACTGCTTGCTAATAAATGTTCACCAAAAAATGGGACTGAGCAATGTGTTAGTTACAAATAGATGGTTTTGCCATCGTATAAATGGATTGACATTAATTGCGGTCAGATGGACAGATGGACAGATTGATCTAAATTGGCATTTAACATGGTCATTACTGGACTTTCTTCGACATCAGAAACTGACCTACAGGCTTTAAAAGTGATGTATATATTTGTCTTGACCAGCCATCAACGAGAGACCTGGTCGAGTAAACAAGAATATCATGGTTCATTCCAGTTCTCAACAAATGAAAATCATTGAAAATATGCACCAAGCTGTGGAGGAACCAAGATACCATGATAAGCATGGACCAGTAGTTGGAAGCAAATTCAGTTAATAGTAGATATTGACAAAGTCAATTTTTCTTGCAGATATCTTTTAAATACAAGTTACCGAGCTGTTTCTTTTACAAGATAATAACATATGTTGGCAGATTGTATTTATAATTTCATACATGTGTCTTTTAGTAATGAAGTATACAAAGTTCATCATACGGCAAAACCTACAGGAATATGGTTGTCATATTAGCATTATCATTATGTTCGATGTCTGGTATGGCAAGATTAATGTTTATTAGTGCACTCAAGAGACTAGAATTAATATTATTTGGTTGCAAGAATTTGTGAAAAGGTTTTGTTGCCACCTGGATCGTCGTGGTCCGTAGCTCCGGTGCGTTGAGTCCCTCCCACCGGGTGCTCGGCCTCCGGTCTCGTAAATCGGCTCTCTCCGTCGGGCGGACCTGCAAAACCGGGAATACCTAGACCAGGAATTCCAGTGAAGACACTCGGATAATCAAGTCAGTGGGACGATCGAGAAACAGAAGATCTCTGAGGTGGAGAGCTTGGAGAACTCTCCGCTTCCAGAGGGTCATAAGAATGGAAGATAATTTAGGACTGAAGAGAGTCTGTCGTCTCTTACCTCCCCTTACCTTTTCATGCTGGTCTTATATAGATGAGTGGCCTCTATCGTTTGGGGAGGCGTGCTGGTCTTGATATAGACCTGCGAGGCTTATGTAGGCCTGAGGCTAGGATAGGTTGATGAATCTTCTCCTTCTGGATGGTTTAGGAGGTTGGTGAAGGAGCACAGTACCTCGGGTGGGGCACTCTTTCATGATTGGTGTAAACTGTGACCTGGGGGCTTTAATGCAGCCCTCCTTGCAGGCGGCGTGCTACAGGACCTATAGCAAGTCTGGCAGGAACGGTGATTTTATGTGTCGGGGCTGCCGTCCAAGCTTCCTCGTACCTGTGCTTTGAAAAGCGTATTTGGGACGGAGTCAGACAGACCATGGCATGCGGACTGAGATGAGGCAGGCAAAGGCTCTTTGTGCACACGGATCGAGGCGAGGCACGCAGAGTCCCTCTATGATGCGGATCGAGGCGCGGCATGCAGAGTCCCTCTACGGTGTGGAAACCCACTGGAGCGGGGCACCGGGCGTTCACGGAGCCGGAGCTGGGCTGGCCGAGATGCTCCTCCCCCGCTATGGTGGCGCGCGAGCCAGGGCAGGACTCCTCGTCGGACCTGGGCGGAGCTGCGTTGCTCCCAACTGGTGGAGCCGAATGCTGGGTGCGCCGGACCGGAGCGCAAGGAGTCGCTCCGCTACCCAGCGTGCCGAGGTGGGCGGAGCTCGACCAGGGTTGGAGTCGGATTCCACGCGGGCGGAGTCGATCGGAGCGGGTGGATGCAGGGCGCGCTCTCGGTCGGAGATGGGCTTGTCGAGGTACCGGACCGGGGCGCAGAGCTTTAGGCGGAGTCAGACTCGTGCGGGTGATCGGAGATGGGGTGTGCCGGATTGGGCGGAGGCATGCCGAGCTGAGCCGGACCTGGGGTGCGGGAGCGCCGGACTGGGTGGAGTCATGCCGGGTTGAGCCAGACCTAGGGCGCGGGAGCGCCGAACTGGGCAGAGTCGCGCCGAGCTGAGCCAAACCTGGGGCACGGGAGCATCGGACTGGGCGGAGTCACGCCGGGCTGAACCTGACCTGGGGTGCTGGATCGCCGAACTGGGCGGCGTTGTGCCGGGCTGAGCTGGACATGGGGCGCAGGAGTGCCATATTTGATCGAGATGCTTAGGCTCAGGGCTGGAGCGAGTGGAGCTATGAGCGAGACCCTGATGCCGGACCAGAACGAGCGGGGCCGATGTGCACGGGAACCGGAGAGCTGGGGTGCATCGTGGACGTTCCTTCGGATGGTAGCACAGACGTGCCGTAGGCAAGGTCGTGTCGCGGGCGTGACCTTGGTGCTGGACTTGGGCTGACCTGGGTGTGGCCGTGCCGGACTGGGCGGAGCTGGAGTACACCACCCGCGCTGGGCTTGTCGAACTGAGCATGGACGTGCCGGACTGGGCGAAGCCGGAGTGCGTTGGCCGAGGTGGTGAAGTGCATGGCCGAGGTGGGCTGGCCAAGGTGCCAACCTGGCCATCACAGGGCCCGATCTCCTCTTGGAACAAGCGGACCCATCATCTTCTTTTGATGGGAGACTTGGAGATACCCTTGAAGCACGTGGCCACGTCAACCACCAAAGAGGATGCCGTGTCATGGCCGAATGAATTTTTTTACTACGGTAACATGTTTGTTATGAAATACTTTTAATCTTTTATACCTGGATCGTGCTTTTATGTATATATAAAATCATAAATTACGGAAGACATCTTGCACCTATAGATTACACAGTTCTTTAGATGTCTTTTCTTCGTCACGAGGTGACTGATCTTCTTTCTTCTCTCTTTTTCTTATATGGACAATTAACGAGGAACCATTCACCATTGTTATGAAAGTTAAAAAAAAAGACAGGGTTACCTCTATATTTATACTTGCATATGTCTCTCCCATCAAAAAAAATAAAATCTTAATTAGAGTTTCACTCCAGTTTTATTGGATCAATAAGATCAATTTTATCAGGAATAGTTTTTTTTAATCAATTGGACTCTAATTCAGTACATGTGGTTGATCTAAAAAGTTGAACATGACTAAGTAGTAATTACGCTATATATTAGATATTAAATTTAACATTCTCCCACTTGATCTATATTATCATTTAAAAATAATTCTTTGATTCTATCAAAATATTTTAATTTTTAAAAATAAAATAATAGTACTGAATCAAAATTTTGAAATTGACTCGACGAGTATACTTATTTTAAAAATTTATCCAATTACTTATTCCTTAACAAATTCTTTATACTTCAATTAAATAAAATTTATTAATACAGATCATGGCAGTTATACATCTTAATTGACATACTCTATTCTATATGTCATGACATCAATAGTTCTCACTTAACCCAATCTTATATATCGAAATATATAGGCTATTAAAACTATAATATCTATTATAATAGTTCCACTGTAATATCATATAAATGACTCTTATATTTACTTTAATTTTCATAAAAGTCAACCATAATGTATCAAATTATAATTACACAAAAGTAATAATTATTAATAAACTATTAAGAGATCTTAAAATAAGTATCTATTATAAATTAAATATCTTAATGAAAAATACCTATAAATTTTATATGCTCTTTGAAAACTCTGGGCATTAAATCTTTAATCAATGAATCATCTAACATACAATCAATACCAACAAAACCAATAGATACCTGATGACTATTAATTCTTTCATTTTTTTTTGGTAAACCAAAAGGGTGAGGAGAGGGGGAAAACCCCCCCCGGTGTAGCTCCCCACCAGAGCCCCAACCCGTTAGACCTTTGTTCGATTCGGGTCACAAATTTTTCGCATGCCCTCCCCACCAACTGGGTGAGTATGTCAGCCTAACCCTACTACGGTGTCGGAGTTTCGGCCGCTCAGTTCCTTAGTCACGTGCCCCATAATTAATCTAAAATTTAATCGAGTCACCCGCGGGATCATTCCTCGAACTCGTGACCGGTGGATTATTCACAAGAGCTGAGCCGCACCTTAACCAACCGCACTATCACCATAGTGGTTTAATTAATTCTTTTATTTACTACAATATATTTAATATCAATGTGCTTGTTAGCATTAATAATCTTGTCACAGTTGGACAATGAAACTGTAGTATAATTATTACAATAAATTCTCAATAGCTTAAAAATAGAATCTATAACTCTTAGCCCTGAGATGAATTTTCTTGGTCATAAAGCATATAAGGAAGCCTCATACAGCTTATATATTCAGCTTCCATAGTAGAGTAGGTAGTAATGCACTATTTTACGCTCTTCCATGAGATTGCTCCATCAGTTAATAAAAAAATATAGCATGATGTAGACTTTCTGCTATCAAGACTACCGGTATAATCTATATCTGAATAGCTGATCACCTCCAACTAATCGGTTATTCTATAAGTGAGCATATAGTCTTTAATCTCCTAAAGATAATGTATTACTTTCTTGGCAACCTTCCAATGGTCTATGCCTGGATCACTTTGATATCTACCAAGCATTTCCGGAGCAAAACTAATATTAAGACGAGTATATTTTAGTATACATCAAACTATCCACTGCAGATGCATAGGGTATATCATTCATTTGATTTTTCTTAATCTCGTTCCTATGATACTGAAATTTATTAAATTTATCATCTTTAATAATTATCACTTTACTTGATGAGCAGCTTGATATTCTAAACCTTTCTAGGATTCTGGTAATATAATTTTTCTGAATTAAACTAAGAAATCTCTTATTTCTATTATGATGAATTTCTATACCAAAAACATAAGAAGTATCTTTTATATCTTTTATATCAAAATATTCGAAAAGAAATTTTTTAGTTTCATACAAGAGATCCAAATCACCGCTCGCTAGCAAGACATCATTCACATATAGAATCAAAAATATAAACTTATTCCCACTCACCTTCAAATATATACATTGATCAGCAATATTTTTTTTAAAATCGAAGAAAGTAATAACATCATTAAACTTTAAATACCATTGCTTAGAAGCTTATTTAAGATTATATATGGATTTCTTTAATTTACATACTAACCTTTTATTTTCTTATATTGAAAACCCTTATGGTAGTTCCATATACACCTCTTATAGTAAATCGATCTCCATTCAAGAATGCAGTCTTGATATCCATTTGATGTAGCTCTAAATCAAAATAAACTACTAATGCCATAATAATTCTAAATGAATCCTTTCCAGAAATAGATGAAAATATTTCAAAATAATCAATGTCATCTTTTTGAGTGAATTTATTTGTTACAAGTCTAGTATTATATCTTTCGATATTATCTTTGAAGTCTCATTTGATTTTAAAAATTCACTTACAACTAACAGGATTAAACTTTTCAAGTAATTTAAGAAGTTCCTAGACTTAATTTTTTTTCATAAATTTCATCTCATCTTTCATGGCATTTAACTAAAGTTCAAAATTATCACTATTCATGATATCTTTAAATAAAACTGGATCATCCTTAATCCCAATATCATAATCACATTCTTATAAGTAAATAATATAATCATCTGGAATAGTCGATTTTCTAATTCTAGCAAATCTCCGTAATACTCCAAGTTTAGTATTATTTTGATTATTTTTAATCGGGTCAGGTTTATTGATAGGCTATTTGAGAGGTGGTGTATCAATCTCTTGTTGATGTTACATAGTCTCAGGATAAATAGTTTTATATGAAAATCTCTAGGTATTACTGTAATAGAAAAAGATTATTTTATTTCTTCTGATATCATATCACATGGTTCATCACTTTCACTATTATCACCATCCTCAATGAACCTGAAAATTCAATTTCAACAATTCTTGTGGCGTGTAATAGACAATAAAATTTAAAATCTTTTGACCTTTCTAGATATTCAATAAAAAATAACTAATAGTTCTGGGATCCTTTTTTTTTTTGGGTTATATAATCAAGTCTTTGCAGGATAATCCCAAACATGTAGATGTGCTAAATGTAATATCCTACTCATCCATAACTCAAAAGAAATTTTAGAAATGGTTTTACTAGGAACATGATTTAGGATATATATAGTAGTTTTCAAGGCTTCTCCCTATAATAAATATATAGATAATAAGGAATTACTAATCATACTCCTCACCATGTCCATCAAGATGCGATTATACCTTTCAGCCATACTATTTTATTAAAAATTTTCTGGTATAGTATACTGTGTTACAATGCTACATTATTCAAGTAATTTCATAAAATATTTAGGATTATGACCAGATTTATCATATCCACCGTAATATTCACCACTCCTATAAGATCTCACAACTTTAATTTTCCTATCCAGTTATTTTTTTATGTTAGCTTTGTATATCTTAAATTTCAAAGCTTCAGACTTTTCATGTAATAGGAAAACATAACCATAACATGAAAAATTATCAATAAATATGATAAAATACCTTTGCCCTCTAAAATAAGATGACAAGTAGTCACAAATATCGGTATATATTAATTCCAAGAGTCCTTGATTTCTAATGACATGCCTTTTATGATTTTTAATTAATTTTTTTAATGTAATCGATACACATACCAAAATCACTAAAATCAAAATTTGATAAAATACCTTTTTTAACCAATCTAGTTATCCTTTTTTTTGATACGTGACCTAATCATTTATGCCACAATATCGAAAAACACTTATTTACAATTCTATATTTCATTTCGACATTGACATTCAAAACAAGTAAAGATTGTATAAAAGAAGAATCCAAATTTATTTTATATAATCCATTGCATAATGTTCTAGTATCAACTAAAATAAAATTTTAATTTGTTTTCCTTTAATACAATCGATACACATACTAAAATTATTAAAATCTAGATTTGATAAAACACATTTCTTAACCAATCTAGTTATCCTTTCTTTTAATATGTGACATAATCATTTATGCCATAATATCGAAGAACACTCATTTATAATTCTATATTTCATTTCGATATTGACATTCAAAACAAGTAAAGATTATACAAAAGAAGAATCCAAATTTATTTTATATAATCAATTGCATAATGTTCTAGTATCAACTAAAATATTTTTTTATTAATTTAAAATTTAAATTTACAAAAATAAATGAGAAATCTTCTAAATCAAGTTTTGCTAAAAATATTAAATTCCTATATACTGAAAGAACATAAAGAACATAATGTAGTTTTGATTGGAAACTGATATCTATGATAAATCTATTAGTCCTAACTAAAATAACCTTGGACTTCATCCAGTTTTCCATAAAGATCTACCTCTCTCTATCATTTGGTTTATGGCTTGAAAGGAATCCATACAATGAATTAAAAACATGAATTACAGCACCCGAATTAATTCATCAAGTATTAAAAGGAACATCAATAAAATTGGTTTTATAACAAACAAGTGATAAGGGAACACTATTCTTCTTGGACTATATCTTTCTTTTCTTGCAATCCTTCTTGATATGCCCCTCATTATTACAAAAGAAACATTTCAATTTGTATGAACCTTTTTTTGGTAGATTGCTAGGTTCTTTATTTCTTTTATTTATTTTCTTTCTTTTAAAATGCTTCTTAGAAATTATGTACATAACTGGAATCCTTTTCTATCTCAATTTCTTTTCCTTTTGCACATATTGGAAGATGAGCTCATTCATTGACCATAATTTTTTTTGCATGTTATAATAGATTTTAAATTGAGTAAACTATTATGGAAGAGAGTTAAGAGCAAATTAGACAATAAAGTTTTCATATAATGTCATTTTCATGTTATTCAATTTTTTAGTTATATCACATATTTCTATAACATACTTTTGTGCTCCAGAAATTTTATCATATTTCATAGAGGTTAACTTATTCATTAAGATACTAGCTAAGACTTTATTTAACTTGGTAAACTATTACTTTATAGAAAAAAGGTATCAAGAAGTTAATTCATTATCAAGAATAGATCCCCTTATGTCTTTCGCTATAGAGCTTTTAATGATCATAAGAGATAATCTATTCGAATGCTCTCACTATTCATATAATTTTTTTTTATCAGGAGAAATAGTGGGAGTTAGTGGATCAGATTGAGATCTATGAAGAGCTAAATCTAGGTTTAGATATCCTAGAATAATAAGAAGCTGCTCGTGCTAAGCAGAATAATTTGATCCATTCAATATGGGAATATTAGTTAGATGCGATGAGAGTGAAGTAGGGATCATAGCTGTAAATAAAAGAATATCTATATAGTTATTTTCATGATACATATTCTAAAAAATGATAATTTTGCTAATAACACTTATTATACAACTGTAAAATACATTTGGATGATCATAGTCGGCTTTTATGAAAACTCTATTAGGGTTGAAGGAGAATTACCCTTCCCATTATTGCAAGAACTCCATCCCAATAGAGAACGGTCTATCTTACCTTTACGGTTGTTCGAGTATCCTTGGCATATAATGTCATTCTTAGATGACTAGCATTAAACAAAATAGACATGATTGTCTTAACCTGACAACTCCTTATCTGCTTTATGACAAGGAATGAAGTTGGAGAGATGCTCAGAAATTAGCAACTAGGCCAACAATGCTTCATGATGTGCAAAAGGCCGGTAAGATCCTAATAATCAAGCAACTAGACCAGAGAAAGCCAAAAAAAGGGAGAGAACTAGCCAAACAACTACTTTCCTTTTCATCGAAGAAGGATCCTATAAAGTTCGTATAGATTGAAGCTCTTTTGTCCAAAGAAGAATGAAACCGACTATTAGACTTTCTACGGCATAAATCAAGCATCTTTATTTATTTGGCATCAGATATGCCTAGGATCCCTCATATATCATTATCCACAAGCTAAATATTAATCCAAATTTTAAGCCATTCCGGTAGAAGAAAAAGAACTTCGCCCCCAAGAGGCAAAAAGTCAATGATGAAAAAGTTGATGAACTCTTAATTGCTGGATTCATCTAGGAAGCTTACTACCCGACTGGCTGGCCAGCATCATCCTGGTCAAGAAAGCCAACGAAAAATAGAGAATCTGTATTAACTACACCGATCTTAATAAAGCATGCCTGAAAAATAGTTTCTTACTACTGAAGATCGATCAACTAGTTGATGGTTGATGCCACTTCCGGACACAAGCACTTAGCTTCATGTAGCTTTTTCAAGCTACAACCTAATTAGGATGGCTCTCAAAGACGAGGAAAACATTGCCTTTATCACCGGAAAAGATATTTATTACTACAAAAAATGTCTTTCAATTTAAAAAATATATGAGCTACCTATCAATGATTGGTCAACAAGATCTTCAAGAATCAAATCAATCAGATATAAAAGTCTATATGGACGATATGCTCGTCAAAAGCTTCGAAGAAGTTGACCATGTCAAAAACTTAGAGAGCCTTCAATGTCCTTGTTGGCATTAAATAAAGTTGAATTCGAGTAAGTATACCTATGGTATCACTGCTAGCAAGTTCTTTAGATTTTTGATCATCAAGCAAGGTGTTGCCGTCCTCACCATCATGGCCTATAGCTCTGATGTGATGCCGGACGTTGGCCCCATCTTTTCCGAATCCAACAGCATCCGGTCCTGCAAGAAAAGTTAGAGACCCGGGTCGGGAATTTGGCAGGGGCACTCCGATGATCAAGTCAGCGGACGATAAAGAGGAATAGATCCCCCAAGGTGGATCCCTGTTCGGTCACCATGCTTGGAGGAGAATGTTTAGTAAAAGATAGAGTAGGAATGGTAGGAGGGGAGCGATACTTGAGCTAAGATGGCTGTGCTCATCAGGGTCTCCCCGAGAGCCCTTTGGAAGGTCTTCGTGGCCTCTCTTTCGTTGTCTCTCCTCCTCTGCCCTTTTCTGTGTTACTTCCTTCTCACTTGCTGGGTCTTCCTTTTAGATCACCGGCTCTCCCCTCTTTTTGCCTCGGTTTTCCCCCTCCGGGGTGCTCGAGGGTCAACGGCATCCGAGGCCGTGCTTCCAAGGTCATTTCTCCTCATAGTAGGGAGTTATGTTGGCAACATTGTTCTTCCAGTGGGTTGTCATGGTTGGAAAAGTTTAGCAAGGCCTTGATCAAGATGCAGCTGCCCTTGGGTCTGAGGTCCCCAATGCAGCCTTCTCTTTGTGGGTGGTGCAGGTGGTCGGCTGCAGGACCAGGTGCCTCGATCGTGGCTCTCTTTTCCAAATGGTGCAAACGACAGTAGGCGCGCTTTTCTAGCTTTGAGGCATCGCTCTGGACACGCCATATTGCATGCGCCAGCTTCGGTCGCAGACTTGGTAATGACGTCCTCTTCGCTTTTGCGACACTTCTAAAGGGAGAAGCCTGACTTCGATCGGGGTGGGCTCGATCCTTGGGGAGCCACCTAGTGAAGGAGCAGGAGAGAACTCGACTTCGGCTAAGGTGGGCTCGCACTTGGGGAGCCACCTGACGAAGGAGCAGGTAGGGGCTCGACTTCAGCCGAGATGGGCTTGACCCTTGGGGAGCCACCTGGCGAAGGAGCAGGAAGGGGCTCGACTTCGATCGAGATGGGCTCGACCCTTGGGAAGCCACCTAACAAAGGAGCAGGAGAGAGCTCGACTTTGACCGAGGTGGGCTCGCACTTGGGGAGCCACCTAGCGAAGGAGCAGGAGAGCTCGACTTTGGTCGAGGTGGGCTCGACCCTTAGCGGGGAGCCACTTGGCGAATGAGCAAGAGAGAACTCGACTTCGGCCGAGGTGGGCTCGACCCTTGGGGAGCCACCTGGCGAATGAACAGGAAGGGCTCGAGTTTGGCCGAGGTGGGCTCGACCCTTGGGGAGCCACCTGGTGAAGGAGTAGGAGAGAACTCGACTTCGGCCGAGGTGGGCTCGCACTGAAGGTGAAAATACCTACACCTAGCATATAATATGCAAGAAAAACAGATAGAGAATATACATTTTAAAACTATTTTAAATCATGCACAGCGGAAGGCTCGATAGATAGATCTAAATGATCTACCGATCTGCCCGCAACAGGACCTAACATAATAATGTAGCATGCATATAACATCAAAAATAATAGAAGAACATAAATGTAAAGGTCATACCTCTATACCTCTGAGAGTGCAGGAGAGAAGCAGTAAAGGGAAAGTGAGGAGGATGCTCGAGCCACACTCGCATCTGGCCTCTACAGGATGTCCACACCTGGGCTTGACTTTGATCAACTCCGTCAGAGTGCTGGCTCTTTGGGATCCGTGGGCTGAACTTCTTCTTCTAAGAAGACTGGAATGAGAGCAGGAACCCCTTCCCAAATCTCTTTCCCAATACCTAGCTTGATCGCTAGGTGGCTCACACCCAATCCATAAACCTCTCACAAAGCCCTTCTTCTTCCTCTCTTTTCTCTATGTTGTGTTGTAACCCCAGCAGCCACTATAAAGACCTCTATTTATAGGAGCTGCCATGAAAGGGAGAAGAAGGAAGGAGGAGAGATGGAGGGAGAGAATGGGGGAGAGGATCAAGGCCATTCCAAATGGGTCCAACCCATTAAAGTAAGTATGACATTCATACCATAAAGCCTTGGAGCCAAAACTAGTTTAAATTCAAAATTCAAACCAGGTCAAAACATGCCCAAAAAGCTCTCATGAAAACCTCCCAGATTTTTGCTCGTCACAGGAAGTGTCGACACTCGAAAATGGCCAAGTGTCGACACTTCACCAAGTGTCGACACCTGTAAAATTCCAAGTGTCGACACTTGGAACAAAGTCAACCATATTGACTTCAGGTGTCGGTAAACGATTTTCAATCATTGATTAGTCCAAAAGATCATATATAAATCCTTTATGATGTGTGACCTTATAGGTTCGAACACTAAATCGGTAGTACTGGAACATTTCCAGTACCAGTCAAAGTCCTCATCTAGCAATGATACCCGACGTCCGGATAGGTCAAAGATGCAGAGCACTTCACAAGAACCTCTGGCATATGGTTGCCGCATAATTCATCCCTTTGACCTTATAATGCTCAGGATGACCTAGGGTTAGACTGCCAATCCTAATATGGTTTATCCAGATCATGTCGCAACCTCACAAGTTTTGTGACTCCTCACAAGAATTATCCTGGCTAAGGTTTTGCTGAATTGAGACATAGTGAGTCATTCACTCCAAACTATTTAGAGAGGTCAATTCCATCTTGATTCACCATCGCTCCACAAGTACTTGACTGCACCCAGAAACCTTCCATCACTGGATTAGAAATCCAGGTAGTCTGGTACCAAAGTATAGTGAGTTGCTTGCAAGCTGCCATGATGACCTCAGGTCTGAGAGACACATATACCCATATCCCTTCACGAGCAACCCTTTGATAGAAGGGAGCTCCGCAAATGGTCACGTTCAGTGAAATGTCATACACTTCACTTGTATGTCACACCAGTGTCTTCACACTCCTTGGTTAAGAGGACAACCAACAAATGTGATATACAACAACCTATACTTGATACATCATCATCCTATAACAATGTATCATTTGGTTGTGAACCGATTTAAGAACTATTTGATATATCCTATCTATATCAAAACAAGGTAGTTCTAAGGACTCTATCATACAAAAGTTCATTACAGGAAAATATAAAAAATGATGGACAACCAAAAATAAATAACTTTTATTTATTATAAAGAATTTATATATAAATACAAAGATAGCACAACTGTCTACAGCCTAGACGATTGGCTTTGGAACACAATTTCCAACAACTCCCACTTGGACTAAAGCCAATCAGTACGGAATCTCATTCCCATTTTCCATTTATAACAGTCAAACTCTTGAACTCCGACGGCTTTAGTGAAGGGGTCAGCTAGGTTCTCCTTTCCATCAATCTTTTGAAGGTCGATGTCACCTCATTCCATGATCTCTTGCACAAGGTGATAGCACCGCAAAATATGCTTTGTGTGGTGATGAGACTTCGGCTCTTTGGCTTGAGCAATGGCTCCAGTGTTGTCACAGTACACCAAAACAGGACCATCTAGGAAAGGTGCTACTCCCAGTTCGCCAAGGAACTTCCATAACCACACAGCTTCCTTCGCTGCATCTGATGCTGCCATGTACTCTGCTTCGCATACTAAGTCCACCACAGTAGGTTGCTTGGAACTTTTCCAGTAGATAGCTCCTCCGTTCAGGGTAAAGACAAAACTTGACACACTCTTGTTATCATTTTTATCTGACTGGAAACTGGAGTCAGTATACCCCACAAGTTTCAAGTCAGTTTCTCCATAAATTAACCATTGGTCCTTAGTATTTCGTAAATACTTAAGGATGGTTTTAACTACTTTCCAATGAGCTTCACCTGGATCAGACCGGTATCTGCTCACTACACCTAGTGAGTATGCCATGTCTGGTCTAGTACATGTCATGGCATACATGATAGAACCTGTTGTCGAAGCATATGAAATTTTACTCATACGCTCTCTCCTCAGGAGTTGTCGCACAATTCCTTTTGGAGAGATCAACTCCAGTGCCTATCGGGAGATAGCCCTTCTTGAAATTCTCCATGCTAAACCGTTTCAGCATGGTGTCGATGTACGTAGACTGGGACAGTCTCAGAAGCCTCTTAGATCTATCTTTATAGATCTTCATACCTAGCATGTAAGAGGCTTCACCCAAGTCCTTCATAGAGAACTGAGATGATAACCAGACCTTTATTCCTTGTAGTGCTGCGATGTCATTCCCGATTAAGAGAATGACATCCACATACAGCACAAGGAATATAATCACAGAACCATTAGTCCATTTGTAAATGCAAGGCTCTTTTCCGTTCCTAACGAAGCCATACGACTTGATACACTTATCAAATCGCATGTTCCAACTCCTTGATGCTTGCTTCAGTCCATAGATGGACTTTTAAAGCTTGCACACCTTTGACTCGTCTGTGGATGTGAACCCTTCAGGTTGTATCATATACACCTCCTCTTCCAGCTCACCATTCAGGAAAGCTGTTCGGACATTCATTTGACAGATTTCATAGTCAAAGTGCGCTGCTAAAGCAAGCATAATCCGAATGAATTTGAGCATTGCCACAGGAGAGAACGTCTCGTTATAGTCAATACCATAACGTTGACGATACCCCTTGGCAACCAGATGGGCTTTATAGGTCTCTACTTTTCCGTCTATGCCCCTTTTCCTTTTGAAAATCCATTTGCACCCAATGGGTTTTATCCCTTCAAGTGGATCAACCAATGTCCGTACATTGTTAATCTCCATGAACTCCATTTCGGATTTCATGGCTTCTAGCCATGACTTAGAGTCGGACCTCTGCAACGCATCCATATAGGTGATCGGACCCTCATTGTTCTCATCGAGTTTAATGGGATCACCATCCCGGACCAAGAAACCGTAGTATCTGTCCGGTCAGCTCGATATTCTACCGGATCTCCTTAATGGTTCCTGAGTGGGCTCTGGGTGTGATCTAATCATAGCCGGTTCTATGTTGTCCCTTAAGTGTGTCGGTTCTTCTACTTGTTGAACTTTACTAAGTTCAATCTTAGCGGCTACAGTTCCTTCACCAAGGAACTCCTTCTTCAAAAAGATAGTCCTAAGACTGACGAACAACTTTTGTTCCTCAGCTAAGTAGAAGTAATATCCCTTAAACTCTTTTGGATACCCAACAAATAGGCACCGGTCAGACCTAGGTCCAAGTTTGTCCGTTTCTAAACGTTTTACATAAGCCGGGCACCCCTAGACCCGAAGGTATGAAAGTGTCGGCTTACGTCCAATCCACATCTCATATGGTGTTTTACTAATGGACTTACTTGGATCCCTATTTAGAATGTAACAGGCTGATTCTAAAGTATATCCCCAAAAGGATACCGGCAGAGAAGCAAAGCCCATCATGGACTGAACCATGTCTAACAGGGTTCGATTCCTCCTCTCAGACACTCCATTTAACTGGGGTGTCCCTGGAGGCATTCACTGAGAGAGAATCCCATTCTCCTCAAGATATGTCAGAAACTCGCCGGAAAGGTATTCACCACCTTGATCAGATCGAAGGATTTTGATACACTTTCTAGTTTGTTTTTCTACTTCACTGCGATATTGTTTGAACATTTCAAATGACTCAGACTTATGTCTCATCAAGAAGACATAACCGAACCTCGAAAGGTCGTCTGTGAAAATAATAAAATAAATATACCCACCCCTGGCACTAACATTCATGGGTCCGCATACATCAGTATGCACCAGACTCAGAATTTCTTTGGCTTGTTCACCTTTTCCAGTAAAATGTGACTTAGTCATTTTTCCAAGAAGACAGGACTCACAGGTTGGAAGTGAACTATCTTCACTAAAATTGAGGAGACCCTCGGTTTTCAACCTGTTTATCCTGTTCCCATTTATATGACCTAGCCTATAATGCCATAGGTACGCTTCGCTGATATTATCTATCCTAGAACATTTGCTAGACGTGTACATTACACTAACAGGTCACGATAGTACATAGATGCCATCACACATTTGTTCATTCAAAATTACAGAACCATTCAAAATAATTTTGCAAATGTCATTCTTTATTAATAGTTCATAACCATACATGGCCAACTGACCTACAGAAATGACATTCAAAATGAAAGAAGGACAAAAATGACATTCATTCAAAATGACAGTACAGGACTCGAAAACTAGTTTAAGGACTCCTAACGCCAGAACTGGAACTCGGCTTCCATTTTTCACGTTCAAGAACCTCTCGTCATCCTCAAATCTTCTACTAACTTGAAGTCTCTGCAAAGAATTGCAAATGTGAATTTGACTTTCTGTATCCAATACCCAGTTAGCAGTATCACAAACAGAGAAACTACAAGGTGTTATCATATAAATACCTTGTCTAGGACCATCCTACAGCTTTCTCTTCTTGGACCTGATCGAATCAAGGGACGCAATGTAAAGAGGATAATTCCTCTTCCAATATCCCTGCTTCTTGCAGAAGAAGCACTATGCACAACTTTGATCAGCCTTCACTTTTGGTCTGACTAGGCCCAGAAGCACTAAGCACCTTTTTTCCTTTATTCTTCTTCTTTTCTTTCTTAAAGGGATGATGCCCTCCCGAAGAACCTCCCACTAGATTCACCATCCCTTTATTTAACTAGTGGTCTTTCTCAAAAGTCTGCAGCAATCCCAACAGACCGTGGTAGTTAACTACAGGCTTATTCATTCTATAATATCGAGAAAGTCTAGATAAGAGGGGAGAGAATTCAAAATCGCATCTTTTCTAAGCTGTTCATGCAAAGGACAGCCGAGCTTGCCCAGGTGCTCAATCATCTCGATCATGTACAATACATGATCAGTGACCGAGGCCCCATCATGCATCCGTGCGTTGTAGATAGCACAGGAGACCCTGTACCTTTCAACGTCGTTTGGTATCCCGAAAGACTCCTACAACTTTTGAAGGATTTCTTCCAGCTGGGCTTCCTCGAACTTGCGACTGAACTCGTCATTCATCGCAGCCAACATGATGCATTGAATAGTGGTCCTGTCAGAGAGCCACTTCTAATAAGTATCTCTGACCGAATCTCGAGCATTGACAGCAGGGATCTTAGGTGCTAGATCCGATATCACATATAGGATCCGTTCGTGCTGCAAAACAATCCTGAGCCTTCGATACCAGCTATCGAAGTTGGGTCCATTGAGCTTCTTGTTGTCGAGAAAAGACTGGAGTGATAGGTGGGAAGACATTTGAAAAGAAAATCAAAACTAATTAGTGTATATGAATAATATACCCAAAGACATGGACTTAAGTCTAAAGGTCCCTCCCACTATTTTGCTCAGATTGGTAGCCTCTACCTCCAATCCGAGGAATTACTTTAATTCCTTAGCGGGTACTAGAGTCCAATAGACAACACGTGAGCCTGACTTTGGCCGGCCCACCCATGCGTGTCTAAAGGTAAGTTCTTCAACCGATCACTTCTCCAAGTAACCTCTAGTAATTGGGTTTTGCCCCAAGGAGCACTTCAATCGGCCTTTGGGCCTCCTATTAAAGGTCCTAGTTAGGTCCAACCATTAACATGATAAAATTTAATTCTTTTAACTAACAAATGGTCAAGCCCGACTTTGGCTGGCTCACCTGATCACTGTTAAGAGAGTCGCACTGAGCCATCATATTAGGAACAGTAATTCTAATAGCCCGATGACCGCCTGATCTTTAGATCTGCCAATGAACACCGAACTAATGGACACATTACTATCTCACTTAATGGAAGGCTAGGACTTGGTTATCTCTATAATTTTGTCATTTTAAGGATCTAATAATTTAGAGAATTTTAATTAATATGACAGATGAAGAGATGAGAATACATGGATCAACCTCCCACTGACCACATCAGCAATCAAGGAGGGTTACACATAACTAATGATCCATGGGCACCTAAAATCAGTTAAGACTAATTAACCTAGGTGACAAGGGTTAACACGAGTCAATGAGCTATCTAATCAATCCTGATCGACCATATTGGCCAGGTAAGTGAGATCATGGATTGGGTTCCGCCATTAACCGTCTTGCCTAGACACCAACAGAGTTGGCCAGGTAAGAGGTAGTCCCAAAGAACCATGATCACAATACCAAACTTACCTCGACACCAATCGGTTCATCAGACTCGATTAGACTAGCCTAAAGACTGGGGCTTTCCACTGAGCTACAAATTAGATCCATTTAGATTATGGACTAATCAATCTAATTATTAGATAGATCTAGAGAAGAAATCCTAACTCAATATTTGATTAGATTAGTTCTCTAATTAGTCCAATGCATCTAAACTTAGGTCTAACCCAATTAAGGACCTAATAGAAGCTAATCCATGATCTTTAAGGCTTATTAAAATGACTTAAGATCTTTGAATCATATTCCTAGAGTTCTTAGTCAATATTAATTCAAAATTAAGTTCAATGGCCTTAAAATAAATTAAAACAATTTTAATTTATCAGTGTAAAACAATTCTACAACAAAACAGAATTTGAATTCACTGTTTTCAACATTTTATGTGGCCAAGTGTCGACACTTCAAGAGCAAGTGTCGACTCAAGGCCTGAGACAGGGAACAAAAATAGAACAACATGTTTTCTGGCACACCTCAAGTGTCGACACTTCAGGGGTTAAGTGTCGACACTTCAAGGACAAGTGTCGACACTCCAGCCTATCTCAGAACAAAAATAGAAACCAGATCCCAGGAAATTTTTCATGAGCTAACACTTCAAAGGCCAAGTGTCGACTCACAGCCTAAGATAACAAAAAACAGTGATTTCAAATCCGATGTTTCTCCAAACATACAAACAAAAATCGATCAAAAATAACTTTTAAATCTTATCTAAAGTCATTTTATGATCATGTCATTAGATTCAAACATTTTTAACCTACAAATTACTTTCTTCTTATTTTCTTTTTCATGAGTCAATCACAATGGCACCCCTATACGCCATAGGAGACTCCATTGAATGGGAAGAGAGGGTCTTGCAGCCCTACTTCTCTCCTATGATCGGACAACCTGGTGAAGCACTCAATCCAAGTACTTAAGAAGAAATGAGAAGTTATTAGCATGCTAGCATCATTATACTACAAAATGAACCTATTGCTCTGATACCAATGAAGGTGAAAACACCTACACCTAGCATACAATATGCAAGAAAAACATGATAGAGAATATGTATTTTAAAACTATTTTAAATCATGCATAGTGGAAGGCTCGGTAGATAGATCTAAACGATCTACCGATCTGCCCGCAACAGGACCTAGCATAATAATATAGCATGCATATAACATCAAAAACATCAGAAGAACATAAATGTAAAGGTCATACCTCTATACCTCTGAGAGTGCAGGAGAGAAGCAGTAAAGGGCAGTGAGAAGGAGGACGCTCGAGCCACACTCGCATCTGGCCTCTACAGGATGTCCACACCTGGGCTCGACTCTGATCAACTCCTTCAAAGTACTAGCTCTTCGGGATCCATGGGCTGAACTTCTTCTTCCAAGAAGACTGGAATGAGAGCAGGAACCCCTTTCCAAACCTCTTTCCCAATACCTAGCTTAATCGCTAGGTGGCTCATACCCAATCCCTAAACCTCTCACAAAGCCCTTCTTCTTCCTCTCTTTTCTCTATGTTGTGTTGTAACCCCAGCAGCCATTACAAAGACCTCTATTTATAGGAGCTACCATGAGAGGGAGAAGAAGGAAGGAGGAGAGATGGAGGGAGAGAATGGGGGAGAGGATCATGGCTATTCCAAATGGGTCCAACCCATTAAGGTAAGTATGACATTCATACCATAAAGCCTTGGAGCCAAAGTTGGTTTGAATTCGAAATTCAAACTAGGTCAAAACATGCCCAAAAAGCTCTCACGAAAACTTTCCAGATTTCTACTCATCACACGAAGTGTCGACACTCGAAAATGGCTAAATGTCGACACTTCACCAAGTGTCGACACCTGTAAAATTCCAAGTGTCGACACTTGGAACAAAGTCAACCATATTGACTTCAGGTGTCGGTAAATGATTCTCAATCGTTGATTAGCCCAAAAGATTAGATATAAATCCTCTATGGTGTGTGACCCCATAGGTTTGAATACTAAACCGGTAACACTAGAACATTTCTAGTACCAGTCAAAGTCCTCATCTAGCAATGATACCCGACGTCCGTATAGGTCGAAGATGCAGAGCACATCACAAGAACCTCTGGCATATGGTTGCTGCATAATTCATCCCTTTAACCTTATAATGCTCAGGATGACCTAGGGTTAGACTGCCAACCCTAATATGGTTTATCCAGATCATGTCTCAACCTCACAAGTTCTGTGACTCCTCACAAGAACTACCCTAGCCAAGGTTTTGCTAAATTGAGACATGGTGAGTCATTCACTCCAAATTATTTGGAGAGGTCAATTCCATCTTGATTCACCACCGCTCCACAAGTACTTAACTCCCAAAAACCTTCCATCACTGGATTTGAAATTCAGGTAGTCTGGCACCAAAGTACAGTGAGTTGCTTGCAAACTGCCATGGTGATCTCAGGTCTGAGGGACACATATATCCATATCCCTTCGCGAGCAACCCTTTGGCAGAAGGGAGCTCCGTAGATAGTCACGTTCAGTGAAATGTCATACACTTCACTTGTATGTCACACTAGTGTCTCCACACTTCTTGGTTAAGAGGACAACTAACAAATGTGATATATAACAACCTATACTTAATACATCGTCATCCTATAACAATGTATCATTTGGTTGTGAATCGGTTTAAGAAATATTTGATATATCCTCTCTATATCAAAACAAAGTAGTTTTAAGGACTCCATCATACAAGAGTTCATTACAGAAAAATGTAAAAAATGATGGACAGCCAAAAATAAATAACTTTTATTTATTATAAATAATTCATATACAAATACAAAGTAGCACAACAGTCTATAGCCTAGACGATTGGCTTTAGGACACAATTCCCAACACGCACTTGGGGAGCCACCTAGTGAAGGAGCAGGCAAGGGCTCGACTTCAGTCGATGTAGGCTCGACCCTTGGGGAGCCACCTGGCGAAGGAGCTGGAAGGGCTCGACTTCGGTCGAGGTGGGCTCGCTCAACTTCGGTCGAGGTGGGCTCGACTCTTGGAGAGCCACTTAACGAAGGAACAGGAAGGGCTCCACTTCGGTCGAGGTGGACTCGACCCTTGGGGAGCCACCTGGCGAAGGAGTATGAGAGAACTCGACTTCGGTCAAGGTGGGCTCGCACTTGGGGAGCCACTTGGCGAAGGAGCAGGCAAGGGCTCGACTTCAATCGAGGTGGGCTCAATCCTTGGAGAGCCACCTGGCGAAAGAGCGAGAAGGGGCTCGACTTCAGTCGAGGTGGGCTCAACCCTTGGGGAGCCACCTGGCGAAGGAGCAGGAGAGAGCTCGACTTCGACCGAGGTGGGCTCGCACTTGGGGAGCCACCTGATGAAAGAGCAGGAGAGCTCGACTTCGACCGAGGTGAGCTCAATCCTTGGGGAGCTACCTGGTGAAGGAGCAGGAGAGAGCTCGACTTCAATTGAGGTGGGATCGTACTGGGAGAGCCACCTGGCGAAGGACTAAGAGAGCTCGATTTCGGTTAAGGTGAGCTCAATCCTTGGGGAGCCACCTGGCGAAGGAGCAGGAGAGAGCTCGACTTCAACCGAGGTGGGCTCGCACTTGGAGAGCCACCTGGCGAAGGAGTTCGGAGAGAAATCTGACGTGGCGACATCTATCTGCCTTGCTGTCTACTGGAATTGAGGTGTACTCCATGTCAGCGGTCTAGCCACATCATTTGGCCCCCATTCTTGAGTCCTATCAAAACGTTACGACTGGGGCGAGGGAGTTAATACAGATCTGACATGGAATGATGAAATATATGGTGTCATTATTTCCACGATCTCCGCCACTCCGCGGGTCGTGTTTTGAGACCCAATGTGCGGGCACCACGTCCGCAAGTTCGAGGAACCATAATTGTTGGTACTGGACTTGAGACGGTTTTCAGTGCACCGAAGTGTCGCTGCTGGTTGAACCCCACATATGGCACGCATCCGATGGCGGGGGAGTTAAAATCTGTACGGCCGCTGTCCATCGTTTTTGAAAGGAGAGAGGACTTTCCCCAATCCTACTCTTTCGAACTGCTCATGCTCACTAGCATTTCAGAATTTTCTTCTTCCTTCGCTGTCTACACCCTTTAAGATAAGCAGGTGAGTCGCTCATCCTTCTTTCCTTTTTCTTCTTCCTCTTCTTGGTTGGCAGTGTCCAAGTCCTTCCGAAACCCTGTCTTAGGTCTTCCATCCTCTTTGCTTTATCCCTTTTCTTTTGAATGACTCACTCGGGCCAGTTCCCTCGATCCTCTAGTAATCCCAATGAAGCAGACCCCTCTCGGCTGAGGACTCCATCCTCCAATGAGGAGGACGACATTCCTCTCGAAGTCCGGAGGTGCTTGCATTCCACCAGGATAGTCATAGAAAGTCCCAGGGCTCCCCCTGCTTCCTATGTTCCTGCTGTCACCCCTCCGATGGCAGCGACTCCGACCTGCCCCTTTGGCATCATTTCAACAATGACCGAAGAGGACCACTTTGTGATCCGGGAGACATACGGGATTTCGGATTTCATTCGGCTCTCGCTCTCGGGCCCAAGGGAGCAGGCCTTTTCAAGTAGTCCAGGTCGAATCGCTTTTTATGAAGAGTTCCTTATCGGGGGTCTTCGTCTTCCTCTTCACCCCTTCTTTCCTTTCTCGGTAATTTCCATCTTGTGCCGGCCCAATTGGCCCCTAACGCCATCAGGGTCATTTCCGCCTTCATTGTCTTCTGTCACTTCCATGGGTTTGTCGCCCGTTTCTCCTTGTTCAGGGCTCTCTTCACCCTGAAGCGCCACCCTACCGACGATGGGTGGTGGTTCCTTTCTCCCCGGTCGAAGTGTCTTAGGTTTTACCTCCCCACCTCTATCAAGGGATGGAAGAGTCGATATTTCTTTGCTTCGATTGAGGGTATGGATTGGGTCTGGAGCGATCCGGACCGGGCCCCGAACTGCAACTCCTAGGTGGAGTCTGCTAACCGGGAGGTCTTCACCTAACTGATCAGTGACCAACTCTCCTCTCTCGAAGTTCTGTTATCAGATCAGAACTTGTTTGAGGCCAGGGTCAGCCCGATTCGAGAGTTAGGTGAGTCTCTATTGAGTGTGACCTGTACCTTTTTTGTTTTTTGACTTTGGGTTGACTCTCTTTCTTTTTTTCTTGCAGGGATGAAGTACTTGGCGGAGAACCTGATGGAATCCACCTGCAAGAGTTCTTCGGTCGGGGCTAGAGACAGTACGCCGAAGAGAGCCCGAGTGGAGTCCGGCCGGGGGTCCAGGGCCATTCCATCTTCGGAGGTGAGGGCGGTCGACCCAACGCCCCGGCCCATATAGCAGTGAGCTCCCTCCCCTGAAATCATTGAGGTCAATAAGGGGAGGGGGGACGAGCAGTGTGCTTCACCGTCTCTACCGCCAACTAGGGCGGCAGTCACCGCAACAGTTGCATGGATTCCTCCTCCGCTGTCACCATCAAACACGGAGAAGACCTCGGCACCATCGTCCTCCGCACCTTAGCATGCACCGACGAGGATCCCGATGAATGCCTCCATATCCGAGACCCAGCCTTGGTGGAAAGGATGATGCAATATGACATTCAGCCCCGGGATCGCCGATCGAAGGGAGGCAGGGACTACTCGGCGGCCTTGCTTGGCATTCTTCCCTGACTCTTCTCGATAAATACCTTACTTTTTTTTTTTTTTTTTTTTTTTTTTTTTGTGTTTCAGATGGGTTGCTGGGGCTAACTCTTTTTTTTGGTACAAATCGGAACCAACATACTCTTGCTTTGGGAATTCTATGCCAAATGGGTGAAGAAAGATGCCGAGAAGGAGAAATGGCTGGGAAACCTTGTGGTTGACGTGAAGGACTTGATGGAGAAGGGACAGGAGATGAAGGAAGCCAATAAGTTCCTTTGATGTGACCTATCCCGAGCTGAGGGGTGCATCAAGAATCTCGAGGCCTCCCTGGCCAAGGAGAGAATGTGAATGAGGCACCGCGAGGAGTCTGTAGCGGAGATGTCTTACCTTCAGGGGCAATCCCAGACTCTGGAGGCCCGGGTCGATGAGGTCCTTGCTGAGCTAGCGGCGGCCAATGACAAGGCACAGGGGGCCTTGGCATTAATGGATGCTGCCAAGAAGGAGGCCCTTAAAGCCGTACCAAGTTTTGGGAGTCCCAGGAGCTTGAGGATGAGGTTTACGAGGCGGCTGTGGACTCATTCATCATGGGATTTGAAGCCTGCCAGGAGAAGGTGGCTTTGCTCTTCCCTGACTTTGACCTGGAGGGTATCGTCATCGACGACACCGAGGAGCAATCTGGAGAGGTGGGGGCTCCCTCGGAGGCGATGGAGGCAGTGACCACTGAGCAGCAGGCAGAGCAGATGGTCGGTCCAGCTAATGCTCCAGGGGTTAATGATGCACCGGTGCACCGGCCTGGGAAGGAGCTGGTGATGGAGTGACCTCCGGGATCCTTCTACCCCAGAATTTTGTAATTAGAATAGGATTTTCAACTTTGTTTTTGTTTCAGGATCACCCGACCTGTCGGGAATCCTTCTCAAGCTGTAAAATCCTTTCAATGCAATGAAGTTCTTTCTTCCATACTTCTTCTTGCAAGTGGAGCCCTTTCTGTCTTTTATTATGCTTCGCGGGCCCTTCTGCAATTTCACAAACTTAGTTTTGCTTGACTCCAAATTTCAGTTATCCCTAGGAGACCTCAATCGTCGTAGATAACTTAGAAAAACTTGGGAGTCCCTGAGGACCTCAGTCATTGTAGATAACTTAGAAAAAATCTGAGAGTCCCTGAAAGGATCATTTGCACTGGGACACCCGCTGAAGCACTCCGGGGGCTCGCCGGACTCCTTGGACTTGCCCGAGGCCGGTGACCCATTTAGTGGCACTTCCGGCCATGTCGGGAGTCGAGCTATGACTTCAGTCAGGTGCTCAGCTCCAGAGAGGGAATTGACTTTAGCTGTTAGTTTGAATGCAGCTTTTTAGGAGCTCCCTGGTTCGGTCGCCCAGGGCCATGAGCAGGGATGCAGGTGTGGGACTTCTGTAATTTCCTGCCTTGAGGTACCGAGCTTCGTGAGTTTTCGGTCTTGAGGTGTTGGACTTCGTGAGTTTCCAGTCTTGAGGTGCTAGGCTTTGTGAGTTTCCGGTCTTGAGGTACCGAGCTTCATGAGTTTCCGATCTTCGGTCGCCAGACCGGAGTCGGGCAAAAGTATTTTTGCAAGACAAGGGCAACCGTTGTGCAAAAAGGAATTTTATTATTGATGAGAGGAAGCCTTACATCATTGGTAGTACATCCTCAAGTTGCTAGCATTCCAAGTTCGTGGAAATCGGGCCCCATCAAATTCGGCGAGGTAGTAGGTTCCATGGGGAAGGGCCTCGACTAATTTGTACGGGCCTTCCCAGTTCGGAGAAAGTTTGCCATATTCTCGAGGCTGGGAGGCTTCTGCCCGTCTCAGCACCAGATTGCTAGGACAGAAGATCTTCGACTTCACCCTGCAGTTGTAATACCGGGCCACATATGACCGGTAGGCTGCCATCCAGAGTTGAGCCTTATCCCTTGTTTCTTTAAACAGGTCCAGGTTGAGGAGTCTAGCTGGGTTCTCGGCTTCATCGTATTACTCCACTCGCAACATGGGCAGACTTAACTCCACCGGGATCACTGCTTCCATGCCGAAGACAAGGTTAAAGGGTGTCTCATCTATGGCCGTCCTGGGCATAGTATGGTACGCCCACAGGATACCGCAAAGTTCTTTGACTCATCTACCTTTGGCCTGGTCAAGCCTGGTCTGGAGTCCTTGTAGGATGGTCTGGTTGGTTACTTCGGCCTCTCCGTTGGTCTGAGGGTGTGCCACCGAGATGAATCGATGGTGGATGTTGAGGCTGTTGCAGAACTTCTCAAACTCTTGATTATCGAACTGCCGTTCATTATCGGTGATGATTGTATGAGAGAGTCTGAAGCGGCATATGATGGATTTCCAAAAGAACTTGCTTACGTTAGCTTCCGTAATCCATGCTAGTGGTTCGGCCTCGACCCACTTCGTGAAGTAATCGATGACGACTATAAGGAATTTGCGTTGCCCAGGCGGGGAGGAAAAGGATCAAGGAGTCCATGCCCCACTGGGCAAATAGCCAGGGAGCAGAGAGCTAGGAGAGTGGTGCAATCGGCTGATGCTGCACATTGGCATGGCGTTGGTAGCGGTCGCACTTTACGAAGTTGGCCGCATCCTCCTTCATGGTTTTTCAATAGTACCCCTGTCGGAGGGCCTTGTATGCTAATGTCATGCCTCCCACATGATTTCCACAGAGACCCTCGTGTATGTCTTAGAGTACGAAAGCCGCCTACGAGGGTCTCAAGCACTTCAGGAGTCTGTAGGAGTAGGACCTTCGATAGAGTTGCCCGTCCATCAGCACAAAGCGTGTGGCCTTCCTCTTGATTATACCGGTCTCTATGCGATCTTCGGGCAAAGTTCCATTGGTAATGTATCTAACATACTTGTCCATCCAGCTGGGCTCCGGTGTGACTTGCTGGATCTCCCCGGACGTCTCGTAGCTTGGGGCCTGGAGATGCTCGATATGGGTGCCCTCCAACGACGAGTCCGGCAGGGTTGCCAACCTGGAGAGGGCGTCAGCGCGAGCATTTTCTTCTCGTGGAATGTGGGAGATGCTGAAACGTATGAAACCTGCTGCACTTGTGCATACCAGCTCCAGGTACTTTGACATTTGAAGGTCCCGAGCCTCAAATTCCCATGAGAGCTGCCCAGCCACCAATTGCGAGTCAGTAAAAACTTTCAGGTTGGGCATGCCCAGCTCGTGAGAGACTCTCAGCCTTACGAGGAGCGCCTTGTATTCTGCCTGGTTGTTGGTGGCCGTGAACTAGAAACGGAGCACGCACTCAGCAATGACACCCTCGCTGTTGGCGAGAATGAGTCCGGCTCTGCTACCACCAACATTGGATGCTCCATCCACGTGTAGGTTCCATATATCACCCTCCGGTTCAGGTCCCGTCTGTTGCTCTTAGAATTTTTCCTCTGGCTCCTTACCCAGACCTGCACACTAGACCAGGAAGTCAGCCAATTCCTGTGCCTTCATGGACGACCTTGGCTTGTAGGTAATGTCAAATTCACTGAGCTTTAACGCCCACTTTGCCAGGCATTCGGATATGTCAGGGCGGCTGAGTATGGCCTTCAGTGGTTGGTTTGTTAAGACTGTGATCTGGTAAGCTTGGAAATTAGGCTTGAGGTGTTGGGCAGATATCATGAGCGCAAAAATTAACTTCTTGGAGTGAGAGTACTTGACCTCGGCATCATGGAGAAGCTTGCTTGTATAGTATACCGGCCTTTGGACTCTATCCTTGTCCGTGCGGACCAAGATCGAGCAGACAGTTCCTAGGGTTACCGCCATGTATAGGAGGAGCTCTTCTCCATCTTCCGGCCGGGAGAGCAGTGGTGGCGATACCAGGGTTCTTTTCAACTCCTCAAAGGCTTCTCGGCACTCCTTTGTTCAGGTGAAATCATGCATCTTGCACAGTGCCTTAAAGAAGGGTTAGCAGCGATCGGCAGACCATGAAATAAAATGATTCAGGGCCGCTACATGACCTGTGAGTCACTGGACCTGCTTCTTGGAGGTGGGATGCTCCATATCAAGGATTGTTCGATCCTTTTCTGTGTTGGCGTGGATCCCTCTCTAAGTGACCATGAAGCCAAGGAACTTCCCAACTGTCATACCAAAAGCGCACTTCGCCGGGTTCAACTTCATTTGGTACAGGCGAACGTTATGGAAGGTCTCCTCCAGGTCATCCACGTGGTCCGAGGTCAGCCTGCTCATGACAAGCATGTCATCCATGTAAACTTGCATGTTGCGGCCAATCTGGTCCTTAAGGACCTTATTAACTAGCCGCTGGTACTTGATGCCAGCATTCTTCAGGCCAAAAGGCATCATCCGGTAGCAGTACGTTCCTTGATCCGTGATAAAGGCAGTATACTTTTCATCCTCCAAATGCATTCGGATTTGGTTGTACCCAGAAAATGTATCCATAAAGGAGAGTAAGCGGTGCCCCGAGGTGGCATCCACGAGTTGATCAATCTTCGAAAGTGGGAAGCTGTCCTTCGAGCAAGCACGGTTGAGGTCGGTGTAGTCCACATAGATCCTCCACTTCCCGTTGCTCTTCTTGACCATGACCACGGTCGCCAGTTAGCTGGGGTATTGTACTTCATGAACGAATCCGGCGGCGACGACCTTCTCCACCTCATAATTGATCACCTTCTGCCTTTCTGAGACAAAACTTCTCTTTTTCTGCCGAACTGGATGGCACTTCGGGTCAACATTTAGCTTGTAGGTGATGATGTTAAGGGGAATCCTTGGCATATCAGCCACGGTCCAGGCGAATACATCCACATTCGCTCGGAGGAAGTCCAGCGGGCGAGCCCGTTCCTCTTCTAGTAGCTGGGATCCTATCTGCATAGTCTTCAACGGGTCCGTGCCTAGGGAAATGTCAAAAGCTGCTCAACAGGACCGCCCTTAGGATCCTATACCCTTTGGTCGAGGTCGTCGATGCCAGAATTGTCCTCGGCACTCTGGGCCCCAGGGATGGCCTGAAGGCAATGTTGGATTGGTTGAGGTGCCCCCCTCATCTCTCCCATGCCGTAGGGGATTGGGAACTTCACCAACAACCGTTTGGTGGAGATGACTGCATCAAGCAAGCCCGGCGCGTTCAAGAATTACATTTTAAGGTAACAGGAGCTTAACAACAGTAAAGGTCATCATGACCGTACTCTGTCGAGGTGGTGACCCGCCATGACGGGGAGAGTGATCTCTCCCTCAACTCCCACAGAATCTCCGATAAAACCCACGAGAGAGGTGTGCACCGGTCTCAGTCGACCAGTAGGTAAGTTCATCCGAGATAAAGTATCGTAGAAAAGGACATCAGTCAAGCTCCCACTATCGACCATAATTCATTTTACAGGATGCTTGGCAATGATCATTTTGACCATGATAGCATCATTATTCACATTTTCTTCCTCCCTCCCCTTCCCCTTCATAAAGGGGAGCACATTTTCCAGACTCTCTCCATCCCGAGCTCTCTTATAGGTGCGCTCTATCCCCCAACATATCATGCCCACAGGCTTCTCGATGGATCGGTTGTCGACTGCAGGGATAAGGGGAAGACCTGCAAGCGGTTGATTCTCTGTCGGGACCTCATCCCTCACGAACTTTCTGAGGTACCCCCTCCTTATCAGGTCCTCGATCTCCCTTTTGAGATTATGGCAGTCCTCAATATCGTGGCTGTGATCGTGGTGGAAATGGTAATACTTCATCTTGTCACGACCATTTGACGACCTCAGTGGGGGAGGTCGGTGTAGGTAGCACTCACCCTCGATCTCCATCAGGATTTTTGATCTCGAAGCGAGGAGGGAAGCGAAAGTTTCCTCCGGGATGGGATTGCCCTTTGGCTTCGGTCCCAGCTAAAAGCCTATGGATGGTCCAGGCCTCTGCATCCCAGGTGCTTCTTTTGGGGTCGGCTTCTTTAGAGGCTTCCCGTTTAGCTCTCTTTTGGTACGGTCGGCCTCCTCAGCATGGATATACTTGCGGACACGGAGGAGGAGGTTAGCATACGTATTCGACGGCTTCTTGTCAAATGAGTAGGTCAGGCGGGAGGTTCTAGCCCTCTCTTCAATGCTAGCATGGCGACGGCTCGTCCAGATTGTAGATCTCCAGAGCGGCAGCTTTGAAACGGGTGATATAGTCCCGCAGGGATTCATGATCCTGATGCCTAATAGAAAAGAGGCTATCCATCTCATGTGGCACCTTCCGACAGGTATCGAAGTGGGCCACAAAACTTCTCTCCAGCTGCGAGGAGTTGATGCTTCCGGGCTCGAGGTAGGTGAACCAAACTCGAGCGGCCTTCCAGAGGGTTGCCGAGAAGGCGATGCATAAGAGAGCATCTATCGCTCCCTGGACCCTCATGAGAGCCTTATAGCTCTCAAGATGGTCCAGGGGGTCGGTGGTCCCGTTGTAGGGATCTACTTGAGGTATGCGAAACCAGCTCGGAACCGATTCCTCTTGAATTTTCTGGGAGAAGGAGGGTCGGGCATCATAGCCCGCTGGATCCTTGGAGGAGCCCTGCATGTTGGTGAACTGGTGGGAGAGCTCCGCCAGCCTCCGCTCTTGTTCTTCTAGGCGCCTCTTGGCCATGCGCCTAATGACCTCGTCAGTGGAACCTTCCACTGAGGCCGCTGGAGAAGGTGGGGTTGACAACTGGAGGTGGTCATGATGGGGAGCCTTGCCACGGCGGCATTTGCCACATTTGACGGCAGCATTGCCATCCATCGGGGATTGGCTCTCTCGGTCGGTCGACCCAGAGTGATTTCTCTTTGCGAGGGTCTGGTGACTCTCGCGGGAACCAATTATGGCCCGTGGATGTGATGGCTTGCCTTGGATGGAGTGCAGGCTATCGCGGGGGCCAGCGGCTCGGGCTGTAGGGGTCCTTGGCTGCGGTTGGGTGACCAGGGAGTGTTGCTGGTGCAGCAGCTACCTCACGATCGTGGCTAGTGCTTGCATCTGCTAGATGAGCGCAACATACTGGGCGTCTACCGGGGGTGGCTATACTGGAGCGGGAAGCTCCCTTTTCGGGCTACACGGGCCCATAGGAGAAGGGGCATCCCCTTCTCGGCTGGTGGAAGCTTTTTGTGCATGAGTTACCCCTTCCTGGCGTGCCAATCTGTCACCGTCCTCACCATTATGGCCTGCAGCTCTGATGTGGCACCGGATGTCAGCCCCGTCTTTCTCGAATCCAATGGCCTCTGGTCATACACGACAAAGTTAAAGACCCGGGTCGGGGATTCCAGTGGGGGCACTCCGACGATCAAGTCAGTGGACGGTAAAGAGGAACAGATCTTCCAAGATGGATCCCTATTCGGTCACCATGCTTGGAGGAAATGTTTAGTAAAAGATAGAGTAGGAATGGTAGGAGTGGAGCGAGACTCGAGCTAAGATGGCTGTGCTCATCAAGAGTCTACTAAGGAGCCCTTTAGAAGGTCTTCGTGACCTCTCTTCCATTGTCTCTCCTCCTCCACCCTTTTCCGTGCTTACCTTCTTCTCGCCTGCTGGGTCCTCCTTTTAGATCACTGGCTCTCCCTTCTTTTTGCCTCAATTTTCCTCCTCTCGGGGTGCTCAAGGGTCAACGGCATCCGAGGCCGCACTTCTGAGGTCATTTCTCCTCATAGTAGGGAGTTATGTTGCAAACCTTGTTCTTCCAGTGGGTTATCATGATTGGGGAAGTTTAGCAAGGCCTTGATCTGGGTGCAGCCGCCCTTGGATTTGAGGTCCCTAATGCGGCCTTCTCTTTATGGGGATGCAGGTGGTTGACTGCAGGACCAGGTGCATCGATCGTGGCTCTCTTTTTTGAATGATGCAAATAGCAGTAGGCGCGCTTTTCTAGCTTTGGGGCACCGCTTTGGATGCACCGTACTACACGCGCCGGATTCGATCGAAAATTTGGTGCTGATGCCCTCTTCGCTTTTGCGATGCTTTTAAAGGGAGGAGCTCGACTTTGGCCAGGGTGGGCTTGACCCTTGGGGAGCCACCTGGCGAAGGAGCAGGAGAGAACTCGACTTCGACCGAGGTAGGCTCGCACTTGGGGAGCCACCTGACGAAGAAGCAGGCAGGGGCTTGACTTTAATTGAGGTGGGCTCGACCCTTGGGGAGCCACCTGGCGAAGGAGCAGGAAGGGGCTCGACTTCGGCCGAGGTGGGCTCGACCCTTGGGGGCCACCTGGCAAAGGAGCAGGAGAGAGCTCGACTTCGACCGAGATGGGCTCGTACTTGGGGAGCCACCTGGCGAAGGAGCAGGAGAGCTCGACTTCGGCCAAGGTGGGCTCGACCCTTGGGGAGCCACCTGGCAAATAAGCAAGAAAGAACTCGACTTTGGCCAAGGTGGGCTCAACCCTTGGGGAGCCACCTGGCGAAGGAACAGGAAGGGATCGACTTCGACCAAGATGGGCTCGACCCTTGGGGAGCCACCTGGCGAAGGAGTAGGAGAGAACTCGACTTCGACCAAGGTGGGTTCGTACTTAGGGAGCCACTTGGCGAAGGAGCAGTCAGGGGCTCGACTTCAGTCGAGGTGGGCTCGACCCTTGGAGAGCCACCTGGCGAAGGAGAAGGAAGGGCTCGACCCTTGGGGAGCCACCTGGTGAAGGAACAGGAAGGGCTCGACTTCGATTGAGGTGGGCTCAACCCTTGGGAAGCCACCTGATGAAGGAGCATGAGAGAACTCGACTTCGACTGAGTGGGCTTGCACTAGGGGAGCCACCTAGCAAAGGAGCAGGCAGGGGCTCGACTTCAGCCGAGATGGGCTCGACCCTTGGGGAGCCACCTGGCAAAGGAATAGAAAGGGGCTTGACTTTTGCCGAGGTGGGCTCGACCCTTGGGGAGCCACCTGGCGAAGGAGCAGGAGAGAGCTCGACTTCAACCGAGGTGGGCTAGTACTTGGGGAGCCACCTGATGAAGGAGTAGGAGAGCTCGACTTTGGTCGAGGTGGGCTCGACCCTTGGGGAGCCACCTAGCAAAGGAGTAGGAGAGAGCTCGACTTCGACCGAGGTGGGCTCGCACTTGGGGAGCCACCTGGCGAAGGAGCAGGAGAGCTCAACTTCGGCCAAGGTGGGCTCGACCCTTGGGGAGCCACCTAGCGAAGGAGCAGGAGAGAACTCGACTTCGGTCGAGGTGGGCTCACAGTTGGGGAGCCACCTGACGAAGGAGTTCGGAGAGAAATCTGACGTGGCAACATCTGCCTGCCTTGCTGTCTATTAGAACTGAGGTGTACTCCGCAACAGCGGTCTAGCCACATCACAAGGCATTGAGACAAATCCAGAGAAAATCCTAGCAATTCTTGATATGTTGCACCCAACCTCTAAGAAAGAAGTTCAATAATTAATTGGATGCATTGCAGCTATGGTCTCTATCTATTAAATTAGCATCTTTTTGTTAGAATGGTGGGCTCTGTTGAGATTCTACTCCCCCATGACCTTATCCTCCACAACCTTTGCTAAAACAGCCATGGTCAATTGGCTTCTGCCACTTACTCAAACGTGTATTCTGAATAGTGAGGCAGCTTGTTGCGGAGGACTTTGACATTATATGTTGGGGGGCCCAACTAAGTCTACTTGAGAAGTTAGTCGATCTCGAGTAGTTAGTCAGGCCCGAGTAGGTACATAGTTTGGAAGGTTGCGGTTGGCATAATGGCTAGCTTAGTCACCTATTTTACTAAGTGCTTTAGTCAATAACCTGATGACTCCTTAATCGGTGAAGTAGTCGGTGGTTTGGTTGCTCCTCAAGGCTAAAAAGTAGTTGCCATAACAGTTGCCCCTCATTCCTAAGTTTAGAATACTGCCAAGTAACTTATTTGGACTTTGTTGTATCTGGACGAAGGGAGTAGTCACTTCTTTGACCTTGGGGATGGAATGGATCTTCTCATCATTTGGGCATTAATTGGTTTCTCGGAAGTCACCGCTAGCTGTTTTGTCATCTCAATAATGGTGAGTGAAGGAATTATTAGTGTGGCACTCAAAAGGTTGGTGTAATAACTCCTAGAATGATCGATGATTTGTCTGATTCTCCTCTACCAGTAGGGGTGTGCCACATGGCCTGATAGCTATGGCTTTAAATGATTCACTCAGATCCTGGCATTGAAAGTTAATCAGCCAGTGGTAACTTTGAAGTGGCACAGCACTAGTCGGCTAGGAGTGGGCCACGTATCAGGATCTAGTGCTTTTGGCCAAATCGAGATTTTGATCTTAGCCATTTGGTCAGTATAAAAAGGAGTTCCTGCCACTATTATAGGGATCATCTTCTTTGCAAATAACTACAGAGGAGAGAGAGGGCAATTAAAGCTTCTGAACCTATCCCCCTAAGGAGTCGTTGCCTCATGTCAGAGCTTGTTCTTTGCTTTCTAGTCTCTTTATTCTCCATCTTTTCTTTCTTCCAGGGTTTGCAAGGGGTCTACTGGCAGAGCTACTCTTGGTGGCTTCTACTTTTTTTTTTTTGAAATTTTCATCCTATTCTTGAGTTGAGATTTTTTTTAATATTTTCTTCCTTTTTTTCCTCTTTTGCTTGATCTTCTCTTTGTCCTTTTCCCTATTATCGAGATGCCTTTATCCGAGAGCGAGAGCTACTTGGTGAGTCACATCTCCCGACTCCAAGGTTCTCAAGATTCCTCATGGAAAGAGGTGGTTTTCTTGGACTTCAAAGAGGTTGGGACTTCTATTTTGGAGGCACTCTGGATGGATCAGTTGGCTAGTCCGAGTGCTCCCATCCCCTCTAGTTTGGTGAGCATTGTCTCAATAATGATAGTTCGAACACCATGCAAGGGCTGATATCAAGTAGTGTGACTAGTCCTTTAAACTATTTTACTCACTCATGAAGTTGGAGCAGCTTTTCAGGGGGTTCCTTTGGCATTCGTGCAAGGATGGAGGAGGTAGAATTCACATGATTGCTTGGGAGCTCATCTGCTAGCCGATTAGTGATAGCGGATCAGGTATCTCGTTCTTGTCGCAAGGTGGGAGGCTTTTATTGCTAGCATGTGGCACGTTTTCTTTTGGAGACTAGGAGTTTGTGGAGCTCAGTGATAAGGACTAAGTATGGGCCATGGTTTATAGGAGCATACATCTTTATTATCCGGAGTATCTCTTTCTTGTGGAGGGAGATCTATGTATGTACACCGGAGGTCTTACATCGCACTAGATAGTTTATTATGATGGTTGTTCCATGGATATCCTGATTGATGCCTGGTTGTTTGATCTCTCTTTTGATTAGTTGCCATCTCCTATTAGCATGGAGAAGGAGGTACATAGGAGAGTGTGTGACCTATTTGAGCTTGGAGAGCAGAGATGGAATACGGCTTTGATAATTCATTTATTCGGAGATCATCTAGCAGAGAGGGTTCTTGCTTTGCCGATCCCCACTTGGGAGTGCAAGGATGCGAGGGTTTGGAGATCTTCGTGCCACCCTCGAGTTTCGATGGGGGTGATAGGGTTGATCCATACTCAACCACAAATTCTACTATTATCTATCTGCTCTTGCTTGATATCTGGAGAGTTTTGGTGAGATGAGCATCTGTGGTGGTTAGGTATATCTGCGAAGAGGTGAATAGTATGGCAGATTGTATGGTGTCCTTCATTGCTCAACACTTTGTGGATATATTATGGACCAATATGTCAGATGCTCCTGTTAACTTTAAAGATATTTTATTTTCTGATTTTGTTAGATATATTTATTATAGATTAGTATGATTTATCCATTTTTATCAAAAAAATAAAAAAAAAATCCTTAGAAGTGGCTACAATATCCATAATTGGGCTTATATCCTGCCACCAACCCTAGTTGAAACAAGAATTTCCAATCCTAATCCTAAACAAAAATATCAATGAATTTTTTGACATAAAAAAAAAAGTTGGGGAGCTTCTAGTGTAGCTACCCCTTTAGGCATTATCATGAGGGTCCCACTTTATTAAAAAATATTTGATTCGTGTCCAAATAAAAATAAAAAATAAAAAAGTATCAATGATTGATCCTAGAGCGGTGTTTGTAGGGGTGGCAAATATGTAAGGTACAATTTGATAAGGACTGAATTGAAAATTTCTTAACATAAACCATATTTATTTATTAAATGGTCAAAAATCCAAAATCAAGCTAGACCTATTAATCGAAAATATGTAACTCAACTCGACCCCATAACCTATTTAATGAATAGCTTAGATCAAGCTTAAAAGGTCTTGAACGGGTGATGAATAGGTGGGTTATTGATAGGGCTGGAAGTGGGCTCAGACCGGCCTGACATCGGGCCGAGCTTTGGGCCAGGCTTGAAGAAAATCAGGCCAGGATTGGGCCACAAATTAAAGTCCATTATATTTTTGAGCCTTGCTAGGGTTTCTCTTTGGCCCGGCTTGAACCCAGCCCGAAAATGACCCGATGGGACCCAGCCTGAACCAGGCCCGACAAAAAGCTCGGCACGATTCGAATCGTCCAACCTGATATTTTTATAAAACTCATTTTAACTTGTCTTGGTTGGCAGGCTTGAGGGGATTTCCTCCTCTCTCTGGTTCGGTTATCCGTTCCATCCGACGGCGACGCCCCCTACCACTTGACGATGACATTGCCCTCGGCTCTGATCTCCTCCCCGGTCAGCATTCACACGGTCGCACTCGACACCCCAGCCCCCTGTGCGACCCCGCGGCCCCCCTTGGCTCCAAGCCTTTGATCTCGCTCCTCCAGCTCTGATATCTCTTCCTTGGCCCCGATTCTCGTCCCCAATGCTCCCGTCCCCTGTGGGACCTTGCGGGGCCCCTCTCCAGCTTCGATCTGCCTCCTCCGGCCCTAGCGCCTGCACCCGATGACCTCGCCTCCCATGTGACCCCGCAGTCCCTCTCCGGCTCCGATCTGCCTCCCTCGACCCCGCGGTCCCTCTTTGGCTCTGATTTGCCTCCCTCGACCCCGGCACCCCACCTGACGTCCCCTGCCCCCGTGCGACCTCGCGGCCCCCTCTCCCCGATTTCGATCTCAAGGTTCCGGCGCCCTCATGTCTCCCATGCTCCAGCCATATCTCACGATAAGTTTTTTTTCTATTTGGACTTGCATTCGGGCCGGTCTAATCGGGCTCGAGTCTAATATTTAAAAAAAATCTCAAGCCTAAGCTCAGCCCGAAGCCTGAAATTTTTTTTGGACTGGACTGGATAGGGATGTGGCTTGATTTGACCTAGTCCACTTCTAACCCTAGTTATCGGTCTAATGGACTGTTAAGTAAGTAAAATAGGTTAAAGAGGGCATAGCTCTAAATCTTAATCTAAGTCATTTAATAAATAAAATTAATTTAATTTAATAATTTATGACTTAAATTTATTTAAGCTAAATAAAGTCTAAGTCAGGTACATAGCACATACCAAACGTGCAATAATTTCTCCTATCTCCTCTGCCGACTCCCAGAGGAAGGAAGCCTATGAGCATTGCCGGTGGATCATCATCTCCGAATCGCTTCCTTCCCCCTCGCGTATCTCAGATCTTCGATCCTTTCGGTAATTTCTCTTCCGCGAAATTGAATCCAATCTTCCGCTTCTTTTTACATCCGCTTCCTGTTTGATCTGCTTTTCGTTCGTTCTTGCAACTGATCGGTCTGTCCTGTACCGTTCGATCCGTTTGCCCTAATCCTGGTTACGTTTTCTTGGAGGGAGTCTTCCTTGTGCCGTTCTTGTTCTTGCTTTTCGTTTAGTGCATAGACTGGCACCTCTGGTCTATCATTTCACTAGTTATGAGAGGTTGGTTGTGTTATATTGGTTAATTGTCGTAGATATTGCTGTTCGATGCCGGACTCATCGTTGCTTGGGAGGGTTTGACTTCCTAGGGTTTGTTTCTGAGGGTTGGTGTTGGTGTTATGATGGAATGATTTCTTGATGTAGATGTCATATCATGATAATAATATTTGGAAACTGCAACCTTTTGTTTTTCTTGTTGATGATTTTGCTTGGCCACACTTGTGATCAGGTGAAAAAAAAGAAAGAGACCTTTTAGTTTGAAGCCGCTTGTTTTTCACGTTCAATCAAAGGTGGCATCCATAGACTTGGGAAAGTTGAGCCGGGTGGTTCTGTTCCAGGTGGTTCCAGTTATGGAAAATAAATATTTGAATGGAGATCATCCGAATTGTATCAAACAAGGAGAGTAACCAGTCTTATTCGTCAAAGTTTTCCTTCATATCTTAGTTCCAAGACCTGATGAGTTATAACCAAAGTCTGAAGAGGCACTGCAATTCCTTTCTTAAGAGTCCCTCGGACATGCTTTTTAAGGCACACCTAAGTTTGTGCTGGTTGTTGGCTTTAGCATCCATTATTTGGATAAGAGATGAAATTTCTATTGATTTATTTAGCTTCCTTATCTCTCGCAGTTGATAAATTTTTGTTCCTAGTTGCTTGTTGATGTGCTACCTCTCATCTTTGTTTATGTTAATCTCATGCTATGTTGTTTTATGGATTTGAAATTTTGTTCATTTCTGTGCTTGTTTGAGGTTTAAATGGAGCTTAGAAACCCCCCCCCCCCCCCTATCTTTTCCTCCTCTTTCTTCTTTATTTTATTTTATTTTATTTATTTTATTGGTGTTGTGAGATACTTTTGCTAAACGGATTTGTTACTAGTATTTCTGAATGTTTACTTTTGTTTCTTGTTAGTCTTTGAATCTCTGACCATTGTCAATAATCAGATGTGACCCAAAAATCTTATTAAACCAAAGACTCTTTTTAACTGAAGATACTGTAATAGATCAAATGTAGCTCTTCTTGCACTAATTTACTGTCTGGTTTTTTATCACAGTGTATTTACATCTGTCTTGGCACAGTGTCAAACCTGATCATGCCGCATCCTGCTTTTTATTTATAGACCATCAGATTGTTGCTTCGAGGAACATTTGCTTGTTCCATTCACATTCAATCAAGTAGTATGCCGCAGGAAAGCAGGACCCGTTCTGCATCCTTTGAACGAAGATCTCGTGGGTCACCTTTCCCATGCAGCTCGTCCAGTGATCATAAGCATTCTTCTTCTTCTTCTTCGGCCTCTTGTAGACCTTCTGAATCTGTTGTTGATCAAGTTGATGATTGCTGAAATGTATCTTTTTCAACAGGTCTAGTAAAAACATTTCAAATTTAGTGAAAGTAAGCTGCCCATGGGCTAACCATTTGGAGCCAAGGCTGATCAAAGAGACAAAGACCACTTGGAGTCAAGGATGGCTCTTTAAATAATGTGCCCCCTCCCTATAGGTTGCTTATCGTAAAATGAGCCATTATTTAAACATGTATACTCTGGTTTTCCTGTATTTATTATAAGATGTGTATTACTTTTCATAAATTTTTCTGCTCAATTTTAACTATAATTCATTTATTTTTCAGTTAATATTTATTTTAGAAACTTGAAGATGACAGTCTTGTGAAAATTTCCTTGTCTTATTTTTTTTAGTATGAATATTATTTTTTTTAGTATGAATAATTGAGCTTACAATTTTTTTCCTTGATAGGGAACTTTAGAGCAATAACATTAGTGGAACAATTCCTAGTGAGCTGGGGAATCTGACCGAGGGCTGGTGAGCTTGGATCTGTAGTTAAATAATTTCTCTGGGGTAATACCTGACTTACTGGGAAATCTTTCGAAACTTCGTTTCCTGTAAGAATCTCATCCTTTGTACTTCTGTTCTATGATCATTGTAGTTTATTTCTGCTTTTTTTTATTAAACTGTTGGCTTTAAATGCTCAGCTCAGTTACTTCCTTATCATTTGATCATCTTGTTTGTTTGTTTTGAAATTCATTATAGAGAACTATTAATGGGCATAAATTTCCTAGTCTGGGTGAATATTACCCTTTAATTTCTGCAGATGTTCTTTGTAGATCATGATATTTCAGAACACTAACAAGTAACAACTTACCATACCAAATTGATGTTGATGACAAAGTGCATTCCCATCTGCTTGTTTGAGCTTAGCTTTTGTTTGGATTAGCCTACAAGTAATCCTACTACTGATTGAGAGAAGTTAATATAAATGGGTCTATCACTGTTGCAAAATATTTACAATGATGTATGTGCCATAAGCATTGGTCCCGACATTGGGATGGGTGTATAAATTTCGAATCATTTATTTCCTTTTGTTGTTCATCTAGAAGCATTCCACTTTAAATCTGGTTACCTATTTCTTATTTTAACAATTCTGTATCAACCAATTTATATGGGGATGCTTTTATTAGAAAAATGATGTTTATGATTGTCTATTTTAGAGGAACTCTTAGGCAACAAAAAAAAAAAAAATCCCTAAAAGGTGCATAATAAAGTAAACTTGCCTAATCAATATTTTGATACAAAATTTGTTATAGATGTATAAATATGTCGTTCATGAAATTGCAGGTAAAAATTAGTATATTAGTGGAACATAAGTTTCTTACTTAATAACTTTTTTTTAGAATATTATAACATAGTTAGGTTTGAATCATCGTACATGAAAGATTCATGTGCTTGGTGTGCAAAACATGTGTCCTATCTAGTGTATATATAAATGAAGTTTCAATGCCTTGGTGGTAGAAGATGCTTAGTAGAGTTGATTCTTTATTTGAATGGGATCTTTTAAAGAAGAGATAGCGAAATGCGTCACTTGGTGTGAATTGCAGAATATTTGCCTTGGATTTTGTGGCATCAGTCTTTTTTGTTTTGGTGAAATTGGACATTTATACATTCTCAAAGTTTTGATCCATCCATGATTTGCATAACATGTGGTTCAGTGGATTCTAACTTGGTATATGAACAAGATGCAGCAAAATACAAGAGATCCATTGAATTATGGGCCAATGTCTGATTGATAGACTGCTCTGATAGGAGAGCGAACCAGTGCATTTGCACTTCAACCTCAAACTGGAAGGATTTTACTAGAAGGTTTGGGTTCACACAAATTAGGGATAGTAGTTGGATGAGTTTTTTCAAGTACCCAACCCGTTTTGAATCCAAATATGATCCGTTAAGCATACCTTAGAGAGTTTGGAATGGATTTGGGATTCAAAATTAAAATCTATTTGGTGTATTTGTATTTGAAATGGATTTAAAATTTATCCCTTGAATATTCATTATTCAAAGCTGATTATATATATATATATATAATTTTATAAAATATATATATAATAAGAGAACGAAGGATTTGAACTCCAAATCGTTAGATTTAGCCACTAGGTTAACCAATAAATCATAATTTGCAACCATTATAAATTGGTTGAAAATATATTTATACCTTTTAAATCTTAGAAAAAGGAGTAAAAACATGAAAAATCAACTAAAACAAAGGAAAGACAGAATAATTTAAAAGGTAAGGCCTTTTCCCATATAGATTGATTTTTTTATCATTTCGCTTTTTTTTTTTTCATTTTGTTCTCTTTTTCGGAGATAAGGAGAGCACCCGAGGGAGATTGGAGGGGTTTCTTAGGTGCTAGTTGAAGTTTTTTTCACATGGGATTTTGTGCCCTTGAGGTCTTGAGAGCTTAATCTTGATCATGATATTTTATGTGGTTTAGAGATTTTTAACCAAAAGGATTCTTCTTTGGCTACCAAATTTTCAATTTGTGATGTCCTGTTTTCATGGTAACATGAATATAAATAAAGGGTTGGGTAGTAAGATTTTAAATGGAATTGGATATGGATAGAGCAAATTTTGCAGATATCCAATCCATTGCCATCCCAAAATGAGATTATCGGGTTGGATCACAATCCATTAAGTCTAGGTCCGCTAAGCCGTTCCACCTTTCCGACCATCCCTGTTCTCCTAAACAAATTTGGGAAAAACCCTAAACCCCTTTCCATCCGTATCTCCTCCTCCCTCTACTAAACTCTAGGCATGAATCCTCTTCCCTTGTTCTCCTTTTAGTTTTCCTCAATCCACTTCCTGGAATCTAACATGGCTGTCATGATTCTTGCCAGGTAGATAACCTCCGGGGAAGATATGGTGAAGAAGAAGTTGGAGAAGAAGGCGAGGAAGTTCGCCAAGAAGAACCTCCAATCCGTCATGAAGCAGAGGCGCAAGCTCACATCCATGTTCAAAAGAAAAGCCGCTTCTCGTACAGGTCTCAACTGGATCTTAAATCTTATAATTGTCCTTGTTCTTCTTTTTTGCTTTTAGTTGATTTTGTGGATATCTTACCAAGATTAGGACAGCAAAAATGATACAAATCGTAGTTCCTGGGCCCTAAAAATATCTAGTAACTCTGAATTTCTTCTTTATTCCCTGTTGATATATTATATTTAATTTAATATGCAAAAGTTTAGAAAGGAGATGCTTTTGATTTTGTAGTTAATGTACCATCTTCATACTTAAATACCATTTTCTTTCGCAGTGGGTAATGAGGAAGCTGCAGAAGACTATGAGAAGGTGAAATCAGAACTGCATGCTAGAGGGTGAGAAGGTTCTCCTAATTCATTTATTTTTGTTATGACATGTTGTTAAAGTTGTCATAATTCAAGTTGTTTTTAATAAATTCAATTCAGGGTTCTTTTAGTTACATCTGGTGTGGCTTGACGCATTGGTGATTGGTTAAGTAATTTCACTGATTTGTTTTCATAAATTACTAAATGCTGCTTTCCTTGTAATTGGTACTTTACATTTGGGATATGATTTCTGTGTTTGATTTTTATTCTTAACATTGTGTTTAGAGAACTAGGTTTTTTGGTTCAGCTTTGAGATACTTTCAAAATGAGAACTATGGATAAATAAAGTTATTATATCGATGAAGTGAGTAGCATCCTCATCTAGTAAGGATAGTTGTTTCTTCAATGACTTGTTTGAGTAAATACCAACCATTTCGTGCTATGCAGTGACGGTAACCATTTAAGCAAAATATCGGTCAGATGCATTACAGCATGAGTGCAGCGCTTAGCTGTTGGCTGAGCATAGTGGGTTATCACTAGTATTTTTGCCTAAACGTGCCTAAGAGTCTAAGACATGATAATAAGTTGGTCAGAGTCATATGTGATGGCTTCCTGCTCTAGAGCAGGGTGCTCTTGGAGTTATTGTGGTGATAGGTGCTCAGAGAACATTGCATCAACCATTAGGTAAATTTATCATTTCAGGGATTTGAATGAAATTTTGGTCTCATTTGAAGGTTCTTAATACATTGTTAAAAAAAATTTTCTTTGTGGAATTAATGTGTTGAATATCACATCTTGATTTCAGTATAGAAATCAGTGAAGATCATCAAGGCTTTTAAATGTGATCAGCGACATTACAAAGGAGAACAGGGTTGATCATTTTATTTTATGCATCAGCTCAAGTGTTTGGGGAGATGCACAAAATGATCATTACATGAAAACTGAATGTATTATCTTTCTGTTATGTAATTAAAAATATGTCATTGTAAAATAAGTCCTGTTTTGTACAGGACTTCATGAATCATTGGATGCACTTTTGACAATTTACCATTTGGATATGAACCTTTGGGCACAAAAGATTTTTAAAAAGTTAAGATTTTGAGAGAATATCCGTCAAAATTAGCAAGGAAACTTAAAAAGTTAAAGATAAAGACTCTGGGAAAAATGGTTCATATTTTAACAATAAATTGTTCGCGAGAAATTTGAGATGTTAGATCATGTGGAATGGAGACTATAGCAGGCCTGAAGAAGGAAAATCTCATATATCTGGAAGGAGGGCTGGATAAGGGGATGATGAGACCTATGAAGACCAGGATGGTGGTAAAGTGTGATGATATGTAACTGGTTGTTCTAACCATGGTTTAGAAATAAATGGCATGCACAAAATTCATAGAATTGCTTAATATTAAGTCTTGTTAATGATAATTGTTTTTCTTGGTGCCTGGTTGGACATGTTTGTCCTCATATATATTGGATCACAGATTCATAAAGCTACTTCTAAATATGTGAGATCAAGGCATGCTAATTATAACTTTTCCTCTCTTTTCTTATTGCCGGATTGGTCAAGTTTCTTCTTGCATACATCGCACATTCAATCAATAGCTGAATCATCTGTCTTGTGGTGATAGCTCATAGTTGTGTATATGTCGCACTGCTTTAAATTTTAGACAACATTAAAATCCTGGCATGGATAATGTTCACTATCATTGCTAGTGATTGCATATAGTTAATAGTGTAAACACCACATGACCACATGCTACATAGGACAAGAATCTGGTGTCACCATGAATGCTTTTCTTCTCAATCCAGATTTGCGATGAAAGGGAATTGAAACCTAGGTACAAAGTGTAGAAATAAGAACACCATACTTGAGCCATTTAAAGAGTAAATATTGGCTATCACAATTTCTTTTTTATTTAAAAATTTGTGATAACTTTTCTTGTTTTTATGATATGTACTGTATTAAAAAATAAAGGGAGGACAACTTTTCTTCTTCGTTCACATTCTGAAAATCTTCAACTAACATTTTGTGAATTGTTAATCACAAAAAAAAATCCATGAGTTTGTGTGATCAGGATGCAACAATAGCTTCTTCTTGATTAAAATTTAGAGAAACTAATTTTCCATACTTTTATCTTACATAGTCTTGTTAGCTTAAGTACTTAACAGAAATCCAAAGGAACTAAGGGGAGTGGTATTTAATTACCATGCTATTTTCTGTTAACTGTAAAGGACTGTTTGTTTTCAGCAAAGACATCTTCTAAAACTTAAGGAACATGTGTTTTATGACCATTGACAGTTTTGTTGCTTTCGTAATATTGTCACTTGGTTAGATGATAAATTCCAAGCTCAATAGATCCATATTTTGGGGAAATAAGAGTGCCATGTTGCTTTTCCTACTGTCCTACTAAAATCTGTAAAACTTTCAGCAATCAGATTATGCAGATAATCCACCTTGTTCCCTTGATCACATTGTATATAACCTATTGTAGCTTATGGATTTCTTTTCTATATATTTTCATAATTTCTTTTTGGTTTGCAGAAATTTTGAAGATGGAGCTATTTCGAATGATCAGCTCGACAATTTGTTTGTGGAAGATTTTGAGGATTTAAATGAGGATGTCTCTGTCAGTGATGGATATCTATCTGAGGTATTTTCTGTGGATTCTCTTTCTGTGCCATTAAATTGGCATTAAACATATTCAAATCTTATGCCAACAAGCAGTGGTTGGAATTTTAATTCCTTTTCACCATTCATATCTATCATGGGTAATTCAGTTGCCAATACAGGCTTTATCAACTTCTCCCAGATAACTTTTATTGATTCTATTTTAGGTTTTATGCATGTCTTCACTGACTTTCAAGAAATATTTGAGCATTTTGTATCATGGCTCCTCTTTGTCGCACATGCTCCTGCCATTTTAAATAGGGTCAGCCATTATGCTATGGACACCACAGCCATTCACTTTTTAAAATGTGTTCATGTCTAACCTAGTTCTTTTTAAGCTTACCATTGCATGCAATTCTATACTTAACATATTTGTCTGGACTTCTTTATTGCCTAAATGATCTAGCCTGTAGAATTTTTTGTGTCCCATGATCTGATAAAATTATTCCATAGATCTGAAGGGCATATGAAAGCAGGCACATGAAAGCTGCACAACACCCCGCGACTTCATGAACTTGAATCTAATTTTATTAATCATGTTCTCCATCATTTCATATGATGGATGGATTTGACAAAAATGTCAACACTGGGGTATCTCATATTTGTTAGCTTTTACTTGGCCTCATACTCAAATGTTATCCCAATGAAACTGTGTCTGCATTGTTTGTAAATGTTCTATCTTCAATGACATGGGTATAGGTGTAAGGTCTTTTGTAGTGACCTAAACAAAGCCTGCCATTATGGGAAAGTAACTAATCTCATCACAATTATTTCAAATTTTTATTGCTTATTTGTGTATGTGTTAGGCAATCAAGATTTGCTCCTTTTGTGAAAACTTATTTGTTCACCATTCTTTTCATTTTCTGTATATTGGAATCTACAATGAAATTTGATTCTCTACTTTTAGTTTCTGGCTATCCGCCTGCTATCAGCTCTTCAGTATTGTTGTCCAAGTTTAGATTAGCATCAGCTATTTTTTCTTTCCCACGTAACTTTTACTACCATGCGTGTGCCTCCCCTAAGCTTTATGTATTCCTATTAGTAGTTCCATTGATGATGGCTAATTTACAGGATCCAGAATGCCCTTACATCTCTGAAAGTGAGCACGAGAATGATTTTAGAGGTTAGCATATCGTTCCTATTTCCATGCATTATTAGCATTGTGATATATTGTCAAGTATAACTTTAATGGAAGTATATGCAGACAAGAGTGATCGCATTGCTTTCTTGGGACAAAACAAGGAAATTCATCTGGAGATTGCAAAACAAAAGAGAAAACTGGAAAGGCTGGTAAGAAGGTGATACCTCATGTTATTTTTGCCCACTGAAAAAAAGATTCCGTGGTCTAGGCCTGCTGTATTACTTTTGTTCTGAGTTAAAAGAAAATTCTTGATGTATGCAATGCTGTTTTTATCCTTATCATTGATAGTCTAACTCTTCTTGCTGTTATTTTACTTTTGTTTTGGATCCTTCATTATTGATACAATAACAAACTGTTTGTGTAAATGTTTTTAGGACCCAAAATTTTCTGAATTCCTTGAAAGTAGAAGATCTGACCTGGACCAAACGAGAAGTGAAGAGATTGTAAGTTTTTCAGACATTGCATTAAGGCTCTGCAAATATTTATATTTATGTTTCTTCACAGTTTGATCATGGATCTGTTCTATGTAAAGTATTCTGATGATGAAGGAAATACAAGTTACCTGGATGGAGTTGCAATTAGAGGGAGCCAGACCTCACATGATGACAAAGTCCTTACAAGGCATACTATAGATGTTTGGTGTTGGTTGGTTATGGAACAGCCACATGGTTTTGCATTTGCTAACCTACTTAACGGATTCCGTGCTGCATCTTGATACGGAATCAACTCTGATGATAATTCATCACTGAAAATTCCAAATAGAGAAGTTTTCTCTAAAATATTAACATTTATTCTCTACGAAGCAGATGGTATTTTCCGTAGATTATTGAGAGTTCCAGATTCTTTCTCCAGAGAATGCATTTTACAGTTGAAAAGCACACCAGAGTGGAAAACCGTGAGGCCACTGATGAAGACTTATCTAAGGAGTTGCCTTTTTCTTCTAAATCAAGTTACTCCAGCCAGATTCTTGATTTTGTTGTGTCTCAACTCAGAGCTTTTGTTGTTTTCTTCACTTTATTACCATCATTGGTAGGGAGGCTTATCAAGGTACCTGAAAATCTGTCGCTAAATGGTTCCAGTGTTCCTTTTGTCATTTTCTTGTCAGTCAGATGCTGGAATCTGGTAACTAGAGGCTATTGAAAGTTTTGAACATGACTATTTCATAATCTCTATGAATTTTGCATTCTTGGATTTGGATCAGCGCTGCATTTTGTGTATAAATTTCAGTTCTTGTTAATGTTAATAGTGTTTTATTATAAAACATGTGCTACTTTGATAAGTTTACCTGGTTAACTATCGCAATATTTAAATGTAAGAAACATTATGACATAGCTTTTACTTTTTTCATCGAAATGAGATAGTTTTTATAGTTTTCTTATGCGTGATACTTTGTTTCTTATTGTCAAAATAGTTGGTTGCTTTTACCATTAGTACTTAGAAGAATGGTGATTTTTGAATCAATTTTCGGTGACTCAACTAATTTTGGCTAAACTGTTAAAACTGGATATAATTTTTACCTAACCAACAAATCTTGTCCCTACTATCTAGAGTCATGTGACAGTTGACTTCATAGCTAAAAGCATTACCTGGATGCAATTATTACTGAAGTAATTGCAAACCAACCAGAATATTATCAATATATTACCAGCATTGGTTATTGTTGCTACCATGTAGTTGGCTTCATTGCAATCTAATTTCTGACTGATGTCTTATGCCATCCAACATTTGCATGCAGATCTTAGTTCATTTGTGGGCTACTGGTGAGGAGAGGTTGTCTTCATCTTCATTCTTTTTTATTCGAGACATTGCTTCACAATTATCTTCTGACTGCCTCGGCACCTGCTTGACAAGAACATATAATGCTTTTATTGCACATTGCAAGTTTGTGGAACCTACAAATTTAAAGTATGTAAAGTTTCTTATGGACTCTGTTGTGGAAATCTATTCTATAAATATTCAAAAATCATATCAGAAGGTGTTTCTCTCTGTGCAGCAGCTGGCTAGTATCCTGAGACAAGCTTTAAAGACAAAGGAAAAGGTTTGTGACATTCAATCCCAACTTATATCTAACATTTGGTTCTCTGGAGCTCCTACCCCTCCCCCCCCCTTCCCCGCGACTAACAAATAATGCATATTTAGTTTTTACATCATGAGGGTTGTATATGCTGTGTTTGGTGTTCTTTGGGCCCTTAGTAGGCATGCATGTGATGGTTTAGGCATGCATGTGATGTTTGGGATCGATGTGCTTTTTAGTTTTTATGATTTCTGCAGTAGTGTTAAACAATTCTATATCATTACTGTAATTTGCATCACATATTATGTCAAATTGAATTAGTTGCTCAGGTCTTAAACTGTACAAGAGCTCTTGTCTAGCTTTTTCTGGTTTGTGTTTTTGTTCCCTATATATTTGACATTAATTTTGGTCATATAGCATTTGGTTGATAATTGACATTGCTCTACAATGATTTATGGATGCAGGAAGAACTCAAGAAGATACACAATTGGCAGTATATTAACTGCCTTGACCTTTGGGTTAAGTTCATTACCTGTAATTTCAGGGATCATGACCTTCAGCAGCTGCTTTTCTTGATTATTCAAGTCATAAGAGGGATAACTCACCTATTTCCTGGTCCATGTTATATACCTTTGAGGTTTAAATGCGTGCATATGCTCAATCATCTTTCTCTTTACAGTAGAGTTTTCATACCTGTTGCATCCTTGGTTTTTGACTGCCTAGAATACAGGGGAAACAGCAATTCTAATATGAGGAAGAAAATGCAAATTAACTTTGCATCATTGTTAAAGGTTGGTGGATGGTCTAGTTCATGTTGCCACTGGTTTTATGTTCACATTTTGTTCCTTTTTGTTTGTCTCCTGTTATATGCTACTTATTTATCTTCAGTCATGTGTGCAACTTATCTCATTTATGGTCAACTTAATGGACCAAGCATGGTTTAAAGCATTGACCATGATAAGGTTGCAGTAGCTGTTATAATGATTTGAGAGGCCTCTGTCTTATTAGTTATATAACAGGGATTTAAATAAAATCTTTTTCTGTTTACGTTACAAAATTTTATATTGAGTTTTTTATAGCTACACAAAGTATTGATCCAAATATAATTTTAAATCTGTAATTAGTAACTTTTGACACTATGGTGTTGTTAACCAATATCTTCTATTGGAATAGCTCAAAATGGCTGTGGGAACATCAATTTTGATATTAAAAAAAAAAAAAACCCTTAAAAGGCTGGACTGGGTAAGGTACTTACTGATAAGCTAGGGAGACAAATTGAAGCAACCATAATATTATCATACAAATTGCATATTTCCACTATTAAATCAATATTATTCGAAAACATTGTGACTTTCACCCATTCCTCAATCTTGATCAACAATTGTTACCTATTTTTTCTTTCAAATGTTCATTTTGCTCATAATCCATTCCCCTGCATGATCCTGCACTTACATTCATATGTTAATGTTCTTATACTGCCACTTCCCCATGATTTGGTCATTGTTGATGCAGGTGCCAAAGCAATTCCTTAAATCAAGAGATTTCCATGAGGAGTGTGTTCTTTCAGCAGTTGAGCTGCTTGTAGCACACTTTGTTCAGTGGAGCTACCATATATCTTTCCCTGAGCTGGCAACTATTCCTCTCATTCTCTTGAAAAGATTCCATGAGAAGACAAATGTTGAAAGTCTACGCCGCCGGGAGAAACGTTTGATAGATCAGGTATTTTTTTTGGGATAATTGATAGACCAGTTACTGTAAAGATATATGTATATATATATATACATGTACATGTATATATGTATACATGTACATGTACATGTATACATGTACATGTACATGTACATGTATACATGTACATGTACATGTACATGTATGTGTATACATGTACATGTATGTGTACATGTACATGTATGTGTATACATGTGTACATGTATGTGTACGTACATGTATATGTGTGTACGTACATGTATATGTGTATATACGTACATGTATATGTGTATATACATGTATATGTGTATATACGTACATGTATATGTGTATATACGTACATGTATATGTGTATATATGTATGTACACACACATATACATATTCATATACATATATATACACATATACATATACACATACACACACATATATATATATACACACATATACACATGTACACATATACACATATACATATATATATATATATATATATATATATATATATATATATATATATATATATATAGAGGTTGATCTTCTTGGACCCTTTTCTGAGAATCCTGATACAAATAGGATAGAGAATCTTATGTTACTGATTTGTGGGGCAAAAATGGGAAAAAAGCTGAGTTTTTGATGAATTACCATTCTGTCAAGAATTTGACCTTCTAGCTCTCTCTGCCCCAACCAAGAAAATAAGGATAAAGCAAGGGACAACTAATTGGTTTAAGCATCTGCACTGTTCTCCGTTAATCCTTTGTGACATGACTATTTGTTCCAACAACAGATTGAACAGAACGTTGCATTTATTCAGAAGAAAAGAGAAGAGGTTTCTTTTTCACCAAATGATCAACCTCCTGTCGAATGCTTCCTACAGGTCAGTTTCCTTGGCTTCATTTTGCTTCCAAGATCTGCCAACTGCAATAATTTAATTTTCTTGGCTGGTTATACTTGTAGCTGGAAAAAACTGGCCTGCCGGCGCCTTTCACTCGGTACTATTCCAGCATTCTACAAAATTCACGGTTTTGAGAAAAGGATTTACAAAGGTTGTTTAATGGTAAGAGCACCATTCTTTGGGCAAATAGCAAGACTTGATTCATTTTTCTGTCACAGGGGTCCATAGTTTAATGTCGGCATCATCCATGCCAACCATAGAATGACCTTATCATACTATTTGACAATAACCTTCTGCATTAAATCCCGCATTTTGAAACTTTTGCGGGGATTTCTGTAGCAAGGTTTGTGTTCCTCTCTGGAAAGTGAGAATGATGAATGCATCATGGCCATTATGCTAATCTGATAATTTAAGGATTGTGTTTTCTTGGAGGGCATTCTTTTGGAGGAGAAATGGTGCAGGAATGCCCCGATGTATTGACCGTGGGTAAGATTTGAGGCGAATTTTCTGGTTGATGAACATTCATCAAGTTTTTTTGACATATCATTATTCTTTATCATTATTTAAAGCTTATCTTTGCCTACGATCTGAACCACTGGCCTTGTTTACCCGTACTACGATAAAGATGTCTTTGCTAAATACTCTCGTTGATCTAACCCTTTTTTGTTCATTTCATGTACCAACCAAAAGTATGATTTATTTATCATCAATATAAATTTTGAAAAATTATCTTAAGATTGCAGCCATTTATTGTGTTCCTGACGTGTTCCTGGCACTCTTTCTAGCTCTAAATAGTATCTTTGGGTAGCTTATGATGCTTGATTTTTCTTTCATTGGGGTGTTTTGAGACTTGATGCTGATGAAATGACGGTAGGGAACTATCTTGTTCTGTCTATTTTTCAGTGCCATGTTTCTTGACAAGTTCCACAATTATATGCAGATTTTGTTTCATCTGTTTTCCTTCAATGTCAAGCCTATCAAAGCTGTGAAGCTACTCCCCTTAAACACGACATGAATTTTGATCACCTCATTGTTGAGAGAGATTCCACCATTATTATTTCATGGATCAGGAAGGCTGTCAGTACATTTCATGATTCATGATATTACTCTTTGATTGTGAGGATGTTTTTTCATTATGATCAGGTATGTGTATCGGGAGGTTAACATGGTAGCTAATTGGATGGTCTCTTATATTGTGAGTCATTTGGATAAGATATTTTGGATTCATTTCAGTGATATTTTTTTATTTTTAAAAACTATTTTTTTTGATTTTTTTGAATGTATTCATATCAATACTATTAGTTGAATGATCCGTATTAAAAAGGAGGAGAAGAAGAAACATGAATGGATCTTATCGTGTTCATATTGTGGTGACTGCAACACCTACTAGTACGCTCTGTCTCCTTCCCTTAACATGTTTGTCTTGACGTCGGTGCCAAACGTCACCGTTCCTCCCCCCAATCTCTCTCTCTCCCCCTCTAATTGGGATAGTTTTCCCGACTTTTGGTGCCAATGGAGACCTTATACTGTAAAGTCAATGTAATAACGCATCACGCGGCGCCATGGAACTCACAATGGATTGGTGGATGGCAATAATTTGTCTAAAAGTAAGTATTTTGAATTTTTAATATTAGTCATTTGTTATGTGGCTATTATAAGTGTTATAATGGGAAACAATAGAAAAATGAAGACGTTGTCACATAAGAATAGTCTTCACAAATGTCTAACTGATTATTGCTTGATGACAGCATGAAACAACACGTTCCTCCTAGATTATGGCTTGGTGCATGACACACCCTAAGGGCCTATGTGAAAAAAAATGAGAGCTGATGTGGCACAATCGTTGACGTGGAACCTGCATTGGACTCAGTTGGCAGCTATGCTGGCAAAAGATGCCACCTGGATGCGGTGGTCAAATGAAGTTCCAAGGTCGAGCTCCCAATCGAGGTCAGCTCCCATCTGGGGTCGAGCTCCCGGTAGAGATCGTGCTCCCGCTTTCTAAGGTCGAGCTCCCGGCCGAGGTTAGCTTTCGTTCAGGGTTGAGCTTCCGGCTGAGGTCGTGCTCTTGCCTTTCGAGGTCAAGCCCCTGGCCGAGGTCAGCTCCCATCCAGGGTCAAGCTTCCGGCTGAGGTCGTGCTCCTGCCTTCTAAGGTCAATCCCCGGTCGAGGTCAGCTCCCGTCTGGGGTCAAGCTCCCGGTTGAGGTCATGCTCCCGCCTTCCAATGTTGTGCCTCCGCCTTCCGAGGTCGAGTCCCTGTCCAAGGTCAGCTCCCGAACGAGGTCGTGCTCTCGCCTTCCGAGGTTGAGCCCCTGGTCGAGGTCATGCTCCTGCTTTCCAAGGTCGAGGTCAGCTCCCGGTCGAGGTCATGCTCCCGCTTTCCAAGATCGAAGTCGTGCTCCCGCTTCCCGAGGTTGTGCTCCCGTCTCCCGGGGTCAAGGTGAAGATCTTGTTTTCCAAGATTGTTCCCGTCCAGGACCAAGAGACATCATTAACTATTAGAAGGTTAGCCAAGAGCAAGGAGAAGAAGACTAGAAGGAATTCAAATCATGGCGTGGAAGCTCCAGACTACCTACGGCCCCTAGAAGGTGGCACGTCCTATCGGAGGCTCCAGATTTTGCAACACACCACCTGCACACTCTGCACGACACGTGCTCCACCAGTCTCCAGGCCCTGTAGCACGCTACCTGCATCCCTTGCCATGCAATCGGGGCTCCAGTTCTCGTGACATGACATTTGTGCCTTCTCCAAGAGAAGTATCCTATTAAGGCCCCAGGCCTTACAGCACTCCAATGGTCCTTCCGAGAATAGAAATGCTCCACCATGGCTCGGGACTCAACGGCATGGCACCCGCCCCTCCCATGAAAAACTGCTCCACAAGAGAGACGGGACCTGTATTACGCCGGCGAACATCCTCAATAGAAAAATCTCCTTCCGAGGACCGGTCCGACAGGAGAGAGGTCGTTGACAGAGGAAAACTCCATCAAAAGAGGGTATCGGGAAAGTGACGTCCCAATGAAGTCTCAGATCTGGTCTAGACCATTTCTCTCATATAAAATGGAAGAAGGGACCTCTGACAAGGGGAGAGGCAACTGGTAAGACAAAGAGAGCAAAAGGACAAGGAACCAAGAAAGAGAACCTTCCTGCACTCTAACTCTTACACGTTCCATTTCTATTCCATCTTTTGCTTTCTCCTTTACGCGAAGGCACTCCCAAGCCACCGTCATAGAGGATCTCTTTTTCTTGATCATTCCAACTGACTTGATCGTCGGAGTATTTCCGTTGGAATCCTCGGCTCAGGTCTCCTCTTTTTTGCAGGACAAATCGACCAAAAGACCGACCAGAAAGAGAATCAAGCATCCTGAGGGAGTCCAACGCATCCACGATATGTCAGAGCTACAGGCCACGGTGATCTGGATGGCAACAGGACCTAGAGGTGCATTGTTTAGAACAAGCAACTTTTTCTCTTTAGTTAGAGACAACCTGGTATGTATGATATAATGAAACTTAGTAAATCATCTGACTTGTTGGAAATATGCCTCCTAGTGATGTACTGATGTCCCCCAAGCTAATAAGCTCCGATCCAGGATCCTGCAAAATTGTCCTCTCAGTCTTGGGAGAGAGATCTTAAGTGGGTCTTGGCCGGTCATCATTGGATCTAGGGCTTTGAAGTGGGCGATAATTTCATATTTAATTTTATAACTACCGTAACGGCTAGTTAAGGGCCTTTTGAAAATTTTTCTTGGAATTTTTGGGCCTATAAATAGGCATCTATTCCAGCCTTACAAGCTATCCAAAAAATTTCTAAGCTCTTCCTCTCTTTTATTTTTCTATTCTAAAAATTTCTGAAATTTCCTTTTCTCCCACTTAGAAAATTTTGGACTGAAGACGAGCTGATCGGCGTCCGTTCGAGATCGTGCCACCGATAGACGTTAAAGTCTTGGCTTCCGGGTTGTACCTTGGAGGAGAGCGTGTGGTTCATCAGTCTTCGCACGAGAAGAGAGCCAAATCTCCTTTAGGATAGTGGATCTATCCACCTCCCAGGCTAGACTTTCTAACTCTATTTTATTGTATTTACATTTAATTTGTTACACAAATTTTGTTTTGCTACACATCACAAAATTATTTTCAAATATTTTTAAAATTATATAAATATAGACATAGAAATATATTTTCTGCACTAAAATACTAGCAGTTTAAAGGAGATTTGTCTGCTCTGCTTTTGAAATATAAATGCACAAAACTCTAGGTTTAACATAAAAGCTAGGCATCAGTTGATAACACACGGGTTATATCTCTTAGAATATTGCACAGGATGAGAAATTCGTACAACTATGAATGCACCTTCATTAAGTTTCTATGATATGAGGTTTGTTTTTAAAGATGTCTTGGTAGTTACCAAATGCAAGCTAATTTCTGTAGCATCTAAACCATAAGGTCTTAGAGAGAAGTTACAACAGCAAGCGTGTGCTCAGGGAGACTACTAAACAGCAGCATCATAAGGTCTATTAGATGTCTGTTTTTTCTTTTTCTTGTAAAGCCATTTTTTTCTCCATGTTGCATAAAGAAGAACATGGTCTTCAAGTCCAGAAACTAGGCACTTGATAGTTGGCATTGTCAAAGTTAGGTCAAAATCATCAATTGCTTGATGAATAGAGCCCATAATGGTCATCACCTACCTTTTAGTCTAACTTTTGGAAACTTTTAGATGCAATGTTGGCTCATCTGTTGGAGTGTCCATGGTTGGATTGATACATTAATTAACCATCTTTTGTCAAAGCAGTTTTACATGTTTTGTCTCTCCCTCTCAACAAACAAGAAGGTTCATGTTCAGTCTTTTACGAATAAAGCCTAAGAAAGTTTACTTTACTTGTTATGTTGTTCTTGTTATCAAAGAACTATTTATGGTTTTGTAGGTGTTAATTGCTGTGATTTCTAGTTGTATTTTGATGAAGGATTCCTTGATGCTAATGGTTTAATTTTTCTTACCAAAAAGAGGGTCTTGCTGACATTGCAATCTTTATGTTGGTTTTTCATACTATGTTCTTTTTTCGTGACAATGTTACATGATTGCCGAGCTCAAGGGATAGATACAAACTGCACACTTGGAACATCAATTTTCAATGTTCTCTTTTGACAATTTATTTACCTTCTTTCAATGCAATTTTTTAATATATATGATTATGCCTGTTTGTTTCTTTAGTTATTTGGAATTTCTAAAGTGTAGCCCTTGATGTGATCTCATGAAAAACTACATGAAATAGTACGAGGGCTGGAAATGGGCTCGGGCCGGCCCGATATAGGGCTGGGCTTTGGGCTAGGCCCAAAAAATTTATGCCAAATTTGGACTTCATAATAAGATCCATTATATTTTCGGGCCAGGCTCGGGCTTTTCTTTGGCCCGGCCCGGATCGGCCTGAGCCCGGTCCGAACACGGTCCAAAAGGACCAAGCCCGAAATAAGCCCGGTATAAGGCCCGACAGAGTGTATGTTTCAGCCCACTGGATTTTATAAAAATTTAAAGGCACGGTCTCCACTCTGGGTCTCGAAGGGAAGGGAATGTCTCGATTTAGGTTTCACTTCTCCGTTTTCCTCTCCGGCTCTGTCGCTCCGAGTTGTCGTCTCTAGTGTTTTGGCACCGTCCCCATCCGTCGGTCGGTCGGTCCCCTCCCCACACTTTGATCAGGCAAGCATCAACGAGCGATCACCGTGGCTGACCTTCCGGCTTCCACCGTTCCAAACTTTCAATTGTCGTCTCCGACTCCAAGGTAAATCTCCTGTTATGTTTTCTTTACTTCGGCCATTCTTTGATTAATGGTATGTTTTTATTTTGGGATGCTTTTATGTTTCGATTCTCTGTTGTTATTGGTGTGATGTTTCCTATATCTTGCTTTCTTGGGATTAAGATATTTTTGTTTGGTATTTAATTTGATTTCATCTTTTGTTGTTGAGAATGGGTTTGTGCTCATGGAATCATTATTGTGCGTTTGCACGATTCATAAGATTATTGTTTTTCAATTGAATATGAAAATAATTAAATAGATAAAAGGCATTAATCCCTTGAAAAAGAATTATTGGTCGGTGTGCAGAACTAGGGACAGGTGTTGGCGTGTATATAATCCAGTTCCATAGAAAGATGCATTATTAAAATGATTAAAATGGGTCTGAATGAGACTACCCTGCATAGGGTTAGCGCAGCACCATCACTAGGCTAATTCTTTGGAAGTGAAGTATGTGAGATCGTGTTTGTTCATAGTTATGATTCTCAAAATAGAGTACGAATTCTTGTGCTCTAAAGCAGATATGTTATTTTTCCTTTTCCCCCCTCTGCTTGCTCGTGAAGCATGTCTGGCATTCTTGTGCATTTTCTCTGAATGGTTATAAGCCCTTGTATACACAACTGTGTTTAGACACCTTCATATGTTTTGGGCTGGAAAATGGTTAGGAAAATATAAAATTGTGCCACAACATGATGCTTTATACTTAAAGTAGACTATAACAACACCTGATCAGGTGGCTTCATGCAATCTTGGTCTTGAAGAGTGTTTGAAAATTGTATTACACCAAGGACATAAATTGTGTTTCCATGTGTTCAATCACCCAGATTATGTGTTACATATAAATCTGAAATTCAAGGACTTGAGTACATCAAAGCTAGCCTTGACATGTAAATTAATTTCAGATTTTATGTTTAATCAGATTATTAGCATGGAAGTGCAGATGGCATTGTATGTGGACAAGTTTTGCCCATAAAGTGATTACAAATTTACAATCTTTGGATGGTGATTGATAATATCCCTAGCAAAGAAAATCTAGTCAGTTATGTCGCATTGCAAGCAATCTTTGACTATGATCAGTACTGGTTTGAAACATGAAGGTCCTCTAAGATAAAAGGCATTGGGTATTTTGGAGAAGCAGGCATTGATGAAATGATTGAACTTTTTGTTAGAGAAGGTGACAAAATAGTTGAGCTCATGTTTCTGCTCAAAATTACGGTGTTTGTTAGTGAGTCAACTCGGACATGCTATGTCCTGGTCTATACATGATTTCATTACCTTTGACCATCATTTTCCTATTAAAGGATAACATGTTAGCAGAGAAAACCAGAAATATGAATGAAGATAGATATTTTATGTTTTGGCTGTCTTGTCTCCGATGTAGCACTACTTAGGCCTTTAAGTAGGTAAGATAAGCTATCTTGAACCTGATTGACTGCCAGTTTTTACTTCTGGTCAAGCATAAATATGGATGCTAAGAAAGGAGACATCATCGGTCTTAATCTACCTATTATTTTATTCTCTTGCTTCTTTTTTTTTTTTTTTAACACCTCCTGTGTCACACTAATTAAGCTTGTTATTTTTCAAATGCTTTGTCAAATCTTATCTGCTAGCAATAGAAAATGTAGCCCCAAACATGTAGCCTTTTATCTCGGTTGTGGATTACTTGGATGCTAGATGTGGGTCCAACAGATGGTGCATTAGATTTTGTGCAGTTTGTATCATTGTTTCTTCTATAATGCACTCTAATACATGTCCATGCTTCTAGAATGCTTCTGTTTTGGAATGTCCATATATATTGTGGTCACTATGCTGATTTATTAATATTTATTTTCCTGCAAGTCCTCTAATTTTAATGGATTTATAGATTGTCTATTTTTTAGTAGATTGATATTAATCTCTTTTGCTTTAGTTTATCTATTTAATATACTATATGTCCTTATTTATGCAGCATGTCTCAGTCTAAAATGGATGAAAATGAAATCATTGAATGTATAATGGATGAAGATGACAAAAATGAGGGAAATTCTGAAAATGATGGTGATAAAGGTTGCAAAAAACGGTCTTGGGTATGGGACCATTTTATTGAAAGAACAAAAAGTGATAAAGTAGTAGCTACATGTCAGCATTATAAAAAGGATTTAAGTAGTGGTACAAAAGGAAGAACAAGTCATTTAAAACGACAACCTCAAAATGTTTGCAAAAAATATCAAAAGAATCCGGTTAATCAGTTGTCAGCAAGTTCAAAAGATCCAGTGAAGACTTTTTAATTCAATCAAGAAAAGACAAGGAAAACAATTGCAAAGTTTATCATTTGTGCTAAGCTTCCATTTCGTGTTGCTGAGCATCCTGCTTTCAATGATTTAATGAGATATGTTCAGCCATTATTCAATGCCATAGGCCGTAAGACTATAAAGAATGATTGTATGGTTTTGTATGAAAGAGAAATGAAAAAATTGCAGGATGATTTTAAAAAATTAACTTCTCGGGTTAGTTTTACTAGTGATATTTGAACATCAAATCAAAAAATCGGTTACATATCGCTCACAGCTCATTATATTGATTCTGATTTTATTTTGCACAAGATAATTAGTTTCAAGAAATTATCATACCCTCATTCCGGCTTTGTAATTGAAGATGCTATTGGAAAGTCTTTACTTGAATGGGAACTGGATTCCAAGATAAGTTCTATTACTTTAGATAATTGTACTACAAATGATGCTATGATTCGAAGGATCCAATTTTTATGATGGAATGTTGTTTTGTGGGAAGTACAGTCATATCCGATGTTGTGCACATATACTTAATATCATGGTTCAAGATGGAATGAGAATTATTCATTCAGCTATTGAATGTATCAGGGAGATTGTTAGATTTGTGTCTGCAAGCCCATCTCGGATGCAAGCTTTTAATGAAATGGCAAAGCATATGAGACTTCCTGTTAGAAAAGGGCTTACTTTGGATATTGCTACAAGATGGAATTCTACATGACATGTTGCTTGATGCAGTTAATTATAAAGATGTGTTTATTAGATATGCAACCGAACATTCATGTGAATGCCCTACCAATGATGAATGGAAAAAGGCCGAGATAATTCTTAAATTTTTAGAAATTTTTTTCAATGCTACTAAAGTATTTTCTGGTACTAAGTATACCACATCAAATTTGTATCTAAAAGAAGTTTGGAAAATTCGAATGGTGTTGATGAATCCTTGGACTCATACTGTTGAAACACTGAAGTAATTGATGAATGAAATGCAAAAGAAATTTAATAAATATTGGTCTCAATGCAATAATTTGTTAGTGATTGCTTCTATTTTGGATCCCAGACAGACGATTTTTTTAGAATTTTGTTATGAAAAGGCATTTGATGTGAAAGAAACAAAGAAAAGGATTGATGAAATTCGTACTTGTCTGTACAATCTTTATTCAGAATATGCTGATGCAACAAAAGTGCAATCCTTTATAAGTTCAAGTGAGGTAACAGATGAAATTCATATACAAAGTGATATAAACTCAGTTTCTTCATTTTCCATGGATATTGCAAAGCTTGATATGGATTTTGATCAGTTTAGAAGTCAAAGTTCCTCAAAACGGCCTAAAAGATCAGAGTTGGATAGTTATTTGGATGATGATGTGCTTTTTGGTTTAAGTGACATGAACTTTGATATCTTAAAATGGTGGAAGAATAATGCAGCTATCTATCCTATATTGTCAAGAATGGCTAGAGATATTCTGGCAATTCCAGTCTCTACCGTTTCTTCAGAGTCGACATTTAGCACTGGTGGTAAAGTTGTGGATCAGTACCGGAGTTCTTTGAGTCAATATACTGTTGAGGCTTTGGTTTGTACACAGGATTGACTTCGTGAAGAATATAATGGAGGTACATAAATATGTATGTTCCTAATTTGTTATGCTTATATTATAAATTTTTATAATTAATATTTATGTTAACATTTATCAGGTACAAATTGTTCGAGTTTTATAAAGTTGAATGCAGATGGTGATACCTCATAACAGGCCGAGCATTAAATTGTGGACTTTCTTTTATACTTTTTGCAAACAATACTATTTTTTTTATCTACGCATTTAGAGATGCGTAATCTTTTTGTTAAATATGGAAATAATGAGAAGGTGAAACAAGAAGATTTTGATTATACTATTTGCTTAATCTTTTTGTTTATTATGTTTGCTTGAAGCAATTGATATATTGGATTTTGATTTTTATGAACTTCTCTTTTTCTACACTGAGATTTTAAATACTAAGTAGTGTCAAGAGTATCATATGTCTATTTTATCTCTTGATCTGGCACAGGAGGTCAACTTGGAATTCATAGTAGACCATTGAGTTCAGCATGATTTTTCATCAAGATGTTTGTGGCCTTTTTAACTCCAATTTTCATAGGCTGGTCTGTTCAATGTTGATAGTTACTACAATTCCTTGTTTGCATTATTTCATAATGGTAATATAATGTTACCTGTGGCCTACTGACTTTTGAGTGTCTTCCTTTACTTTATCCATATAAATATGTGCTAATTCTGGATGCTAGACCCCTTGCCGACGACAAGAATGTTGTACTTTAGCAATCGGTATGTGCTTGGGCTCACGGTGACTGCTGGGAATGGAGGATTTCTGTTTGGTTATGAAAGGTTGTGATTTCTTTCATCGTTCTGAGAGTTTTTCCTCTATCTTGTTTATTTTGTTCTTGGAGTAGAATTTGGGTCAGTTTTGATTTTAATGTGGCTGGACCTCGTTACTGTTGTTACGGGAACGTGATTTCTTTATCTGGTAGTCCAGATCGAAGGTTTTTCTTGTTTTTTCAAAGTTGAGTTGGAATTAAAGTTTGAACTTTTGATTGAGTGCGGCTGATATCGTTTTGTCCTTCCTCTTCCGCTGTGTAACTGCTGTTATAAATATTGGGTTGCTCACCTGATTGTCCAGATCGATCTTTTTCATTGTCTTCCAGTACATTCATCATCAAAGTTTGAGTTTTGATGTAGGCCAAACTTGTTGACAAAAAAGAATTGTTCCCATGTTTTTGTTGTTGTTGTTGTTGTTGATGTTGTTTGTTTGTTTACTGGCTTAGCTTTTTGGTTTATGAGCAAATCCGTTTTTACATATGGAAAGATTCCACTAGATTGTCTTTTTTTTCAAAGTCAAAGTATTGGATGTATTTCAGGCCACAGGTAATTTATACTTCATCATATATATTTCTATTCATCTGTCTTTGGGAAGTCATGATTCTGCTTGGTTCAGTATACATAGTAATTTAACAGCACTATATGGTAAGTTTTGAAGATAGAAATCTAGCTTGTCTAGTGACATTATACACCATTCTGTTTTCATCCTCCTTGCAGTACATTTGGAGATATATATGATGAATATGATTTCATAAGCACTCTCAACGGCCATGTGTGGGTGGTCAGAAGACTTCCTGAGACTGTAATGGAAAGATTTGGCTACAACATTAGCAATATACCAAACTTGTAAGTAAAAGCTTGGGCACCAGTTAGTTATTACTTGAACAAAGCATCCCCTGTATTGCATGAGCATGGGTATGTGCTTTATTTGTTTATTACTCGTAGTTCCAAGTAACGAAAACTGGTTAGGAATTGTGTTGTTCTTTAGAATCTTGTATTTGTTGTTTTATTCTATGTTCTCAAATTTATAGAGAATTCCATTGGCCTTTAGGGATATTTCTAATTCTTCTAGGGTTCAGATTGATGCCTTTCTACTGTGAAATCTTAGGGTTATTGATAGATTAGATCATGTGCTGTGATTTACTAGATGACTTGTGGAAGCCTTTATTGTTGATCGGATTTTTAAGTTTAATTTTCTCTTGTTTGTACTTGTTTTACAATCTCTAGTCGGTCAATCTTTGTAGGCTGCTGACAAGGATTTTTCTAATAATGACATTTTTCTGTGATTTCTTTTTTAATTTTTTTTGGGTATACTTATGGTTGAAAATAAAATTAAACTACCGGTATATTCATTTGTGGTTGGATCTAGGAAGATGTTCTGTTTTTGCTTGTTCTTAAGTACCCATTATATGAAATATATGTTGGTTGTTTATGCATCGTTGACTGTAATTGTTTTGATTTACTATTGTAATTATTGATCATTTGGAGGTTTACAACTGTATCCAATTCTATCAGAATATCAAAAAAGTTTAATATCATAGAAGTTTTTAAATACATAAACTAGATTTCAAGTTTCCTATGACAGTATCATGTGTTTAGTTTATATGCTCTGCTGTTGGAGCATACATTGCTATCAAATTGCTTAAAATTAAACCACTAATAGGGGTTGATCCTGAAGACCATTGGAGAAGGATATTTCCTATGTCATTTGTGTTTTGCATCAACATTGTGTTGGGGAATGTGAGCTTGCAGTATATTCCTATTTCTTTTGTGCAGACAATAAAATCATTTATTCCTGCGACAATAGGTTTGCTAATGACTTGATCTGCTTTGAATTTTTTTTTAATTTTTGTTCATGACCTATGTTTTTGTTCATATGCCTTTCCAATTTGATTTATTGCAAGTTCTAATTTTTTTTTTTTGCATATGAAATAGTCATCCTGCAGTGGCTAGTATAGAGAAAATATTTTGAGTGTCTTATTTGGGCTTTTCCAGTACCTATTGTTGGGGGAATTCTTTTGACCTCTATAATAGAGCTTAGTTTTGATATATTTGGATTTTGTGCTACATTGTTTGATTGTTTGGCTACATCTACAAAGACTATTCTAGCAGAGTCACTACTTCATGGATATAAATTTGACAGGTAGCAAATCAATATATATTATGATGTCTGATATTTGCACTTTAAGTTTTGAATATTCAAGATTGTACTGATAGCTACTTACCTAATTCTTGAAGTTGTATTGTTAATATATTGCAATCTTATGTATTTTATTTAGATTTCATACATCAAAACTACTAATTAATAATCATTGCCATAATCGAATGGTTAGAATATAGGAAATTTATGTTTGCTTGTTGAAGCTTTAATTTACTTGTTGCTATGACACAATTAATCATTGCCATAAATTTTATACTTGCAGGGATACGCCTCCCATATGGGGGTCCTTCATCGCCCACCTACAGCCTTCAGCCTTGTATCATCGAATCCATTTGGCTTCTTCGAGGCATCGGCTGGTGCAGGATTGTCCAGAATGTGGACTCCAGGACAGAGCGGGACGTGCTCCCCTGTGCTAGGTGGAGGACATGCAGATGTTCACATGTCTGAATGTCTGATGGCATTTCGGATGAGTTTGCATTTGGAAGCAGCAGCAATGGCAATCTTCCAGCAAATGCGTTGGTGAAGCCATGGGAGGGAGAAAGGATCCATGAGGAATGTGCATCCGACGAGCTGGAGCTTACCCTGGGAAGCTCAAGGACCAGATCTACTGCCTGATGAGCATTCAAGATTATAAACATCTATTTCTCCAGTTCCTGTTAATTTGTTGCTAATATAGAGGTAGAGACGGTTCCAAATACCATAGGTGTATCTGCTGTCATCTACTTATTTGCTGTTAGTTGTTTCTTGAAGGCAAAATGTAATATAAATGATGCTGGAGCCAGTGATTATTTTCATGAAGCTATTGTTGCCCAAGAGATTTTGTCCACTGTGCTCTTTAACAAGCAATCATCTTGCAATCAATTGGCCTTATCTATTACATATTGCACTCCCTTCTTACTTTTTAATAATATTGTTACCTTTTAATAATATGGCCATTGGGATAAGCTCTAATCCACAACTCAGATGATCCTTTTAATTACAATTCTAACAAAAGATTTAGATTTTGTTTGGAATTATTGTTAATATTTTTTGGAAGTAAAATCTATGACTGTTAGAACTTTATTAAAATTTTTTTGCTATTTAATATAAAGTAAACAATTCCAGCCCAATCTGGTTTTAATGTAGGTCCGAACATGTTTTAATGTGGGCCGGCCTGAGTCAAAGCCCGATTGGACTGGTCCAATCAGGCTCAGGCCAGGTTTGGGCCAAGGCTGGGCCGGGCTTGGGCCAGAATTTTTTTAAAAAAATTGGGCTTAGGACTGGCCCGAAGCCTAACTTTTTTTGGGGCCCGATTCAGGTAGAGGTAAAGCCTGGCCCGGCCTGGTCCATTTTCAGCCCTAAGTAGTACTAAGATTTGGGGCGTTGTGATGCCTATCAGCTAATCAGCACTAATATCAACTGGAGTTGACTATGTCAGCAGCCCTATGACTCTATTACTTTTGATATTGCTTGTTCCGGCTGTTGTTATTCTATCAAACTGCATTTTATGTCATGAAAGTATGATGCTTTGGAAGCTATATGAATGTTTTCTGGTAGATAATGTTGTTGAAATTGATCTTAATCGGTGGAGTTTTTGATCAAAATAGGTAAATGGAACATAAATCCGTTTTCTTACTCAGTAAATTAACTTTGCTGCATATTATACATTATTGCTTTGTGATTTTAAAATAAAACAATAAATTTTATAATGGATAAAAGTGTAATTTCAAGAACTTGGTGATTTTAATTGTATAGAAGATTAGTGCATCTTAGCGCATTGAGCAGCACGTACCACCACCTGTTCATTTTTCTTTTCTTCGTGGCTCTGCCTGACCAGCCTTTCCCATTCTCATGAACCAAGCAAGGGAAGGACTTATCGGCGAGAGATGATGACGGTGAAGCGACCGATGGTGGAGATGTGGCCGGCGGCGAGGGTTTTCGGTGGTTGTAGATGCCGAAAAATCCAGTCTTTTCGAAATCATCAACCAGGAAGGAGGAAAGGCCTTGGACGTGGGGCTAGACACTACGGGTACGACGATGGCCGGAGAGAGAAAAGAGTGGCGGAGGCCTTGGTTCTTGGATCGATAAAGGTGATGAGGGGTGTGATTCAAAAAGGAATCGGAGAGGATTTCTCATCGTACGGGAAACTAGCTAGCCCGATCGAGAGTCCAACTCTATCAACCCGATCGAGAGTCCAACTCTATCACGCCTTCAGCCATCTCCTCCCTTTCCATGGCATCCCTTCAATTCCTCCAGCGATCGTCTCAGTTGAACAAGCAGGTGTCAGGTTTGAAGTTTATAACCTCTAAGCATTTAGCTCTGACAAGTCAGATCATCAGTTTTATTTATGCTATCATACCTAGTAAACATTTATTGTCCAACCATTGTTTTCTTGAAGCGGCCAACTGAACATCATTTGTTATTAGTTTTTAATTGTTTTACTTCTGTAATTTAAATTTCCTTGTCATTGTTGTTGGTTAATTTGCTGGTCATGCTATGCATATTTTGTTGCGCCATTTCTCTTATAGATTGTCTTTTCATTTCTGTGTGGTATACTTCAGAAATGTTTGGTCTGTATCGATTTTCTTTCATATTGAGATAGTTGTTCTCTTTTCCCCTTGTTGGCTCACTGGATTGGCCTCTTTTTTTTTTAACACATTTGTTGAAGCTTAGGCTTTCTTCCTTGTTCCTCCGATGGTCATGTTTGCCTTTAATAAAACTTTCTAACTAAATGTAAGAGTCAGCTTTGTTATGCATTTTCTTACTGTTATTCTGTAAGATTTTGTTTGACTTCTCAAAAAAAAAAAAAAAAGGGAAAAAAAGGGAAAAAAAAAACATCTGTCTTTAAGTATTCTGATAGATGCTGTTAGAATGTTGCTTCTCCTGAAGAATAGTTCATAGTGTTGGAAGATGTACACTCAAGAAGCAACCAGATGTGCTCTTAACCCTTCTATGGGGGATGTAGCCTCCATGTACCAGTGCAATAATTTTTGTGTTCATCTTATTACATCCAAATGACAATGCCTCTATGATTAAATTGACGGTCATACAATAATGTTGTGTACCAAATTTTCAAATTTTGGACTGGTTGACAAGATTTGGACCAGAAAGTTTTAGCAGTATGTTCCCTACAGGTTTTTGATTGATGTCATGGGGTTGCGGTGAAAGTATGCCTATAGAGATTCATGAGAACATTTGCTTCTGTTATTCCATAGACTCCATATCATTACTACAGTTTCTGTTTTTGGCTTTTAGGAGAATTTTTCTGGAATTTTTCGCTTCAGCCTTCTCTCAATGTGCAAATTGGAAATCTAAGACCCGTAGGATAGGACATCTGTCTAACATCTTAGTGGCATATCTCATCATGATTATCCATTCAAACTATATCATTATCCTGTCACTTATGTCAACTTTTTGTCCCGTTCTTTTTTCTTGTTTATGTTGTCTAACTTTTTGTACCGTTCTTTTCTCTTGTTTATGTAACTTATGATCACTACTTTTGCTGACTTGTTTAAAATTGCGGTGCTTCTTTGAAAATTTTTTTAATTATCTGGCACCATGTCATACATTTTTTTCACTTGTTTGATTTGTCTGCTATATATATATATATATATATATATATGCTATTGCATGCTTTGCAAGATTATTCTTCATTTTAGTTTCAATGTACAGTTCATATAATGATGGTCCTATCACTTCGTCATAAAATGACATTCGACGAATTCCTTTTCCTGGAGGCTCGTAAAGCATTACTGATATCTGAAATTGATAGAGTAGCTCAGGTAAAAATATCCTGTACTATAGTTAGAGTTGAGGTATGTCATCTCCATATTTACTTTTATTTCAATATCATTATTTTGATGAAGTTACATGAGAAAAAGAATACCAAAAAAAAAAAAAAAAATCTAGAAAATCTTTTGACCAAAGGCCTTTCGAAAGCTGGTGGTATCTGAGACATCGAGAGGGATGGGGCTTAAACCCATATATTAGTTACCAGAGTGGATCCCTTCCATCATAGCAACCTCATGGTTAAGTTTCGAAGAGAAACGATATCTGAGATGATGTTTGGGAGCACCATTTTTTGAAGTCTGTCTCCATCTCATCTCTATGATGTGGTGCTCTAGTATGACTGTTAGGTTGAGCATAGCTCTTAATATATCTAAGGCTATATGTTCAGCGAGGTACGATTCTATTGCACGTATTGTTGCCGTTCTCGCCGCCGCGCCCGTGCTTCGGAACCGCCGATCCTACTAGACCGTCTTGCTCCTGGGGCCTCCTGGCTGGACCGAACCTGCAAGGCAAGGTCAGAAGACCCTGGCCGGGGATTCCGGCGAGGGAGCTCCGACGATCAAGTCAGTAGACGGCGAGAGGGAACAGACTCTCTGGGACGGGCCCCCGAAGGAGTCCCAGACTCAGAGAATGTGCTAGCAAGAAAGGTGCTAGAGAGACCAGAAACCCGGCTGGGCTCCTTTGCCGAGCTCACGCCAAGCGACCCCTCTTGGGACCTTGGATCTCGCTCTTGAAGCGGAGTTTTTCAGCCTTTGTTTCTTGCTTGCTTTACCTCACTTACCTTGTCATCTATTTTCTCCTTCCTTTTATCTCCTCCCGTCGCCCCCTCGTTTCCCGCTCCTGGGAGGCTCTCTTGTCATTTTCATCTCCTTCCCTCCACCCCTTTCTCTTTCCCCTTCTGGTTCAGAGGGCCGGGCGGCTTTCCGGCCTCGTTTGCCGAGCCCAGCGGGGAAAGAGTAAGGGAGGGGGGCGCTGGCCAGACTGCCGACCAGACCTCGGGCCGAGCGTGAGCGCTCTCCTTCCCAGGCACCGGCACTGTCCGTTATCGGGTCCTGTTTTGTCAGAGCCCCGTCTCTCGACTGCGGAACATGTCGGACCGACGTAAGTGATGTTCCGCGTGCCGCCGCCGTCCGTACGGGGCGCCTTTCTCGGGGTGCGGCGCGCACGGCTCGAGGGGCAACCTCGGAGCCCGCGCCTCCGTTCTTCGGGACCTTCTCTGTACGAGCTGGCCTACGTCGGCCGAGGTGGACCCCTCCCGGGTGGACACCTGGCGGAAGCAGCAGAAGGATGCTCGGCTTCGGCCGAGGTGGTCCCGTCTCCGGGCACCACCTGGCGAAGGAGCGAAGGGGCCTGGCTCGACCTCGGCCGAGGTGGGACGGTCTCAGGGTGCCACCTGGCGAGGGAGCAGGAAGCCGCTGACCTCGGCCGAGATGGACCCCTCCTGGGTGGACACCTGGCGGAGCGGCAGAAGGATGCTCGGCTTCGGCCGAGGTGTTCCCGTCTCCGGGTGCCACCTGGCGAAGGAGCGAAGGGGCCCGGCTCGACCTCGGCCGAGGTGGGACCGTCTCAGGGTGCCACCTGACGAGGGAGCGGGGGAGCAGCCGACCTTGGCCGAGGTGGACCCCTCCTGGGTGGACACCTGGCGGGCGGCAGAAGGACGCTCGGCTTCGGCCGAGGTGGTTCCGTCTCCGGGCGCCACCTGGCGAAGGAGCGAAGGGGCCCGGCTTGACCTCGGACGTGGTGGGACCGTCTCAGGGTGCCACCTGGCGAGGGAGCGGGGGAGCCGCCGACCTCGGCCGAGGTGGACCCTTCCTGGGTGGACACCTGGCGGAGCGGTAGAAGGACGCTCGGCTTCGGCCGAGGTGGTCCCGTCTCCGGGCGCCACCTGGCGAAGGAGCGAAGGGGCCCGGCTCGACCTCGGCCGAGGTGGGACCGTCTCAGGGTGCCACCTGGCGAGGGAGCGGGGGAGCCACTTACTTCAGCCGAGGTGGACCCCTCCTGGTGGACACCTGGCGGAGCGGCAGGAAGGCCCGGGCCGAGCTCGACTTCGGCCGGGGCGGTAACGTCTCAGGGTGCCGCCTGGCGAGGCGGCAGGAGGGCCCGGGCCGAGCTCGACCTCGGCTGGGGTGGAGCCGCAACTGACTTGGTCAAAAAAAACTTCACGTGGCTCGAATCATGTCCAACGAAATCTGAGACACGCCACGTCATCGTTACGGCCGTAACACGTATCTTTAGAGGATCTACCTTAGTGAGAGTAGTCGTGAGGTCGTGATTATGGGATCCGGGCGAATCCCTAGTAACTTTCATGAAAATCAAGACAAGCGCATATCTTAGATAGTGTTACCCCACATTATGATCATCTAAGTTCCAAAATTTTAAATCATTTATTGAGTTTAATAATATTGAATCTTTTTTATTTTGTTTTTGAGGGGGATTGTTGTCGTTACCTTTTTTTTAAAAAAAACAAAACAAAAACCTGACGGCAACTCCTTCCCCCCTCCACGCATGCAACGGGCGTGCGAGGATTGCATGCACCGTACAATTTCGTACGTTTTATTTTATTTACCATTTTTCATTTTTTTTCTAATTATTTTATTAATTTTATATTTAATTTTATAACCGCCGAAATGGCTAGTTGAGGATCCTTTGAGAATTTTTCTTGGAACTTTTGGGTCTATAAATAAGTCTCTATTCCGGCCTTACAAGATATCCAAAAAAATCCTAAGCTCTTCCTCTCTTTTATTTTTCTATCTTAAAAATTTCTGAAATTCCCTTTTCTCCCACTTTAAAATTCTTGGATTGAAGACGAGCTGATCGGCGTCCGTTCGAGATCGTGCTATCGACGGACGTTAAAGTCTTGGCTTCCAGGTTGTAACTTGGAGGAGAGCGAGTGGTCCATCAGTCTTCACACGAGAAGAGGACTAAATCTTCTCTAGGACAGTGGATCTATCTACCTTCCAGACTTTCAACTCTATTTTATTATATTTACATTTAATTTATTATACAAATTTTAATTTATCGCATACATTATAAAATTATTGTCAAATATTTTTAAAATTATATAAATATAAACATAAAAATATATTTTTTATACTAAAATCCACGGCGTGCGTCTTGATGAGTCGAATAACTTGGCCTGCAGCGCATAAATTTTTTTTTTGACATATAAAGGATCAGTGCCTTCTACTCAAATAGGTTAAAAGTAAAAGATGAAGGACTTGTTTGGTCATGAGTCATTAAAATTAGAATCTGAATAAGAAAATATTGGAACGAGAATAGAAATATTTATATCCTTGATTCATGATCAGAATCAAAATTAAATTTGAATATTATAAAAGAATATAGATTAAATTTGGATGGATTAAAATATTATTATTTTCTTCCTAATTGAAATGAAATTGAAACTTTTCCTTAACAATTAATTACAACGAAAGTCACTTACTCCTATCCTCATCCAATGAGTCCAACTCGTCCAATCGAAACATATCCAAAGTACTAATAAGACAAGCATGGCAGTAGGTTAAAAAGATTAATAGGTGATAGGCCAACTGGGTGAGAGGGATACATCCATTTAACCATGCATACATATGTATAGATGGTTCGAGTGTCGCATTCCTGGTGTTTGCATAATATACAAGACAAATAGCAAACGAATGATATGCTCCTATGAGCATATAATAAATAAACAAAAATTCATTAGGTTTATAATATAATATATAATTTTAATTTTAATATAATATATAATTTTAATTTATATTAATTTTTAATTATTATTTAAATAATATATATTTAATTTTAATTAAATGAATAAAAAAATTTGCTGTATTGAAAACGTTCTTGGCAAAGATGATTTCACCTGAATTTGAAATCGTCTTTGTCAAAAAAATGATTTTAGGTGAGATTTATTTTTTAATTTAAACGAATATCATTTCATTTAAAATCGTCTTTGCCAAGATAATTTCAAGTTTACTTCGACCGCGCGTCCAATCCAAACAACCTTTTTCTCGTATCCGTGCGATCCATACAATTGAAAATATCTAAATAAAAATGAGATGGCACCGATTCTATAAATATTTAATAAAAAAATATTATTTAATAAGAAGACTATCTATCGAAGTAGCTGAGATGATGGAGGGAAAAGCCTAAAGTGCTGGGCGGCTGTACCGCTCTCCGAAGGTTGGATAGGCTGATCTCCATTGTTTTGCCTGGTGAGTTGAGTTGGCCTCGAATCTGAAGATCCAGCAGCTTCTCTCTTTCCACAAACACCAAAGTAGAGTCCAAGACCAAAGCTTTTTTTTTTTTTTGCAGTAGTCCCCCAGAGACCTTGAACATTATTAGGCTTGGTGGGGAGGGATAACATTTGGGTTATCCGGAGCCAAACCTGTGTGGAATATGGACAAGAGGGGAACAGGTGATCAGAAGTTTCTTCAGTCGAGCTACAGAGGATGCAGCACTTTGGGAAATGGGAACTTCCTTTCTTTCGAGTTATCTGCAGCGAATAAATAGCTTGTTATGGTAGAGAAGCCAATTGAATACTTGGATCTTCGTTGGGGCTGCCATCTTTCAGATGATGACTAAGAACTTCGTGGTTACTCCACCATTACTGAAGAACTTGTAGCCGAGGCCAACTGAGAATGTTTTATGTTTTCTCCATCTCCAGTGGACAGAGTCCATCCGTGTCGAAGCCTGGACCGTGGTCAGATGAGCTTCTAAATTGCCGAAATCTTTGCATTGTTGCGTCGAAATTTTTCATTATAAACGAAGAGTCATTCCACTACAAAAATAAATAAGTAAATATTAGCAACCTGTATCATGACTAGGTAGCAGCTATCGATAACAAATGGATGCATTAATAATAATTTTAATGATAAAAAATATTATGTATTGACGATGGTAATAATAATAATAATTATTTTATTAATAATAGCGGTAGCGGTGGTGGGAATAGTTATTATTACTAATTTTTAATTTTTTTTAAAAAAAATAATTTTTATAAAAAAAATATTAGTAATGTAAGATGACTATTAGCAATGATAAGCACTAATTATAAGCTATTGCATTTTAAGGAATTTAATTTTAAATAAAAGATCATTGTTGACTGTATTTTAATTATTAGCGATAGTATTTTGTCATTGCTAATAAAATATCTAAAATTTAGATATCATCGGCAATATTAATAATGACACAATTAAGTCGTTGTTAATAAGTATTACCGACAGGAAATAATTATTAATGACAGCATATTGCCGTCGTTAATAAAATACCCGAAATTTAGATATTACTGAAAAAATTAATAGCAGCATAAATTTACTATCGATGTTGATAATACTTATATTACCGACGGGCGACAGTTAATAGTGACGACATAATGCCGTCGCTAATAGTTCTATTAAAAAATCCCTCCGGTATCCATGTTTCCATTTCTCGCTTTTTATTTTTTTGCCTCGTCGTCTTCTCGACCCCCTATTGCTTCTCGTTAAGCTCTCGGCCTCCTTCCATCCCTTGTGCTCCGCTAGCCGCCTTGCATCATTCCTTGTGTTATCTGGCCTCCACTTATCATCATGCATCGTCTAGCCTCCTCTCATTGTCCTACCCTTCCCCTTGCCGTCCAGCCCCCTTCTCGTGCTATCCAGGCTCTCTTCCAGTGCCATGCTCACCGTGCCATGAGGTTCCCTTCTCATGCCAAGCTTGCCATGCCATGCAACTCCCTTCATGCTCCAAGCTAACTGTGCCATGAGCCCCCTCCCCGTGTCGAGCTTGCCATGCCATTCGGCCCCCTTGCCATGCCGTGCAGTCCCCTCCAGTACCAAGCTTGCCTTTCCATGAGGCCCCCTCCCCTCCTCTCTAGTGAGCACTTCTATCTATAGCTGGTACTGCTATATCAGTTAAAAAACTTAAACCATGATATAGATTAATTTTTACTTTTTTATTTTTTATGATTGTGGGAATGTTATATAGTATTTGATATTTTAGTTTTCTTCTTGTTTGATTTTATCTAGAACTTTAATTTGGATATTATTTTAAAAAAAATTACTATATTTTTTAAGTGAATTGGTTGTGGTATTTGAACTTTTTAATATTTTTCATCCATATTTTTTATTATTTTTAAAATTAGTTTGAATGATTTTTTATAGAATTTTGTTAATTTTTTATCTTGGCAACAGAAATTTTTATCAAGATGATCTATAACGAGTACTGAGACTAGGTTGCTATTCCAAATTAGTGGAATAATAACCACTTCTTTCCAAAAGGTACATATCATTAGCGATGGCTATAGTGACGATGCTAGAGTCGTCATTAAAAGTTAAATTTTCTATATTAATAAAATCTAATTAATTAATTAATTAATTAATTAATTAAAAATTATTTATGTATTTATTTATGAATTATTTATTTATTTAATTATTTAGATAATTAATTAATTAATTAATTAGTTAGAAGTTTATTTAATTAAGTAGATGCTTCTTTTATTAATTAGATGCTTATTTATTGATTTAATTAATTAGATATTACTTTTTTATATAATTAATTAATTAATTATTAGATATTTAATTAATTAAAATTTAATTTAATTAAATAAATAATTAATTAGATATGTTTAGATATATGTCTTTAATACATGAGATTCAGATCTCGACATGCAGATAGAGTTTGAACTGGTCTAGGGCCAGTTCGATGGATTTCGAGCTTGGTCCAAAGCCTGGCCGTGCTTCAGGCCAGGCTTGAAGTAGATTAGAAAGGGCTGGGTTCGATTAATAGAACTTATTTAATTTTTGAATCATACTTAGACATTCAAGAAGAAATCGAGATCCTCAATGGAGAAGCGCTTGAGATCGCTTTGAAAAGACCTTGAAGTCGTCGATCTCCTGTGGTGGTCATTTCAGAGTGGGAGTCCTAGAATTATTTTTTTGGTTCGTGTCCATTTAATTATTCTGACTTATTGAAGGGGCACCGCTTTTATGTCTTAGGGCAATTAGATGGGCATGGACCAGAAGACTGACTTTAGGACTTCCTCTTCGGAATAGCCATCATAGGAGATCAACTGTTTTGAGGTATTCTCTTACAATCTGGAGTAATTTTCCATCAAGAATATCATTTTCTTTGTAGAATCATCCTTTCAAAAGTTGAAGCCCTCTACGACCTGTGGAGCACTGAGGGTCCAGATCCAATAATTAAGATCGGGTCTAGACCTAGATATATATCTAGGTTTTGATTTGAATTCGATCCGTTGATAGCTCTAAGATAAAGTAAGGAAAATAAGAGAAGAGAAAACTGAACTATCTCTTAATATAAGAGTTAAAGAAATAAGAGTTGAAGATGAAAAAGAACAATGATACAGTAGGGATTGGAGATTCTGTCTTATTGTTAACTTCATTTATTATTGATATTTTAATTCTTTTTTATCTTTAGTTACATTATTTGCATGATCATGGAATGGTCTAATATTATCTAGTGTAATATCTGGTTATGTATTAATTCCTGTTTCAATTCATATGAACTAAACAAAGCTAACAGTTCATATGCATTAAAATATAAATTAATAAATAATCAAAGATTGTATTAGATAATGTTATACTAGCCTATAATGTAAATAATATAACTAAAGATGAAGAAAGAGTTAAAATTTTCATAATAAGTGAAGTTAATATTCGAGTTAGAATCTCTAATCGATATTGTCTCCTTGTTGTTCTTCGTCTTCTATTCTTCTTTTCTTTAGCTTTGATAGAGAGAAGTTCATTTTTATCTTCTTTTATTTTACTTGCTTTTTCTTAAAACTCTCAACGAGTCTAGTTCAGGTCGGAACCTAGATATATCGCACCTAGACTTGACCTAGACCCTAGATATATCAACGGGATTGGACATCCCTTTTGCCCCTGCTTGATTCAGCCAGAACCTGGCCTAGAAAAATACCCGATCAGGATAAGTATTTAAATTTATTCAAGAATTTAAAGATAAAGAATCCTTGCGACCTTCTTATACTCTGACTTCTGGAATGAAAATTCTAAGAAGAAAACGAGATCCTTGATGGAGAAGCACTTGAGATTGCAGGAGAAGATCTCGAAACTATCAATCTCCTGCGGTGGCCATTCTAGAGTGAAAGCTCTAAAATTATTTTTCTGGTTTGTGTCTATCTAATAACTCTGAGATATAGGAGTGGCATCACTGATTATTACAGCGCCGTCACTAGGATCTCATCACTAATGGCTATTTTTTGTTGAAAAATTAGAAGCTAGATATGTTAAATTGGTCAATGAAAAGGTGTCTTTAATTATACTTAAAATATTGCTGTCCATTCCAACTTCATCATTTGGTTGGTGATAATAGCAGTGATGTAATTATTGTACCGGCTATTGTGATATCTCCAATTCCAGGGTGAGCATCCTTGGCATCAAAATAGCTTAGAATTGAGTGGCAACAAGTTCGTTGTTAATTTTATTCACTATCGAGATTTTAAACTTTTTTTATCTTTAGTTACATTATTTGCATGATTATGAGTTGGTTTAAAATTATCTAGGATAATTTATGGTCATGAATTAATTTATATTTTAATATGTATGACTTGAACAAAGTTAAAAGTTCATATGCATTGAAACATGAATTAATCGATGATCAAAGATTGTACTTGGTGATATTAGACTAGTCCATGATAAAAATGATATAAATAAAGATGAAAAAAAGTTAGCATTTTGATTGTGAATGAAGTCAACAGCGAGCTAGTTGCCATTCAATTTTAAGCTATTTTGGTACCAAGACGTGATGATGGATGTTCATCTTAAAGTGAGAGGTATCTAGTATAGCTGGTGTAAGAGCTGTCACTGCTAATATCACCACGCAAATGATAAAGTTATAATAGACTACAGTATCTTAAATATAATTAAAGATATTTTTTCATTTACTAATTCGGTATGTCTTGTTTTAGATTTTTTCAATTTAAATTGGTTTTTGGTGATAAGGTTCTAGTAGTGTGGCTGCGACAGTCGATGGCACCATTACCATGTCTCAGGATAATTAGATGGGCACGGACCAGAAGATCATTTTAAATTTTTTTCTTCAAAATGGCCACCATAGGAGATTGACGGTTTCAAGGTATTTTCATGTGATCTTGAGTACTTTTTCATCAAGAATTTTATTTTCTTCTTGAAATCCTTTTTCCAGAAGACAGAGTATGGAAGGTCATGAAAATTATCTTTAAATTCTTGAATCATTTGAAATATTTATCTTTCACCATTTTAGTTTGATAAATATGATGAGTAAGAGTCGGAGGGATGAATAGGAATCGAGTCACAGGATTCAATCATAACTTCGACTTTCCGGCAGCTCGGTACTTTTCGATATCTTTATCTTAGGCTCTAACGATCCAGACATAAAGTAATGCATATATCAAGGATATCGTGTCGACCCGGATATTTGCTTAACGATCTTAGAGCATTCGGGATGCCATTCACGTTTTGACCATCAACACTTTTCGAGATTTGCATAATGAGTGATCAGCTAGTCTTATTATGAGAGTCATTGCAGTAGGTAATATTATTAATAAATTTTTTAATTTATTTTAATTTTTTATATTTAAAAATTTATTAATAATATTTCTTTTATTTAAATTTTTATTTATAATTGTACTTGTTAATTGTTACTTTATATTTAATATAGTTTAAGAAATTTAATTATTTATTATTAAAATAGATTTTTAAAAATAATTATTTTTTAAAAAGTAAAAATTATTAGTGATGGCATTGGCCATGGTAAACACCATCACTAATAGATTATTATCAACAATTTTTTTAGTGATAGTTTTTTAATGCTAATAATATATTTTTTTAATTATTTTTTAAAAAAAATGAAAGTATTATTAGCGATGGATCTTATCGTTGCTACTACCGTCGCTAATAACAACTATTAGTGTTGGTATTTAAGCTGTCTCTAATGAAAGTTAGTTGCGACAGGGTTTCATGCAATGGCCTTTAAACGATAGGAAGTCATTGCCAATACTTTTTTTCTTATAATATTCTAAAAAAAGTTTTATTTAATTTTAAATTTTTTGTTACGAAAAAAGAGTTTTATAAAATCGAGAAACTTTTGAATAAGAAGTTTTATAAACTTCAGAGTTCCGTTAAAAAAAGAGTTTTGATAAAAGTGGAAGGGTTTAATATCTAATTAAATGCAACTTTTAATAAGAAATTAGACTTACAAAAAATCTAGTTGGATCGGCTCGTTAATTTATGATGCAAATCAAAAAGAAATCCAGGAGCAGCGATAGAAACCAAGGAGAAATCTAGTAGTAGTGTGAATTCCTGACCCTCGTACCAGAATTTCCTCTTCTAGAGAACGATCACGAAGAAGGTTCACAATTTTTTTAAACTCCGGCAAACTAGAAGAGTATTTAAATTCTAAAAGAAAAAATAAAGATACATGCAGCATGCCTTAAAAAGAAAATAATGATAGCTCTTTTTTTTTTTTTTTTTTTTTTTTTCTGTGTCTATGCAGTTCAAATTCATGGTCTTATATAGATTACAGAAAGATGCGAGGGAAGGATACTTTGAATAGTTAACCATGATGTTGACCGGTCAAAGAGATATGCCTATCTAGAAGATACATCCATCGGTCAATTGATTATTCGATCGCAGCAACATAATAAAAAGATAAAATTTAAAATATATTAAATAAAGAAAAAAATAAGGAAAAAAAAAAAAATAGTTTTATTATATAAAAACTCTAACATGCATTACCTTGAGAGTTCAAAGGGGAATAAAAGTGGTAGCTTGGGTGTGAAGAAGTTAAAAATTCTTGGACTGAGCAGTTGACGGTCCTATAGGTAAGGATATATATATATATATAGAATTGGAAATCCATCTTTAATCATGCGTCGCCCTTCGAACCAAGGGTCATTGCAGAAATTTGTGTGATTTCCATCTCCAATCTTCCGTTCAATACCGACTTCAAATAATAGTTCACATACTCTAGTTATGCCCCTCTATTATTGTAAATTCTTATCTTAGTATATCCTTCTTAAACAAGAGTACTCGAGGATAGACTTGGTTCGTTCACTGGCTGTGCCATGCTTCTGTTTAGAAAGTTTAAGAGCATATATATACAATAGACAGATGGTGCAAGTATGCTAGATACTAATTTCATTTAACTTATTCTCTTCATTAATCTTTTCCCACTCCCACAGCATCTGTTAACCCTTTCTTTCTGCTTCCATATGTTTGTTAATTTGTTTTCTTGAAGAAAGTCTAGCAATTAACTAAAAGAGCCAAAGTCTGGTCCAACGCTTGTGGTATAGAGTATCTGCAAAAAAAATTGTATATGACTAGCCTAGAGGCAAAGTCTCTTGTTGGACTCGGATTGAAAGCTAGTTACCTCGATGGTGCAACTTAATTAGTATTAAAGTAAACAAATAAAGTTGACAGAATTTTCAAAGAGGCAAGATTTGATCAGAGAACTCTAGGGTTCAAATGTTGATAGCGTGACATAACCAACACATAGCTTCAGAAAAAAGAAAACAAAAAAAAAAAATCCTTTGTACGTATATTAGTTCGTGAAGTCTTTTATGTTTGTATATTAATCTCTATTTTTTTCGTATTTTTATAAAAATTTTTGTAATGTTCTCTGTTTGTACGGATCAAATTTTCTGCTAGTTTTCATTGGCTAAATACTGGATTAGGTGGTTCTAGAAGAACAAAAGAGCCTTCTCCTCTGCCTTCACTACAGTGAATCTGGACTTTAACGACGCTTTTTTTGACCTTTCCCGACGCTTTTAAGCGTCGCTAAGTAATCTCCCGGCATTTTGTAAAGCGTCGCTAAAGTGTCGTCTATGCAAGCATTGGGACGCAACCTCCCGATGCTTCAAAAAAGCGTCGCTAAATTTTTATTTACTGACGCTTTAAAGCGTCCCTAGTTTTAAGTTCAGCGACGCTTTAAAGTGTCGGCATTTAGCGACACTTTAAAGCGTCGCCAGTTCCAGTTATAGCGACGCTTTAAAGTGTCGCCAGGTCCAAACCTAGCGACGCTTTAAAGCATCGCTAGATTTTTTAAAAAAAATAAAAAATAAACAGCCATATATACAAACCCACAACCTGTATATATTATGAAAATGAAAACATTCAAACCTGTATCACATCCAACATACACAAACAAATGAAAACATTCAAACCTGTATCACATATCACATCCAACATACACAAACACAAATACAAACCAAATATAATATATATATATATATATATATATATATATATATATATATATATATATAAACGTATCAATCCAAGTTCAAATAAACAAAAAGATATACATAAATAATAAAAAAAATATCTGGCATCACTGATCCGTGGGAGGCTGGTCGTCGTCAGGTCTGTGACTCGCAGATGCAACAGGAACCTGCAAGATATACATTAAGAATTATAATACATACATTATATATATTCTAAATTATTAGATACATACAAAATTAATAAATAATTATTTACCTGAGATGATATGAACATATGCAGCACAGATGTAACATGCTCTAGCTGAGACCTAATTGTCTGCATCTCTGCTCTGTCTACATCACGTGTCTGTCGGAGCTCTGCTATCTCCTCCTGGAGCTGACGAATATGTAACTGATCATGACTTTCTCTAGTTGTTGAAAAAGTTATATAAATTATAAAATTTAAGTTTTACAGCATTACCTCTCGATAGGGTACATCCATCTGTACTGTACCGGTCCACCAAGTTTAGCTTCCGAAGCTAGGTGAATGAATAGATGAACCATAATCGTAAAAAATCCAGGAGGAAAAATCTTTTCCATCTGACATAATGTAAGTACGACTTGAGACTGCAACTGATCAAGCTCTTGAGGATCAAGAACCATAGAACATAATGCCTTGAAGAATGATGATAACTGAAAAACAACCGTAATAACTTGTTTTGGCATTGACAACCTTAAAGCCAATGAAAGAATATCTTGCATTAATATATGTCCATCATGACTTTTAAGATTTGAAATTTTGCGCTCTTTCAGATTCACACATCATGAAATATTTGAGGCATATCCATCAGAAACTTTGATATTCTTTAAAACTGTCAGGAAGAGATCTTTTTCTCGACTAGACATTGTATAACATGCATGAGGGATATAAGTTCTATCATTTACAAGCACTTGTGGATAAAGTTCATGTCGGATGCCCATTTCTTTTAAATCAAGACGCGCCTTCATGTTATATTTAGTTTTTCCATCAAGATTTAATATTATTCCAATCAAATTATCACAAACATTCTTTTCTATATGCATAAGTCAAAGAATATGCTTTTTTTCTTCCATAATTGTTTAGTATGCTGATGGATAGTTGCTGTGATTATATCATCATCATTTTTAATTTTAAAGAAATTATCCAGATCCTTGAACACTGCCGTATCTAAGGTGCAAGTATTGACTTCCTCCGATACTTCTTCTTGTACCGAAGTCTCAACATCATCTCTTCCTCGCTTTTTAGAGGACTTTGTCATCTTGCCATAACTGTGTCTGATACCAAGCATTTGTCTACGAATATCAGAACCAGAAGGTAGAATTGGAGCAGATCCCAACTCTATAGTACCATCAAATAAATCCTTCTGAAATCGAAATGGATGATTTGCCTCCAACCATCGACGATGTCCCATATAACAAAACTTTCCTCCATGTTTTAACCAAATTGAGTGGGTTGATTCACCACAAGAAAGACATGCAACTCGTCCCTTAGTGCTCCAGCCAGATAAATTAGCATATGCAGGAAAATCGTTAACAGTCCATAATAGAGCTGCCCGTAGATTGAATGTTTGGCCATTCGAAGCATCAATTGCACTGATACCCTTCCACAGTTGTTTCAATTCATCTATTAAAGGTTGTAAGAAAACATCAATATCATTGCCTGGACCCTTATCACTTGGAATGATCATTGATAAAATAAGTGAAGATTGTTTCATGCATATCCATGGTGGCAAATTATAAGAAATCAGAACAACTGGCCATGTGCTATAGATAGAACTTAAGGTCCGAAATGGATTGAACCCATCACTGGCTAAACCCAGCCTGACATTACGAGCATCAGATGCAAAATCAGGATGTCTGTCATCAAATGCTTTCCATGCTAAACTATCCACTGGGTGTCTCGGCATTCCATCTTTTGTACGGCTTTCATCATGCCATCTCATTGACGAAGCTGTCTTTGATGATGCATGGATCCTTTTCGATCTAGTTTTTTGGCTTCATAACAAGATGTTGATAAATTAGTACCTTCAGGAAATGCATCATTTAACAACTTGAACAGCATAGTAAAATTCTTGCCAGACCATCCATTCAAGTATTTTATATGAAACAAATGCACAAGAAAAGAAATTTTTGAAAAGTTCTTGCAACCGGCATATGATTCTTGATCTGCATCTTTTATCAACTTCTGATAACGATCTGTTCTAATATTAGTTGGGGGTATCGACTCTCCATCATGTATAGATTCAGTAAATATAGGATCCTTAGATAACCCAGCTGCTATTTGTCCTCCACTGTAATCTCCAGGATGTTGAGCACCATATTCAAAAGCATCTCTGAGCAAATCCCTGATATCATCATCTCTTGCAAGATTTTTCTGTTGGTTATTGGATCCAAAATCCAGTATATGTTCCATGTTAGAGATTTGGTTACATGTAGATTGTAACCTTGACTCTCCATGAAAAAACCACTCAGTATAACCTCTTAAAAAATCATTCCATACTAAATATTCTTCAACAATATTTGGATATAAAGAACTGGAATTTACACATTTTCGGCATGGACATAAAATCTTCCCACTGATACTATTTCTCTCCATACCAAATTTAATGAAATTCTGTACTCCATCCAGATATTCTTTGCTATTCCTCAGTTTAGTTATCCAACTCTTATCCATTGTAAGAAAAAGCTAACTGAAATAAACAAATATTTATAAGAACAGAATAAATTTAAAATAAGTTTATTCAATAGATCAATTACAGTATTATTAAATGCACCCTATCACCAACTAATAGGTAAAGAGATCCTATCCCATTCAAGAATTGCATTAATTATATAGGTCATTTACAGTAACCAAAGGATACGCAATAGAAGTTCCAGAAAAATTTTGGCAGCATTTTTCCTTAGTTCTCCCCATACAAATAAATATGTATGAGGAGAACTAAAAGAAAATGATATCTGAAATATATCTGGAACTCTATCCGTACCGTTTGATTACTGTAAGCACCTATAAAATTATTTGCAATTCTCAAACTGTCCAAACTGGATATTCAATTGATCACTGTACATATTTCTGTCATCCGTACAAAAATTAAATAATTGTACGGATCGTATAGAATATATACTTTAATCAATGACGGGTCTATGTTTCAATGCAATGCAAGTTTTTAAAAAAATATCTAAAAAATCTTAATTGATCGTAATAGAACTACAGATGGTATTGAAATCAAAGATTTACAATAATGAAACTAACCTTAAAGCATAACATGCTCAGTAAGATGCAGGTATATACTAAGAAATTTATAAATAAACAGAAATAATCTACTAAGGAAAAGAACAATAAATAATAAAAAGTAAAGAGGAGGCTCAGTTATATACTATTTAATCTACAACTAAATTAAAACGACCACAATCGGTTGCCTACAAAAGAAGGCCATCTAAGATTGTTGCAATTAGAAACAGTTGCTAGCCCGTGCATAACTTACAGACAACAAAGTAGCCTCTACATCCTTGTTATACAATGTAAAGCTTGCTCGAGTCGATGGTGCACTTTTGGATGACCCCACTCTCTACTGCTAGCTTGTAGAACTAGTTTATCTGATTGTTACATGGCCTAACATCACTTATGCAATCCATATAGTCAGTTTAAGCCTCTACCAACCGGGCTACCGCCTTAGCGGTACAATTGTAGATCTTTAGCGATGCTAATTGGACTAGTGATATGACAGGTTATCGATCTATCACTAGGTATTATTTTTATTTTGGAGACTCTCTCATATTGTGGCATAACAAAGAACAAATTATAGTCGCCCACTCAAGTACTAAAGCTAGATATTGAGTCTTAGCGAACACTATGGCTAAACTTCTATGGCATAAATTGTTGTTGAGTGGCATGGAAGTTTTTCATTCTAGGACTACTACACCTCATTATGATAATCAGAGTACCAAGTAGTTGCTCATAATAATGTATTATATGAATTGATCTGTTACGGCCGTAACGATGACGTGGCCGGGCTCAGATACCGTCAGATATGATCAAGCCACGTGGAGGTTTCTCCGGCCGAGTCAGTGCCACATTGCCGAGGTCGAGCTCGGCAAGGCTACTTCGCCAGACGACTTCCCAAGACGAAATCACTCTCGCCGAAGTCGAGCTCGGTTCGGGGCTCCTCCTGCCACCTCGCCAGGCGTCCACCTAGGAGGGGCCCGCCTAGGCCGAGGTCGGCCGCTTCTTCGCTCCTTCGCCAGGTGGCCCCCGAGACGGATCCACCTCGGCCGAAGCCAGGCGACCTCCTGCCACCTCGCCAGGTGTCCACCCAGGAGGGGTCCACCTAGGCCGAGGTCGGCCGATCCTCCGCTCCTTCGCCAGGTGGCCCCCGGAGACGGGTCCACCTCGGCCGAAGCCAGGCGACCTCCTGCCACCTCGCCAGGTGTCCACCCTGTTAGGTTCGGTGACCAGTGCGGAAGTGTGGATTTCAAAAACTTTATGAAATCAGGACCGAACCCTAATCCCAAAATCTCCTTATTAGTAATTAAAACTTATGACTACATGCATGTCCAAATTTAAACATAGTTTAGATACTAACCTCAGATCGCTATATCCAATCTGATGTAGAAATAAACTCCAAATGGAGTAACCTTTTGAACACACCAGGCGTCCACTTGTCCGCCCTCCGATGGTGATCCACACGGGCAGATGATCAAGACAGTGACTCCTCAATTGGGTTCCTTCCAATCAAGTTCTACCCCAAGAACTTGATATATGGGCTATTGGCTAGGACACCTCTAGCCAAACAGGGACTAAAACTTTCTCTCTTACCCTTCTCCTAGTTTTTGGCAACTTTGGCCCCTTAAGACACTCTTGTCTTAAGAATAATCCCTTGTCCTAAAGTGAGACAAGGCTTGTCTTGGAGGGAGAAGAAAATTAAGACAAAGTTGTCTTAATGTAAGAAAGAAGGAAAAAGGGGGCGCCTTCTTCCTTTACCGTCGGAGAGTTTCTCTCTCTGACTCTCCTTCTGTTCTGAGATTCGACAGAGCCTAGGCTCTGTAAAGGAATCAAAGAAGAAAGAGAGGAGGGGGAAACAATCTTCTGGAGAGGGAGAAGGAAAGAGAAGCAAGGCTTCGCCGTAGAAAATCTGGAATGAATTTTTACGGTGAAGCCTTCTTCTTAAATAGGCGACAGAGAGGCGCCTTCTCCTTCTAAAAAATCCTCTCACATCCCTCTCTCCCTTCTCACGTCTTCTCTCTTAATCTCACGGCCCTTGGGATTAATCTCACGGCCTTTGGGATTAATCTCACGACCTTTGGGATGGAAAGACGCGAAGAGGGATCGTGAAAAACTCAGAAGGGCGCGCGCAGAAAGAAGAGTCGCGCCCCTTCGGAGTTTTTTCTTTCTTTTCATGGTAATTCCAAATTTTGAAGAGTCCACGCCTAGGTGGACTCTGATCCACGCCTCATCAGCCAAAAACGCCGGTCAATTTATTTCTCTTCACGCAAAGACGCGACTTGGAGAGAGTCCACGCGCGTGTGGACTCTTCTCCTTGCGCGCGCGCGTGGGAAGAGAGGGGGAGGGGTTTTAGGCGACGTGGGAAAGGGGTTTAGCCTCTTAGGTTAGCCCAATTGCTAGCCTATTGTTAGCCCAACGTTTTAAATCTTCAATTAGATTCAAACCGGTATGAATTTGGATCTAAAAAAGACCAAATCGGAACCCTAACTCGAATCCGATTCAAGTAGAAGTCATGGTTTGCAACACATGCTAGTGTGTTCATCTGCAAACGAGATTTAATTCCAAATTAAATCCTTGATTATCTGTCCTAAGTGTGTGACCCATTGGGTTCCATACTTAGCCAGCAGTGGGTCCGAGTGCAAGTTGACCTAATCTGATCAGAACTCATTCTAATCGATTTAGGTCAAATCGAGCTAACTCGAGTCAGTCAATTAGGACTCCTCCTAATTAGTGATCCAATTAAACCATTTAATTTGATCAACCCACAAGACAAGATTGACGTCTAGCAACGTGTCATGTCTACCCGGAAGATATGGAAATTCTGGTGTAATTCCAAAACTACCCTTCAGTGGAAAGTTCCCGTACAATTCGATCCTTCAATCATCTTGCATCCCGAATATAACTATGGATATGGAATCATGTCAAATCCAGTTTATACTCATTCCCAGCTCAGTCATACACTAATGATTCAATTAATTCGATATTAGAAATCATTTCTAATATCTGTACTTTGATCAAAGATTTTCTGAATCATCATCTGACCTAATTTGGCTGGATGCAATCTCCTCCTACTAGGAGTGATCAATTCCTTGTTGACCTACTCAATACCTTCATATACAATTCACCATACCCAGCATCAACCTCGTGCATGACCCAGTGTCATGATTGAGATTGAACCAAAGCATGGGTTCATGTACATAAGGTATTATGGCAGTCTCAGGTCATAGGACTACTTGTACAACTCCCACTATGTGAAACATCCATTGACATGCAGCTAAGGCTCCATTAGATGTTCTCAAACTGGATCTATTCAGTGAACTCATTCACTAATGAGCACCCACATCCTTGTATTAGTGTCCTACACAAATGACAGTGAGAGCAGTCACCCTTTTCAGCATACATAGGATGTGCCAGTCTTACCGGAAACCCTGATCCCCAACTCAGGGTTCCTATGACTAGGAATATTCTAGATTAGGGTTTTAAGGCCTTAGATCTCACTGGTATGATCTCATCATAGCCCTACAACCATAGCCCTAATCTATGGGGTTCATCATATAATGACACAGCGAATGATGAAAAAATTATTGCCTTTATTAATTTGTCAATTTACAATGGTCTGGGAGATACAGATATTGGCTTATAGGGCATAATCCTTTCAATCTCCCACTTGCACTAAAGCCAATCGCTCTTATTCTTTAACCCCATACAATCGAGGTGGCGATCAAACTCCCGCTGTGGTAGAGCCTTAGTGAACGGGTCTGCTATGTTGTTCTTTGTATCTACTCTATTGATGCAGACTTCTTGTCTTTCGATTATCTCTCGGACAAGATGGAAGCGTCTCAGAATGTGCTTGGACTTGTGATGGGCTCTCGGTTCCTTAGCTTGAGCAACTGCTCCAGTGTTATCACAATAGAGTGGCACCGGGTTCTCAATCTCAGGAACTACTCCCAACTCTGTGATGAATTTCTTCATCCAGACAGCTTCCTTGGCGGCTTCACTGACAGCTATGTACTCTGCCTCGGTAGTTGAGTCAGCTACAGTCTGCTGTTTAGTGCTCTTCCAACTTACTGCTCCACCATTCAAGGTAAAGACATACCCTGAAATGGATTTACTATCATCTGGGTCTGATTGAAAACTAGAGTCTGAATAGGCTTCTAGTTTAAGATCAGATCCTCCGTATATAAGAAAAATATCCTTAGTCCTTCTCAGGTACTTAAGAATATTTTTCATAGCCTTCCAGTGATCCTCTCCTGGATCAGCCTGAAATCTACTGGCTACACCCAAGGCATATGCCACATCAGGCCTAGTACATAACATAGCATACATAATCGACCCTATAGCCGAAGCATAAGGTATAGAACTCATTCTATTTCTTTCTTCAGGTGTCTTAGGAGACATCCTCTTAGAAAGACGTATGCCATGACCAATAGGTAAGTAACCTCTTTTACTTTCCTCCATGCTAAATCTCTTTAGCACCTGGTCAATGTACCTAGACTGGGACAAGCCAAGCATCCTTCTTGATCTATCTCTATAGATTTTTATACCCAGTATATAGGATGCTTCTCCCAAGTCTTTCATGGAAAACTGTTTCGATAACCACACTTTGACTGATTGTAACATTGGGATATCATTCCCAATAATAAGTATATCATCAACATATAGAACTAAGAAAACTATGGCACTCCCACTAGTCTTCTTGTACACACAAGGTTCATCCTCATTTTTGAAAAAATCAAATTCTTTGACTGTTTTATCAAATCGGATGTTCCAACTCCTGGATGCTTGCTTTAATCCATAAATGGATTTCTTTAGCCTACATACCTGATTAGGTTTAGTCTCCAAGACAAAACCTTCTGGTTGTGACATATAAACCTCTTCCTCAAGGAAACCATTGAGGAATGCAGTTTTTACATCCATTTGCCAGATCTCATAATCATGATATGCTGCTATAGCAAGCATAATCCGAATGGATTTGAGCATGGCAACAGGGGAAAATGTTTCATCATAATCTATTCCCTGTTTTTGTCTGAAACCCTTAGCCACCAATCTGGCTTTATAAGTTTCAACTTGGCCATCTGCCCCAATCTTCCTTTTATAGACCCATTTACACCCAATAGGGTTAATACCCTCTGGTGCATCAACCAAAGACCATACTTGGTTGACATACATGGAGTCCATCTCGGATCTCATGGCTTCCAGCCATTTGTCTGAGTCTCTACTCATGACTGCTTCCGTATAGGTTAGAGGCTCATCATTTTGAATGATTTGGGCTTCATTATTTTCAATTATGAACCCATACCTCTCAGGTGCCTGTCGCACCCTATCAGACCTACGGATAGGAGTGTGTTCAGGTTCTATATTAACTATGTTGTTACTTGACTGAGAAGTGTCTATTTGTTGAATCTCATTAAGTTCGATATTTCTACCAGTGCCCTTTTGTAGGATAAATTCCTTTTCCATAAAAGTGGCATGCCTACTGACCAAAACCTTTTGTTCAGTAGGGTGGTAGAACACATATCCTATAGTATCTCTAGGATATCCGATAAATAGACATTTGTCTGCTCTAGCATCTAGTTTATGTCCAAAATTCCTTTTTACATAGGCTGGACATCCCCATATCTTAATATACTTAAGATTGGGTTTCTTACTTCTCCATAATTCATATGGAGTGCTAGAGACAGTTTTGGATGGTACTCTATTCAAGATATGAGTTGCTGTTTCCAAAGCATATCCCCAGAAAGAAAAAGGTAACTCCGTGAAGCACATCATGGACCGTACCATATCCAATAAAGTACGATTCCTCCTTTCAGCAACACCATTTAATTGTGGTGTGTAAGGAGGAGTCCATTCAGAGATGATCCCCTTATCTTTTAGGTGATCAAGAAACTCAGTGGATAAGTATTCACCTCCTCTATCTGATCGGAGGATCTTTATACTTTTTCCTGTCTGTTTCTCTACCATACTTTGATACTCTAAGAATTTTTCAAAAGCATCGGACTTATGTTTCATTAGATACACAAATCCATACCTTGAAAAATCATCAGTAAATGTGATGAAGTATGAGTATCCACCATAGGCTTGAGTTGTCATAGGCCCACATACATCTGTGTGTATGAGTCCTAATAACTCTTTTGTCCTTTCTCCATGTCCACTAAATGGAGTCTTGGTCATCTTACCCATGAGACATGATTCACAAGTTCCTAATGACTCATAGTCATAAGGATCAAAGAAATTTTCTTTGTATAACTTGTTAATCCTAGTCTCACTAATATGTCCAAGTCGACAATGCCAAAGTAAGGTATTGTTAACATCATCTCTTTTCCGTTTGTTAGAAACATGAAAAACATTGTCATTAGTGGAAAGAGTTAAGAGACCATTGCAGAATATGCCATAACATATAATTTCATTAGATAAAGAAATTGAGCAGCCACTGCTCATTACATTCATAGTATATCCTTGTTTAAGTAACAAGGGTACAGATATGATATTTCTAATGATTTTTGGCATATAGTAACAATTCCTTAGCTCCAAGATCTTCCCTGAAGGTAACTTCAAAACATAAGTCCCTACAGCTTCTGCTTGGATGGGGTCCCCTCCAGCACCGTAGAGCTCAAAGTTACCTTCCTTCAATACTTTAAGCCCCTGAAGTCCCTGCAATGATTTGCAGATGTTATGACCACAGGCGGTATCCAACACCCAAGTATTTGAAATGGAAGAATCCAATGACAAAATAGTATGAACTTCTTTCATACCTTTTGGTGCCTCTGATGCACCAGGCTTCAAACTTGCAAGGTAAACCTTGCAGTTTCTTTTCCAATGACCCGGCTTGCCACAATGAAAGCAGGTCATCTGTCCGGAGGCCTTCTTTCCTTTCTTCTTCTTAATGCCCCCTTTGGGATTCATCCTCTTATTGGAACCCCTTTTGCCTGTCTTCTTCTTATCCACAAGAAGAACTGGAGCCTTATTTTTCTTTACATGGCTCTCTGCTGTTTTCAACATATTCAACAGCTCAGGCAAGGAAGAATTAAGTTTGTTCATATGGTAATTAAGAACAAACTGTGAAAATGACTCTGGGAGTGATTGCAAGATCAAGTCTTGATTCAACTCCCCATCCATTACAAAACCTAATTGACCTAATCGAGTGATTAGATCAATTATCTTTAATACATGGTCTTGTACTGATGTACCTTCTGTCATCCTTGCACGGAACAACTGCTTAGATATTTCATATCTAGCAGTTCTACTGTGTTCTCCATAAAGCTCTTTTAAATTTAGCAGTATGGAGTTAGTATCCATGCTATCATGCTGCCTCTGTAACTCGTTAGTCATAGAGGCAAGCATAACACATTTGACAGTAAGTGAGTCATTTTGCCACATATTATATGTGGTCTTCTCCTCTTGCGAGGCATCTTCCCTTGGTGGTTCCAAAATCGGGGTATCAAGAATATAGGAAATTCTTTCTTGACTGAGTACTATTTTCAAATTTCTCAGCCAATCAACATAATTCGGCCCAGTCAATTTGTTGGCATCTAAAATACTACGGAGTGAGAGTGAAGAGGCCATTTATCTACATTTAAACAAAGAACGAAAACATAAGCAAACAACCATGAAATGACAACACATAATTAAATTAGGACTTTAATTTAATTATGTCTCCCACTATTTTATCGAGCATCATAACCCTCCATACGATGATCGAGAAAACCTTAATTGATCTTTCTTAGTGGGGTTGAGATCCCAATCCCTCATAAAAGACCTTGTGTGTACACAACAAATCTTATATAAGTTCATAGGTAGGAAAACTCTTTCCAATTGTAACCTGTACAATTCTCAACTTATCTCGGCCTCTAAAATATTAATAGCCTTGTGTATACACAACAAACTATAATATTTAGTTAAGTAAGACCCTTCATAGCCATATAGTCATGACTTTAATAGTAATACCCTTGTGTGTTCACAACAAAATATTACTTTAAATCATGCCATAAACAAATAATGTATTAGGCCAAAAATTGTGTTAGTCACCATATTAGGTCTTGTGTGTACACAACAAACCTAGTATAGATCATAACACAATGATGACCTATCATGAAGGAAGGCCAATAATAGTATTTTAACACCAAGCATGTTAGTCAAGAATTAAATCAATCAGATCGGCCAGGCTAGTGGAAGAGATGTGGGGGTCCCCCCGTTGCTTTCCTAGACACCAATTTAAAATTGGCCAGGTCAGTCAACGGAACCAATTAAAACCACGATTCCCTTTACCTTCCCAGAACCACCTTTCTAGACACCGAAATGACTAATTATCCATCATGACTAATAATGCTTATCGGTTAACTATACTACCACTTAATATAATTTTAAGAGGGGTTCATGCAATGCCAGCACATTCAATTAAAAGCTATCACATATATTAATACATGCTTTAAACTAAGCAAATATGTGAAATGTGTGCCATCATACTAGGACAACCATTTACCACATAATGGATACACCATTATGCCAGGGCAACCTTATTTCAGTATGATGGCTCCAGGGCTACTCATATCTCTAAGACAATTAGGGTTTCAGTGGAAAACCCTAACTGGTGGCAATCATCAAACTCATGTTCAATCAAAGACATGCACTGTGCATCAATATAAAAACTTTAACATGATACTACATCATGAATTGAACTTCATAAGTTTTAATCCTAATAAGGATGGCTCTGATACCACTGTTAGGTTCGGTAACCAGTGCGGAAGTGTGGATTTCAAAAACTTTATGAAATCAGGTCCGAACCCTAATCCCAAAATCTCCTTATTAGCAATTAAAACTTATGACTACATGCATGTCCAAATTTAAACATAGTTTAGATACTAACCTCAGATCGCTATATCCAATCTGATGTAGAAATAAACTCCAAATGGAGTAACCTTTTGAACACACCAGGCGTCCACTTGTCCGCCCTCCGATGGTGATCCACACGGGCAGATGATCAAGACAGTGACTCCTCAATTGGGTTCCTTCCAATCAAGTTCTACCCCAAGAACTTGATATATGGGCTATTGGCTAGGACACCTCTAGCCAAACAGGGACTAAAACTTTCTCTCTTACCCTTCTCCTAGTTTTTGGCAACTTTGGCCCCTTAAGACACTCTTGTCTTAAGAATAATCCCTTGTCCTAAAGTGAGACAAGGCTTGTCTTGGAGGGAGAAGAAAATTAAGACAAAGTTGTCTTAATGTAAGAAAGAAGGAAAAAGGGGGCGCCTTCTTCCTTTACCGTCGGAGAGTTTCTCTCTCTGACTCTCCTTCTGTTCTGAGATTCGACAGAGCCTAGGCTCTGTAAAGGAATCAAAGAAGAAAGAGAGGAGGGGGAAACAGTCTTCTGGAGAGGGAGAAGGAAAGAGAAGCAAGGCTTCGCCGTAGAAAATCTGGAATGAATTTTTACGGTGAAGCCTTCTTCTTAAATAGGCGACAGAGAGGCGCCTTCTCCTTCTAAAAATCCTCTCACATCCCTCTCTCCCTTCTCACGTCTTCTCTCTTAATCTCACGGCCCTTGGGATTAATCTCACGGCCTTTGGGATTAATCTCACGACCTTTGGGATGGAAAGACGCGAAGAGGGATCGTGAAAAACTCAGAAGGGCGCGCGCAGAAAGAAGAGTCGCGCCCCTTCGGAGTTTTTTCTTTCTTTTTCACGGTAATTCCAAATTTTGAAGAGTCCACGCCTAGGTGGACTCTGATCCACGCCTCATCAGCCAAAAACGCCGGTCAATTTATTTCTCTTCACGCAAAGACGCGACTTGGAGAGAGTCCACGCGCGTGTGGACTCTTCTCCTTGCGCGCGCGCGTGGGAAGAGAGGGGGAGGGGTTTTAGGCGACGTGGGAAAGGGGTTTAGCCTCTTAGGTTAGCCCAATTGCTAGCCTATTGTTAGCCCAACATTTTAAATCTTCAATTAGATTCAAACCGGTATGAATTTGGATCTAAAAAAGACCAAATCGGAACCCTAACTCGAATCCGATTCAAGTAGAAGTCATGGTTTGCAACACATGCTAGTGTGTTCATCTGCAAACGAGATTTAATTCCAAATTAAATCCTTGATTATCTGTCCTAAGTGTGTGACCCATTGGGTTCCATACTTAGCCAGCAGTGGGTCCGAGTGCAAGTTGACCTAATCTGATCAGAACTCATTCTAATCGATTTAGGTCAAATCGAGCTAACTCGAGTCAGTCAATTAGGACTCCTCCTAATTAGTGATCCAATTAAACCATTTAATTTGATCAACCCACAAGACAAGATTGACGTCTAGCAACGTGTCATGTCTACCCGGAAGATATGGAAATTCTGGTGTAATTCCAAAACTACCCTTCAGTGGAAAGTTCCCGTACAATTCGATCCTTCAATCATCTTGCATCCCGAATATAACTATGGATATGGAATCATGTCAAATCCAGTTTATACTCATTCCCAGCTCAGTCATACACTAATGATTCAATTAATTCGATATTAGAAATCATTTCTAATATCTGTACTTTGATCAAAGATTTTCTGAATCATCATCTGACCTAATTTGGCTGGATGCAATCTCCTCCTACTAGGAGTGATCAATTCCTTGTTGACCTACTCAATACCTTCATATACAATTCACCATACCCAGCATCAACCTCGTGCATGACCCAGTGTCATGATTGAGATTGAACCAAAGCATGGGTTCATGTACATAAGGTATTATGGCAGTCTCAGGTCATAGGACTACTTGTACAACTCCCACTATGTGAAACATCCATTGACATGCAGCTAAGGCTCCATTAGATGTTCTCAAACTGGATCTATTCAGTGAACTCATTCACTAATGAGCACCCACATCCTTGTATTAGTGTCCTACACAAATGACAGTGAGAGCAGTCACCCTTTTCAGCATACATAGGATGTGCCAGTCTTACCGGAAACCCTGATCCCCAACTCAGGGTTCCTATGACTAGGAATATTCTAGATTAGGGTTTTAAGGCCTTAGATCTCACTGGTATGATCTCATCATAGCCCTACAACCATAGCCCTAATCTATGGGGTTCATCATATAATGACACAGCGAATGATGAAAAAATTATTGCCTTTATTAATTTGTCAATTTACAATGGTCTGGGAGATACAGATATTGGCTTATAGGGCATAATCATTTCAATCTCCCACTTGCACTAAAGCCAATCGCTCTTATTCTTTAACCCCATACAATCGAGGTGGCGATCAAACTTCCGCTGTGGTAGAGCCTTAGTGAACGGGTCTGCTATGTTGTTCTTTGTATCTACTCTATTGATGCAGACTTCTTGTCTTTCGATTATCTCTCGGACAAGATGGAAGCGTCTCAGAATGTGCTTGGACTTGTGATGGGCTCTCGGTTCCTTAGCTTGAGCAACTGCTCCAGTGTTATCACAATAGAGTGGCACCGGGTTCTCAATCTCAGGAACTACTCCCAACTCTGTGATGAATTTCTTCATCCAGACAGCTTCCTTGGCGGCTTCACTGACAGCTATGTACTCTGCCTCGGTAGTTGAGTCAGCTACAGTCTGCTGTTTAGTGCTCTTCCAACTTACTGCTCCACCATTCAAGGTAAAGACATACCCTGAAATGGATTTACTATCATCTGGGTCTGATTGAAAACTAGAGTCTGAATAGGCTTCTAGTTTAAGATCAGATCCTCCGTATATAAGAAAAATATCCTTAGTCCTTCTCAGGTACTTAAGAATATTTTTCATAGCCTTCCAGTGATCCTCTCCTGGATCAGCCTGAAATCTACTGGCTACACCCAAGGCATATGCCACATCAGGCCTAGTACATAACATAGCATACATAATCGACCCTATAGCCGAAGCATAAGGTATAGAACTCATTCTATTTCTTTCTTCAGGTGTCTTAGGAGACATCCTCTTAGAAAGACGTATGCCATGACCAATAGGTAAGTAACCTCTTTTACTTTCCTCCATGCTAAATCTCTTTAGCACCTGGTCAATGTACCTAGACTGGGACAAGCCAAGCATCCTTCTTGATCTATCTCTATAGATTTTTATACCCAGTATATAGGATGCTTCTCCCAAGTCTTTCATGGAAAACTGTTTCGATAACCACACTTTGACTGATTGTAACATTGGGATATCATTCCCAATAATAAGTATATCATCAACATATAGAACTAAGAAAACTATGGCACTCCCACTAGTCTTCTTGTACACACAAGGTTCATCCTCATTTTTGAAAAAATCAAATTCTTTGACTGTTTTATCAAATCGGATGTTCCAACTCCTGGATGCTTGCTTTAATCCATAAATGGATTTCTTTAGCCTACATACCTGATTAGGTTTAGTCTCCAAGACAAAACCTTCTGGTTGTGACATATAAACCTCTTCCTCAAGGAAACCATTGAGGAATGCAGTTTTTACATCCATTTGCCAGATCTCATAATCATGATATGCTGCTATAGCAAGCATAATCCGAATGGATTTGAGCATGGCAACAGGGGAAAATGTTTCATCATAATCTATTCCCTGTTTTGTCTGAAACCCTTAGCCACCAATCTGGCTTTATAAGTTTCAACTTGGCCATCTGCCCCAATCTTCCTTTTATAGACCCATTTACACCCAATAGGGTTAATACCCTCTGGTGCATCAACCAAAGACCATACTTGGTTGACATACATGGAGTCCATCTCGGATCTCATGGCTTCCAGCCATTTGTCTGAGTCTCTACTCATGACTGCTTCCGTATAGGTTAGAGGCTCATCATTTTGAATGATTTGGGCTTCATTATTTTCAATTATGAACCCATACCTCTCAGGTGCCTGTCGCACCCTATCAGACCTACGGATAGGAGTGTGTTCAGGTTCTATATTAACTATGTTGTTACTTGACTGAGAAGTGTCTATTTGTTGAATCTCATTAAGTTCGATATTTCTACCAGTGCCCTTTTGTAGGATAATTCCTTTTCCATAAAAGTGGCATGCCTACTGACCAAAACCTTTTGTTCAGTAGGGTGGTAGAACACATATCCTATAGTATCTCTAGGATATCCGATAAATAGACATTTGTCTGCTCTAGCATCTAGTTTATGTCCAAAATTCCTTTTTACATAGGCTGGACATCCCCATATCTTAATATACTTAAGATTGGGTTTCTTACTTCTCCATAATTCATATGGAGTGCTAGAGATAGTTTTGGATGGTACTCTATTCAAGATATGAGTTGCTGTTTCCAAAGCATATCCCCAGAAAGAAAAAGGTAACTCCGTGAAGCACATCATGGATCGTACCATATCCAATAAAGTACGATTCCTCCTTTCAGCAACACCATTTAATTGTGGTGTGTAAGGAGGAGTCCATTCAGAGATGATCCCCTTATCTTTTAGGTGATCAAGAAACTCAGTGGATAAGTATTCACCTCCTCTATCTGATCGGAGGATCTTTATACTTTTTCCTGTCTGTTTCTCTACCATACTTTGATACTCTAAGAATTTTTCAAAAGCATCGGACTTATGTTTCATTAGATACACAAATCCATACCTTGAAAAATCATCAGTAAATGTGATGAAGTATGAGTATCCACCATAGGCTTGAGTTGTCATAGGCCCACATACATCTGTGTGTATGAGTCCTAATAACTCTTTTGTCCTTTCTCCATGTCCACTAAATGGAGTCTTGGTCATCTTACCCATGAGACATGATTCACAAGTTCCTAATGACTCATAGTCATAAGGATCAAAGAAATTTTCTTTGTATAACTTGTTAATCCTAGTCTCACTAATATGTCCAAGTCGACAATGCCAAAGTAAGGTATTGTTAACATCATCTCTTTTCCGTTTGTTAGAAACATGAAAAACATTGTCATTAGTGGAAAGAGTTAAGAGACCATTGCAGAATATGCCATAACATATAATTTCATTAGATAAAGAAATTGAGCAGCCACTGCTCATTACATTCATAGTATATCCTTGTTTAAGTAACAAGGGTACAGATATGATATTTCTAATGATTTTTGGCATATAGTAACAATTCCTTAGCTCCAAGATCTTCCCTGAAGGTAACTTCAAAACATAAGTCCCTACAGCTTCTGCTTGGATGGGGTCCCCTCCAGCATCGTAGAGCTCAAAGTTACCTTCCTTCAATACTTTAAGCCCCTGAAGTCCCTGCAATGATTTGCAGATGTTATGACCACAGGCGGTATCCAACACCCAAGTATTTGAAATGGAAGAATCCAATGACAAAATAGTATGAACTTCTTTCATACCTTTTGGTGCCTCTGATGCACCAGGCTTCAAACTTGCAAGGTAAACCTTGCAGTTTCTTTTCCAATGACCCGGCTTGCCACAATGAAAGCAGGTCATCTGTCCGGAGGCCTTCTTTCCTTTCTTTTCTTAATGCCCCCTTTGGGATTCATCCTCTTATTGGAACCCCTTTTGCCTGTCTTCTTCTTATCCACAAGAAGAACTGGAGCCTTATTTTTCTTTACATGGCTCTCTGCTGTTTTCAACATATTCAACAGCTCAGGCAAGGAAGAATTAAGTTTGTTCATATGGTAATTAAGAACAAACTGTGAAAATGACTCTGGGAGTGATTGCAAGATCAAGTCTTGATTCAACTCCCCATCCATTACAAAACCTAATTGACCTAATCGAGTGATTAGATCAATTATCTTTAATACATGGTCTTGTACTGATGTACCTTCTGTCATCCTTGCACGGAACAACTGCTTAGATATTTCATATCTAGCAGTTCTACTGTGTTCTCCATAAAGCTCTTTTAAATTTAGCAGTATGGAGTTAGTATCCATGCTATCATGCTGCCTCTGTAACTCGTTAGTCATAGAGGCAAGCATAACACATTTGACAGTAAGTGAGTCATTTTGCCACATATTATATGTGGTCTTCTCCTCTTGCGAGGCATCTTCCCTTGGTGGTTCCAAAATCGGGGTATCAAGAATATAGGAAATTCTTTCTTGACTGAGTACTATTTTCAAATTTCTCAGCCAATCAACATAATTCGGCCCAGTCAATTTGTTGGCATCTAAAATACTACGGAGTGAGAGTGAAGAGGCCATTTATCTACATTTAAACAAAGAACGAAAACATAAGCAAACAACCATGAAATGACAACACATAATTAAATTAGGACTTTAATTTAATTATGTCTCCCACTATTTTATCGAGCATCATAACCCTCCATACGATGATCGAGAAAACCTTAATTGATCTTTCTTAGTGGGGTTGAGATCCCAATCCCTCATAAAAGACCTTGTGTGTACACAACAAATCTTATATAAGTTCATAGGTAGGAAAACTCTTTCCAATTGTAACCTGTACAATTCTCAACTTATCTCGGCCTCTAAAATATTAATAGCCTTGTGTATACACAACAAACTATAATATTTTAGTTAAGTAAGACCCTTCATAGCCATATAGTCATGACTTTAATAGTAATACCCTTGTGTGTTCACAACAAAATATTACTTTAAATCATGCCATAAACAAATAATGTATTAGGCCAAAATTGTGTTAGTCACCATATTAGGTCTTGTGTGTACACAACAAACCTAGTATAGATCATAACACAATGATGACCTATCATGAAGGAAGGCCAATAATAGTATTTTAACACCAAGCATGTTAGTCAAGAATTAAATCAATCAGATCGGCCAGGCTAGTGGAAGAGATGTGGGGGTCCCCCCGTTGCTTTCCTAGACACCAATTTAAAATTGGCCAGGTCAGTCAACGGAACCAATTAAAAACCACGATTCCCTTTACCTTCCCAGAACCACCTTTCTAGACACCGAAATGACTAATTATCCATCATGACTAATAATGCTTATCGGTTAACTATACTACCACTTAATATAATTTTAAGAGGGGTTCATGCAATGCCAGCACATTCAATTAAAAGCTATCACATATATTAATACATGCTTTAAACTAAGCAATATGTGAAATGTGTGCCATCATACTAGGACAACCATTTACCACATAATGGATACACCATTATGCCAGGGCAACCTTATTTCAGTATGATGGCTCCAGGGCTACTCATATCTCTAAGACAATTAGGGTTTCAGTGGAAAACCCTAACTGGTGGCAATCATCAAACTCATGTTCAATCAAAGACATGCACTGTGCATCAATATAAAAACTTTAACATGATACTACATCATGAATTGAACTTCATAAGTTTTAATCCTAATAAGGATGGCTCTGATACCACTGTTAGGTTCGGTAACCAGTGCGGAAGTGTGGATTTCAAAAACTTTATGAAATCAGGACCGAACCCTAATCCCAAAATCTCCTTATTAGTAATTAAAACTTATGACTACATGCATGTCCAAATTTAAACATAGTTTAGATACTAACCTCAGATCGCTATATCCAATCTGATGTAGAAATAAACTCCAAATGGAGTAACCTTTTGAACACACCAGGCGTCCACTTGTCCGCCCTCCGATGGTGATCCACACGGGCAGATGATCAAGACAGTGACTCCTCAATTGGGTTCCTTCCAATCAAGTTCTACCCCAAGAACTTGATATATGGGCTATTGGCTAGGACACCTCTAGCCAAACAGGGACTAAAACTTTCTCTCTTACCCTTCTCCTAGTTTTTGGCAACTTTGGCCCCTTAAGACACTCTTGTCTTAAGAATAATCCCTTGTCCTAAAGTGAGACAAGGCTTGTCTTGGAGGGAGAAGAAAATTAAGACAAGGTTGTCTTAATGTAAGAAAGAAGGAAAAGGGGGCGCCTTCTTCCTTTACCGTCGGAGAGTTTCTCTCTCTGACTCTCCTTCTGTTCTGAGATTCGACAGAGCCTAGGCTCTGTAAAGGAATCAAAGAAGAAAGAGAGGAGGGGGAAACAGTCTTCTGGAGAGGGAGAAGGAAAGAGAAGCAAGGCTTCGCCGTAGAAAATCTGGAATGAATTTTTACGGTGAAGCCTTCTTCTTAAATAGGCGACAGAGAGGCGCCTTCTCCTTCTAAAAAATCCTCTCACATCCCTCTCTCCCTTCTCACGTCTTCTCTCTTAATCTCACGGCCCTTGGGATTAATCTCACGGCCTTTGGGATTAATCTCACGACCTTTGGGATGGAAAGACGCGAAGAGGGATCGTGAAAACTCAGAAGGGCGCGCGCAGAAAGAAGAGTCGCGCCCCTTCGGAGTTTTTCTTTCTTTTTCACGGTAATTCCAAATTTTGAAGAGTCCACGCCTAGGTGGACTCTGATCCACGCCTCATCAGCCAAAAACGCCGGTCAATTTATTTCTCTTCACGCAAAGACGCGACTTGGAGAGAGTCCACGCGCGTGTGGACTCTTCTCCTTGCGCGCGCGCGTGGGAAGAGAGGGGGAGGGGTTTTAGGCGACGTGGGAAAGGGGTTTAGCCTCTTAGGTTAGCCCAATTGCTAGCCTATTGTTAGCCCAACGTTTTAAATCTTCAATTAGATTCAAACCGGTATGAATTTGGATCTAAAAAAGACCAAATCGGAACCCTAACTCGAATCCGATTCAAGTAGAAGTCATGGTTTGCAACACATGCTAGTGTGTTCATCTGCAAACGAGATTTAATTCCAAATTAAATCCTTGATTATCTGTCCTAAGTGTGTGACCCATTGGGTTCCATACTTAGCCAGCAGTGGGTCCGAGTGCAAGTTGACCTAATCTGATCAGAACTCATTCTAATCGATTTAGGTCAAATCGAGCTAACTCGAGTCAGTCAATTAGGACTCCTCCTAATTAGTGATCCAATTAAACCATTTAATTGATCAACCCACAAGACAAGATTGACGTCTAGCAACGTGTCATGTCTACCCGGAAGATATGGAAATTCTGGTGTAATTCCAAAACTACCCTTCAGTGGAAAGTTCCCGTACAATTCGATCCTTCAATCATCTTGCATCCCGAATATAACTATGGATATGGAATCATGTCAAATCCAGTTTATACTCATTCCCAGCTCAGTCATACACTAATGATTCAATTAATTCGATATTAGAAATCATTTCTAATATCTGTACTTTGATCAAAGATTTTCTGAATCATCATCTGACCTAATTTGGCTGGATGCAATCTCCTCCTACTAGGAGTGATCAATTCCTTGTTGACCTACTCAATACCTTCATATACAATTCACCATACCCAGCATCAACCTCGTGCATGACCCAGTGTCATGATTGAGATTGAACCAAAGCATGGGTTCATGTACATAAGGTATTATGGCAGTCTCAGGTCATAGGACTACTTGTACAACTCCCACTATGTGAAACATCCATTGACATGCAGCTAAGGCTCCATTAGATGTTCTCAAACTGGATCTATTCAGTGAACTCATTCACTAATGAGCACCCACATCCTTGTATTAGTGTCCTACACAAATGACAGTGAGAGCAGTCACCCTTTTCAGCATACATAGGATGTGCCAGTCTTACCGGAAACCCTGATCCCCAACTCAGGGTTCCTATGACTAGGAATATTCTAGATTAGGGTTTTAAGGCCTTAGATCTCACTGGTATGATCTCATCATAGCCCTACAACCATAGCCCTAATCTATGGGGTTCATCATATAATGACACAGCGAATGATGAAAAATTATTGCCTTTATTAATTTGTCAATTTACAATGGTCTGGGAGATACAGATATTGGCTTATAGGGCATAATCCTTTCACACCCAGGAGGGGTCCACCTACGCCGAGGTCGGCCGATCCTCCGCTCCTTCGCCAGGTGGCCCCGGAGACAGGTCCACCCGGTCGAAGCCAGGCGACCTCCTGTCACCTCGCCAGGTGTCCACCCAGGAGGGGTTCACCTAGGCTGAGGTCGGTCGATCCTTCGCTCCTTCGCCATGTGGCCCCCGAGACGGGTCACCTCGGCCGAAGCCAGGCGACCTCCTGCCACCTCGCCAGGTGTCCACCCAGGAGGGTCCCCTAGGCCGAGGTCGGCCGATCCTCCGCTCCTTCGCCAGGTGCCCTCGGAGACGGGTCCACCTCGGCCGAAGCCAGGCGACCTCCTGCCACCTCGCCAGGTGTCCACCCAGGAGGGGTCCACCTAGGCCGAGGTCGGCCGATCATTCGCTCCTTCGCCAGGTGGCCCCCGGAGACGAATCCACCTCGACCGAAGCCAGGCGACCTCCTGCCACCTCGCCAGGTGTCCCCAGGAGGGGTCCACCTAGGCCGAGGTCAGGCCGCTTGTATAGGGAAGATCCCAAAGGAAGAGGCGCAGGTTTCGAGGTCGTCCCTCGAGCCGTGCGCATCACAGGCGGCGCCCCGTACGGATGGCGGCGGCACGCGAAACACCATTTGCATCGGCCCGGCAGGTCCCGCAGTCAAGAGGCGCGGTTCTGACAAAACAGGGTCCATAGACGGATGGCGCCTACACTTGGGAAGGAGAGCGCTCTCACTGGGCCCGAGGTCTGACCGGCCGCCTAACCGGCGCCACCCCCCTTCTGTCTTTGCCCTTTCCCCGCTGGACTCGGCGGACGAGGTCGGAAAGCCGCCTGGCCCTCAACACCGAAAGGGGAAAGAGAAAAGGATGGGGAAGGGGAGCCTCCCAGGAGGAGAAGACATGCGAACAGTGAGAGGAGATAAAAGGAAGGAAGCTGGGGACGACAAGGTAAGCTGATCAGGCTGGGGACAAGTAAGAAACAGTGGCCAAAAGCCTCGTTCCGAGAGTGAGATCCAAGGTCCCGAAAGGGGATCGCTTAGCGTGAGCTCGGCAGAGAGGCCCGGCCAAATTTCTGGTCCCCATAGCACCTTTCTTATTAGTAAATTCTTCGATTCTGGGACTCCTTCGGGGGCCCGTCTTGGAGAATCTGTTCCTTCTCGTCGTCTACTGACTTGACCGTCGGAGCTCCCTCGCCGGGATCCCCGGCCAGGGTCTTCTGACCCTCTCTTGCAGGTCCGCTCCAACCAGGAGGCTCCGGGAGCCAGGCGGTCCGGTAGGATCAACAGATCCAAGGCACGGGCGCGGCAACGAGATCGGCAACATGATCAAACCTATTAAAATTAATTGTTACTTCATTCATCAACATTATGATAGCCCGAAATGTTTGCCTTATTTTCTTTCTAGAGAATGCTCGACTCCAAAATCAAGTTATGTGAAACCCTATCTCAATCTTTACCTCATAAGGGCTATATAAATCTCCCTATCATAGTCATGACTTTGTCTAATAAAGCAAATACTTATCTTTTTAACTTGTTTGGAGTAGATGGTTTCAAATTCTTCTCATTTGGATCTCCACCTGGTATATGGCTAGCTTTCCACCTTTTTATTTATGAAGCTATTGCACAATCAAAGCCAAATGAGCAAAAGAAAAAAATTAGTTTTTTAATCAAGCGACATATATATATAGGTAGATTAGAATCAGGTCGACCAGATTTGGCTCCAAATTTGGTTAGGTTTCCGATCATTTGATCTTCATAGATCTACATGTAACAAAACAAAAGTTAACAAGTTTTTCATCTATTTGAATGATAAAAAAGAAAAGAGACATGCTATTAATGCGAATGGGATAGGAGCCCATGCATCCATGGTCTCCTTTGTTTTAAGCTATCTCCCCTCACAATTAAAAGGCTCTCTCTCCTTCTCTCTCTCTATAAAACCCTCTTTCTCCATAGAGCCCTCATTTTTCGTCTCTATCATTAAAACCCTCCTCCATACCACCACTTCTCTTGCAAAGTCCTTAAATCCCAACCTCACCCTTAACCCCCGACCCATCCCTTAATCCTTGGCCTTTCCCCGAATACTTGACCTCTCTCATACCCTCTAACCTCATTATTTACATAATTTGTTGATGATAATATTAAATATAAAGTTTTTCTTTATAAATAATAATCACATTATATGTAGAATTTATTAATTTCTTAAAGTATTAGTAAATATGGTCTAAATAAATTATTGATATCATCTAAGGCCATGTTTGATTGGAAGGAATCACATTTCTATTCTGATTTCAAAGAAAAATGGGCCTCAATCCCTACTCTCTTTTAATATTCAAATACCATTCCAAGTCCAACTTTGATTCTAGTTATGAACCAAATAGATTAGAGGATATGCTTATTCTAATTCTTACTCTCATCTATTCCAATTATGATTCCGACTGCAAGTTAAATACACCATTGGAGTATATATAGATGGTAATCAAGTTCTTTGATGACTTTTTTCTTAAATGATATGTACAAAAATTTGTTATAAGAGAAAATTTAAGAAACAATTGCTTAAAGATTTATGATGGTTTTTATGAAGGTTTTGCGAAGTAACTATTAAATTTCAAAAGTTTAAGAGAGATTACCCTTTGCCTAATGTATAGGCCAAACCAAGAAATTTACAATATATTTGAGTCACGATGGAATTAGAATCGAAATTAAAATTAAATTTGAATACTAAAAAAAAGAGTTAGTATTAGATTCTAGAAGGTTGAAATATTCACATTTTCATCGGAATAAAAATTAGAATTATCCAAATAGCTATAATGGGGCCACTCATTTCTATTTCCAATACAAAGTCCAACTTCTCTTCACCGTATATGCCCTTATCATCCATTTGATCACTATTACATCCGATTTCAATCCGTTGAACCTCTCCGGACTGTGCAAATAAAAAATAAAATACAGGACACGGATAAGATGGAGGAAAACACGATGAACAAAAAATAAAGAATACTTACATCTTGCTTGCTCATCTACAAGAATAAATACAAATCCCTCCAAAATAAATATAAATATATCTAAAATAAATTGAAATACTTCAAAATAAAAACAAACTCTACAGTGATAAATCAAAATGGGCATTATTTTCTTCATGAACAAATAAATAATATAATATTCATATTTAAAAAAAACTTAATACCACAGATTAGAGGAACTACCGGCTGGAGGAGGAGGAGGAGGAGGACGTTCGACGAGTGCTGCATCGGTGGATCGAGTGGAGGAGGAGGAGGAGAAGGAGGAGGAGGAGGAGGGGGGGTTCGGCGACGGCTCGATCGGGAGATCTAGGGCTCGGGCGAGGGGGTTTGGGGTTGTAGGGGGCTTGGGAGTCCGGCGACGCTTATAAGCGTCGGCAAAGGTCGGTGACGCTTATAAGCGTCGGTAATGGTCGGCGATGCGATGCTTTTCAAAAGCATCGACGGATTCCATGGCGGTGATGGGTTTGGAGTCCGCCGATGCTTATAAGCGTCGGTAAAGGTCCGGTGAGGTGTCGGATAATTGCCGATGCTTAAAAGCGTTGACGGATTTTGGGATAATGCTGACGCTTATAAAAAGCATCGGCGGGTTCTGGATCTTCCCTACGCTTTCCAGAAGCGTCGGCAGGTAAGCGTTGTCCTTCTCCCACTTTACTGCAGTGCTTTCTTCTTCTCCTCAAGACTTTGCGACCGTGAGATCGATGATGGAAGGGCGCATTTAAGAGATTAGTTAAGTGTGAGGGTGAGGGGCAAAAATATTCGGAAAACATCAAATTAATGCTCATAGAACATAAAAAAATTACAAAGGCATTACATCAAATTTAAGCCAATTATACTTATACCATAAAAGTTTAAAAAGTTTTGGTTAGCCTCCAAAACTTTATTTTTATTACAATATGGCCTAGCTATCTATCTAGATCTCGACATCATTAAAGGAGTAGAAAATGATCAAAATACCCTTGATTCAAAGAGGTCGGATTGTGGTATTTGCATGATCTCAAAGTGCTCCATCTTTTATGATTCATCTACATGCACATATCTTAAAGCACTCCATCCTTTATCATCTATCCACCTACATAGATCTTAAAACTTGCCATCCTGTATCATCTATCCACTTGTATAGATCTCAAAATGCTATATTCTCTATTATTAATCCACTTACACATATCTCAAAATGCTTTATTCTATATCATTCATCCATTTGCATATATTTCAAAGCACTCTATTTGTCATCCATCTATACTAATAAATCTCAATGTATTGTATCCTTGTCATTTATTTATCCCGTATAGATCTTAAAGTATTTTATCATCTATCATCCATCTACTTGCATATTTCTAAAAGCACTCCATTCCCTTTCATCCATCCATCTACATGGATCTGAAAACACTATCATTTATCATTCATCTACCTATCTCAAAGCAGTTTATCATTTGTTATCTATCTACTAGCATAGATCTGAAAGTATTCTATCCTCCATCATTCAGCTACATGCAAAGATCTCAAAGAGCTCCATCATCTGTTATCCATCTATCTACATAGATTTCAAAGCACTCTATCTTTTATCGATCATCTATCACCGCATAGATCTTGAAAACATTCCATCCTTTATAATGCATTTGTCTATATAAATCTCAAAGCACTCTATCTTTTATAATCGATTCGTTTGCATGGATTTCAAAATATTTTATTTCCTATCATTCATTTATTTATAAAGATTTCGATGCACTCCCTTCCAATTCATGCTAAAATAAGAGTCCCTTGCTAAGAAAGTCGAAAGGGCAATCTTGAAATTTTATAAAAGTTTAGTTATGAGGCGATATTCATGCGATAACATTTTATAATGGAGATAGATCGATGGATCACATTACAATGAATTCGAATTTTTGATGGCTAATTAACACTTCCTTAACTTTGGGATCCAAGCATAAATGATCTAAACTTGAAGAGGTGTAACTATAGTTTATCCTAGAATATAAGTATTTTTTTTATTACATATATAGTTAATTTAACTCAAGAGACATGTACGCAATAAGTTATGATATTTCAATATAAAATAAAAAAAATATATAGAATAGAGTTTAGGGACTAATCTATAAAGATCAAAGTCATATGATGCATATTATTTATTCACATGAGTAAGGAAATGGTGATCTCGCTGAAGAAGAAAATGTATCATCTAGAATCTTTGCATGCAATGATATGCAATCTAATATATATTTGCAATAACCCGTCGAGGGTAATCAAGGAGATATCTGCTTTGATAGGTGATTGGCCTATGCGGCCGGAGTCAACCATCGCATGGTCCCAAAATAGACAATATCTTGCAAAGTTAAAGGGTGACAGGAAAGAACCTAGGCTTAACTATTCTACCTTAATATAATTTGATTATTATTTAATTATTTTATTCATGCCTCTAACAAAATCTACATCTATCCCTACAGGATTTTTTTTTTTTTTTTTTTTTTTTGGGGTGTGGGGAAGAAAAAACTAACTAGTTGAAATCTTCCGATTTAAGCATTTCTCATAGTGCTGGAATTGCTAGTGTCGATGTTAGATCATCTTTCAGGTGGTTGTAGTAGCACCGAAAAATTCTTCGATCCCTTTCAATGAGTACGGATGTTGCTCTTGGTGTCTCATCGACTGATCTTGAAATAAATCTGGAGATCAGAATTATTGATGAAGACATTCCGATAATCAAGTTAGAAAGAAAAAATGAAATAGGGAACGGTAGCCAGAGCCATGTGCCATGATGACTGTGTGAGCGTAAGTGCGATGAGCCTTGAGAAAATGGCCTGATCGCACCGGTTGTTCCCTTACTTCTTCATAGTATTGTGTAGGATCATGAAAAGGTTGCCAGGGATGTGATCTCCGACGAGCATAACAGATCTTGATGGGTTGTTAGGATCTTGTCTCACAGAATTTTCTCTGCTGGCATTCTTTTTATAGATACTATCAATTTTGTTACGATACTATCTTTCACGAACTCGTATGTTGGTTGTATCGATTATATTCGTTTATAATGGATATATGAAAAGGTTAGCTTGATTGGAATAGATGGGATCGGTCGTGTTGGTCTTGGCATCGATAGATGACTAGATATCGAGAGAAGATACCAGGTGTCGACTCTCATGTACACTTGACCGAGCAGAGATCTCAATCGAGATCAATTAAGTATCGGAAAGAAACGGGAATCGGCTTCATTCATGAAGTCTTTCAAAATTTTTTAAAAGAGATAGCTGGTGATGGAATAACTATCTAAGCGTTCGGTGACCATCGTTATCATGGTCAGCCATCCAATAAAGGTCTCGAGAACAAGGAGTAGTCTCCATAATAGCTGGTATCCGTTTCTTTCGAATCCTTTCATGCATTAAATGAGTGATTAATGATGTAAACCCTATCACATTTATTGTCAGCACAAGACATTCTTGGGCGTTGGAAGTCTTCTAGCTACGGAACTATATACACGAAATTATTAGTTGGTCTACTATCTCAATTTTAGGCCATTTAATAAAAAATTACCACAATATCATTAATAGTAATTTTTTATTTTTTTAATAAATTTGAATTAGAGTTTTTTTTTTCATTCAAACCATTCAAACTTTCAATGACAATCTTTACTGGATTTTGTTAATCAAAAGGGATGATGTGGTGTTTTTTTGTTGGACGGTTCAAAGTCAATAGCTCTAACCAACAATTTGTTGCTTAAAAAATCAACAAAACCTCGAGTCAACGGTGACCATTAATGAGGTGTTTAAGTTTTCTCACCCTCTCATAACTGCGCTTGGCCCCACCACCGTGCAAAAGCCTCGAGGATAACGCGGTGGGATTAAGCCATTAACTCTAATTGGAGGAGGGAGAAGAAATGGTGAAGTTGCGCGGGTCCTAAATGCCAAAAGGATTTGGCCATTTAATGAGTCAGATTACTGTAGATTAATTAATGTTCAAGTTTCACACCGTAAGCCACGCTTGAAGGTGAGAATCGTACGTGTGCTCCACGGTTCCAATGGATGTAACCTGAGTTCAAATCAACGGTACAGACGAACGAGGGAGTTGTCAGACTGTTGCGATCCTTTTTCACTCTAAATAAATATATATAAAACTCATATGTCACTGATTAATGAGTTCTTTTAATGAAAAAAACATAACCCTCCTATTATATTTAACAAATAATAATAATAATGATATATCTATATCGCTGATGTGGAATGTATGTCATATTCAACTGGATGTCTCCGATGCCATGTAATTTTTTTTTCAAAATTCTTGCTCTTTCGCCAGGTGGCATTCCAAGACGGATCCACTTCGGCTGAAGTCAAGCCTATCTCTGCCACTTCGCCATGTATCCATCCAGGAGGGATCCATCTCGGTCGAAGCTGGCGGTCCCCTGCTTCTTCGCCAGGTGGCATCCCAAGATGGGTCCAACTCTACCGAGGTCGAGCCGGGCTCTCCTACTCCTTCGCCAGGTGGCACCCCAAGATGAGTCTACCTCGGTCGAAGTCGAGCCTCTCTCTGCCACTTCACCAGGTGTCCACCCAGGTGGGATCCATCTCGGCCAAAGCTGGCGACCCCCTGCTCCCTCGCCAGGTGGCACCCCAAGACGGGTCCACCTCAACCGAGGTCGAGCCGGGCTCTCCTGCTCCTTCGTCAGGTGGCACCCCAAGACGGGTCCACCTCGACCGAAGTCGAGCCTCTCTCTGCCACTTAGCCATGTATCCATCCAAGAGGGGTCCACCTCGGTCGAAGCCGGCGGCCCCTTCTCCTCGCCATGTGGCATCCCAAGACGGGTCCACCTCTGTCTAGGTCGTGCTGAGCTCTCCTGCTCCTTTGCCAGGTGGCACCCCAAGACGGGTCCACCTCGGCCGAAGTCGAGCCTCTCTCTGCCACTTCGCCAGGTGTCCACCCATGAGGGATCCACCTCGGTCGAAGCTGGTGGCCCCCTGCTCTCTTGCTAGGTGGCACCCCAAGACGGGTCCACCTCGGCCGAGGTCGAGCCGGCCTCTCCTGCTCCTTCACCAGGTGGCACCCCAAGATGGGTCCACCTCGGTCGAAGTCGAGCCTCTCTCTGCCACTTCGCCAGGTGTCCACCCATGAGGGGTCCACCTCGGTCGAAGCTGGCGGCCCCCTGCTCCCTCGCCAGGTGGCACCCTAAGACGGGTCCACCTCGGTCGAGGTCGAGTTGGGCTCTCCTGCTCCTTCGCCAGGTGGCACCCCAAGACGGGTCCACCTCGGTCGAAGTCGAGCCTCTCTCTGCCACTTCGCTAGGTGTCCACCCAGGAGGGGTCCACCTCGGTCGCTGGCAGCCCCCTACTCACTCGTCAGGTTGCACCCCAAGACGGGTCCATCTCTGCCGAGGTCGAGCCGGGCCCTCCTGCTCCTTCGCCAGGTGGCACCCCTTGATGGGTCCACCTTGGCCGAAGTCAGCCCTACTTTGCAAAGCCTCGAGGAGGCAGAAACACGAGCCACGAGGTCGCCACTAGAATCGACGTGTGCCGCGTCCCGTACAGGGCACCAGTACGGCCCGCAGCGGTGCGCGAAATCTCATTTATATCAAATAAGCAGGGCCCCGCGATCGAGGAATAAAACCCTCGCGGACAGGAGCCTGGAACGCTAGAAGCCCGCCGTCAACGCCCCGAAAGGAGAGCTCACGCGCTTGACTCGAGGTCTCGCCAGTTTTCCCCTTTCGTGACACACGGCGGACGAAGCGTGCCGGCCACTTAACTCCCGGACTTGGAGGAGAAGGGGGAGAAAAAGATTCAGAGATCTCCGGGAGCCTCTGGGAGGGGACGTGGGCCAAAGGCGGTTCGGTGGTATAAAAGAGACGGTAAAAGCGGACGGTAAAAGCGGACGGAAAGGTAAGTCGGAGAGGGGAGAGGAAAAAAGAATATCGAGAGAGCGATCCTGAGACCCCAAGAAGTCCTCAGGCGTGAGCTCGGTAAACCCAGCACAGGAAGCCGGGCTTCAACCTCTCTCTTCCCCACATTTCTTTTATCTACATCTCCTCTAAGCACGGGAATCCTTGGGAACCCACCTTAGGGGATTTAGTCCATCTTGCCGCTCTCTAACTTGACTGTCGAAGTGCTCCTGCTGGAATTCCCGGCCTGGGTCTCTGACTTTGTTTTGCAGGACCGGAAGCTTGGAGATCTCGATGTGAGAGAGTCCGAGAACGATGCCAGCTCACGAGCTACGGGCCACCGCGATAAGAACGACGACAACAACAACAACAACAACAACAACAACAACAATAATAATAATAATAATATTTATTTCTCAATTTTATCATTCAATAATTATGGTTTCATTAGACTTCATTTAACTTTGTGCCTTATGTTATACAAATTTATATGCTCAAATTAATGAGCAAATCAACGGGCACATGGCATTCAAAATGAGGAACTTCAGGAAAAAAAAAAAAAAAAAAAAAAAATAGAGAACAAGTTAGTTTTCCTTAATTTGACACTAAAGATTCATAATAGCATTACGAGGTGATTCAAAATTTTAGATAAATAAAATGGTTCAAATAAACTAATTACGAGCATAAAGGCACAATATCATGATTCAAGATATAATTAATTAAATATGTTTAATTGCATTACATTCGATCAAGGTAGATTAGTAATGAGAAAAAGCAATATGCTTGCTAATTTAGCCATGAACTAACTATTAAGTGGAAACTGATCGGTCATAATGAAAAAATATGCATGAGCCAACCTGATTGCTTTAATGTATGTAATATCACAAAAAACATGGGTTATGATGCATACAAGTAGTTTTCGTATCTATGGTTGTGTATGTCAAAAGTGCATACATGCACGAGTATGCATGGACGCAAAAAAAATATGGTTTAAGATAAGTAGTTGAACATGTTTAATTATATTTTGTTTACCTTCAATATAAGTTAAGCAATGAGACAAAAACTTAACTGCTTGCTAGTAAGCTATGAATCAGCTATTAATAATTAGTTCATAGATCATAACATGCATCCATGGCTCACACATCTAAATTGCTCCATTGCATATAATAATGCAAAAACATGGGACATTCTACTCAGATAGTTTTACTTTTATGGTTGCGAATGTTAAAAGGTGCATATAGGAAAGCACGAAGTTATGGTTCAAAAAAAGTAGTTAAACAAATTTAATTATATCATGTTGCCCTTCAACATAACCCAAGAAATGACACAAATACTTATCTACCTTAGCTAGTCTATATAGCTATCAACCAGCTGTCAAATGTAAGTTGATACATCATGACACATATCAAGGGTTCGCACGATTAAATAACTCAATTGCATGCAATAACATGAAAACATGGCTGAACTCATACAAGCAGTTTTTGCTTTCATAGCTGTTTATGTTGAAAGTATATATATATATATATTATAAACAAGTATGTGCATGAGAAGGCACAATTAAATCATGCCAGGTTCAATATAATTAGTTGAACAAGTTTAATTATGCTATGGTTACCTATAGTACAACACAGGTAATGAGACACATAACTATCTGCTCAATTATGAACCAACTGTCAAGTATCAGTTGCAATGTCAAGGTATGTGTTGGTGGCTCACAAATTTTAATTGCCCTGTTAATGTTTTATCACAAAACATGGGCCATCCTCTGTGCATGCGATTTTCAGTTTTCTATACAATTTGATATGGCAGGATCGCTGACATGAAGTCCCTGTCAGAAACAGTCAGATGCTACATGGGCAGAAGTTGCCATGTCAGACTCTCATCTCGAGCTCTTTCGCCAGGTGGCTCCTACCTCGACCGAAGTCGAGCTCCCGCTCTCTTCGAGCTCCCGCTCTCTTCGAGCTCCCGCTCTCTTCGAGCTCCCGCTCTCTTCGAGCTCCTTCGCCAGGTGGCTCCCTCGAGGTCGAGCACATCTCGGCCGAAGTCGAACTCCTGCTCTCTTCAAGCTCCTTCGTCGGGTGGCTCCCTCTAGGTCGAGCCTACCTCGACCGAAGTCGAGCTCCTGTCTTCGAGTGGCTCCCTCGAGGTTGAGTCCATCTCGACCGAAGTCGAGCTCTTGCTCTCCTCAGGCCAAGCTCCCTTCAAACAAGAGGTCCAACAGCTGGAAGTCAAAGTCCGCGGCGCCACCCCCTTGGGTAGCGGACCACCATCCAAGGACCACGGAGGAGCACCCCCAGGATGCCAAAATCACACTCGCTGCTGCTTATACCAGATAGAAAAGGGCGCCCTGACCAAGGCACTGCACTACCAACCGACTGTCTGCGCTACCCGAAAGAGGAAATCACCCGGAAGATTCAAATCCAGGGGATGGCTGCCCCCCGATCGAGGCTCTGCCAGATTTTCCAAAGTGGACCACTGCCAGACGTTGACCTTCCGGTGCCTGCAAAGGGGGAAGATCTCGAGGTAAGCCGCTAGAAGGGATCATAGTCTAAAAAAATTCTCCAAAGGTTCTCAACAGAAGGTAAGCAAGACTAACTCAAGCAAACGAGCAAAAGGGGCAGCACATAGGAGAGTGACCAAGAGGCCGAGCACTCTAGGCTACCAGAGACTCATCGGAAGGGTCTTGACGGACACAGCCACATAGCTCGAGCTCTCCTCCGCCACTACTACCCCCGCTCTACTCTCTCTCTTTCAAACCAAATCTCCTCCTCCAAGTGTGGAGTCTAAGCAAAGGAGCCCACAGGGGAGGATCCGTTTCCCTAAATCATCACTGACTTGATCGTTAGAGTGCCCCCGCCGGGATTCCCGACCTAGGTCTCCTCTGTTTTGCATGTCCGAGCACATGAGTTGGCTCCCGAGCGACGAGGTCGGCGTCCGAGGTCATCTCCAAGCTACAGGCCAAGGTGATCAGGTAGCAACAGATTGGCATGCCAGGAAGAAAGGTAGGACACAGTCCGATCCAAGCCAATCACCATACGTGCAACTCCACCTGAAACATGGTGATGACCCGTGCGTGGGAGGTCTCCACTAGCCGTGCGGGGGACCCCCCTCTCATGGGGGCCCGCACAGTCCAGAGAGGAAGCCCCCGCTCCACCATAACCACCTCTGGCAGATGTCAGTTGGTCATGCTTGCCCTGTAAATACAGGTTCTGATTGTGATGATGCGACAGTTGCAGCATCAACATCGGTCCCTGGCCACCCACCAACAACCAGGGACCCCTGTGGCCCAAGCCACCGCACCCCGCGATAGCCTGTGGTTCTTCCAAGGAAGGCCTTCGCTGCCACGAGCCATGATGGATCCTCGAGGAAGCCACCAGACCTCAACGAAGAGACAGTGGATCAGGTCAGTCGATCAGGAGAGCTAGTCTCCAGCCCTCGAGCAGGCCGCTACTAAGCGCCGTCGAGGCTATCGAGGCAAGGCCCCCCATTACGACCCCCCTCAGTTATCATCTTTACCTCCTCCGTCGGCCTCAGTGGAAGGCTCCACCGACGAGGCCATCAGGCGTATGGCTGAAAGGCGCCTGGAGGAGCAGGAGCGCAAGCTGGCGGAGCTATCCCACTAGTTTGCAAGTTTGCAGGGCTCATCCCATGAGCCTGCGGGCTACGATGCCTGTCCCCCTTTCTTCCGAGAGATCCAAGAGGAGTCGATCCCGAGTTGTTCCGCATGCCGTAGGTGGATTTTTACGATGGAACCACCGATCCTTTGGACCACCTTGAGAGCTACAAGGCTCTCATGAGAGTCCAAGGGTGACTGATGCCCTCTTCCGCATCATCTTTCTAGCCACATCCGGAAGGCGGCTCGAGTTTGGTTCACCTACCTTGAGCCTGAAAGTATTAACTCCTTTGCACAGCTGGAAAGGAAGTTCTGGCTCATTTCGATGCTTGCCGAAAGGTGTCACGAGCGACAGACAGCCTTTTCTTCATTAGGCAGTCGAACCACGAGCTCTTGCGGGACTATGTGACCCGCTTCAAAGTTGCCGCACTAGAGATCTATAATTTGGACGAGCCAGTTGCTATGCTAGTGCTGAAGAGAGGGCTTAGAACTTTCTGCTTGACCTACTCCTTGGGCAAGAAGCCGTCGAAGACGTACTTCGACCTCCTCCGTGTTCACAAGTACATCCACGCTGAGGAGGCGGACCGTACGAGGAGGGAGCTGGACCAGAATCCATTGAAGAAGCAACCTCTGGGGGAGACATCTGGGGTGCGAAAGCCTGGACCGACCATCCCAAACTATCGTCAAGGAACGAAGCTGAAGAGCGGCCCCATCCCATAAGAAAGATACACACCTCTGCTAGCCCCGAGGACGAAGATCCTCATGGAGATTAAGGGTGAGCGCTACCTCCGCCACCCTCCCCACTGAGGCCATTCAACGGTCGTGATAAGATGAAGTACTGCCAATTCCACCGCGACCATGGCCACAACATCGAGGAGTGCCGCCGCCTTAAGAGAGATTGAAGATCTGATAAGGAGGGGCTACCTCAGAAGGTTTGTGGGGGGCAAGATCCCGGCGGAACCTCGGACACTTGCTACTCTTTCTCCTGTCCCTATAGTTGATAATCGGCCCACCGAGAAGCCTGTGGGAATGATATATTGGGGAATAGAGCGCGCTGCCAAGAGGGCCCCGGGAGGGATAGAGTTTAGAAAATGTACTCCCTTTTATGAGGGAGGGGGGATCTGGGAATGAAAATGTAAATAATGATGCCGTGGTCATCGAGATAACGATTGCCAAGCATCCTGTAAAATGGATTATGGTCGATAGTGGAAGTTCGATTGATGTCCTTTTTTACGATGCTTTCTCTAGGATGAATCTATCCTCTACTCAATTGAAGCTTGTGTACTCCCCTTGTCGATTTTATTTGGGACTTCGTGAGAGTTGGAGGGGAAATCACTCTCCCCATCACTGCCGGGCACCACCTCGGCAGAGCACTGTCATGATGATCTTCACGGTTGTTAGGCTTCCTTCAGCCTATAACATGATCCTTGGCCACCCCGGGCTCAACCGGACCGAGGAGGAGGTCTGGGTCCTCCACGTGGACGGCGCATCCAACTTGGGAGGGAGCGGGACAGGCCTCATCCTCACCAATGGCGATGGGATTGTAGTTGAGTGTGCGCTCTGCTTCAAGTTTGCAGCAACCAACAATCAGGCAGAATACGAGGCACTCCTCGCGGTACTGAGAGTCTCCCGTGAGCTGGATGTACCCAACCTAAAAGTCTTCACCAACTCCCAATTTGTGGCGGGACAGGTCTCTAGAGAACTTAAGGCAAGGGACCCCCAGATGATGAAGTACTTGTAACAGGTACGCTCGAGCATGATGGGCTTTTGATGTTTCAGCATCTCCCACATCCTTCGTGGAGAGAACGCTCGCACCGACGCCCTCTTGAGGCGCGTGACCCTATTGGACTCATCATTGGGGCGCGCCCACATTAAGTACTTAGAAGTTTCAAGCTACGAAGCTCTCAAATAAGCCCAGTAAGTCACCCCGGAGCCCAACTGAATGGACTGGTATATCAGATACATCACCGATAGCATCCTGCCAGAAGATCGCACGGAGGCTGGCCTCATCAAGAAGAAGGCTGCGCGCTTCGTCTTAATAGATGGGCAACTCTACCACGGGTCTTACTCTTATCCACTTTTGAAGTGCCTGAGACCCACGGAGACAATCTTTGTGCTCTAGGAGATACACGAAGGCCTGTGCGGGAATCACATGGGGGACAGGATGCTAGCATACAAGGCTCTCCATCAGGGGTATTACTGGGAGACTATGAGGGAGGACACTGCCGACTTCGTAAAGAAGTGTGACCGTTGCCTGCGCTATGCCTGCATACAATGTCAACCGGCACACCACTCTCCGAACTCTCCATACTTTGGCCATTTGTCCATTTGGGGATGGACATCATTGGTCCATTTCCTTCCACGTCTGGATAGTGCAAGTTCCTGATAGTGGTTATTGACTACTTCACCAAATGGGTGGAGGCAGAGCCATTAACACGGATCACCAAAGCTAAGATCCGTCAATTCTTCTGGAAGTCGATCATCTACCATTTCGGACTCCCCCACACCATCATCACCGACAATGGACGATAGTTCGACAACCGAGAGTTTGAGGAGTTCTGCACCGACCTTGATATTCATCACCGCTTCACCTCAGTGGCTCACCCCCAGACCAACGGAGAAGTCGAGGTGACCAACCGGACCATCCTCTAGGGACTCTGTTGGACCAGGCCAAGGGTAGGTGGGCGGAAGAACTTCCCAGCATCTTTGGACCTACCATACAATGCCCAGAATGGCCATAGATGAAACACCCTTCAACCTCGTCTTCGGCACCGAAGCCGTAGTCCCGGTTGAACTCGGTATGCCCACGCTACGGGTGGAGTAATATGATGAAGCAAAAAATCTGGCCCGCCGTCTACTCAACTTAGACCTCCTTGAGAAAACGAGAGACAAGGCTTGACTCCGGATGGTGGCCTACCGGTGGCAGATAGCCCGGTACTACAACACACAAGTAAGGCCAAAGACCTTCCGCCCAGGCGATCTGGTACTGTGGCGGGCTGAAGCCTCTCAACCTTGGGAGTGCGACAAACTCTCTCTGAACTGGGAAGGCCCATACAAGGTGGTCGAGGCCCTCCCCCATGGAGCCTAATACCTTGCCGAGCTTGATGGCGCCGAGTTCCTACGAGCTTGGAATGCCAAAAACTTGAGGATGTACTACCAGTGATGTAAGGTCTCCTCTCATTAATAAAAGAACTCCTTTTTGTGCAAATTGTCTTTGCCTTGCAGGAACACTACCGAGCGACCCCAAGTATGACAGATCAAGCCGGAAAATTCCTGAAGCCCTGTACTTCAAGTTGAAAAACTCCTGAAGCCCCGCACCTCAAAGCCGGGAAACTCCTGAAGCTTCGCACTTCAAGCCGGGAACTCTAGAAGACCCGCACCTCGAAGCCGGGAAACTCCTGAAGCCCTGCACTTCAAGCCGGGAAACTTCTGAAGCCCGCACTTCAAATCGGGAAACTCCAAAAGCCCCGCACCTCGAAGCCGGGAAACTCCTGAAGCCCCACATTTTAAGCCGAGAAACTCCAAAAGCCCCGCACCTCGAAGCCAGGAAACTTTTGAAGCCCCGCACTTCAAGCCGAGAACTCCAGAAGCCCCGCATCTCGAAGCCAAAAAACTCTGAAGTCCCGTACTTCAAGCCGGGAAACTCCTGAAGCCCCGCCCTCAAGCCGGGAACTCCAAAAACCCTACATCTCGAAGATGGGAAACACTTGAAGCCCCGCACTTCAAGCCGGGAACTCTAAAAGCCCCGCACCTCGAAGCCGGGAGACTCTAGTGGCTCCGCACTCTGTCTATTCAAGTTCTAGCCTAGTAAAGGCACCTTACGGACTTGCCGAGTTCAGCCTCCCAGCTCGGCTGCATTCTAAGTACTTGAAGACAGACTCACCTGAAGCCCCTTAGGACTCCCTTAACAAGATGCATGAAGTCACGCTATCTCATTTCTGACATGGTAGGGACAATTCAGCAACTCAAAGACTTTCTTCCTAACTGCCCTCCATACTCGGAGGAGCTCTGTAGGAAAGAGCCGAAGGACTTGGTGCCTCAAGGCAAGACGCGTCAACAAAAGCATGCACATGGGCAGTCAAAAAGAAAAAAGAAGGAAAGGAAGTTGTCAAATCATTAAAAATGCAAAGAACACAAAAGAGGCATAATAGAAGGAGACTTCATTAAAAGTTTGTGAAACTTTATGCTATCTCCAGACCCCCGATAGGCCGGGCAGTCCAGAAAGAAGCAGAAGAAAATATACAAAAGAGAGGAGGCTCCTATCCTATTCCATCGACCCCTTCTCGGGACAGTGCTGAGGTTGGGCGGCATACTCTCGGACCTCCGCTGGTGGGGCTACGTCGATGGCGATCGCCGGCTCCTCTGCTTCAGCCACGGCCATAATTGTGCCCCCGCACGGAGTAGTAGGGAAGGCAAGCCCATTCAAGTTCATGTCTGGGACGAGCTCCGCCATCCTGGACTGACAGAACTCATACCCCTCGAGGAACGATTTTTACATTTCCACATCAACTCTGCATTTACTTCCTTCACCCTGAGCACTGCACGCCAACAGGACTTGGGAGTAGAGGGCAAATGATGTGGCGGGATCACTTATATGGAGCCCCTGTCAGATGCAGTCAGATGCCACATGGGTAGAAGTTGCCATGTCAGACTCTCTTCTCGAGCTCTTTCGCCAAGTGGCTCCTCCAAGGTTGAGCCCACCTCGGTCGAAGTCGAGCTCCTGCTCTCTTCGACCTCCTTCGCCAGGTGCTTCCTCGAGGTCGAGCCCACCTCGGCCAAAATCAAGCTCCTACTCTCTTCGAGCTCCTTCGCCAGGTAGCTTCCTCGAGGTCGAGCCCACCTCGGTCGAAGTGGAGCTCCTACTCTCTTCGAGCTCCTTTGCCGGGTGGCTCCCCCGAGGTCAATCCCACCTCGGTCAAAGTGGAGCTCCTGCTCTCTTCGAGCTCCTTTGCTGGGTGGCTCCCCGAGGTCAATCCCACCTCGGCCGAAGTGGAGCTCCTGCTCTCTTCGAGCTCCTTCGTCGGGTGGCTCCCTCGAGGTCGAGCCCATCTCGATCGAAGTCGAGCTCCTGCTCTCTTCGAGCTCCTTCGCCGGGTGGCTCCACTGAGGTCGAGCCCACCTTGGCCGAAGTCGAGCTCCTGCTCTCTTCGAGCTCATTCGCCGGGTGGCTCTCTCGAGGTCGAGCCCACCTCGACCCAAGTTGAGCTCCTGTTCTCTTCGAGCTCCTTCGCCGGGCGGCTCCCTCGAGGTCGAGTCCACCCCGACCGAAGTCGAGCTCTTGCTCTCCTTAGGCTAAGCTCTCTTCAGGCGAGAGGTCCAGCAGCTAGAAGTCAAAGTCCGTGGTGCCACCCCCTTGGGAAATGGACTGCCATCCAAGGACCACGAAGGAGCACCCCCTAGGATGCATAATCACTCCTGCTGCTACTTACACCAGATAGGAAAGGGCACCCTGACCAAGGCGTTGCACTCCCAACCAACTATCTACGCCACCCGAAACAGGATATCGCCCCGGAAGATTCAAATCCAGGGGGTGGCTATCTCCCGATCGAAGCTCTACCAAAATTTTCAAAGTGAAGCGACCAGGAGGGAGGTCAGAGCCAGCAACATAACTCCTTATCATGAATAAGGAAGGTACTTGTCCACACGGCATGGAGCACTGCCAGATGTTGACCTTTCGATGCCTATAGAGGGGGAAGATCCCGAGGTAAGCCACTGGGAGGGATCTTGGTCTAAAATGATTCTCCAAAGGTTCTCAATGGAAAGTAAGCATGACTAACTCAACAAACAAGCAAAAGGGGCAGCACACAGGAGAGTGATCGAGAGGCCAAACGCTCTGGGCTACCAGAGACTCACCGAAAGGGTCTTGACAAACATAGCCACACAGCTCGAGCTCTCCTCCACCGCTACTACCCCCACTCTACTCTCTCTCTCTTTCAAACCAAATCACCTCCTTCAAGTGTGGAGTCCGAGCAAAGGGGCCCACAGGAGAGGATATATTCTCCTAGATCGTCACTGACTTGATCGTCGGAGTGCCCCCGCCAGGATCCCCAGCCCGGGTCTCATCTATTTTGCAGGTCCGGTGGGTGAGTTGGCTCCCAAGCGACTAGATCAGTGTTCGAGATCGTCTTCAAGCTACAAGGCACGACGATCAGGCAGCAATAGCATGCATCTTGGGGCTCATAAACTAGAATAATCAAATGAGATATGCAGTTCAGGTTACTTAATTATTTTACATCTCTATTTAATTTATGTTAATTAATAAGATAAATAGATATTTAATTTATTTAATCCATCTATCAACCAACCTGCATGACATGTCATGATATATTGTTAGGGCTCGTAGACCTAAATAATAGATTGAGATAAGCAAACGGATATGTTTAGTTATAACGTGTTTGCATTAAATTTAAGTTAGGTAGTACGATAATTAGCTTTCTACTTACTCTACCAACCTGCTCTTGTGACATGCCATTAAATATATTCATGGTTCACACAATCGAACTATGGATCAGGATGGGCAGCAGGACATGTTAAATTAGACCATGTTTATATTTAGTTTAGGTCAAACAATACGGCAAATAGCTACCTCTGTACACATATCTTTTTGTGGCTGAAGCATGCTCGAACTCCTCCGATACATAATACCAACTAAATATCATGGTTCACCCTTCATATATGCAGACAATTTCTAATTCGGTAGCTACATGTTATCGCTGTATCTTTCGGACCGGGTTTTCTCGATCTGGTTGGAGTGTGCATTTTCCTCCAGTTCTTACAAAAATATTCTACGAACCGGTGATGTTCCGGCAAGGAATACTCCAATGACTAAATCAGTGAAAATCTCCGGATAATAGAATGAAAAAATTCAAAATAGATAAATTTATGAAAAAAAAAAAAATTCCTTACTGTCTAAATTTTTTATTATTTTATATAGGTGCGGAACTTCGTCCGGAACCTACTAGGCGGCGGTGGTGCGGTATACATAGCCATGTATATTTCTGTATGCCCTCCAAGATTGACAGAATGACAACTCTGCATTCGTTCATTAAAAAGATTTCTTACGGATGTTAATGTAGGTTAAAAAAAATGAAGAAGTACTTGGCAGATTTTACAGTAGCCAAGGTACGTTAAAAAAGAAAATAAAAATTCTTGGGGTGGGGGGACCACCAAATCCCACTGCAAATAGCTGAATCCAAAGTACGTTACAAGTTTCCAACTCCGGTGTAGGTAGGACCAAGACCCACCGCTTATGCTTCTCAGCCAGTCCCCTCCAAAAAGAGGCTCGCAGTTTCTCCCTCCCCAGCATTAAATGCTCCTTCTTAATTTTAGCCGTCTCTCTTTCCCTCTCTTCAACGGACTCCATTAATAATAATTGTTGTTATCAAATGACTCTTGAACTCGGGTCATATTATCTTAACTCCAGCTTTCCCCCTTCATTAATTGCTATCTCTCTCCTCTCTCTTCGGCTTTAAATTCTCTCTTTCTTCCTCTACTGATCTCCAACTTCTCCTTCCCTTCCCTCGGTCGATCTCTACGGTTTTAGGGCTATGTATCCAATGGGGACCGAAGTGAGGGCGGCTTTGGCGAGGATTCTTAGCGGGTACAATAAGGAGAAAGGGGAGGAGAAGGAAGAGAGGGGGAGGAATCTCGTCACCCTCAACCTCCTCGGCGGCCGCGGTCCGATAGGAGTCGGATCCGGGGATTTGGATCTCGAATTCCGGGTTTCTCTCCCTGGATTGGGGAACCGCTGCGATCTACTGGTAGTTCTTTTCTTTCTTCTTAATTTGTCTCGGTCGTCGACTCGTGATTTTTGTGCGTTTCGTTATGTTTGTTGTTTGAAAATTTTTTGATTAAAATTTTGAAATTTCATCAAAATGCATCGCCCAAGAAAGCTAAAATCTAGTTCGTTTCTGGTTTCCAGCGGTTCTTTCATTTAATTGTTTTTCTTTAAAAAAAAAAAAAAACTATTTCTAATTTTTTTTTGGTTAAACAAAAAAAAAACTATTTCTAATTATTATTATTAATTTGGCCTAAACAAGTTTCTAAATCCGCGACAGTCCGACGGCCCCGCTCGGGCACGCCCCGAGCTCCAAGACCTCAACCTCCCGCCGGCACCCGAAGCCGCCAGCAACGGCGGCGACGCCCCTCCACTGGAGGACTCCGCCTCCCAGCTGGACCTCCATATCGTGACTCCCGCCGCCTCGGGGTACCCCAGCATCTGCACCCTCGAGAACGTGAAGTCCGCCCTTGTGCGGGCGGAGCGCGAATCTCGAGACAAGGCTCGTCAGGAGGAAGAACGGACGGCTCTCCTTCGTCCTCGTCGTCGTCGGCGGCCACGAACTCATCGATGAAGCGGTGCAGGTTAGGGGAAGGAGGAGGATCGGAGGAGGGAGCTGTGGACGGCTCTGATTCGTCCGGTGGGTCCCTGATGGCCGCTGGGTGCCCCAGCTGCCTCCTCCACGTGCTGGTGGCCAAGCGGGACCCGCGCTGCCCACGGTGTGGCTCGCACGTGCCGGCCCCCGCATTTTACAAGAAGCCTAGGGTCCATTTTTAGTTCAGTCAGTGACAGACTTCATATTCAAGAACTACATGAAATGCTCACCGAGAGGAAAAACATTAACATGAGATAATAGTTTTTTTTTTTTTTTTTCCTTTTTTGTAAATAAAAAAAAAAGGAGTTGTCTCTCAATTTCGATGACTATTTTTATTTTGTTAATTTTGTTATTTATTATATTAGCACCGTGGATTGTAAATAAATAAAATTTTTGTAAATAAATTTGTCAACGCTGCTTTTAAATGCATTTTTGTTGAAAATGAAGAATGACATGGAATGATATGATTGGGCTGGAGGATTTCAATTTTTTTTTAAAAAAGGACCAAAATTAAAGCTGATAAAAGGATTTAGCTATTTATAACATTACAATAAAGAAGGTAAGAATATTGATAATTTATGTATTTATTTACTTATAAAGGGCGCGTTAGAGGGGAAGAACAATAATAACAGTAAGTGGCAACATTCTAAGTACAAATAATAATGATTATTAATTTGCAATTCATGAGCATTCTTTGAATGAGTTGTGAACACTAGTGAGTAAATAACAAAAGTTCATTAAAATTTCGGGAATTTAGTAATTTTAAGAACATTGCCATCATGGATGGACAACAATCTTCATAATACAAGTATTTCTTTGCAGTTGTTTCAACCAACGTTTGAAATATTTGGTTAGAGTCCTATGTACATGTATGTGTTAAGCCTGGGAGATTTTTGAGGCACTAAACAATGATTTTTTTTAAAAAAACTTTTACATGCTTTTGGGATTGGATAAATGCACTCCTGTCTTGTTACAAAAGATGTTCTCTCCTCAATCACTCTAAAATAATGTTTCATATCTTTAATTCCTCATTTATCTAGGTGATTAACGGATATGGGTATGGAGTATGAAAAGTTTTATACCAACATTATCAGCTAATAACAATTGAGATGTCGCACATCTGCTTCAGGTGAAAGGAAAAAAAAAAAAAAAAGATATAAAATTGTGGTTGATATGGTGAATTCAACATTAACTAGATTCTTATGCTTAATTTCTACAAATACTTATTAAATGCTACAATAAGAAAATGAAAATGTTTGTAGAATCTCTAATAATCTATTCATGTTATAGGGCAAATATCTCTAGATGCTACATCACCAGCTAAAACTCAACTATAAGTTGAAGTAATACGATATACAATCCAACCTAATCAAGATTGAACTGGCATGTTTAGCCAGAGGGGGATACATATTTGGATAGATTATTATATCCAAGCATTTCGATACACAAAAACAATGACAAATAAACTGCTTTTTTCTCAATACCTATTGCTTGGACATGTATTACGTCAACCATTGTTGCATAAAAAATGTTACATTAAACACGATTATTTTTGGAGCACTAGGCACAGGTAAGATCGGAGCAAATGACACGAGGAAGACATGACAGTGGGCACTTATTTGTTGATAAATACATACAGTTTGAAACGGCTCTCCTATTGCACATAATTCAATTAGTTTAGGTTTATCAACAGATAATAAGTGATTTTATAGGAACCACGTATATGTACAGTTGCTACATTTAGTAATGCATTGTTGACTAAGGAGTACATGGAGGTGGATGTTTGGACAAGACCACAGAGATCAAACAAGACTTTAAAAGAAACAAACTTTACCATCATTAGAACAGTGGGCCCCATAAGTAACATATAAGGAGCTTACAAGTTGGCCCTATGCGAGACTTGGAGACCTTCGCTTGCACATCATGTATAGTAAAGATTTGGGTTAAACTAGAGTAATATGTTGTCTCCTTGTAGATCTCGATTTTATGCCACATAAATTTTATTATAGCTACCTCATCGTTTTCAATTATTAAATATGCAACAGAGATGTTACCGCAAATATTCAAACCCTGAACTTCTTTCAAGTAGAGAGGAGAGAGGGGTGTGAACCAATTGAACTAAAGTTCATTGAACTGGCGATTTGAATTTACAAATGCATGTTTACAACAAAAGCTGACATATATTAGTTGCATCTATAAACTAGCTTTAACTTAGCTAGTTGGCATCTCCACTTTGGAGGGGTATCCTTGGCAGTAATATCCTACAATTCTCAAAAGGATAATTGGTTACAATTTACAAGAAATTGGGTTCCCAAATATTTGTACCCTTTCTATGTTACATGAATAACAATATTACTTGCAAAATAATATCCAAAATAGTATGTACATTTGTGTGTTTGGCAGAGAAAAATCTACAATTCACTTTTATTAGTTTTTAACATTGTAGGCTATTGTTCTTTTTTTTTTTTTTTTTGAAAAAAGAGATAGGTTGCATCACATCCAAACCTGATCCAATTTGATTTAGGATGTTTTTGGTCTCGCCTGCATCATATCTGTTGGGATATCCCGGTTCAGCTACGAACCGAACACTGGTTCGGTTGATCGAAGCCCTTTTCTCCAGACCACGGACTTCGGACAAGGAGAGGTCAGGCCAACTACAGGCAATCCAAGGCTTCTCACCGGTCTACGACATCCGAGAGCCAGATCTTCGGATGATGTCTTCGGTCCTAACCAAAGACCAAGCTCCTCGACGACTCCCGAAGCACACTCTTCGACTTCTGCCAGAGGCATGATCTCCGGCCTTGGATAGACTCCAAGTCTTCGAGCCACGCAGAGGACTAAGTCTCCGATCGAGAATCTCCCTAAACAAGAAAAATCCAAAGATGGGACCATAATCTAGCCCAGATAGGCAACTGTAACCAACGGTTACAATCGACAATCTCCATGCCACGATCATGGCGCGCAACTCCAGCTACCACGCCTCCGGTCTGGCCGGAACCGCTCAATGACAACCCACGATTGCCAATCACGAGGAGAGATTGGCTCCCCATAATCACCGGAAAAAGGGCGGGTCGCAGGCCAAAGGCCTCCTCTTAAATAGTGGTAAGAAGAATGGCTCGAGGGAGGTACGCGTAGACACACATATTCATACACTCATACGTAATTTAAGAGCTTTTTCCTTATACTCTCGACGCTCTTCCCCATTCTGTGGCTGGGATCCGCCACTGACTTAGGCATCGGAGTGTCCCCCGCCGGAACAACTCCGGCAAAGAACCTATTTTGCAGGTGAACCAGGAAGCGGTCCTGTGGTGCAGCAGCTCCGACCGGCCGATACAGGGACTCCACGCCAACAGATTGGCGTGCCAGGTAGGGGGGCAACACAGTACTCTTTAGGCTCTCTCCTAGACAAGGGGAAATGGCGAGAGGAAAGACTCAGATAGCTTCTACAAGTCGAAATCATGCTCCGTCCCAAGGGGCGTGCCCCCGGGGGAGAATGACGTCCCACCTCCCATAGTTGTTGTGGAACTACAGCAGTTTGAAGCCCTTGTAAACCAGGTCACCAACCTCACAGCCATGGTTCAGGACTTCCGGAACAGAGCTTTTTCGGTGGGAAACCCACCGGCCACCTCCAGACATAGCTCTCGGTCCCGAAGGAAGAGAGCTTCACGGGAGGATCCCACACATCTCTCCCCCCATTCTTGGCCATCTCCTGAAGGCCGCACTTCGAGACTGCCTAGGTTCGTCGATTCCCTGCAGAAAGGGAAAAGGCCTAGGCAAACTTCCTCACCCTCCTCCGAAGACTCCACCTCCATAGAAAGGGCGCCGAAGAAGACTCCCGATTACGACGGGAGATTCAGAGCCATCGAATCGGAGATGGCGAAGGCGCGGGAACAAAGAATGCAGGATCTGAAGGATCCTGGCGATTTGATTGTGGGTGATCTATGCCCATCCTACACCGACCGTATCATGGCCGAAGTTATTCCTCGGCACTTCAGGGTTCTCCAGATGGAATCCTACGACGGCACCTCCGATTCCCTCGATCACTTGGGCAATTTCAAGGCCTACGTGATGATCCAAGGAGCTTCGGATGCGATGTACTACCTCGCATTCCCGGCTACCTTGAAGAAAGCTGCTCGGATGTGGTACTTGAGCCTGTGCCCAGGTACCATCGATTCTTTTTTCGAGTTAGAAAAATTATTTGTCTTGCATTTCATGACCTGTCGCAAGACTCCATGGAATACGGACACACTATTTCTCCTTCACCAGAACGAAGAAAAAAGCCTGCGAGATTACATCTCCATGTTTAATGCGGCCACACTTGAGATCCCCGATCTCAACGAACACGTGGCAATGTCTGTGCTGAAGAAGGGGCTTCGTACCTCCAGGCTTACCTTTTTTCTGGACAAGAAGTTCCCTAAAAGCTATGCTGAGCTTTTGTCAAGGGCTCAGAAATACACCGATGCTGAAGAGCATGCGACTAACCGATGACTGATTGAAGGGAAGCCCCTTTCAAAAAAGAAGAACAACAAGAGACAAGGTCCCCCAATCTCCAATAACAATGGTGGCAAATATACCGACCGCCGAAGAAGTCCTCCCAGGCCTAGAGCATCGGGAGGAAGATTCGACTCCTACACCCCCCTCAACCTCCCTCGAGAGAAGATCCTCATGGAGATAGAGAAAGAAAATTATCTCCAACGGCCCCGTCCTATGAAGGCCTCCTCTTCCGTAAGGAATAGGAACAAATACTGTCGATTCCACCGGGACCACGGCCACAATACTGACGAGTGCATCCAGCTAAAGGATGCGATTGAGGATCTTATCAAGAGAGGGTATTTGGGGCAATACATTGGTCGCCAAGGACCTCGATCGGAAGCAACTGTTCCCCAACCACCTCCCGAAGAGGCCGAACTGTCAAATCAAAGGCCCACCAACGGAGGCATAGGGATGATACACCGACCCACCAACTGGAGAAGGGATGAGGATGATGCTCCAAAGCAACTAAAGGACAACAATGCTATCCTCTTCTCCGACGATGACCTTGCGGGAGTTCGACTCCCACATGATGATCCTCTTGTAATCTCGGCCGTAGTGGCCAATTATGATGTACAGCGAATCCTTGTTGATAATGAAAGTTTGACTGGTGTCTTGATTTACGATGCATTCTCTAAAATGTGTTTGCCTAGACATCAACTACGAAGATCCCCCATACCGCTCACTAGTTTTGGGGGCAATCAAGTTCATGCCGAGGGAGAGATAGTGTTGCCTGTAACCCTTGGCACTAAACCTCGATAAAAGACACTGCCAATCAACTTCACAGTGGTCCGGATCCTCTCAGCATACAACATCATTCTGGGGTGACCTGCCTTGAACAGGTTCCGAACCGTGATCTCCTCTCACTACCTCTTCATGCGCTTCCCCACCAGGAATGGTGTCGGAGAAGTTAGAGGAGACCAGAGGACAGCGTGGTAGTGCCTGATGATTTAAGACAGGTATTTCAACAATTCAGCAACTCCGAATCAGCTGGATCCAAGGGATACAACCACAAGCCTTGGTGAACCCATGGAGAGGACTGTCCCGGTACCTTTGACAAAGGAAGACCCCTCCAGAGTTTTGCAGATTGGCTGGATCAGCTGGATCCAAGGGATACAACCACAAGCCTTGGTGAACCCATGGAGAGGACTGTCCCGGTACCTTTGATAAAGGAAGACCCCTCCAGAGTTGTGTAGATCTGGAGTGCACTCGATGAGGAAACCAGAACAGAGTTGATCCGTTTTCTCAGAAACAACGCCGACGTCTTCGCCTGGTCAGCTACGGATATGCCGGGGATTCCTGCCGAAGTAATCACTCATCGACTAGAAGTTATCCCTGGGTACAAGCCAATGAGGCAGAAGAAAAGGAGCTTCGCTCCTGAAAGATAGCAAGCCATGGACGAAGAAGTCGGCAAGCTCCTTAAAGCAGGGTTCATCCGAAAGGCCCACTATCCCGAGTGGTTGGCCAATGTGTTAATGGTAAAAAAAGCTAGCGACAAGTGGAGGATCTGCATCGATTATACAGACCTCAACAAGGCTTGCCCAAAAGATAGCTTCCCTCTCCCGAAAATTGATTAGCTGGTCGACGCTACTGCCGGCCACCAGTTGCTGAGCTTCATGGATGCTTTTTCCAGCTATAACCAAATTAGAATGGATCCACATGATGAAGAGAAGACGGCTTTCATCACTGATAAAGGTCTCTACTGTTACAAGATGATGTCGTTCGGCCTCAAGAATGCCAGAGCAACATTCTAAAGACTGATCAACAAGGTATTCGAAAAACAATTGGAAAAAAATATGGAGGCTTACATTGACGACATGATCGTCAAAAGCCTTCTCCGAAAAGATCACATCCATGACTTAGAAGAGTCATTCAGTGCTCTACGGCACTACCGCATGAAGCTAAACCCGGCAAAGTGCACCTTTGGGGTCACTTCGGGTAAGTTCTTAGACTTTCTTGTCACCAAACAAGAGATTAAGGCAAACCCTAAGAAGATCCAAGCTCTAATAGATATGAGACATCCCTCCTGCAAAAAGAAAATCTAGCAGTTAACACGGAGAATTGCCTTCCTAAGCAGATTCATTTCTCGGTCCGCCGAGAAATGCCTCCCATTCTTCAAGGTACTCCGGCAGTCAAAGAGCTTCAAGTGATCCAAAGACTGTCGTACTGCCTTTGAGGAGTTGAAGAAGTACCTGGAAACCCCACCACTACTCTCCAAACCACAAGAAGGAGAGCTTCTCTACTTATACCTCTCTGCTTTAGATGAAGCCATTAGTTCGGTCCTTATCCGGAGAGATGAAGACGGATCCTACAAGCCGATCTACGATATCAGCAAGGTCCTGCATGATGTCGAAACGCGATATGCAAAGATGCAGAAGCTGATCTACTCTCTGGTGATTGCGGCGAAGCGACTGCGGCCGTACTTCCATGCCCACGCCATTATGGTGCTGACCGATCAGCCCCTCAAGGCCGTTCTCCGATCTCCGGACACCTCTAGAATGATAGCCAAGTGGGCTGTGAAATTGAGTGAATTTGACATCAGTTTCCAGTCCCGAGCGACTATGAAGGCCCAGGCGCTCTCCGATTTCTTGGCTGAATGCACCTGTAAGTCCGAAGACGAAGCATCTTCAGTAGAAGATGAAGTCCCGAAGGAGACGAAGTCCGTCTAGGTGCTTCATGTGGACGGAGCATCCAATGCTACTGGATGCAGGGCTGGACTTATGCTGGCCGAACCTGACGGTCACACCATAGAGTACGCACTTCGATTCTCCTTCCATGCTTCTAATAACCAGGCTGAATACGAAGCCTTGCTCGCCGAACTTCGGATTGCTAAGAATCTGGGAGTTCAGCAACTCCGAACCTTCTCAGACTCCCAGCTGGTTGTAAATCAAGTTAATGGAGAATATACAGCCAAGGATCCGACCATGGTGCAGTACCTATAAAAGGTACGGGCCTTATCCTCTCAACTGGAACATTTTGAGATCATCCATGTCCCACGATCAGAGAATTCACGGGCGGATGCATTGTCTCGACTGGCAACTACAGCGCCGGAATCTCTCGGGCGCACCTTTGTTGAACTCTGGAAACTCCAAGTATAGCCGAAGAGGCTGCGGAGGTGCGCCAGATCGACACCAAGCCAAGCTGGATGGATCCTATTATCAAATTTCTAAATGAAGGTGTACTGCCAGAGGACAAGGTAGAGGCCAAGAAAATCTGCTGGATGGCATCTCAGTATGTCATCTTAAACGGGACCCTCTATAAGAGATCGTTCTCTCAGCTACTGCTAAAATGCTTGGGACCGACAGATACGGATTATGCCCTGAGAGAGGTCCACGAGGGCATATGCGGTGATCACTTGGGAGGTAGATCACTGGCATACAAGATCATTCGACAAGGTATTACTGGCCCTCCATCCAGAAGGATTCGGCTGACTTGTGCGAAAGTGCGACCAGTGCCAGTGGTACGCCAATGTCCAAAGACAGCCTGCGAGTCACCTGACCCAACTGGCAGCCCCATGACCTTTTGCCCAGTAGGGAATGGACATTCTCGGCCCATTCCCACCGGCATCAGGGCAAAGGAAGTTCCTTCTTGTGCCATCGACTACTTTACAAAGTGGATAGAAGCCGAACCACTGGCCCAAATCACAGAAGGCAAGGTGGAGAATTTTGTAAAAAATTCCATCATATTCCAGTTTGGCATCCCACATGTCATAATCATGGACAACGGGAGACAGTTCGACAACCCGAAGTTCAAGAACTTCTGCTCTCGGTATCATGTTCAGCATCGACTGACTTCCGTTGCTCATCCACAGTCCAACAGAGAAGCCGAAGTCACTAATCGGACCATTCTCCATGGTCTGAAGACGAGGTTGAACGCCGCCAAAGGACTTTGGGCTGAAGAATTGACCTCCGTTCTCTGGGCATACCGAACTATCCCGAGAACAGCCACCGGCGAGTCTCCGTTCAACCTGGTATACGGTACCGAAGCTGTACTACCTATTGAGTCTCCTTGCAATCCCTGAGAATTGACAACTATGAAGAGCCTGGGAACTCCGATCATAGAAGGATCGACCTGGATCTACTGCCAAGCACCAGACTTCAAGCCCAGATAAGAATGGTGGCGTACCAACAAAAGATCGCCAAATACTACAGCTCAAGGATAAAAGAGCAGATTTTCTGCACAGGGGATATGGTACTGCAAAGGGCAGAAGTATCCAGGCCAACGGAACAGGATAAACTCTCCCCCAACTAGGAAGGTCCATATCAAGTTGAAGAAGTCACTCAACCGGGAGCATATCGACTTAAGACCCTAGATGGGAAGATTCTGTCCCGGTCATGGAATGTACAAAACCTTCGCAAATATTATCAATAAATAAGTTCCTAAATTTTCTGTGCAAGATTGCTCAACCCTACTCGACTCGGAACGGCTAGTTGCATCGACTGAATGACAACAGCTTAAGTGACATGATCTGAAAAATCGATCAACTATGCAAAGGAGAGTCTAATCCACTCACCTTATCAATATGCCCGACGAGCGCAACGGATGGTCCAACCAAGCCACCAAGAAGATCAAAGGCGCAGGGATGGTTTTCGTAACCTACCTTACGGTAAACCCGAAGACGTACCGGAGCGGGCCTGAACAGCCTACCTTAATCACGACAGAAGTGCACAGGGATGGTGCAAGCACCCTACCCTACGGTAAATCCGAAAACGTGCCTAAAAGGACCACTGTCATCCTTTCTGTCGACAACAGATATTCCGAGAACGGTCCAACTGACCTCACTTCTTTTCTAAAGATCGAAAATGGTCTGAGGAATCTACATTCCAGACAAAATATGATACAACATATCGCGGAAAGCACAAGGGAAGAGATAAGAAAAAGATATTTCATTTCTTTTTCGATTTTTACAAAAAAAAAGAGAGAAACTCTTATAAAGAGAGAACAAAAAAAAAAAGAGACTCTCAAAGAAGAGAGACAAAAAAAAAAAGAAAATAAAAAGGAGTAACATTGGAAAGACGCGGGAAATTTTCAAAACCTCCCGCCGAATTTTTCCCGTACTGGCAGGGGGAGCTCAGAAGAGATGACGAGGGGGCCCCGGGGTTCCCATCCGAACCAGAATCCGACCCCTCATCGGAGTCGGAATCAAATTCATGCCCGGGAAAGGGAATGGAGGGCTTGATGTTGTCTAGGCCCTTCAAGTCATAAAACTTGAAGGCCTTCCCTCTACATTCCCGGAATCCCTGATGGTAGGAGTCTAGAGTCGCCTCGGCGACCTCCTCCCTGAAGGCAGCGGATGCCTTGAAGTCTGAGATAGCCTTTGCCGCCTCCTTCTTGGCCTCCTCTACCTCTGCGGCTGCCGCCACGACCTGGGCCCTGGCCTCCCTCAGTTGGGCCTCCAACAGGTGGACCTTCTTCTCCAGATGGTCCACGAGAGGCTCCTCGTCATTCCCCGGCTCGAAGAACTCCGGACTCCTCTTCCTCATTGGGTCGACAGCCCTTCTCTTCGCGGCCCAACGAAGCTCGGAAGTGCTGAACCTCATTTTTAATTGGAAGGAGTCTACGAGAATAATGGCCCTTGACGGCAGAAGGCAAGGTCCTATTTATAAAGACCCTGCATCCACGATCGACTGCAGGAAGGCATGCTCCACGTCTTTTTCCAGCCACATCAGAGAGCGCCACGTGTCCGAGCAATACTTCGTGAACTAGAAGGCCACTCGGGGGTCATTCCCAAGACAACAACTGCCGGCACTTCGAATCTGGAGAAATCTCCATCGTGCGACAGCAACATTAATAGCTCCTTTTTAGAAAAAGGAGACCCGGCGGCACACAAGGCGCAAGAAATCATGATTGTCGATATGCCGCGTGGACAACGAGAAATGTGATCAAGCTTCCCTAATCAACACATGATGGGAAGTTGACGCCTGTCTATCCCAACGATAGATTTAGTATCCAAAGGAGGGTGACACCGACCTAATTTATTATAAACGGTCTTCGACAACGGAGTTCATCTTTGTCAACTACCAATTAAATGGCCTTCGGTCATGGTCGTTCGACCAAGCAGAAAAAAGAACGGTAAAACCAGTTTAAGCTACTTACGAAATGCAACATTGCATATGTAGAGAAAAAAAAGTCATTGCAAGATCTGGAAGAGTTGTCATACAAAATCCATTGACAATACGAAGGGAAAACGAAGAAAATACATCCAAAGCAACTTGAATCACTCAATATCAACAGGAGGAGACCCCACACCACATGACTGAAGTAACTTGTCAATCGTGTTGAAAGGATCTCATCAATCTGGGTCGGGACCGGAGAACCTTCGACTTGGACTCCCCCAGCCTGAACCTCCTCCTGAACCGGAATCAGAGTTGGGGTCACCCCCAGATTTTCGACTGAGGTAGAGGCCTCCCCACCCGGGCATGGCGCCTCTTCGGCCTCCACTATGGCTTCGGCCTCCTCTATCTCCTCCTCTTCTTCTGCTATATTGAAGGGAGGGATGCCGGAAAGATCAAGATGAGGGAAGGCCTCCTTTACCTCGGAAAGTCCATCGTTAAAGCCATGCTGGTAGCCGTATAAAGATGCTTCATTCATTTCCTCTTGGAACTGTGAAGACATTTTGAAGTCTGCCACAGCATCGTCTACCCGCTTCCTCAGGGATACGGACTCCCTCTTGGCCACTTCGGACTCCGAAATTGCCTCTTCGGCCCTCCTGGAAGCCTCCTCCACTGTCTTGGTCAAGCTTTCTACCTTCTCCTGATTCTCCCTGGCAGCTTGCTCCAAGGAGTCAATCTGTTTCCTACTCTTCCTCCACCCTGCCCCTTGCTCCGCCATTGTCAGATGAGCACTTTTTAGTTCACCCTTCAGTTCGCGAACTTCATCGTTCACCCGGACAAGGCGATCTCCATAGACTGCCTCAACTCTTCAGCTACTTCCTTTACGGCCCTAGCAATATAGAGTTCCTCCTTGAGGCCATGGATGAGGCTGTCAACATTTCCAGGCCCTCCTCCATAAAAGTAAGGTCGTAGACCAACTGCACCAAGGATGTGGAGTTACGGATCGAACAGCTCTCAAAACAAAGGAGACGACAAGAATCATACCTGTTGCAAGGCGACAAAGGCAGAATCGGACATCCTGGGAAGGTTCCGATTCTGAAGAATTGCCAAGTCATAAGGCAGCAGCGTACCCTTTAATGCCTGCCTGGCTACGGTGGGGATCAACAGTCCCCTCATAGGTGAAAGCTCCGAAGAGTTTGCCAAATGGCTTCCAACTGGGGAGGCCCCGCGAACGAAGTCTCACTCGACTTGCCGCGCTTTGCCCTTATAAACCCAGGGGGCAAAACGGTGGCACCTCCGCCGCCTAAGGTGGACTGACCATTGTGCGAACCGGGAAAGTAGCCGCCGGTAGAGTTTCGACTAGACAAGGTCTCGACGGGGCCCCTTCTGCGGGTGCCACATCTTTACTTGAGGTTCCCCAGAAAGACGAAGTGCTCCGGTCCCCCTCAAGACCGTCCCTTCGAGCCTTCTTCCGAACTGCCGATCTTGTGAGAGGGGCTTGTGCTACCCTCTTCTCAGAGGTCTGACGGAGCCAGCTCACACCGGGCTTCATTCCGCCACCTACAAGCAAAAGAGTTTATTTCGATTGACTAAGCTATAACAGAACCAGGGGAAGGGGAGCAGAAATTCCCGTCACTATACCTAATGTTGGGAATTTGCTAATTCCCGCAAGATAGAGATTTCTCTCCACCAACAACTCCCGGATATGGGCGACTTCCGAATTGACCAAGAGGTCATAATCCGACTGATTAGCCGCCAAGACCTTCCCGTCATTGGCGATTAAACGAGGCTTCTTCCAAACAGTGTTGAAGCCCCATGGGTCAAAAGATAATACAAACATAAAGACGGGTTTCCACCCGTGGATGGCACTGGGCATGTCCTTGATAACCTTGCGGCCTGATCGAGGGCCAATCACCCACCATCCATTGCTGTGGAAATCCCTCTTGAGTACGAAGAGGGCCATGAATAAATTGGTCCTAGGTTCTATGTTTGCAATGCTGTACAAGATCAGGAACCCGCAGATGTTCTGGATGCTGTTCGGGGTCAACTGTGCTGGCACCACTTGGTACAGGCGAAAGATCTTGACGAAGAAGGGGTGTAGAGAAAATCGAAGACCAGCTTTCAGATGATCTTCTTGCACAGCTAGACATCCCGGGGGAGGTTTGTTCAGTCGTTCCTCGAGTGCGGGGATAACGAAAGGGAACTCCTCAAGAATGTGATAGCGTTCCCAAAGAAGGGCCGCCTTTCCCTGAGAAACTGAACTGGAGATCGACTCCGGACCTACTACATCGCCGGCCCCCGAGGGCCCGACTTTTTTCCCCTGACTTTCTACGTTTTCTTCCATGATAAAAGAATGAAGCAAGGGGGCAGAAGGAAGATTCTACTTGCGGAATAAACTGGTAGTCCAGAACAAAAAAAGCTGGACGAAGGATGAGACGAGGTTGAAGAAGCTTCCTTGGCCGGACCTTCTCCCTTTTCTAAGAGAAAAACAAGAGTTTCTGAAGCCCTACCAGGTTGATTTGACCCAAGGTTACCCAGGGAGGTAACCCGCCTTCAACTAACCGACAGGATGAGGCGCATCCATCATCCAACGGACGGACGAAAGCCACCACAATTATCCAAATCTCAACCGAAAGATTGACCGAACCATCGTGCAACGAGAAAAAGAGAGACGATCCCAGGGCCGCCCGCTTTTTCCTTCTCCTTCAACCTGGGAGTGATAGCTGTCCACCACCTGATTCCCAGATCAACCAGCAGCCATGATGGATTGTCCAATCAGAGATCCCATAATCATCCACTACACTATCTCCTGGGAGGAAAATGATAAAGCATTAGTACTCTCACTTCTCGAGGCAAACCTCCGCTTCGAGAGCTGAGAGTAGGGGGCAATTGTTGGGATATCCCGGTTCAGCTACGAACTGAACACCGGTTTGGTTGGCCGAAGCCCTTTTCTCTGGACCACGGACTTCGGACAAGGAGAGGTCAGGCCAACTACAGGCAACCCAAGGCTTCCCACCGATCTACGACATCCGAGAGCCAGATCTTCGAATGATGTCTTCGGCCCTAACCGAAAACTAAGCTCCTCGACGACTCCCGAAGACACACTCTTCGACTTCTGCCAGAGGCATGATCTCCGGCCTTGGATAGACTCCGAGTCTTCGGCCCACGTAGAGGACTAAGTCTCCGATCGAGAATCTCCCTAAATAGGAGAAATCCAAAGATGGGACCATAATCTGGCCCAGATAGGCAACTGTAATCAACGGTTATAATCGACAATTTTCATGCCATGATCATGGCGCGCAACTCCAGCTGCCACACCTCCGGTCTGGCCGGAATCGCTCAATGACAACCCACGATCGCCAATCACGGGGATAGATTGGCTCCCCATAATCACTGGAAAAAGGGCGGGTCGTAGGCCAGAGGCCTCCTCTTAAATAGTGGTAAGAAGAATGGCTCGAGGGAGGTACGTGCAAACACACATATTCATACACTCATACGTACTTTAAGAGCCTTTCCCTTATACTCTCGACGCTCTTTCCCATTCTGTGGCTGGGATCCGTCACTGACTTAGGCATCGGAGTGTCCCCCGTCGGAACAACTCCGGCAAGGGACCTGTTTTGCAGGTGAATCAGGGAGCGGTCCTATGGTGCAGCAGCTCCGACCGGCCGATACAGGGACTCCACGCCAACAATATCCAACTCTGATCCAACTTGATTTAGGGTGTATTTGGTATCACTTCTACTTTACAAAAGAGAAAGAGAAGTGCAGAAGCTAGGTTCACTAGATTCTCCAAAAGATTTTTTTTTTTTTTTTGACTTTTCTTCTTGCCAAAGCAGTTTATATATAATGTTAGTAAACACCCACTTTTTTTTTCTTTTTTCTTTTTTTTCTCAAGAAATGCTTTTTTGCTGTAATGTAAACATTATGAGAGCACTTCTTTTAAGCAATGTTGAACACACATTTAGACTTGACCCAAAAAAATCTGGTATTAAAAGTATATACTCAGGCAATACTTACTAGATAGTGAGTTGGATTTAGGTCTAAATTTTAGGCCTAAAAGCAAAGATCTAGTATAACCACTTGAAGGACCCTTTCAAATGACTACGTGGACCAAAGATCCTAAATACTTGAGAAGCAAGGGATTAATACTAGAAAACCCTCGAAAGTTGGTGGCTGAAATCTCAGTGTTTAGAAAGTGAGAGATTAATGATAGATGACCCTTGGAGCTTGGCACAGTATCCATTAGCCAATGAGAGACTAACCCATGATGACTTTCATGAAGACTAATTTTTAACTAAACCCAAGTATTATTTGAGCTAGCTTTGTATGGCAATTACCTTGGATTGGCATTGTTAAAGCTGGCCTAGTAAAGCAACTGCCTTGAAGCGATATTTTTCGAGCTAGCCATATATGGTAATTATCTTGGATTAGTATTATCAAAGATCGCATAGCAAAGCAACTGCCTTGAAGCAATATTATCTGAACTAGTCGTGTACGGCAATAGCCTATATTAACATTGTCAAAGCTAACCTAATAAAGCAACTATCTTGAAGCAACATTATCCAAGCTAGTCATGTATAGCAATTTTTCAGATTGATATTGTCAAAGTTAGTCTAGTAAAGCAACCACCTTGAAACAATGTTATTCGAGCTGACCGTGTATGATAATTGTCTCAAATTAGCATTGTCAAAGCTAGCCTAGTAAAGCAACTACAAAACAAACAATCCTAAACCACCTGGGTCGAGTATAAAAGATCCATGAACTATCAACAAAATAGGCTTGTTGAATTAGGATCCTTGCGATATTGGCCGATAACATCTTAAACGGGCAACAATTTGTTTTAATATGCCCATGTTAATAAAGCATCATAGCTATTGGCATAGATACACCTGAATTGAAGAGAATTATAGTTTCAAAGCAACCAAATGTTAATTAGAAGGTTGCACTGTCATCATTGATTTGTGCTCTTTCTTTAGTTCCAATAATTTTGTAGATCCATACATTATTTTTTTGGTTAAATAGAGGGGAAATACTTGTAGGTGGGCGTGGTATTTATATATAAATAAATTTAGTCTCAATTGCTTAACTATGTGGCTGTAGTTTAGTGGTAAGAATTCCACGTTGTGGCCGTGGAGACCTGGGCTCGAATCCCAGCAGCCACAAAATTTTTACTTTTTTTAAAAAAAAAATAATTTTGAATTTAATTCCTCCTATATTTAATTGTTTTACCTAAAAAAAGTTGATTGTTTATTCATCCCTTCTGGTTTTTTTTCCCCGTCGGAATTTATCCCTTTATTTTCCCCTCAAAGTAACTACCATGTTTCTCTTGCCCCATTTCTTTTCCACCCATCTGATCTTCCATTAGGATTTATATTTTCGTGTCCTCTCAATGGATCAAAGTAGACTCCGAGAACCGCCCCCACCTCCCTCCTTCAACCGCTCGATCTTCTCCGAAGTGAAACCCTATTCTTGCTAATCCTTTCCTTTTTTCCTTTTACTTTTATTTTTTGCACTGATTATGATGTAATAGCAAGTATTTATCTACATTTAGGAGGAAAATTTATTGCACTCTATCCATATAATTTTGGTGAATTTTTCAAGATTTGCATCATGTTATTTACCTGTTATAATACCGTTGTTTGTTCATGGATAGTGTTCGGATAGAAGACTAAGAAGAGGTTAATTGGATGGGAGCATCTTACAAGACCCGAGGAAGACCCATCCTCTCAACTTTCGCATTTTGTAAGATGAGACAACCAACTTATGTTAATTCTGTCTTCTATCTCTACTTCATTTATCTACCTCCCTTTGAATCGATGCCGTTAAACCGAGAAAATATTTTCTAACAGTGTATACCACTGCTCCCCATCTGCCAGCTGACCTCTTTTTGCATAAAGTGCAGTGTTGCTTACAATCTAGAAAGTTGTTTCAGATTTGACCAATACTGCATTAAAACTAGTTGCAGAACATGCAAAGTTTTGAGGTGTCTCATCTTTGGCTCTTTAATCATAGCAGCATTTTAATCCATCAACAACATCTCTGTGTAGTATGGGGAGGTAAAATAATTTATTGGGTGAGCTTCCATTGTCTGATCTCTAGGACTATCTTTTCATTTCCTCTTGAGCTTTTTCTTCCATCTTTTGCATGTGTGCAATAACCATTTGGGTGTCTTAGACCACTTACCCATCCACCCACGCCTGGAAGTAATTTGCAGATTTAACCATTAAATATGATTGTTCATCATTCAAAAATTGGATAAAAGCTACTACGACAGTTGTCCATGATAGTGATACTGAAAAATACGATGAGACACTTATGGTGTATAATGAGGTATCTACTTCTTCCCTTCAATAGATTTTAGATCCGGCTTGTTATATCATATTAATTTGTTATAGAGAGAAGCTATTTGGCTTTCTAGAGAACATTAACGGTACTATTCATTTATCAAATGGATTGAGCTATGCGATCAAGGATATTGGAACAGTCAGCTTGTAGATACATAATAAAACAATGAGGAATTGGATGAGGTATGATATATATTCAGTATCAAGAAAGATTTAATTTTATCGAGTAGACTGGATTCAAGCAACTATAAATAAGAAGTTGATAATAGAATCCTGAAGGTTGTACATGGCAGTATGATTATCTTAAAGGGAAAGAAATATCGAGAACACTGTCTCTTGACAAGGAGCTCAATATGAGATGGTATTCCAGGTATAGGTGGATTAGGCACGAGATGGAAAACACGTAAGGATGATAGGCGACGTCATAGAGTAAAGTTTGAATTATCGCAAGAAACTATCCCGAGTAAGTTTCAGGTCAGGTAGATTATAGCATATAATGGAGATAGGATCGAGCGATCTAGCTCAACTTCCATGTTTGCCTATCGATGAATAACTAGATATTTATCCTAGAACATGGGGACGAGATCATTCACAAGCTCTCAAAAATTTATGGAGAAATAGATTTTTTGTTTCTTTTAAAAAATCAAGGCCAAAGTTAGTCCGGATTCTCAGTGAAATATTGTATCTCCATCAATTTTAATGAATCTTTAACCAATTTTACAACAGTATATCGAAGAGCCAATAATTTAATAAAAGTAGAATGAGAAGACAACGATATTTAGAGTTGGTATATTTAACACATTTTAAATCTTAGTTGATGATAAACTGACAACCAAAAATGTAATTTATCTAAAATTAAGGATGTGTATGGAGCATGCAAGTCATATAAATAAAAATCAGAAGCAATTAACAAGTGAAATCTAATAGAAAAACTAAATAACAAACCTTCTCTACTCTAAACCAACAGAGCTGACCTCGCCTTGTGTGGGAGTTGTCCATAATATCATCAAGGACTAGAAAAAGTGCCTGAAGCTGCAGACATTTTAATGGTAAATGGCTCAGGCTCCAGTGCATGAGCAAACATTTAGTCGATTTTTAACATAAATGGTCAAGTAAACAAAGTGGCAAGGCTAGACTAGAAAATAAAACCAAACTGCTTACCCATTCAAAGCACCAACCAAGGGAACATGCTAGGAAAACACTTCGCTGTCACTCAGTTCGGTTCCTTTTAGCAGCTTGTAGCTATCAATCATGGAGATCCCACGATTCAGCTTACCTAGCAGTAATGACATCAATTAAGACAAGACCTGTGTAAAATATGTTTTAACATCATCTCCTCATGCGCAGTAGTGTACTCTCTCTCCTCCAGGTACATTGTAGTCCAGCATCTGTTACAGTATGCACATGACAAACAAAGATCATTGACAAATATTAAACAGGAGGTATTGTATTTTTGACATGTTCAGGATCAAGAAACAAATATATTCTGGCTGTAAAAAGCTAAATCACTATGATGTTGTAAAAGAAAAGATTGGTTGACAATTGTGAAACCTATCACTTGTGGTGTACTTCCCTTTTCTTCCTTTCATCATACGTACGGTGTACCTATGGCAATGTATATCATGCAACACATGGCTGATAACATAGCAAATGTAAACATTACATTCCATAGTCCCAAAACGTTCTGAAACCTGACAAATGATGTGAAGTGAAAAAGGGACAAGGAAAACATTGGCACCAACACAAACTTTGAGTTAATGAATTTATATCACGTCCCCGTGTATGTTGGAAAATATCTTATGGACCTAAAAAACAACCGCGAGTTAAAAAGTTTAAGAAAGTTGCTCGTGACTTTATTTCACTGTATTCACATGTCAAATTGCGAGGAAAGGATAATTAAGACAAAAGAAGGGCCTGTTGTAAAGTATTACTTTCCAAACCCAGCTTTTACTTGCTCTGAGCACATGCAACTAGATACCAAACATCCACTCGATCGTTATCCTGATCAGCTTCTAGCCAAGCATCAACAAATGGTTTCACAAGATGGAGGGGATAAAAAAGGGGATTTGTGATTTTCCATTCCATTCGCTAGGAATTAGCAAAAATATATGTTTTGCCAATTCCAACAACAATCATCAAAGATTTATCAAAACCTCATCTTCCAAATAAAACTTTAAATCACACAAAATATAAGCATAAAATGAATTTAGAAACACTAATAAGCCCGGAAAAAAAAAAAAAAAAAAAAAAAAGAAGAATACTAAAACTACCAGATCAAGAATCAGAAATCTTTGGTGTATATATATACGTGCATTAGATCTATAACACTGATATGACGGGAGAATATCGATCATAGAAGAAACCTAACGACTAAAAAAAAACTTCAATTTTATCAAAACAGAATGTTCAATTCCATATACGGCCAATCAACCAGGGCCAGCAAGATTTCAAATCCCAGCAACACTTCCGTCATTCCACTCGAAAGATATCCAAGAAAGCGCTCGAAAGCACGGAGATAAGAGAATGCGGGGGCGGAGATAAGGAGGAGGGTTACACTCTCGCACCTTGTCGATCCATTGCCGGACCTCGTCGGTGAAGTCGAAGGCGGGATCCTCGAGAAGCTCAGCTTTGAGGCCATGGTAGATCTGCCGGAAGATCGCCTTCACATCACCTCCGGCCCTCCCATTCGCGCCGTCCTCCATGAGAGCAGCAGCCAAGAAACGAAGAAAAAATTGGAAGAAACAAAAGCAACAAAGAAGGGATAATAGGAGGAGGAGAGAAGCTTGGAATCTCTCCAAGAGGTGAAGGGAACGGAGAGCGGAGCGGTGGAACGGCGATGTACATACGGTCAGGTGAGAGAGGGATACTAGGTTCAACATGGAGAGAGATCAGTACCGACCTCGCTTTCGATATGAGGCTGAGATCCGCTGTACATCTTAACACATCAAAAGCGGTTGCCTGCTGGCCAATAGCAGACACGCACGACAACAGGAATGCATGTGCGGCGCCTCAGCGCGTTCGCCGGAGGTGGCAAAACTGTGAATAGGGAAGGCTCGGAGGGTGATGTGTTAAGTCTAAGGCTGCACGAGCATGGAGGCGAATTATATTGGGAAGGAGACGAAGCACGTGTGCTTGACACACGAAAGAATCGCGGTCCTGATTTTTGCTGTTAATTATTGGCGCTTCTTTTGTTGTTTCCCCTTTGACGTTTTACACATGATAGCCCGATTCGCTGCAGCAATGACAGGTCGTGTATTTCCAGCGGGCCCCACTGGAGTCATACCCACGTGGACCATTCGAGGGTTTCCTTTTCCCGTTTTCCGCGTGTTGATGCGGATGGCAGAGTAGCGGAGAGGTGGATTTGTGACCGTAGAATGGCTATCCGGAGAAGAGGTGGTATGGACTCAACGGTGGCACGTGCAACCTTTGGAGATGCGATGGCCGATCAGGGGGAACCTGGGAACCCGGCAGATGCACCCGGCAGATGAACCTGGGAACCCGGCAGATGAACGTACCGGTTGCTAAGTGGTGGCCGGAGGATGGGATAGTGGAAATCAGAGCAATTTATGGAAGGCCGTTGGGGCAGCGACCGCTCCTTTTCCGGTTGCCTGGAATAAGATATTTTCGAGGCTGGGCTAGAAACAAAATCCAGTCTGAGCCCGGCCTGAGGCTTTAATTGATGCCAGTTCCGCTAGACTAGATCTCTGCATTTGATCGGGAGTAGTTGGATTTTGGAATACAAATAAAATGATTAATTTTAATTTTATTTTATTTTATTTTTTTGATAGGATGTTGTACTCAAATAATTTTTGTGTATCTTTACGGATAGTGCAGTTGGTAAAGGCTTGGTTCCCCTTTGCTTGATCACGGGTTCGAAGAATGATCCCGTGGATGACTCGATCGGATAAATCTCGGAGGATATGAAAGGTACGTGAAAAATTGCAGCCTGTATCGAACAAAGTCCTAGTGGGCTGGAAACCAGAATGAGACGCTACACCGGGGTAAAACCCCCTACCCTTTTTTTTATCAAAAAAAAAAAAAAATCTTGTGTGAATACAACGAGAAAGGTTATAAAACAAAATAATCCTAAACAAAAAGGGAATGGAGTCGATGGTAGTCCAAAGAATGAGGCGCTATACCAGGATAAAACCCCCTATCCTTTTTTCTATCAAGAAAAAAAAAAATTTTCTTGTGTGAATACAACAAGAAAGGTTATAAAACAAAATAATTCTAAACAGGAAGGGAATGGAGTCGATGGTAGCCCAAAGAATGAGGCGCTACACCAGGATAAAACCCCCTACCCTTTTTTCTATCAAAAAAAAAAAATTCTTGTGTGAATACAACGAGAAAGGTTATAAAACAAAATAATCCTAAACAGGAAGGGAATGGAGTCGATGGTAGTCCAAAGGGTATCAGCAACATAATGTGCAACAAAAAATGTAACTCAATCAGTGACTGAGTTGGCTTTCCGATAAACATATTAAATAAAAAAACCTGACCGCTTTCCATAATAAAAAAAATATATCATACAGCAAAGAATGAGTGGCACCATCCCTTTCATAACATAGAATCCATCAAATAATTATAGAGAAATCATTCTCAATTACCAAATGATTACCACGAAGGGTGAACCTTGCATAAGCAATGCCAACCCAAACAACATGCAGCTCTGGCCCTGCAACAGAAGGACCAAAGAGGTGACTACCCCCCCACAACAACAAAACTCGAGTCAAGGTCTCGGATGACGAAGCACGTTCCTCCCTTGCCTATCACACTACTATCAAAATTGATTTTGAAAAAATTCGAAGAGGGGCTCCCAGGAGATAAAAATCTAATGGGTCACTCAGTGAGCCAGACAAGAGCCCCGGTAGTTCGAAGTGAACAAGGTCAGATCAGCAGAGCCAATGTGAAGCATCTTAGTCACCTGAGCTAAAGCACGCTCCAGGACAAATTGCATAGATAACCTCCTGGACTCAAAGATCCAGGTATTCCTAGACAGTTAGATGTGATAAGCCATGAAGTCATCCGAACTGCTGAGGAGGTAGCTTGCTCCGAGGTCAAGCTTGATCTCAAGCTCTCTAAGAAAAATTAAGTTGGGCTTTCAGAGTAGCGAACCCTCGGATGTAAACCAGCCAGAACCCATATCCGAGCTACTCTTGGGCACCAGAAAAGAGGACGATGGCTGGCCAGAAAAATGGTCTTTCGGTGAGCACTCCAGCCTTGGACGGTCTCTCGGCATCTCCTCTGGCCACGGGCAGCAATGGGCAGATGAAAATGGTGCTTGAGAAGAAGCTAGTCCACAAAACGGGTTCTTGGATCGGTAGCAATGGCTGCCATGGACCATTTCGGGATTCTATGAACCAAGTAATCGATCCATGGTGGATCGACTACTTTAATATTCTTGTAATTTCTTAATAAACATCAAGCTTCGATTTCGGGCTCATTTGAACTTCGATTTGAATACCGTTTGTATCATTGGATTTCAAAAATTAAGCTCTTTCTATTCATGGACTCATTTTCTGCAAAACACTAATAAAAAAACCAATTCTTAATAGATATAGATCAATTAATATTTATTTTAATATTTAAATTAGGATATTTAATAGTCTTATCAGGAACTCCCCAGCCTCTCATGATCAATTTGATGGGGAGATGATGCCAGGCCACCTTCCAGAGAAAGAGACTGACTCTTGAATGAACCCCTACCCTCCAAATCCACCCAGCATCAAGTCTCCAAATAGGAGGCCAGGAACATAAAGTATAGAGGTCTCTAGCCCTTACTCTCTGCCCATAGGAGGAACCCCGCACTTTGATATCCCAAACTCCCTGGCTGGGGACTGCTAAAAACAACACTCTCTTCGCTAAATCAAGATCAAAGAGCTGGGCTACAAGGTCAGATCATCACCCAACCCCCTCAGGACGTAAAAGATCAGCAATCATGAGGGGCTCTCAACTTCCATACTAACAAAAGCGAGCCACAAGCTCAGCGAAAAGTTGGAGATCTAGGAGTCATGGAAGAAATCCGCTCTACGACCATCACCCACCACCTACCGAATCTGGGACAAGACCATCATCGCTCAGGCACTAATCTCCCTCCACAAAAAGGAACTACTCCAGGTCAATCTAATATCAGCCGACATCCTCTAGGTACCGTATTTCTTAACCATCAAAGAGCTCTAGAGGCTATTAAGGCAAAGAAAAAAGCATGTCGCATGCCTCATGATGAAGGCTTCTCATCTGATAATCAAAGATTGGATCCTAAGACCCCCATCCATCACCGGTTGATAGACCACCTCCCAGGCCAATAGGTGAACTCCCCCTCTTCCCTGGTGACAGTCCCAGAGAAAATGGTGAAACTACTGCTCAAGCTTCAGAAGGCACATCCTCAGTACTAAGATATTAGTAAGCAAGTAGACAGACATAGAACTAAGCACATACCTCCCCAAAATCATCTACCCATCATCGATAAGGCTCGAAACTGCCATCCCTGAAGGCGGTCTTGGATAGCATACTCCACCCCAGAGCAATCCTCCCTCCTCAACCCCTACCAGACATTAGAACATCTAGATAGTGCCAAACCCTCTCCTATTCAACCACTCCCAACCTCAGTTTGGTAGCATTCCAAAGCTGGATCTTTGTCTTCGAGTTGAAAAAGATCGTAGATTTAAGAATCACCCTCTACCTCAAAGCCTGGTAGTACTCAAGGATCTTAGAGAAGGCCATTGCATTTCGAATGGATGCCCGGCCAAGTAGCAAGCAATCATTTGCAAATAATAAGTGAGAGATAGGTTGGGCACCCAAGCCGGCATATAAGGGTCCAAGCAAGAGCAACGAGCTACTATCCAAAGTGCCCGGGAGAACATATCAGTACAACAAATAAAAAGATAAGGTGGCAAGGGACAATCTTGATGGAGGCCAATAGTGGAACAAAAGAAATCCAAAGGAGTGCCATTGATGAAAATAGAGAAGGGTGTCGAACACAGGCCATAATCCACCTTATCCAAATAGAATAAAAGCCAAAACACTACAATGAACGATCCAAGAAGACCTAGCTCATGCGATCATAAGCCCACTCTATATCCAACTTGATTGCCATGAGATCATGATGAACCAAGACTCGATAGAGATCATGCATGAATTCTTAAACAATCATCATATTGTTGGTGATACTCCAACCTCCTATGAAAGCACATTGCTTAGGATAGATCAGACATAGTAGGATAGGGTTCATCCTCAACCATAAGCTTGGCACAAATTTTATATAGAGTAGTGCATAAGCTAATAGGTCTGTAATAACTAGGCTCGGCAGCATCCAGTTTCTTTGGCACAAGGGTAACAAAAGTACTCTAATATACCAGCACCTTCCTAATAGCAAAGAACTTCCTCACCACCGTAGCTACCTCAACCTGGATAATGGGCCAGAATCTCCTGAAGAAGAGAGGAGGAAAGCCATATAGACCCGGGGTTTTGTCCTCACCATAGACCAGAGTACTCTCCTGATTTCCTCAACTTACATAGTTAGATCAGCTCCCTATTTTTTTGATCAACGACCTGGCTCAAAGGATTTAAGAAAATAAAAGACTAACCTCCCCCCACAGAAGCCAACCATCTCTATCTGAAGAAAGAGAAAAACTGCAATCTGATGCTCCTCTCTATGTCAACCTACTGCCCATTGATGTCTCACACTGCATGTATCTAGTTTTTATGTCTCATAATAATGGTGGCCTGATGAAAAAATTTGGTATTTTTATCCTCCTCCCTGATCTACTGGATTCTGGACTGCTATATCCAAAAGGTCTCCTGTTGCCATAGAAGAAAATGATGCAGAGATAAAAGCACCCATAGATCAATCATGTCCCCATCAAATAGCCCACCCTCCCGGTCCTTCTTGACCTAAAGGTCCGTAATGGCAGCTTTCATATCCTCCAGCCTTATGAAGATATCCTTACCTCCTCTCAATTCCATCGAAGGAGAAGTTCCAATCTTCTGGTCACCCGGTATCTGGCATTATCGCAAATAAAGAGCCTCCATACCTCATGAACAATGTCCCTAGACCAAGGGTAATAGAGCCAGATCTTCTTAAACTGAAACAGACTCCGGTGGGGAAGGGAAGACTTCGTCATGATCAAATCAGACGATGATCAGAGGCCATCCCTACTGGTTGTTACACCATGTAAACTGGAGCCCCATAAAATGATGATTAGAGGCCATCCTAGGAAGATAGAGAACCTGATGTCTCGAAAACAACTTGATCTAATCATCTCCAGTAAAGGCCCTGTCAATCATCTCCCAGACTCTAGCCCCTCTTGATTGTTACACCATATAAATCGGAGCCCCATAAAACCTAGATCCACCAGGCCATTCCTCTCTATGAACTCCCTGGCCTCCACCCCTTTAATAAAAACCCTCCCTCTTCTCTTCTCCTACAGACTGTCAATGCAATTGAAATCACCAACTACCTAAGAGAGAATGCTTTGCTCCAAAAGATTAGAAATTTCATGCCATAATTCCCTCCTCTCTCTGTAGTAGCTAGTACTAACATAGACATCTAATAAAGGCCAAGGAGTATAATTCATTCCAGAGACAATAATACATATTTGTTGGGAACAACCATGGAAGGCATCAATATTTGCTATCCCATACCTCCAAACAATGATAATTCCTCTTGACAAGTCCCGAGACTCAATGGTATAGAAGCCCCAGGAGTCTGGGAAGCATTGCCTAACATGAACAAAACTCTGACCCGAGAGACGGGTTTCAACTAAAATACAAACATCTAGACCATGAATTTGCATCCACTTCTAAAGGTAGAATGGAAAGACAGTTTAGAAGCCCCCTGCACATTTCAGAATAATATCTTCATGAAGAGATGGAAGTAGAGGTAGAGGCTGCACACTCCTCTGAAGGCTCCACAAGCTCATCCTTCGATTGCTTCAGATCACTTCCAACCACCTGTAGTGCTGATTTTAATTGATGAATAGCTTCCTCACAGCCAACTGGGGGGGGGGGGGGGGGGACCTGGCTTGCTCCTAGGACTCCACCTGAAGTTTCAAATCACCCCCACCTAACAAATATTGCTTAGGTCTAACATTCTCCACCTTGTTTCCACCCTCCACAGAGGCACAAGAAGCAAACTGAAACTTCTCCCCCTCTCCAAGATCACCCCCATCAATGGCAAGATAGCGGAGCTCTGCAACCCCCTCGAGAACACCACCCCTTCGGAAGTTGGCATAATGTGCTAACCACCACCGCCCGGCCTGGTTGGAGGACCACCATCGCTCACACCAACCGCACCAAACCCATCGCCACAGCTAGGAGAAGAGCCAAGCCCGTCAGTGCTGCTAGGAGAGGAGTCGAGCCCATTAGCACCTAGCTCCCCAAATGGAGGTGATTCCTGTTTTGGAGGCCCCGACCAAACACTCTTCCCCTGATCCATAACCAAACATGGGAGGATGTGCGTACTTGATCAACTCCAAGTCCAGAAGAATTAGGAGAAAGCTCTACCTATGGAGGTCCACTTAGCTTTAGATGAGCTCCAAGCCCACTTCAAGGAAGAGCAACTCGGGTTTGACTTCACCTGGTTTGGTGTTATGGGCTTCTCAGTATGGCCCAACTCCATAGGATCTTCATTTGACCCAAGGAGTGAAAGCAGACCCCATACCCAGCACCATACCCGGGACGTTACAAGCCATCCTTTGGCACCCGCAGTTGCCAGATCTGGGATGTTATAAGCCAGGGACCCAACCTCGGCCGGCCCCTTCCAGCCATGCCCTTCCCTTCCATCACCATTGGGTTGAGGATCCTGGACAGGCACCTTCACCCTCCCAGCAATGAAGTTCTTCAGATGAAGTGAGCAGTCACTGGTGTCAGAAGAGGGGTTCCCTTTCGGGAACTGGCACCCATCATCGGAGTGGCCCAGGCCCAGGCGCCCGCATAGGTAGCAGATAGATGGAAGGTTTTCATAGACCAAAGACTACCCGAACTTCCCTTTCTTCCCCCTCACCAGAACCCCGGGATTCAACGGCAGCCCGGCATCGATCTCCACCCAAACACAAGCATATCTCATTTTTCACAGCAAGTCAGCGAAGTCATTAGTTGCCAACAGCTTGCCGACCTCCTTCACAATGGCCAGGATGGTCGTTGGCATCCAAAACTTCATGGATAACCCAGGGAACCGCAACTAGACGGCAACCTTCTGGATCATCCTCCTCCCTAGAACGAAGTCCGGCTCCCACTTCTCCGATGCAAGGAGCTGCACTGCTACAAACCATGGTCCCCCCTTTAGAATCGCAGCACAATCCTTATCCGCCCGGAAGCAGAGGATCCGGTGGTCTTTTGCAATGGAAAATACCTCGGTTCGTATTCGAACATCATCTTTAGACCAATAGAAAACACCTCGGTTTGTATTCGAACATCATCTTTAGACCAATGGAAAACACCTCGGTTCGTAGTCGAACTTCATCTTCAATCTCACCTCCTTGGCCACCCAATCAGCAGGTACTTTTCATCCCAAGCTCTGCACAAACACAGCAAGCTTCTCCATTGTCGCCAGGATTCATGCATGATAGACTCTGGAAACTCCAAAACTTTCGAGAAATAGTGTTAGAGGTCATCTACCTCCTCATTTGAACAACCCTCACCCATGATCGACCATCATTGCCGACATCCGACGTCCCCTGACCACCACCACCCACCGAATCCCCATGCTTTCCCAACTCCCTTCTCAACTTTCATACGCTCAACACCCGCTTGACCAAACGCCCCAAAGGAAAACAATTTTAATCATTTGATTGAGAGTAGTTTTATTTCTTCTTTTATCATATAAGGGAATAGAAATGCTTCAATTCCTAAAAATCCAATCTCTACTTATTTTTAATATTTAAATTATATTCTAATTCCGATTTTGATTCCATTCATCAATAAAAAATGTTGGAAAATATGATCATTTCAATCCTCAATCCAATCCATTTCAATTCTAGCTCCAGTCACCAATCAAATACGTCATAAAATTCTCGGCCAAAAGTGTAAATGGCCCCCTGGCCGCTGGTGGGTGGGAATGGGTTGAGCGTGTTAGTTGTCACCGGTATTTTATGTACACGAATACTTCTTGCAAATAAACATTCACTAAAAAAAAAAGGGGACTAATCAATGTGTTAGCTACAAATAGTTGGTTTCGCCATCGTATAGGTGGATTGACATTAATTGCCGTCAAATGGACAGATACATCTAAACTGGCATTTAAAATACCCAGTATTCGACTTTCTTAAACATTACAAACTAGCCTACATGCTTTGAAGGTATCAATTGACCAGCCATCAACGAGAGACCTGGTCGAGTAAACAAGAATATCATGGTTCATTCCATTTCTCAACAAATGAATATCATAGAAAATATGCACCGAGCTTTGGAGGAATAATAAGCATTGAGTAGTAGTTGGAAGCAAATATAGTTAATAGTAAGCATCTTTATCGAAATAATGAACATAGAAACAGATATAATTAGTCCACCAATTAGCAATCTCATCGTCAGGGATCAAGTTAGGCTGAGGTTAGTTCATTCAGTTAGTTTTTGAAATATAGAAATTCATAGCAATCTACAATCCTGTTCGGTCCCCAAAGTAAGTGGAGAGAGGATTAGGACGATTCCAACTCTGTCACTAGTAACTTGCAGTCATCTTTGTACTGATTTGTTTTGGAAAGAACAATATCTGAAGCACATGTTTAGGCCAATTGGCTTTTTCTGAATTCTGATGAAATAATATTATAGACAGATGTTCTGCCATTTGAGCCTTGAAGGGTTGTAATCTTTAGCTTGGGAGAGATCAAGGGAGCCCAAGCTTCGATGAAACTAGAAAAAAACTGGAGAGAGAGGATATGCGAGTGTTTACTTTGGAAGGACAGGAAAAAGAGCTATTTGAAGTGCAATTCCACCTTGGATCAAGATTCGCAAATTAGTCCCTTCAAAAAAAAAAAAAAAAACGTTTAGCAAATTATTGTTTCCCATGATACATGATTATTACCAATTCAAACAGAAAGTTGTGATCAAAAAAGAAAAAGAAGAAGTTGGAAAAGTCCAAGGAGTTCTTCGCTAAGTGGATGGTGTAAACGTACATCAAATGGTCCTAGAAAATATTTCATTCAATTACATTGATGATATTTCTATCAGGTCGAGCAAGGTCGAGCAGATCGGTTACATCGACAACGGTTCACCCTGTGAGCGTTTTCATGACCCACCGCCAACATGTTAGCAAAGCAGCTTATATCGATGCACGAATTGCAATGGAATATTGCTTGTCATTTGCTATGTTGTCAATTTTTTTTTTTTTTTTTTTTTTTCGAAAAAAATATAATACGATAATAAGTGAAAATAATGGACTTGAAAAAAAAAAAAAAAAATCTTGCACTAGTTAATTTTAGCTTCATGATTTGAGGCTCGTAAAATATTTAATTGCACAACCAGACATACCGTACAGCCACAAGATGTTATCATTTTCCATTAATATATTAAAAGGACACCTAAAGTGACTTTATCTCTGTTCTTAGTATATTTTTTTACCATTTATCCAACTTGATCGAACCATGGATAAAAAATGTAACATAAATTGCAAGCAGGACATCAGCCTCGCCCTTGGAATGCAAGAGCACAGATTGCACTGGATGCTGCAAGGGGTACGGTACATTCGCAATCATGCTAAGGCACGATATGTTGGTCGCCATTCCCTGTACTTTTATATACTTAACAAACTTGAAAAGAATGACCTTCTATATTCTCTTTTGCTACCGCCTACGGAGCAGCTTTCGGACCATCCAAAGAAGCAAGTAGATAAGGTATCTACAAATTATTTTGTCGCGAGATAACAAGCTCCAGGGCAGTCCTCATTGCTACCAAGGTGCAGAGGTTGAATCGGCAAAAGTTTGTGAAACGCGATGGAGAGGAAGATCGCATAGCAACTTGGTCGGTCTCGACTCCTGGTTACCTGCCACCAGACGGAGTACCGATGATGCAATTATTATTATTATTTTGGTAAACGATTCTTCTGGTTGCCGGTAAATGACATTTTATAGCTTTCGACAGGTCTGTCCGTGAGCTCCCGATGACCACACAAAAAAAAAAAAAAAAACTATGTTATTTCTTTTGTCGGTCTTGCTCAGCTGATAACAGGTCATCATGCTCTTGCTCGAGATAATAAGGAACCCAACAAGATGAAATCACTGATCTAGATTGTAACCAACCTGCTTTCTAAAATCCAAAATACAGCTGATTTATAGAGCAGGTTGCGTAGCAGTGCTCCTAAGCAAAATCAGTATTTCACTGAACAGGCCAAAGAAGATTACGTTGACATCATCAATTTGAATGTGATCAGATGAAAGGAATTTTCTGAGAGGACAATCCAAATAGTACATGGAGGCAGCTATAGAACAGAATCTCAATGACACTAAAGTTTACAAGGTTAACCTTCCATGATTCATGTCTTGTTTTCTCGAGCAATTACGTGCAAATTAACCTACCCAAGCACATGAAGCACGCAGTGATCTGCTTGTATTTGTTCCCTCGATGCCGATGAAACCACTGTTATGTCACCAGTTTAGATGGCAGGCATCTCCATGTGGTGCTTGAGATATGACCCACCGAACCGCCCGGAAAGTGATGGAGACAACAATGAAGCTGGGTGCCTCTATTGAGTGGGAAGGAAGCATCGCTGGGAGGAATTAGAAAACAGCCGAGTCTTCAGTGGCGTCCTTGATGGAACAGAATATGAGACACTATATCTCAACTAGAAATGTAATCGTAGTTATTCTCCTTCCCACTAAAGAAGCAGGTAGGAAAATGACATGGTAATGGAATAGATCGAACAGGCATTCTGGACACAAGGTACCAGCAATTTTAACCTTACCAGTGGTAAAGCTTTTAAAAGAAGCTGTGTGCCACAAGTAGCAAAATTTAGTGGCTATGACCATTATATCTTCAGGAGCATGAGACTGATATGAAGTAAAAGTGTTGACCGGAATGAAACAAGCAAGTCACAATCAAAACCAACAAGAAAACCTTTGTCTGGAATTTTCAATTGAATGCTAGAGAGGTTGCAGAACAAACGTTAATTCCAATTAACAAATGCAAAGGAAAAAAAAAATTCAGACCAAAGAGAATAGAGTATATGTTTTTTGTTTCATTAATGAAGTTTATACAAACTTTCCTGAGTTTAACCAGAAGCATCAACAAACAATTGCTGTAAAGTAGGTTAAACAATACCTGTTCTTAAGCAGCTTAAAGATGGTGAACTCGAATCATTCACCATGTCCCGCTTCAGCTGTGCTGGGCTCCTCGTTCAACTTAGATTGGTTGGGTATCCAGAAAGTAAGGACTGTTGATGCAGTCGCAAACATGGCACGACGCGGAGCCCACTTTAAGCAAGTCACAACACCAATGTAACTGTTCCAGCAGGCTACCTGTGACAGAATCCTTGTTGTCAAGAGGAACTTGCCTCCAAATAGAAGGTTTGTTATAAAAAGCAGCAGCCAAACACTCATTCTTCTGCTGACAAATTATTATCCTTATAATCATAGTTTCTATTGCTCCCAAGCACTTCTTGAAACAAAGTAGAATGATTCACTTGAAAGTTAATCTAGTATATTTTCTCATTTTTCTGGAACAAGAAAGATGAGCATTTCTAGACAAAGAACCCCACCACCTTGATTTACAGACCACCACAAGCCCAAACTACCATTTATGAGATGGCTTTGTATGCTTTCTGTTATGAAGCAGGTTATGTAATTTGGTTGATGTAGTAAAAGCTGATAACTAGACACATTTCACGATATTAGACCATCAACAAACCAACATTAAGGACACATGCGGGAACAGAAATCTTGCTAGCCATTGTTATATAAAGGGAATTGCTTCTGGGACTCTGGCCCAAAAAAACTGAAAAAGGAAAAAAAAAATGATATACCTCATTTCGCTTGTTGATGTTCCAAGCATGCAAGGTTCCATCTCCAGAGCCTATATGATGTACACTGATGTTAGAGTCAACACTTACGCTTGAAATAATTAAACTTTCCAATATGAGTAGTTTAGCTATGGCACTAGTCTACCTATTCAATGACAATATGCTAATCAAGTGTTGGAGTACAACGTAGCATCAAGAATTTGCTTCACAACAATGATAATTTTTTTAAAAAGAAAATCCATATCATATGCAAAGCGGCTTGTCTGCAGATATATGGCCAATACTGAGCTTGCATTTCTGTGTACAACATTAAACCAAAATGCATTGACACCATATACTCCATGGTTTGAGACCCATACAGCCTTAATAGAGACCAATCATATGGTAGATGGTAGATGCACTACGCAACGAGCACCTGCAGATAAAACTCTGCTACATGTTACACAGAAAAGGTAACACAAGTGAGGACACAATGAGGATGGAGTTTTGCGAATATTCAACTACAAAAATCTAAAGCTAAAATACTCTTAAAAAATAGATGGGCTATTTCTACCTCTCTCTCCAACAATGGCAAGCTCACTACAAAGTCACCCATCATCCTTCACAAAGATATATGTACAGACAAACATACGCATTGATGTTTGTATAAGAGGTCTACCGAATGCATACTTGGCTCAGCCTAACCAATTCCCACTCCTATCTACTTAAGGTCGGATTGCCTCATGAATGGTACTAACCATGTATGGTTTACTACTCTTTATATTCATCTTGCCATTTTTTGTCCATTTCCTTTCAAGGATCATAAGAATGACTCATGGCTTAGATGATGGAACCAATATGCCTTCTTAGGAAAGATGCCTTCATAAGACAACATATGTATAAAACCAATAGCTATATCATAGTAGATGCATGTAGAGGCTTGTTGATGCACTATTAGATAGAGAGAGCTAAAAAAGTTGAAAGAAGTGTTTTCTATGATTGGAAAAGGTGGAAAAGAATGATAAGATAGTTAAAGATTGATAATGAAGAGTAAACAAGTGCAAAGGTAGAGAATGGAACAAATAACAGAAGGGATAAATAATTAAGAAAATATAAGAAATTTTATTGATGAAAAAGAGAATCTGAACAGTTGATTTGTCATCAAGCAAAGGTGAAATCTGAATCTTGGTAGGAAACAAAAAGGAAAGAGAACTAAAAACCACATACCGACAATCCTAAAATCATCTATAATTCTATATTAATTTGGCTTTACAAATATATGCATGATCCATCAATAACCTCACTAGAACCTATATAAATGTAAGGAAGTTGATGTGGCAATTGAACAAGAAAAAAGAATAAAGAATAAAGGAGAAGATGAAGAAAGCTTTTAGTTACCAAGACAGCTGTTACTGTTTTTATTATTAAATCAGGCTAATATGCATCTATTAAACTAAGGCCATTTCTTTGCAGAACATGTTAACAAAAGCTTGCCAGAGAATTGGACTCTAGTTGGGGAATTGATGAACAATCTTGCTGTTGGAAACCTATTTTAACCATCATGATGCCTTTAAAGATGTAGCTATATTGACAACCACATATATAATAAAATAAACAAAAAGAATATATCGATTTACATAAAAAATAAACAATAGTGAAATAGGTATCATTTCACCTGACACCACGTATTGCCCATCAGGACTAAAGGTAGCCTCAGATGTTAAATTAGGTGATGGTTCCAGACTAAATCCACAACGCTGCATAAAAAAATAAAGAGACAATTTCAATTGATCAACCCTTGGTAATGCCTCAAACATATCATTAAAAAAGAAATAGCAATGATTTATAGCTAGTGTGCATGACTAGTTAAACAATTCATACTTTGATGAAACACCTCATAAATGGGTGGAAGAAGACTATGCTGGTCATAAGCAAAACAAAAGATCCAGTTTTACCAAATTTGCATGGTCACAAATGCAAGGATTGAACATGGATGCATATACAAAAGTCTAATTCGGTGCACGCGCACATACACAGACATAGAAATAAACTACACTTTCATTAATCATTATCTTTTTATTAATGTTAAATAAAAATAGTAAAAGTTACTTTTTCAACAAATATGGTAAAAGTTGTTATTTCTTAAGGTGTTTCACCTTCTATGTAAAATTAACAAAGTACATTATCATTAAGTGCTAACACAGTGATCAATTTATTCATATTTCAAAATGTCACTCTTTCTTAAATGTTTCAATAATTGACTTCTTTGATGCATATGCTAAAGACAACGCAACTAGTCACTTGATAATGTTTACATCTATCCAAAGAAGCAGTAACAAGAACGAATCACGAAATATGGAATGTTTATTTTCTAATGATGTTAGCATTAAGAATGATGAAAACAATACCGGCAATGTACATAGCTTGTTATTTTCAAATGTTTCAAGAGAACCAATAGTTCATTGTTATCTGACTTACAGGTCTTCTGTTATCAAAATACATTCCTCATCCGAACTCCAAATTAGCTGAAGGAGACACGACACATGAAAATTCATAATTCTTTTTTTAACCATCCAGCATTAGTCAGCCTCAAGAACAAGCGTAACTGCAGATGCTATCATGGTGGGATAAAAGCCATATTGAACTCATAGTTTTAAGAGTCCATGAACAGTTAGAATCTGCAATTAAAGAGTATATAATAAATCTATGAAGAGCCTGTTATATTTGCAACTCTTAGATACATCTTGAATTTTTGAAACTCGAAGCAAGAAAGATACCAAGATATGCACTGTGGAAAATAGATGTTTCTATTCAGTGTGAATAGACCATATTAAACCAGTAAAATGAGGAAACAGATCTCAACTCTTATGCTGAAAGAAACCTTGTTATGTAAATATTGCATCTAATATGAAGATGGCCATTCTCTATTAAGAATAACAAATAAATTTGGTTTCTAAAGGAGGATGTCTTTGCCCAAAGGAGGAGCAAATACAAATTAGGAGAGGCTGGTGTTTTCAGTTAATAGTATCAGGCACAAGTGACGTTCATTTAACTGAGGCTACAGCATGGCTAAGCAGCATAAATTTAAGGAAAAAAGGAGTTTTAGGCTGCTAGATACATTGGCAAAGACATATTGGCATTCCATTCTGTTGAGGGAAGTCAGTAGAATTCCAGTTTCAAGAGGGAATTAAATGTGATAACAACACTACAATCTTCCTAAAAAGATAACTTTCATGTAATGAAGGTTATTACAAAGTTACAAATTTCTAAATGATTTAATGCCATTTAGAATTCCATGAACAAAGGTTTATTTAAAGTTCCTGCAGACATGCAAAATTTTGCTAACAGAAAATTTAATACAACCGTGAATCAGAGAAAAAACAATATTTTCACTGACAAAAGGCTTTGCAACATCATGCATATATCCACTCATAAGCGACTTTTGACTTTTAACCGGAAACAAATTTAAAAGGAATCTCAGGATGCAGAACGGACAGTGATGGATGTAGTAAGGATCAAAAGTAAAAGGTTCCTTTTTACTTTAAGTATCAAACATTTTTCATGCCAGATTTTAATAATTTTGATCAATGAATAGTACATGAAAATCCCATTGGTAAACTAACCTTCTCTCCTCCATAGGCATCTAGAACATAGATATTGTTATTTGTTGTTGTCAAGAGCATGGACTTGCCATCATTGCTGAACTTGATATCACAAACCTCAGCAGTATCTCCACCAACCAGAAAGGTGTCAAATGGACCCTGAGATTTGGAGAGAATGTCATAGGTAATCATTCCAGATAAACTACAGGAACTCACGGTTACTTTGGGTAAAGACCTTGTCGTAAGAACGGGAATCAAACAACTTAATAGCACCCCCCTCCATTGCAACCGCAAAAACAAGGCCTTGTTGATCATAAGCAACAGTAGGCCTACCACGTAATCGCAGAATCCCCTGAAGATTGACCAACAAGCATGATTTGCATTCAGACAATCTGAATAGTATGTTTTGACCTAGACCAAGTCTGTTGCAAAGAATAATCTGTTGCTAATCCCCTAGGCACTAATTTGAAACCCCTAAAATGCACAGCAAGAAGCAGACACACCAACCTGACAAGCATTTACACGAAGATCCCATAATCTTACGCTATGGTCATGTGATCCTGACATGAAACTGTCATTGATAGGAGACATGCAGAGTGAAACAACTCTGAAATCAAAATGAAAGAGCTTATTTAGCAACTAGAGAAACAAGGCAGATGCTAAAAATCCAACTTTCAACTGAATGATTACCAAATGGCAACAGAGTCACCACCTCTCTTTGTGCCCTTTAAAGTAGCGTAGGCAACGATTATCATACATGGAAAGGTACCGCAAAGATTCTGTTTAAGAAAAAGAGTATTAGAGGGGAAAAAACCTGCCTGTTCCTATGGGAGATGTCAAACAGAACTCAAATCGTAATGCAATGTAAAGAAAAGCAGCACCTGCAGATTCCAAATCATATCTTGAAGAGCATAAAATGGAATTTGGGTGATGCGTAAAGCAAACTCGATCAGCACCATGCTTTTTATGATATGTTGTCTTCAGCAACCTGATTATAAAGATCAATTCTGACTTATTGATACAAAAATTTTAAAGAAAATGACGAAATCCACATTATATTTTTTTTAGGTTCTAGTTTGACAAAAAAAGAATAGCTTTTATATCTCTGTGCTGTGTCTCATCTATTGGCAAAAGAGCAAAGCCATGGATACTATAAAAGAGTAATAAAAATAGAACCGTTCTCATGAACAGATGATAAAACCCACTAATAGAGTGTCATAAGAGAAACCCTGCCTGTAAGAGAATGAGAGACTCGCTTCATTGTATAAAGTTTACTTGTTTAAAGAGTTTCTAGATATCATACCTGAAGAACAAGAAGAAATATGAAAATACTACACATAGAATATGATACCACAAATAACAAGGATACATGACAGATGCTAACAATCAACAAACACTGATCCCAGAACCCGCCCCCCCAAATGCCCATGTGCACATCTGCATAGGGAAAGAACTAAGCACAGTTTGGCTCATGTGAGGTTCATGTATCCACAAAATATGACTATCTCATCCAGCAGTCACATGCAGACATGCACTTTTCTGCCTCTGAATTTTTCTAATGTCAATCAGCCTGACCCATGTATACGATGGTGATGTATGTGAAGAAATGAGGATAGATAATCACCTTGCCACCACGAGTGGACATCTCAGATGTGATAAATAATTCTAGAAGGAGTATTGGATATAGATGGAATTAGAGGCAAAGTCCGCTGATCTTGAGATTTGTCTCATGATCAACTTGACATACCCTAACATAAATTAGTCATTGTCAAAACTTCACACAATAAAAATGACTAATAATATGTCTCTGTACCCATCAAGAGAATGAGCACGCGAATGGTGCCCTGCCCTCCACATGTCTAGCTTTCTCATAGTTTGGTTCTCCATATATCTATATCCTGAATTGGCCCACAAGCAAGGTAATTTCAATCACACTTATGGATCATGACTATAAGGAACCATGATTTTGGTCAAGTGAAATATGAACTGGCTACTTAAAAATCACAATATAAATTTGCTGCTATATAACAGGATTCTGTCCACCCAAATTGAATACTCTAATAAGATAATGTACTTATCCTACAAAACTACCCTTGGACCCTCCAACAGAAAGCAAAACAATGAACCAGTTGAACCATAAACCATAAGAAATTTGGTTGTGATGTGTTGGACTTACAACCAACACCAAAATAATGTATTGTCCAATAAAAGTAACCAGTATGACTGCCACATTACCACCACAACAAACTTAATCTCAATACATGCATCAAATCACAGGGCAGAGCATACTCACGTAGCATTTGTGACATTATAAAGGCGTATAGAGTCATCCTCACATGAGGTGATAAGCAGATCTTCTGTACGATGAAAATCAAGAGAACTTATTTTCCCTGCCTGTAAGAAGTTGACATGAGACCAACAAGATATAACAACTAACTCACGTAATAAAACATTATGGAGTGAAAGAAGATAAACACCAGGCTTCAAGAGCATTGACTATACAAATGGGAAACTAAATCTTGGACAAGTTTCATTGCATCCATTACACATTTCAAAAAGAAATTTAATGCAAGCATAATCCAAACAAAACCAATTTATCTAGAATGCAAACATTCATTTCCCAACTCCCAGCTATGGAGAGAGGATATTCTTCTAATGCAGATAACAAGAAAGCACATGGTTTCTAGAATAATAAAAATGAGGTATAAGTTTGATGTAAGAAGGGATAATACACCTTTAAGATCCAGGTTTTGAAATCCAACTTAGCCTTTGGTTTCAGTCCCTGGGCAGAGTTTCATCAGTTCCGATAGTTTCAACAATTTTGTATCGAGTTTCAAAGTTTTGGTCTAAAAAAGGAAAAAAATCTCTAAATATTATAAAATTTTTAAAAAGTAAGAATCAAAGTAAGTTATTTCACATCATTCTATTGCAGTTGAGCTATCGAAGATTAGAATTTATATATCTTAGGCAAGTTTATTGCGATCTCGGTTCAACTATAATGGTTCGGTTTTCCAATCAAAGTATGGTCCATAAAAGTAAGAATAGTTCCTAGTACTGGCTTGCAATGTTAAGTTAATTCTGACTAGTGCTGTCAGGTTTCTAGGGAAGGCAACTTTAGGTAAGAGCTGGGTGCCCCAACCAAAATGCAAGAATAGTTCAAGTCTTCAAGAGAGGGAAAGCTACCTAATTGGTTGTACAAGTCTTATAGGATAACTTACCGGCCTAGAAAGCCCCTTCCATGACTGGAACCGTTTTAACATGAAGAAGGGAAGACAAGCACTAGCATACCAGACTAAATTCATATCTTAGGAAGAAAGTGTAAGCCAATGAACCAAAATAACAGAATCCCCCATAACAATAATGGCATGCATAAGCCACGACTGATAACTAACTCCAGGCACATTTGCCGACCCATTTTCCTTGCAAAGATCCTTAATACGGAATCAACATAAACAAAGCAGAACAAATTTGAAGACAATTAAACACTAGTCAAGAAACCGTGGCTTTTGTATCTCAAATAGGCCGTATCTTCTTATGAGTGGCCACCACCATCAAACAAAACAACCAGACGGTTCCTTTTCACCTTTCCCCCATGTGGACAAGCTCCGACCATGAGGAGGGGAAAAAAGATGGATAAAAGATGTCCTTAAACAGATAGCATCAAGCACATGATAACATCAAGACATCGAAAGAACAAAGCCCTTCAATCTCATCGCTATTAGAATTAGGGTAAACAGTCTAACTGATCATATATAAAGCATGGCAATCGTGCGATTCTCTCAGGTACATAAACATCCAAATTAACCTAAAAATTTCGTCCACAAGGAAACAGCAACGTATAACCGAACGTATCGATCGGAAATCAAGACTCACATAGTCATCGAAGATGGCACCGACCGCCATGCTGTGGACGGTCTCATCGTCGAGTTTTGCGATTGTCGACATCCCCTTTGCTTTCCGTGGAAGAAAATATGAAGAGAAGACGAGTTCTTGATCAGAAACCAAAAAATAAAAGAATAGGAACGAGTAATTGGAGGCGAACAGGATTACCGGTCGGATATAGCTCCTCCGAAGATTCGTTTCGGGAGCGAAGGAGGTGGGGGGAGCCGGGGAGGCGAGGAGTAATGTAACTGGAGTTTGAGCAGGAGACGGCTCGGAGAACCGGCTGGCCACTTGGCCCTACCGATTTGGTTGGCTTTTTTGCCCAGACCCCTAGCCCGGTCCGGCCCTTGTCCCGAGCCGGATTCGACCAAGAAATCCAGGCGGGCCCCCGCCACCCGAGAAAGCCCTGGAGCTGTGGAGAATGGAGGGCCATGGCGATCCGCGAGAGAGATTTGGGAGAGGGGTGGCTTGGGAAAATGGAAGGTCGGTAATAGCTAATAAGTAATATAACAAGCAAATATATTCTACATAATAATTAATGTTTTGATAGTTTTATTTTGGGTTCACTTAGGATTATATCCTTACCTTACGTGACATATCTCGTCTAATATGATGGTGACCATAATTTTAACATTGTTATAAGAAAATAATGCATGAAGTGCATTTATTAATTGAATGAATGCATGTTTGATGTTGTTGTTATTTTCTTTCCATTACAAATTAGTAAATATTGCAAGGAAAGCAACGTTGCATATAACATTTGTATAAAACTTTGATAATCCTTGCAATTACTTTAATTATTTTTAAAAATAATAAATATTTGGTTCCATAAACTATAGAGATTTTATAAATAATTTTGAAAAATAAAAAAATGTTATCAAATTTTCTTCTTGAATTTTGAAAAAAAAATAAAAAAATAAAAATATATTAATACTGAAAGGGCTTGTAATTATTAATAATTATAAAATATAATTTAATTAGAAGGTATAAGATACGAGCAAAAATATATGCGGATCATGATGATTCCAACTATGATCGGCAATATCGTTTATCGTTAACATTTTTAATTGATGTCACTGTGATCTAATACCTTTTGTTGGTTCTGAGAATTTTATATATATTTGATATCTTTCACAATTTTATTAGACATCCATGTCTTCTGACAAATTTGCCTTTGTGTTGCGACAACAACTCAACTAGTTGACCTCGCTGAACTATCCAGATCGATGACCAAGCTAAAAACAAAGTATGGCTAACCAACTTTGGCTGACTAATATTGTCTAAGTATGATTAATCTTGATCGAGTAAGTTTTCTTAGCCAAGTAATTTTGGCCGAGCAATTATAAATCCTGAGCTCGAGTAATTATGAGTGATTACAAGCCCATCAACGTGACTTTCTCAATACATGGTGGTCGGGTTAGACAATTAAAAATGAACCAAGATGATCAATTGCATTGAAATATGACTAATTGAGAATTAGTTGGATCATTGGTTTTTAGAAATAATATGCCCGAATGATTTAGTTGGATGCAAGATAAAGTAGCCACTTATAAAGTACCTAGGCATCGTCGATGACTAAGGTACACATGCCGACTATCTAAAGATATCCAATTAAGTGGACAAAAAGGAAATAAGCTACTATAATAGAAAGATATTACTCCTAACCAAAAGAGTTTGGTTGCAACAGAAAATTGTTATACTCAACTAAAAAAGATTATCTCTCAACAGAAATCAGTTATCTAGAATGACTATGAAAAGATAAGAGGGGACTATTGATAGGTACATTTTTGGCTATCCCCATGCTCATTTTGGTTCTCTCATCATTTTCTTCTTCGCTCTGGTTGTTGCTCAGATCACCCTACTGACTTGAGCATCGGAGTGTCCCCTACCAAAATCTGATCAAAGAACTTTTTGTAGGTCTCCACCCCAAGGAAGTGCCCAAGTACTGAACCTCATCTCACCGAAAAAGCCAGTGGGACCGTTTAGTGTTGCTGAAGCTTCAGCAACAGGTGATTAATCTATAATAGATTAGCATACCAGGTAGTAGAAGAAAATTCGAGAGCTAAAAAGATCATGACGAGAACCAGAAACCATTGCTCAACTAGTGGACTAGTAGCAACTATTTACAAGCCTAGGGGGTAGACCAGGATCCAAGCAACCAAGAACCCATTCAACAAGTATTAGGTGATCAGTCCAGTAGCAGATGCATTCAGCCATGACAGACCAAAGAGAAAGGGATCTTCTTTCTCTAAATAAAATAAGAGGGCTCTCAATTTTCTTTTTTCTAAAAAAACAATGGAGTGAGAAAGGTTTTCTCATACCCAAAATAGCTCTCAAGCTCCTTCCATCATATAAAACAATAAAGCTCATCCCATCACATAAAATAATAGGACTCTCTACTCCTTTACAAGTACCATATGTCTACCATTGCTTAATAAAATAGTAGCCAAATGATTTCCTTCTTTCCAAAAAGTTCCATCCATCTGTCCCTCATTACCTATTCAACTCCTCTTCTCGAGCTCTTTAGCTATGGCAATTGAGGACATGAGTGAGGCCAACCGCTCAGTGGACCTTACCCTAGCTTGCTAGAGCTCGCGAGGCTCGTCATAGCCTGCCAGAGCTTGCGAGGCCAATAGCTCGCCGGAGCTTGTGAGGGCTCGCCATCACTCGTCGAGGCTTGTGAAGGTATGTCATATAAACTATTCCTCCTAATCTTTCAACTTAGTGACTTGTAGTGGACGTTGTTTAATTTTGAGTTTCTTGGAGGAGTTAAGAGGAGGCTATTTGATTCTGGCTCTCTTACATCCTCTTTAAAAACTCCTTTTGGTCTTATGACTCCATATTAATGAAAAAGAACAAGAAAGCAAAGCAGTAAAAATGGTTGATGATCACATCATGATGCTCAACAACTCCATCCTGGAGGCTGACGATCATGTCATATGCTCGACAACTCTGTCCCAAAGGCCAACAACCATGACACGGTGCTCGGCAAGAACAGCACCACCCTCAACAAGCTCTCCCTTAAGTCCAATTTTGCCCTGCCAAATAATGATGACATGCTCAAGATTCGCACCCCCCAGTTTCTTGGACTCTATACTGGTCGGCCTCTAGATCAACTCCGACTACGGTTCCAAGGTCATTGTCGGGATCCTTGACACAAGCATTTGGCTCGAGTGCCGAAGCTTCTTTGACCGAACCTCAACCTCGTTCCGGTGATTCCCTTCTCCATCCACATGGAAGAGCGCCGACTCCAACATTGTCAGCTTCAAGAAACTTTAGCATCATCAGCTTCGAGAAACTTGGCAAGGTCTAACACCTTGCCGAGACTAATGGAGGCCGAGAAACTGGTGCAAATGGTGAGAGAAAGATCTTGGCACTGGTTCTATCTCTACTTCCAAAAGAACATACTCGGCAAGCTCATCAGCTACGAGACCTTCATGCTTCCCTTCTATAATTGGGATGCGCTCACTAGCATGCAAATACTTTTGATCTATACTGGCCCTTCTTCGTTGCTCTATGACAAGCTTTGTGATGCCAAGCACCAGCCACCATACCTTGTCGACTTTGATTTCAATGGATAGGACCCATCCTTCACCCAGGCCTAGTAGATCAACCACAACTTGAAGATAATATATTGTCAAGTGGTCACCAATGGGCAGACAACACAACTGTTCCCCTTATCATGTCGAGGACGAGCCAAATCCTGACGAAGGCTCACTCAAGAATGTGTCGCATGGCCCCATCCATGTATGGACTGGTGATAAGGACTAGCCAAATGGATAAAACAAATTGAGACTTCAATGTCTCATGGCATCTCGACATTGGCTTGGGTTTTGGCTACCTTGTCTAGCTGCACTTCTATGATGTCATCTCCCCCAACAACCTTGTCACAATGCACGGCAAAGCCTGATGCCATCTACCTCAATGACCTCATCACGGTGCAATGCAAGGTTCGATGCTATCGCTCACCATGACAATACTATCTGCCCCAACAACCTTGTCGCGGTACTAGGCAGTCGAGCAAAAACTTTGATGCTCTCACTCACCATGAACCTTTCACTAGCCTTGGCTCCTCCACTCCCTTGATGAAGACCCGCTCACCATCCAAGTTGGCAAAATAGAAGGAGGTCTTTCCATTACCGGTGAGGGCTGTTGTTCATGGCTGCTCCTCTCATGTCTTTCTTTGCTTCTTTATAGATCCTGTCAACTCCTTCAGCTCTAACTCCAACGACCCTAACACCATGGTTTGCCGGTCGTCAAAGAGCGGCAAACAACTAAGATGAGGATCAAATTTTTGGAGGCGCTGAACCGAGACATCCTCTACCTCAGTGTTGATGTCTGAGCCCTTTGTAGGATACAAGGCGAGTGCCTTAGGAAGTATCCTAGGCTTTATGACAACAACGACCGCTTCTATGCATGCATTGCGGAGCTCGATGTCCCCCCTTACATGAAGTATGGCTTCCTCAGTATGATGACTATCTAGAAGCCAGTTAGGGTCAAGTAGCTTGTGGCCAAGTAGCTTATGATCAAATAATATTAGCTGATTAACTTATAGTCGAGTAACCAATGGACGGATATCTGAGGTAGAATAAGAGCACTGGAGGTTGAGTAAGAATACCTATGGCCGACTACAAGCATTGGAAGCCGAGTAAGAGCACATGCGACTGATTAATACTTGACCAAAAAATCGATAAAATATGCGGCTAACCAATACTCGGCCAAAAAATCGAAGAAATATATGGCTGACTAATACTCAACCAAAAAATTGATAAAATATGTAGCTGACTAACACTCGGTTGAAAAATCAATGACTATATGGCTGACTAATACTCAACAAGAGATAGTTGACCGATACCTAATTATTTAAAACTAATTGGTATGTTCGATAATATCGAATATATAGTTGGCTAATGCATGACTATAATCGGTATGTCCGATAAAATAAACTATGATTGGCTAATAACCGACTATAATCAGTATGCCCAACAAAGTAAAATATAGTTGACTAATAACCAATTATAAAATCGATATGTCCAACACTTATACTCAACTTTTCAAAAAGCAAAATCGATAGCTACAAATGACATTCGACTAGAAAAAGTCAGGATTCTAGAATGAAGTACCAACAAAATCTATTATGATTTTAAGATATGGATGCCATCACAGGTCCAAGCCGAAGAAGTGATGTTACTCCCTTCGTCCAAAAATAGCAGAAGTCGAGCACTTAATTGGCATTATTTTAGACTAGGAAGTAGAGGGCAATGTTATGATAACAAATCAACTGGCCAATCTTGAAGAACCAACCAGATCGATGACTAAGCTAAAAGCAAAGTATGGCGGACTAACATTGGCTAAGTATGAGTAACCTTGGTCGAGTAACTTTTCTTGGCCAAGTAACTTTAGCCAAGCAACTATGAATCTTAAGCTCGAGTGATTACAAGCAACTACAAGCCTATCGACGTGACTTTCCTCAACACATGGTGGTCAAGTAACTCAATTAAAAACGAACTAGGCCGACTAAATTGCATCGAGATATGATTAATTGGAAGTTATCTGGATCATTGGTTTTCAAAAACAATATACCCGAATGACTTAGTTAGATGCAAGATAAAGTAGCTGACTTATAAGATGCCAAGGCATCATCGACGACTAAGGTATACACACCGACTACTAAAAATGCCTGACTAAGTGAGCGAAGAATAAACGAGCTATCTAATAGAAAACTGTTACTCTTAACCAAAAGATGTTGGCCACAATAAAAAGTTATTATACTCGACCAAAAAAGATTACCTCCCAACAAGAATCAGTTACCCTGAGTGATTATAAAAAGATAAAGAGGAACTCCCGACAAATACGTTTTTGGCTACCCCGCGCTCATTTTGGCTCTTTCGTCATTTTCTTTCTCAACTTCGACCGTTGTCTAAATCATTTCACTAACTTGAGCATTGAAATATCCTCCACCGAAAATCTGATCAAGAATTTTTTTCATGTCTCCATCCAAGAAAGTGCCCAGGAGGTGAACCTCATCCTACCGAAAAAGCCAGCCGACCGTCGGTGTCGCCGAAGCTTCAACGAGAGGTAATTAATCTGCAACACCCAACTTTTAGTATAACTTCACGGTGCAACTTGGATGATTACCATAGGTTAAGGTCATAACTCATACTTGCTCCTATTTCCAAATTACCCAATTTGAATCCGACTGAGCTGGATTTGTAGCGTGACCAACCCGACGTCATAAATATATACAGATGTATCGCATCAGGATGGGCTTATAGTCAAACCATGCTTGGGCTAAATAAATAAATAGAGTCGAGGCCGTGGCCCGCGATGCATGCATCGCACATCGCCCCTGCCATACATAGATCTGAATGCATCATGATTCCTGGTGTCATCTCGCATGACATGGATGATCGTGGTTGCGAACAAGACGATCAAGAACGTGGGTTGGAGGTGCAAATTGAGTGGCTTCGGTAAGTTTGTGGTGACCCATGCTTATCCCCGGGCTTATCCATTGGAGATGGAGAAAAATCGATGCGATGGAGATCGTTGAAGGGGCCGAAGACTTGAGTGGATATCGTATCAGAGGTGAAGATGGGGATTCTGCGGCTGTCATCGCCTCCTCTTTTCCTCCACGACGGGAGAGCTCCTTGATTATTACTTATACGCGCAAGCCTCCATTATCCATTCCCCAATACAGGATAGCTGAAATTTTTATGTCCCGTTCACTTTCCCCTTCCTTCCACTTTGTTTATCTTCCAGAGAAAGGCAGAGGCCTCCTCTCTCTCTCTCATCCTTCATTTCCTCGACTCGACTCGAGTGGAGGACATCTCCTCGTCCGCTTTACAGGTCTCTCTCTTATTCTTCTGTTTATTGTTACAAATTAAACTTCTCGTTCTCCTCATAATTACTCCAGCCCGGGATGTTTTGGTAGCTAATATGCGGTGTTTCTAGTCGTTTGACATCAGGAAACCATCTTACCTTCAAGAAAGAGTGTAGAAAAAAGAATCCAGAGCGAGTTTGTGCACGTCGTATAACCATGATGCTTTTTATACGAGGTTCTGTGATGATATATATGGATTAATGAGGGCTTGTTCTTAAAATCAGTGCCAGTAGCATGCGGAGAGCTGACATGTTATCTTGCGAGCTTTTTTTTTTTTTTTTTTTGGTTTTTCCACGACAGAGGAACCAACTCCGCATGTTTTCAAAAACTAAATGTTTTCGCTCAAAATAGACAAACCTTAGGCAATGAATTTCCAAGCCATCGACATGTCTTCTTGCGTGGAGGAAGATCCAGTCATTCTTTCTTAAGATTCTCGATACCAGATTCATGCCAACAAGTTCATATAATCTTACCGAGTCTCGCAGCAGTAGGATCGGACCCGAGTCTGTTATAGATTTGGATTCGATGACTTCTCGAGTAGATCCACCGGTTTTTTTCTTCTTCTTTAGATTCGTCCATTCGTTTTCTGTCGATGGCGTTATGGAGCTATTTTGGCTTCATATCACCATTCACTAGCCAGCTTTTTTAAACATTAATCACGGTAAGTGTTGTTCCTCGGTTGCCGCTTCATCTTTCAGGTTTAACGAATTATATCTTCGTTAACTTCATCTTATCATAATAAAACATGGAATGTAAACTATATATATATATATATATATGTGGATAAAATTGCATTGCTTTAGTTCTGTCTCCTTGGATATGTTCGATGAGATGATCGACGCTTTTAAAATCTGGCAGATGAGCATCTTGAATCAGTCCATTGGCCCCTGCGGGCAGCCATCGTTCCCTTCCAAAGGTACCGATACCCGAGATGCGTGTCAACATCTTCCGATGGCCATGCCGCTGCGTGGAACTCGTTCCTTGAAGGCACCCCAGCCGGGGTCATCGAATAGAGCCACGATAACAGTTGCAAGTAGAGACTGCTCGGTAGGGGAATCTTCGAGTGGAGCAACCAACGTTACCATCGAGAACGAAAGACGGAATGGCATGCCGGAAGGTTTTGGTAATGGAATCTGCAACCTGTTTCGTCTTCTCGGTAATGGACATCGATCTCATTCCATGGATCATCAAGCGACGATCGAGCATAACGACGAACACAGGATGGCGGTACATGATGCGGAATTCCAGCCCTTCACTCTGAACTTGTTCCATTCTTTCATGGATAACAAGAAGTTGAATGTGATGGAAGATGTCATGGGGGAGGTAGGCAGCATCTCCTCGCAGCCAATCGATGTGCTTGCCATCGTTGTTTCTTCTGCCGTGAAGCTGGATAGCAGACAGATCGATCTCATTGCTAGGAAGATGCAGAGACTGACTGGCTTTAGAAACTTGAGAATGGAGAACATCATCGATCCGTCATTAATAGCCGGCTTCGTCATTAGCTATGGTGATGATGACTCCCATATTATTGACCTCAGTGTTAAAGGTCAGCTAGCTGCGCTTGCGGCACGCGTCGAATCTTCTGATCAGAGAATTGCCAACCATGGGCAGAGTTGGAGTCTCCCAAAGAGCAAGGGCTGAAGTGCATATCCGAGGGTATGGATCCTAGCTTGGCATTTGGCAATGGACAGAAGCATACTGATTCAATACTGGTTAGCTCTAAAAATTTTTGACATCAGAGAACGTATTGTCATCGGTACATTAACTCTCTTTTGTGCTGACTGACGGCAAGGATAATAATCCAGCTTTGCTCGTTGGTTGACTCTCGCTGTTGCTGACAGCAAGTAACTTCGATGCTGGGATGGGAGAATGCATCACTTCTTGAAAATGCGACATTCTCCCAAAAAAAAAAAAAAAAATCCTTCCCTTTTTGTCTTGTGATGTAACAAATAAATTCCTATTGTACTTGTATGTGAAATGCAAAAATCTTGTAAAAAAAATTACTTTGAATCAGAAGTAATTGATCGTTGCAGGGTTATTTCCTTCGTTGGCTTTGATTTATCTAATCAAGAGAGGTAAAATACGCGTCGGTGTATGTTACCATATAACCGCATCGATTAATCTTCCCCCAAGAGGAAAATTCACGAAGTTCCTTTCTCTTGGTAAAAGAGATTGCACAGCACAAATTACACGCACGAACCAATTGGCGCTTCCTTGAACTGCAGCTTTATCATCTCGTCTAACAAGGTCCGAGCAACCTTCTTTGTTATTATTTTTTTTTATTAGTAATTGAAAGTCTGATAATGTTCGATTCAAGACATTCAGATTTAATCAAGTCATTCACAAACGTGATTGTGGATCCCAAAAAATTTTAGAATTTAATCGAGTCATCCACAAAATCATTTCTCGAATCCACGATCGATTGGTAATGAAGCAATATCTTTACCAACCGGACTACCATCTTAGCAATTTCTTGGTTACTCCTTGATAGGTTAATCGGATAGATGGTTAGCACGATCTACCAACTATGTTCATAAACCAAACCGAGCAAGTGGTCAAACAGGTCGGGTCCATAAAACATGGCTTCAAGGATCTTCCATTTAGATCCTGAAACATCAGAAAAGCCAGCGTTTAATACCACCAACAATAAAAAAAGACAGTTAGGTTCCCATTATTATTTGGGGAAATTGACGTCCGGTCCAACCTTTGACCGGAATAAAAGTTTTACTCCCTGTTGACCCAAAATATAACTTCCGATCCATATTTTGTTTTAAATTTTTTGAAGACTAAATTGCCCCTAGGTGAAAACCCTTTTCCCCTTTCATTGTTTGAAATCCCGTAGAGCCCTTTTCTCTGTTTCTCCCCTCTTCTCCATTTCCGACGAGATGCTCCGACGAACAAAAACCACCTTCCTGTGGCGGCAACCCCCTCTCCTTCCTGCGGTGACAGCACCAGCCCCCCTCCTCCCTTTTCACGGCCAGGTAAATTTGTTTTCCAATCCCCATTTCCGACGAGAAGCTCCGACGAACGAAAACCATCCCTTCCTGCGGCGACAATACCAGCATACCCTCTCCTTCCGGCGGCGACAGCACCGGCCCCCCTCCCCCTTCCCGCGGCCAGGTAATTTCTGCATATAGAAATTAATCAAAGACTTTTTAAAGAATTAATCGAGCCTTTTTTTATACCACGGTGAATTAATTAAATGTGGTTTAGACTATGAGATATGCATGCTTCGGGACGTAACCATGGGGACATGAATGTGCATTACATGCATAGTGAATCACATGTATGTTTGTGTAACCATTATCATTAATAATTATGGATCGGTTCTTAGGTTAGAAAATTATTGGTCGAGTAAGCTATTACTAGGAAAATTTGTACATCAGCGCTTAGAGAATTATCAAATAACTTATCAGCTCATTGTTTAATGGGCATTATGTGCTATACTCCCACTCTACTTAAGATGCAAATGAGTAGGATGTTTTGCCAGTCATGCACTTATGATGCATCATGGTTGTTATGATGAATGTTTAAATAGATAATTGTGCACTCATAATTTTAGTCATAAAATAAAACTTTGTATAGGAATTTTCATCTTTGCCTAAGTTAAATGTATGCCAGATTTTAATCAAATGCGTATGAGTTTTTACCTTGTAGAATGGCATGTTCTTCCTGGTCAGAATAGGTGAATAAATCTGATATGTTCTGCATAAGAAATAATATCATAACATTGTTTAGTCCTTAGGTAACTCTTGTTTTACCCCTTCATTATGCTAAACATGATTAACTACTTTCCCTCCACAGAAAGAGGAATTACTTCAGTCTAGAAACTAAGATACATCAACAGTTTCTAACTATTGCAATGCTTTAAAATATCTGACAATAAAAGCTATTTTTTTCTGTTTAATTTGTTCGATTTTACGAAGCTTGTTAATTTATGCAAATTTTGGTTTTTTTTTTTAGATATATATTGGCTCAATATTAGTTTCATATAGAATCTTTGAATTTATGTGACTTCTTTAGATATTATGAAACATAGTATGCTTTTTTGAAACTAATATTAAGTGTGTAGAGTAGATGATGGCTACTACTAGGAGAAGCAAAGATTTTTTTATTAACTCAACAAATATGGTAAATGGAAGGTGCTATTTTAATCACTACGTGGATGTTATGAAAATAATTATACAGTCGATGTCAGAGGAACAGAATGCAAGGGTGTCTACAACTCCATTTGGTCATTTACTCCATCTTCCATATATCAAGCATAGCATGCCATTATTAGATGCACTACTGACTTTGTGGGATGATAACAAGGAGGGCTTTAAATTTGGTAAGGTTGTGGTTCCTTTTGTGGGAACTAAAATTGTCCTTATTCTTGGTTTGAAGGCCACAGGTGAGAAGATTAACCTTTATAGTAAAGGAAAAGTGCAGTCGGACCTTATCAATCATTTTTTTAATGGCGACTTTAAATTAACTACAAGGGATGTAGTTAAAAAAATATTATTTTGTCTTGTTGGAAGTCTAGGTTGCTAGATGTAGAGGATTTTACAAAGTGCTGGGTTCTTTATCTTTTTATAACTATTATTTTTCCAACATCCACTATCATGTTCCTAAAGTATTATGCCGGTATCTTGATGATTTGGATCGTCTGGAATCCTATAATTTGGGTCTTGCTATTTTTACTTTTCTTCGATAGCAAATTTCTCATATAGCGATAAAAGTATATACAAGGGACAAAAACAAAAGTGGATGTGCTGGGTATATGGAAGGATGTACAGTAGCTCTAGTGGTAAGCTTTCTTATTTATACTTTCAATTTAATTGGTTGATAGTTAATCTAACATTATTTTATTTACATTATTTTATTATGCAGGCATGGACTGTTGAGCATGCAAATAGTCTAGTTGGAAAGTGTTGCTACCAAGATCATCGTGGCCTGAGCTGGTGTTGGAGTCGGACTACCCTTCGTCTTCTCGGCGACGTCTGCTCCTTGGGACATGCAAAACAAGGGTTAGAGACCCGGGCCGGGATTCGGTGGGGGCACTCCGATGGTCAAGTCATGATGATCCAAGGAAACATATCCTCCTGGTCGAGCCCCTGAGATGGACTCCATCCTAGGAGGAGTGAGTGATCTAAGAATGAGGGTGTAAGTGTGTTAAAGAATGTGGTGGCCGAGGTATATCAGACCTTCTCTCCCCTTACTTGCTTGGATATTTTGTGGTTTGGCTTGCGTACCTCCCTGCTAGGGTGTCGAAGGTTCTTTTAAGCCCAGGTAGCTATTGAATGCCTACCTCTGAATCTTCCCTGCACCGGCAGGTGCATAGGGCGGTGTTCCGTGCCGTGGACAGGACGTCTTTCCCGATTCATGATAAAGGAAGCTGCCACGCACTCTAACATCCCTCCCGGTCGCTCCACTCCGGGAAACCTGGCAGGGCTTCGATTGGGGGGCCGCCGCCTCCCAGGATTCGAATTTCCTGGTTGACTTCCTCTTCTAGGTGGCGCAGGCGATTGGTGGAGAGCGCGGCACCTCGGTCAGGGAGCTTATTCCTTTTCTGGTGTAAGTGGTGGATGTGGATGATTATTATGATTTGATGGGTGCTTCCTCGCAGTCCTCGGGTGGCTCGTCGGTGCCTCGAAGGTGGCTCCACCTTTCTGGTGGCCGGCGGCATTGTCCAAGATGGTTGCCGAACTGGAGAGCTGGGACTCGACTCCAGCCCGGGGGGCTCGACCTGGCAGAGGAGGGCTGGGCTCGGCTCCGGTCCAGGGAGCTCGACCTCGGAAGGGCTTGACCCGGTAGAGGAAGGCTAGACTCCTGCTCAGAGGGCTCGACCTCGGAGGGGCTCGACCTGGAGGAGGAGGGCTGAGCTCCACTCCGGTCCGGGGGGCTCGACCTCGGAGGGGCTCGATCTGGCGGAGGAGGGTGGCACGCAACTCCAGCCCAGAGGGCTCGACCTCGGAGGGGCTCGCACTGCCGGAGGAGGGCTGGGCTTGACTCCGATCCAGTGGGCTCAACCCTGGAGGGGCTCGATCCGGTGAAGGAGGTCGCTCGGCTCCGGCCTAGGGGCCGCGGGCTTGCGGGTGCCGACCTAGTGGAGGGCAGAACTCGGTTTTGGCGGGCCGCCTTGGCATTCTGAGGGAGTTCAGCCGGCAAAGGAGTCCGAGATGGAGTGTCCACCGTGGCGAGTTTTTCTGACACGGCATCTAACAGAGATTACATGTCAGCTTCCTGCCACATCATTTGCCCCCCACTCCCGAGTCCCGTTGGCACGAAGCATTCGGGGCGAAGGGAGTAAATGTATCGCTGACATGAAAGGTGAGGATCCAATGCAATAATGGCCGTGATCGATGGTGCTTCGTGAAACGGTTTCTTCAGCCTATCCGGGGGAGCCACGTGGACACGTCCGATGAGTAGTTATTGTAGGCGCAGAATTCAGAGCAGTGCAGTTGAAGCCAGACGCCAGCCTTGCCGATTGTCGACACGTGGTGTGGATCCGATGTTGGGGATTTGTAATGGTACGTTCGGGCGCCGGTCACTTTGAAAGGAAAACCAACCTTTCCCAAAATACACCATCTTTCAAATCCTTCGTGCCCGCCATTGTACCAAGGTTCTCCTTTCGTCCCCCCGGCCATTTTTATCCCCCAAAGTTCACAGCAGGTCAGTCTCCCTTCTCTTCATCTCGGTTGAGTAGGATCTTCTCCCCAGGGCTGGGTTCATCTCTAGACCCTCGTCCGCTTTCTCTTTCTTTCTGCTTCTTCCCTTCATCTTATTCATCATATCTCATTTCGGACCAAGCTTTCATCCCTCAACCAACCAGGGTGAGGCCGGGCCCTCTAGGCCAAGGCCGCCATCTTCTTCTTCTTCCGATGAAGAGGGAGATAGGACGTGCTTTGAGTTCATAGAGGCATCCCCTGGTGGCATAGTCATTAGGGAACCGGACCTGTCCCCGCTCCTCCTCCAGCCGAACCCATTCCTAACCCTGCTCGGTCCACAGGTCCCGACGGGATTGCTTCGACAATCTCGACTGAGGAACTGGGAGCCATCCGGGATGTTTACGGCATCCCTCACTCCGTCCGGCTCTTGATCCCTCGATCAGGGGATCGGGTTACTTCCAGTAGCCCGGGACGATCACCTTCTACGAGGAGACCTTCTCAGGAAGACTCCACTTTCCTTTTCATCCTTTCTTCTTGTCGGTGTTGAGCAACTATAGGCTGGTCCCTACTCAACTCATTCCGAATGCCATAAGGACTATTTTCTGCTTCATAGTGCTCTACCATTTCCACGGGATCGTCGCCCGTTTTTTCTTGTTAATAGCCATTTTCACTCTGAAGCACCACCCTATCGAGGACAGGTGGTGGTCAGTCTCTTCCCGTCCAAAGGGTATCAAGTTTGAACTTCCCTCTTCCATCAAAGGGTGGAAGAGCAAATTTTTCTTTGCCACTATTGAGGGGATCGACTGGATATGGAATGACCCAGATCGGTCTCCTAACTGAAACTCTGTGGTCGAGGCAGCTGACTTGGATGTCTACGAGCAGCTCTACACCATCCAGATTCCTTCTCTTGAGGTTATGTTGTCAGAGCAGAACCTTGCCGACACCGGGGTCGACCCAACGAGTGAGTTGGGTGAGTTCGGCTCGAGTCCTTCCTGCTCCTCTTAATATGTTTCTTCTGACCTGGAACTGACATTGTATCTTCCATATGCAGGCATGAGGTTCTTGGTGGATGACCTACTTTGATCATCCAAAGAGGCCTCATCGGGATTGGCTGAGGAGTCCTCTCTGAAGAGGGCTCATGATGAGGGTGAGTCGGCGGCTACTCCCGCCAAGCCAACCGAGCCGAGGAGGAGGGAGTCCAAAGCTGCCTTCGCACAAGGAAGGGGAGTGGTGGCTACCATGTCCGAGCTAGAGCAGAGGGTAGCCAGGCCTGTGTTGGAGTGGCTGAGGCGACGAGAGCCAATCCCCGCCCCAGAGCCGGAGGTGGTCGTCCGAGCCAGGGCTGCTGTAGCCGTCGCCATCATGTCACCTCCCCCTCCGGAGCTTGTCATCATCGAGGAGGAGGTGCAGGAGGAGCGGAGCCGGCACCGGGGGCGCCACTTGAGGATGCACCGAGCTCCCAACCGACCCCCGAGGCCTCTTCTGGCGGCGGAGTGGGTGATTCCACCTCGAGGGCAAGTAAGAGGGAAAGAGACTACCATCGGACCCCATTCAGACTGGGGCCCAACATCTCACTGCTTCGGGATCGGAAGCTGGCCATGCGCATGATGGATTTTTCAATCCAATCATGCGACCGGCGGGATATGGCCGGGAAGGTGCTGGGGGATGCAATTAGTAGTATCTTCTCCCTACTCTTCACGGTAAGTGGCTTTACCTTCTCTCTTTTTTCTTTCTTTTTTTTTTTTGCTGATGTCTCATTTGGTGCAAATCGGTGCCGAGACCCTGCTTATCAGAGATTGCTGTCAAACTGGCTGAAGAACGACTAGCAACGAGCAGGGGAGGTGAGGCCATGAGGACTGAGCTAAAGGAGAAGTCCGACATCTCCTGAGAGCTCGGCCTGAAGAATGATGAGATTGGAAAAGAACTTACCAATGCCGAGAGGTGCTCGACAGAGCTCCAGGAGGACCTTGACCGGGAGCGAAGCTGGTCAAGGAAGAAAGCCGAGGAGCTCACGACGATCGAGAAGAGGCTGACAGAGTTCAACACTGAGGCGGTCGGGTAGAAGGGGCGTGCTCTGTCCCTCCAGGCGAACTAGATGCGGCGAAGAGAAGCTAGTTGCTGTCGAGGAAAGGGCCACGGCTGCTGAGAAGGAGGCAGCGACGGCAAAGGATCAAGCTACCGAAGCGAGGAAGGGAGCTGAAGAAGCCATGGCGAGGTACAAGGCCTCGGAGGAGTTCGTCGTCGAGTTCCATCAAACGGTGTCGGACTCCTTTTTTAAAGGTTTCATGTATCTGCGTTCCAAGGTCTAGGGTACGTTTCTGACAAGGTCAACCTTTCCTCATATACCCCACTGCTTCTAATGCGGAGCCGGCTCCGGAATTGAGCGACGCCGAGGAGTGGAGGCTGTTTCTGAATCTTTTCCGCCGGCGATGGATGCCGAGGTTGGAGATGTACGGCCCGGGGCCCCTGGAGATGATGCCTCGCAGGCACAGAGTCCTGGCGGGGAGCCGCATAAGTAGGGTAGATTTATTTTCTGTCTCTCTTTTCTTTTGTTACTGACTTGAGCTACCCGGCATGTCGGAGGCCTGGGGGCACTTGTAATAGACCAAGGAATTGCCAATGAAGTGAAGATTTTCAATTATTTTGGCTTGTGGGTACTCTATTTCCCTCCTCTCTTTTTCTTTATCTTTTTGTACATGTGATGAGATCAGGGAGGAGGCTTCTCCTTTGCTTCGGGTGTCCCAAGCCTCGACGGCGGAGAGCTTGGCTCCGGGCTTGATGTCTCAGAGCTGGGCTCGAAGACTTGGTGGCCGGAGAGCTTGGCCCCGGGCTTTGATGCCTTGGAGCTAGGCTCGAAGACTTGGTGGCCAAAGAGCTTGGCTCCGGCCTTGATGTCTTGAGCTGGGCTTGAAGACTTGGTGGCCGGAGAGCTTAGCTCCGGACTTTGATGTCTCAGAGCTGGGCTCGAAGACTTGGTGGCCGAAGATCTTAGCTTCGGGCTTTGATGTCTCGGAGCTGGGCTCGAAGACTTGGTGGCTGGAGGGATTGGCTCCAGGCTTTGATGTCTCAAAGCTGGGCTCGAAGACTCGGTGGCCAGAGGGCTTGGCTCCGGGCTTTGATGTCTCAAAGCTGGGCTCGAAGACTTAGTGGCTGGAGAGCTTGGCTCCGAGCTTTGATGTCTCGGAGCTGGGCTCGAAGACTTGGTGGCCGGAGAGCTTGGCTCCGACTTTGATGTCTCAGAGCTGGGCTCGAAGTCTTGGTGGCCGGAGAGCTTGGCTCCGGGCTTTGATGTCTTGGAGCTGGACTCGAAGACTTGGTGGCCAAAGAGCTTGGCTATGGACTTTGATGTCTCGAAGCTGGGCTCGAAGACTTGGTGGCCGGAGAGCTTGGCTCTGGGCTTTGATGTCTCAGAGCTGGGCTCGAAGATTTGGTGGCCGAAGAGCTTTGCTCCAGGCTTTGAAGCGCCATAGAGATCCTGGATGGTCTCCAGTTCCTCAGCGGAGATCGTCGAAGTGATCCCGCCAAGACCCGTTGACCGGACAGGTTCGGGATGGGTTCAATTGAAGGAAGATGACGAGGAAGACAAAGGGGTTAAGATCAGGCTCCCTAATGACTATACCACTAGGGGGACACCTCCCTCTAAGCTTGAAGTGGGCCCCATCTCCCTCCTCATCAGAAGAAGAAGAACATGATGGCATCCTCGGCCTAGAGGGCCCGGCCTCATCCTGATTAGTCGAAGGATGGAAACTCGGCTCGAAACGAGACATGGCGAAGAAGATTAAGGAAAGAAGAGGAAAGCAGATGAAAGTCAGGGGGTGAACCTAGCCCTGAGAAGAAAGGCCCTACTCAACTAAGATGAGGAGAAAGGGACAAGGAGGAGAGACTAACCTGTGGGGAGCTCTGGAAGGCAAGAATGGCCGGATGGACGAAAAAAGAGCCTCGGTACAGTGGCGGGCAAGAAGGATTTGAAAGAAGACATATTTCAAGAAAGGCCACCTTTCCTTTCGAAGTGACCGGTGCCCGACCGTACCGTTACAAACCCCCACCATCGGATCCTCGCCATGCGTCATTCATCGACAGGACTGACGTCTGGGTTGACTGCGGTCGCTTCGGATTCTGCGCCTGCAATAACTGCTCCTTAGACGTGTCCACGTGGCTCCTCCGGGTAGGCTGAAGAAATCGCTTCCTTAGATGCCACCGATCGCGACCATCATTATGCCGGATCCCCACCTTTCCATATCAGCAGCGCATTTACTCCCTTCACCCCGAGCGCCCCGCGCCAACGGGACTAGGGAGTGGGGGCCAAATGATGTGGCGAGAAGCTGACGTGTCGACGTGCATTCCCAGTAGATGCCACGACATAAGATCTGCCACGGTGGACACCCCATCTTGGACTCCTTTGATTGGGCCGAGCTCCCCCGGATCAATGAGGAGGCCTATCGAAGCTGAGCTCCGTCCTCTACCAGGTCGACCCTCGCAAGCTCGAGGCGCCTAGGCCGGATCGAGTGACCCTCTTCGCCAGACCGAGCCCCTCCGAGGCTGAGCCCGCTGAATGGGAGTCGAGCTCACCCTCCTCCGTCAGGTCAAGCCCCTCTGAGGCTGAGCCCTCTGGGCCGGGGTCGCGTGTCGCCCTCCTCCGCCGGTCGAGCCCCTCCGAGGTCGAGCCCCTTGAGTCGGAGTCGAGCCCAGCCTCCTCCGCCAGAACGAGCCCCCCAAGCCGAAGCCGAGTCCCAGCTCTCCAGTTCGATAGCCACTTGGACAGTGCCCCTGGACCATCAAGGGTGCAGAGCCACCTCCCCGAGACACCGGCGAGCAGCCCGAAGACCACCAGGAAGCGCCCGTTAAGTCATAATAACTGTCTGCAGCCATCGCTTACACCAGGAGAGGAAGAAGCTCCCTGACCAAGGCCCCACTCTCTCCACTAGTCACCTGCACCACCCGAAAGAGGAAATCAACCAGGAGATTCAAATCCCGGGGGTGGCGGCCCCCCGATCGAGACACTGCCAGGCTTCCCAGAATAGGGCGACCAGAGGGAATGTCAAAGCACACGACAGTCCCCCTTATCATGAATCGGGAAAGACGTCCCATCCATGGCACGGAACATCGCCGCACGTGCCTGATAGCCTGGGAGAGATCTCGAGGTAGGCGCTCAATGGTCACCTGGACTTAAAAGAACCTTCGACACCCCCAGGAGGGAAGTATGTACACAAGTGCTATCTAAGCGAGTAAGGGAGAAAAAGCCACACAAGAGGGCTAATCCAGCTCGACTACCATCTCTCCCAGTACACTCCCACTCCCACTCTCACACCACTCACTCCTCCTAGCATGGAGTCCATCGAGAGGGCTCGACTAGGAGGATCTGTTTTCCTGGATCGTCACTGACTTGACCATCGGAGTGCCCTCACCGGAATTCCTAGCCCGAGTGTCGACCTTGTTTTCTGCAGGCTCCAGAGCACGGGTCAATCCCGAGAAGACGAGAGGTGATCCGACATCGACAGCAGCTACAGGCCATGACGATCTTGGCAGCAACAGTTGTAATATCTTATTAAAAGAAGTATAATTGGCACAATATTGATATATATCACCTTGTAAAATTAGCACAATATTCATATTAGGGCTCTGTACCAAAACGCTCTAATATCTTACTGAAAGAAGTAAGATTGGCTTAATGTTGATATATACCACCTTATAAAATTAGCACAATATTCATATTAGGGTTCATATTAGGGCTATGTACCGAAACATTTTAATATTTTACTGAAAGAAGTAAATTGGCATAAATGTCGTAATATCTTACTTCTTACTAAAAGAAGTAAGATTGGCACAATGTTGATATATACCATCTTGTAATATAAATTTGTACAATATTCATATTAGGGCTATTTACCGAAATGCTGTAATATCTTATTAAAAGAAGTATAATTGGTATAATGTTGATATATACCACCTTGTAAAATTGGCACAATGTTCATATTAGGGCTATGTACCGAAATGCTCTAGTATCTTATATTGATATATACTACCTTGTAATGTAAATTTGTACAATATTCATATTAGGGCTATTTACCGAAATGCTGTAATATCTTATTGAAAGAAGTATAATTAGCATAATGTTGATATATGCCACCTTGTAAAATTGGCACAATGGGCTATGTACTGAAACGTTCTAATAAAAAATGAATTGGCATAAATGCTGTAATATCTTACTTCTTACTAAAAAAAGTAAGATTGGCACAAAACTAAAATATTAGAACTAAAATAGCTATGTATAGGCTTAATTTAACTATGTGCAGGCATAATTTAACTATGTGCAGGCTTAATTTAATTGTGTGCAGAGCTAAAATAACTGTGTATACTTAATTTAACTGTATGCAGAATAAAAATAACTGTGCAGGATTAATTTAACTGTGTGCAAAACTAAAATAATTATATGCAGGATTAATTTAACTGTGTCGGAACTAAAATAACTGTATATAGAAATTTAACTGTATGCAGAACTAAAATAACTGTGTGTATGATTAATTTAAGCAAAACTAAAATAAATATGTGCAGGATTAATTTAACTATGTGTAGAGCTAAAATAACCGTGTCAGGATTATTTAACTATGTGCGGAACTAAAATAACTATGTTAGGATTAATTTAACTGTATGCAGAACTAAAATAACTGTGTGCATGATTAATTTAGTTATGCAGAACTAAAATAACTGTGTGCAGGATTAATTTAACTGTATTGAAACTAAAATAACTATGTGCAGGATTAATTTAACTTTATGCAGAACAAAAATAACTGTATGCAGGATTAATTTAATTGTGTACAGAATTAAAATAACTATGTGTATGATTGATTTAACTATGTGCAGAACTAAAATAACCATGTACATGATTAATTTAACTATGTGCAGAACTAAAATAACTGTGTATATGATTAATTTAACTGTGTCATAACTAAAATAACTATGTGCAGGAATTTAACTGTATGTAGAACTAAAATTGTATGCATGATTAATTTAACTATGTGCATAACTAAAATAACTGTGTGCAGAACTAAACTAACTGTGTCAGGATTATTTAACTGTGTACAGAACTAAAATAACTATATACAGAACTAAAATAATCGTATAAGGATTAATTTAACTATGTGCAGAACTAAAATAATTATATGCAGGTTTAATTTAATTGTATGCAGAACAAAAATAACTGTGCAAGATTAATTTAACTGTGTGCAGAACTAAAATAACTGTGTGCATGATTGATTTAACTGTGTCAGAACTAAAATAACTATGTGCAGGAATTTAACTGTATGCAGAACAAAAATAACTGTGTGCATGATTAATTTAACTGTGTGCAGAACTAAAATAATTGTGTGCATAATTAATTTAACTGTATGCAGAACTAAAATAACTGTGTGCATGATTAATTTAACTATGTGTAGAACTAAAATAACTGTGTTAGGATTATTTAACTGTGCAGAACTAAAATAACTGTGTACATAACTAAAATAACTGTCAGAATTAATTTAATTGTGTACAGAACTAAAATAACTGTGTGCATGCTTAATTTAACTGTGTGCAGAACTAAAAATAACTATGTCAGAACTAAAATAACTGTGTACATAACTAATTTAACTGTGTGTAGAACTAAAATAATTATGTGCAGAACTAGAATAACTGTGTTCAAATTCACTGTATATTATATGCAGAAATAAAATACGTGTCCTATGTTTAGTTAATTAACTGTATACTATTAAAATATTGTGCCAAATTCCGGATGTTAAGTCCCCCTTAAAATATTGTGCCAAATTCCGGATGTTAAGTCCCCCTTAAAAATATTGTGCCAAATTCAGGATTCAGTAAGATGAAGTACAAAGTGATATATATCAACATTGTGCCAATTTTACTTCTTTCAATAAGATATTATAGCATTTCAATACATAGCCATAATTTGAACAAAAATTCAGAATTTAGAATTCATTGACATAAGAACAAACTAATATGAATAGCCCCATTAACATTAAGATAAGAACATAATTCGATATCAATAACCCCATTAATATTAAGATAAGAATATAATTCAAAATTCAGAACAACAACCACAGAATAGTAAATGCACAACAACAATAGATGTTACTCAACAATCTCATTACAAGTCCTTTTATTATGTCCTTCTTTTCTGCATCGTCCATATTGTGTAGTTCTCAATGAATCCATTTATGAAGCTCTTCTCTTCTTCCTAGGCCTACCAGGATGAGTCTTGATGATAGGAGGTAAAATATGCACATCATCTAAACTACCATGGCTCATCTCAATATTCGGAATTGGATTGATACATTATTCATATACTACTCTATACATTTCAGCCTGAAAATAAGTATCATTGAAGTGATATAATGGCATGCCAGCCTTCTCAATGCATGCATATGCATGCTTACATAGCATTCGAAAGATTTACCATTCACTACAAGAGCACGTGCAATCTTTTAGGTCAACCTTACATGAGTACTTTATGTCCTTTACATCATAAACCATGATGCTTGATGTAAACACAGATAACTTTCGACCTCCTTCCACATTTCTTTGCAATACTTTTTCAGGATCAAGATAAAGATGGGTTTGGATGCTATGTCCCCGCATTCATTTAGCATGCATCAATTGCATAATTTGAAGTCTTATATGATCAACCATTTGAGGAATAGCATGATGTCGAGCCGATAGAATCCAACTATTAAAACATTCAGCAACATTAGTTGTCATAATACCCCAACGTGGACCTGGAAATACTAAATTTGCCCAATGCTCTGGCTTTGACTGTGTTATAAAGTTACTTGCACTTGGGACTTCAGCTATAAGTTTACTCATTAATTTTTGAAAAATACTTAGCCTTAGAGTATATGCAGCAGCATTTAACAAATCAACCAACCTCTTCCTTTCAACTGCACGATAATGAGCAAGCATCTGCACGTATACAATCATTGTATATTAACATACCTTTTAATTTAAAAATAAAAATTAAAAGTTTTGATAAGGATGTTGCATTCCTGATTTTAAAATTTTCTTTAATATGATGGATGCAATAAGAGTGGTAGCTATCGAAAAAGTATTTCATAAGTCCCTGATGTCTATCTGTCATAATTGTGAATGGTTGTCTATGGTACTCAACACAAGACTCCATGGCTCCTTTTAAAATCCGACAAAACCAGTCCCGATTATCATCATTATCTATATCAACAACGGCATATGCTATAGGAAACATATCATCATTCGCATCTTTGCCCGTAGCACCAAGTAAAACTCCTCCATCCCTATGTTTAACAAATGTTGCATCCATGAATATTAGATGTCTACAACCTCTAAGAAAACCATTGATTAAGGCTCTAAAGGAAATGAATAAACATCTAAATTGATCTTCGAGGGTTTCATACTCTGCTATGCTACCAGGGTTGGTCTCAAGAATGGCATTACAATATCATTGTATCCGTTCATAAGATACTGACCTTTGACCATATAGCTCATTCATAGCAACATCTTTTCCATACCAAGCTTGATGATATGGTAATTCCACACCAAATTCACGGCGAATATCTTTTACAATATCACTTGGCCTATATAAAGGCATATCATGAATTTTTTCTTTCACAATATTTAAAATCCAATGCTTCGAAGCCTTGGAATGAGATCAAACTTGTAACCCTACTCTATATGTATGTTGATTGCTTATTATTTTAATTGCAAATCTATCTTGATTCCCAAGACGAGAAGCATGAATGTGCCAACCACATCCTTCATATGCACATTCAACAGTAACACGCTGATGATCATTCTTTATAAACACAAAATCTCTACAATTTGCAATGCAAAAATTATGAATTGAATCACGAAAGGTTTCAACATCCTTGAATTCTTGACCTATACCCTCTATAGAGTTTTTTCAAGCATCCAAAGTGTTCTTTGGATTTGGTTCATCTTCAATGATAGTCTTTGTTTATTTGACTACTTGAACAAAATTACTTGAGCTGCCAAATGAGAAAAAATGAGATGAATTGCCCTTTTGATAATTCTTAGAATAACTTACATGTTCAACATTTTCAGATGGAACACCATCCCTGCAAGTACAAAAGATTGATTCTTCTCTTAAATAATATTGCCTCACATTGAACATCACATTATATGGTTCAGATTAATTATAAAAAATAATATACTAAAATAAATTATGAATAGACTTTGAATTACCTCAAATTGATTATCACATTAGGCGATTCAATCATCAACGCTGCATGAAATACAACCATTTCAATTATTGCAGCTTTTAACTTTCGATATATTTCGTATATATTGCTGACATCCTTATCTTCTATGAGTGTAACAAGCATTCTTGAATTGTTAGATGTTACTGCGTCAACTCCTGGACCGGGAACCAGGATGGCTGGATGGGCTGGAGCGCTCCTCTCCCGGGCGAACCTGTAGAAAAGTCCCCGAGGGCACCGGTGGTGTTCCGGCGGGGGACCCTCCAATGCTTAAGTTAGCAGGAGGTTGAAGGCAACAGAATGGAGAAATCAAAGGATCAACAGTATACGGAAAGGGATGAGTTCTCTTTCTTTTTTTTTTTCTCAAAAGGGGTCCCACGGGTACCTTATATAGGTGCGGAACAGTCCAAAATCCGTTAGGAGAGAGGCTGAAAAAGATTGATCTGCCCCTAGGAGAATTTGGAGAGTGATCACGTGGCGTACAGATACGGCAGTACCATGGAAGTAGTGGAGCAGGGCCGCTAGGATAGCAGGATCCCGCAGTAACAGAAAGGTGCTTCTGGAATGCCCTGGATGCTAAGGCTTGCCTGTCGGGCGTCGGCCATGAGACGGTCGGTCGGTCGGACCAAAGAGCGAGCCTCCGGAGGAGAGTGATGCATCGGACCCTAGGAGGAGAAGGTCGTTCGGACCTCAGCTCCGGTGGGTCGGCCCTCTGACAGAGAACGGTGGGCCGGATCCCAGCAGGAGAGGGTTATTCGACCTCAGCTCCGATGGGTCAGACCTCTGACGGAGAACGGTGGGTCGGATCCCAATAAGAGAGGGTCGTTCGGACCTCAGCTCCGATGGGTCGGACCTCTTCAGTTGGAGCTTTGAGAAGGGCGGCCGAGTCGGACCACAGAATTGGGCCGGTTCTGATAGAGGGTGAGCCGCCATGGTACAACAGTTATCCCCCTTGCCTTTTTGCTTCGAGCGAATCTGCAGGCTCGAAGGGCGAGGGCATTAAATGGAAATAAATGTGCTGGCCTGTCAAATGATAGCAAACCCAGCTTGGCGTGCTGCGTCCGGCCGCCTCCTGCTTCGATTTCTACCCTGGGACAGGTGTCAATCCTGGTTGGCAAGGACTGAGGGAGCAGTTATGGCTGGTACGGTGCGTAGCGGCTGCCCATTCAGATTCTTGAAGCGACGTGGGACACGTGGCACCATCAGAGTAGTTAGTGCGCTTGCCGGAGCGGCCCATCCATCGTTGCCTCGTCTGTCACGTGGATCGTGGCCAGATATGATCCGGCGCATCCCCTTGGATTCCTGTCCAATACGGGAATCGAAGTGGTGGCTGTCGGAGCTCGACACGTGGGAGTGCGCTAGGACGCAGCCCCCGGATGCCTATAAAAGGAGGGGGCATCGCCTAGAAGGCACTTGCTACTGCGTTTGTGCTGGAAGAGAAAATCGCCTCCTCCCCCCTCTGCGCTGCTCTTAGGCTTCTTTAGAGACCCAGAAATCAGGTTAGTCTCGTCCTCGTCTTCCCCCTCTGCAACCAATTTTAGGATGGCGGTAGCTCATAGCCACAGGGAACCTGGCCCCTTCGACATCCCGTTGACTATGACCCGAGAGAGGGTCGAAACCCTTAGGACCATATACAATATTCCGTCCACCTTACATCTGACCATCCCTAGTAGAGAGGGTACGATAAATGGACCTTTGAATTTAGGAGCCCTGCCCATGTACGAAGACTACCTGAAGGCTGGCCTTCGCTTCCCGATCCATAGCTTCTTCGTTCAGGTCTTCAATACCTTTAGGATCACGCCCTCCCAGCTGACACCAAACAGCATTAGAGTACTGTGCGGCTTTGTGGTTCTGTGTCGGGAGGTCGACATAGAGCCCAGGATGACCCTCTTTTCCAATTTCTTTCTATTGAAACAGGACTTCCGGAGTCAGGAATGGTGGATGTTCAGTCCCCGTCCTAACCGGAAGATCCTAGGGAGGCTTCCATCCGCTATTCATGGATGGAAGTCCAGGTACTTCTTCATAGATAGCCTGGAGCCGTGGGGCTTCGAGGCAGTCTAGAGGGGCCGAGGCCGGATGCCTTGCATGGAAGGAAGGTCTCGAGGACCAACGAGGCCGACTTCCACAAGTTGGACGGAGAAGATCCAAAATTCATCGGCCCTATGCTTTTTGAGGATAGCCTTCATCGGGCTGGACTCAGCCGACAGCCGATGAAGGTAGGGCGAGAGTTGTGTAGGGGGAGATCGGCTTCCATTCTTATCTTCTTTTCCACTCATCGACTTGACGACTGCTACTAACTCTGCTCTCATTGTTGACAGGCGAAAAAATGAAGCTAGATAGGGCTGTCTTTTCGGCACGGTCGGCGCAGCGGAGAGCCGTCCGGATTACAGAGCTGGCGCAGCAAGAGCCGAAGAAACGGGCGACAGAACCAGCACCTGAAAGGCTGAAGAAGCAACGGACGATGGAGTCGTCCATTCCGGTGGTATCGATTGACTCAGGGGATGACATGCCCTTGACCGAACACCGGAAGGTGATGTGTCTGAGCGATCATCTTCAGCAGGACAACCGGCCATCCAGGCGGAAGGGAGGCATTCGACATCGACTGGGACGATGACAGCCCCTGTGCCCCCGCCGTCGAAGACGACCGCGACGGTCCCCTCGACAACCCTAGAGAACCCCTGCGGGTGAAGGGCCGTCGGCTGCTGGCGAGAGGGCTGCCTGGGCCCTGGGGGAGGAAGAGGAGCGCCTACTGTGGCACGCGGCAGAGGAGGCAAAGGAGTAGCTTCAACGGGCCGTCCCCGATACTGACGGGCGGTCAGTGAATGAGGCGGCCAGCAGTTCTCTCCGGCATCTTTTGGGGGTGAGCTTTTTCCATCCTGCTTTTACTTTAAGTTTAATACTGGAAGCTCCCTAACTGTTCATCTTTTTCGGCAGCTCTTTAGGGACAACCTCCTGATGGACCAAGGGCTGGGTGAGCTGCTGTACCTAAAGGAGCAGCTGGCCCAGAGGGCCGAAGTGGCCGAGCTGGCAAGGGACATGGCCTGGGAAGCGCTGATAGCTTCCAGGGAAGAAGTGCTCGGTCTGAAGGCTGCAGAATCCGAGGTGTCCTCCCTGCGGGCCAAACTGGAGGCCCAAAAGAAGAAGACAGAAGACCTGCTCGCCCAGAAAGCTGACCGGGAGGCGAGGCTTAAAGACAAGAAGAAGAAGATAAAAGCCCTGGCTCGTCGGTTGGCCATTGAGGAGGGTCGTGTTGCCAATCTTGACGTCGTGCGAAGGGCTATCAAACTTCGGCGGAAAGGTACAAGGGCCTGCTGAAGTCGGCCCAAGACCTGCTGAAGACGGTCGGCGAGAAGGCCGTCGTGGAATACAAGGCCTTCGAAAGCTTCAAGGAGGAAATGAACGAAGACGGGACGGTTGGCTTTGACTACGGGTACGATGAGTGCTTGGAAAAGGTAAGTGCTGCCTTCCCGGAATTCGATCTTGCTTTCCTTCAGCTACCGAAGCTAGTGGCGGTGAAAGCTTCTAAAGGGACGGACCTGACTGCCCAAGCGGCCGAAGCCCCAGTGGAGATCGTCACGGAGGTGGTCGGAGCAGGTGTCCCAACTGGTATCGAGGCAGAGGCAGCTGAAGGGGCCGAAGAGGTCGGAGCGGCAGCTGTAGCCGAAGGGGCCGAAGTGGCCATCGTTGTAACCTCCAAAGGTCAGACCTAGTTGGTTGTAAAGGTCTGACCTTCAATTTATGTAAAAATCTTTTTGGAGCAATGAAGAAATCTTTCCTCACAGATTTGTCTTTTTATACTGTTTATTGTTTTACTTTCTGAAATTTTGCTAAGTGTGGGCCAGTCGGCATATCAGAGTGAGTGGTCGGACCTTCAGGGTAAGCATTGAGTAGAATCCCAGGCCGAACTAAATTCTCTTAGGATTTTTACTCCAAGTACTGGCCCGTCGGCCTTCCAAACCGAGAATAGATTAGGGCGGTTGAGGCACCGGTCGGATGTCAGCTCAGGCCGGAGCAACTAGCTTAGGAAGTTTATCCTAAGTATTGGTCCATCGGCTTTCCGGATCCTGAAGCAGTTGAGGCAGCGGTCGGATGTCAGCTCAAGCCGGAGCAACTAGCTTAGGAAGTTTATCCTAAGTATTGGTCTGTCGGCTTTCCGAATTGGGCTGCCTTAGATCCTTTGCCGACCAGAGCCGGACTTTCAGAAGTGGGCTGCCCTAGAGCCTTTGCTGACCGAAGTCGGACTTTCGAGAGTGGGCTGCCCTAGAGCATTTGCCGACCGAGTCGGACTTTCGGAAGTGGGCTGCCCTAGAGTCTTTGCCGACCGGAGTCGAACTTTTGGAAGTGGACTGCCCTAAAGCCTTTGCCGACCGGAGTCGGACTTTCGAAAGCGGGCTGCCCTAGAGCCTTTGCCGACCGGAGTCGTACTTTCGAAAGTGGGCTACCTAGAGTCTTTGCCGACCGGAGTTGGGCTTTCGGAAGTGGGCTGCCCTAGAGTCTTTGCCGACCGGAGTCGGGCTTTCGGAAGTGGGCTGCCCTAGAGTCTTTGCCGACTGGAGTCGGGCTTTCGGAAGTGGGCTGCCCTAGAGCCTTTGCCGATTGGAGTCGGACTTTCGGAAGTGGGCTGCCCTAGAGCCTTTGCCGACTGGAGTCAGACTTTAGGAAGTGGTTCGTAGAAGAAATGTGAATTTCATTGATAATACTTGCGAAGATTATTTACATTCCACGGACATGCCAACTGCAGTCCATCCAGAAATTCTACTCAATAAGTGCCGGCTCGAACCACTTCAGCGACCCGATAAGGTTCTTCCTAATTTGGGAAAAGCCTGCCTTGCTCTGTCAGCCTCGAGACTTCAGCCCTGCGCAGGACCAAATCTCCGACTCAGAAAGCTCGCGCCCTGACTCGCGAGTTATAATACTTTGTCATCTTTTGGCGGCATACCGCCATCTTTATACCTGCCCGAAGTCTTGTTTCCTCAAGCAAGTCCAGGTTGGCCCTCCGTCACTCGGAGTCGGCTGGTTCAGTATAGTGGTCGATCCGGATGGATTGGAGAGAAGTTTCAATAGGGATGATAGCTTCACTTCCGTAAGTGAGATTGAACAGAGTTTCATCGGTCGATGCTCTGACAGTCGTCCGATATGCCCATAACACTGAATGGAGTTCTTCCGCCCAAAGTCCCTTTGCTTCATTGAGTCGGGTCTTCAGCCCATGCAAGATTGTTCTATTGGTGACTTCGGCCTCTCCGTTGCACTGTGGGTGGCCGACCGATGTAAGTCGTGAGAAATTTGGTATTGCTGACAAAAATCTTGAAATTTAGAGTTGTCAAATTGTCTTCCATTGTCAGTAATAATAGTCCGGGGAATGCTGAATCGAAAGATGATATTATTCCGGACGAAGTTCTCTACCTTAGCCTCCGTTATCTGTGATAGTGGTTCAGCTTCCACCCACTTGTGAAGTAGTCGATAGCAACAAGCAAAAATTTTCGTTATCCGGAGGCCAGGGGAAAGGGTCCCAGGATGTCCATGCCCCACTGTGCAAATGGCCATGGGGCGGTGATCGGAGTCAACTCGCTGGCAGGCCTTCTTTGGATGGCGGAGTACCTCTGGCATGCATCGCACCTTCGGACGAAGTCTGATGCATCCTTCTGAATGCTGGGCCAATAATATCCCTGCCGGATGATCTTGTAAGCCAGGGATCTCCCTCCGAGGTGGTCGCCACAAATTCCTTCATGGACTTCTTTGAGGGCGTAGTCGGCATCCGCTTGCCCCAAACACTTCAATAGCAGTTGTGAGAATGATCGCTTATAAAGAACGTCGTCAAGGACGATGTACTTGGAGGTCGTCAAGCACACCCGTTTGGCCTCCGCCAGGTCTTCAGGGAGAGTTCCCTTGGCCAAGAAGGTAAGGATCGGATCCATCCAAAAAGCTTCGTGTTCCACCTAGTGGACCTCCGTCGACTCTTCGGCAATGCTAGAATGCCACAGGCACTCCACAAAGGTTCGGTCAGAAGTCCCGCTGGCGACCGTAGCCAACCTTGAGAGAGCATCCACCCGAGAGTTCTGCATACGAGGTATGTGGAGGATTTTGAAAATTTTGAATCAAGGAATGAGGTTTTGTACCTTGTCTAAATATTTTGCCAGGGTCGGATCCTTGGCCTCAAATTCCCCCTTCACTTGGTTGACCACCAGCTAGGAGTCAGAGAAAACTCTGAGTCGGCTCATTCCCAGTTCGTGGGCGATCCGCAGCCCCGCAAGGAGGGCTTCATACTCCGCTTGATTATTTGACACCTGAAATAAAAAATGTAAAGCATATTCCAGGTTCTCCCCGTCCAGCTCGGCTAGAATCAGTCCGACCCCACAGCCTACAAGGTTGGACGCTCTGTCCACATGGAGAGTCTAGGCTGGTTCTACTTCATAAACAGCATCAGCTTCAGGTATTTCGGCCATCCGAGGAGACATCTCCTACTTCCACGTGCACTCTGCAATGAAGTCAGTATTACCTGGGCCTTCAAGGCAGATCGTGGCTGGAAAGAGATGTCGAACTCCACTAACTTGATGGCCCACTTAGCGAGCTGACCGGATGTATCTGGACTCCGAAGGATCGCCTTGAGAGGTTGGTCGGTCAGCACTATGATCGGATGCTCTTGGAAGTACAGTCGAAGTTGCTTAGCCGATGTGACCAAAGAGTATATTAATTTTTGCATCTTGGGGTACCTTGTTTCGGTGTCATGAAGGACTTTGCTAATGTAATAGATAAGCTTTTGTTGTCCGCCCTCTCCGACTCGCACAAGGACGGTGCAAATCACTTCGTCTGACACCAAAAGGTAGAGGTATAAAGGCTCCCCCTCCGTTGGCTTGGCCAGCAGCGAAGGGTTATTCAAGTACTCCTTCAATGCTTCAAAAGCCGACCGACACTCATCAGTCCAAAGAAAGCCTTCCGACTGGCGTAGGGTCTTGAAGAATGGCAGGGACTTCTCAGCCGAATGGGAGATAAAACGGCTGAGAGAGGCGATTCAGCCGGTAAGCTCTTGGACCAGCTTTTTGTTGGTCGGATGTGCCATCTCCATGACGGCTTTTATCTTGTCAGGATTCACTTAAATTACCCTCTGTGTAACTAGAAAACCAAGGAATTTACCAGAGGTTACCCCAAAAGTGCACTTCGTGGGATTCAGCTTCATCCGATGGCGCCTAAGTACGTCAAAGGATTCCTGCAGGTCCTTAATGTGGTCAGCCTTACAGAGACTCTTCACTATCATGTCGTCAACGTAAGCCTCCATGTTCCTTCCCAGCTTTCCTTCAAACACCCGGTTGATCAGTCTTTAAAAGGTGGCGCCGACGTTCTTCAAGCCGAAAGGCATCATCCGATAACAGTACAGGCCTTTGTCGGTGACAAAAGCAGTCTTCTCCTCATCTTCCGGATGCAACTTTATTTGGTTGTACCAGAAAAGGAGTCCATAAAGCTGAGAAGTTGGTGGCCGGCCGTGGCATCCACCAGCTGGTCAATTTTGGGTATTGAAAAGCTGTCTTTCGGACAGGCCTTATTGAGGTCGATGTAATCCACACAAATCCTCCACTTTCCGTTGGACTTCTTCACCATAACCACATTCGCCATCCACTCAAGGTAATGGACCTCCCTGATGAAGCCAGCATCACGGAGCTTCTTTACTTCCTCATTGATGACTTTCTGTCTTTCGGCAGCAAAGCTTCTCTTCTTCTGTCGGATAGGTCGGTAGGTCGGATCGACCTTGAGTTGGTGAGTGATAACCTCCAACGGTATCCCAGGCATGTCCGATGCCGACCAAGCAAAGACATCGGTGTTACTCCTAAGAAAGCTGATCAGCTCCGACTTAAGGTCTTCACTGAGAGAGCCTCCGATCTGAAGGACTTTAATAGGATCATCCTCTCGGAGTGGAACAAACAGAGTCTTTTCCCCGGGCTGACCAAGGCCATCGGCCTCAGCCCTTTGGTCAAGTTGCTCCAGAGTGGAATGGCCTTTCGACTGTTGATTCATAATGGTCAAACACTGCCTGGCCAACCGGCGGTCTCCCTTCATCACTCCGACCCCATTCCTGGTCGAAAATTTCACTAACAGATGGTAAGTGGAAATAATGGCTCTGAATTTGTTGAGGACCGGTCGGCCCATAATAGCATTATAAGGTGAGGTCGTACGTACGACCATAAAGTTGATGAGGAGGGTTTTCTGGAGAGGCTCCATCCCAATTGTCACAGGGAGAACTATTTCACTTTCCACTCCGACGGAGTTGCCCCCGAAGCCTATCAGCGGCACTGGGGACTCTAGCAGCATAGATCTGGATAAATTCATTCTCACAAAAGCATCATACAGCAATACCTCTGTTGAGCTTCCATTATCAACAAGTATTCTCCTTACATCGTAATTGGCAATGACTGCCGACATGACTATAGGATCATTCTCAAAAACATGATTTTCCAGGAAGTCTTCATCAGAAAAAGTAATGGCATTGGAGCCACGAGACCTTTTAGCAATATCCGTCCCGTCCACCCGACTTCCTTCGGACCGCCGGTGCAGCATGCCGACATCCCCACCAGTCGGCCTTTGATTGGGGAGCTCCGCCTCCTCCGGAGGGTTTCTGGCATTTGATGCTTCTGCCCTGTCTCGATGGGGTCGGACATACTTGCGTAGGTATCCCCTCCGGATGAGGTATTAAATGGCGTCCTTCAGCTGCAGGCACTCTTCGGTACTGTGCCCGTGGACCTTGTGGAAGCGACAGAATTTATCCTTGTTCCTTAGGGCAAGAGGGCCCCTCATTGGCCGAGGCCTTTGCAGAAAGGTCTCGTTCTCGATTTCCATCATGATCTTTTCTCTTGGCATGGACAAAGGCGCATAAGTCTCGAACCTTCGGGGGAAGTTCCTTGGCTTCGGACTTCGGCGTTGGGCCGACCGCCAACTATCGCTCGGAGGTCAGACTTCGGGAGCTTTATCGCTCCGCTTTTTCAGGGCCGGCTTTTCTTCAGCTTGACGTCGGCCGACTGCTTGTTCTTTCGCCAGGGTGTACTTCTGCACTTTGGCCAGTAACTCACTGTAGCTTGTCGGGTGCTTCTTGTCCAGGAAAAAGGTCAGCCTGGACGAGCGGAGCCCCCGCTTGAAGGCTGACATCGCCGCAACTTCATTTAAATCCGAGACTTCCATGGCCGCTAAGTTGAAACGGGCCATGAAATCCCAAAGGGTCTCTCCCTCCTTTTGCAGCATGAGGAAGAGGCAGTCGGTAGTCCTTGGGATCCGACTGCAAGTCCTGAAATGGAAAAGAAAAAGGGATTCAAGTTATGAGAAGAGTGGATTGTACCTGACCGGATGGCGTAGAACCACATCCGGGCGATTTTCTTGAGGGTCGCAGGGAAGGCAATGCAATGGAGAGCGTCGGAGATGCCTTGGACCATCATTTGGGCCTTGTACGTGCCCAAATGGTCCATCGGATCTATGGTACCGTCGTAGGGGTCCACCTGTGGGATCTTGAAGTGGCAGGGAATCGTCTTCGCCAGAATCTCCTTGGAAAACGAGGGATGGGAGTCGTATACCTGTCCCCCTTCGGCCTTCTGCCGAAGGGCGAATTTAGCAATGTGCTCCTCCATGCGCATGATCTTGCTGCCGTAGTCCTTCGGAGGTTCGATGGCAGGCCGACCGCCGGAGGGGATGGATTCGGTATAGGAAGGCAAAGCAGACCTCGCCCTTTTGCCGTCAGCACGGTCACCCAAGGACCTCTGGGGCTCCGTGGTAGCGTGAGAATCATGCTGAGGGATCTCTGGCCGTTGGCCTCCCACAGCAGCAGTTGGAGGATTAGTGTAGGAAGCTGCTGGTAGATGCTACTGATTGTCGGCTGCTTCCTGGAACCACTGAACCGCAGCCATAAGTGTTTTGATGCGATTCACCAAGGTTTGGAACTGTTGCAATCCCAAAGTGATGGTAGGTTCTGCAGCAGTAGGGGCGGTAGCAGCGAAATCATTCTCTTGAAGAGGCTCATCAGACCTAGAAGGAGAGGTATCTCTCCTGGTAGTGGCATTTGGAGCTCTTCCCTTAGCCATTTTCTTGCCGGGATGATGGATTCCTCCTTTTAGAAGAAAGAGTTGCGCCCTCCTTCTAGCGCCAATATGTTGCTGCGTCAACTCCTGGACCGGGAACCGGGACGGCTGGATGGGCTGGAGCGCTCCTCTCTCGGGTGAACCTGCAGAAAAGTCCCCGAGGGCGCCGGTGGTATTCCGGCGGGGGACCATCCGATGCTTAAGTTAGCGCAGGAGGTTGAAGGCAACATAATGGAGGAATCAAAGGATCAACAAGGTACGGAGAGGGAAGAATTCTCTCTCTTTTTTTTTTTCTCGAAAGGGGTCCCCCGGGTACCTTATATAGGCACGGAACAGTCCAAAATCCGTTAGGGGAGAGGCTGAAAAAGACCAATAATCTGGAGACTGACCACGTGGCGTGCAGATACGGCGGCACCGTGGAAGTAGTGGAGCAGGGCCGTTAGGATAGCAGGATCCCGCAGTAATGGAAAGGTGCTTCTGGAACGTCCTGGACGCTAAGGCTTGCCTGTCGGGCGTTGGCCATGAGGCGGTCGGTCGGTCGAACCAAAGAGCGAGCCTCCGGAGGAGAGTGATGCGTCGGACCCTAGGAGGAGAGGGTCATTCGGACCTCAGCTCCAGTGGGTCGGACCTCTGACGGAAAACGGCGGGCCGGATCCCAGCAGGAGAGGGTCGTTCGGACCTCAGCTCCGGTGGGTCGGACCTCTTCAGTTGGAGCTTGAGAAGGGCGGCCGAGTCGGACCGCAGAACTGGGCCGGTACTGACAGAGGGTGAGCCGCCATGGTACAACATTAGGAATATAGAATTTCAGATGAATCATTGTAGGGGATAAATGCTTCCATCTCTCCACTATTTCATTGACAATATAATTAAGATTTGTGTATTTTAAAATTAAAATAAAATGGGCTTCATTACCATATGAGCACACAGCCATAAAATTTGAATTTTGAAAGTTCTTAGGATCCATAACTATTAAAAACCAAGATAATAATAAGGAATCTGATTTAGAAGAAATCAGAAGAAAATTTTGTGAACATGACGTGGAAGAGGATTCAGAACAAATCAACAGGCGGGCCAGTAGGGGAGGCAGTGTGAATGGTGGAGAAGGAGCTGGGTAACTACTCTCTTCATGGGAGAGCTTCACTGGTAGACAACGGATGCAAGGAAGGGATGAACGAATATTGATCTCGTGGGAGAGCTTCACTGGGAACTACTCTCTCCGTTGATTTCTTTGATCTACTGGTTGCTGAGGGATGAACGGCATGTCTATAATGCATCTACAATGGCCGATCTTTTGAATGGGAGAGGAAACGTTGGCACAGCTGCTGATATTTTTGATAAATGGAAGAGGAACAGTGATAAAGGATATTTTCGATATTTTTAAAATAATATGACATCGTAAGGTAAAGGGTATTTTTGGTATTTTGAAATTAATATGATATCATGAGGGATGTTGTATCACGGTTAGTGTTAAATGAAGGACCGAAAATTATATTTTTAATCAATAGGGATAATTTATTATAGTGAAGTCAATACGGGGAGTGGGAATTAATTACCCCTTATTATTTCGTATAGAAACTGCCTTATGATATTAAAAATAGAAGAAAAAAAAGGCATCTGTCTTGGACAATTACAAAGATAAACACATGAAATTTATTTTAAATTAATAGTACTGTGTTAGGATGGCTACTTAGATCGATATAAATATCTGATACACAAATTATGGTGTATATCAATGTCCTATCTATGTGTGTACTGCTATGGATTTGAAAAAATAATAAATGTGCAACACCATCTTAAGAATTTAGCTGTTAATTCTGATGACAGATGCTTCTTACGGTCCGGATGGATAGTCCCCCGTTTTCATTAACATCTACAAGCTTTATTAGTTCCCTATATTCTTCCATTTTTTCCTTCGTGAGTACATAATCAACCTAGACTCGGGGCCCTCCGATCAACATCTGGACTGGAGCTCTTAATAGCATTCTCATCCAGCAAGTTCTTTAATAATTTTTTTTTTTTTTTTTCTAGATATCAATTTAACAGGAACCATTTTAAAAAGCTGTCGGTTAACCTTACCGTTTCTTACAGCTCTATGCAAGCTCTGCCACATTAATGAGTAGAGTCTCTTTCAGCCCTCCATCTCTTTTATCGCTTCTCAGGAGATGTGATAATTTTTTTACAAAACTAAAATTTGCACCAGAACGATCGAAATGCAAAAAAAATAGGAACCACGTAGGAAGGTTCAGACAAGTCAAGAGAAGTAACGGTTTGTCGCAATATTAAGTAACGGCGCATATTAAGCAGTTCTCGTAGCAAGCTGACTTAAAAATTAATAAAATAATTTTGAAATTTTTATTGGACGGTGATGGTAAAATAGTTAGGAATATATAATAAATTTCGTTCATTCGGCTGACGTCGATGATAGTCAGGTTGACTTACTCACCTTCGGATGGGAAACGGCCGCGAAAAAATTAATATACACCGTATATCCTGGCTGGGATTGGGGGACCGTCTGGAGGTGACCACGCCTGGGGTCTAACTCCTCCCCCTTTTGTTCCATCAAAAAAAAAATGACTATCCATTTCTTCTTGTTTTTTTTTTTATGAAACAAAGGCGGGAAGGAGTTAGCCCCGGGCGTGGCTACCCCCAGACGGTCCCCCAATCCCAGTCAGGAAATGTTCGATACACGGCACCTATTAATTTTCTACAGCTGTTCCCCATCCGAAGGTGAGTACGTCAACCTGACTACTCGGGGCTCGAACACCTGCCAATTGGATATGAGGAAAGTCTCACAACCAGCTGTGTCAAGCACCAGTAATAATTACTATCCACTTAGCTGGGACTCATTGGTATGGGATTTGAGTTATAAGAAATATTTTAAAAGAAAATATGAATCAAAGAAGCATCTTCAAAATAATAAAATTTTCAACATATTACAAAAAAAAAAAAAAAAAAAAAAAAAAAAAAAAAGAAAGAAAAGAAAAAAAAGAAGAAGACTAGAGTAGCATTGTAAAGTCCTCACAGATATTATAATTTTGTTAGGAGCTGCCATGAAAAAAAATTTATACCTTGATCGATATCGAAAAAGAAAGTATCTTGGATATAGCTAACATGTCCAATTGATCCAATCCAAAATATTTTTATAATAGTCCCGAGCTAACATTCTCATCAAGGATCGATTCATTGTCTCATTGCCTATAATATCAAATAATTCAAGATCTTGAAATATTTATAGATTCTTGATCTCTTACAGATAAGATAAAAAATGATGGGCATACCTTACCAAATAAAGAAGGGAGTAATTATAATCCATTTTGATAGCTCTAACTCATTCATTTCTATTTTAGATTATTGACTTTAGCATCGAAAAATTCTCACCGGAACTAACTCTGATCAATAATTTTATTTGCAGGACCTCTATCTAGAGATTGCTATCCACTCCAATATTTTCAATCCCAACCAAAAATTTATAATGATAGAGGCTAATAATTTCAAAAATTGGAAACCATTTTTTTTTTTTTTCCTGAATTTCGAGCAGCTTTTGAAGGAAAGAGCAAAACAAAGAGTAAATCAACCTAACCTGCTACCCATAAATCTATCCGCTATCTAAACTAAATTTTATCACAAAAAAAAACGAACTAAATACAATAACTCATATCGATAATAAATTTATGTTAAAATATAGATTTATCAAAACTATGATCATGACTATCCATTTTCCTTCTCACCTTACCTTATTTTGCGGTAGGTGGTGGTACAAGATTATGGATGGCACTGAACCAGATTTGGGACAAATTTCTGACTACTCAAATACAAACTCAAATATCCAATAAACTATCCAAACTCAATCCAAATATTATAGATACTAAATTTTTTTTTTATCCATATCCATTTCAATTGGATATCAGATTATTTGGATGTACCCGGTTTAAACCCAATTGATCTTTATTTGAAGATCATGGATTGAATCAGGCTCAAAATTTAAAACAAGGAAAGAAAGACCATGAAAATAGGACGGGGATGGAAATGTTAAATATTTTATGATTTAATAATTAGCAGGTAATAATTAATATATTATATCATAGAGATTCAAATATTTTAAAATTGAACAGCTAAAAAATGATAATAAATAAAATATATTTAATATATATATATATATATATATATATATTAAATTATTAAAATAATTTAGATGGATTTGGGTGGGATACGTATCCACCGAGTCCACGTTCAAAAAGTTACAGTATTGGAGACCGGCCGAAATCCGAGCAAAATAGTGGGCATCATAATCCAATAAGGTTGGGCCGGTTCGGGTTCCATAGGTTTGGGATTTTGTTGTCATTTCCATACAAGATTACATAAGTTGAAGGGTCGACTTTAATTTACAGTTATACCCCGCGTGCTGCCTGCCCGTCGTGACCATACCTGACCGAAGACATGAGGGGCGGGCCCCGTTGTCTCCTCCGGGTCCCTTTCGGTGCAGGTTCGATAAATTAGCCCTGCAGGACAAACCCTCCCGCCGCCTACCACCGGTACCCCGCTGCCTCTTTTCACCGCTAGATCTCACCTAATTTAATTTCGCAAGATGAAGATATCGCAGTCGCTTCTCTTTGGCAGTGGTTTGGGTCGATAGTTAGCGATCGATGTCCGTCGCCGCCCAGTCCAATGGGCGCAGGCAGGTGGGGAGGCTGGCGGTGGTGGTGGCGGCGTTGGGCATCGCAGGGCTGCTGTCCCTCTTCCTCTCCGCCTCATCCGACCTGCAACAGAGGCTGCTATGCTGCCCCAGGGCCCACTTCGTCTTCTCTGCGGTCTCCTCTTCCATCACGACGACCACCACCGCCAAGGACCCTCATCCTCTTCTCCTATTTCACAGGTATGGCGGAAATGAAATGCCCCCAGTGTACCATCTGCTTGTTTCTGCTTGAGAAATTGTCTCTGATAAACCGAGTTGGGCTGGGCGACAGCCAAGGAAGAGGGGGATGGCGGATGGGGGAGAATATCTTGAAGAGCGACACCACCACGACCTCCTTCGGTTGGAAGATAGTGAAGGAGAAGTTCACCTTCGCCGCGGGCACCGCCCCTTTTTATAGTTGCCATGCTTCCACCATAGTCCAGGTCTCTCTCTATAAATGTATGTGTCTGATTTGGTCATTGATCTATCGGGGATTCTGATCGATCTCTTCTTTGATAGATTGAGGAGGATGATTTTTTGGTGGCCTACTTTGGGGGCACCCGGGAAGGGGCTCCAGATGTCAAGATTTGGCTGCAGAGATACACCGTAGGCGATCCGCACTTATATATATATATATATATATATATATATATATATATATATATATATATTTCCACCATTATTTTTTTTCCTCTTTCTTGCTGCTTGAGATCTACCGTCCTACTTGGACCGAAGGAGATTAATTTCTATTGTGCAGGATGGAGGTTGGCATCCTCCATCAGTTGTGGATGAAGAATTCGAGGTGCCCATGTGGAACCCTGTTCTGTTTCGGCTTCCCTCGAGCGAGCTGCTTCTCTTCTACAAAATTGGCCAGGAGGTTCAAAAGTAAGTCTACCATCTTTCAATGCTTTTTGGGTGTCAAATTGTAAGCAAACAGACACGTAAAACTCTTTCCACCTTGATCATTTTTTCAACTGGGTTTCTACGCCTATATCCAACCTCAGATGGAGTGGTTGCATGAAGCGCTCGCTTGATGGCGGCATTACTTGGTCGGAAAGAGAACAGCTTCCACCTGGAATTCTCGGCCCGACCAAGAACAAGGCATGTCTATGTCTTATAATTACTTTTAGCATGCTGATTGCTTCTATTCAGAACAACACCCCTGCACATGGGATCTCGAGGTTTGCAAGGGGGAGGGGTGGGGGAGCATTTCGTTTGCTGACTTCCAACTTTTGCGTGCAGCCTATCTTGCTGGATGACGGCCGCCTGCTCTGTGGATCCTCCGTGGAAAGTTGGAACTCTTGGGGATCTTGGTTGGAGGTGATCTTCCCCATCGATCGATGTCCTCTTGGAGCTTGTCATTCTGAAGGGTGATTCTGACTTTGAATTATGTTCAGGTCACGACCAATGGTGGCCGGTCATGGAAGAAATTTGGGCCTATCCACATCGAAGCCGAGACCCTCGGCGTGATTCAGCCTGTCCCATACCAGACCGCCAACGGGACTCTGCGGATGCTGTTGCGATCTTTTGAAACCATAGGCAAGATTTGTATGTCAGAATCGGTTGATGGGGGCTCGAACTGGAGCTATGCAACACCTACGGAACTTCCTAATCCGAATTCAGGTTCATCTTTGAACTCTGCTCTGTTTCTTCTTGACCGACATCATGTTCTATAAGTTGGTTTACATCCCATGATGGTCATGATCATGATATAGGCATCGACGGAGTTAAGCTGAAAGATGGGCGACTCTTACTAGTGTATAATACCATTTCAAGAGGGGTGCTGAAGGTTGCCTCCTCCATGGATGATGGTGATACCTGGGATGAAATAATGACACTGGAGGAGAATATGGGAATGGAATTCTCATATCCAGCAGTGATCCAGAGCATGGATGACCTCGTACATGTCACCTACACCTACAATAGGACACAGATCAAGGTATCTCGTTTTGGAACCAGCATTATTTTGTATATCCCTTATCTTGATAAAATTTCATCTGGCTTTAATTTCATGTTAGCATAAAACCTCTTCTGAATTGGTTTTTGCAGCATGTCATCCTCCAACCCGGTGATATTGCGGGGGTGTGAGTGGGGGAACCGTGTGCTTTATCCACCCTTAGAAGTTGCATGCTATCCGTGCATGTCATACATCGACTGCTACCATGATTCGGCAACATGGAGCAGCCTGAGTCAGGCTGAATTCCATCAGAGCTCTCCCTTAATTGCTAGCAGTTAGATCAAATGCTAGAGGATAGTAATTTTAGCTTTGTACATGAGAACGATTTGCATCTGAATGCTTCAGGACCTCCCTTATATTCTCGAAGGCTGAATCATATGTGATGCAAAGACAATGCACCTGAGATCAGGGTTGTTCATGGCCACGATCTGAATGCATTTCTTCGTGCGATTCTTGACATTAGCTGCAGAGTTAACCGCTGTCAGCTGAATTAGTCCCTGAACGACCATCTTGTGTATGTACTACCAGAACTCAAAATAATGCAAACAGAGGAGTAGAAGGGGTGAAGATGAGGCTATGCACCATGGAAAGCAGTGAGTTGTTCAAGGAGAAGCTAGGATGCAAGCAACAAACGGTGATGTTCTACTCGCAGTCAGCTTCACAAATTTATATAGGATGCGTGACATGTGATATTGAATGTTGGTTTGGGAGGGGTTCGATCTGTACGATCAACAAAAATAATGTATTTTGTGAAGACAACAAATTTAAGTCATCTTCGGTCCCCATTCTCTTGTTTCTGCTCTTCAATTTCTAAAAGAGAAACATGTTTTACGTATCAAAAGCTACCGCAGCATGAATATGTAATTCTTGAAAAATTATGAAACTATTTTTTTTTTTGGTAAAAAAAAAAAAAAAAAAAAAAAGGGATGGGAGGAGGTGCGGCATGTCCAACATTGCAGGCTGCAACTCGTAAAGAACGAAGGGACGGATGTTGCACCTCGTAATCTGTCCACCCCACCTGGCCTTGGTGCGGCAGAAGCTTGTCACTGCAAAAACCCGCCACCATGTGGATGGCTTCAGTGTTTCTATCACGGTAAATATACTGTTTTTTTAAAAGTTATACTGGAAGTTATTTGCTGAAAAATAATCGTCGCATCCTCCAGCAAGCACTTTGATCTTGGTGCAAGCCTGGTCACGGTTGCATCCGTAACGCCAGCATCTGTTTCAAGTACGAGACCAAAGTAAATTTTCAAATTTGTTAATGTTTGTAGTTTAAGATATCAAATATTATTTCATGTTTTGTGACTTACCGTCGGATTTGCTGACCGACTTCATCATTACTCTTTTAATTTTTTTTTGTTTTTTATTTTTTATTATTATTTTTTGGATGATGCCAAGACTGCTGAAGTTGATGTTGTGCACGGGCCGGTTTGGTGCAGTATGTATTATTTACATGTGATTTTGGACACTATATAAAAGAGGGACGGATGGCTTGAAAGTGTGGATGATAGTAAATAGCGGTCAAGAGAGCTTTGAAAAGAAAAAAAAAAAAAGTGCTTCGGCCGCTGAGATTGAGAGGCCGAAGGGTTTGATAGCCTAGGCCCTAGCTATAATTAAATCACGGAAGGAGAGAAAATAAAGGCCATGGTTGGTACCTCAGCTAGGCTAGCGGCCTAGGCGGAGTTTAGAAGATTCGGATGGTTGACCATTTCAACGGTATTGGAAGAACTTAGAAACAGCACCATCTAAAGCTAGACATTACGTGTGTGTGGAAGTTCTGGATACTAAAACTAAAACTTGGTTTGGAAGCACTGCCATGACCGCTATTTATCAACAAGGCGTCGAGATTAGAAAAGCGGACCGACTATTTGAGCATTCGAGGGAATTCAAGTATTATTATTTTGCATAATTTAGCTATTTTCTATGTTAATATGTTACTTGCAATTTGATTTTCTTAACTAAGAATATTTCGTGCTAGCAAGAGCAACGAATTATGTCCACGAAACTTGTCGTTATCCTGAAAATATATGACAGGCCTCTTTGCAACTAACCTTATCGAGAGTTTTTCGTGTTATATTTTCACTTAGAACTCCCTTTGTATTAAAGTTTTATTTTAAAAAATTGTAATAATTATTGCCACCAAATCAATCATTAATTCTTGAAATTTCACCAATGTCGAGTGATCCTGCCATCTCTTCAGGTGAGGTGCACCGCCGGAGCTACTTGATTCCTGCATAAGAAAGTTTCTTGACCGATGGTTACCGGTGGAGAATCCTCTGATATTCTAATTGATGGAGATTTTGAACAACGGTAGAGTAAAGAAAGCATAATGGAGAAGATTGAATGGGCATAAGAATGACTATAGTTTGTTATCTGCCAGGAGTCCTCTCTAGCTTTACTTGGGATTACCGATTTTTATTGGAAGGTAACCTTCTTCGGTTGAATATAATAACCTTTTGTTGAGTCCAACTTTTCTAATGGGAAGTAATAGTTTTTAGTTGACATTGGAGCTTTTTTTTTTAGTTAAGGAAACGGCTCCCTATTATAATAGTTGTCTCATGTTTGCCCTCACCTCCTATTCCAGTAGTATCTTGAACAGTAACTAGAATCTTAAATATTAATTATAGTAGTTTTGATACTATCCCAATATACCTGATTAAATCTATTTTAGCGGTTAGTCGAATGCAAATACTTACTCGATATGGATGTATTGAGAGGTCAGGTCAAGTTTATTTATTTTTGGATCTTGGATGCTTTGGTTACCCGATGCAGTTGGTAACTCAGTCGGCTCCGGTTTAATCATCGTTTGAGTTGATTCGCAAAATAAAATAAATAGTTACCATGTCAATAATAATTAAAAATTATATGCTATTATGATTTATTTGTTACTCCAAATCTAATTTTGCCAAATCCGAAGCAAGGTGTCAAACCCTAGAATAAATTTGTTTTGATATATAGGTGCTGCACAATCCTTTTTTTTTTTTTTTATAAATAAAAGGGGAAGAAGTTAGATTCCGGACGTGGCCACTTCCAGACGGTCTCCCAACCCCGCCAAGAAATGTTCAATACACAATGCATATTAATTTTTCCACAGCCTTTCCCAATTCGAAGGTGATACACAGCGCATATTAATTTTTCCGTAGCAGTTCCCCATCCGAAGGTGAATACGTCAACCTGACTATCACTGGCATCGGCCGAGTGAACAGGATTTATTATATATATCCCTAACTTTTTCACTATCACCAGACAACAGAAATTCCAGAATTATTTTATTATTTTTTTAAAATTTTATTTTTAAACTATTTTTTATTTTTTATTTTATTTTTAAATTTTTCGATCAAAATATGCCCAGAATTTGAATCTCTACCGGTTGGTTGTGAAAAAAATCTGACAATCAACAATCCTGCAAAATCCTTCTGATCACTAGCAAATGGTGCTAGCAGAAGCAACAAATTCTGTGATATTTTATTAAAATATTATATGTTCCGATTGCATAATTAAGAATCGGTATTATCAAATAGTTGTAAGAGATTTTGCTAAAATTGGGTTGGAGAAATGGAAGGTAAGATTTTTTTTTTTTTTTTTTGCAACAGCACTTGATCCATTTATAGTATTAAATTTATAAATAATTAACCGACTTCTTAGGCTTTTAATAAATGAATAAGCATCCGTCTTTGGATGAATGGATAGCTTTTCAGCTTTTCTTGGAAGTTGTGCTTTTTTTTTTTTCTAAATAAGGGGGTCCGGATCAAGTGTTCCGAATACGGACGGTAATGGATCCAATTTTTAACTATTCAAAAATCTAAATCCAAATATTTAATAAATTATTCAAATCTAGATCAAATATTATCGAGATTAAATTTTTTTATTCGAACTCGTCTCAATCGTGTATCTAGTAATTCAAGTTTACCTGGTCCGAATCCAATTGAGTCATGTTAAATATTTTTTTTATTTTTATCAACTTTTAAATTATTACTGCCAAGACCGTCATGGTCCGTAGCTGCCGTGTCGAAGTGCGCTCCTTCTGTTCCCTGCCGGTCCTCTGCTCCTAGACCTGCGACATAGGGATTAGTGACCCGGGCCGGGGATTCCGGTAGGGGCACTCCGACGATCAAGTCAGTGACGATCCAGGGGAACAGATCCTCCTGGTCGGGCCCCTCTTGATAGACTCCGCACTAGGAGGAGTGGGAGATGTGTCGGTGAAGGAAAAACTCAGTTAGGGGAGAGTGATAGCGGGGACAGAGGGGTTCTCTGTCACTCCGCTTCTCCTTGTTTTCTGGTAGCTTTCCCTCGACCGTGGTGTTGGTGGTGGCGCTGTGCTCTCTTAGTTAAGCTTGTGCTTGTGTTGGTGGTGGACTGTAGTTCTTTTCTACTGATGTGTTTTTCTGTTGTTACCTCCCCCTTCCGAGGGTGCCGATTGTTCTTTGTAGTTGAAAACTGGCCGTTGGGAGTCCGCCTTGGGATCCTCGCCGGGTTGGCAGACGCGTGGGGCAGGATTCCATGCCGTGGACGGGACGCCTTTCCTGATAGGTGGTAGGGAAAGCTTCCATTCCTTCTGACATCCTCTCTGGTTGCTCTATTTCGGGAAGTCTGGCAGAGCCTCGATCCGGGAGCCGCCACCTAGGGGTGCATGCTCTCTGGCTGGCCCATCCCCTGGAAGTACGGCCGGACAGGCAGTTATGGCGGCATGGGGGGTGCAGTTCCGTGGTCCTCGGGCGGCTCGCCGGTGTCCTGGGACGGGAGGGTCTACTCCGGTCTGGGTGCTCCGAGCTCGCACGGTCGCCTTGGTGAAGGAGGGTGGACAGACCCGGTCCAGAGGGCGCGCGCTCGGAGAGGCTCCACATCAGTGGGCGAGTTCTTGGCTCGACCTCGACCGCAATGCACTAACCTCCGAGGGTCTTGCTCTGGAGGGTGGAGGACGGACCCAGTCCAGAGGGCACGCGCTCGGAAAGGCTCCACATCGGTGGGCGACTCTTGGCTTGACCTCAACCGCAGGGCACTAACCTCCGAGGGTCTCGCTCTGGAGGGCGGAGGAAGGACCCGGTCCAGAGGGCACGCGCTCGGAGAGGCTCCACATCGGTGGGCAAGCTCTTGGCTCGACCTCGACCGCAGGGCACTAACCTCTAAGGGTCTCGTTCTGGAGGGCGGAGGACGAGGGTCTCGCTCTGGAGGGCGGAGGACGGACCCGGTTCAGAGGGTGTGCGCTCGGAGAGGCTCCATATCGGTGGGCGAGCTCTTGGCTCGACCTCGACCGCAAGACACTAACCTCCGAGGGTCTCGCTCTGGAGGGCGGAGGACGGACCCGGTCCAGAGGGCGCACGCTCGGAGAGGCTCCACATCGATGGGCGAGCTCTTGGCTTGACCTCGACCGTAGGGCACTAACCTCCGAGGGTCTCGCTCTAGAGGGTGGAGGACGGACCCAGTCCAGAGGGCGCGCGCTCGGATAGGCTCCACATCGGTGGGCGAGCTCTTGGCTCGACCTCGACCGTAGGGCACTAACCTCCGAGGGTCTCGCTCTGGAGGGTGGAAAGCGGCTCTGGCCTAGGCGTCGAGCTCACGAGCTCGACCTGGCGGAGGACTGAGCTCGACTTGCTGTCCTGGAAGAGCTCAGCTCAGCTCGGCAAAGTGCTCCGAATTGAGGTGTCGCCTTGGTATCCGCCGTGGCGGTTTTCCTTAATGTGGCGCATGTCAGCTACCCATGTCAGCGGTCTCGCCACATCATTTGCCCCCCACTCCCGAGACTCGTTAGTGCGTGGCGCTCGGGGCGAAGGGAGTAACTGCAATGCTGACGTGGAGAGGCGAAAGTCTGGTGCAATAATGGCCACGGTTGCTGGCGCTTCAAGGGACGGCCCCGCAGGCCAGTGCGGGGGTGCCGCGTGGCCACGTCCGAGGAGCAGTTAATGTTGGCACAGAATTCTGAGCAGCAAGGACTCCTTTTCTGCCGATGAGCAGCACGTGGCACATATCCGTTGGCGAAGGGGTCACAACAGTGCGGATTTGAAGGGCCTTTTCGAAGTGAAAAGAAAAATTTCTCACTCAAAATTCCCTTTCTTTCAAATCCTTCGCACTCATTGCAGTGTCCAGACCTTTCTTCCGTCGCGATCAGCATTCGTTCTTCTCTTCTCTAGGGGTATAGGCCGGCTTCGTCTTTCTTCTTTCTCTCCTTCTGGGGTAGGCTCCTTCCTTCTCAGTCCAGTATGTCTCATCCTGAGTCTTTTGCCCGAAGGATAGTGATCTCCTCCTTCAACGAAGAGTCGGAGGGGGAGCAGTTTAGGATTAGCATGAGACCAGCCCTTCCTGCCCCCCAGTGTCCATTAGGGAGCTAGAGGTAGTTCCTTCCCTTCCTGCCTGTCCTCCTCTTCTGCTTGAACCAGCCCCTGAGTTGGTCCGGTCAATAGGTCCGGGCGGGGTCACTTCGACGATTTCCACCGCGAAGCTGGAGGCCATCCGGGATGCCTATGGGATCCCGTCTTCTGTTCAGTTCATGGTTCCCCGTCCCGGGGAGCAGGTCACTTCCAGTGGCCCGGGGCGTCTCGCCTTCTATGAGGGGACCTTCTCCGGGGGTCTCCGATTCCCTTTCCACCCTTTCTTTTTGTCTGTTCTAAACAATTATCGTATGGTCCCCGCCCAGTTGGTGTCGAACGCCATTAGGGTGATCTTCTCCTTCATTGTGCTCTGCCATGTCCACGGGTTCGTTGCCCGGTTCTCCCTCTTCAGGGCATTCTTCACCCTGAAACGCCACCCGACCGAGGACGGGTGGTGGTCTTTGTCTTCTCGCCTGAAGGGCATCAAGTTCGAGCTTCCCTCTTCCATCAACGGATGGAAGAGCAAGTTCTTCTTTGCGGACGTCGAGAGGGTCGACTGGGCATGGAGCGAGCCGGACCGTTCCCCAAACCGGATCTCCACGATCGAAGCAGCCAATCGGGATGACTACGACCAGCTTCGTACCACCCAGATCCCCCTCTGGAGGTTCTTCTATCGGAGCAGAACCTTCTCGATGCCAGGGTCGACTCGTCGGCGGGGCCGGGTAGGTTCAGCTTCTTCATTCGTATGCAACTTCCTTTTTCTCCACTTGGGGCTGACTTTCCAAGTTCCTGTGTGTAGGGTTGATCCTTTCGGAGGGCGAGTCGTTGCCGGTCTCTAAGAAGAGGCCGTCCACTGGGGTGGTCACCGAGCCCCTTTCGAGGTGGGCCCGAGTTGAGGGAGTGTCGATGTCTGCTCCTGCCGTGTCGACTGCCCCGAAAGGGAAGGAGGTTGTGGGAGCCCCTGTGCGACGGGCAAAGCCACAGGCGGGACCTCCCATCCTGGAGCCTGCGACGGCCGTCCAGGCCGATGCTGAGCTCCCTGTCCTGGAGCCGGTGGAGGCCGTCCAGGCTGATGCCGTTACTGCCGCTGTTCTGCTCTGCTCTCCAGGTCCGGTGATGGCCGAAGTTGAGGGAGGAGAGTTCTGCCCTAGAGATTCTTTGGCGACGGGGATTCCGGTCACAACGGTGCCGGGTCCTCGCCAGTCCTCGGGGGTCCTGCCGCCGGAGTGGCGGGTGTACCTGCCCCTCGGGAAAGTAGGAGGGACGAGGCAAGGCGCCGCCTCCCGTTCAAGCTGGGGACAGAGAGATCCTTGCCGACAACCGCACCTTGGCTTATCGCATGATGGACTTCTCCATCCAGCAATGCGACCGGGAGGAAATGGATGGGTTGCCGGTTGGAGCCTTAATCGACAGCATTCTTTTCCATCTATACACGATAAGCAACTTCATCCCCTCTCTCTCTCTTCTTTTCTCTTTTTTGTTTTTTGACCTACCATGTAATGCAGATGGGTGTCGAGGCCCTCTTCATCAGGAGCTGCTACCGAAACTGGGAGCAGTCCGTGCAGCAGCAGGTGGCCGAGATCGCGTTGTTGAAGGCCGATCTGGAGAGGAAGGCTAACTCCGAAGGGGCACTTGGCCAACGGGTCAGGGACCTCGAGAAGCAGCTCACCGATTCTGAGGGGTGAGCAAAGGAGCTCCAGGAGAAACTCGACCACGAGTAGGGGGAGTCGAGGAAGAAGACTAAGGAGCTTGCCGACTCCGAGCAGAGATTGGACGTGGTCATCGCCGAGGCAGCCCGGCAGAAAAGGACCGCCCAGTCTCTCCAAGCTCGGCTGACGGCAGAAGAGGAGAAGTCAGTCGTGGCTCAGAGGGCAGCGGATGAGGCGGCCAAGTCAGTCGTGGATGCCAGGCACGAGGTGGCCGCAGCAAAGAAGGAAGTCGGGGAGGCGGTGGAGACGTACAGGGCCTTGCAGGAGTTCCTCGCCAAGATCCAGTAGACGGTGTCGGACTCCTTCTTCAAAGGCTTCATGTACCTGCATCGCCTGGTCGAGGAGTACATCTCGGCCGAAGGCCGTGGCTACCTTGACTACCCCGGCACTTCATACCAGGAGGCAGGCATTGAGGAGGCCGCGCCAGCTGAGTCTGAGGTCGCGCGGTCAGAAGCCCCTGCTAATGGAGACTCCCGGCCCAGCGACCCGGCGAGTAGATAGTCATTTTTTGTTTCTCCTTTTGTATTTAGCTGGGCCACTCGGCATGTCTGGGGCCCATAGGGTACTTGTAACTGACTCTCAATAAAATGTGAATTTTCTTGCAATCAATTTTCTTGTTTGGCTCCTCTATTTCACTCTCTTTCCTCTTTTGTCTTTCTTTTTAATGCATAGGAAGATTAGAGAGGGTACCTGAGAGCTACTGAGCTCGACGGTTTCTAGGTAAGAGATCTGAGCTCCGGTCTTGAGGTGGCGTCCTGGAGTTGGGCTCGGGGACGTGGATGGTTGAGAGCTGCGTGGCTCGAAGTTCTCTTGGCCGGAGATCTGAGCTCCGATCTTGAGTTGGCGTCATGGAGCTGGGCTCGGGGACGTGGATGGTTGAGAGCTGCATGGCTCGAAGTTCTCTTGGCCAGAGATTTGAGCTCCGGTCTTGAGCTAGCGTCCTGGAGCTGGGCTCGGGGACGTGGATGGTTGAAAGCTGCTGAAGATAGTAGCTTCGATAATATTGTATTTTTTTCTTGTTCTCTCTTTCTTTCCTTCCCCACTCTTCTCTCATTCATTTTTCATTCATCTTTCATTTTTCTTTTCATTTATTTCATCTCATTCATTTTTTTTTTTTAGAGTGGGGAGATCAGAGGAGAGGATGCTGGCTGGACCCCCGTTTTGTTCTCTTTCTTTCCTTCCCCTCTCATCTTCTTTTCGAGTGGGGAGATCAGAGAAGGGGGCTGTCGGGCTTCCCCCCTTTGTTCCCTTTCTTTCCTTCCCCCCTTGTCTTCTTTTCGAGTGGGGAGATCAAGGAAGGGGGGTTACCTGTCTTGATTGCCTTGGAGCTAGGCTCGAGGCCTTCCTGGATGTGGAGCCAGGCTCGGGCCCAGGGATTGCCTGAGATCTTGGCTCAGGTCTTTGGCGCCTTGGAGCTAGGCTCGAGGCGTTGATGGGAGCTGCGGGGTCCCATGATCTCTTGGCATCCCAGAGCTGGGCTCGGAGACGTTTGAGATGGAGAGCTGCTTGGCTCAAGGTTCTCTTGGTCGGAGGTCTGAGCTCCGGTCTTGAGTTGGCGTCCTAGAGCTGGGCTCGGGGACGTGGATGGTTTAGAGCTGCGTGACTCGATAATTCTTTTACGTCCTAGAGCTAGGCCCAAGGAAGTCGTCGATCGAGAGCAGCATGGCTCCTAGGCCCCTTTGGCATCCTGGAGCTGGGCTCGAGGATGCCATTGGTATTCTCCTGCAAGACAGACAGACACTTGCACGGGAAAAAACCATTGTTATTCATTATTGGAAAACCTTACATCATTGATAGTATTTCCGCAAGTTGCATGCATTCCATGTCCTGGGGAACCTGACGCCGTCGAGATCTTCAAGGTAGTAGGCCCCTTACGAGAGGGCTTCAGCCACTTTGTAGGGACCCTCCCAGTTTGGGGAGAGCTTGTCGCACTCCCCAGGCTGGGAAGCCTCCGCCCGCCGCAGCACCAGGTCTCCGGGCTTGAAAGCTTTTGTCCGGACACGGGTGTTGTAGTACCGGGCCACTCTTTGTCGATAGGCTGCCATCCGTAGGCAGGCTTTGTCCCTCGCTTCTTCAAGAAGGTCCAGATTAAGCAGAAGGTGTGCCGAGTTTCGTGCTTCATCGTACTGCTGCACCCACAACATGGGCATGCTGAGCTCGACGGGGACAACTGCTTCGGCACCAAAGATGAGACTGAAGGGCATTTTATTGGTCGCCATCCTGGGCGTTGTGTGGTAGGCCCACAGGACGCTCGGGAGCTCTTCTACCCACAGGCCCGTAGCTCAATCTAGCCTGGTTTGGAGCCCTTGTAGGATGGTCCGATTGGTCACCTCGGCCTCCCTATTTGTTTGGGGGTGAGCTACCGAGGTGAACCAATGTTGGATGCCATAGGCTGCGCAGAACCCTTCGAACTCGCGGTTGTCAAACTGTTACCCGTTGTCGGTGATGATGCAACGGGAGAGCCCGAAGCGGTAGATGATTGACTTTCAAAAAAATTGGCGGGCATTGGCTTCCGCGATTCGAGCTAGCGGCTCTACCTCAACCCACTTGGTGAAGTAGTCAATCGCCATTAGCAGTAACTTTCGCTGCCCTGATGCTGGGTGAAACGGTCCCAAAATGTCCATCCCCCACTGGGCAAAGGGCCAAGGGGCTGAGAGCTGGGAAATCGGCATCGCCGGCTGACAATGGATGTTGGCGTGGTGCTGGCATTTGTCGCACCTTTTGATGAAGTCGGCCGCGTCCTCCCTCATGGTCTCCCAAAAGTACCCCTGGCGGAGAGCTTTGTAAGCCAATGTCCTCCCTCCCACGTGATTCCCGTAGAGGCCTTCGTGTATCTCTTGGAGCACAAAGGTTGCCTCGGCGGGCCTGAGGCATCTCAAGAGTAGGTAGGACTAAGATCAGCGGTAGAGTTGGCCCTCCATCAGGACGAACTGGAAGGCCTTCTTCCTGACAAGGGCGACTTCTGCGCGGTCTTCTGGCAGGGTGCCGTCAGTGATGTACCGGATGTACCTATCCATCTAGCTCGGCTCGGGGGCGACTTGATGCACCTCCGTCGGATTCTCGTAACTGGGACCTTCGAGGTGCTCAATGTAGGCACGTCCCAGTGACGAGTCCGGCAGGGTCGCGAGTCTGAACAGCGCATCTGCGTGCGCATTCTCTCCTCGAGGGATGTGGAAAATGCTGAAGCGCCGGAGGCCTACCGTGCTCGCACGGACTTGCTCCAGATACTTCATCATATGGGCGTCCCTTGTTTCATATTCCCCGGATACTTGTCCGGCGACCAGTTGGGAGTCGGTGAAGACTTTCAAGTCCTGCACACCCAGCTCGTGGGAGACTCTTAAGCCCGCGAAGAGTGCCTCATACTCCGCCTGGTTATTGGTTGCGGCAAACTTGCAGCGGAGGGCGCATTCTGCCACAACCCCATCTTGATTAGTCAGGATGAGGCCCGCTCCGCTCCCGCCGTAACATGGAGCATCCAGGACTCTTCTCCTGGCCTGGGCTCTGTTGTTGTCTGCTCTGGCTCCTCGGCGAACCAGGTGCACTCGACCTGAAGTAGGCCAGGGCCTGGGCCTTTTATGACGACCTCGGTCGGAACACTATGTCGAATTCGCTGAGCAGCATGGACCACTTAGCCAACCTCCCGGATGTCTCGGGTCGGGTGAGGATGGTCCTCAGCGGCTGGTCCGTCACTACCACTATTGGGTGTGCTTGGAAATAGGGCCTGAGGCGCTTAGCAGATATTATTAATGCAAAAATGAGTTTTTCGGAGCAAGTATACATGATCTCCGCGTCGCGGAGAATCTTGCTGGTATAGTACACTGGTTTTTGAGATTTGTCCTCGTATGTGCGGACGAAAACTGAGCTAACAGCTCCCGGCGTCACCACCGGGTACAGTAAGAGTTCCTCTCCCTCTTTCGGCCTGGAGAGCAGCTGAGGGGAGGCGAGGAAGTTCTTCAGCTCCTCGAAGGCTGTCCTGCACTCCTCAGTACAGGTGAAGTCGTGCATCTTGCGCAGCGCCTTGAAGAATGGCTGACAACGGTCTGCCAACCTCGAGATGAATCTACTAAGGACGGCGACGCGTCCCGTCAGGCACTGGACCTGCTTCTTGGAGGTCGAGTGTTCCATGTCGATGATGGCCTGCACCTTCTCCGGGTTCGCTTCAATGCCCCTTTGGATGACCATGAAGCCGAGGAATTTTCCTGCGACCATCCCAAAGGCGCACTTCGCCGGGTTCAACTTCATCCGATGCTGCCGCAAGTTGTGGAAGGACTAGACGAGGTCGGCTACATGGCTCGAGCCCGGCCTGCTCATGTCGAGCATGTCGTCCACATATACTTGCATGTTGCGGCTAATTTGGTCCTTGAAGACCCTACTGAACAGGCGCTGATAGGTGGCCCCCGTATTCTTCAGACCAAAGGGCATCATCCTGTAGCAGTATGTCCCCTGTCGATGACGAAGGCAGTGTGCTCCTCGTCCTCCGGATGTGTGCGGATTTGATTGTATCCTGAGAACGCATCCATGAAGGAGAGCAGCCGGTGGCCCGAGGTGGCATCCACCAGCTGATCAATCTTCAGGAGAGGAAAGCTATCCTTTGGGCAAGCTTTATTGAGGTCGATGTAGTCTATACAGATCCTCCATTTGCCATTATTCTTCTTGACCATCACCACATTCGCCAGCCAGCTTGGATACTGGACCTCTCGAACAAAGCTAGCAGCCAGGAGTTTATCTACCTCTTCTTTGATGGCCGCTTGTCTCTCTGGGGCAAAACTTCTTTTCTTCTGCCGAACTGGCTTGTGCTTTGGGTCGATACTCAATTTATGAGTAATGATGTCAGGGGGAATACCTGGCATGTCCGCCGCTGTCCAAGCGAACACATCCGCGTTCATCCGCAGGAATCCCAGCAGTTGAGCCCTCTCCCCCTCGGATAGCTGGGCTCCGATCTACACCGTCTTTGCAGGGTCATCTCCAAGCAGATAGGAAAGCAGACGCTCGATTGGACCTCCCCTGGGGTCTTGGGCCTTTTGGTCAAGGTCGTCCGCGCTGGGGTCGTCCTGGGGGACCTTGGCCCCAGGGAGAGTTTGGAAGCAATGCTGCACCAGCTGGGGCGCTCCTCTCATCTCCTCGACACCATAGGGAGTTGGGAATTGTACAAGTAGCCTCTTGGTGGAGACAACGGCGTCAAGCAAGTTGAGCTCGAGTTGTCGCAATATCACGTTGTAGGTGGAGGGGAGCCTTACAACCGTGAAAGTCATCATGATGGTGCTCTGCCGAGGTGGGGTTCCAGCAGTGACCGGGAGAGTGATTTCTCCTTCTACTCTCACAGAGTTGCCCATGAAACCGACAAGGGGTGTGTGCACGGGCCTAAGCTGATCGGGGGAGAGATTCATTCTAGAGAAGGCATCATAAAAAAGCATGTTTGTGGAGCTTCCACTATCAACCATGATGCACTTTACAAGGTGCTTCGTGATCGTCATTTCGATGACCACGGCATCATTATTTACATTTTTTCTCCCGTCTCCCCCCTCCCTCATAAAGGGGAGTATATTTTTAGAGTTCCCTACCCCCCGAGCCTTCTTGGACGCGCGCGTCGCTCCCCAGGAGATCATGCCTACCGATTTCTCGGTGGGGCGGTTGTCGATGGCTGGAGCTGGCGGGAGAGCGACGAGCACCTGGGACTCCGCTTGAGGTTTGCCCCCCCACGAATCTCTTGAGGTAGCCTTTCTTGATGAGTTCCTCAATCTCCCACTTGAGGTTGCGGCATTCCTCGGTGTCGTGGCCGTGGTCGCGGTGGAAGCGGCAGTACTTCGTCTTGTCACGGCCAGCGAAAGGCTTCAATGGAGGCGGGCGCCTCAAGTAGTCCTCGCCCTCGATCTCCATAAGGATTTTTGTCCTCGGGGCGAGGAGAGGGGTGTAGTTTTCCTCAGTAATAGGGGTCCCTCTCAGTCTTGGTCGGTCCCTCTAGGAGCTCTGAGCCCGGGGCGCTGGCTTCCGGGTCCCGGACACTTCAGCAGGGGCCGACTTCTTCGGGGGCCCTCCATCGAGCTCTCGCCTCGTACGGTCCGTCTCCTCGGCGCGGATGTACTTTTGGGCTCGGAGAAGGAGCTCGGAGTAGGTCTTGGGGGTCTTCTTATCCAGCGAGTAGGTCAAGCGGGAGGTCCTGAGCCCTCGCTTCAGTGCCAGCATGGCCACTGGCTCTTCAAGATCGTAAATCTCCAATACAGTGGCCTTGAAGCGAGCCACGTAGTCCCGTACGGGTTCGCGATCCTGCTGCCGGATGGAGAAGAGGCAGTCTGCCTCCCGTGGCAACTTCCTGCAAGCATCGAAATGCGCCACAAACTTCTGCCCTAGCCGGGAAAAGGAGGTGATGCTCTCCGGCTCCAGATGGGTGAACCACACCCGGGCTGCCTTCCGGAGAGTAGCAGGGAAAGCGACACAAAGAAGGGCGTCGATGGCCCCATGGATTCTCATGAGAGTCCGGTAGCTTTTCAGGTGGTCCAAGGGGTCGGCGGTCCCATCGTAACGATCCACCTGCGTCATCCGGAACCGGTGCGGGATCGGCTCTTCTTGAATCTCTTGGGAGAATGGGGGACGGGCATCGCAGCTCGCTGGCTCACTAGTGGAGCCTGGCATGCTAGCAAACCAGAGCGGCAAACTTCGCCAGCTTGCGTTCATGTTCCTCCAGGCGCCTGCCCATCGCGCACCTGGCGGCTTCATCAATGGACCCCTCCGTCGAAGGAGATGGAGAAGGTGACGTGGGTGCAAGGCATCCATAGCGGGGGGTCTTGCTTTTCTTGCCTCGGTGGGGTCTGGACACCTCCCGCCCGAGGTTTGGTGAGCGGCTCTCTCTGTTAGCAGAGCCGGCTCGTTGCCTTTTCGCCGGGGCTTGATGGCTGCCCCGGTTGTCAGTGGTGGCTCGCGGCTGTGACAGCCTTCCTTGGAAGGAGTGCAGGCTATCGCAGGGAGCTGCGGCATGGGCTGCCGGGGTCCCTGGCTGCTGGTGGGTAGCCACGGACTGATGCTGGTGCTGAAGCTGGCGCACTACCGTGACAAGAACTTGCATCTGCTGGGCAAGTGCAGTCTGCTGGGCTTCTGGTAGAGGTGGCTGGACCGGAGCGGGTGGCTCTGCTTCTTGGCGATGCGGGTTTCCCCGAGAGGGGGAGTCCCCCACACGACTAGTGGAGGCCTTCCTTGCTCTTGTTGTCACCATCCTTCCGCCTGGCTTGTTTGTAGAGAAATGGAGGGCTTACTCGAACATCCCCCTACTTGGCGCGCCAATTTGTTGCCGCTAAGATCGTCGTGGCCCGTAGCTACCGTTTCGAAGTGCACTTCTTTCGCTGCCTGCCGGTCCTCTGCTCGTGGACCTGCGACACTGGGGTTAGTGACCCGGGCCAAGGTTTCCGGCGGGGGCACTCCGGCGGTCAAGTCAGTGACGATCTAGAGGAACAGATCCTCCTGGTCGGGCCCCTCTTGATGGACTCCGCACTAGGAGGAGTGTGAGATGTGTCGGTGAAGGAAAAACGCAGCTGGGGGAAAGTGATAGCGGGGACAGAGGGGTTCTCTGTCACTCTGTTTCTCCTTGTTTCCCAATGGCTTTCCCTCGACCATGGTGTTGATGGTGGTGCTGTGCTCTCTTAGTTAAGCTTGTGCATGTGTTGGTGGTGGACTGCAGTTCTTTTCTACTTATGTGTTTTTCTGTTGTTACCTCCCCCTTCCGGGGGTGCCGATCATTCTTTGTAGTTGAAAACTGGCCGTTGGGAGTCCGTCTCGGGATCCTTGCTGGGTTGGCAGACGCGTGGGGCAGGATTCCGTGTCGTGGACGGGACGCCTTTCCTGACAGGTGGTAGGGAAAGCTTCTATTCCTTCTGACATCCTCTCTGGTTGCTCTATTTCGGAAAGTCTGGCAGAGCCTCGATCCGAGGGCTGCCACCCTAGGGGTGCGTGCTCTCTGGCTGGCCCATCCCCTGGAAGTATGGCCGGACAGGCAGTTATGGTGGCATGGGGGGCGTCGTTCCGTGGTCCTCGGGCGACTCGCCGGTGTCTTGGGACGGCAGGGTCTACTCCGGTCTGGGTGCTCCGAGCTCGCGCGGTCGCCTTGGTGAAGGAGGGTGGAGGACGGACCCGGTCCAGAAGGCGTGCGCTCGGAGAGGCTCCATATCGGTGGGCGAGCTCTTGGCTCGACCTTGACCACAGGGCACTAACCTCCAAGGGTCTCGCTCTGGAGGGTGGAGGACGGACCCAGTCCAGAGGGCGCGCGCTCGGAGAGGCTCCACATCGATGGACGAGCTCTTGGCTCGATCTCGACCGCAGAGCACTAACCTCCGAGGGTCTCGCTCTGGAGGGTGGAAAGCGGCTCCGGCCCAGGCGTCGAGCTCACGAGCTCGACCTGGCGGAGGACTGAGCTCGACTTGCTGTCTTGGAAGAGCTCAGCTCAGCTCGGTAAAGTGCTCCGAATTGAGATGTCGTCTTGGCATCCGCCATGGCAGTCTCCCTTAATGTGGCGCCTGTCAGCTACCCACGTCAGCGGTCTCGCCACATCATAAATCATCTACCATTTATAAATTATAAAAAAATTAAATAAATAAAATTCAATTATATTTTAGTTCAATGGTACTTAATTTCATATTTAATCAAAATAAAATATATTTAATATAATATATATTAATTATATATTAAAATATTAAAATAATTTAGATCGAGTTCAGATTGGATGTATATCTATCTAGTTTCGATTCAAATCCAAAATTAAGCATTCGGGTTTTATCCAAATCCGATCCGATGCAATGCAGTTAAAGCATTGACTACTTGATCTAATCGAGTCGGACCGGATCGGGTATCCATGAGTTTGGGTTTTGTTGCCATCCTTAGGTGGGGGAGGGTTGTTGTGGCTCTAAAAAATTATTCTTAGCAGCACATGAGAGGCAGATTTTAAAACTTTCACCAAATTTTGTAAATTATTCAGTTACATATATTCTACATTTTATTGGATTTTTTTGGAATCACCTACCGAGGTGAATAAAAATAATACTCCGCGGTCACTCAGCCCTGGAGTTGCTTGATATTTGTTAATAAAAGCTCTAGGCTTTGAAATGTTCCCCAATTAATGTGTGATGGGAACATGACTTTATGAAATACTCTTTCATTACTCCTAAATTACACAAAAGCCTATATCCAACACTCCACATGAGAAACATTCTTCATGGGGTTAAATGTCATTCATGTTCATGCATGCAAAAATTTTAATTTACCTAATTATGTAAATATAAGTAACATACTAATAGAATTCTTCTACAAACAACTAGATGTAACTAATATTCTTAATATATCTATACACTTAACACGAGTTTGGAAACAAAAATGAAACGCTAACACTATGCATGATTAAAAACCAACAACATAAAACAAACAATAAAATAAGTATAGTATAGACATAAAAATATAATTTATAAAATTATTATTATAACCATGCTTATGCTATTAGTGCCAGGATAGTTGGAAAGTATCATGTAAATAAGACATAAAGCATATTATATATGCTATTAGTGCCAGGATAGTTGTAAAGTATCATGTAAATAAGACATAAAACATGTTACAGTGAACCAATTCATTGTAATGTAAAATATGTAAGATATTTATAATAAGAATAAAAAATTATTGGGCTTACCAATTGTGGATGATCTAAAAAAAAGAAAAGTATAAAAATGATTTAAAAACCATGTCATGGAATAAGAGAATAGAAGAATATGCCGTGTTTTTTTAAAAAATATATTTGAATAAAGTATATAAAAGCTAAAAGTTAGCAAAGCGAAAAAAATAATAAGACATTTTCTTTATTTATTTTTTATTTTTTCGTGACTTGCTAATGATCAGATTTGTTTATCAACTATCATCAAGTAAGAGACTTGAAATTGATTTTTCTTTATCAAACTTTTTCTAGATTTATGTATTCTGATGCGACTATCTTCAAATAATAAGTAAAATAAGATTTGAAAGTTTTTTCTTTATTCAAAATTTCAAAAGCCATTGATCAACGTCAATGTTCCGGGGTGTCATTTTTATTCACTCCTCTAGGGTTATATGGATAATTGCAAGAAAAGTGAAGAGAAACATTGTAGGTTTATAAATAATCAAGGAGAGGGCTTTCAATTTCCTCCTGCTTTCTTCTCAGCCAAGAGTGTAATGGGATCCAATTCAACGGCGACACAAGTAGAGACGAACTTTTTTATTTCTTTTTAATGATAAGCGGAGGTCTCATTTGCTTGCCATGGCATGGACAGCTCATATTAACTGTCCCGCACAGATAATCGTGCCAAGATAATGTTATAAATTTACAATACTATTTTATAGATGCCAAGTCAACCCTACCGTATTTGGTAATTATATTATTTTTTTCAAAATTGCATTTAACTTTGTGGATAAGAATGGGATGTTATTCGCCAGATTTTTATTCCATGGGAGTCCCTCTTCTGAGATATCTTTCAGCCAACTTTGATGAAAGCACCAGGAATAGACGAGATGGAGCTAACTTTATTATTCGGAGCTCTGGTCTTGATAAAGTTGTTGCTGAGAGAGTTTTTCGAGCCGATTATCCCGGTGGCGAAGCTTCGAAATGCCTAGACTGGTATAGTCTATGCTCGAAGAATTTTACGGGTTGACCGCCTTATTATGAAAGATGATTCTGCCACGGTCATCTCTTGTATCAGAAAGACTACCAGGTCTACATCCCTGTACCCTCTTATCCATGACATCACTCTCTTATTGTAGGATTGCACGAATATTTTGGTCAGACATATTTATTGGGAGGCAAGCATAGCGATGAATTGGATTGCCTCCTTCATGGTTAATCATTCTAGCAATATACTCTAGACTTGTATGGAGGATGCCCCTGTTTCCTTTCGGGACATTATCCTCTCTGATTATCCCGGTTGTATTCATTTCAGGACGGTTAACTGAATACTCTATTTTACGAAAAAAAATGTTATCGATATAATACTTTTAAACAAGAATAAATTATAAAATAAAAAAATTATTTAAGTTATATATATATATATATGTATGTATGTATGTATGTATAAAATAAAAAATAATATAGTTACTAAATACCATATTAATATTATAAAAATAATAAAATAATATAAAATACTTTTTATGATAATTTTATTCTTTAATATTAAATAGTATCATAGCTGTATAAAAGTAATATAAAAAAATATTGATCATATATTTTATTAATATAATGTAATAACTATGAAAAATAATGATTCAATTGGCTGTATTGTTATGATATTACCGGTTTTATATATTTCATGAATAGTTAGAAAAGAGAATTTTTTTTAAAAAAAAACAATGCTTATCCGATGCATTTTAGTAAAATGGTATTATTGAATTTTTTCTAGAATTATCAAAATATATCTGGGATGGATAAAAATAACAACCCATTATCTCAGCTTCTCGATGCTATATGATATTTTTAAATATTTTATAATATTTTATATCGTTAAGATGGTAACCTAATCGGTAGAGATTTAGTTTTATTTTTATTTATCATATTTATCAAAAAAAAATGCTTTTAGTTTTGAAATATCCTCTAATTAATGCACAGGAAAAGCATGACTTAATAAAATATTTTTTATTTTTAAATTATAAAAATCCCTACCATCCCAGGCGTTTTGAATGGGGAGTATTTCATATAAAATTCTGTATATATATATATAGTAAGAGATATTAGTACACGGGCGGTGCGGTAGATGCCGGACGGGTCTTGTCCTCTCCTCGTGCTCCCGTCGGTGCAGACAAAAATAAATAACCCCTGCTGCGCAAACCTTCCAACGCGTACCACCACCACCACCACCACCACCACCACCACATTTTTTTCCCCTCGATCTGGATCTCACACGTAATTTAATTTCGCAAGGTCAAGGTATCGTGTTGGCGTCTTTTGTGGCCGTGATTTGGGTCGATAATCAGCGATAGATGTCCGTCGCCGCCGGCTCCAACGGGCGCAAACAGGTGGGGAGGGTGGTGGCGGCGGCGGCGGTGGCGTTGGGCATCACAGGGCTGCTGTCCCTCTTCCTCTCCACCTCATCCGACCTGCAACAGCGGCTGCCGCGCTTCCCCAAGGCCTACTTCTTCTTCTCCGCGGTCTCCCCTTCCATCACGACCACCACCGCGGAGGACCCTCAACCTCCTCTCCTATTTCACAGGTATAGCGCAAATGAAATGCACCCGCTGTAATCTCTGCTTGTTTTTGCTCTATAAATTTTTTTCTGATAAACCGAGGTGGGCTGGGCCACGGGCAAGGAAGAGGGGGACGGCGGATGGGGGAGAACATGATCAGCAACGACACCAGCACGAACTCCACCGGTTGGAAGATTGTGAGGGAGGAGTTCACCTTCGCTGCGGGCATCGCCCCTTTCAATAGCTGCCATGCTTCCACCATAGTCCAGGTTGCTCTCTCTCTCTCTCTCTCTCTCTGTTGATGTATGTGTCTGCTTTGGTAATTGATCTGTTGAGGATCCTAATCTCTTCTTTGATAGGTTGACAAGGATAACTTTTTGGTGGCTTACTTCGGGGGCACGAAGGAAGGGGCTCCAGATGTCAAGATTTGGCTGCAGAGATACACCGTGGGTGATCGTCCATGCATCGTCTCCACCGTTAATATTTCGTTTTGCCTTTTTCTTGCTGCTTGAGATCTCGCATGGTGCTTGTATTGAAGGAGGGGATTGATTTCTCTATGGTGCAGGACGGAGGTTGGCATCCTCCATCAGTTGCGGATGAAGAATTGGAGGTGCCCATGTGGAACCCTGTTCTGTTTCGGCTTCCCTCGAGCGAGCTGCTCCTCTTCTACAAAATTGGCCCGGATTTTCAAAGGTGAGTATACCCGCCTTTCGATGATTTTTGGGTGTCAGATTGTAAGCAAACAAACACGTAAAACTCTTGCTACCTTCATCGTTTTCAACAACTGGCCGGGTTGCCATGTCTATATCCAACCTCAGATGGAGTGGTTGCATGAAGCGCTCGCTTGATGGCGGCATTACCTGGTCGGCCAGAGAACAGCTTCCACCTGGAATTCTCGGCCCGATCAAGAACAAGGCATGTCTACTTCTTGTTAATTACTTTAGGCTGCTAATTGCTTCTATTCACAACGATACCACTAGGTGCCTTGTTTAGAAGGTAATAGGAGTATTGCTATATATATATATATATATATATATCCATGAGAAAGTCTTTGTACAACCCCCCTCTCCCCGGGATGCCCCTGCAGCGGAGAAAAAATCGAAAATGCCACTCCCTTGCGAACAAATCATGATATCCATTTAGCTTGAATTATGATATCTAGCTTATGGCATCCTATCTAATGTTCACATAATATCATATTTTTTATTCTATGATATTTTGTGAATATAATTATGATAGGGATGACATACCAGAAAAATATTTTTATTATTCAAATATATATTTAATACTAATAATTTATTTTTTATTAAAAAATTTAAATGATAAAAATATATATTTTTTTTTATGACATCCATTCGTGAACAGGGTATCATGACTCTATCCATGAAATGTTATAAGGCCGAGAATATTCTTATTATCCAAAAAAGCTCAAAATTTTTGAATGATGAAAATATTCTAAGTCTTATGATATCCTATGAATAGGATCATGACATGCTGTTCATAAACGGATGTTACAAAGGAATGATATTTTCATCATTCAAACGTGCATTCAATACTGCTAGATTATTTTTTTTTGAAAATTTTGAATGACAGAAAATGTTCTTTCCTCGTGACACACGTTCGTGAATAGTACGTCATAATCCTGTTCGTATAATATTATAAAGCTGAGAGCATTTTTATGATCAAAAAATTTTGAACATTTTTAATAATAAAAATATTTTTCGATCTCATGATATCTTGTAAACATGGAGAGGTCATGGGCCGGTCACCGGATGTCATAATTCAATCCGCATAAATAAACTTGTTGATGGATATCATAATTCAAGTCAACAGGTGCTATAATTTTTTTATAAAAAAAATATATTTTTCTTATTCAAAATTTATAACAAAAATATGATATTACGGACATTAAATATATATATATATTAAAAAATAAGGCTTATATGGTCCAATGATTTTCAGCGGTGTATTTTTCCACGCCGCCCCCGCGGTGGATAAAGAATTACTCTCCTATATCCATAAATAATTCAGCTGGAGTTTGCTATTCTTTATAAAGAAATTGGGCTGCCCGAATTCTCAAATCCAGGAGGCCTCGGTGATGTCCGAGGTTTGCAAGGGGAGGAGAGCATTTCAGGTGCTGACAGCCTACTTTTAATTGCATGCAGCCTATCTTGTTGGATGATGGCCGCCTGCTCTGTGGATCCTCCGTGGAAAGTTGGAACTCTTGGGGAGCTTGGTTGGAGGTGATCTTCCACATCGATCAAAATGTCCCTCTTGGAGCTTGTCATTCCGAAGGGTGATTCTGACTTTGAATTATGCTCAGGTTACGACCGATGGTGGGCAGTCGTGGAAGAAATATGGGCCTATCTACATTAAAATGGAAACCCTCGGCGTGATTCAGCCTGTCCCATACCAGACCGCCAAGGGGACTCTGCGCATGCTGCTGCGATCGTTTGGAACCGTAGGCAGGATTTGTATGTCAGACTCGGTTGATGGGGGCTTGACATGGAGCTATGCAACACCTACCGAACTTCCCAATCCGAATTCAGGTTCATCTTCGAACTCTGCTTCGTTCTTCTTGGCCGACATCATGTTCTATAAGTTGATTCGCATCCCATGATGGTCATGATCATCATATAGGCATCGATGGAGTTAAGCTGAAAGATGGGCGACTCTTACTGGTATATAATACCATTTCGAGAGGGGTGTTGAAGGTTGCCTATTCCATGGATGATGGTGATACCTGGGATGAAATAATGACACTGGAGGAGAATATGGGAATGGAATTTTCGTATCCGGCAGTGATACAGAGCATGGATGAGCTCATACATGTCACTTACACCTACAATAGGACACAGATCAAGGTATCTCTTTTCCGAACCAAAATTATTCTTCTGTATCACCCATGTCTTGGCAAAATTTTGTCTAGCTTTATTTTCATGTTAACATAAAATCTCTTCTGAACTGGTTTGCAGCATGTCATCCTCCAACCCAGTGATACCGGCGGGATGTGAGCGGGGAAACCGTGCTTTATTCGCACGTAGCAGTTTCAGACTATCCATTCGTATCATACATTGACTGTCATCATGTTTTGACGGCATGAAGCACTCGTTCTGGATTCCATCAGAACTTCCCCTTAATTGCTAGCAGTTGGATCAAATGCTATAAAGGATAGTCATTTTTAGCCTTGTACATGGAAGCGATTTGCATCAGAATGCTGCAGGACCTGTCTCGGATTCTTGAAGGCTCTCATATGATACAAAGACGATGTACCCAGAAATCATGGTTGTTCATGGGCACGATCTGGGCAATTCTTGACATTACCCGAAGAATTAACGGCTCTTATCTGACTTTATACCAGAAATACCGGTGTATGTGTATGCTACTAGAACTCAAAATCGGGCAAACAGGCGGGGAGGAACGGAGTAAAGACGAGGCTATACACCATGAAATGTGGAAATTTGTTTAAAAGAAACTAAGATGCAAGCGGCGAATGGTCATGTTCTACTCGCAGTCAGCTTCACAAATTTGTATAGGAGGTACGACATGTGATATTGCGTGTTGGTTTGGGAGGGGCTTTGAACCGCACAATGAACAAAAATACTGTATTTTGTGAAGACAGACAACCAATTTGAAGCATCTTTGGTCCTCATTCTCTGTTGTTTCTACTGTTCCATTCCTCGAAGAGAAGCATCCTTCTGCATCAAAAGCAACCGCAGCATGCACTACAGTGAATCTGGAATTTACCGACGCTTTTTTTGACTTTTATCGCCGCTTATAAATGTCGCTAAATAATCTCCCGACGTTTTGTAAAGCGTCGTTAAAGCGTCGCCTATGCAAGCGTTGGGACGCAACTTACCGACGCTTGGAAAAAACGTCGCAATTCTAGCGACGCTTTAAAGCGTCGCCGATTAGCGACGCTTTAAAGCGTCGCTATACACCAAATTTAGCGACGCTTTAAAGCGTCGCCATTTTCAGTTCTAGCGACGCTTTTCTCAAGCGTCGCTAGGGTTTATTCTAGCGACGCTTTAAAGCGTCGCTAGAACTCGCCACGTCGCACCAAACCTAGCGACTCTTTAAAGCGTCGCCAGTTCCAGTTTTAGCGACGCTTTAAAGCGTCGCTAGACACAAGCCTAGCGACGCTAGAACTGAAACCTAGCGACGCTTTAAAGCGTCGCTAGAACTGAAACCTAGCGACGCTTTAAAGCGTCGCTAGACACAAGCCTAGCGACGCTTTTAAAGCGTCGCCAGTTAGCGACTCTTTAAAGCGTCGCTAGACACCAAGCCTAGCGACGCTTTAAAGCGTCGCCAGTTCCAGTTTTAGCGACGCTTTAAAGCGTCGCCAGATCCAAAACTAGCGACGCTTTAAAGCGTCGGTAAATTTTTTTCTTAAAAAAAAAAATAAACAGCCATATATACAAACCCATAACCGGTATACATTACGAAAAAGAAACATTCAAACCTGTATCACATCCAACATACACAAACAAATGAAAATATTCAAACTTGTATCACATATCACATCCAACATACACAAACACAAATACAACCCAAATATAAAAAGTTATATATATATATATAAACATATCAATCCAAGTTCAAATAAACAAAAAGACATATATAAATAATAAAAAAACCATCTAGCATCACTGATCCGTGGGAGGCTGGTCGTCGTCAAGTCTGCGGCTCGCAGATGCACCAGGAACCTGCAATATATACATCAGGAATTATAATACATATATTATATATATTCTCAATTATTAGATATATACAAAATTAATAAATAATTACTTACCTGAGATGACATGAACATATGCAGCACAGATGTAACATGCTCTAGCTGAGACCTAATGGTCTGCATCTCTGCTCTGTCTGCATCACGTGTCTGTCGGAGCTCTGCTATCTCCTCCTGGAGCTGACGAACATGTAACTGATCATGACTCTCTCTAGTATCCCGAGTATATCTACGCACCTCAGATAACTGAGTAGGGGTAACTCCAATCCCATAACCCCTCACTCGTCCAGGACGCTCTGGTCCCATCAACTCCGAGAATACCTCGGCCTCGATGCGACTGCTCTGTGTAGATGATGAACCCTCGCCAGCACGCTCGGTTATCATAGAGGTAGCCCTATTCTATATTTGACAAAAAATACATATATTAATACTTAATAAAAATAAAAATATAAATCATAATATAACATAAATAAAAAAATACATATATATCTCTGGACTCGTCCCGAACAAAACTGCCATCCTGGTGAACGTGAGTTATCCGATAAAACTCCACCTCACCAGGCTCCCTCCCCTGCTGATCAGCCTATATAAAGAATAAATATTATAAAAAATTTAAAATAACACATCTTATATCCCCGTACCATTATACATGACACATGCATGATACATGATGATACATTATGTTAAAACTAAAAGTATACTAATAGTATTATGGGATGAGAAACATACAAACTTATGCCTGAGCCGTGCATAACTCTTGGACCCCGCTGTGTGAGGAACAGACTGAGCAGCTCGTGCAGCTCTACCAATATCAGAATACGTCTGCAAAATAAAATTAAAACAATGTTATATATTGTATAAATATAATTATAAGAAGTGAAAATTAATAAATTTCGAAGTGTTTGATGATGTTACACAACCTGTGCCCTCTCAGAGAACCAATAGTGCACCAGCTCCATCCACTGATGAGGGTGAACATCAGGAGGACAGGTAGCTACAACCTGCTCCTCTGTCCTACCCTCTAGCTTGTAGTCTCTCTTCAACTTCGCCCTATATTCTTTCCACTTGTGATTGAGAGACTTAAGCACAAAATCAGATGAATCTGAAGGAAGAACGAACTTGCTCTACAATTTAATTAAACAATAAAATAAATATTAAATAAAAAAAGCAATTCAATTGTTAAAAATCTAAGATATAAAATAATATATTAATTTTTTTACCTGCACAACTCGTAGCATTTCTATTTTATATGCAGGAAGCATGTCGTTCCACTTCGAATAATTTAGAGGACATAGCTGACCACGGCGTGCTACTGTCCCCAGAAAGCTAGTCAACAAGCTAGCAGCTTTCTTAATAGGCTGCCCTAGCTTGTTGCACTCTATCACTATCCTCTCACCCTCAGGTAACTGCCACACATCACGGACTAATGTGGGTCCTCGCCTATGCCTGAGTCTCCCGGATCCATCTACAAAAAAAAAAATACAGAACATTGTATATCAAAACTATTGCATATGCATGAATTGAAATGAGATAGAATTATTAAATTATGTACCTTGTATCTGTATATCATCGATGATAGGCTCGTCATCAGGATGATCCATAGAAGGATCGTGATGTGCGGACTCGGAGGGAATAACGTCGTCCTGAGGCTGATGTGCAGAAATAGAGGGACTGCCATCAGACCGATGTGAAACTGATCGACTGCCCTCAGGCTGTTGTGCTGAAGTACCAGCCTCGGTCTGGGAAAACTGTATCTGTACATCTGCTAATCGCTTCCTTCGAGGCATAGTGTACCTAACCTGCATTATTTAAAAATAAGTCAGTCAACATTATAATCAAATTATAACGGAAATGAATTGCAATTTAAAAGATAACATAATCATCAATGCAAAAAATGTAAACCATCTTACAAACTACTTACTTGTCATAATCAACCAGTTGTACCTTCCTCGGAATTCAACCTAACCAAAATGGTTGTATCATTTATATGATCATCCGGTACAATATTATAAGGCATACACTGAATGTAAGTATCATCATCTTCTTCTTCCACCCTTTTTCCCATGTCATCCAATGAGATTTTTGGCTAATATCATTAATAGATAATTCTTTCATGTTAAAACAACTCTATTTCTATTACTAAAAAATTATTCAAAATTATAGGTACATATGATATAAATTGAATGTTATTTTTAAGGATACTAATGCAAAGGGGTAAAATAATGTCATTTACTTTTAAAATGATTATTTATCAATGCATCAGACAACAAATGTAATAGAAAGGTCATATTTCCAGAAACATGATAATTTGAAGGGATATATATATAAAAATATGTGATTTCTGTTAGAAATTAAATATGCTATAAGACAAGGGTATATATGTAAACATCTCAAATAGAAAAGGATTTTGGTCAAATTATTAGCCCTAAATCACTGATGATAGACATGGCCACTCTGATCCACCGACACATCTTATTTAACAAATGAAAACAAATTATTCCTTTTGAAACAAAGCTTGAGATTGATTTTGCTTATTGGGTTATACCCGTTATGACGCCAATTGAACTAACCAATTTTAAAAATAGGTTTGAGTTCATTTTATTTTAGAGGACCCATGTTTTTACTGGTGTTATATCAGCACATTCATAATCATTACACCAAGTCCACTGAGACTCAACCTGTAAGGTCCATAAGTTCATCTCTTGAGCTAATTTTTTTATTAAAATATCCATTTCAAGTACATATATACTAATTTTTCCTATTGAACTACTCATCCTCAAATTAGTTCCAGAAATGAGAGAATGCACGGAGAAAACTTGTGACAAGCAGAGAAGTTGAGTTAAATGTATAATGCCAAAACCCAACTAGTATTACTCCATAATTGATTACACTGGCCATGGAGCCGCATCAATACCCTACCCAAACCGATTCCTTTTTGAAGATTCCCTAATATAACCTTATAGGGCATGTCAGTCCTTCAATTATTTTTTTAATAAAAAATAATTGTTCTTAATTGCCCAAAATTTTATTTGAGCAGAATAACATACAGTTACACAATTTGCACAAGCCACCAGTGAATGAAACTAAAGCAAACAGCATAGAGTTTAACAGAATGGTCAAGAAAGTTTAACAAAAAGGCAAAAAAAAATGATATCATTTCTAACCCTAAATATATTATAACTCATGAGACATAACAGTACTCAGATGACCAAGAACAAATAACCAAACTAAGCCAAACAAAACAAAATTACAAGAAAACAACAAAAAGAAGAAGAAAACTAAGAGGGTTAAAAAAATAAAATTAAAATTAAAAAAATAACTCACACGAGATTCACGATTGCTCGTGAAGGAGGTCACCCAGATGGGAAGTTGCCCGAAATATGATACACTCTCGCTGACTTCCGGAGCTCAACAACGCCTTTATCCAAGCAGCATTACTCGCGGCGGAAATCGAAAAGGAAACACCCGCAAATCCCACGCTTCCTAGCCAAGAAACCCAAGGAAACCCCAGAAATTCCAAGAACCGCCAGAAACCCTCCCGAGATGTTCGGTGGCGTGGGTGTGGGGGGGGGGGGAGGAGGAGGGGGGGGGGGGGGTGTTCGGTGGGGGAGGAGGAGGAGGAGGGGGGGTGGGGGAGGAGGAGGAGGGGGGGTGTTCGGTGGCGTGGGGGGGGGGAGGAGGAGGAGGAGGAGGAGGAGGAGGGGGGGTGGGGGAGGAGGAGGAGGAGGAGGAGTTGGGGGGGGGTGGGGGTTCGACGGTGGACCGAGCGGGGGGGGGGGAGTTGGTGTGGCGGCTGCAAAGAGAATTAGGGTTGGGAGGGGGGGGTTTACTTGGAGTCCGGCAACGCTTTTAAGCGTCGCCAAAAGTCCTGACTTTAGCGACGCTTATAAGCGTCGCTAAATAACCAGGAAACTATAGCGACGCTTATAAGAGTCGCCAAATGTCCTGGAATCTTTGGCGACCCTTTAAAGCGTCGGCAAAGGTCACGGACTTCGGCGACGCTTAAAAGCGTCGGCAAATGTACGATCCGGCGATGTTTATAAGCGTCGGAAAAGGTTCCTGGTCTTCGCGACGCTTAAAAGCATCGGTAAATGTATAGTACGGCGACGCTTAAAAGCATCGGTAAAGGTCCAAAATTGTGGCGACGCTTTTAAGCGTCGCCAAAGCTCCCTGGACTCCGCGACACTTATAAGCGTCGGTAAATGTCCAGTCTGGCGACGCTTAAAAGCGTCGGCAAAGGTCCCAGACTCCGGTGGATAGTCCGGCGACGCTTAAAAGCGTCGGTAAAACTCAGGGTTAATTGCCGACGCTTTAAAGCGTCGGCGGACTTTCAGTTTTGCCAGCGCTTTCAAAAACCGTCGGTGGGTTCTAGTTCTTCCCAACGCTTCTCTGAAGCGTCGGCAGAAAAGGGTCGGGATAATCCTGTTTTGCTGTAGTGATGAATATGTAATCCTTCAAAAACTTATGAAACTATCAAACATGTACAATATGCTAGACATTCTAAGATGCAATTTGTGAGGGGCGAAGAGACAAATGGTGTGTAGGATTTTTTGTGGTGCTCCCAAGTCTTGTAGAGACTTGGAAGACCATGGCAGGGATGCTAGAGACGATCCCTGGAGCTTAGGGGCGTGTCCCAAGCTATGCTGGAGGTATTCCAGGATTTTCTGGGATTTTTTTCCAGGGTCCATTTTGAGTCATGTTGGGTCTGGGGGTTTGATCCAAGGATTATTAATTTTATGTTGGCTTTGAAAGGGGGGAGTTTTTTGAGAGATTGTAACATAACCCAATTGGGTTATGGGATTGGATCCGGGTTTGTTAAATTGGTTATGAGGTTAGCCAATTAGTTGGTTGGTTGGTTGTAACCAATTAGGAAGCTCAACCATGTGAGGTGTCATAATCAGTTTGTTATTGGCCCAAGATAAGTCCTAACCGTCCATGTGATTGAATCCTAACAAGATTCAAGAGGTAGTTGCAGTCCAACAAGAAGTCCAATATCAGACGCCCAATTCAAGAAGGCTTCAACTTCCCCCATGTGCTATAAATATGAGAAGATGGGGTGTACGGTTTGAGGAAGGTCTAAGAGGCCGACTCCTTTGGGGTCTCACGGTCATGCGAAGACCGTGGAGAGATCAGCGGGTCTTACAGTCATGTGAAGACCGTGGAGAGATCAGCGTGAAGGCCTTGGTCCGTGGGGCTTGACTCATGGTTCCAAGGTGGAGGCTTCTTGGAGACCACACGTGAGGGAGTCCGCGTGGGAGACCATGGTGATGGACTGCAGAGAGGCACACGGGAGGGAGATATCACGTGGAGGGCTTGTATTGTGATGGCATTTCACGGGGCTTTGGAAAAGGACGCACGTTGAGGTATTGTCCGTGCGTGGCGTACGTGGATTCTTGGGGCATGAGGCCTGCAAGAGAGAAGACGTGCGGGACAGCGAGAAGCTTCTGGGTTTTAAGAAGGGCTGTCAAGTGTTATTTTGTTTGTTGTAACAAGATTTTTCTCCAAAGGAATAAAGCAATCTCTCTTTTTCTCCTACATCTCTTCCCTGGTAATTGTTCCCTTTTAGCCATGACAGTATCAAGTTGGATCCGGGTATTCCATGGAACGGGTTTGCTCCACAATAATTGATATCAGAGCCAATCTTGATGCGGTGACTTGAAGGATGCAGGAAAGAGGACTCGCGGTGGTGGTGCAGATCTCTGGTTCTGAGATCTGGAGGTGAGGACTCGTTTCCCTCCCCGGAGACACGGAGAAGAACCGGATCTGGAGGTGCAGATCCAGATCTGGGCGATGCACGGAGTCGCGCGCGGATGTGGCTCAGGGCATTGACCGTAGCGAAGCGGCGCGGGGCATCACGGGACGACGCACAGAGCAGCGTGTCGCGGGGCATGGCCGCAGGTACGGACGTGGCACAGGGCGTCGATCGCAGGATAGCGGTGCAAGGGCGATGCATGGCGGCTCGGGTGAGAGGCGCAAGGGCGACGCACGGTCGCAGGCCCGGAGCAGGGCCGTGGGTGCGGACGTGGTGCAGAGCGGCACAGAGGCATCGCAGCGGGCTGTCGCGGTAGGGAGCGGACTCGCCGGTCGCACGGAGGCGCGGGGCATCGCGGGGTAGCGGCGCTGCCGGTCGCGGGCACTAGCTCGACCGCAGCATCGTGGGAGAAGTACGGGGCATCGTGGGAGCGTCACGGGGCCGGTGTGGGTGCGCGGATGGTGCGCGGCCGGTCGCCGGTGGCTCGGCATCGTCGCGGGAGGTCGCCGGAGGCGACAGCGGCGGCCAGAGGGCGAAGGCGCGGCAGGGAGAGGCTGCGGTCCACGGTTCCCTACCATGGACCGGCAGCCATGGCAGCCTGTGGACCGGCTTGGCGCACGTGGACCCGCGGGCTGGTTCACGGTGAATCGACCAATCAGGATTTCAAGTCACTCTATGCTCTGAAAACTGTGCAGATGGATTTTCAGCGATTCTGGGCTTAATTGAACTCCGATTTGAGCCCCGTCTGCGTCATTGGACTCCATTTTTCGAGCTCTTCATGTTGAGCTAGGTTGGATCCAATGATGGAGTCAGATCATAGGGTATGTGGAGATCGCGGTGCAATGGTCGTGTGTGCGGGTAGCACGTGCAGGTTGGTTCCATTTTCGGCTCTCCCAGGCGGACAGAGGTTCGTGGTGTTGGGAGCAGTGTGGTGGTCTGCTGGTTATGTGGATCTCGCCGAGGATGATGGATCCTGTGGTGCAGGAGTTCGCGACGGTGGTGTAGAGCTGCAGGTTCTGTGCTGTGGAGCATTGACAGGTCGGGTGATCTATGGTTCAGCACAGGTGGAGCGACACATACCAGAGATCTTCAGAGTAGCATGAGTGGTAGCTCCATCAGTAATGGACTAGGCTTTTGATCACTGTGGAGGAGAGCGATCGGTAGTACTCCAGCTACCTTGATCGTGATGGAGCTGGACGTGGGTGGTATCCTGCGTGGTTAGAGAGGAGTCTCGGGTGATGGATATCTCAGGGAGACTGAGTACATCAGTAGAGGCGGTGCCAGGGGCAGCTCAGGGAGACAGGAGACAGTCTCAGGGAGCGCCGGAGGTATCGGACAGTCGGGAGTGTCCCGGTATGACGGGATTGGCCTAGGGACGGAGACTAGAGCTGATGGAGATGGCAGCTTAGGAAGACCATAGATAGGTCTCAGGGAGCGCCAGGGATATCATGCAGCCGGGAGACAGGCTGGGACATGATGGAGCAGCCACTAGAGATGGTTGCTAGGTTCAATCGCTGGATTAGCAGAGGAGTTGGGATGAGCTCCTGGGTTTCGGAGGTTCCTGCGGGGATGCAGAGTATCCGAAACGGTCTCGGAGAGATCTGCGTGATGCAGAGGGAAGTCCAAGAAAAAGTCTGATGCAGCGGCACCCTCCACTTCCCTGGGGAGGCAGCGACGGCGTTCGAGGTGCAGCGGCAGGCTCAGCAGGGCAATGTTGAGTGGCTGGCCTCGGGTTTCTTTCCGTGGCATCAGTGGGACTTTTGTTTCAGGTGGAGCACCCAAGAGAGGTGGCTTCACGGGTGGAGCAGGATTCGACATGAGTTCAGAGCGGGAGATGCAGGGATACTGGCCATATCCTAGCACGAGCGTTAGGGATGCACTTAGCCAGGTGGAGCAGAGTGTGCAGAGATTGGCGTGGCTCTGAGAAGATGGTGTCAGGTAGAGCTCCGGATACAGCGAGTGCTGGTTCAGGTTCGTTGTGTTCTCTCCAGGGAAGTCCACGAAAAAGTCTGATGCAGCTGCCAGGCAGAAGGAATGTTAGAATCATGTTGCCAAGGTACAAGCAAGGACTTCAGCTGTGGAGGCGGTCATCCCAAAGGTCTCCAAGTGCATACAGCAGCTGAAGGATGTTGGCAAAGGCAAGGAGATCCGCACAAGGAGCTGTCAGGACACGCAGTTACAGTTGGGTTGTGCATGGAGGACATTGCCAGGTTTGCCAAGTCTTGGGGCACCAAGGTGGAGATTGTAGGGTTTTTTGTGGTGCTCCCAAGCCTTGGAGAGACTTGGGAGACCATGGCAGGGATGCTAGAGGTGATCCTTGGAGCTTGGGGGCGTGTCCCTAGCTATCCTGGAGGTATTCCAGGGTTTTCTGGGATTTTTTTCCATGGTCCCTTTTAAGTCATGTTGGGTCAGGGGGTTTGATCCAAGGATTATTAATTTTATGTTGGCTTTGAAAGGGGAGAGTTTTTGAGAGATTGTAACATAACCCAATTGGATTATGGGGTTGGGTCCAGGTTTGTTAAATTGGTTATGAGGTTAGCCAATTGGTTGGTTGGTTGGTTGTAACCAATTAAGAAGCCCAACCATGTGAGGTATCCTAATCAGTTTGTTATTGGCCCAAGATAAGTCCTAACCGTCCATGTGATTGAATCCTAACAAGATTCAAGAGATAGTTGCAGTCCAACAAGAAGTCCAATATCAGACGCCCAATTCAAGAAGGCTTCAACGTCCCCCATGTGCTATAAATATGAGAAGATGGGGTGTGCGGTTGGAGGAAGGTCTAAGAGGCCGACCCCTTTGGGGTCTCACGGTCATGTGAAGACCGTGGAGAGATCGGTAGGTCTTACGGTCATGTAAAAATCATGGAGAGATCAGCGTGAAGGCCTTGGTCCGTGGGGCTTGGCTCATGGTTCCAAGGTGGAGGCTTCTTGGAGACCACACGTGAGGGAGTCCGCGTGGGAGACCATGGTGATGGACTGCAGAGAGGCGCACGTGAGGGAGATATCACGTGGAGGGCTTGTACCGTGATGGTGTTTCACGGGGCTTTGAAGAAGGATGCACGTTGAGGTATTGTCCGTGCGTGGCGTACGTGGATTCTTGGGGCATGAGACCTGCAAGAGAGAAGACGTGCATAACAGCGAGAAGCTTCTGGATATTCCGTGGAACGGGTTTGCTCCACAACATGGTGCACCTTGTAATATGTCCACTCGTGCTTTCCTCGTGACAAATTGGGGCAGAGGCTTGTCACTGCAAAAACCTGCCCTTCTTGTGGATAGCCATGGTGTTTCTATCACAAGATCTGATGAAGTAGATAAATGACAAGCATGTGCTTTTTTAAAAATGTTCTCCTGGAAAAATACCGAATATTTGCCGAAAAACATTAGCACATGCATCCTCTTTCTGGCACTTTGATCCTCGTGCAAGCCTAGCCATGGCTGCATCTGTAAAGCTAGGACCTGTTTTAACTCTAAGACCAAAGTACATGCGCAAATTAGTTAATGTTTTTTGTTTAAGACATCAGCTATTAATTCATATTTGGTGACTTGCACGATCAAAGTAACGGCGGATTTGGTCCTTGCAGTCGTATCTGCTAATGGATTTAACTTCATCTTTACTCTTCTGATCTTTTTTTTTTTTTTTTTTTGGAGAAAAATAAAGCCATGTCTGCTGAAATAAAAGTGCATCCATTTTGTAAGTCTTCGAAGATAATGCTACAATGACATAAATGTTACAATGTTGCAGTATCGGATGATAGAAACAGAATATGGTCTCGGATATTTAAAGGAAAGGCTAAATCTCTTTCTGAACTACGGGTGCACTGACTGATGCAATTGCTTTTCATGGTATTGAACATCTAACAATGCAATTTTCATCAACTCATGAGAAAATCAGGGTCCTCAATTTATACCAAGAATAAGCAAATAGGAATTCCAAATTTCAAGAAAAAATTTCAACTTCAGTGAGTTTACTTTAGTCAGTGTTATGTGATAAAAAAGAGTTTCGCCATGAATCAGAAAACTGTGTAAGCTGAATGAAAGCTTTTAACTGATTTAACCAAGACATTTTTTCCAAAGCAAGAAGCAGGCATACATCAAACAAAGCACTGCATCAACAACAACTAAGATCTTAATAGTTCTGAGTTCAGAATTTTGTAGTTGCTGGACTCTTTGTTATTGTGGTAAGCTATTACTTTTACGGGCATATATTCTTCTTCTCCTACCGGGGGTATTATTGGATTTTTACGAAGGAAGGGACAATCTTCTTAACCATTCTGATGGAAGGTGGTGCTAATGTTCTGTATACAAGGAAAACAGGAAGTTGATTTGATCACAGATTTTGCATTTTATTTTTCTGTTGTGCAGTGGGCGAGAAAGTTTATTTCTTATAATTGTAAAATTATATGTAAATTATTTATTGGGTCTCAGGTATCTTTTTGTTGTTACTAATTGAGCCTGGGAGTTCTCTTCTCTTTGTATGGGTATTGGTTTTGTATGAATATTTGGACAGTGGTTTAATAATGAGCTATTCCTTTTTCTTATAAAGTAATAATAATAATAAAACAACAACAACAAGATTTCATTGTGTAAAAGAGAGAACTGCTTTTCTATTATCCCCCCACCCCCCCCCCCTCATCAATATGTCCCATGAAGCAATTATAAGTAGCCATTAATGGATTATAGGAAACTGTTGTTATTTTCTTATTGACTAAATTTGAAACTAATCACAGGAAAGAACAAAAGTGGAACTAGAAGTAGAAGCTACTGAATGGATCCAGAGAATACGGGAATCCATATCGGGGGGACAAATGCTTGGTATGTACATCTAGACTTGGCTATGAGCCAAGAATGCAGCACGATGAGATTCTTCATGAGTGATTTTTTGATGAGATAACTTTTTTGACAAGCATATGCATGCATGACTACGGAACAGTAGTAATACAGCACAACTATGGTTCAGAAAGATTAAACAAGAGTGCCTTATTGTTGACAGGGCTCCAACTTCACACCAAAAAAAAATTATATTCTATTCCCTTCCATTTAAATTTCATAAAACAAGGTTTCCTTCGACCTTTGATACTTAAGGAACACAAATCACAGTAGTAATACAGCACAACTATGGTTCAGAAAGATTAAACAAGAGTGCCTTATTGTTGACAGGGCTCCAACTTCACACCAAAAAAAAATTATATTCTATTCCCTTCCATTTAAATTTCATAAAACAAGGTTTCCTTCGACCTTTGATACTTAAGGAACACAAATCAAGTATTTACATTCTTCTCCCATTTTATTTAGTAGCAGCAAATGCATCATACATCATTGGCATATTGCATGTATGATATATCGATCCTGTACACATCAGAAACATTTTCTCTCCAAGGTTTTGTTACACAAGTAGCTGAAATTTGGCTACGGTAAGTAGACAAGCGAAAATAGGGTCATCTTGTACAGCTCTCTTGCCAATAAAGCATTTTATAAATCTACCGACCAAACTGAAAAGTGGCATCACAGTTTATTTCCTCCATCAATCTAATCCATCTAAAGCCAGTCTCAGCCTCATCATAAGCAAGCACAAGCAATTGCTCTGGATGTCATCACAAGAATCAGCAATCACTCCCTGAAAAGTAATGCAAGGGACCCCAGACCTTTTCCATTGCTTACATATTAAATTTAGGGACCAGCAAGCTTGAACATTCAATGTCACGGGCTCTACTACGAGCCAAAAGAAACAAGAAACATATAACAAATATTCTTCATGAAACAGGAGAAGTTAGTGGTACCTGAACTTACTGAAGATCTCTATCACAGTAAGTTCCATCACATCATCATTATCAATATCAGCACAGGAAGTGCAATGTAAGGAAACAGATCTGCCATGAGGCCTTCTTCCTTCTATACTCATAACTCCATTCTTCATCAATGTTTGGATTCTGAACTTTTTGTCTTTTGATCTCTCCATTATTCACTCCCTCACAAGCTTCAGTATCGTAGAAAAGAGTCCTATTATTTTTCTGTATTATCACCTGCTTCAATCCTTAAATGTTGCTCCTTGTTTCTTGCAACATTTTGAAGCAAAAAAAGGCAATCTCATCTTATCCTAGGGCCAAACCAACCATTCACAAATCCAGATCTTGCATCTGGAGTCATTCTATCTCAATGGCAACACTATAACTTTTAATGAAATAATGAAAACCACTATTTCATTTTACTAATAAAAAGACTGATCATAATCTTTACCCTAAACTTATGAATGAGGAATACAACGAAAGAATTTTCTATGCTCGCTTAACAATTTCTTCCATTCCTCGCTTTCATTCCACTCTTTTGCTTCCAAAAGCTATAAAGATTTGAGGTGTAATTTCTAAAATTAAAAAGGTTTTGCCATGCATGCAGTTTTGTACTGTTCATTTTTTTCTTGAATTTTGAAAGTAAAAATAATACCAAACAAGTAATTGCGCGTTAGAGATCTCAACAATATTTGTTATGCCCGAGCAAAACTTGATAACGGGAATTCAATCCAAGCCCGTTGTGTTTTTGGTGAATTTAGGGCGTCGAGGATGGGCAGGATGAAGCTTGACTGCTTGACGTCGGGTTGAGGATTGTTTTCACTTATTTACCCGCGTGACGTGGCATCCTTTGATTGGCCAAACCAGATCACAGGGCACCGCGTTCTCCGGTGGACCCCACCAGCTTACGGTGGACCATTTTGCACGCCAAGGCTGCGGGGCGCGTCGAGGTTCCCCTGTTCGGGACTCGCCCACCTCCGGAAGGGCGAAATCGGTGGGGTAAGCGCTTTCGGACATTCTATTACTCCTTCGATCGGAGCTCTTACCTAAACCAAAACCAAATCTCTCTCTCTCTCTCTCTCCCAAGAGAAGGTCCCTCCCTGCCTCCTTTCCTCTCTTCCTCCTCGAGATTTGAAGTAGAAGCAGCGAAGAAGGTGGGCTGGGCGAAGAAGAAGAAGAAGAATTTGTTTGAGGTCTATAGTGGAGAGATCCATGGGGATGGCGACTGAGGTCCAAGAAGCGAGATCGACCCGGATCTGATCCCCAGAAACCCTAATTCATGGCGGGCGCTGTCTCGGCGCTGTTCCTCCTCGACATCAAGGGCCGGGTCCTCGTGTGGCGGGACTACCGCGGCGACGTCTCCGCCCTCCAGGCCGAGCGCTTCTTCACCAAGCTCATCGAGAAAGAGGTAATCTTATCTCAACTCATCCCTCTCCAGGGATCGGATCCAATTCTCGGGTGGTGCTGTTAGCTTTAAATCTAGATCCGCGCTTTTTTTTTTTTTTTTTTGGGGTTTGGCTGGTTTTATTTATCGGATTTTTTTTCCTCTAATTTTTCGCCCCTCTATCTGATGAGTAGATTCCGATTGGTTTTACTATTTTGGCTTGGTAATGAGATTATAAAATACTGGATTGATTTTTTATTCAGTCTAGATAGAACAAGAAATGAAGGGTTTTGGGAAGCAGGATTATTATTGGCATGTATTCGTGATGGCAGGGGGATCCAGAGTCTCACTCTCCGGTGGCGTTCGATAATGGAGTGACGTACATGTTCATACAGCACAACAATGTGTTCCTAATGACAGCAGCGAGGCAGAACTGCAATGCCACCAGCATCCTTCTGTTTCTGCATCGTGTCGTTGATGTGAGTAGCCTCTGTGATTATTTTGATACGTTGGCTGTTGTTTTCTTGAAAATAGAGATGGATGGAAGTAGATGTGGTCTGTTTTGCTTTAAAGTCCTCCAATGATTTGTGTGGTTGGAAACTTGGTTTTGAGAAAAGAAGCATTGATTGTGCAGGTTTTTAAACATTATTTCGAAGAGTTGGAGGAGGAATCATTAAGAGATAATTTTGTTGTGGTGGTGAGTAGGCAAAATTTGAATTTCTGTTGCTGGTGCTCGGACTGAATGTATGGAAATTGCTATAGACGGCAAACATACCTTTTGTTTTAATAAATGATTCACTGATGCTTTGCATGACTGATGCAGTATGAGTTGCTTGATGAAATGATGGACTTTGGGTACCCACAGTACACAGAAGCTAAAATTCTTAGTGAGTTTATAAAGACAGATGCATACAGGATGGAAGTTACACAGAGGCCTCCGATGGCTGTGACAAATGCAGTGTCCTGGCGTAGTGAAGGGATACGGTACAAGAAAAATGAAGTAGGTTGTTTCTTACCAGCTTTTGGGTATGGTGAATTGATGATTAGATGCATGTACATTATAAAGACATGAATTCTTGTTCTCTCAGGTGTTCTTGGATGTGGTAGAAAGTGTAAATATTCTTGTCAACAGCAATGGACAAATTATTCGCTCAGATGTAGTTGGGGCATTGAAAATGAGAACATACTTGAGGTGCAAATCTTTTCACTTTCCCTCTTCCATATTAATCTATTCACTTACAGGCTCAGGAACTCTCTCACCCAGAATTATTTTAATTCTAAGTCTCTACCTTTTCATACCCCATGGTATCCTTCTAGGAATATGGCTGGAAATGCTTATTTATATCCTGTTAATATCTGGCACGATGGAACCAAAATCCATGTTCTTTGATGTTTAGCTCCATGAGATCTTAAAGGGAGTCTATATTTTTGTAATCAGTACGACAATTATATCTACAAGATATGAGCTGCAGGATTTTATTTAATTCTTTCTTTTTTAAGAAAAAGAGATTACCTGTAGGAAGTTATGAATATATGTTTTTGATAATCTCAATATAATATATAATCAAGGAGTGAAGAAAAAGGATAAAAAGGGGAATAAAAAGATTGGGACCTCTTAGAACATGCATCTATCAAGAATCATAAATGGACAACATAGAAATCTAGAAAATTGTAAAACCATGTAAAGCTATATGCTGATGTATTGTCATCAACAGTCTGAAGGATGCAGCATTGTTTGCATGGTGATATCTATCATCATTTTCAACTTGTATTATCCGGTGAAGAAAGAGAGATAGAGGTCTAACTTTGAAGAGGATGCAAAACTGACTATCTTCTTAGAGGAACTAACCTTTCTAGCAATGAAGATCTTATTTTTTATGTTTGACAGTAAAAGTTATAACATGAGAAAGAGAAACAAGATGTGTTCAGCATAAAGAATTAATTAAGCTAAGTTGATTGTAGTGAGAAAGCTTAGCTCCATCATGTAAAGCAACTATAACCAAGGAATTAGAGGCCGTTAAGGGGTTTTAGCTTTATCATTGCCATAAGTAGTTCCTGGTTGTTTTGTGGTATATTGTTTCTTTTGCTGTTGTCATGTTTTTATTTGTCATTAAAGCACGTGGCAAAGTTCTAAATGATCCTACATGTTTCAATTTTCAATATCATTAAGGTCTGTATCACAAATTATTCTATCCAATCAAGCATATCATTTATTGGAAGGATCCAGAGAGGAAAAAAAAGCTACATCACATGAAATTTGGTGTGAGTATGTCGCATGGTTGCATGTTTAAGTGCCAGATCCTCAAATTCTTGAGAATATCTTGCAAGTTCATTCCCTACTGTCATCCCTGCACTCATCTGATTGTTGGTTGCAAGTTCTTCGGGGTGTGTGGACATAATTAATTTTGTGGCAAAACATGGTCACAATATTTATATTTGATTTTTAGGATGCAACTTTCAAGAAAAGATCAGGAATGCCACGAAAGCATGAGAATAATAATATATCTGGCTTTCTGATGTTGACAATTGAAAAATTATGTATGTAATATAAATGACATCTGGAAAAGCTTCGAAAGAAGAATTTAAATATCTTTAATTTCTATGATTTATGATTATTAATCAAAAACCCTAAAGTTTGGGGTTTACAAGGTCTAGTGTTGCTTTAAGTAACTGATACCACCATATGAGATATAGTAGAAGTGAATTGAAAAGGAAATGCATATCTGGCATCAAAACCTTATTTCATCTGATTGGGGACATTATGTACTTGGGGTTTGGCTGGGGTATTTATAAATATTTAGTTGTTCTAAATTTCTTGCAGTTTCCATTTCATGTTCAGGATGGTTTTGGTTATTCTTTAGATTCTCTTTTCTTGATGTATAATGTACCTGTATTTGGATTACTTGGTCCTCAGATCCGAGAATGAAACACATCTGTAGATGAAACTGATTTGTTGTTTTCATGTCATGCTTTTCTCCTTGGTTTATTTTCCCCATACTCCAATGCCCTCATTTCACTGCTCCCCTCAAATCTGATTGGAAAGAAAATCCATCATGAGATATAGTAACCATGTAGTTACCAAATGGTGTTGAAACAAGTTTCTTAAATATGGTGTAGCTCAGATCTGGATGCGAGCCTTCTTTTACCTCTTCTCCTGCTCCTCCTCCTCCTCCCCTGCCTCTGATTTCCTTGTTTCCCTTCTTTAACTTCAGTTTTGATTGGACAAAAAAGAATCTACTAGAATCAATTGCCACATCTCTCATCCTCCTTAAGCAATCAACAGAAAAGACTTGTATATTGCATAAACTCCAAAAAGTAACAGTGAATTATATTTGAAGTTGTTACTCCATTTGTAGTTAAAATTTCTTACTTCAGTCCCAACTGCATGATTAATTGTTGCTTAAACAAATATTAGGTGAAGCGTCTTTGTTTGTCTTACATTGTTGCATGCTCTTTATTTATGTTAAAAGCCTTCTGACAACTTTTTATAAATTTCTTTTATTCTTTAAATGCAATCATCTACATTGTCGGCTTATAGAGGTACATTCATAAACTTCAAGGCCTCTATGTTGAAACCTTTTCCCACTCATCTATATTTTTCATAGTATTTTTAGTGCATGAGGCTTATGAACCATAAACAAAGGAAATTGATTGTGAATCGAGGAACTTTTCATAATGACCCAAAGTTTTTGTGTACGAAATATATAACCCTGTGATTTTATTCCACTTTCAATCGAACTGATACAAAACGAACTGTTCAGCAGTGCGTTAGTAGCTAGAACTTCTCTAGCATAGCATACCCACTTTGCAAACTCTCCAGAAACTTAGACTGGTACCCACTTCCTGGGTGCTTTTTTACCCAAGTATTTTAAAATGCTTGCTTCCATAACCCTCTCCCCCCCCCCCCCACCTCCAAAAAAAAAAAAAAATTACAACACGTACACCTACACTCGCTTATGATTCTAGTAGCAAAGGTACAACAAGAAAAGAATATTGTGACTTAACTTATATGGGTAAGAGGGAAAATTCATTAACAGTGATAACATGTGAACTTATTCAGATTAGTTATGCAACTATAATTTTGTTTTAATAGGTTATCAATTTATTTTGCTCTTATTGGTATTATGTTTTAAACCTTTTAATGAGAAAGATAAGAGTTTTATCTTTGGTGAAATTGTTATATGACTATTGTGAATAGTATGCAAAATCATAGAGCATCTCTTTTGGGAATTTTATCAGTATGTAAATTTTCTATCTTGTGCACTCGATATCATAGTCAATTCAAAATGTGTGAGAAATGATATGTGAACTTTGGAAAGAAAATGAATGGTAAAGAATGCCTTTAGGTGCAAGAACTAGAAGCAATAATATTTATGAAATCTAAGCTTTACCCCTAACTTCTCTTAGGCATTAAAATAAGGTGTGTAAGATCTGGAATTTCTTTCAGATTTTCAGGCACTTTCTGACAGATCAAATTCTTAATCAATTAAAGGAGAAATTGCAGCCAATGGTGATTGAAAAGAAAGAATAGATTTCTATTTTCTGTCTGAAGCATAGAGGCCTGTTTGTTAAACCCTAAACAAGCCCCTAGTGTTTTCCTAACAGGGTTGGGCTTGTCTCCAGAACTATCTAGAAGAAAGAGAAGAAGTAACAAAGTCTTTGTAAATAAAATCTGTTAGTCATGACCAGGTTTTATGAGACAGGGGAAAGGAGAGAATCTGACTGCTAATTCTGGCTCCAGAAGTTTGTTAACCCCCTCTTTGCTTATAGATCATGAGCATTGTACGGGGCCTTACGTTTTTATCATCGATGTTAGTTTGTATAACAGCTGTATCAATGTGCATCCAAGTGTTATATAGCAGTACATATGTTTCATATTGAACTCATGCTACATCATTTTTGAAAAACTTGTTTATCTTTCAAGTGATCTGAAACTCTTCCCCTATTAACCTCTCTTTTAACTTTGAAGGATTTGAAGGATTGAACAACAGTTTGGACGCTAGTGCTATTATATTGCTACTCTATGTTTGACCAAGGTTTGAAAATGTAGTTACCCACAGTACGGATTCCAACATTTCTACCAGTGTATGAGTTGCTGACTGATTGTTATTCTTTGTACCAAGTATTTGGGTCCTGATATCTCTCAGTGTGTCATATTGGGACTGTCCTATTTTGATGAGAGAGCAGTACGTAGAATGCACCCAGAACATCGATTCTTTTATGGACCAAGATGTCCTAACCATCATGGATGGGATTGGTCAGGATGGACCATAACTGTTGTATCCAGGGTTCCCGGTACCGGTATCGGGACCTGTATCGGCCAGTTAGCAATATGGACCAGTATGGTCCGTACCGTACCGGCATTCATACCGGACTTTTTTTATATAAAAAATAATATCTCTCCTCTCCAAAGCAAGGATTGCTATTTAAAACATGAAGTGGACCTGAACCGGGCCAAACCGAGCCCGTACCAGGCTGAACCGGACTGTACGTACCAGTATGGTACCGTACCGTACCGGTACGGAATTATTTTTTTATTATTTTAAAAGCCCGGATCGATTTTAAGGGCTGAACCGTACTGGCTCTTGGCCGGTAAGGTACGGTACGCCCCGTACCGGGCGGTACGGGACGGTTCGTGAATCTTGGTTGTGTCCAAACAGTTGACAGTCTAGCTTGGAACACTTTTTTTTTTCTTCATTCCTGCTGTTAATGTTTGTTTTGGTCTATCTTGATCCATCCAGATACCATACCAGCCCCAGACCTAACAGGTGGTAGCAGTCTAGGGGGCTAACTTGCTTTGCTTTGTCCCATATTTACAATTAGGTTTTGATGCATGAATATAGATTCATATCTCCATGTTGTTTTTCTCATAAATTTTTAAGCTTACTACTGTTTTACGATGTAACTTATTTCTGTATATGAATTTGTATGGTGAATTATTGGAACTATGAAATGCACATCATCAATGCTAATCACTCAAACATCTGTGATAATTTTTTTCCTATTTGATACTGTTGTTCTTTTTGTGTTTTTGTTTCTCTAATTGAGTAAAATACTACATTGGAGATTGATGCTGGAGACAGTATTTGCAAAGAATTTCTGCCATTCATTGCTTTTATTTTCACTTTTTCTGAAAGCAATGAAACTTTGCTGCCAAAAGTTCTTGAGGTTCTTTGGACAACTGAAAAAACAAAAGGAGTTCATAGTATGTATCTGTTCAGTTTAATTCAGATTTCTTCTTGGATTTTTGAAAAAAAATAACAGAAAACAAAATCAATAACCAAACGGGCCATTAGTGATGCAAGCAAAACACATTTAGTTGATTTATTGGAGGAATACAACTGCTTATAATGTATTTATCCTTTGGAGCAAGGCTAAGTGAGTCATTTACGGGACAAGTCAGATGGGACAACTGATTGTCATACCTTTTCCATCAAGTGACATCAGCTGCATTCACAAAAATAATATTTAAATGTCTTTCATGGGCCCAGCTGATGTCATGATGAGGAAAGATGCATGCAGCGTCAGCTATCCCATGGGACTTGTCTCACATAGTGGTCCATCATCCAGTAAGCATTTTCCTTGTTTTTATCTCCTTCACTCTGGTGATACCATTTTGTCAAAGAAACTAAGCTAGATCAAGAAACAATTTGGCCATGGAAACAATATTTCTGTTAATTGAAAAGGTTAGAATACCTATGTTGGGTGAATTTAATGTTAGATACCAATGCCAGTGCTGGTTGGTTCATTCTAAATTAAATTGAGGCATATTGTTATAGTTGGAAACCTAGTAGAATTGAAGGTCAGTAGTGATGGCCTACGCATTGTCCCCAATTTCTTCTAAGCTGGATTCTACATATGGATGAGTGAGTCGAGCAAAAACTGGAACTGCCTTTTTGTTGACATTACCTCTTCCATGAAGTTAGATGACAATTTTGACTGGTAGGTGATCGACATGCTTGGCAATTGAAGTTTTCTAATTTACCTATAAACTACCAATTTTTTTTGGATACCATGGGCAATTACGGACATATTTTCATTTTATCAGTTTTTTTAATAGCTCACTCTTATATTCTTCATTTTAAATAGATGAGGTTTCCATGTTAATGTGGTGGGTTGAAGGATGAGAACTTATAAAGTATTCACAACTTGTTTATGTGGTGATTAATTTTCACTGACATTTTTTTGTCCTCTTGATAGAACCATCTCAGAAGAGAGGAAATATTTTTTATGGGATACTAATCCTTATTTGCCAATCCATTTCTGATTCAGAGAGGGCTTCATTTTTTGATTTTATAGCTTTTTGCCTGCGTGGTAATTAGAACCAGCAGTTCCAGAAGAAACTATCCAATTGCAAATGTGCATAATACAATGATCAAGGAAAGAAATAATAATAATAAATAAAACATTGGTCCTTTTTTTTTTGCCTATCTATTTCTGATTGAGTCATGGCATAGTTTTTTGTTATTCATGTCTGTTTTGCCTGCCTGATAATTGGAACCAGAAGTTCAAGATGAAGCTATCAAATCAAGAAGATGCAAAATAAATACGTAAAGGAAAGAAATTCAAATAAACCATAAGGTATTTGGAAGAGTAAGAAAAAAATAACTATACTAACTTTTGGGGTGTCTCAGATATTCAATGCACTGGATAAAGCTCTTAAACCCTTAACTGTGAACGTCATTGGTGCATGTCATGAGTTTCTCAAAATTAATGTTTTCCATGGCCAAAGTGGTTTGATCTGGCTGTTACTGGTCGTTCTTTCTTAAACGTTCAAGCTGGTTCCATGGGTCAAACAAATGGGTTTGAAATGAGGAATATGGATTGTGATCCAAACATTCTGGTGAAACTTTTACTGGAGATTTTTTGGACAAAAAAAAGTGCACAGGGTAGAACACGAGAAATATATTATTTTCACTGGCCATGAAATTTTTGGACCAACTGAAAGTCAACAATCTGATAGTTTGATTAAGAGACCTTGCCATTATTGATCAGGCTTTGATTGATTTCTCTCCTTAAGAAAATTCACATCGTAAATGTAATGTCTTGAAATTAAGTTTGTCAACTTTTTCCTTACCATATTTAGTTTAGAAATTTATGCTTATTATTGTCAAGGCAAAATAGTGCATCAGCAATTAGATGCTTCTCCCATCCTTTTGGAGTATTTGCTAGTGTAGTCAGCATTATAGTTCTCAAACATCATATACATCAGATATCATATTGACTACTTGTGCATTGCCTATGCAGTGGAATGCCTGAGTGTAAGCTTGGGCTAAACGACAGGGTACTTTTGGAAGCTCAAGGTCGAGCAACAAAGGGGAAAGCCATAGATCTGGATGATATCAAGTTCCATCAGTAAGTGGATATGTGCTCTCTCCATCTGCGTTGTAACTACCAGACTTGCATATCCCACCAAGATTCATGTCCCAAATGCAATTTATAGTTTAATAATGTAGTTTCTTTGAAGGTGTGTTCGTTTGGCTCGATTTGAGAATGACAGAACTATATCCTTCATACCACCTGATGGGTCTTTTGATCTGATGACTTACAGATTGAGTACTCAGGTTTGCCTCTTTCTTTTCGCTTTTGTTTGACATTTGTTTATGGAAATTAGAGCTTTTGTTATTGATCGTCCCCCCTCAAATTATCCTATATTTCTTTTCTTGTGACACTTGTAACTGCTGGTCCTCTAGGTTAAACCTTTAATTTGGGTTGAAGCTCAAGTTGAGAGGCATTCACGGAGTCGTATAGAGATCATGGTGAAGGCAAGAAGTCAGTACAAGGAACGAAGGTGATCTTTTACTTTTGTAATCATTTGAGACACCTCTCTGTCCCTATTACTTAACATCATTTCATTCCCATATACAGCACTGCAACAAACGTGGAAATTGAGCTGCCTGTACCTTCAGATGCTACCAATCCTAATGTGCGGACTTCCATGGGTTCCGCTGCATACGCACCCGAAAATGATGCATTGGTCTGGAAAATAAAATCTTTTCCTGGTGGCAAGGTATGAGCTAAAACTCTCTAATAAAAAACATCTGTTGCAATTTGGAAGGATGAATCCAGTCTTTGTGCTTTTTTCTCTCTCTCTCTTTTTGAAAAAAAATTGTTTCTAAAATCACTTGCTCAGGAGTATATGTTGAGGGCAGAATTTAGCCTTCCCAGTATTACAGCAGAAGAGGCCACTCCTGAGAAAAAAGCGCCTATTCGTGTGAAGTTTGAGATTCCATATTTTACTGTATCTGGAATACAGGTATGCTGATTATTGTAATTCTAAGTTTTAATAGAATTAGGCATCTGTTATTATACTCAAATAATACTACAAACTTTGTAGGTCCGATACCTGAAGATCATTGAGAAAAGTGGATATCAGGCCCTTCCATGGGTTCGATACATCACAATGGCTGGCGAGTATGAACTTAGACTTATCTAGTTCACTGTTGAGTCCTTCTCTATTGATTACCAGTATACACAGCTTGAGGATTTTACAGTACACTAAGTTTTGGAGGATCTTGCGCGGACTCATCAATTCATCCTTAGCGTGTGCATTAGAAAGTTCAACCAAATGGCATTTCTCATCTTCTTCGTTATCTTGTGACACAGACATTTTGTAAGGGCATGATGAATATCCGAAGAGATTTCTTTGTGCAATTTTTCAGGTAATCCTGAGTTTGTTAAGTTATTGCATGATGGCCCCTGTTATCTGATGTCTGTCATGAATTGACAACAGAACTGATCTTGAAGATTTTATGTCTGATATTTCTTTTGTTAATTAAAGGCATCCTCTGATATATTAAATATGAAATAATCCCTGATTGACCTTGGTAGCATTTTGGCTGATAATGATTTTTACTAGACAATTTGTGGTTTTTTTCCATTATAAAAAAAAATGCTCAGTTGTTTTTTTTTCTTTTCTTTTTTTTTTTTTGACATGATGGATAAATCAGATAAAGAGAGTATGAATATATTTCAAAAATTAGAAAAAAAAATGTTCTGCAAGGATGTTGGCAAAATATAGTATCGTTTCAAATGTCCTTTCTAGAATGCGAGCAACAAAGTAAGCCTACGGTACTGTTCATCTTGTGTAGAGTTGTCAATATGGGTTAGCTCGGTCCGGCCCTAATTCATATGGGATTGTATTTTATGGGCCGGGTCGGGCTAGGCTCACTTGCAGAAATAGGCTAAAAAAATTTAACCTGGTCGTCCTATATGGGTCGTGGCTAGGACCGAGCCAGTCCACTATATGGGCCATGGGCTAGAGTCATGGGCTAGGGCCATGGACTAGGATCGTGGGCTAGGGTTAGGGTCGTGGGCATTGAAATCATATAAGTATATAGTCCTCATCTTAGTATGGAAGAAGTTCTGGTCATCAATAGCAGCACGATGATGGCTATCGACGTCGCGATAGAGTTGGCGTCATCGCTGGCATCATCTACTGTTCCTTCCTCCGTCGGAATAGGAGAGTAGAGCAGCAGCAAAGTCCTAGTCGGTTGGTTCCGAATTCTCGATGAATCGAAAATTCGGAAGAAGTTTGAGTCGCCAGAAGTCCGAAACTATCAAGTATCGTTGCATCGAAGGAAATGAGAATGGGAATAGCCGAACACTGCAATGGGGAAGGAAAGTGGGAAGTGGAAATGGGAATGGGAACAGCCGAACACTGTAAACAGGGAAGAAGTGGGAACGACACAAAAGATTGAAGAAAAAAAATCAAAATATCTTTCTGTTCCAAGTTTAAAATTGTAAACTTTTAATTTAACGTGGATCGTGATTTATTCTGGTAAGTAGACCTGATAATCTATAACCTGTTTATCATTTTCCGTTTTGAATCTTTTAATTTTAATATATTTTTTTAAAAAAATTCTTGGTCCATGGACTGGTCTGTCTCTAACGCTGTTGAGTCAATGGGCTACAAGGGCGGGCCAAAAAGTACTTACATGAATGGGCTAAATTTTTTAGTCCAATTTAATTTATTTATAGGATCAAATGAGCTGGCCTATGAGTTCTGGTCTATTTTGACATATTTAATCTTGTGATTATATCTGCGATGCCTACTGTGAAAGCAAGCTCCCGATGTCTTGTGCACTTCTTTTTCGTATTCACTTTCTAAAATGTAAGACTGCATGGTTATTCGATCTTTTATCCAGCTCTCCATTGCGCGGCTTAGGCTATCTCCCCTTAAAAAAGTTTTTAACATGATGAGAGGATGATGCGAAGACATCCGCATCTCTTAAAGATGAAAAGTATTTATCAAGTTATGTTGGGAGTACGTTTGTATCTGTCTCTTGGTTTTTGAGACATTATTTTTTTTAAAACGATATTCTTCCAATATCCCTTGAACTTCCTTATTTTTTTATTAATTAATTTGTTTTTGTTGAATATCATGATTTTTTTTCGTTTATATTAATTTTTTCTTATGTCTATCCATATTTTTTTCTAACTTTATTGTTTATTAAATTTTTTAATTAATCTTTTTATTTTTGATATGTATCATTTTTAGTTCCAAAACAGTTTCTGACATCAAAATACGGTATGTTTTATCAAAAATGTTTTTTTAATAAAAAATCATAGTAACTCCAAATAGATCCATATATATATATATATATATATATATATATATATATATATATATATATTATATAATATATATAATATATATATATATATATATAAAAGAGCACTGTTATGATAGTTTATATATATAATATATATATATATATAAAAGAGCACCTGTTATGATAGTTTTCGGTTTAAGGAATTGTATATGATACGTGGCAAGAGGCTGGATGAAATTGAGGTACCGCATTTTCTTAGGTTGTGCTTTCTCTTCTCTAACAAATACAAAGAGTTGGGAAGGCTTGGGCATAAAGTAGAAGGTAGGTTGTGAGGTCCAATCCAAAATGTGGCCTATGTAAATTTAGACTGAAGCGGTAATTAGGATGCCGACTTCAGTTCAGATTACCCTTGGCACGAATTGCCATTTTGTTCGGTGCAGGAGTGGGAGAGGGGAGGCTGAGGCATGCGGGAGAGGAGAGGCTGAGACGTGCGGGAAAGGGATTACTCCCTATAAGGGAGGCTCCTCCATGTGCCTCGATCCATCTTGGAAAGCCATCTCCCTCCGGTGAATGCCGACATACCTTCTCGCGTGCCTCGATCCTTTTGAAACGCGGTCTCTCTTGTGGACATCAATCTCATCGGTAAGTCTCTCTGTCCCCGTCTTCTCTCGGGTTGGCATGAGCAGGAGTGACCGACGGGAGCCATTCCCCTCTCGAGCGTGGCTGAGTAAGGTCAACCGGCCGGGATGGGGAGGGGGAATTACTTCGTTTGTTGGGTGCCGGACAGTCGCCGGTGGTCGCGCGTCGTCCATTCCGGTTAGTCGAGCCCCTCCTTTTTGCTGGCCGTCGCCAGAAGCCATGGGGCGGTCGGCTCGGTTAGGCTGAGAGAGGAGAAACAGGGGAGTTGGCAGCGAGTGCAATGAAACGAGTTGACTCGGTTTTTGGGGTGCGTCAACTCAGTATGTTGGCTGTGTTAACTGGTCACAGGATTGAGTTGACTCAATTAGCAGTGAATTTAGTTTCTTTTTGTAGTTTTATATGAAAATTAATTATATGATTAAAAAAAATTGTTATGCAGGATTGGAGTTGTCCTTGGAAGATCCGGTATAGTGTTGGATTGTACTAGTTGGTGGATATTCTACAGTAAGTTATCATTCTCTAGTAAAATTACCATGCAATATTACTTTATGCTGTATATTAATGATATGATGTGGTATGAGGCTAAACACTTATGATTAAAATGTACTGTGTCATGGATTGAGTTGGTTTTAGTTACTCTCTAGTCCGACTATGATTACACGAGTTAGGATCTAGTCTCCTTGTGGGCCTCCAGTGGGGCGATCACTGGCACATGACCGATTTCGGTATGTGAGTCAGGAGCTAGTTTTCCTTGTGGGCCTGGCCGGCGGGGCGATCGCTGGTACATGCAGAGGATGCATGTTTCTCATATAATTTGGAGCTAGTTTTTCTTGTGGACCTCCAGTGGGGCGATCACTGGTACATGACCGTTGAACGGTATGTGAGTCAGGATTCTAGACTCTTATAGGACTAGCTACAGGCCGATCGTGGCCATAGTCAGCAGAGGACTAGGTGAGTGTGTGGATGGCCATCCTAAGGAGTGTGTGTTGTCAGAAGAGTATTAAAGAAGAATAATAATGAAAACTGATTTGGCTCTATAGTAATAATATTTTTATTACTGTGTGCACTGATTTATTTAAATTGCTTTGCTCTTGAATTATGGTAGAATTATACTTGAGATGTATGATAACTTACTGAGTTTTAGGGAAACTCACTCTATTCCCTTATTTTTTTTTCAGGAACAGAGGAACATGCGGGCTTGAAAACTAGTCAGTGAGGATTTAGGACTTAGTGAACACTATTATTTATTTATTTTAATAAATTTTAGCATGTGGATGTTAGTGGCTTGAACATTTGAATTTGCTTATTTAATAAAATAGGATTGCTTGGTTGATTATTTTTGTTTAGTTTGGTATGGTACAGGCCTTGTATGTTCAAGGAAAAAATGAACCCAAGGGCATACGGCCGTCTGATGCGCATCCGGCTCGGATTCTGGGTCGGGGCGTGACATAGATATGCTTGCTAGATTCTGGATTCCGAAACTTTTGGCTTTTACCACTACGGTTGGTAGATGTACGATTGCCTCTCTCCGGTCATGGGTTCGAGGCACGATCTTGTGAATGACTCGATTAAATTCCAGTTCATTGGAGCAGGGCAGAATCGAATAATAGCCTAGCAGGTGGGATTGATGGAAAGCTACATCGAGGATTTATCCCCGCCTCTTTTTTTTAGCAAAAAAAAATTTTTTTTTTAGCTATTTATATGATAGATAAGCATAAATAATTACTTAATGAGATAAGGAACCATGGATGTGCTCAATAATATGCAATATAATTTCAAATATTATGGTGCTTTATGAATTCCTGAATTCATGGCTCCAATGTCTGTATGGGCTGAAAAAATGATTTAATTTGGAGTATCTGTTCATCCTGGATTACATATAAATCGAGTAAGTGTTAATTCAGGTCCAGGTTTGGAAATGGGCCGGCTCAAAAGTCCATTGTTTGGAATTGGGCTGGGCCAGTTCAAACTTCGGGCTGGCCTGAAATTGGTTCAGGCTGCGGATGAAATTTTAAGCATATTCAACTAGTCTTAGGGCTGTAAAATAGAGTCAATTTAATTTTTGGGCCAAAGGGATGCCCGACCAAAATTTTTAAAATATAATCTTTAGGCCAGTCCGATGGGCTTTAGGCCGGCCCATTTCCAGTTCTAATTCTGGATTACATATTGTTGCCAATCTCACTGCGGTGGCCTGTAGCTCGTGAGCTGGCGCCGGTTCTCGGACTCTCTCACCTCGAGATCTCCAAATTTCTGGACCTGCAAAACAAGGTCAGAGATCCGGGCCGGGGGTTCCGGCGGGGGCACTCTGACGATCAAGTCAGAGAGCGGCAAGATGGAACGGGACCTCTAAGGCGGGCTCCCGAAGGATCCCCATGCTTAGAGGAGATGTAAAATGAAAGAAGTGGGGGAAGAGAAGAGTTGAGGCCCGGCCTCCCGTGCTAGGGCCACCGAGCTCTTGCCTGAGGACTTCCTGAGATCCTCCCGGATCATTCTTTTGGTGTTCTCCCCTTTTTCCACCTACCTTTCCGTCCGTTTTTACCGTCCCTTTATATCACCGAACTGCCTTCAGCCCACGTCCCCTCCAGGGGGCTCTCTGAGACCTCTGGACCTTCTCCTTCCCCTTCTTCTTCGAGTCTGGAAGTTAAGTGGCCGGCCCGCCTTCGTAGTGTGTCACGAAAAGGGAAAGACTGGTGAGGCCATGGGCAAGCGCGGGAGCTCTCCTTTCGGGGCATTGATGGTGGGCTTCCAACCGTTTCAGGCTCCTGCCCGCTAGGATTTCATTCCTCGGTTGTGGGACCCTGATTAACTAGTGTAAACGATGTTTCGCGTATCACTACAGGCCGTACCGGCGCCTTGTACGGAGCGCGGCGCGCGTTAGCTCTAGTGGCGACCTCGCGACCCGTGTCTCTGCCTCCCCGGGCTTTGCAGAGTAGGGCTGACCTCGACCAAGGTGGACCCGTCAGGGGGCGCCACCTGGCGGTGGAGCAGGGGCTGCCAGCTTCGGATGAGGTGGACCCCTCCTGGGTGGACACCTGGCGGAGTGGCAGAGAGAGGCTCAACTTCGGTCGAGGTGGACCGTCTTGGGGTGCCACATGGCGAAGGAGCAGGAGGGCCCGGCTCGACCTCGGTAGAGGTGGACTCGTCTTGGGGTGCCATGTGGCTAGGGAGGGAGGGGCTGCCAGCTTCGGCCGAGGTGGACCACTCCTGGGTGGACACCTGGCGGAGTGGCAGAGAGAGGCTCGACTTCGGTCGAGGTGGACCAGTCTTGGGGTGCCACCTGGCGAAGGAGCAGGAGGGCCTGGCTCGATCTCGGCAGAGGTGGACCCGTCTTGGGGTGCCACTTGGCAAGGGAGAGAGGGGCCACCAGCTTCGACCGAGGTGGACCCCTCCTGGGTGGACACCTGGTGGAGTGGCAGAGAGAGGCTCGACTTCGGACGAGGTGGATCCATCTTGGGGTGCCTCCTGGCGAAGGAGCAGGAGGGCCCGGCTCGACCTCGGCAGAGGTGGACCCGTCTTGGGGTGCCACCTGACGAGGGAGCGAGAGGCTGCCAGCTTCGACCGAGATGGACCCCTTCAGGGTGGACACCTGGCGGAGTGGCAGAGAGAGGCTCGACTTCGGCCAAGGTGGACCCATCTTGGGGTGCCACCTGGCGAAGAAGCAGGAGGGCCCGGCTCTACCTCGGTAGAGGTGGACCCGTCTTGGGGTGCCACCTGGCGAGGGAGCGAGGGGCCACCAGCTTCGACCGAGGTGGACCCCTCCTGGGTGGATCCCTGGCGGAGTGGCAGAGAGAGGCTCGACTTCGACCGAGGTGGACCCGTCATGGGGTGCCACCTGGCGAAGGAGCAGGAGGGCCCGACTCGACCTCGGCAGAGGTGGACCCGTCTTGGGGTGCCACCTGGAGAGGGAGCGAGGGGCCGCCAGCTTCGACCGAGGTGGACCCCTCCTGGGTGGACACCTGGCGAAGTGGCAGAGAGAGGCTCGACTTCGACCGAGGTGGACCCGTCTTTGGATGCCACTTGGCGAAGAAGCAGGAGGGCCCGGCTCGACCTCGGCAAAGATGGACCCGTCTTGGGGTGCCACCTGGTGAGGGAACAAGGGGCCGCTAGCTTCAACCGAGGTGGACCCCTCCTGGGTGGACACCTGGCGGAGTGGCAGAGAGAGGCTTGACTTCGATCGAGGTGGACCCATCTTGGGGTGCTACCTGGCGAAGGAGCAGGAGGGCCGACTCGACCTAGGCAGAGGTGGACCCGTCTTGGGGTGCCACCTGGCAAAAGGAGCAGGAGGGCCCGACTCGATCTCGGCAGAGGTGGACCCGTCTTGGGGTGCCACTTGGCGAGGGAGCGAGGGGCCGCCAGCTTCGACCGAGGTGGACCCCTCCTGGATGGACACCTGACGGAGTGGAAGAGAGAGGCTCGACTTCGACCGAGGTGGACCCGTCTTGGGGTGCCACCTGGCGAAGGAGCAGGAGGGCCCGGCTCGACCTCGGCAGAGGTGGACCCGTCTTGGGGTGCTACCTGGCGGGGAGCGAGAGGCTGCCAGCTTCGACCGAGGTGGACCCCTCCAGGGTGGACACCTAGCGGAGTGGCAGAGAGAGGCTTGATTCGGCCGAGGTGGACCCGTCTTGGGGTGCCACCTGGCGAAGGAGCAGGAGGGCCCGGCTCGACCTCGGTAGAGGTGGACCCGTCTTGGGGTGCCACCTGGCGAGGGAGCGAGGGGCGCCAGCTTCGACCGAGGTGGACCCCTCCTGGGTGGATCCCTGGCGGAGTGGCAGAGAGAGGCTCGACTTCGACCGAGGTGGACCCGTCTTGGGGTACTACCTGGCGAAGGAGCAGGAGGGCCCGGCTCGACCTCGGTAGAGGTGGACCCGTCTTGGGGTGCCACCTGGCGAGGGAGCGAGGGGCCGCCAGCTTCGACCGAGGTGGACCCCTCCTGGGTGGACACCTGGCGGAGTGGTAGAGAGAGGCTCAACTTCGGCCGAGGTGGACCCGTCTTGGGGTGCCACCTGGCGAAGGAGCAGGAGAGCCCGGCTCGACCTCGGTAGAGGTGACCCGTCTTGGGATGCCACCTGGCGAGGGAGCGAGGGGCCGCCATCTTCGGCGAGGTGGACCCCTCCTGGGTGGACACCTGGCGGAATGACAGAGAGAGGCTCGACTTCGGCCAAGGTGGACCCGTCTTGGGGTGCCACCTGGCGAAGGAGCAGGAGCACTTCTTCCGAATGGGGGATCTTTTGAAAGAAAAATCCACGTGGTACTGACCGTGTCCAGCTGAACCTGACACGCGCTCCACGTCAACGATGTAGCCATATCAGTTGCCCCCCATCCCCAGGTTCCATCGAGGCGTCGTGGCTTGGGACGTGGGGATTTAATGCGGAGATGACGTGGAGAAGGCGAAAATCTCGCACCATAATTACCATGATCCTGTCGCCGCTTCTGTCACACCCGAGACCCTTTGAGAGGCCCACGTGTACACGTCTAATGGCCCATTAATGCACCATTCCGAAACCGAGGCGGTTTCCACCAAACCGAAGCATTGATGTCGGGCATGCCTCCACGTGGTAGTTATTGATGGCTCAGAACGGAAAGAGGCATACGGCTACTGTCGATTGAGTTTGAAAAGGAGGGGGACTTTCCAGAAACGAGGTTTCTCCACTTTCTCACACTTCGCCGGCGGTTGCAGTGGTCTCCTTCATCTTCCCGGGGTTGCCATTCCTCTGGTACAAAATATCTCGGTGAGTGTCTGCGACCTCCTTCTCCTCTTCTTCTATCTTCTATTCCTTGTGCCAGTTTTCTTGTTTCTTCTTCCTTCATGGCGCGTCGCCGCTATGTTTCCTCCAACCCGGACGAGGTCGGCCCCTCCCGGCCGAGGACTCCATCGTCTTCCTCCTCGGAGGGGGAAGAGATCTCGGACGAGGTCTGGAGGTAGCTCCAACCCGGGGCCATGACCATAGGTGTCCCTAGAGGTCCTAGGACTCCTCCCACAATTTCTGCGCGTCCCATTTCCTTTCTTCCTCCTCCGGAGGCCTCTTCCTCCGGTCCCTCCGGTTACGCTTCGATGATGATCGGAGACGATCTTTCCTGGATCTGGGACACCTATGGGGTCTCGGATTCAATCCATCTTTCCCTCCCAAGGCATAGGGATCGAGTAACCTCGAGTGGCCCTGGGAGGGTCGCCTTCTACGAGGACTTACTCAGTGGGGATCTTCGTTTTCCCCTTCATCCCTTTTTTCTTTCGTTCCTCAGCCATTATCGTTTGGTCCCAGCCCAGTTGGCTCCTAATGCCATCCGGGTCATCTTTGCCTTCATCGTCTTCTGCCACTTCCATGGGTTCGTTGCCCATTTCTCCCTCTTCAGGGCTCTCTTCACCCTGAAACGCTACTCCACCGATGATGGCTGGTGGTACATTTCGCCCCGGCCTAGGTGCCTTAGGTTCGACCTCCCTTCTTCAATCAAGGGTTGGAAGGACCGCTTCTTTTTCGCCTCGGTCGAGAACGTCGACTGGGCTTGGAGTGAGCCGGATCGGTCCCCAAACCAGAATTCCCAGGTCGAGCCGGCGGATCAGGATGACTTTACGCTGCTGCTGGGTGACGCAATCCCAACTCTCGACGTTCTGCTCTCGGAGCAGAATTTATTCGAGGCGGGGATCAGTCCCATCCGGGAGTTGGGTGAGGCCCGGATCTCGCTTCTTCGCATTTATCTTTAGTTCGGCACTTCTTTTCTTTAAACTGGCCTAACTGGACCCCCCTTTTTTCTCAGGTATGAAGTTCTTCGTGGAAAACCTGATGGAGGGCATCATGGAGAGGGATGCTACCGAAGGGACTGACCCCCCGACGAAGAGGGCTCGCACTGAGGCGAGCCGTGTGCCTGCGCCCGCTTCCACCATTACTGGCCCTGGGGCGACGGCTCCTACTCCCATGCCGCCTCAGGCCCGGGCGCCAGATGTCCCTGTCGTCGACCTCGACAGGGCCGAGGAAGAGAGGGGGCCGGAACCTCCTCGGGCGACGCCTGCTCCAGCCACCGCACCGGCCACTTCTGCGGTGGCCACCAGGGTGGTGGTAGCTCCACCAACGGTCGCACCGCTTGTCGAAGGGACGGCCGCCCAGCCTGCTGCCGACGCGGCCATCCCACCCCCAAGTCTCACCAGCCGTTGCTCCGTGATCCACGACCAGGGGCTCGCGAAGAGAGTCATGGAGTTCGCCAGCACCTCCCGGGACCGTCATCTAAGGGGCGGCCGGGACTACACCGAGGTGCTGCTCGGGATCCTCTCGCAGCTTTTTACGGTGAGTTCCGAGCTCCGACCCCTTAATGTTCCAGTTGGATCTTACTAACTACGTGTCTCTTTCGATGCAGATCGGGACGGGCATGATGTTGCTGAGGAACTTCCTTGCCGTCTACGCCAAGAAGGATGCCGAGAAGGAGGAGAAGCTCGGCAAACTCGCAGTCGATGTCAAGGACCTCATGGAGAAAGGGGTCGAGCTGCGAGGGAATAACCAGGCTCTCCAGGCCGACCTGGTCCGCGCCAAGGGGCGCATCAAGGAGCTCGAGACCTCTCTGTCGGAGGAGAGGATCTCGAACCAGCCGCAACGAGGAGGACGCGGCGGAGAAGACCCGCCTCAGAGCTCAGTCCCGGTCACTGGAGCGCCGGGTAGAAGAGGTCCTCAAGGAACTGAGCACAGCCAAGGAGAAGAACTCCTACGTCAACGGGCTGCTGGAGGCGTCCAAGAGGGAGGCGCAGGAGGCCATGCCGAAGTTCCGGGCCTCCGAGGAGTACATCGCTGAGGTGCGCGAGGTGGCCATGGACTCCTTCTTGAAGGATTGCCGGTATGCTGGGAGAAGGAGAGCTCCTTCTACCCTGAGCTCGACCTTAGCGGGGTCGTACTGGGTGGCAGGAGGCAGGAGCCCACCGGAGGAGCTTCGGCAGTGGCTGGTGACGAGGTGGCGGCTCCCGAGCAGCCTCCAGTCGACGGCGCCGGTGGAGAGGGTGCCCCCCAGCCCGAGGAGGATGCGGCTGCGCCGAAGTAGCTCCGCGACTTTTTTTTTTATTTTTGTATTTTCTTTCTTTGGGGTCTCCCGGCCTGCCGGGCCCCTTTTGTGTAAGGAACTTTTTGTTTGCAATGAAAATATTTTTTCATTAACCCGTTCCTTCTGTCACTCTCTTTTTTTTTTGGTGCATCTTCGGACTGAACCCCGGTGCTAGCTACTGGGACTAAGTCCCGTAGTGCGTTCCGAGCTGAACTCCGGGATTGCGATGGCGAACTAGGTTCTGCCCCACCTTCCAGACGAAGTCCGGGACTTCGCTTTGGAACCGAGTTCCTTGCGAACTTCCAGACTGAACCCCGGGGTCGCGGGCTGAAATTGAGCCCTGCACGGCTTACCGAGCTGTTCTCCGGATTTTGTAGGACCGGGACCTAAGTATCTGGGACCTCTTTCGGACTAAACTCCGGGGACCGCATGTCGGAATTTAGTTCCGTGCAACACTCCAGACTGAACTCCGGGATTTTTATAAGAGGGACATCGCGCCTCCGCGGATCTTCTGCCGTGTCCATGCTCGTTGAACTTAGAGTTGGGTGGCCCTTACCCTACGAGATGAGAGTAGGAATTTGGTGAAAAAGATTTTATTATTAAGTTTGAGGGATCTTACACTATTGGTAGTACATCCTCAAGTTTGAGGCATTCCAGGTCCGAGGGAACCGGGATCCGCCTAGCTCCTCCAGGTAGTACGTCCCGTGGGGAAGCACCTCCGCCACCCTATAAGGCCCTTCCCAATTAGGGAAGAGCTTTCCGCACTCCCGTGGCTGGGAAGTCTCAGCGCGGCGGAGCACCAGGTCTCCCTGGCGGAAGGACATCGGTCGCACCCTGGAGTTGTAATATCTGGCCACCCGTTGCCGGTAAGCCGCCATCCGAACTCGAGCCCTGTCCCTCGTTTCTTCAAGGAGGTCCAGGTTTAGCAGCATCCCGGCAGGGCTTTCCGCCTCGTCATACTGTTCCACGCGCAGGGCCGGTAGGCTGAGCTCAACTAGTATAACTGCTTCTGCTCCGAAGACAAAGTTGAACAGGATCTCATCCATAGCCATCCTTGGGGTAGTGTGATACGCCCAAAGGATGCTCGGGTGCTCTTCTACCCACCTACCCTTGGCCTGGTCCAGTCTTGTCCGGAGACCTTGCAAGATGGTCCTATTTGTTACCTCGGCTTCTCCGTTCGTCTGAGGATGCACCACCGAAGTGAAACGATGGTGGATGCCGAGGTCGCTGCAAAACTTCTCGAACTCCCGATAATCGAACTGACGTCCGTTGTCGGTGATAATAGTGTGCGGTAGGCCGAAGTGGCAAATAATTGACTTCCAGAGGAACTTGATGATGTTTGCCTCCGTGATCCAGGCTAAGGATTCGGCCTCGACCCACTTCGTGAAGTAGTCGATGGCCACGATCAAGAATTCCGTTGCCCGGACGCCGGAAGAAAAGGTCCTAGGAGATCTATGCCCCATTGAGCGAACGGCCATGGGGCGGAGAGCTGGGAGAGCGGAGCGGCGGGTTGACGTTGCACCACGGCATGCCGCTGACACCGGTCGCACCTCTTCACGAAGTCAGCTGCATTTTCTTTCATTATCTCCCAGAAATAACCTTGACGGAGGGCCTTGTACGCCAGTGTCCTGCCCCCCACAAGGTTCCCACAGATGCCCTCGTGGATCTCTTGGAGCACGAGTGCAGCTTCTGCGGGTCTCAGACACTTGAGGAGTGGGTAGGAGTAGGACCTCCGATACAGTAGCCCATCCATTAAGACGAACCGAGCGGCCTTCCTCTTAATGAGGCTAGCCGCCATGCGGTCCGCTGGCAAGGTGCCGTTGGTGATGTACTCAATGTACTTGTCCATCCAACTGGGCTCTTGGTTGACATGTTGGACCTCCATGGATGTCTCGTAGCTCGGGGCCTCGAGGTGCTCGATGTAAGCGCGGCCCAATGATGAGTTCGGCAGGGTTGCAAGGCGGGAGAGGGCATCCGTGCGGGCATTTTCCCCACGAGGTATATGGGAGACGCTGAAATGCCGAAATCCTGCCGTGCTTGTTCGTACGAGCTCCAAGTACTTCGCCATTTGGGGGTCCCGCGCCTCTTACTCCCTCGAGATCTGCCCGGCTACCAGCTGCGAGTCGGTGAAGACCCTGAGGTTGGCCACGCCCAGCTCGCGGGACACTCTTAGCCCTGCGAGGAGTGCTTCATACTCCGCCTGATTATTAGTGGCGGCGAACTGGAAGCGGAGCGCACATTCGGCGACAACTCCTTCGCCGTTGGCGAGGATGAGTCCAGCTCCACTCCCGCCGGAGTTCGAGGCTCCGTCTACATGAAGGATCCAGATGTCTTCCTCTGGTCCTGGCTCCAGCCGCCGGTCTTGGAGGCTTTCTTTCGGCCCCTCGCCCAGGCCTACACACTCAACTAAGAAATAGCGAGTACCTGTGCCTTCATGGCCGACCTCAGCCTGTAAGTGATGTCGAACTCGCTGAGCTTGAGCGCCCACTTTTCCAGGCGTCCAGACGTGTCAAGTCGGCTGAGCACCACTTTCAGCGGCTGGTCCATCAGGACAGCAATGGGGTGCGCTTGAAAATAAGGCCTGAGATGCTGAGCAGACACGATTAGCACAAAAATCAATTTCTCAGACCGAGAATACCTGAGCTCCACATCGCGAAGGAGTTTGCTTGTGTAATACACCGACCTTTGCATCCCCTTGTCGTTGATCCGAACCAGGACCAAACTGACAGCCTCCGGGGTGACCGCCAGGTATAGGAGGAGCTCCTCTCCTTCTTCGGGCTTGGAAAGCAGCGGCGGAGATGCCAATGTCCTCTTCAGCTCGTCAAACGCCTCCTCGCACTCCTCCGTCCAAGTAAAGTCGTTCATCTTCCTCAGCGCCTTGAAAAAGGGCTGGCAGCGGTCAGCGGACCTTGAGATAAATCGACTCAGGGCAGCTATCTGGCCGGTGAGTCACTGCACTTGCCTCTTGGAGGTGGGTTGCTCCATGTCCAGGATAACCTGGACCTTCTCCGGGTTGGCTTTTATCTCCCTTTGGGTTACCATGAATCCTAGAAACTTCCCGGCGGACACGCCGAAAGCGCACTTCGTCGGGTTCAATTTCATCTGGTGAAGCCGGAGGTTATCGAAGGTCTCCGCCAGGTCGCCGATATGGTCTGAAGTGGGCTTGCTCATCACCAGCATGTCGTCCACGTACACCTGCATGTTACGGCCAATCTGGTCTTTGAAGACCTTGTTGACCAGCCGTTGGTACGTGGCCCCGGCATTCTTGAGGCCGAATGGTATCATCTTATAACAGTAGGTTCCGCGGTCGGTGACGAAAGCAGTGTGCTCCTCGTCCTCCGGGTGCATTCGGATCTGGTTGTACCCGGAGAAGGCATCCATGAAAGAGAGGAGGCGATGCCCTAAAGTAGTGTCCATGAGTTGATCAATCTTTGGAAGAGAGAAATTGTCCTTCGGGCAAGCTCGGTTGAGGTCGGTGTAGTCCACACAGATCCTCCATTTGCCGTTGTTCTTCTTCACCATGACCACGTTTGCCAGCCAACTGGGATACTGTACCTCTCGTACAAAGCCGGTGGTGAGGAGATTCTCTACTTCTTCATTGATGGCCTTTTGCCTCTCCACAGCAAAACTCCTCTTCTTCTGGCGGATAGGGCGGCACCTTGGATCAATGTTCAACCGGTGGGTGATGACTTCCGAGGGAATACCTGGCATGTTAGCAGCGGACAAGGCGAACACATCAGCGTTCGCTTGGAGGAAGTCTAGCAAGCGAGCCTGCTCTTCTTTCGAGAGTTGGGCTCCTATCTGCACTGTCTTCTGAGGGTCCGAGCCGAGGGGGTACGTCAGCAAGCGCTCCACGGGCCCTCCCCTGGGGTCTTGCTCTCTTAGGTCGAGGTCGTCGACATCGGAGCCGAGCTCAGCGCTCCGGGCCCCCGGGACCGTCTGCAAACAATGCTGGACGGGATGGGCCATCCCTCTCATTACTCCCGTCCTAGAGACGGTAGGGAACTGCACCAGCAACCTCTTAGTGGAAATGACAGCATCCAGCTGGTTGAGCCCTGGACAGCTGAGGATGACATTATAAGGTGATGGGAGCTTGACGGCAATAAACATCATCATGACCGTACTCTACCGAGGTGGGGATCCGATAGTGACAGGGAGAGTGATCTCTCCTTCGACCCCCACCGAATCTCCGGTGAAGCCCACTAGAGGGGTGTGCACCAGCTTTAATTGATCATGAGACAGATTCATTCGAGAGAAAGCATCGTAAAAAAGCACATCAGTAGAGATCCCACTATCCACCATAATGCGATGTACAGGATGCTTCGCGATGGTCATCTCGACCACCACTGCATCATTATTTACATTTTCATTTTATTCCCCTTTTCAAAGGGGAGTGCATTCTCTGGGTCTCCCGCCTCCTGGGCTCTTTTCGTTGCATGCCCAATCCCCCAAGAGATCATGCCCACCGGCTTCTCCGTTGGGCGGTTGTCAATTGCAAGGACGGGGAGAAGGGCTACGAGCGGCTGACCCTCCGTCGGGGCTTTGTTCCTTACGAACTTCCTGAGGTTGCCCCTCTTGATCAGCTCCTCAATCTCCCATTTCAGATTGCGGCACTCCTCCGTGTCATGGCCGTGCTCGTGGTAAATTGACAATATTTTGTCTTGTCACGGATGTTCCTTGGGTTCTGAGGAGGAGGTCGGCGGAGGTAGTGCTCACCCTCAATCTCCATGAGGATCTTCGTTCTGGGAGTGAGGAGAGGGGTGAACGTTCTCTCCGGGGCAGCACCGTTCTTCGGCTTCGAGCCTGGACAAAAATCTGCAGGTGGTCTAGGCCTCCGTCCCGAAGACATCCTTAGGGCAGGCTTCTTAGAAGGCTTCCCGTCCAGCTCTCGCCTGGTGCGATCGCCTCCTCGCTCGATGTACTTGTGGACACAGAGGAGGAGCTCAGAGTACGTCTTGGGGGCTTCTTGTCCAGGGAAACGTCAGATGGGAGGTCTTGAGCCCGCGCTTCAATGCCAGCATGGCGACAGGCTCGTCCAGACTATAGATTTCCACGGCGGCGATCTTGAAGCGGGTGATGTAGTCCCGCAACAGCTCCTGGTCCTGCTGGCGGATAGAGAAGAGGCTATCCACCTCTCTTGGCACCTTCCAGCAAGCATCGAAGTGTGCACAAACTTTCCTTCCAGCTGATGGATTCCGGCTCGAGGTGGGTGAACCAAACTCGAGCAGCCTTCCGGAGGGTGGCTGGGAAGGCAATGCATAGAAGAGCGTCTGTCGCTCCCTGGACCCTCATGAGAGCCTTATAGCTCTCTAAATGGTCCAAGGGATCGGTGGTCCCATCATAGGGATCCACCTGAGGCATGCGGAACCGATTCGAGATCGGTTCCTCTTGGATTTCCCGGGAGAAGGGTGGTTGGGCATTGTAGCCCGCTGGATCGGTTGGGGAGCTCTGCATGTCGGCAAAGCGGCGGGCGAACTCCGCTAACTTACGCTCGTGCTCCTCCAGGTGCCTCTCGGCCTGGCGCCTGATGGCCTCGTCGGTGGAAATCTTCCACCGAGGTCGCTGGAGAAGGGGGTGCCGATCGGTCTCGGCTGGGGGCCTTGCCCTAATGGTGCCTGCTGCGCCGCACTGCTTCGGCATCGTTGGCCGGGGATCGACTCTCGTGATCCGCCGAACTGGAGTAGTTCCTATTTGCGGGAGTCTGGTGGCTCCCGCGGGGTTGGAAACTGCCCGCGGATGGGAAGGGCCTACCTTGGATGGAGCGCAGGCTTCCGCGGGGGCCCGTGGCTCGAGCCGCGGGGGTCCCTGGTTGGGGTTGAGTGGCCAGGGAGCGCTGCTGGTGCTGCAGTTGCCACACAGCAGTGGTCAGAGTTTGTAGCTGCTAGACGACAGCTGCGAAAGGACTGTCCACCGGGGATGGCTGAGGAGGAGGGGGTGGACCAGGAAGTTCCCTCTCCGGGCTACGCGACCCTTGGGGAGAAGGAACTTCTCCTGCTCGGCTGGTGGATGCTTCGCGTCTATGCGTCACCACCATGGTCGGAGCACGCTTTCGTCCACAAAGAGCTTGCTTATACGGGGGTTACTGTTCTGCACCCCCCTACCTGGTGCGCCAATCTATTGCCGATCTCACCGCGGTGGCCTGTAACTCGTGAGCTGGCGCCGGTTCTCGGACTCTCCCACCTCGAGATCTCCAAACTTCCGGACCTGCAAAATAAGGTCAGAGACCCGGGCCGGGGGTTCTGGCGGGGCACTCCGACGATCAAGTCAGAGAGCGGCAAGATGGAACAGGACCTCTAAGACGGGCTCCCGAAGGATCCCCGTGCTTAGAAGAGATGTAAAATGAAAGAAGTATGGGGAAGAGAGGAGTTGAGGCCCGGCCTCCGATGCTAGGGCCACCGAGCTCTCACATGAGGACTTCCCGAGATCCTCCCGGATCGTTCTTTTGGTGTTCTCCCCTTTTTTCCACCTACCTTTCCGTCCGTTTTTACCGTCCCTTTTATATCACGAACTGCCTTCAGTCCACGTCCCCTCCAGGGGGCTCTCTGAGACCTCTGGACCTTTCCTTCCCCTTCTTCTTCGAGTATGGAAGTTAAGTGGCGGCCCGCCTTGTCCGCAGTGTATCACGAAAGGGGGAAGACTGGTGAGGCCTTGGGCCGAGCGTGGGAACTCTCCTTTCGGGGCATTGACGGTGGGCTTCCAGCCGTTTCAGGCTCTACCCACTAGGATTTCATTCCTCGATTGCAGGGCCCTGATTAACTGGTATAAACGAGGTTTCGCGTATCACTACAGGCCGTACCGGTGCCTTGTACGGAGCGCGGCGCGCGCTGGCTCTAATGGCGACCTCGCGACCCGTGTCTCTGCCTCCCGAGCTTTGCAAAGTAGGGCTGACCTCGGCCGAGGTGGACCCGTCAGGGGGTGCCACCTGGCGGTGGAGCAGGGGCTGCCAGCTTCGGCCAAAGTGGATTCCTCCTGGGTGGACACCTGGCGGAGTGGCGGAGAGAAGCTCAACTTCGCCGAGGTGGACCCATCTTGGGGTGCCACCTGGCGAAGGAGCAGGAGGGCCCGGCTCGACATCGACAGTGGTGGACCGTCTTGGGGTGCCACCTGGCGAGGGGAGCGAGGGGCTGCCAGCTTCGGCCGAGGTGGACCCCTCCTGGGTGGACACCTGGCAGAGTGGCAGAGAGAGGCTCGACTTCGACCGAGGTGGACCCGTCTTGGGGTGCCACCTGGCAAAGGAGCAGGAGGGCCAGGCTCGACCTCGGCAAAGGTGGACCTGTCTTGGGGTGCCACTTGGCGAGGGAGCGAGGGGCCGCCAACTTCGGCCGAGGTGGACCCCTCCTGGGTGGACACCTGGCGGAGTGGAAGAGAGAGGCTCGACTTCGGCCGAGATGGACCCGTCTTGTAGTGCCACCTGGCAAAGGAGTAGGAGGGCCCGGCTCGACCTCGGCAGAGGTGGACCCATCTTGGGGTGCCACCTGGCGAGGGAGCGAGGGGCCGCCAGCTTCGGCCGAGTTGGACCCCTCTTGGGTGGACACCTGGCGAAGTGGAAGAGAAAGGCTCGACTTCGGTCGAGGTGGACCCGTCTTGGGGTGCCACCTGGCAAAGGAACAGGAGAGCCCGGCTAGACCTCGGTAGAGGTAGACCAGTCTTGGGGTGCCACCTAACGAGGGAGCGAGGGGCCGCCAGCTTCGGCTGAGGTGGACCCCTCCTGGGTGGACACCTGGCGAGTGGCAAAGAGAGGCTCGACTTTGGCCGATGTGAACCCGTCTTGAGGTGCCACCTGGCGAAGGAGCAGGAGGGCCCGGCTCGACCTCGGCAAGGGTGGACCCGTCTTGGGGTGCCACCTGGCGAGGGAGCGAGGGGCCGCCAGCTTCGGTCGAGGTGGACCCCTCCTAGGTGGACCCCTCCTAGGTGGATACCTGGCGGAGTGGCAGAGAGAAGCTCGACTTCGGCCGAGATGGACCCGTCTTGGGATGCCACCTGGCGAAGGAGCAGGAGCACTTCTTCCCGAACGGATGATCTTTTGAAAGAAAAATCCACGTGGTACTGACCGTGTCCAGCTGGACCTGACACGCGTTTCACATCAGCAATGTAGCCATATCACATATAAATCAAGCATTCCTGCTCGCGGAAAAGTAAGAAAAATATAATTATGTTTCAATAATTATTTTAACTAACACATGCATAATAAATCTTAAAAATAATAATTTTTTAGCTAAATGACGGGCCGTTCGATTACGGAGACTCTTTATCTAAATAACGGGCCGTTGGATTACAGAGACTAGACCCCTGAGCGCGTCCCCTACGCTTCGCTTCCATTTCATTCTTTTCCTCCTCCTCCAAGAAGCCCACCACCTCCCTTATCTCGGCCCCCAAAAAATCTCTTCCTTCCTCCGTTCCCAATCCCTCCCTCTCCCTTGTCCCGCACTTCTTCCGATGGGCCCAATCCCATCTCGCCCCGCCGCCCTCCCCCACAATCACTTCATCCTCACCTGGATCCCCGCTTCTCCCACTCCTTCCAAATCCTCCAACCCATCCCCACCTTGACGCCTTCCAAGGCTCCACTGCCAGCCGTTTACGGCTTGCTCGTCAAGGTGGAGTTCTTGAATTGGAGGGAATTGGAAAGTTTCGATCCCGATATTGTTTCCTACAACACTCGGAGCGATTGGTTCTTTGGGAGATGCGGATTGGGTGACGCCTCCTATCTGTATAGCATCAGATATTGGAGGGGGTTGTAGCCTGATTTGGTCTCCTCCTACGTGGTCGTGATGGATGGGAAGGTGGCGCAGGCACACCAGCTGTTCGACAGAATGCTTCGGAGAGGTTTGAACCCGGGTAGATATTCATAGAATGTTCTTATCCATCGTTACTGTAAAGAAGGTTAAATGAGGGAGAGGAAGATCACTGTAGCGTGGGACGATCTCGATCGGGTTGATGAATTATAGGTGAAGTGTGGGAGACTGCTTCCTTCTGTGAACTTGATTGCACAGCTCCGGAAGCTTGGAGTGGTTGTCTTATTTGATGTGTACGAGTGCTTTTCGAGGCGTTGCACTGGGAGAAGAGGAACCAGTGTATTCCATTTGCAGGTGCGATGGTATCTGAGAGGGTTTATATTTAAAGAATAAAATGATTGACAGAGATATCAAGCCTGGACATGTATCGAATCCTTACAAGCTGCATCCGTTGATTACGTGAAGCTTTGGTTGGGAGAATGCTTGTTGACACAGATCAGGCGAGATTATGCTCTATGTGCTGCCTTGGTTTGCGGGTGCTGCAAGGTCAGATATCTCATCAGAGCAGAATCACTCGTGAAGGTACTTGGCAGAAAGGCTTTCAGATGTATGACAGCAAAATTTGCAATGCTCTAATCAGGGGATACTGCATGATAGGATGGTTAAACTACTGATTTCTGCCGAATAGCGAGTTGATCCATGGACTGCCAAGAAATAATAATGGTTGTGGATAAGTTGTACAGCTAGAATTCCGTCTTGATCAATCACATACATGAAGAAAGAAAATTTCGGGTGCCTGTAGATATATCAGAATTATTCGATAATATTCTTTTTCTCATCAGCTGGGATGTGTGGCTTAGGGGGCTACGCTTCTGAATTTTTGCTGACCAGAAAAAAAAAAAAAAAAAGGCTACTCTTTCCATCTACAAGAGGAGGGATTGTGTTCTTCGCTAATTCATCTGCCAGGTACTTAATTTTTAAAGTTTAGACTCTCATTGATTTATAAAATTTTGTATGTCGAAACTCTGCTAATATGCTTATGGTGCTCTTGTGCCTTGCCTGCACAGTGTGTTAGTTGCCAAATTATAATCTTAGTTATCCATCTAAATTTAACATTCATAAAATTTAAATTATAGATTAGAATATACATTGAGTTCGTTCCTTCGATGAAAGCGTTGCAACTGCAAGTAATAGATTGTTCACTATCCTATTTGGAATTTCAACAAATAGAATGAAACTTTGGGAGTACGTGCTTGGAGAAGACCTCTCCCGCTTGTGAAGAGCAGAATAGAAAACAAGAAATGTACGCCCTGTGATGTAGAGGAGGTTAAAAAACAGGATTAAATACGACCAAAATTTATTAAAAAACTTGGGTCTTGAGTTTGCCGGTGCAGAGAGGAGGGAGGGGCAGGAGAGGGACTTAGCCTTGTTTGATTTGGATGGAGGGATTAAGAAGGAAAGGAAAAGAAGGGTTTACGTTTTTCTTATTTGGATATTCATTTTTAAAAAAAGTAAGGGAAGGAAAAGGATGCCCTTTCTCTTTCCTCATCTTCTTTAGGTCTTGTTTGGATGGAGGGATCAAGAGGAAAAGAAAGTGAAGGATTACTTTTCCTTGTTTGGATATTAATTTTTAGAAAAAGTAAGGAAAGGAAAAAAATATTCCTTTCCTTCCCCTCCCCTCCGTTAAAGCTAAGTTTTCAATCCTCCCCATTTGAAAGAATTAGGAAATAAAGAAATATAAACTAATCAAAGGACAAAAATATCTTTTTAATACTTGAGGGTCTTTTATAAAACATGTAAAAAGGGTATAATAATCTTTTTAACTTAAAATATCTTTTTTTTTTTTCTTTCTTTCTTTCCTTTTTCTTGTAAGAACTATCCAACAAGAATAATATTTTCCTTTCCTTCACTTTCCTTCCCTTTCTTTCCCTTCCTTGATGAGGGCTATCCAAACAAAGCCTTAAACTAAGTTTTCAATCCCCGATTTGGGAGAATTAGGAAGGAAAGAAATATAAACTAACCAAAGGATAAAAATATCTTTTTAAATGCTTGAGATTTTGGATTTTTTATAAAACATGTAAAAAGGTTTAATGCTTGAGATTTTGGATTTTTTATAAAACATGTAAAAAAAAGGATATAATAGTCTTTTTTTTTTAATTTAAATATATATATATATATATATATTTTTTGTCTTTTTCTTGTGAGTATTATCCAAAACAAAGATACTGTTTTCCTTCCCTTTCTTTTTGTTCCCTTCCTTCCTTTCTCTTTTTTTATTGAGGGACTATCCAAACAAAGCCTTAGGAAGCAAGGCAGAAGAGGAGAATGGGAAAGTGAGGCCTAAGCCTGGTTCTTGTTTGGGCCTCTTGGTGGCCTGGCTCGTCAAGCCTGCAGTCTGCGTAAATTAATGCTGCTTGTTCAAGCGGTAGGTAATGTAACAGCTAAATGAATATGAACATGGTCATTATTTCAAGTTTGTTGTTATTCTTGTCATCCTCCCATTCTATAGTGCGGCAAAAATGGGCAACATATCTCAAGGGCAGACACGAAATCAAGCTTGTAATTTGCTCTGAGTACACCAAATTATGTTTTATTATATTTATTAGTTATATAGATTTAATACGTGCCAAAGCGTTTTATGTATTTTTTTTTTTTTTTTTGAATCGTGATATTTAAGATGGACATGAAATCAAGCTTATGACCTTCTGAGAAGCACGCTAGTAGATTCATAATTGACTATACACCATATCAACAGCCAGTGCATTCTCTACATTTTATTCTCTTATAACCCTCGAAGCAGCAATTGATAATGGCTTCTTGTGTCTGCTGAATTTAATAGACCTATTTCATTCTCAAGAGCAACAGTTGCTGCTGGGTCAAATCTTGATCCAATTTCATTCCCGTGTCTCACGGCTTTTTTTTTTTTTTTGCTCTCTCTCTCTCTCTCTCTCTCTCTCTCTCTCTCTCTTCCTATCAATGCATGGCACTAAACCGTATATTTGATGGTCCTCTCCTAAGGTATGATTCTATCCTAAATAATCTGATATTGCCTATCAAAAACTTTTCTAACTTGATAAGCTGGTATCTTCATGACTCTTGGTTCTTGATTTTTTTTTAAAAAAAAAACTTTTTTCTCTTTGTATATTCTTTTTTGTAAGGAACGAAGAAAACTGATTAACAAGAATGGGATGGGCTTGTAGTTCTCAGCCTGCCCAGCTGCATCTAGTTTATTTGTTTAATAAATCATTGAAGAGCAACAGTCTGCGCTCCTGAGATGAGTACGTCAATCTGATATCATCAAAGTGCTGGTGCTAGTTGGATTGAATGAAAAATAAGAAAGTTTCTAATCTCTCACTTATCTCAACCATTCTAAGTTCCAGAATTAAATTCTAAATTTAACTGAATCATCCATAGAATCGAACGTGTACTAGCTGAGAGTAAACCAAGATCCAATTCAACTGCACTATCGCCTTAGTGGTAAAGCAGGGCATTTTTCAACCAAGAGAGAGAATGTGTGAGGACGCTCGGCCGTGCGAGCATGAGAGGATAATTTTGAGACCGTATTAATTCATTTATGTGAGAAACTGCGGATTCATTTTTATAATTCAACATGATAATGATGCACAGAATTTTAAAAAATATATATATCAAAAATTTGAAAAGAGTTTGGATAACAAAGAATTAAAAGAAAATAGAAAATTTGGACTTTAAAATATTTTTTAAAATTTGCTTATTTAAAAATAAATATAGGAGAGGTAAAATGAACAAACAAGGGCAAAAGTATTTCCGCTTGCAAAGATGTATGGTGTAGAAAATTTTCTTAAATTAATCATTTTCATGAATAAATCATAAAATTGATACCAAAAAAAATTAAGAATAATTTAATTGCTCCGAATCAGTTTGTTTTGGAGCATGATTCAAAAAATTATTCGATGATAATAAGAGTTTTTAATAATAAGATTACCAGTGAACTTTCGGCCACTATTTCGTGGCCCTTGATAGCCAGATTCGCTGTGTCCGGAGGGTTGGCCTTCGGTCCAGATAGAGGTGGGAAATGGGGGACCGCGCGGGTATAGGAAATCAAGTTTAGGGGTCATCTTAGTAAACTTTTTTTTTATCCTATATATATATAGGATATATATCAAAGGCAAGCCATGGTAGCAGGGCTCCTTGATATCTTTCCTATAAATATTTGATCCAGAGATCTCTTCAAATCATTGTTCGTTTCTTTCACCATTTAATTTAATATGTGTTTGCTTAATGGATATGCTCAGCATAATTAATATATTATTCATTAATTAGCCTGTGCATCAATAGGCGTACAAAAGTTTAGGTATTTCCTAATACCAATCTACTCAAAATTATGATCAAAGCCTGCATCTTTTGGCATATCAACCAAGATGTTAGAACATATGCTGATGTTGAAGATAATATTTTGATATTCCTTGCGAGTTTTAGTATCGAACTTTGCATGATACCTGCAAAAGACAAAAAGGTTCGGTGTTTATTAGAGCATTGGGATCTCAATCTAACACGGAGACGGATAAGACTTTGTGGTGGACGATCCACGATGCAATTAACGCATGGTTACTTTTTTTGGGATATGTTCCTCGACTCTCCCTCCACTCCCATGTCTTTAGGTGCATGGGAACAACATGGGTGCCGGCTATCAGAGTTAGGTTGTAATGATACCCTTTGCCCTCCAATTGGAGAGCAGCGGGACCCCCGTTCTGGAAATTTTTGGCTTCCCCAGCGACAGGTCCGTATCAATGTGCTTCCCTCCCTTTCCCAACCAAGCCGGCACGACCCATCATGATGCCTCCACCAGCCCATGCCTCGAACGAGGAAAAAACAAAAATGGCTTCGGAAAATCTACATGTCCATGGGCTCATCTACTCGATCTTGTGGGCCAACTTTCTACGCCCAGCGGTGATCATCTAGATCGTGGTTTCGGAGCTGTTCGTCGAAATAGTATTTTGTTCTGGTGGCCGACGACTATCCTCCCATGTCTTTTTTGCTATATATGAGAGGAGAAAGAGGTGAAGCTTTTCACCCGAACTTTATTGAAGCAGGTTTTTCTATTTCATATTGGCGTCTGCTGTCTAAGTTGCACTTGCACTTCATGAAAGAAACGCTGAGGTATCTGATAGGTGTGGCAGGACCGAGTGGCTTCGGCTCCTGCTCTACTGGAGAGCAAGTGACTCGAGATATTTCTTGTTCGATTCCTCCTAATCTAACTGCAATAATCACTGGTCACTCCCTCTCTCGCTCTCTCTTTTTCTCTCTCATTAATAATGCATGGAGATCGGGTCTTTTACCTCGAGCTTCACCTAATTCTTGATCATTTTCTTAATTTTATTGAGAGCGGACTTGTACTTTAAATTATAATCCTCTGGTAAAATATTTCAAATTGGCGTTGGTATTCGTATTATTTATCGAGGTTGAGCTGTATATCGTTTTCATGAATTCTTGTAATTAATAGCTAATCATATGTTGCAATTAATATTGCATCATGAGGTACCCTAAACTATATAACGCTGGATTTTTTTCCCCCGTGTTTTAAAAACTCGATCGTTCCATTCGAGAACGATCGGATCTAGATCGCATTGGTTAGATTTTTGGCACTAGAGAGAGAAAAAAACAAAGATTAATTTGAGTTGGTAATCGAGCTAACTTAAGTAGCACTTATTTTTTTCTCTGGTTTTGCTAAAACAATTTACATGGTATTGGTTTTATGATGATCGTAGGTGGAACATCAGGTATCGGAGCAGAGACGGCAAGAGTGTTGGCCAAAAGAGGGGTCAGGCTGGTGATGCCTGCAAGGAACCTAAAGAGAGCTGATGAAGTGAGAGATGGGATCCGGCGAGAGAGCCCGGAGTCTGAGATCATCGTGATGGAGATGGATCTGAGCTCGTTTGCTTCCATCCAGAGATTTTGCTTGGAATTTCTCTCTCTCGGACTGCCACTCAACATTCTCATGTGCGTTTCAAACTAACGTTTTATTTAATTTCCGGCATTGCTAATTATTTCCTCTTTTAAATCTTACACATGTACGTATATATATATATATATATATTTGCAGCAACAACGCTGGGAAATTCTCTAAGAAGTTAGAGCTCACCGAAGACAAATTGGAGATGACTTTTGCTACGAATTACTTGGGTAATCTCTTTCATTCATGTCACTCCACATTACATGCATGCCAGCCTTTTGCTTTGAAGGCATCCATCTCGCCTTTTAAGTCGATATGCCCGTCGTCTCTCAGCTGCCCCTGAAAGCGTGCATTCGGTTGCAGACTTCCCGCGTAGCCAAGTTTCACGTGTCAATATCTCGACCATGACATGCACATGGATTGCCGTCATATCATTAGCAACAGCATGATGTCGCCGCGCCCACCGCACCTAAAACCTCTAACCCGCTCTCTCTACGTATTTATGCTCGTGTTGACGTGGCAAGCCGGTATTGGTAGATCACGGTGGACATGGTTAATGGAGGGGCCCCATGTACAGGGGAGTTCCAATTAACATGTTCGAGGATCACACGCACTCTGTGGTCTATAATTCTATCATGACCTAACCGGCCCCCAGCAAAAGAAGTAACCGTGGTTTTGGGAGATAAGACAGCCGAGCCACGTCCGTGTCCCACCGGCACCAAAACATGGAGACCGGGCCAGGTATTGGATTCTTGTGTCCTGGTGGGACATGGACGCCCCCATCCAATTGGGATGTCTCCATGCACTCCGGCGTGCACATGTGTGCGTGTGTGTTTACAAGCAGATCGTGCTTTCAAACCATGCCCGGCCTGACTGCATGCAAAAGCGAACCACATATGGGACATAACATAATTGCGATGGAGAAAGTAGACCGTGTACCAAACTTTGGCTCTAGCTGAGATCTAGCTGTGGTTTCTCGGTGCAAGGGAGTAGCGTACTTTGAGGTGATCAGATTAGGTCTAGGTTGAACATGATTCAGATCTAACCTGAATTGGATTCGAGTCTAAGAACTTGGACCCCCGGATCTAGTTATTCATTTGTGCAAGCTTGCTCCGGGCGGTGCCTTTTCTTGGATTCTTTTAAGTCGAAGATTAAAAAGCTAGGCCAACATTCTGTAGGTAATCTGGGTTATAACTGACCGAGTCCAAGAACGGATGTACGATGGGAGCAGTGGGGGCAGCTATCCTCATTGATATCCTTATTTAACTTATATCATAGATATAAAATAGCATAATATTTTTTATGTTGCCCCCTCTAAACCATCAATATAGGTTAATTAATTTAAAGTTAAAACATTTAATCATATCATATCTTTTAAGAATATAAAGAGGTCATAGTTTAAAATAAAAATAAATAAGAAGGTTTCTCGCATTCCTGAAGAGTCTAATAAAGTTAAAATATTTAAAAAATTTAAAATATCATATTCGAGAAAGAAAGAAAAGAGATAATGAGAACCGAAAGGTCGTATAAAACCTTTCTAAATATTATAAAAAATCTGTAAATCTAAAACAAAGAGCAAATATGAGATTGATAAAAAGAAAATAGATCATAAACATCGCTGATATTTATTTGCTGGATCTTTTGATATATGCATACATCTTTCAATTGAATTTTATAAGTATAGTAATTTTTTTTTTTTATATTTCTTAACTCGATTATTTTCATTATATTTTGTGATACCTACCATGTTAGCAGCATCCTGCAAAATCATATATATATATATATATGACAGTTAGAGAAAAAAATTATCCAATTCTTAATAAAAACTCGTTGAAAGCAATTGTAATAAAATTTGTAATTAATTCTTATTATACTTTATATATATATATATTTTTAATAAAATTTTATTCTAGTATTTTGTCCCTGCTGAATAAAAATTTTGGATTCATCCTAGGCCAAGTTCAATTTGATAGCAATGCCAGACTGTGGGATCTTGTGTCGGTCGATGGGTGGGAGTGGGACCGAGCCAATGGCCGGATCTCAAAAAGATGGCCTGAAAGCTCGTATAGGCCCGAAATATTTCATCCTGGGCCGGGCTCGGGCTTGGGCTCGAGCATTTAGGTCTGGCTTTAAGTGAGGCATAGGGCTTCTTGCAACCCAAGGTCGAAATTTTTCAGTCTAGACAATTTTATTATTTTCTTTGTTCATCTGGCATGATCAGTTTGGCATTTTCTTTTTCAAAATAAAAGAAGCATATTTCTCGTAATAAAAGCAATGGAGGAAGACGGTTAGCATTATGAATCCTAAAGAAATGGACTTTTCTTAAAATTATCAAAAAATGATAAAATTCAAATGTTCATTTGGCATGCAATAAATCTTCTGTTCTACTTTGAGCACTGGGTTCGGACTTCAAACGTTCTACTCTAAGTTCTCAACTATTGCTATGCACTTCTTCCATCAACTTTTATAAATACCTATAAATGAAAAATAGACAAACAATTGATGCTGACTCTCAAATGTTAATTCCAAGCATTTTCATGTATTTTCTGCATCGAAGATGCTTATAAGTCTTGCAACAAAAATCTCTATCTTTACTACAGTTTTTCGATTAATTCGTTATGTAATTAGCTCAAGAGATAGTCCACCTAAGAAGGTCTAGATAGGTCGTGTTTCAGAGAATATTGTTACTAGAAAAAGAGACTTGATGATGGTTTTATTGTTAGACAAAATTATACATTTTTTTCTAAATTTTAGGGAAAGAAAACCTTAAATGAATTCAGAAATGACAAAGGCAAAAGAATGAGGAAGATGATGAAAGAAGTCCACATTTTGAATTTACATGCAACAATAATTATAGGATGATATTTCTAGCTCTGTATCAAGATTATACATGATAATTTAATTACGATAAATCATATATAATATAAACAGGGTATATCAAGGGAAGCATGTCAGACCATCACCATTAGGGATTGAAAAAGCATGCTATATGATATCACAAGAAAATTTTAACTTTCAAAATGCTTATGAGCTATTATTTTCAAAATCCTAATCTATCACCATCTTATAAAAGAAAAATATATATATATTATCTAATAGATGTATAATATATTGGCCAAGACAATGCACCTAAAAATTTATAGATGTGACCAACTCCAACATAAACTTGTGTAGGTGTTGAATATTTTGCACTCAATCGAAATATCAAGAAATTATTGTTAAAGACCGAGGATGCAAAACAGGTGATTTAAGTTTTTTTTATTTTTTATTTTTTTTTTTTTTATTGATTTGCAGGTCATTATTTGCTAACCAAAAATTTGCTAGAGAAAATGGTCGAGACAGCAACTAGAACAGGGATCGAGGGAAGGATTATCAATGTATCCTCGGTGGTTCACGATGGGTAAAGAAAGAAGGATTCAGATTTTCAGACATGCTCAACCCTAAATGGTACGAGACTTTTGTTCATCTTAACATCGTTTACTAATAACCTATATAAGAATTTCAACAGAAAGAATGTTGACCAAGAAATCATTATGCAATATTTAATTATTTTAATCATGCAGTTACAATGGCACACATTCTTATGCAAGGTCAAAATTGGCTAATATAATGCATGCCAAGGAGATTGCAAGGCAATTAAAGGTATCTATATAAAAATGTAGTTAATCTCATTTGCAAGTACATTTAAAATAATACATCGCTCTACTTGGTAGGTTTTATTACATGATACAACATTGACTGTTTTTTTGCAGGCAAGAAAAGCAAAAGTAACCATCAATGCTGTTCACCCAGGAATCGTAAAGACTGGAATAATCAAGGATTATAAGAGCTTGCTTACAGGCATGACCTAAATAATCCTAGCTATTTATATCTTGAAGATTTTGGTATGATGCTAAAAAATAGTAAAATTGGATAATGGATCAACTTGTAGCTTCATAAAAATACTAAAATTTTATCTAGGTCGCGGAACTCAAGGATATGTGATGGCATTTTTTTAAGCTGACGATGATGAGTTTTCCTTGTATTTAATTAGAACCGGTGCCCATGTAGTATGAGACAAGGGAAAAAGAAATTTGATTCACTTTTTAGATAGACAGAGGTATCGTTTAGTATAAAAGTAGATCAAGCATGAAAAAAAAAAACTTCAGCAAATGTACGTAAGAGCTGCAGCCGAGAATGATTTGGAGTAGAGAGTGGATACATTCGTGAATTAACGATATATGAATTTTGTTTAGGCGATCGAGGAATGGTTTGTAAAGAAGGTTAAAAAAATTGTGTATGATAAATTTCAAAACTAGTTGAGTCTTTTTTCTTTTTTTTTTTTACACTCTTTTATTTCCATTGATTTTTCATAGTAATAATTTTCTACGATAGGAAACACAAGCTGGTATAATTGCATTCATAAATGTAAGTACACTTAGCTTCTTGTTAGAACAATGTGGTGGCATCGCTAACAATTGAGTGATAAGAGTTACTGCAGTGTAGAAAGAAGTGGATTGAAATCAATTACTAAACCATGGATAAATATTGTGCTATACATATACAAAAAGTATATAGATACAGATGCATACACGTGCGAGCACGCATGCACAGATATGGACACGAATGCATACACGTGCATTGTACAAATAAGTGTTGATTAAAAGTATATACAGATGTACAAATGCATACACGTGCGAGCACACATGCACATATAAGGACACGTTTTGGAGAAAACGAAGTTGAAAATTTGGTAGTTTGCAAAGTAATCTAATTTTAATAGAAACTTTTAATTACTCTTGGACAACTAACGTAAGAACAGTTACCAAGTTATATTAAAGAATAACTTTTAAATTTTGTGGTCACCATGGAACAGATTCGCTGTTTTTCTTTGCATCAAGGCTACTTAAATCAGCATCTCAGGTTAGTTATTGATGTAAGGAAATATTAGTTACACTGTTAGCATATCCTTTTTTGTCTTACCATTGATCTTGTATTTTATTTTAAGATATCTAATAACCATTTAGCCTTTTTTTTTTTTTCCCCCCTTTGTAGGGGGCATCGACAGCATGCTATGTTGCATTGAGTCCACGTATGGTTGGCATCTCCGGAAAATATTTTGTTGACTGCAATGAAAGCTCATGTTCAAGTTTGGCAAATGATGAGAATGAAGCACAGATACTTTGCCGAAAAACGGAAGCGTTGCTTCTCAGAAGATTGCATCAAGCATGCAAATAAATCAAAATTAATTTTGTGATTTTATCTATACGTTCATATACGGAGATTATCTGGACATATGAAAATTCAAAAAATTGTACAAATACATTTCATCCATGACATGGACAACAATGTAGAGATTAATGCAAATATTAAACTTACATGCTTTACATGGCTATTCCTATCTATGAATGTGAATACTCGTGAAGTGCTATTAGTGGCACTTATCATTTACATTAAGCTAATGGGGCAAAATTGGATCGGATTATATGGTCAAACAGGATCTTATGTGTTTTATTTTTTATTTTTTTTTTTAAAAAAAAAAAAAACTATCACTTTTGCATGAAAAAAGTTATACCAATACCGTTGCTGCAGGTTCACCGGGGTCATATCTCTTCCAAGTTCTTCCTCTCCGGGAGCCTGCAAAACAGAGAATGCCTCGTGTCGGGAATTCCGGCGAAGACACTCCGACGATCAAGTCAGCAGGACTATCGTGGAGAATGGAAGACCTCTGGCATGGAGAGCTTGGGGGTCTCTCCGAGTACCAGAGGGTGAGAATGAGAAGAGAATACCCAAAATTGAAAGAGATGGGTTTTGCCTCATACCTAGGGTTTGCCTTGCTTTACCCTATATAGGCGTAGAGTAACTCCAAAATCTGTTAGGGAAGAAGTCGAACAAGACCGATTTGCCTCCAGGGGGATATGGAGGGTGGTCACGTGGCGCTCGGATAGGGCGGCGTCGTGGGAGTAGTGGAGCAGTGCTGCTGGCTTGCAGGATTATGTTGTAACAGAAAGGGTTTCTAGAGCCTTCGAGCGGTTCACAGGATGGGAATGCTATAACAGAAAGGCTTGCAGGATTATGTTCTCGAGCACGAACGGATCCTTTATGTATTAACGGATCCGGCACCTGAGGGGCCAGCCCCCACCGCACATACTGCAGTCAGAGATGCTTATCAAAAGTGGGTCTCTGACCGTACTACGGTGCGGTGCATTATGTTGGCGGCTATGAACGACGAGTTCAGTCGCAGAATCGAGGAGGCCCAACCGGAAGAAATCCTTCAAAAGTTGAAGGAATCTTTTGGTGCTCCAGACGATGTTGAAAGGTACAGGGTTTCCTCTACCATCTTCAACGCTCGAATGACTGAAGGGTCCTCGGTCACTGATCATATATTGTACATGATCAAGATGATCGAGCGCTTGGCCAAACTCGGATATCCTTTCCACGAGCAGCTTGGGAAAGATGCGATTTTGAATTCTTTGCCTCCCTCCTACTTACCTTTTTTAGATCACTATAGATTAACAAGGCCTGTAGTCAACTACCATGGGTTGATGGGATTACTACAGACTTATGTAAAGGATCACCATCTCCAAAAGAGCTTGGTGAATTTAGTGGGAGGCAGTGCGGCAAGGCGTCGCCCCTTTAAGAAAGGGAAAAAGAAAAAGAATAAAAATAGAATGGTGCAAAGTGCTGGGCCCAGTCAGATTAAGAAGAAGGCTGACCAGAGTCAGGCAGAATGCTTCTACTGCAAGAAGCCGGGTCATTGGAAGAGGAATTGTTCCGCTTACCTAGCTACACTTGACCCGAACAGGCCAAAGAAGAGGAAGCAGCAAAAGGTTGCTGGACAAGGTATTTATATGATAAATCCTTGTTGTTTTTCTATTTGTGATACTACTAACTGGATATTAGATACTGGTAGTCCTTATCATATTTGCAATACGTTGCAGGGACTACAAGTTAGTAGAAGATTCGAGAATAGCGAGAGATTTCTGAATGTGAGGAATGGAAGTCAAGCTCCAGTCCTAGCGTTGGGAATTGTCAATCTGTTTTTCGAGTCTTGTAAAGTTGTTCTTAGTGATTGTCACTATTGTCCATCATTCCTTGTAAATATTATCTCTGTAGGCCAGTTGGCCAGTAATGATTATGAACTATTAATCAAGAGTGATTTTTGCAAAGTCGTTATGAATGATATTGTGGTTATGACTGGACATATTAAGAATGGCATTTATGTTTTATCACAGCCTATTGGTGTAATGTACATTTCTTGCAAACGCCCTAGATTAGATAATGTCAATGATGCTTATCTCTGGCATTGTAGGCTAGGTCATATAAACAAGAATAGAATCAACAGGTTAGTGGGAGAAGGTCTCCTAAACGTTAGTGATTGTGAATCACTGCCAACTTGTGAATCTTGTTTACTTGGTAAGATGGCCAAGTCACCTTTTACTGGAAGGTGTACGAGCCGATGACATTTTGTGTCTAGTACATACTGATGTATGTGGACCAATGAATGTCGATGCCAAGGATGGGTATAAATATTTCATTACATTTACGGACGACCTCTCAAGGTACGGTTATGTCTTTTTGATGAGACATAAATCTAAATTGTTTGAGATGTTCAAACGGTATCGTAATGAAGTTGAAAAACAAACCGGGAAGCTTATTAAAATCCTTCGATCAGATTGAGGTGGAGAATATCTTTCTGGGGAGTTTCTGACTTATCTTGAAGAGAATGGGATTCTCTCTCAATGGACACCTCCTGGGACGCCTCAGTTAAATGGTGTGTCTGAAAGGAGGAATCGGACTCTGTTAGACATGGTCAGATCCATGATGGGATTTGCAACTCTGTCAACTTCCTTTTGGGGGTATGCTTTGGAGTCAGCATGCTATCTTCTAAATAGAGTTCCGAGTAAGTCTGTTAACAAAACTCCATATGAAATATGGAATGGGCGTAAGCCGAGTCTATCACACCTTCGGGTTTGGGGATGTCCGGCTTATGTCAAGCGTTTGGAAACAGATAAACTTGGACCTAGGTCTGACAGGTGCCTCTTTGTTGGGTATCCTAAAGAGTCTGAGGGTTATTTCTTCTATATGCCTGGGGAACAAAAATTGTTCGTCAGTCTTAGAGCTACCTTTTTGGAAAAGGAGTACCTTACTGAAGGTGCTCAAGCTGCTAATGTTGAGCTTACTAAAGTTCAACAGATAGAAGAACCAAATCACTCAAGGACTGCTACAGAACCCGTTATGATAAGATCAAACCTTGAGCCTATTGACCAGTCATTAAGGAGATCTGGTAGAGTACCGCGTCAACCGGACAGATACTATGGTTTTCTGGTCCGAGACGGTGATCCCGTTGAGCTCGATGAGAACAACGAGGATCCAATCACCTATATGGACGCGATGCAGAGGTCTGATTCTGAGTTGTGGCTGGGAGCCATGAAATCTGAAATGGAGTCCATGGAAATCAACAAAGTATGGACTTTGTTTGATCCACCTGAAGGGGTAAAACCCATTGGGTGCAAATGGGTCTTCAAAAGGAAACGGGGCGCAGATGGGCAGGTAGAGACCTATAAAGCCCGTCTGGTTGCCAAGGGTTATCGTCAACGTTATGGTATTGACTATGACGAGACGTTTTCCCCTGTGGCAATGCTCAAGTCTATTCGGATTATGCTTGCCTTAGCTGCATATCTGGATTATGAAATCTGACAAATGGATGTCCGAACAGCTTTCCTGAATGGTGAGCTAGATGAGGAGGTGTATATGATGCAACCTGAAGGGTTCACATCCACAGATGAATCTAAGGTATGTAAGCTTAGTAGGTCCATCTATGGACTAAAGCAGGTATCTCGGAGTTGGAACATACGTTTTAATAAGTATATCAAGATGTATGGTTTTGTTAGGAACAAAGAAGAACCCTGCATATATAAGTGGGCAAATAGTTCTGTAGTTGTATTTCTTGTACTGTATGTGGATGACATTCTCTTAATCAGGAATGACATCCCTGCATTACAGGGAATAAAGGTCTGGTTGTCGTCCCAGTTTTCTATGAAAGACCTGGGTGAAGCTTCTTTCATACTAGGTATGAAGATCTATAGGGATAGATCAAGGAAGCTTCTGGGATTGTCCCAGTCTACGTACATTGATACCGTGCTGAAAAGGTTTAGCATGGAGAAATCCAAGAAAGGCTATCTTCCGATAGGCCATGAAATTTCTCTTTCCAAGAAGGATTGTCCGACAACTCCTGAGGAAAGAGAGCGTATGAGTAGGATTCCTTATGCTTCGGTAGTAGGGTCCATCATGTACGCCATGACATGTACTAGACCAGACGTGGCATACTCATTAGGAATAGTGAGTCGATACCAGTCTGATCCAGGTGAAGCACACTAGAAGGTTGCAAAGACCATCCTGAAGTATTTGCGAAATACCAAGGACCAGTGGCTTCTTTTTGGAGGACCTGATTTGAAACTTGTGGGGTATACTGATTCCAGTTTCCAGTCAGATAGGGATGATAGCAAGAGTGTATCTGGTTTTGTTTTTATCCTGAACGGTGGAGCTATCTGCTGGAAGAGTTCCAAGCAGCACACTGTAGCAGACTCTGTATGCGAAGCGGAATATATTGCAGCATCTGATGCAGCAAAGGAAGCTGTTTGGTTGCGAAAATTTCTTGGCGAGCTGGGAGTGGCACCTTCCCTGGATGGTCCTGTTCCAGTGTACTGTGACAGCACTGGAGCCATTGCTCAAGCCAAAGAGCCGAAGTCCCATCAGCGTACCAAGCATATTCTGCACCGATTTCATCTTGTGCGAGAAATCGTGGAACGGGGTGATATCGACCTTCTGAAGATTGACGGAAAGGAGAACCTGGCTGACCCCTTTACTAAAGCCGTTGGAATTCAAGAACTCAATAATTGTAAATGGAAGATGGGTATACGATACTGTTCTGATTGGCTTTAGTCCAAGTGGGAGTTGTTGGGAAATGTATCCCAAAGCCAATTTCTACTGTAAACAGTTGTACATTTGATGTAATTATATATGAATTATATTATTGAATAAAATGTTTATTCTGGCAGTTCATCACTATTTCATCTTTCTGTAATGAGTTCTTCAGTGATGAAGTCCTTAGGACTATTTGTATGTGATATAGAGAGGATATATCATATAGTCCTAAAATTGTTCGCGACCAAATGATACACTTATTTCAGAATGATAGTATATCAAGTATAGGTCGTTGTGTGCCATAGTCGTTGGTTGTCCTCTTAACCAAGGAGTGTAGAGACACTGGTATGGCATGCAGATATTGTGTTTGACATTTTATCGAACGTGACCCGTCTGTACTTTTTCTGCCTAGAGTTTTGATATGGACGTAGTTATCCCTCAGACATGAGATCGTCATGGTAGCTTGCGAGCAACTCATTGTACTTTGGTACTGGACTATCTGGATTTCTAATCCATGGATAGAAGGTTTCTGGGTACAGTTAAGTACTCGTGTAGCGGTGATCGGATCAAGATGGGATTGACCCCTCCAAAGTGTTTGGAGCAGATATCTTACTGTGTTTCAATTTAGCAAAACCTTGGCCAGGGTAGTCACTGTAAAGTGTTACAGGACTTGTGAGATTGAGACACATTGTTGATGGACTTTATGGGTTGGGCAGTTAAACCCTAAGTCTTCCTGAGCATTGAGGTCAAAGGGATTAATTACAAGGTTTCCATATCTCCTGGTTCTTGATTGTTGCTCTACAACTTCGACCTATCCGGACGTCGGGTGTCATTGCTAGATGGCGACTTTGACTGGTATTGGAAATGTTCCAGTGCTACCGGCTTAGTGTTCGAACCTATGGGGTCACACACCATAGGGGTTTCTACTTGATCTAGTGATCGGAGAACGATTGGGAATCGTTCGTGGACTCACAGAGAAAAAGGATTTTTCTTTATCCAAGTGTCAACACTTGATATTCTTGAAAGTGTCGACACTTGAGTAAGTGTCGACACTTGTTGATTTCGCAAGTGTAGACACTTGATGTCACAAAAAGTTGTGACATGAAATTTTCACTAATAGTTGGTGATGCATGGAGGTGAATTAAGTAATGTGATTACTTGATAGCCCAATATGATTGAGCTATAAAAATCTGGAACGAATCAAATAGGATTTGGTTCAAAATGGGTTTGGGTCCAATCGGGTTGAACCCAATGTATGCACACTTGACCCAATTGATTTTAGTTTTGAATTAAAATCAATTAATACATTTAATCTGAATTTAAATAAGTTTAAATTCATTTTTGGGGAGTTATGTAACTTCCCATGACCATAACTCTCCATAACTATCCATTACCACACCTATAACTTCCCACTCTCCCTCTCCCTCTCTATCTACTTAAGGGGTTGAAATGGGAGGACGAAAATAAGGAAAAATTCAGCAAACAAATGCTGAAAAAATCAAAGGGAAGAAAGGGAAGAAACTAGGAAAAAGTTCTAGTTTTTAGGTGTGAGGTTTTTGGAGAAAAGTGTGCATTTTTGTACCTAGAGATCTAGGTCTTAGGATTGAGTGTTTGGGAAGGGTTCCAACCACTCATTCTCCACCTCTTGAGCTTCTTCATTCATTCGGAGAGTCCGGCATCGAAAGAAGAAAAGGAGTCCCGATCAAATCGTTCCACAACAAGCTAGCACTTGGAGTGGAAGTAGATTTTGAAAGAGCCCTGGTGTGAACCACCTGTAGAGGCCGGACACGTGTGCGGCTAAGCAGAGTTCTTCCTCCTGCTCCTGGATCTTTCGCAGCGGAGAGCGTCTCCATTTCATACAAGGTATGGTTTTACATATATAGATATGTTGCTTTGAAATGTTCATAGCATGAATTCATGATTTCACTGTTTATATTAATCATTCATGCAAGATCTTGGGACAAGTAGCATAGAAAAGTTTTAAAGCATGCTTAGATTAAATGTTAATCATTTTATCATGCTTCCGCTGCATGTTATTTTGAAAAAGTTTTAAAATACAAAGCATGCTCGCTACTAGTTTTCCTTTCAGTGTTCCACGGGCTTGGAGAAAGAAATCGAGCATGAGGGAGTCCGCAGGTTTGGGAGTTTCTTCCTGGATTTCAGAGAGGAGGTTGGTATCTTGTGTCCTGTATTAAGATCTTTTCTAAGGATAATAATACAATCTATTTTTTCCTAATCTCTACGTGATCTCTCTTTCTCATGGTGAGGAATCAGCATAAGGGTTACATCACGCAGAAGAAGGGCTTTGGACATGGGTGTTCCACGGGCTTGGAGAAAGAAATCGAGTGTGAGGGAGTTCGCAGGTTTGGAAGTTTCTTCTTGGATTTCAGAGATAAGGCTGGTATCTTGTGTCCTGTATCAAGATCTTCTCCAAGGATAATAATACAATCTTATTTCTCCTAATCTCTTATGTATATTTTCTCCTGCTTCTTTGTGAATCAAGAAGGCTGCCATCATCTCGTCAGGATCTCTCTCACGGTGCTTCCGCGGTGAGGCGCTGATCTGGGATTCACAACAAGTGGTATCAATACCTAGGATTCTCTACAAGTGGTATCAGAGCAGGTTCGAGCGTGGGAGAGAAGTTTTCTACCCAGGATCCTATTGAGGGGTTCTTGATCAAGGTATTTTTTGGATCAAGTTTCTCCAGGATTTTGGAGAAGGATTTAGATCTAAGTTTCTTCAAGCTATTAAGAGGAAGGATAAGATCTGGGGCTGCTGTCTACACCCTCTTTACATCAGGTATCTTCTTCAATGCTTTTGTCAATCTTTCATTGTTTGTGATTGTTTTGGATCATGGAAGGCAACGGGGTAAAGATTGGTGTGGAGAAGTTTGATAGGAAAAGGAGTTTCACTATGTGGAAGGTTAGGATGGAAGACTTGCTAGTTCAGATGGGATTAGATCTGGCTTTGGAAAATAGGCCAGGGGGTATAAATGACAAGGAGTGGATGTCCTTAGAGAAAAGGGCATGTGCCATGATTAGGACTTGTCTAGCGGATGAGGTTTTGTATGGCGTGTTAGAAGAGAAGACATCCAAGGAATTGCGGTCGAGGTTACACACTATGTTTATGGGAAAGAATATATATAATAAGTTGGTGCTAAAGAAGCAACTGTACAGCCTTCTGATGCAAGAGGGTGAGGATGTTGCAGGACACATTCAGCGATTCGACCGAATGAGCATGGATTTGCTCAACATTTGGGTGGATTTAGAAGAGAAAGATAAAAGTCTGCTGCTTTTATATTCACTACCCGGGAACTTCGATCCGTTGATGACTACACTACTGTATGGAAAAAAGACACTGGTGTATGAGAAGATCATATCAGTGCTAAGGTCTAATGAGCAGCGAGAACGGATGACGAAGAGGGAGGTCTTTTAGAGAGGCCAAAGAAATGGAAGAAAAAAGGTGAACAGGTGGGACAAGTACAGTCCAGGAAAGGCAGCATGGCGGGCAAGTGCTACAGGTGTAGTGTAACAGGACACTTTAAGCGGGAGTGTCTGCTTAGAAAGAAGTGCAAGGATGGAGAAAAAGAAAGTCCAGATTTTTCAGGTTCAGTCGTTGGGTCAAAGAAAGAGTCGGATGAGCTCTTGGTTTCGGATGAGCCTGCGGGAGGCAATGTATCCGAAACGGTCTCGGAGGGGTTCGTGAGATACGGAGGGTCCAAGGAGGCAGCGATGGGGTTCGAGGTGCAGGGGCAGGCTCAACAGGGCAGTGTTGAGTAGCTGGCCTCGAGGTTTCATTCTATGGCATCAGGTGGACTTTAGTCTCAGGTGGAGCACCGGGGAGAGATGGCTTCATGGGTGGAGCAGGATTCGACACAAGGTCAAAGCGGAGGAGTGCATGGAGAGGAGTCACATCCCAACACTAGCGCCAGGGGTACACCAAGGCAGGTGGAGCAGCATGCACAAGTAATGAGGCGTGGCTCCGAGGAGATGGTGTCAGGTAGAGCTCCAGTTGCAGCGAGTGCCGATTCAGGTTCGCTGGGTTCCCTCCAGTGAAGTCCAAGGAAAAGTCTGATGCAGCTGCCAGGTAAAAGAAAGGCTACAATGGTGATGCTAAGGTACAAGCAATGAACTTTAGCTGTGGAGGCGATCATCCCAAAGATTTCCAAGGGCATGCAACAGCTGAAGGGTATTGGCAGAGACAAGGAAATCCGCACAAGGGGCTGTCAGGACACGCAGTTACAGCGGGGTTATGCAGGAGGATATTATCGGGTTTTCCAAGACTTGGGGGCACCAAGATGGAGATTGTATGATTTTCTGGTGCTCCCAAGCCTTGGAGAGATTTAGAAGGCCATGGCAGGGATGTTCGAGGATCCTTGGGGCTTGAAGGCATGTCCCAAACGGGTCCTAGAGGTGTTCCAGAGGATACTCTCAGTCTGTGGTTGAGAGAACATGTGAGTCAGTTGGGTCAGAAAGCTTGACCCAGGTTTGAGTGTTTTCTCATGTATGTGACTTAGGAGAGAGTTTTTGAAAGATTGTAACATAACCCGGTTTGTGGGTTATGGGATTTTAGGTCCAGAGGGGTAGTCGATTCCCTTTTGGTTTAAGAGGGGTGTGCGTGATCTCTCTTTCTCACGGTAAGGAATCAGCATGAGGGTTATATCACGCGGAAGAAGGGTTTTAGACGTGGGTGTTCCACGAGCTTGGAGAAAGAAACCGAGCATGAGGGAGTTCGTTGGTTTGGGAGTTTCTTCCTGGGTTTCAAAGAGGAGGCTGGTATCTTGTGTTCTGTATCAAGTTCTTCTCCAAGTATAATAATACAATATCTTTTCTCCTGATCTCTTCTGTATATTTTCTCCTGCTTCTTTGTGAATCAAGAAGGCTGCCATCATCTTGTCAAGATCTCTCTCACGGTGCTTCCACGGTTAGGTGCTGATCCGGGATTTATAACAAATGGTATCAGTATCTAGGATTCTCTACAGAAGGGACATGGATGGCGATAGATTGAAGAAGTGGATTGAGAACGGTGGTAAAGAGAAGTGAAGAAGAGAATTGAGGTGACTTTAGTGATGAAGTTGGGAGAAGCCGAGAGGAGATGAGAGTGGAGTAGTGGGCTAGTAGGTAAAGGCAAATTATAAGATAAAAATTAACCATCAATCAAAAGAGATAGAGTTTATTTAGTATAGAGTTTGGCATGTGCATTACAAACTTTGTTGGAATAATAGGTGATTGCGATCCTTCCATTGGTTATGTTAAAGAAGAGGGTTAATTTGGAGGTCCATTTTTTGAATTGGGATTTAATAATATTTTTGAAAAAAATAACTCATTGAATCTATTAGGTAAGAATCAGTGCAGGAAATAAAAATTTCAAGGCAATAGTTTTTTGGGATATACTTTTTTTAAAAAAATATTTTATTTAAGATTTTTCAGCAGAAACAAAGAGATTGTTATACAGAACTTCCAAGTGATATTGATGCGCACGCTATGGCAGATCGGGACACTCTGCTGTACATGTTCATGCGCCACGTGTCGTCGTGCATTGACGCTGATCTGCGCACATATCAACGAACATAAACCGGGTCCAAGCTGATTAGCCGGTCCGGGTCAGTTCAGCCTTGACTTAGGATTTAGGGCTCCCCCCCGACCCCAGCCCGCAAGAAAGAAGGCTAGAGCGAGAGCCGGAAAGCAGGGCGCTGCGACACGATAAAGGTGGGGGGGGGGGTTTCAAATTGGAGAGGGTGGGATTTTTGAGCTCCCCGACGAGGGAAGCCCCCGCAAGAAAGAAGAAGGTCGGAGCGAGAAGCGAAGAAAGAAGAGCGCGGTGATATGGGCGGGCTCCAAATCGGAGAGAAAGTGGAGAGGGTGGACGGGCGGAAGCTGAGGTACGAGGATTTCGTGGAGAGGTACCTCAAAGGGAACCGCCCCGTGGTGCTGACGGGCCTGATGGACGCCTGGAGGGCCTGTTCCGATTGGGTCACCCCCGATGGCCGCCCCAACCTCCCCTTCTTCGCCCACCGTTTCGGCAAATCCCTCGTTCAGGTGCATCTCATCATCATCATCATGTCAAACCCCAGCTCTCCGTTGAGTTGCTCCCTTTTGTTTTCCTGGTTTATTTCTTTCTCTCCTTCTTTTTCTCTGAAAAAAAAAAAAACAGAAAAGAAGAATCTTTATCCACTGGGTTTAGACCGGCTATGCTTCTTGGGGATTCTTGATATTTGACACCAATCACCTTCAAGAATTCGAGTAACGGGACCTGTAATGTGTGACCTTCATGTATGATGTTGTTGCTTGGGATGGATGACGACAACTACTGCAAGAAAGTGGAAAAGAAGCTATGGATAGAAATAAGCACTACAGGCTTCTTCTTGATGAAGGAAAACACAACTTAGGTGATAGGAAAAGACGTCCTCAATTTCATATTACAATCATCACCGGGTTCTTGCACTGATGTTCTCCCCCACCCAAACACATGCACACGCACAAATAATGTGCTGTTCGGGCCCTACTGTGATGGGATTCGGCACAAAGTTTGTTGAATCGAAGAGCATCCTTTGAATAAAGGCGAGCACGAAATCCATGTTCATAATCATATCTGCCAAGTGAAGAATAAACTCCAAGTTTGCTAGTACGGTGGATGAGGATTAAAGAATGTGTTCTTGACCATGAAATTTGGGATAGACCGCAGGGAATAATGAGCACCATGGAATACTTGTAAGTTGTGCTGATGTTTGTGAAAAGATTGGAATAAATCTTCGTCGGAGTATCTGAAATTATAAGTTGTATGGCTAGTGTTAGGTGGGACATGTAGACAGGTCGTATCTACCTTTGGATTTTAACATCGAAATAATATCCAACCAACCTATTACAAACATAACTTTCCTGCAGCCGTATCTAAACTAAACCTAGCAGACTTTTGGCTACATTCTTTATGATCCTTAGGTATGATCTTGGATCCTTTTAAAGGACTTCCTACATTTGCAATAAAACATGTGGGTACTAGGTTTACTCAAACTCCTGTGCAGCATTGTCAGTCATACGACAGTTCCTGTTTCATGTTATTCTGACAAGTGTCCAAGCCCTTTTTTTTATAATTTAATATGGATAACTTTTAACTAGCCTTAATAGAGGGTATATTGATTTAATTTGGTTTCACTTGATGAAATGAATGCCACACTGGATCTAATTATTCTGGAAAGAATAATGCCTTTTGGCCTAGACATTCTATTTTATTTGCTGACAACTTTTATTGTGTTACTTCTAATATTTTTGACTGACCAATACTTTCATACTGCAGCATCATTTCGTACACAAGATAAACATTCTGCAGAAGAAATCCATGTACTGCTCTGAAGTGGTGTTATGCTCAATTCAAGCTCTTGTGCTATATAAATCATTTTATTCTTGCAGGTTGCCGACTGTTGTACAAGAGACTTACAGATCAAAAGAGACTTGAGATGTCTGTTGCAGATTTCATAAGCGACTGGCTTGGACTTTCTGCAGAAAAGTGCGCTAATGACTTAAGTGGTGGCGAGAAAATGGGTTCCTTGCTATATCTTAAAGACTGGCATTTTGTCAAGGTGGGATGGAAGTAATGTTGCATTGTTGCTTACTTTGATTCTTATGTTTCTTCGAATACATGAACAAACAAAAGGCACATAATACACACTTGAAAATGATACAAATGCATGACCTATTTCTAGACTTGTTTAATTTTATGCTTTACTTACATAAAGGCTAACCCATGATGATGAACATAAAAAGTTAGCTTAATAAACATGACAGTGCCTCTGCCATGGCCTTAGGCCAGAGTTCCCATCCCATCAGGTGCACAAGTGATGGACATGGAAAATGGAAAATCTATGATGATTTTTGGAAAAAGAAAGATGAAAAATTGGATGGGCGCGGGGGCGGGGCGGGGTGGGGGGGGGGCGCGGGAGAGAGAGGAGAAAAAGGGGTGCTGGTTCTTTATTCAGGGGAGCAGCCATGGCTTCAAGGTTCTATTTGAAATAGGAGTCCTTAACAAAGAAGGTGGGAATAACCAAGATATTTTTGAAAGGATGATTAGGAGGACTTGCAGCCATCTAGGATATCTATACAAGGAAAGACAGGACAAAATAAAAGATTTGGGAGGCTATAAGAGGCATAATGATGTGAGAGCATTGGAAATGCTAATTTGTGTTATCATGTCAGTAGTGAGGCTCCTATATGTGAAGAGAAGTTACCAAGTGGAACCTCTTAATGATTTACATCATTGGCTGAGTTATTAAGTGAAGGTATAATGGGTTTATAGGATAAGAAGTCCGAGATATATTAGTTTATTAGTCACAAGAATCATCTAAAGCAGTATTCTGAGTCAAAAGTTTCTCTTATATTCTTCTATAAGTGTGTTAAAACCATAACGAAGGCCAATGGGTTTTGATATGAGATGATTGTTAACACATATCTCTAGGTCTCATTCTCTCTTCTTTCAAAACATATCCAGTACCCTTTCTTTCTCCAATTGTATGTATCTGTTTTTTTGGTCCTCTCCGTCCATCCTTTATCTTTCTCCTCTCTGACTGCTCTGTTCCCTTCACTTTATCTTTATGTACGTCCTTCTTGTTGATATGGGAATTTTGAATCTATTCCTTATCAATCATCTGTACAAGTTTTGTTTGGTGAATCCAAAGGTGTGAATCGCTAACCCTTCTCAATCTCACTGAACATGGTCTTAGAGCCTTGGCTTCCTTTTGTTCGCGATTTTCCGAACAACAATATTAGATCCCAAAAGTGTGCTTTACTATTTTGGGCAAACAACTTAATTAACAGAATTCATCCCCTGGATGATTTTTCTTGTAGATTATTTGATAAATTTTGGCATATGTTGAATTCTCCCTGTAATGTTTATTTAGGATATATGCATTTAGTGGCATGAAAGAAACCAATCAAAAACATATAACTCCTACATTTTTCATTCACGAATCAAATATTTTAATGGCCATGGATTATTCTCATTTCTGCTTTGTTTGTGCATACATTTTCTTGATGTGCCTTGCTCGCATCATGCCGCATCAATTTTGCATTACAGCATCAATTTCCTTGGGAAAATTATTGGTTTATATGCTGCATTTGGTAGTCATTCATGATTGCATTTTGCTGCTTCTGGTATACTGCATAATATTTCATATGTTTGTAGTTGAATAATTTTTTTTAGCTTGACTTGTTGGTGCACAGTTTCGTTTATGAATATGTCTAGGTTTTTGAAAGTGTTAAGTCTAGAGTCAACTTTTAGTTGCTGTTCATAGATCCAAAAATATATCAGGTTCAGAAAGCTGCCTTGAGGGTAAAATGCAACTTAATATGCAGTCTAGATACAGAGGAGGTGAGTTCCTCATCTTTAAGTTTTTGGTGTCTGTAATAGGACTATGGGATGATGATTTGTGGGAATTAATAGATTGTGCAATGCGTTCATCTGAGAAAAGAAACAATTTTCTTTATGCAAATATAGAGCAGTAAAGTTCACTGTATTGCTTCAAAAAAATGGTGCCTGATATGTTGGAAGGGCTGGTCAACAAACTCCACGGTAAACCCTTTTACATGAGTTATGCCACATGAGCTACCTTTGGTGGTGTCCCCAGAAGCATGAGAGTGACAGTTATGTGAGTGATCTAGATGAATTAGTTCCTCCTAAGAGACATTGTGAGGGAAGGAAAGTTGGTTGAGGTTGGGACAAAGGTATCGAATCAAGGTTGGGGATTTTGAAGTTTGGCAGCTTGATGAGTTCTGGTTTGGCATGATATTATTTCAAAAGCTAATTTGTGTTATGAATCTAAGTGGGAAAGTTTAAATGTCAATAGAAGTTACCAAATGCAGTGTCTTAATTATTTTTAATAGTGATTAGTCTTGAAGGGAGCCACTTGGCGTAGTTGTAGCGGCTTATTGAATGGGAAGTCCAAGAGCTACAAGTTTAGGTCAAAAGTCAGGCCATCAAAGATCAAAGTACTAGTTGGAGATTCATAATTTTCTTTTGTTTTCTTTCACAAACGTATGAGCCATGGAGATGGACGGTGAATGGTAATTTGAAATTATGAGTTGTTTGTTACTTTGTCTCCCTCTCTCCCAATATCTTACCTCCCCTCTCTTCTTTCTCTAATCTTGTTTCTCTTGTTTTTTTTCTTGTCTTATCCTACCCTTTACCATTCTCCTCTTTCTCCACTCTCTCTGTATTTGTGTGTGTATGCATATGTGAGGATGCGTATATGTACACATCGGCAATGCATATCTCTTTGAGGGCATGTGCTATTAATGATATGCTTTATGGCCCCTTTACTATATAAAATGAGGTAATAAGTTGCACATTAAATGATAAAAACTTGTCACTGATACAAACTTATTTAAGTCTTATATATTTTGAATGGGGAACAATTTGTCACAGCTGTTATACCTCAATCTGAACATCAAAGAGGCTAGTGGATATTTGTCTAATTTTAATCTCTTAGGCTGCATTTGGAAGCTGGATAAGAGGGAGTAAAAGGTATGTATCCTAGTTATTTCACCCTTTGCCAACCAAATGCTCATTGAAACATCTGGTTAAATCACTTTTCAGAAAGGCAGAATGGATATTTCTGAAAAGTTGGTAAACAATTTTTTGCCTTCCAAACCAATTTACTCCACTTGAACTAGAAATAAATTACTCCACCATGTAGGGTGGAGTAATTTATTCTAAAGTAAAGAGAAGCTGCAGTAAGTTAACCCATTTACTCCAGGTTAATATATTCCACTTCTAAATGCGGCCTGTGCCTGATGTCTCTTTTTAATTCTTGTCATCTCATCATTTTGTGTTAAATTTCAGGAGTACCCTGATTATGTTGCCTACACAACTCCACCCTTCTTCAATGATGATTGGCTCAATCTGTATCTTGACAGTCATTATATGCATCGAGATTCTGATATTCATCGTGATACAAATGAAATTAACTCTGCTGACTACCGCTTTGTTTACATGGGAGCAAAAGGTATACATGATGTTGCTATTTTTTCTTTTCTTTTTCTTCATGTATTTTTTTCTAAAATAATCATCTGAGGCAGTTTATGCATGATTTGATCAAACTACAAATCTCCTAGAGATATAAGTTTAGCTAGACCCTTGCGAAATCTCTTTTATTTGTAACTGTGACACTACAATCTTTCTTTAGGTACTTGGACTCCTCTTCATGCTGATGTTTTCAGATCATACAGCTGGTCTGCAAATGTTTGTGGGAAAAAACAATGGCTCTTTCTACCACCTTCACAACGTCACCATGTCTTTGATAGGTACTCTTGGATTTTCTAAATGACTTTTCAGGATTATTGAATTTCATTTAAGATAACCTTTGTGTTTCAAAAATGTTTAATGATGTTGACAGCAAGAGCTTTGAGTAGTTGGAATATAACACTGCCAATGATATGTAAATTGGCCACTTTGGCAAGACTCCATATTTTTTGCCTGGTTAATGTGGGTAAAAATCGAATGAACACTTCAGTGTAACTATATATTGATTTCAAATTAAAAAACGAAAATTAAGCCTTGTAACTTGATTCTCATTTGTGAAGAAGCTAGGCTTTGTTCAGTTTTTTCGGAAGATCACTTGGAAGAAATATAATCTGTACTTTATGCTGACCTTTAAACTGGTCAACAAATCATACTGGTCAATTCACCGAAGAACTTGTTTGAGTTGAATATAGTTGCTAGTCCAGTTAATATACATAGGTTGATGTTATTTGAGAGAAGTGGTGGATTGCTGATGCCCAATTCACTGGCTATTGTTGTTTTTTCCTTTCGTTTTGAGTGATAAAAAAGAATCTGGTGTTGAAATACTTTGGGGCTAAAATCTGTTGGAAGCCTCAAAATGTCCAATACTTAATATTCTTTAGCCGTTCGTGGTTCTTTCAATAAATTATGCTTTGTGGATGAAGCTATGGTTCTTTCAAGAAACTAGAGTTAATACTAGTGGTATAACTACATTGCTTGCAAGTTTCAATAACATATGCTGCGTACTCAGTGGCTAGGATGATGCACTTGAAACATCCTTTTCTTTCAATTTTTTGAGTAATGTTGATGGTGAGATAGCACATCATTCTTTACCTTTTGAGCGTCACCTGACCTTAGGCAACATTGCTAAACATTTCAGAGTTGTTCATTAGGCTTTTTGGAGGTTTTTGATTTCTGTATCCAAGGGGTATTTTGTAGTATGTGTCTTGAATGTGTAATACATTTATTGGCTTATTGTTTAGTTTCTATAAAATCTTTTGAATGCAAATCACGTTGCAGTTCTCTCCGATTGATCAATTAAGAAGTTCCACAGCATTTGTTAGCTAATCATGCTAGGACATTATGCACTAAGATGGACGTTGGTGACATTGTTTTCATAATTTGTGTAGGCACTTGAAATACTCAGTGTATAATGTTTGTGATGATGTTTCTGAAACACAGTTTCCTGGTTTTAAAAAGGTAATATACCCTTATCTTTTGCTTTTCTAATTTCTATTTACCAAAAAAATGATTGTGAATTCATATGCAGACTATTTGGTGGGAGTGTATTCAAGAACAAAATGAGATTATTTTTGTGCCTAGTGGATGGTATCATCAAGTTCATAATTGGTAAGTTTAACATAGATTTATTGTATCTCATGCTTGAATGAGGTATCAGTGTAACATGATATTCTAAATCTTACATTTTAAAGGTGCTTATTTTTTCTCATCTCTTACATTCATTCCTTTGTGATGACAAAACCGTTGGTCCATGGTTCTTTCAGAAAAAAGCATTAGCATATCTATAATCACAGGTGGAGCACAACCGTTGAGCATTCTCTCATGGCAAATTATTCCTATAAATGGTTGCTTTTCTTAGAAGGCATACTGAAATGAATTGCTATTGCTAATGAATGATGACCATAATGTAATTTTTGCGATGTCGAAGCAAATGCAGATAATAATCAATTTTATCTGCGTTCTGTAATTATCAATTGGATGAAGTGGAGAGATGCTTTTGGGCTACTTTGTGGTCAACACATATTTTGGTAACTTAAGGGGGAAAAAAAATAAAACAGTATTAAGATTTTCAATGTTGTGTGACTCAAATTTTGGTCAATAAAGATGGTCCAGGAAAATAAGTAGACAGTAGTAAAAATGAGAGTATTGAGATGATGTGGGGTAAAACTATGAAGGATAGGGTGAAAAATGAGTACAACAGAGTAGCTGTTGGTGGTGCAGAAAATTAAGGATGTAAGTGTTGGAAAATCGATTTAAATAGTATGGGCATGTAAAATGGTTTGAGGGGGCTCTGTTATGCAGAGTTAGTTTAGTTTCTGTTGTCGATGTAAGAGGAGGGAAAGACATAAAGTAATGTGGGTACATGTTTTAACATTTTTTATGCCTATATCTTCTGTCATAGCAATACAGAAGTTTCCAGATATGTTTCATATTGAAATTTCATAATTTGAATCTTATTTAGTAATTTTTTTTATTCCTATTCTCACTGGCTTCCTAACAGCAGAATTTAATTTGATCTTGTATCACAGGAAGACACTATATCTATAAACCATAATTGGTTCAATGCTTATAACCTTTCTTGGGTGGTGAGTAGGACAAGCATTTATACATCTACATTAGACAAATTACTTGATAGATTTGGAACATGTCTTCTGCCTCACAAATTCTATTTTATATTTAGTGGAATTTGCTTGTTGAAGACTACAATGTGGCCAAGGAGTATATAGAAGACATCCGAGATATCTGTGATGATTTTGAAAGTATCTGTCAGCGTAATCTTGCAGCCAACACAGGTACAGCATAAAAATGTAGATTACATATGAAAACTAAGGGATGTTGAAACTGTTAATTATTTTCCTGCTCTGTGCATTCTTTTGTTAGGAATGAATTTCTACGATTTTTTTATCTTAATTACACGATTTGTGCTGGCCAACATGATCCAATTGTACCATCTTAAAAAAAAGGAAGATGCTGTCTCCAACTCATCAAACAAAGCTCATCATTTTATAGGCAACCTTGTGTCTATACGTGCAGTAGCCTCCAAAATGAAATCATTTGGGGCATTTGCTGGTGAAAATTTAAATAGCTGCGCCATAGAAAATCGGAGTGCCTTCTCTGATGTCAAGAAAATTTTGGAGGAGAAAGACTTCCATGAGCTCTGTGTGGCATTGGTAAAGGCGTATGAAACTACAGATGAGCGGTGGGGACAAAATTTTGAAATAGGAAAGGCACCACCATGTCCAGAGGACAGCTTGTTGCTGAATTGCTCAAGAGCAGATCGTGGAGTCCCAAATTTTGTTACAGCCTCCCTTTCTCAGATATGCGGTCCTGAAGATTTGATTATATTGATTGAACATGCCATCATAAATAGCAGAAGCACTTCTGGTAATTTTGATTTGATGTCTGAATTATGTGATGGTCCGAGCAATGAAGTAAGCTAGAAGTTTAAACTTGCTCGCGTCATTGCATCTTTACCGGGGGAGCTAGCTTCCATTTCCCCCAGGGAGGTCAAAGGCTAATTTAACAAAGATGAGTTCTTTTAACATGTTCTTTGGTTTTGTACAACACCCTACTCCAAGACCAAGGTTCGTGTCTTTGCTGATTGTAATTATTTCCGTGTTATGCCTGTTGGAGAGCCGTGCAATTTATTAAAGTTGTTTCCTGGTTATCTTTCAGCAGTTAGCAGGGTTCGTAAAGGTTTGGCATCATCTTTATCTCAGTACCAATTTTTTTGTTAAGGATTCTGCAGCAGCAGCCTGGAGAAAACTCGAAGTTGGTTAAAATAGCACCAAGGGCCTGGTACCCTGTTGCATTTTTATCACATAATGAACTCGGGAAGCCTGCATGCATGATGTAATATCTGTCACCAGGCCCAGTGAAGTTCTGGCTGTATAGCATACAATTTTCTTGCTTATCTTAAGAAAGGCTCGATTTGCTCTTCTTTTGCCCATTGTGGTCTCATTTTTCCCATCTTCCCCATACAAATCTGTTTACATTGAACTCACTTGCATTGAAGATTTCAGTTATATGCTTTCTGAAACATGTTTCTCAGAGCTTTCGGCTGGATTATGACATATTTATATGGGTTTGGTGTATTTGTCTTGGGAACAAATAATTCTGAAGAACTCATATATCTCGTTGATGAAGGCCAGCCTTGCCAGAACCTGATGATGGTTTCATTACTGGATTGCGAAAGATGCAGCATGCGAAGAAGCTTTTGCTATCCTAAATTCACCTGCGGAGAATGTGGAGGCACGCCAGAATCTGCAGTCAAGAACCAAACGAACCACTTCTTTCATGTAAGTCTCTGAAACGATAAAACACTAATGTTCTCCACAAATTGCTTTCATCGTCATTTTTGTTTTGCATGGATACTTCTATCTCCATTTGCTATCGAGCATCTCATAGTCTCATACGTCTATTTGTTAGTGCAACCGTCGCACTTTTGTTCTGGCGGGAGACGTTGCCAATAGAGACATTTGTCTTGAATTTAATGGATTAGAAAATATTTAATCACTTAAATTTGACAACCATCGAAAATATTTGAGCAACTATTAATTTAAAGACTGGAATCTCAAGTTTTTAGTGAAAATTATACTGTAGAGATAGATACATTAAAAATCAGAATTTTTATTGTAAATTCTCGGATTTCATTCCTGATTTCCTTTAATGTGTTTGCATGTATATCAGATTTTTATTCCATATTTCCATGCCCGGCACCTGTAAGACCCGTGCATTTATTATTTCTATTTTTACCTTATCTATAAAACCATAAGAAACAGATCCAGCCCCATCTAATTTCCTCAAGATGTACCATCCGATCCTTACGGGCTTTAATTTGTAATGTGATTAAAATAGAAATTGCATGAGCGTAAAATTTCTTATTATTGTAATTCCTAGTCGTCCAGAAAGTTTGGTCGAGCTCAATAATGTGGGTTTTAGGTTTAGAGAGAGATAATGCGGCTTACCTGAAGGGTGGACAGGAATTTTGCTTTGATATGGCTGCCTCTGGTCATTCAGTGGGTTGGCAAGTTTTTTGTCCCACCCTTTTTCGACCTTTTCGTATGGGATTTTATCCAAATTTTACGAGAGTCTCTTACTTGGTAGACTTATAAACCATAATGATTTCTTCGTTAATACACAAGTAAGTGAAAGAATTAACTGCTTCAGACGAGAGAAAAAAAAAAAGAGACTTGTATAGGATTAAGGTACCACCTTAAGTCTCATTCTGATGGCAGATCTATATGTATCTAATTCCGTTCACAGGAAAAATTTTAGTGTCTAAATGACTATATGTTGTACCTCGTAGTAAAGGTGAGAGGAGGAGGGGGGGAAAGAGAATGTAAAAGATTAGAAGACATGATAAACCCACGAGCTACACTCTTGCATATCCAGCGTATCTGAGTCCAAGGGAAGAGTAATAAACCTGCAATCTGAAGTGTGTATAGAACCACCGTATCATTCCCAGAATTTACATAGGGTGTACAATAATCAATCAAAAATTAAGAGACAAGGAAAGAATATAACAGCAATTAAGCAACCTTCCCTCCTCTCTCGGGACAAAAAAAAGAAAAAAAAAAGAAAAAAAAAAAAGGAAGAGAACAAACCCTTTCATTTGTTCACGGGCATCTCGCATTTCTTCCTGGGCCTCCATAATAAAAATAATTTCCCCACACACTGTTGGTCCCTCCTTGTATGTCGTAGCAATCCGGATGATCTGCGAGGACCCGAAGGTTTTGCACGGGTATCAGGCTGTTGTCCCAGTCGACAACTTGTAAATTCCGGAAGTAGGATGCCTTGCCAAAGGCTTCGTGGGCAAAATGGCCACTGCCCATTTGGGTTGATGTGTGGGTTCCTGATGGCTGGGTGTTAACGATCTCTCCTCCAAATTGCACCATGCTTGCATGTTCTGCTAGGTGACTAAACAAAAATGATGGCCAGTAGCCTACCAACAGGCCTGATCCAAATTCTAGCCACCAATTACCATGGTTTGGATCCTGTACAGATAACAATCAAAAAAGAATATTATCACCTCTAATTTCTGAAACCATGCAATGCTTGTAATTTCTCACAAACTTTAGATTCCTACGGTGGACCGCTCCACATGTTATTTCCAGAATCCTGAATTATTCCATATGTTGTAAGGAATTTGATAGATCGCCGATAACTTTTTGAACTTGTTCATGAAATATTTCCAAATTGATGAGCTAGCAGTGATATGTACTATCGTTCTATCGTTACTGCTCAACATGATGATGCTCCTTACCTTGTCATTGTAATTAACATTGTATAAAAATATATCGTTTATTAGATATCCATATACGCTTTTGAGAATATTTTAATTGCTAAATGTCACGGATACTCTCACGATTTTGTTGATTTTCACAATTTCTCGAATCCAATTATTTCGTACTAATTATAAATCTGAAATTGAAGCTATTGTCCTGACACGCCCACAACGTTCTCTTAGATAATAATTCTAGCTATTGTCCTGACTTTGTGCATCTTAACACTTTTTATTAAATTCTTTTCTGTACAATATCCTTTTTGCATGGAGAAGTCACCAAAAACATCAGATTACCTCTTTATTCATATATTTTTTTCGAGGCGGTATTTGAAATAGTGATACCATAAAAAAAAATTTAGGAAATGTTAATGTTATGTATATAAGATTCGTCTAAAATAATTTTAAAAGAGGAGGAGGAGGAGAGAAGAAGAAATATCCAACACCATCACTCTGCTTTTGGTGAAATGTCAACGTCCTGGATCAGCCATTTATCTGGGATGCCCTGTTTGTTAAGCTGTCACAAAAAGGCATGAAAGTTATATATAGACAAGCCCAACAGCAAAATGGTATAGCTCGGAGGCATGGAACTCCACATCCATACTCCATAGGAAACGTTCGGCTATCAAACCTAGCTCGAGCCATCATCACTATCATGCGGGCAAAAGATGGGCCCCACATTTTAAAAAGCTGAATCCATGATTACTCCGTTTTACGACTTTACTTGTATAATGGCATACGGTACAGTCATAAGGGAAAAGAGGCACCATGCCTAAGAACGCAAGTACTTAGCCTTCTCTCTTAGAAGGCCTGGTTGTTTCATGCATGCAGTGCACCGAATAGTTTTCGAGGTATTAATGCACAGGGGCTAAATGATGAAGAACGCACATAAATCGTGGCCATGGCCATGGCCATGCCACCAGAGATGAAATATCTTAAAGCTGGTGGGCTTGGAATTTCTTAAGGACAATAATGGTTTAACCCTTGGATATGAGCAGCACGCACGGTGCATTTGTCCGAGAAATATGTGGCACCGTTCCCTTGAATTGAGAATATAGCTGCCTGCTAATACCGATGCGCTTAGTATCACGGTGATATCAATAATTAATTCCACGATGGATTTTTAAGACGTATTTCTGATTTTAGTTGTTTTTGAGAGAGAGATGGATTTCTCTATTTTGGATCTTTAGTATTTGTACAGGCTGGGCCAGATATGTTTACAAGGGACCCTGACATTATTCCTAAAAACAATAATCGACGAAAAATTTTACAGTTTAATTAAGTTTTTTTTTTTTTTTTTTTTTTTATAAAAAAAAGAAGCTAAATGTAGATATTTATTTTTATTATGTGTGTATTAAAAGGAATGTGTTTGGTTAATTTAATTTAATCTAATTTACCTTCCAGACCAGCAGACTGATATCGAACTGCCCACCATTATACGTTGATGTTGGAGAGATTGCTGCTCCGATAGCGATCCTGTTGTTTGTTTGGATGAAACCCGAGCATAAGAGGTTGTAGCATCCAGTAGCTTGGTATGCATCCGTCTACACCATTGAAGTGATCAGAGTGAAATATTGTTAAGTCTACTCGATCGAAACTTTTATATATCAAGAAGTTTTTTTTATCCGTGCTAAGGTATTCTGTTTCCCGACAATTAGTAACATAAAAAGAGATTTTTTTATTGGTTCAAGGGCAGGAGAAGGCCTTACCGTCCAGTAAGTGAAGAACCTTGGAGCATCGTCTCCATACAGCTGTGGACTGACCTGAGGAAGAAAAGAAAAACATCGGCAGGCAATGGAATTAGTACCAAGGGATGGGAAAGTTACTGATGAAGTTAGAGGAATCTCGGTGAACAATGCTTCGGTGGAAGGGAAGGGAAAAGGATTTAATTCCTTTTCTAATGACTCAGCTAACCCTACACGTCCATGAAGCTATATTAAGCTATTCGAAGACATTCTTGCTTTCTTTTCCTCGCATCGAGGAGAACGAAGAAAAGACTTTTTTTTTTTTTTTTTTTTTCCTTTTAAAGAAATGATAATTAGTGGTTTTTGTTTGATAAGTCAAAAAGGAAGCGGGTGTTTCAGGTGGGAAGGAGATGTGACCATAAGAATCCTCATTTCGTTGGAAAATATTTGATATAGTTAATTAATGCTTTTCATGTGTACCGGGACTTGTCCTAGGGGTCGCATCTATTTATTTTAGCATCCAAGATTCTGGCTTTAATTCTCGGATGAATTGCCCTAAAAAATATGGACCTGTGGTCGGGCTTTTTCAGAACACTAATAAAAAAAATTCGGTGAGAATAAATATGAGAAGTTAATGTTGCCATGGTGAGAAAGACCTTTTTATGTTTTAGGACACTAGAATTTAATGAACTCCTTTGCATGACCTACGGTTCTATTTCACCGGTTTGGCCAGTTTCTTTTTTTCATCAACTCGATGAATTGGGTGAGCTCCTCTATTTTTCTCAGGAAAAAGGAAAAGAAAAAAAAAAAAATCATAAAAAATTAACAATGATCCTTGTTGCCTCTTTGCATGGATGAATGCTTCGAATAATAAAAAAATGTCAAGGAGAGTCATATTTTTGCACCTGCCATCCGGCTTCAATGGTGTTGAGATCATGGCCAAAGGATCCAGAGATGACCCATATCTGTGATAAGCTGAACTCGGTTGGGCTGGTTACCCTCGGTGCCCATACATTCAGGCTTGCTTTTGCTCCATAATATTGGTCTCCTACCACATACCCAACTGCATGCTGTAACCAATTGCAAATTTATAAATAGGATGCAATTATTCAAGGAGGAAGAAAAAGTTGACTTCAAATACCCATCTGAATTTTCTGAAAGGTAGAGAATTGGTCAATGACTCGATGTGGAACTTAAAAACTATTTCTGAAATAAGAAAATTACAGCCATAAGCTGGTCGTAGCTTAAAGAGGTCAGCTGAGGGCTAGCTACGATGATAACAAGTCAGATTCACCATTTGTCCTTTCTTTTTTTTTTTTTTTTTTTTAAAAAAAAAATCCTTTGATTAAATATTCTAAATTCAAATTAGGATATTTCTCTTCACCATTTCTTGCAGGGTATGGATTAACCTCATGACGTTTCAAAAATAACTTAGGGGATGCCCATAAAATAACTACCAAAAATTAACTACTACTAAGATTATATTTCCTTTTATTTGTAAAAAACCGTGTAAGTGGTTTACTCTTCCAATGGATTCCATGTTGGAGGTAATTCCTTTCATGCTATAAAGATAATATGCCTTGCATTACAAGAGTTCAAGCTTGATTCTAGAAACAAACGGAGGCCTTATTTTGTCCGAACATTCTCTTCACATTAGAGTACCACCGATGCAGTTCTTTATAAGTAAGGAAAATATACCACTAAAATCTTCTTAAAAATTAATGCACACTCGGTCTTCCTCTTTATGGGACAAAAAATCCTAACTTTTGGATCGATCGATCGATCGATCAAATTCTATATCTAAAATCTTTTTTAATGATTTAAGCAGAGCAGAGCCATGACCCCATTTACTTAGACTGACCTCGTGGCTGCTACTCTCAGAATCTCGCCGAAGTCTTGCTGCCAGCTTCCTACCAAACCTCTTTACCGAACTGGCTCGCAAGACATCTTCTTCCTTTGTTCTCCTGACCGGTATGGTTCCATCTGGACATGTTTCGCCCGAAATTCTCCATAATTGAAAGCTTTCTTCATCAACCACTGCAGGATCGGTAAATCTATGGCCTTGGGGTCTCTCTGGTGGATCCTGCAAACATTCGAGGCCCATATATATATATATATATATATATATATATTTCACAATTACTCTAAGAGCACGCATGTAGTTTCAGAGTCCAATTCTATAGAGACACGGTAGATGAAATGTTGATTAATTAATTACCATAGGCTTCAGTCCTTCAAGTCTGGGATGATCAAATGCTGGCTGAAGATGAGATGGAACACAATCTATGATATCACCATCAGGACTCTGTCGAATGAATAAAAACCGAGCGAAACGATTAATATATTGAAATGAAAATAATATATAGTAATAATAAGAGATATATATAGAGAGAGAGGATGCCTGGATTGTTTTCGCAGAAGGCTTGTTAAGTCTTTTGAGAAGAGCTCTCATCCTCCTAGACTTGAGCAGCTCTTTGCGGCCGGGTCGGAAGGTGTTGTTGTTTGCCATAGATTCCGAGAGGACAGGACTTGTAGAAGCAAGAAGAAGCGCAAGAGAGATGACAATAATGACTGGAATAGGAGTGCAGCAGCTAGAAGCCATTGCTGGGGAATTTTTGGAGCTGCGGTCCTCGTACTCTAGAACAAGTGTCTGTATCCTTGCACGGTTGCGTGATTGTTTTCTTCTCCTGCGATCGCTTGGCTCTCCTTGCCGTTATTAAGAATCTCTCTTCTTTTTGTCCAAAGAAACGGTACTTCCATCTCCAAACAAAGTCTTACCTTCGGATGGAGTGACTAACCATTCATGGAATTCGATTCGGCATAGGCCTCACCATTACCAAAGTTAAGAGGTAACGTCAAAATGACAAAAGACCCATTTCTTCTCCTTGTATTGTGTCCTGTCTCCTCCCCCCCTCTCTCTCTCTCTTTCTCTCTCTCTCTCTCTTCTGGTCAGCTTCAAGGGGGGGGGGGGGGGTATGGTCATAGGTTTCTGACAGTCTTAATTCTCAGGCATGAGGTAATAAAAAATTGGGTTGGGAATTCCAGGATAGAGTTCTCTCCATGTGGCCATGGAAGTGGAGTAATGAATAGGGTGCGTCTTGGAGGGATGCTTTCATATCTTTTCCTTTATTTACTTCTCAAATTACGAATTTTATAGCTAGTTAGGAAAAAATAATAAAAATTATATATATATAAATATATATATAAAAGGGTGCTCGGTCATATAATACAACTTACAAGGCCCACCACTTTAGCTTTTCTCTTCTTTTCATTTCTTTTGCATAGGGTTTTGTATGGGTTTCTCTTCTTATTCCTTCCTTGGCCTTTAAACGGGTCAATAGGCTTGATCCTGGTCTCCCCTGGCTACTTTTCTTATGCTACCTTTCTCCGTTCCCTAGATGTTCTCTGCCAGTTACTGTGCGGTTCGGTAATTTTCAAAAATAACAAAATAAAGGTAATTCACTTTTGATTTTCTAAGATGGAGATGAATATATATATATATATATATATATATATATAGAGGAATGAGTGTTCTTTATGCTTTTAGAATCATATGAATTATTAAAGTTAATTTGGTAGCTTATTTATAATTAGCAGCTTACTTGCTGTAGTTTTAGATCAGTAGATTTGGGTGAGTTCGTCGATCACTCATCTTCACGGTGCTGCCTAGATTTTACGGTGAAATAGTTTTTCTTTAAAAAAGAAAACATTCTTCTAGCTATATATATATGACCCTTGGAGTGTTGTCTGATTGTAGCGGTCTCGGAAACGCCAAAATCAAATTGGTGCCGTCATGAAATTTACAGCCACAGAATTAATTAAGTATCTGTGTAATTTGGTGTTGAAATATTTAAGAAATTTTGTAAATTTCCTAAATAGATATTTTTCATTTAATGAAAATTTTCAAAAATGTATATGCTTTCCAAAGGTTCTCCCTCTCTGTCCCCTGATCTCCCTTTCCAGCGCGTAGGCTCATTATATATTATTAAGCGCGTATAGACTCGTCATATATTAAGCTTGGGATAAGGGAAAAAATTTTACGTGGTTTCTATTATAAACCGAAGTTAGCCTAATGTTTTCACCTCGCGTGCTAATTACGAGTCTCGAGCATGTTTATTTAATATATTCGAAATGGTTAAGTGTCCCGAGTTTGGGCTGCAAGGTGGGCATCTTTTTCTTTTGGGGTCCTCGCAATGATGCTCATCACTTGCGCAACACTCCTTTATTTCGCTTTTGTTTCCCTTTAGACACGACAAAGGGGTCAACAGCATATATCGGTATAGGACTCGATGCTTCCCCATGGTGGTTTCAGGATAGATTCTAATAAACCCAATCAAGTTATTCTTTACTTCCTCTTTGGGGGGCTAAATATGTAATTAAGGCCTATGAAGTATAAACGCTAGCTCTTCCTTCGATTGGATGGAGAGGTTCATGGAGATGGTGGTTTCCTGCTAATAGGCATGCTCTCTGTTTCTTTTGGATGGGAGTGCTTCGTATAAAATTTCTCGCCAGGTTTGCCCTTCGGAGGGGGACAGAATGTGAAGAGGAGAAAAGGGATGATACGAACGAGGCAAAGTAATCGATGGGGGATAATTAGATTTGAGGCCACGCGTGATCTTATTCAGCACATGTGTCAGCCGAGGACACGTGTGTGCATGGACGCTCGCTCGCTTATCTCGATGCATGTCCCATGCAGTCTGGATATCCGAATTAAAGAATGTCATGATCAAGAATGTGCGGATCGTCTCCACCAAAAATTCATGAGGCATGCATGGGTTTGTACCAAAAAGAAAAATTTTGATGATGGCAGCTGGCATTTTTTTGTGTTCTTTATCGAATTATTATGATAAAAAAAATTAACAGTTTTTATCGCTAACATGCCAAAACCTTGATGAGTTATAGCATATATATATATATATATACTACGTTATAATAGAGAGGATCAGTTTTTAGCCCAAAAGCTGGTTAATTTAATGGAATCATGGTGCCTATGTTTCTCATCAACCCTTACGAGGAGCGATCTATCCAACATCCTTTGATATGATTTGTGGCCAACCAATACCACTCCATCTCGTGAGAATTTATATGCTCCATCAAACATATTAAACATTAAAATTTAATGAATTGTCCTCAAATCATCATCATCTTCTTCTTTTCCTTTCTTTTTTTTTTTTTTTTTTTTGGGTGGCCCGGGGTTTGGGTGGGGAGGCGAGCTGCTAACCCGTAATTAAGAAATTAAAGAACTCAATTGAGGTTTGGCATGACCAAGTCTCGATTTTGATCTCTCAGTTTATAGTTCGATACAAGGAGATTCAAATAAATGAAATAGGTTGTCATCCAATATGCCACGTTACAATTAAATTGAATAGCTTAGTTTAACACATTGACCTCGATCGGAAGGTCCAATCTACTCGATCTGAAAAGAAAAGTGGATGGCTAAGGCCCTGAAATGCAACGAACGAAATCTTGTGCATCATATATAAGATAACATGTCTAACATTTAAAAATTTAAACATAGGTTTTTGTTTTAGGAGATTCGATGTAATTTTTGATAGAATATTTGAATCCTACACCGATCCCATATAAAAACACCATATAATATCAAGTACAGTCATCTCTATAGCTAGCTCCCATTTACTACAAATTAATTACGAGCATTGCATGGATTCCTTACGTATCTATATTCATGCCAAAACAAGGAATTAATTATTATGTAAACAAATTATGGCAATTAAGCATCACTTCAAACAACAACGTAAACATGCATACTAATTAAACCGTACGTAGTCTATGACTTTCGCTTACATAAGTTTCGAACAAATGGAATTTAATAAGTTGATCATCCAACAATTAATTCTAAATCAACTCGTTAATTTAATTACGTCAGAATTAATGCATGCTCGAGATCTCAATTTGAAAGTACCGGCCGGTACCATCAAGGACGTAGCAGGTTTTTTTTTAATCATTAGAGCTGCGAGAATGGACAGAAAAATAAGGCCGGAGTCGGTCTGTCCGATTTCAGTCAGTCGAGAAATCAAGCAAACGCTAGGGGCATTCGCAAGAAATTAAGAATCAATCTCCAGGCTTCAACGTACGTACGAGACCTTAATATTTACATATAATAATAGCGAACAAGCCAGGCTAGTCATCAGCCATATATTAGAAATTAACAAACTATTCTCATATACGTACATAAAAACCGTCGTATCGATGTTTTTCCCATGAGCAATATATACCAAAAGGAATGAATCGAACCTCAAAAGCAGTCCTGATGCTTTAATTTTTATTACATCGATTTATTTCATAGCAAGATTTCGACACCGTACCATGCCAGCTTCTTCTTCTTCTTCTTCTTCTTTCTTCTTCTTCTTCTTCTTCTTCTTCTTCCATGATCATCTTCCTCCATGCATAATTAACTAATTAATAACATTAATTTATATAATAATCAGTTCGACAGGTCATGATGCATCATCATCGGCCAAGGAAAGGCCGTTCAATGTTAGCCTCCTGAGACGGGTAGTGAGATGAGAGACGGGTGACTTCATCCCGGGGGCCTCGTCAAAGCCATCGTCGCACGAGTCGATGTCGGCGAGCGCCGCCGAGAGGTTGTCCATCAGCTCGAGGTGGCTTCCACCCCCATCGAGGTTCTCCAACCCCTTCTGGAGATCGAGGACCAGCGTCCCGAAGTTCTGCCGGCACACGTCGAGGCCTCCCTTCACCTCGCTGTCGGTGATCGGGGAATCCATGAGCTCATCGGCCAGGGCCTTGGCATCCCTGGCGCTGGAAATGGCCGCCTCGATCGTCGCCTCGATCACGGATTCGACGGTCACGGTGCGCAGCTTCGGGACGAAGGACCCGCAGAGCCAGGGGAATTCCGCGTTCTTGCAGACGCTGGATACGGCGGGGAAGGGGGAGCGGCGGCGGTGGTTGATGCGGTGGAGGAGGCGAGACTCGGCGGTGGTGGCGGCGGATGCGAGGAGGAGGACAGCTAGCAGGGCCGATGGAAGAGAGCTTTGGGATCTTTCCATCCTGACAGGGCTCGCGTTCTCTCCCTGCAGGCTCTATCGCAGCTGTCGGTGAGAGACCGGGGGAAATTAAAAGAAGAGGGAAAAAGGGTAGGTCAGGGATTATTTATACATGGAATGGGTTGGCCGTTGAAAGCGTTCGAGGAGGAGCCGGTCGAGCCTGAGGTCTAGCTTAAATGTAGATAGACTGGACGTTCTTCGACGGACTCCCGGTCGGGTCCGTGGTCTTCCCAGTTAAAATGGCCGTTACAACCGTTGTGCAGGAGCCGTGGCCTTTGGCCTGAAATATTTCTATGCCAGATCTTATAATGGCCCGTGCTTTTCGACCGTTGCCCGGTTCAAGTAGACAGGAACTATATTATTCTATATAGAGCTCGTTTCAACTTCCATCAAAAAAATTTTAAGAGAGAGAGAGAGAGAGGCTATTTCAACATGTAACTTAAATTCAAAATTTTGTGCTATTCAATTAATCGGATCCTCGAGGAAAATAATAAACTCTTTTTTTTTTTTTTTTTGTAAAAAAATGGATGAATAGTTGTAATATCAAGAGGGAAACGGTAGACTCGTGGATTCTTCCATATCTTTTTATCCTCGAAATTAAATACGTGTAGAACGGATTCTAGAGATCAAACAACAAGATTTTACTCTACAATATTATATAAATTTATTTTAGCTATAAGATATCCAGCATGATTTTTTACCTGCCTTACATTAATATTATAATAATCCTAAGTGACTCGACTCTGTGTTTCAATAGATGGTATTTTTTCCGTTCCTTGAAAGGGTACCTAAAAACTCGACATCTGATATTATATAAAATTATTTAAAGCATCGTGAAGGATGAATATCTACTTTAGTTTGTAAATCAAAGCGCTCCCCCTACCGGTTATTAATGTTGGGGGCTGATCCCCCATTCTTAGCATCTTGAAGATTTACGAACCAAGTTTTGTCTTTGATAGCGAGGATCCACTGTTCTTCCAGCGAAGCAAGACTGCACCATTGGACCTCTTTCGGCCTGATCAGCCTTCGATCTCGATAAAGGTTCCCCTCACCTCCAGCAATTAAGGCCCGACATCTTTCAAATAGGATAGAGTTACGCTTAAGTCTCATGGTGACTCTCAGCCTTGGTAAGGGTACTCGAGTCGATCCCGGACCCTTATCCGAGGGCAAACTGATTCTCGAGCAGAACTCCTAAAGGTAACCAAGGGAAGAATCTACCGATGCTCATCGCATGCATCCATTTATATGATTAGGAGGCTATATCTCATAATCTTCAACATATCAAAACAATTAAGAGGAGCATGACTAGACCATGCAATAAAAAATATTATCATTAAAAAATATGGCCGGCTATGCATAAGAGACAAAGCCCCAATTAATGGAAAGCAGACATTTTGGATAAATGAAATGATCTTCTGACACCTTACATGATAGAATCTTCAGACCTGTCACTTCTCATCAAATCTACTAAGAGTTTTTCCCTCATGAAATTATTCTTTTCTCTCGCTATAAAAGGGGTTCCCCAAGAACCCTCCAAGGTACGTCTACGACCGACACTCTCTCTATACTCCGCTCTTCTTTTTTCCTTTTATTACTTGCCACCCAATTTAAACATCGGAGGGTCCTTGCCGAACCCACCTATAGCCGATGCTTTCTTTCAGGTATTGTCATGGCAGCTACTTATTCGGCATCGAGAAGTAGCCGAGCCACCGAAGGAGAAGAAGATGGATGTTCTTTAGCATCTTTTCTGTTATGATAGCTAATTCTATTGAGGTCTTGCCTCTCATGAATTTATCCACCATGATTTACTTGCCATAATTATTGCTAGGATAGCTGGGATTACCTTTTATCACTTACTCAGGTGCCATCGACTTCGAGTATTGGAATAGCTTGTCCATTGCTTAGAGAGAAGGGACCTTGTTGAGAGAGAATAAACTTTTCTAAGAGAGAAGAGGCCTAATTGAGAGAGAAAGGGCTTTAACAACGCACTCTGGTATACCTAACTAAGTTTGGATCTTAATCAGATCCAAGTAAATACTAGGTGGATGTGTAAAAGAGATGTCGATCAAGCCCGACTATGTGTAATCTCTCTGTACAAGATATCCGAGATAAATGATGTAACGATCAGCTTGATATCTAATTCTACTCGGTCGATTATTGGGTGAGTCAATAGTCGTTCCCATCTCCTTTCTGACTAGTGGTTGGTTATCGTCTTTCTTTTAGTTGATGATGTAGTCGGTGATATGATTGCTTCTTAATTATCCTATAGACGAATCTTGATCGATGGTCCAATAGATATCTCGAGACCGAGTAGATAGTCACCACAACTTGTATTATTTTATTTTTGGAGACGGGAATGTCATGAAGAAGAACGTAAAAAAAGGATTTTTTTTATTCCATGAGACCCGGCGAGTGAGCGGAGAAAAGCCAGCCATATAATGCCGATTGCTAAAGCTAGAGAAATTATTGGATAGAATGATTCAACCACAATTCAAACAAAATCATTAAAAATCTTACTTTTAAATTATTTTTTATTAATTTTTAATTATAATTAACCATGATTTAGCAGAAAAATCATCAATGGCTCTAAAAAATATTGATTATAAAGCCACGGGATGAACCATGTTTTGAAAAAAATGAGAGGTAGGGTTCATCATGAATCATGAACGATTTTGAATAGGGGTGCAAATGGATCAGGTCAGACCGGATCATGAGTGATCCCGATCTGACCCGATTCTTCGATCGGATCCTAATATTAGATCCGATCTAATCCACTAGAAAATTGGGTCGAGTCGGATTGGGTCCACTATCAGAATTTTTAATCCAACAGATCATTCGGGTTAGATCAGGTCTATAAATAACCCAATTCTAATATAAAGAAATTGGATTTATAAATGATTCGGATAAAATATAGATAACTATGTTGCCAACCTTACCATCGTGGCCTGCAGCTGCGAAGTGGCGCCGGAGGTCTGTCCCTTTACTCCGGAATCCTGGTATTTCCGGACCTGCAAAATAATGTTAGAGACCCGGGTCGGGGATCATGACGGGGGCACTCCGACGATCAAGTCAGCGGATGGCAAAGCAGAACAGATCTTCTAAGGCTGATCCCACTTCGGTCACCGTGCTTAGAGGAGTTTTTAGTAAAAGATTAAGTAGAAAAAATGAGAGAGGAGCGGTGCTTGAGTTGCAGCACCGTGCTCGCGGGACTCACTCCGGGAGCCCTTTGGGAGCCTCCCGCCTTCAAGTCACCTGTCTTGCTCCTTCGTGTGTTTGCCCTATTTCAGTTGCTTACCTTCTTTCTCACCACTTAGTGCTTTTTAGATCGTCGATCGCTCGAGTACCTCGATTTTCTCCCTCAGGGGGGGCTTAGGGATCAACGGTTTCGTTGGTCGCTCTCCCGAGGTCATTTCCTCTTATAGCAGGGAATTAAATTGTGAACATGTCTTGCCTGGCATGTTATCATAAGAGAAAAATTAGCCGAACCTCGATCTGGGCATAGCGAACCTCGATCTGAGACCCTGAATGCGGCCTTCTCTTTCAGGGGGTTTCAGGTGGTCGACCACAGAATCTGACATCTCGATTGGGATGCCCCTCTCCAACTGGTGCAAACGAGGTTACGTGCACCGTTACAGATTTTATGGTCGAGATCGAAAAAATGGCAAGCATAATTAAAGTTGACATCAACCTATTTAATGGTGATAGTAATTTCTCCATATGGCGAGCAAGGATAAAAGATATACTGATCTAGCAAGGATTGATCAACATTCTTATATGCAAGAAAAGGCCAGCTATCATGAAGGATGAGACTTGGAAGCGGCTTCAGATGCTGGCAATGAGCACGATCTGCTTGTACTTGACAGATGAGGTTATGATCCATGTGCTGAATTAGACATTTTCAATGGTACTATGGACGAAGTTCGAGGAGTTGTACATAGCAAAGTCCCTTACCAATATATTATTTTTTTAAAAATAATTCTACTAACTTGGATGATCAAAGAATAGAGTATGTAGGAGTACCTGAGCAACTTCCAGAAGATCCTCACCGATCTCCTCATTGTCAGTAAAAAGTTGAGAAGAAGACCAGAGTGCTAGTCTTGCTATCATCACTGCTGCAGTCCTTCAAGTTCTTAGTGACTGCTCTTATAGTGAGAAAGAGTACTATCAAGATAGAGGAGGTTACCTTAGCATTACTCCAGAATGATATTCTCAAGCAGGAGAACCAAGCTTCGAGTTCAGGTAGGAACTCAGTGTTAACAATTTTTAGAGAAGCAGGTGATAGAAGGCAGAACAACAGAGGATCATGAGATGGGTGGTCCAGGTAGAAGAATGTGAACAAGATCAAGTATTATCAGTACGACAAGCTGGGACATCATGTTAAAGATTGTCCACAGCTCAAAGATCAGATGAAGGTTACGATGACGGTGGCCGATTATAATGATAGTGATGAATACTACAATAATGTACTCATGGTATCCGATGAAGTATCTCCTTCTTTTCAATGAATTTTAAATTTTATTTGTTTATATCATATTTATTACAGAGAGAAACTGTTTGACTCTCTAGAGGGTAGAGAGGGTTATGTCAACTTGTTAGATGGATCGAACTGTACGATCAAGGATGTCGAGATAGCCAGCTTGAAGGCACATGATGGGACAGTAAAGAAACTGAACGAGGTTCAATGCATATCCAGTTTTTGTAAGAATATAATTTTTCTAAGCAAACTAAATTTAAAGCTATATATGCAGAGCCGATGATAGAGTTCTAAAGGTCTTGCATGGCAGTAGGGCCATTTTATAGGAAAAGAAATAAGGAGGGCACTACCTCTTGATAGGGATATAGTGTGAACTAGAGTTCCTAGCATATATAGGGGCTTAATATGAGGTGGAGCTCTAGAAGTAGATAGATCGGGCATGATACGATAGACTCTGGAAGATGACATGCGACATCACAAAATAAAATTTCTATTACTATAGAAGGCTCCCCTGTGCAGGTCTCATGTCGAGGTGAGCATAGCACGTGACGGAGATGAGATCGAGTAGTCTAGCTTGATTTCCATTTTTGCCCATCCATGATCAATAGGTATTTACCCTAAGGCATGGTGGCGCGATCCTTCAAGAACTCTCAAAATCAAGTGAAGGCTAAATGTTGAATCAAGGTGGAGATTATTTGATGCAGTACCTTGAATTTAACCCCTAAAGAAACCCAAAAAATAGCCCAGGAAGAAGAAGAAAACAAAAAGGAGGTCTAGCAGCCTAGATCCACGGTCGGGCCGTAGGCCAGCACGACCCATAAACTAGTCGCAGCCCAATGCTGCGCACGCGATTGCCCAAGCCCGGATGGACTTTTCATTCTGTTTCTATCACAAGGTCACGTGGTGTTGGTGATCCATGAAATTTTTTGAGTGGCCTATGGAGAGGAAACATGGTCTACACGCAACGATCATGCAATCGAGTGGCCGAGCATCGATCACGCGATCAAGTGGCCGAGCACCGATCACACAATGATCCAATAGTTGCGCATGTCTCCTACGATAATCGGACAGCCAAAGCGCATTCCGATATTGTTCTGCTTGATTTGGGCAGATCCAGTGCAATCTTAAGCATGATCGGATGGTCACAAATTATCCTAGAGTTCATATTTAAGTTGGAAAAGCTACAAGATTCCAATTCGGATGCGATTTAGATCGTTGGACTCCTGATGAGATGATCTTTGCGAAAGACTATAAAAATAGGAGTAGGGGTCAGGGAAGCCGGTGTGCGATGATCTAAAGGATGGTAAAAGAATTTCAGAAAGCCCGTAAGGGTCGAGGGTTAAAAGCTGTGAGAAAAATTTGAAATTTCTTGTCGAGAGAATTGTACGGAATTAAGAATAGAAGTTTCAATCTTATAATTTTTTTTTTTTTATAATAAAATCTTACATGTCCAATTTGATTGTATATTTTATTTTATTTTATTCTTCTTTCTTCTCTTACGGCGTCGATATCAATAATGTAATCCTGGAAACGGAGATTCATATTCATACGAAGGATTTCCTAGTTGGGTGGATCGATGTAGTTGGTACCACAACAACGTAAATACATGAGGTTTCTTTTTTAAAAAAAACCTCATCGGGTCCGTGATCTTATCTTATCAACTTAGTTTGAAAACATGACAATTCAAATATTCAATTTCCTGCATGATATTAAAAACTTCAATTCAAGAAAACAATGAATCAGCAGGAAAACATCACTAAATCATCATCGAAACTCATATCCTTTGCCTGCATAAGGATATCTCATGCACCATTTCATACGTTGAGTGCATGAATCTCATGGATATTAGATACGTGAAACTATTGATGCAAGTGATTTTATTTGATGATAGGATTTTTTAATTCATCGATGCAATTGAAGGGCACTTCCCTGCAATGCCATTTTCATTCGCGACATGTACATATAGCAGCATTTCTTGATATTTATATTTGCTTGATGAAGTACGTACCGGTAGGTACATGATAAGAAAAAAAAATAATTTGTAAATAAACGTTTAATTAAATAAAAAAAATATCGAGAATTATTTTAAGCTAATACTATATTAGTTATTAGAGTAATTGTTTTAGCTAATTTGTAAATGAAAGGTTTCGGTGATACATGTAACATTGGATATACGAAAGGTCGATGAGTTTTGAGCCTTCACCATCTGCCCATCCCTGGCCTCTTCCTGCTCCATTGTCTCGCCCATGCACCGACCCTGTCATGCATTAAAATGCTACCATGCATTGACCTTAGCCCTTCAAATTCGTAACCTTCGTCTCCATTCTCATGTGCTCTAATCTTCGCATGGAATGTGGTAGCTAAACTTAATCGTGCTTTTTATTTTTAACACTTGGACTCGAACTCACCATGCTCCATCCTGCACCCTGATCTATATATATATATATATATATATATATTCTCCCATCCCTCCTTATTTGCTTGACCTCCATCAACCCTTCTAATCCTCGGCAGCAACCCCCATCAGTCATGTTTCTCCTTTCTCTCTACCTTGACCGCATTTTATCATGTTATCGATCAACCTCCTTCGCACTTGGACTCACCAAGGTCACTCCTGAGTCGGGGTCTATGCTATTACGTCATGTTAAGCCCATTTCAACATCGGATCAAGCTCGGCCTTGGCCCGGTTCCTCGACTAAACCAAATCTATTTCCAACCTTGTATAATTAATTTTTATTAGAAAGCATTTTGGGGGCATCCTTGCCTAAATCTCTCTTTGTATCATAAAATTATATCATGTAAATTGTAATATCAAAAGTTAGAAAATGTTGGATGTAACTTATGGGATCTACAATGTCTATATACTCGATGTAAAATATTTTAAAGACCTTTTTTTTTTTTTTTAATGCATCGAGGAAATTAATTATGTATCTTTCTATAAGTACCATATTCGATTGTTTAGATTTTTTATTCAAGTGTTAAATCTAGTAATGGATTCGAGCACTTTTTCTTTCTATGTATATTATAACTATGACCATATACATCTATAAGCACGCACTTACGATTATCTAGGTCCAAATTCCTAGAAATGCAGGATCGAGCCCAAAACATCCGATCGCTATCCCCAGAAATCTAACCAATTACTTTTTAGATAAGGTATTAAAAATAATACGTAGACATTTAAGTTTTCTATCTAATTCATAAGATTAGAGCTATACCCAAACTTTTCTTATGTTTTGTTTGTCGGTACCTTGCTCTCCAAGTTCATTCCCTGTTTATAGCTTCACCAATCTACAGTGACCGAGCCAATATAATATGATGGGAAGCTAACGCCGATGGAGGACTTCCAACCCCAATCCGATTGTTCCAAAATTTTAGAAAAAATCTCGAAGAGTCGAAGACAAAGAATGATGCAATGCCATTGGATCCACCAGCTGCGTAGGATCCTAAATCCAAGTAGAAAGGCGCTGCAGCCGAGCCCAACGATTCATGAATCGGAAAGGACTTCTGATCGAATCCCCGCGTTACTTCCACCTACGAAGGGCCGTCCGAACCCCGGCTTCGAAGGCCAGCCATGGAATTCAACGCCCTTTTGCACATCTGGCGAAACCACAACATGACATCTGGTCGACGACAAGGCCCAAGGGAAGGGTATGGAGCTTTTTTGAGACAGATTCTTGTGGGGCCGATTCGCCGCGTGCGATCTTTAATCTGTAATCTACGTCCCAAGGGTCGTCCTAGATGACAAGATAACCACTTCGTTATGGGGTTGACTTAAGCTGGATTACCATCAAATATCGGGGTTCTTCAAATAATCATCCATCACCGAAATCATGTGTAGAAGATCAATGTAAGAAATCATGGCCATGCCATGCACGATCAAGACTATTCTTGCCATGGGTGATGATGGTTCTGATCAACATCCCAAATATATGAAAAAGAAACGCTCGAGTGTATCTAACATGATTCCTTTGATTCTAAAATGCAGGACCTTGATGATTTGACTTCCCTCGCCACTTCCATGGCCAATCCCAACGGCCAGGAGAGATCCACGAAGTCGATGCCACCCCCGTCCCCAACTCTCCCGTCTCCTCGACTTGCTCTTTGTTTTCTACCATACTCTTATCACACAAAGAATTCTCTAATTCATACTTCTCCCAACAACTTCCCTCGAAAACCCTCATCCTATGCAACACTAAGTACATAGCAGAGGAGGCGGGGTCCTGCTCACTCTTCAAGATCCTTTTCCATTAAACTTGTACTCTTTTAATTTCTCAGGTACCTTCCCTTATTTTCCGATTCGAATTCACTTCTACTTCATTTCTTAATTTTGCCTAGTTTGGTCTCTCTCACCGCTTTGACCAAAAAAACAGGAGTACCAAAGAAAGGAAAGTAAAGGAAGGAAAGACATGGAGGAACGGAGAAAACCATCATCCCTTCAAATCGAAACGGTGGCGGCTTCCGACGCCAAGCCCTTCAAGGTGCCGGTCGACTCGGAGCACAAGGCCACGGTATTCCGGATCCTCTCCTTTGCAGCCCCACATATGCAAGCCTTCCACCTCTCTTGGTTCTCCTTCTTCTGCTGCTTCGTCTCGACGTTCGCGGCGCCGCCTCTCCTTCCGGTGATCCGGGACAACCTCGGCCTCACCAGCACCGACATCGGCAATGCCGGCATCGCCTCCGTGTCCGGCGCCGTCTTGGCCCGGCTCGCCATGGGCACCGCCTGCGACCTCGTCGGTCCCCGTCTCGCCTCCGCCTCCCTCATCCTCCTCACCGCCCCCGCCGTCTATTGCACCTCCCTGATCAACTCTGCCTCCACCTACCTCCTCGCTCGCTTCTTTACAGGCTTCTCCCTCGCCTCCTTCGTCTCCTGCCAGTTCTGGATGAGCTCCATGTTCTCAGCTCCCAAGGTCGGAAGTGCCAATGGCGTCGCCGCCGGCTGGGGGAACCTCGGCGGAGGTGCCACCCAGCTCATCATGCCCCTCGTCTACGAGCTCATCCATAATGCGATTGGCAGCACCAAGTTCACCGCGTGGCGCATCGCCTTCTTCATCCCGGGGATCATGCAGACCGTCGCCGGGATCGCGGTCATGGCCTTGGGCCAGGACTTGCCCGATGGCAGCTACCAGAAGCTTGAAAAAGCCGGGGACAAGAACAAGGACAGCTTCTCTAAGGTTTTCTACCATGCAGTCACCAACTACAGGGCGTGGATCCTGGCGCTGACATATGGGTATTGCTTCGGGGTGGAATTGACCATCGACAACATCATTGCCGAGTACTTCTACGACAGGTTCGACGTCAATCTCCGCAACGCAGGCATGATCGCTGCGAGCTTCGGGCTGGCGAACTTTTTTTCGAGGCCGGCCGGGGGATGGTTCTCCGACCTCCTCTCCAAGAGGTTTGGAATGAGAGGTAGGTTGTGGGGCTTGTGGGCGGTGCAGAGCTTTGGAGGACTTCTCTGCATCATACTGGGGCTCATGGATAACCTTGCTCCAGCCATCAGTTTCATGCTGCTCTTCTCGGTGTTCGTCCAGGCCGCTTGCGGGCTCAGCTTCGGCATCGTCCCCTTCGTCTCCCGAAGGTATTCCTCGACTTCCCCATCTCCATGTATCTTCCGATCTCGAACTATTTCTCCGTTCATCAAATCGCGTGATATCCTGAGCTGTTCTCTATGAGAACTGGAGGACATGCATCAAACCTCGACTAGATTTCTTAAACACAATTCTAACTACCAGATACAAATAGACCGATACTCTAAAGGGTTTAAGCAAAACGAAGCACATAAAATGGCTTGCAAATATTAGATGGAATTCTAATGATCTCTGCTTATATGATCATTTGCTGAAGCGGCGACCCACCCTTTTATTTCACCAGATTCCTACTGTTTTGCAGGTCGTTGGGATTGATTTCTGGGATGACAGGAGGCGGTGGAAATGTCGGTTCTGTCTTAACCCACTTATATTCTTCAAAGGCTCCAGATACTCGACACAAAAAGGGATCGCTCTCATGGGAGTCATGATCCTGGCCTGCACCCTTCCGACCATGCTCATCTATTTCCCACAGTGGGGCGGAATGCTCGTCGGCCCGAGACCAAATGCCACGGAGGAAGATTACTACGCGGCTGAATGGAGTCAAAAGGAGAGAGACGGTGGCTACCACTCGGCAAGCTTGAAATTCGCGGAGAACAGCGCGAGCGAAAGAGGAAAAAGAAGGGACCCTTCGACTACAGTCCATGTGGATACAACCCCTTCACACGTTTGAACTCTTCCTCCTGGCTCGGGAAATCTCTAAGACTTTGACATTGGTAGCCAGCTCAATAGCCACGAAACGTACAGATCTCTCGTGTAAGCTTCTATCCTTGTTATATATGCTGTCCATATTTTAAACTTCAGTTAGCAGGTCTGATTCAGTCGACATTGTCAGTTGTATCAAGAGAAGGTCCCTGTTCCTAAGAAGCTTTTAATAGCTTTAGGATGCTTCGCATATTGGCCCATGAAAATACCACATGCTTTCTCCTTCTGTGCTCGTGCTCTTGTAAAGTTCCTTAATTTGGTGTAAAATGGAAAGCAGAATATATTTGCCTTATCGTTTCTTTCATCTCTTACTATGATCCTCTTTCTCGAGTTTTCTGGTCTTGATGAGTTATTTGCATCACATGAGGATTGATAAGCACCTGAACTCATTAGCAAAATGAGGCAAAGGCTGAAAGGTATATCAATGTTCAGATATATATATATATATATATATATATATATATATATTCTCTTCCAGGGGAAGATCCTTGAACATTCACCTGGATGACCTCCTTATACAGTTGGATCGAGTTATTTGACATGTTCTAGCAAAACTTGTATCGATGAACAGATGGTATGTACTAACTTGAACCTTCCTCTTAGCTGGAAGTCTGCTACAGCTCCTGTTTGCTGGAAATGTGGCTGCTGTGGTGGGGGAGCTGGGCAGCAACTTGGTGTGCAATGTTCTGTGGAATGTGCACCAGATTGACTTGAGGCTGGTTTACTTCGCTCGTCTGCCTTGGACTTTCTTCATTTCAGTCTCCTTGTACAGCTGTTCCTTTCCCCCCTCTGATGTTTCTAGTTTAATCTTCTATGTTGCTGCTTTCTTATATTGTCCATGCATTAGCTATTTTGCTATTTGCTCCTCTCTGTTTTCTGTATCTCTCTGTACATCCTTTGTAAATTGCAAATAATGTTCAACTAAGTTCTTAATAAAATTCTGGGTGGCCTTCGCCACCCTTTCAATCCAAAAAAAAAAAAAAAACCCCTATATTGTGAGAGTCTTAAAGACAATCATTTTTGTGCTTCTGTGTGATATCTACGTGGCTGCAGAGAAGGTCTTCCAATGCTGTCATCTCCACTGCCATCGGAAGATCCTCCAAATTTTAGTTTTTGAAATATTCAAGGTGATCAAGATACACCATGCTTTGTTAGGACTAATATGTGCTCCAAGTCTGTTTGGAGTCACACACATCTGGAAACTAGTTTATAAGTTTCCAGGACTCTAAGTCATGTTGGGTTAGGATCTTGACTCAGGATAGAGAGAACTAGTAAGACATGGGAGTACATGGGCTCGGGTTTAATTTTTCTCTAGTGACTCAGAGGAGGGAGTTTTTTAGGACTAGGTCGGTTGTGATCCTATGATTAGTTTATTTTGTATATAAAGAACGATGGAAACATCGGAAAATAAGACGAGAAGACGCGATCCCTTTTCTCCTCCAAAAATCCTAGCCTCTCTTTTCATCTTCTGATTCTCTCTCGTGCGTGCATCCCATGGGGGCTCGCCTCCGCGACGGGAGTGGATGGCGCGCCCGATCTCTTCCCTGGTAATTGTTTCCTTTCCGCCTGACGACATCAAGGAAGATCCCGGATATTCCGTGGAGCGAATTTGCTCCAACAATTGGTATCAGAGCCAACCTTAATGCAGTGGCGTGAAGGATATAGGGAAGAGGATGTCACGAGGATGGTGCCGATATCTGGAGATGAGGGCCTGCCGCCCTCCCTGGAAATGGAGACAGAGAAGAACCTGTGGATCTTGAGGTGCAGATCCCGCGTCGATCTGGGCGATGCACGATCGCAGGCGCGGCACTGGGTCGCATGGCGCGTGCGCGGTGCAGGGCGTTGGTCGCAGCGTTGCAGCGGAGTGGCGCGGGGCATCGCAGCAGTGCAGCGTGCGGTCTCGGCGCAGCGAGAAGACGGCGACGCAGGGCGCGAAGGACGGGCTCGCTTGATCGCGGGAGCGTCGCCGGGCACCGGAGCGTCGCCGGGCACCGCACGTCGCTGGTCGCGGGCTAGACACCGAACGCAGGCTCTGCGCAGGACGGTAGATCGCTGGAGGCTGGGATCGGTTGTAGGAAGTCGCCGGAGAGGTGCTCGGTCCCGATCGGAGTAGATTGGGCGACAAATCGTGGTGGGTAGTCACCGGACGCGCGGATGGCTCGCGGGCGGTCGTCGGAGGCTCGACACGATCGTGGGCAATCGCCAGAGTCCAGATATGGTGGCCAGAGGCAACGGTAGTGGCCGGGAGAGGTTGCGGTTCACGGTTCCCTACCGTGGACCGACAACCATGGCAGCCAGTAGACCAGCTTGGCGCGCGTGGACCATTGGGACGGTTCACAGTGGACCAACATCACAAGACATCTCTGCTCTGAAATTAATGCTAATGGATTTTCGACGATTTCGGGCTCAATTGAACTCCAATTTGAGCACCGTCTGTGCCGTTGGACTTCATTTTTTGAGCTCTTCATGTTGAGCTAGGTTGGATCCGATGATGGAATCAGATCATGGGTGTTGCGTATGTGAAGATCGCTATGCAGCGGCTATGTGTGCGGGCAGTACGTGCAGGATGGTTCTATCTTCGGCACTCCTTGACGGACAAAGGTTCGTGGTATCAGGAGCAGTGTAGAGATCTGTTGGTGGAGCGGATCTCGCTGAAGATGATGGGTCCGGTGGTGCAGGAGTTCGCGACGGTGGTGCAGAGCTGCAGGTCTTATGCTGAGGAGCTATGATAGGTATGTATCGCTCCACAGTGATATGTGGTTTAGCATAGGTGGAGCGATACATACCGGGGATCTTTTAGAGCATGAGTAGTAGCTCCATCAGTAGTGGACCAGGTTCTTGGTCACTGTGGAGGAGAGCGATCGGTAGTACTCTAGCAACCTTGATCGTGATGGAGCTGGACGTGGATGGTATCCCGCATGGTTGGAGATCGGTTTCGGTAGATGGATATCTCAGGAAGACCGGATTACATCAGCAGAGGTGGTACCAGAGGTAGCTCAGGGAGATAGGGGACAGTCTCAGGGAGCGCCGGAGGTATCGGGTAGTCTGGAATGTCCCGGTATGGTGACATTGGCCTAGGGACAGAGATTGGAGTTGATGGAGATGGCAGCTCAGGGAGACCGGGGATAGGTCTCAGGGAGCACCAGGGACATCATGCAGCCGGGAGACAGGTTGGGACATGATAGAGCAGCCGCTGGAGATAGTTGCTGGGTTCAATTGCTGGGTTAGAGTCGTTGGGATGAGCTCCTGGGTTTCGGAGGTTCCTGTAGGGATACAGATATCCAAAACGGTCTCGGATAGGTCCGCGGTGATGCGGAGGATCCAAGGAGGCAGCGACTGGGTACAAGATTCAGGTGCAGTTTCAGCAGGGCAACATTGAGTTGCTGGCCTCAGGGTTGAATTCTGTGGCATCATGTGGACTTTTGTTTCAGGTGGAGCACTGGTTGGAGGTGTCTTTACGGCTAGAGAGAGAGAGCTTTGGCTTGAGTTTAGAGCAGGAGGTGCAGGGACTGGCCAGATTCTAGCAAGCGCGCCAGGGGTACACATAGCCAAGTGAAGTAGAGTGTGCAGTGATTGGCGTGGCTCTATGGAGACAATGTCAGGTGAAGCTCTGGGTGCAGCGAGTGCCGATTCAGGATCGTTGCGGGTCTTTCCAGGAAGTCCAGGGTGAGTGATGCAGTTGCTTAGCAGAAGGGAGCCTACAACAGAGATCTCAAGTTGGTGCTATGGAGCAGGTACAGGTTGGTCCCAATGGACTTGTACTGATCTTCATCTATGGAGGCGGTCATCCCAAAGGTCTCCAAGGGAGCTCAAAAGCTGAAAAGGTCTGACATTGGTGTTAGGTTTATACAGCTGTCTGGGTGTACTGCGGATGCACGGGTTGGTGTTGCAGTCACGGGGACAGAGCAGGGAGACATCAGTTCGAGGTCAGGAGTGCGGTGGAGCACGAGTCTCGGGAGCTGAGGAGCACGGGTCGATGTTCCAGCTAGGGAGGCGAGGTGGCTTCGACAGGAAGAAGTCAGCTCTAGAGATAGCAGGAAGGGTGCAGACGGTCAAGCGGAGCTTGTCAAGACTTATAGCACCAATGTGGAGATTGTTGGGGCTAATGTGGTGCTCCAAGTCTTGTTTGGAGTCACACAGGTTTGGAAACTGGTTTATAAATTTCCAGGGCTCTGAGTCATGTTGGGTTAGGGTCTTGATCCAGGGTAGAGAGAACTAGTGAGACATGGGTGTACATGGGCTGGATTTGAGTTTTCTCGAGTGACTCGGAGGGGGGAGTTTTTTAGGGTTAGGTCGGTTATGACCTAGGATTAGTTTGTTTTGTATATAAAGAACGATGGGAACGTTGGAAAATAAGACGAGAAGACGTGATCCCTTTTCTCCTCCAAAAACCCTATCATCTGTTCTCATCTTCTGGTTCTCTCTTGTGCGTGCATCCCATGGGGGCTCGCTTCTATGATGGGAGTGGATGGCATGCCCCATTTCTTTCCTGATAATTATTTCCTTTCCATCATGATGGCATCAAGGAGGATCTTGAACATTCCGTGAAGTGGATTTGCTCCAACACATGCTTACCTCATTGGTTAAATGCTTATAATATGAATCAAACTATATACCAGTAGACAAAGCTCTTTATCAATTTAGGTCCATATTTCATTGGTCTAGAATGAAGTCTTCTCATCAATTTGTTGTTACTTGTTATCTTTTGCAGGATGAATATATGAAAAGTGTGTTGACCTCCGTATTCTTCAAACCGAAACTCATACATAGAAGTTTTGAGTTCAGCTGTAGAGCTGTCAATATGGGCTGGCCCGGCCCAGCCCGACCCTAACTCATATGTGCTTACATTTTATGGGCCGGGCCAGGCTAGGCCCACTTGTACAAATAGGCCAAAAAAATCCAACCCGGCCCGGCCCTATGTGAGCCGTGGGCTAGGGTCGGGCCAACCCCCTATATGGGCCATGGGCTAAGGCCGTGGGCTAGGGATCTACATGTTGAAAATACCAAGTAGAAAAAAATGAATCAATTTATACTATTCGTTTTTGCATATTTTGGGACTGGAAATATGTACTAATATTATGGTAGGAGATGCAATGATAAGAGGTATCTTTGGAGGACAAAAGAAGCGTGTTACAATTGGTAAATCTAACAAGAAAAAGAAGAGGCTGGACTAGAAGTCTAGAACTATCAATCATAAGCCGGAACGGTCGCACAGAGGTCTCCCAGTCCCAGAGGCCGAAATGGTGGCCGGTGGGAGCCTGGAAGCAGGGGAAACCCGGAGATCAAACTTCCCCCTCTCCAATCTACACTATTTTCGATGATGGATCGACACGACATCGGGGAAAGCTTGTGAGCCCTCACGGCAGGCCGGCATGGCGACGGTGGCACCCCCCGACACCGAGCCCCCTTGGACCCATGCCTCACTGGTCACTGCCTCTAATGATCCGTTGAGAGAAATCAAAAAAAAAAAAGATGAAAAAATGACGAGTCCTCACCACCGAACGACCGAAGTCTTGGGTTCCGGCCGGCATCATGGTCTCGCAAAAGAAGAACGGCGGCCGTGGGGTGGGGTTCTTCATTCTCCCGTCTTTGGTTCTCCCAAACAGTCAAACTTGAGACTCCGTTCTCCGGCGGCTCTCCGTGAGTCACTCACGGACTCACTAGTTCTCTCCGATAGAGGGCGGCGGCTTTGACCTAACCCTAACAAGGGTTCTGAGTCCCGACTTCCGGTCTCCCGTCATAATCGAGTAAATAAAACCGTAATGCCTTCAGTCTTCACCCTATAAATAGTAATTAGTAAGTCTTAAACCAGTAAACCGTAAGACCGTAGGTGAGTTGACTAATAGTAACAGATTAAGTGAGCCCTGACTCGTAAGGCTAATTTTTTTTTTATATATATATCATGGCCCATGGGCTGGCCGGCCCTAACCCTGTTGAGCCTATGGGCTACAGGGGCCGTGCCAAAAAGCCTACTTATATAAATGAATCAATTTTTTTCAGCCCGGCCCGATCTATTTATAGGGTCAAATAGGTTGACCCATGGGCTCTAGTCCATTTTAACATATCTATTTAAACGAGGCAGCTCCGAAAGCCCATAAAACTATACCTACAAAGAAAATGATATCTGCGTCAATTGGTATTCTCCAAAAAGATGTGTCAGTTAGGCACAAACAATATACCGGATACAAAATGCCAAAATATTACATACTTTTGGTGGATGTTTTCTTTCCATCTATCCATTATCGGACTTCAAAGAACTTACCTGAACCATTCAATCATGGACAATATATCAGAATCAAATTTATTGAACGGTACCCTGCAAGGTAGCCTAGATATTTTTCAGAAAATAATTGCTGGCATCAAATTAAAAACTATCATCTTCGACCCCATTAAACAAAGTATTGCATGACATATAAAATCAAGGCATCAAAATTGAGAGTCTACATTTTTTTTTCATTGTCCAAAATCTACCATGTGAGACTTCCAACACTTGATGCTTTCTACGTGTATGATCAGATAAGTAACAACATTTCTATTTCCTAGACAATGTGGTCATATCAAAAAGAAAAAAAATAAAACAACAAAATATGAATGGTGTTACATCAAAAGATAACATTCATAGTCAATTGCAGTATTTTCCACCGATTCAAGGTTGATGCATGAATCTCACAACATCATTTGTACTCCGAGATTTTTTTTTTTTTTGGGTGAAAAGGCGTTCTTTCATTAAAAAAAAACAACAATAACATTCATAGTCGATGATATAGTATTCTCCATGCTACGCGAATCTCACAACATCATTTGTACTTGTTCCAAGAGATTTTTTTTTTTTTTTTTTTTTTTGGGGGGGAGGTGGGTGGGGGGGGGGGGTTTAAAAACACAAACTACTGCATTAAGAAGATTATAGTAGCAGTTAGTTACAAGGTCCCTCAAACAGACCCAAAGACAACAAACTCGCTAGGCCATAACAACAGAGAGAACTAATCTTCTCTTCGAAGGGACGTTGACTACAATCCAAACAACTAACCAAGGAGAATTAAAAATTATTGAAACATAATTTTCTAAAAGGCTTTTATAGAAACAAAAAAAAAATTATGAAATGCCGATCTGTCTCTAAATATTAGATGAAATATTATTGAAGCTGCAGCAATTAAAATCGCTTGAAGTGCTGAGCACATGAATATTCCAACTCGTGGAGATTTGCTGGAGGAGGATGAGAAAGAACCCACCTTTCCTATAATGGAATAGAGGATTTAGAACTAAGACATTGGCTAGTTATACAATCTACCAAATTAATTGACCACGTGGTTGGATCCATGGTTACTCTCAACCTTATCTCCAGAGGAAAGCGAGTAAATTATTGATGAAACCTAAAACTATGTCCAGAAGCTGTAGGAGGAATAAAATCATTGACATCTTGATAGAATTAGAAAGATGCAACTGCATAAATCCCTTCATTCGAAGGAGATAGCGTGCTCTTTTTCTCTGTGATGGCCATGCAAGGTCTTGACCCATAACTATACCAGCCCACTGTATGGGAAGCATGGCTTATTTTACTTGGCAAGGTTTTATGTTTATTTTGATGAGAGTTGCAAGCGAGTTAAGCTGGATGCAGTATTAACACTCATCCATCCTATATATAAATCCGGTTGAACAATTCAGGTTTAATCTATTTTTTTATGAGTAGTAGATTGGATTAGGTTTAATAATTTTTTTATCGATAAATTTAGCTTTTAGGTTAATTCGATTAAGATCCGACAGCCACTCTTGCTGGGGTCCGGCTGATTCGCTTTGGGACCCTAGAGTGTTTCAGAAAGCCCTTTTGTTACAACGGAATTCTGCCACCGCAGCAGCGCCGCTCCACTACTCCCACGACTTTGCCCTCTTAGGGCGCCACGTAGCCACTCTCCAAATCCTAGTAGGGGCAAATCGATCTTTCTCGACCTGTCCCATAACAACTTTTGGACTGTTCCGCATCTATATAAGGTATCCGGGGGACCCGATTCAAAAGTAAGTCCACTATTCCCTCTCCAAAGGCTGCCCATTTTTATTCCTCCATTCTGTTGCTCTTACTCTTCGGCTGACTTAGGCATCGGAGTGTCCCCCGCCTGAACACCGTCGGTGCTTTGGGGACTTTGTTGCAGGTCGACCGGAAGAGGCGTGCTCCAGCACCGCCGACCGACCCGGCCCAGGAGAAGATACGGTAACAGATTGGCACTAGAGGAAGGGGGGCCGCTGTCCCCTTTCACTAAAAGGAGGAACCTGATTATCTACGGGGCAATGGCTAAGGGAAGAGCGCATAACCCCTCCACTAGAGGCTTTTCCCCATCCAGGTCCAAAGAACCCCCGAGGGAAAGTGCCACCGCCACTGTCGCTGTCGTCGCCGCTGCTGCGAAGCCCACCATCACTCTGGAACTACAGCAGTTCAAAATATTGGTAAGCCAAATTGAAACGTTCACGGCAACGGTCCAGCGTTTCCAGGAGACGGTCGATAACCAGCAACAGCCACTCACCATATCCTGCACCGATCATCCACCAGCTACCGGCGGGAGCCAATAGCCGGAAGTCCAACATTGTTCTCATCCTGTGGCTGAGCCCCGGAGGTCCCAAGGGGTGCGAGCCGAAAGCAATAGGGCGAGATCGGCCTCGCCTTCCTACACCGAATTCGTCCCAGCCGGTGGTCGGCCTCCAGCCGAACCTTCGAGAGGCTACGCCAATAAAATTCTGTGCATTGAGGAGCGCATAGACAAAATTATCCTTCGACAGAAAGTCGAAGGGGGACGGGTATACGACTCCCTCCCGCCTTTCTCCAGTGAGATTCTAGAGGAGCCGATTCCCGGCCATTTCAAAGTTCTTCAGGTGGAGCCCTACGACGGCACCACCGACCCGCTAGACCATCTGGGCACCTACAAGGCCCACATGATGGTACAAGGCACCTTCGACGCCCTCCACTGATTGCCTTCCCAGCAACCCTAAAGAAGGCCGCCCGGATGTGGTTCACCGCCATCCGGCCAGGTACGATCCACTCCTTCCCCCAATTTGAAAATCTTTTTTTTTTCATTTCAGGACCTGCAGTCGACTCCAAGGAATACCGACTGCCTCTTTCTCGTGTCGTAAAGAGAGGGAGAGATGCTCCGGGACTACATGACCCGTTTCAACTCAGCGACCATGGAGGTCTCGGACATGAACGAGGCAGTGGCTATGTCAGCCTTCAAAAGAGGGCTCCGATCGTCCAGGATTACTTTCTCCCTGAACAAGCAGTTTCCGATGAGCTACCCTGAGCTGCTGACCCGGGCGCAGAAGTATGTCGTTGTAGAGGAGCAGGCGGCGAGCCGACGATAGGAGGAAGGGAGGCCGAACCCCAAGAAGCGGAGCGACAAGGCTCCTGAGGTCCGACCCCCCAACAACAATAGGTCCGCCCGGTGCCAAAGTCCGAAGCCGAAGGACTATCCCAAGAGGTTCGAAAGCTACGCACCCCTCTCCCTCCCGAGGGAGAAGATCCTCCTAGAGATCGAAAATGAGGCCTTCCTCCAAAGGCCTCACCTGATGAGGTCCCACCTGCTTCCAGGGACAAGAACAGATACTGCAAGTTCCACCGGGACCATTGGCACAATATCGAGGAGTGCCTGCAGCTGAAGGACGCCATCGAAGATTTCATTTGAAGGGGATACTTGCAAAAGTACGTCTGACCCCGTCGGGATCGGGCTGAAGCCTCCGTCGCCAGAAACCCTCCGGAGGAGGCGGAGCTTCCCCACCAGAGGCCGACTGATGGGGGCGTCAACATGTTGCATCGAAGGACCGATTGAGGCTACGAGGATGGTCCGGACTTCGTCAAGAGATCAAGGGGTTCCAATGCCATCACCTTCTCCGACGAGGACCTTCTGGAGTCCCATGGTTTTGAAAATGAACCTGTAGTCGTTTCGGCGGTTATCGCCAACTATGATGTAAAGAGAATACTTATAAATAATGGAAGCTCCACGGAGGTATTGTTGTATGATACTTTCTTGAGAATGAACTTGTCCCGATCGAGGCTGCATGAGTCTCCCATACCGCTGACGGGCTTCGGAGGAAACTCCGTCGGAGTTGAAGGAGAAATCACCTTACCCGTAACGATCGGGACGGAGCCTCTCCAAAAAACTCTTCCCATCAACTTTGTGGTCGTCCGGACGACCTCGGCGTACGACGCCATTTTAAGCTGACCGGCACTCAACAAGTTCCGAGCCATCGTGTCTACTTACTATATGGTGGCAAAGTTTCCAACCAGGAGCGGGGTCGGAGTGATAAGGGGAGACCGACGGATGGCCAGACAACGTTTGACTATCCTTAACCAACAGTCAGAGGGCCGTCCTACTCTGGAGCAGCTCGATCCAAGGGCTGAGACCGACGACCATGGTTGGCCAGACGATAAAATCCTGTTTGTTTTCTTCATGAGGATGACCCAACCAAAGTCCTCCAAATTGAAAGCTCCCTTGGCAAAGACATTAAGTCAGAGCTAATCAGCTTTCTTAGAAGCAACGCTGACATCTTTGCCTAGTCGGCTTTGGACATGCCAGGAATCCCGTCGAACGTCATCACCCACCAATTAAGGGTGGATCCGAGCTACAGGCCCGTCCGGCAGAAAAAGAGGAGCTTCGCTACTGAAAGGCAGAGGGCTATTGATGAAGAAGTAAGAAAGCTTTCGGACGCCGGTTTTATCAGAGAAGTTCACTACCCTGAGTGGCTGGCGAATGTCGTCATGGTGAAAAAGGCCAATGGGAAGTGGAGGATCTGTGTAGATTACACCGACCTTAACAAGGCTTGTTCGAAGGACAGCTTTCCTGTGCCGAAGATTGATCAGCTGGTGGATTCCACGGTCAGCCATCAGCTTCTGAGTTTTATGGATGCCTTCTCTGGGTATAACCAGGTCAGGATACATTCGGAGGACGAGGAGAAGACTGCCTTCGTCACCGACAAAGGCCTTTACTGTTACAGGATGATACCCTTCGGCTTGAAAAATGCCGGTGCCACCTTTCAAAGATTGATCAGCCATGTTTTCGAAGGACAGTTAGGCAGAAATATGGAGGCTTATGTGGATGATATGATAGTGAAGAGCCTCCAAAGGGTCGACCACATCAAAGACTTGCAGGAGACCTTTGACGCCTTGAGATGCCATCGAATGAAGCTCGATCCTGTGAAGTGTGTGTTCGACGTAACTTCAGGCAAGTTTCTCGGCTTCCTGGTCACCCAAAGGAGGATTGAAGTTAATCCCGACAAGATTAGAGCCGTCCTTGAGATAGGATATCCAACCAACAAGAAACAGGTGCAAGAGCTTACTGGCCGATTTGCCTCACTCAGCCGTTTCATATCCCGTTCGGCTGAGAAGTCCCTCCCTTTCTTCAAGACCCTGCGCCGATTGGATCACTTCACCTGGACCGAAGAATGTTGGTCAGCCTTTGAGGCCTTAAAAGAATATCCGAGGAAACCTCCGTTGCTGGCCAAACTGACGGAGGGGGAGCCATTGTATATATACTTGTTGGCATCGGACAAGGCGGTCAGCTCCATACTTGTCCGAGTGGGAGAAGATGGCCACCAGAAACCAGTTTACTACATCAGCAAAGTCCTCCATGACACCAAAACAAGGTATCTGAAATTGCAGAAGCTGGTCTATTCTTTGGTCGTAGCGGCCAAAAGGCTTCGACCCTACTTCTAAGCTCATCCAATTGTAGTGCTCATCGACCAACCGCTCAAAGCAATCCTACGAAGCCCAGATAGAGTTGTCAATAGGTCAGGTCCGGACCCGAGACCCGCGGGTCGGGACCCAATGGGTCCAGATCTGGATCTCAATCTGGACCCATTTATCCGGACCCGGACCCGGACCCGATTAGTCATAGTTAAATGGATCCGGATCTGGATATGTAATATCCAGACCCGAAACCCGATTAAATAAAATAATATGATATATATTTATATAAATGTGGGACGTTGGATCATAATCGAACGGTTAAAAAAATAAAAGAATGGAACCCTCCACTCTTACAAACCCATGGGCCATAGTGGTATTCAGGTCCGGGTTCGGGTCTGGATACCCGAGATCTATTCGGGTCCGGGTCTGGTACCTTAAAATTGGACCCGTCGGGTATTCAGGTCCGGGTCCGAGTCCGGTAGCTAAAATCGGGTCCGAGTCTGGTTATCTGGGTTCCGATCCGAACCCGACCCGTTGACAGCTCTAAGCCCGGACACCTCCGGTCGGCTCGCTAAATGGGCCATCAAACTTGGCGAGTTCGACATCTCCTTCCAGTCCCGGTCAGCTTTGAAGGCTCAGGTAATATCTGATTTCAACGCCGAATGTACATGGAAACAGTGTTCATCCTTTGTAACAGTCGAAGTACCTGAGGATGACGCCATCGCCAAGGCTGAACCCGCTTGGACGCTGCATGTGGACGGAGCATCCAACCTTGTAGGTTGCGGGGCCGGCCTGATCTTAGCCAACCTCGACGGAGAAAGCTTGGAGTATGCTCTTCACTTTTCCTTTCAGGTGTCGAACAATCAGGCGGAGTATGAAACCCTGCTCGCGGGACTGCGAATCGCCAATGAACTAGGCATCAACCGAATAAGAGTCTTCTCCGACTCCCAACTGGTGGTCAACTAGGTGAAGGGCGAGTTTGAAACAAGGGACTCGACCCTAGCCAAGTACTTGAATAAGGTACATAATCTTATCTCTCAGCTCAAGTTCTTCGAAATCCTCCACATACCTCGTTTGCAGAATTATCGGGCTGATGCTCTGTCACGATTGGCTATGGCAAACACCAATACCTCCGACCGAATCTTTGTGGAGCACTTGCAGCGCCCTAGCATTCACAAAGAGCCGAATGAGATCCAACAAGTTGATCATGAGACTTCTTGGATGGATCCGATCCTCACTTTTCTTAATCAAGGAACTCTCCCAGATGATCCAACCGAAGCCAAGCTCATACACTGGTTGGCATCCAAGTACGTCGTCCTTAACAGCATCCTCTACAAGCGGTCATTCTCTCAGCCTCTATTAAAGTGCCTGGAGCCGATCGATGCTGATTACGCCCTTAGGGAAGTGCATGTGGGCATCTACGGCGATCACCTTGGGGGACGGTCCCTGGCCTACAAAATCATCCGACAAGGATACTATTGGCCTACGATCCAGAAGGATGCTTCGGACTTCGTCCGAAGGTACGATGCATGTCAAAGGTACGCCAATATCTAAAGGAGGCCCACCAGCCAGCTGACTCCGATCACCGCACCGTGGCCTTTCGCTCAGTGGGGGATGGACATCCTTATACCTTTTCCTTTGGCATTTGGTCAGCGAAAGTTTCTCATTGTGGCGATCGATTACTTCACCAAATGGGTAGAGGCCGAACCGCTGGCGCAAATCACGGAAGCCAAGGTAGAAATCTTTGTCTGGAACTGTATTATTTATCAATTTGGCATCCCGCAAACGATCATCACCTACAATGGAAGGCAGTTCGATAACCCAAAATTCCAGGACTTCTGCGGACAGTACCATATATCTCATCCGCTCATCTCAGTCAGCCATCCCCAGTCTAATGGAGAAGCCGAAGTTACCAATCGAACAATCCTACATGGACTGAAGACAAGGTTGAATGACGCCAATGGACCATGGGCCGAAGAACTTTATTCTGTGCTTTGGACATACTGGATAACCACCCGGTCAACAACAGGAGAGACACCTTTCAATCTGACTTACAGAAGTGAATCCATTATCCCTGTTGAGGTCTCTTTGCAATCCCTAAGGATTGATCACTGTACCGAACCGGCTAACTCCGAGTAGCGAAGGGCTGACCTGGACCTACTTGAAGAGACTAGATTCCAAACAAGCTCGAAGATGGCGATCTACCACCAGAAGATGACAAAGTATTACAACTCGAGAGTTAGAGCACGAACTTTTAGAGTCGAAGATCTAGTATTGCGGAGGGCGGAGATTTCAAGACCGACCGAGCAAGGAAAACTTTCTCCGAACTGGAAAGGACCTTATCGAGTCATTGAAGTAATTCGGGCCGGAACATACCGAATCGAGTATTTGGATGGACGGCAGATAGCACGCCTGTGGAATGTAGACAACCTCCGCAAATATTATCAATAAATTCAGATCTTTTCAGTGCCCAATTTTGAAAGTCCGACTCCGGTCAGCAAAAGCTCTAGGGCAGCCCAATTCTGAAAGTCTGACTCCGGTCGGCAAAGGCTTTAGGGCAGCACAATTTCGAAAGTCCGACTCCGGTCGGCAAAGTCTCTAGGGCAGCCCAATTCTGAAAGTTCGACTCTGGTCGGTAAAGGCTCTAGGGCAGCCCAATTCCGAAAGTTCGACTCTGGTCATTAAAGGCTCTAGGATAGCCCAATTCTGAAAGTCCAACTCCGGTCAGTAAAGGCTTTAGGGCAGCCCAATTTCGAAAGTCCGACTCCGGTCGGCAAAGGCTCTAGAGCAGCCTACTTCCGAAAGTCTGACTCCGGTCAGCAAAGGCTCTAGGGTAGCCCACTTCTGAAAGTCCGACTCCGATCGGCAAAGGCTCTAGGGCAGCCCAATTTTGAAAGTCTGATTCCAGTCGGCAAAGGCTCCTAGTTCGGACGAGCCGACAGATTGATACTTGGAAGGAATTTTCTAAGTAAATGAGTCCGGCCTAAGCAACCGTCCGTCAGCTGCCTCAACGCCTCCTTGCTCGGATGTTCCAACAGACCCATATTTGAAAGGAAAAATCCTATGGGTATCAATCCTGCCTAAGCTACTGGCTCCGGCATGCCTCGATTATTCTTCGAGCCAAACAGACCGACAAATTGCGCACGGAATTAGTTTCCCTTTGTTCTGATTCGTTTGAATCATTTACTTTGACTTTCGGAAATCCGAGCTAGACTTGATAGAAGACGGACTCACGCAGGCGTCCTTAAGCTATCGATTTTGTGCCTAGCTACTATGGGGCGTCACTCGGCTACCTGAGTTCCTAACTTACCGAAAAGAAATACTTGAAGCATTTTCAGAGAGAAAGGGATTCGGTCAAACCAAACGAATACATATAATCATAGACAAAATATAATAGATTTCATTACTCAAGTGTTTACAAAAGGATGTCAGACCTTTACAGAAAACTCTGGTCTGACCTACCGAAGTTACATCAGCTTCCGAAGCCCTCGGGACTTCAACTTCTGCTCCGGTCACCTTTTGCACGACTGGGACACCAGTCTGGATGTCAGCAACCACTTCGGCTTCAGCCGCGATCTTCGATTCAACCCCCTTCGCCTCGGCTTCGATAGGTGTCTCACCCCCTTGCTCGGATGAGCCTTCTTCTTCGACGTCCTCTACCGGCTTAGGTAGTTGCAGAAAGGAGAGGTCAAGTTCTGGGAAGGCCCGTTGGACCTTCTCCGGACAATCTTCATAGCCAAAGTCAAAGGAGTAGGAACTGGCCTCGTTCATCTCCGCTCTGAATTCCTTCGATGCCTTGTACTCCCTCACGGCCATTATGGAAGCCAACTTCATCAACTCTTGGGACGACTTCAGTAGCCCCCTGTATTTCTCGGCTTCGGCCTTGTGCTTTTTGGCCTCGGCATGGTGCTTCCTTGACCATTTCTCCGACTCCGACAAGCAAGACCTCTCTTCGGCCAGTTTTTGGGCCAGGAGCTTTGCCCTGCGCCTTTTGTCCCTCAGCTTGGTGCTCAGTTCGTCCCGCTGATTCTGCAGGGCCTCGATCTGATTCTTCTGAGCCTCTGCCTCGGCTTGTAAGGCAGAACGCTCTTCTTCGGCCATGCGTAGGATGGACAATTCCGACCTAGCGACCGTTAGCACCACTTCAATGGCATCCCTCGCCGCCTCAATCCTCTCGACCTCCCAACTTGAGTGATCTTTCAAATCCAAAAGCTCACCCAAGCCGTCGTCCATTAATAGAGCGTCTTGAAGGAGCTGCCCATAATAAAGCAGTTAGTACTGTCACGCCCCGAATCCAGTACCAGAATCGGCTACGAGACCGGCCGCACAAATCCTAGGTTTTACCCTAGAGATTATGCAAGGCCTAGGTACATAACAATTCAAACATATCCGAGTTAAATTAATATTATATAAACAATCCAATAACAAATGTATCATTCAGTATTTAAATCGATGTCATTAAATGGTTTACTGAATCACAACATCAGTAACCGAAACTAACTAACTAACTAGCTCAACAATTATGAAGCTCCGTCTCACGCCCAGCCCAGATCCTCTTTAAGTATCCTGGTTCTCTGAAAGAAAACAAATGATAGGGAGTGAGCTACATAGCCCAGTAAGGGTTCTAAATGATCACCAATAATAATATACATGTATATGAAAACAGCAAAACATTAGCATAATATATGACGAAATCAACAATTCAGATTTCATGTTTAACCAAAAACTTTGGAATTTTTACATTTTTTTCTTAGAGAATTTCCAATTATTTAACCATTATCTTTAGGGTTCTGGACTAGTCACGGTCACACTCCAGCCTGTGACTGGCACACTGTTGTCACACTCCAGCCTGTGACGGGCACACTGTTGTCACACTCCAGCCTGTGACTGGCACACAAATTGTCACACTCCAGCCTGTGACTGGCATACAAATTGTCACACTCCAGCCTGTGACGGGCACACTGAGAAACCACGGTACCGCCGTGGCATGGCTAGTCCAAATACCAGTTCACTTAACACTTTATCATTTCTTCTCACATAGTCAGATCATGTCACTTTCCAACGATCGATATCACGATCAAACACATTTCAAGATCACTTGGCAAATGCAAACAACATTAACAACAAACTCGTTCCGTAACCCGGAAATCAAATCATGTTATCCAAAAACTACCATGCATGAAAAATATTTAATTTATGCTCGGATCAAATTAGGTCATGTAAAATATATTAATAATACGGGTGATCAAGTTTAGAAGTCCTTACAATCAACTATCCACGCCTGTACTAATCCGTACCCGAAATCGGTGCGACGCCTTCTCGCTCAGGACTGATTCTCTACATAGATAAATAATTTTAATTAAAACTAAATTCTTAATTTTTTTCACGAATCTTGAAAAATCGCTGATCTTCTCTCTCTTCCTTCTCTCCCTTCATTCTCTCTCCTCTTTATCTCTCCTCCTTCTCTCTCATCCTTCTCTCTCCTCTTTCTCTCTCCTCCTTCTCTTAACTATTTCTCTCTCCTTGTTCTCTCTCTCTCTCCTTCTCTCTTCTCCTTCTCTCTCCTCTTTCTCTCTCCTCCTTCTCTCTCCTCTTTCTCTCTCCTCCTATCATATATATTATTTTTATTTTTATTTTTTTATATTATTATTATTATTATTATTTTATTTTTTTTTTTTCTGGCCGTACAGAACCCTTTTTTTTTCTTTTCTTTTCTTTCTTTCTTTTTTTTCTTCTTCTTTCTTTCTCTTTTCTTTTCTTTCTCCCGAACCACTCCCATCCTCCTCGACCGACCGAACTTACCTCCCTCCCCATTGCCGGCAGCCACGGGGTGGTTGCCGTAGAGACCCCACAGTCCGGTGACGGCAAGTGGCGGCGACGGCGGCTGTGACGACGACGGCGGCGGTGAACAGTTCAAACCAAACCGAAACGGAAAAAAAATCCAAAAACAACCAAAAATCCTCTCAAAATTGCAAATAAAAAGAAAGGACTCACCAGGCGGCGTTGGGGAACTTCCGGTTGCTCATCGGAGAGGGAGAGAGAGCGTGAAGATGGCTCGAGAGGTGGCGGTGAGGGTTTTAAAAAAAAAATGATGAGATCCCCTCGCCGTTTAAAACTCCACCACCGAGTCCCACACCCCCACGAATCCGACGCCGACCTCCTCCCACGCCTCCCATGACTATCCCATCGAGTTTTCCGATGAAAACTCCGGCCGGCTAGGGAGATCTCCCCTCCCCTGTTTCGGTCTTCTCCCCATCTCCGCCTCCTCTTTTATTTTTTTTTTTCTCGGTCTGGGTTGAAGTCGGCTGGGTCTGCCGACTTCAGCCCAGGCCCAGAGTTTACATTCTCTCCCCGTTAAAATAAATTTCATCCTCGAAATTTACGTACCTGGTATTTCGAAAAGCTGTGGATATTTTGTTCGCATTTCTACTTCAAGTTCTCATGTAGCTTTTCTTTCACTGTGATTGTTCCATTGCACCTTCACATAGGGTATAATTCGGTGTCTCAATTCTTGTTCCTTACTGTCAACAATTCGTAAAGGCACCTCCTCATAGGTCAAATCCTCTTGAAGTTGCAAAGGCACATAATCTATTGCATGATTAGGATCAGGAATGTATTTTCGTAACATAGATATATGAAACACGTTGTGCACTCCAGATATAATTGGTGGCAGAGCTAATCGGTAGGCCACCTCACCAACCTTATCCAAAATCTCAAATGGTCCCACAAATCTCGGGCTCAACTTTCCTCGTACACCAAATCTCATCACACCCTTTGTGGGAGACACTTTCAAAAAGACATGATCACCAACATTGAATTCCAGCTCTCTTCGTCTCTTATCAGCATAACTTTTATGTCGGCTCTGAGCAGTACGCAAACGTTCTCTGATCATTTATACCTTCTTCACTGTTTGTTGCACTATTTCTGGACCCAATAATTTTCTTTCTCCCACATCATTCCAGCAGATAGGAGATCTACACTTCCTACCATATAAAGCCTCAAAAGGCGCCATTTGAATGCTGGCTTGAAAACTATTATTGTAGGCAAATTCTATTAACGATAGATGACAGTCCCAAGCACCACCCAAGTCCATAACACAAGCTCTCAACATGTCTTCCATAATCTGGATGGTTCGCTCAGACTGTCCATCGGTTTGGGAATGAAAAGCTGTACTAAAACTTAATTTGGTCCCCAATGCTTTATGAAGACTCTTCCAAAATTGTGAAACAAACCTACTGTCTCGATCCGATACTATAGAAATTGGAATCCCATGTAGTCTCACAATTTGTTCTATGTACAAGTTTGCTAATTTTTCCAGAGAGAGTCCGATACGAAAAGATAAGAAATGAGCTGACTTCGTTAGTCGATCCACAATCACCCACATCGCATTATTTCCCTTAGGGATTTTGGGTAAACCTGTCACAAAGTCCATGGTAATGTGCTCCCATTTCCACTGAGGAATCGCAAGAGACTGCAATGGTCCAGTAGGTCTTTGATGCTCAGCTTTTACCTGTTGACACACCAAACATTGAGCCACATACTGAGCTATATCTTTCTTCATACCAGACCACCAAAAGTTTTCACGTAGATCTCGATACATTTTTGTACTACCCGGATGCATCGTATATACTGAACTGTGTGCTTCTTCCATTATTTCATTCTTTAATTCTGGAAGTTTAGGAACACATAATCTATTACCAAATCTCAAGGTACCATCTTCATATATAGTAAATTCAGATTGTACACCAGACTCAATTGTCTCTCTAATTTTCTGAAGCTCTAAATCTTCCTTCTGAGCTGATTTAATTTTGTCAATCAGGATAGGTTGTACCATAATATTTGCTAATTGCATCCCAGAATTATGAATTCGTACCTCGATCTCTGATCTTTCCAGATCCATTATGATGTGCTTTTGATTAGTAATTAAAGTTGCCAACTTACTCGGGGTTTTTCTACTCAGGGCATCAGCTACAACATTTGCCTTTCCTAGATGGTAGTTGATAGTCAGATCATAATCCTTTAATAGTTCTAACCATCTTCTCTGTCTCAAGTTCAATTCCTTCTGAGTAAATATATATTTTAAACTTTTATGATCTGTAAAGATTTCACAACGACTACCATACAGGTAATGTCTCCATATCTTTAAAGCAAAAACTACGGCTGCTAACTCCAAGTCATGAGTGGGGTAATTTGACTCATATGATTTCAGCTATCTAGAAGCATAAGCTATCACCTTTCCATTTTGCATTAGCACACAACCAAGACCCTTTCGGGATGCATCACTATATATGCAAAACTCCCCTGTCTCCGCAGGAATAGTCAATACTGGGGCAGTGATTAACCGTTTCTTCAATTCCTGAAAACTCTGCTCACAATCATCTGTCCATTCAAATTTTGTTCGTTTCTGGGTCAGGCAAGTTAAGGGTATAGCGATAAGAGAAAATCCCTCAACAAACCTTCGATAATATCCTGCCATTCCCAGGAAACTACGGACTTCGCACACATTAGTGGGTCTCTCCCACTCTACCACTGCTTCCACTTTCTTTGGATCCACAGAAATACCATCCTTAGAAATAACATGGCCAAGGAAAGAAATTCTGTCCAACCAAAAGTCACATTTTTTTAGCTTGGTAAATAATTTCTCCTCTTTGAGTATTTGTAATACTATCTTTAAGTGCTCCTCATGTGCTTGTAGACTTTTTGAATATATCAGTATATCATCAATAACTACTACTACAAATTGATCCAGATATGGTCTAAACACTCGGTTCATGAGATCCATGAAAACTGCAGGTGCATTTGTCAGACCAAAAGGTAGAACCAAAAATTTATAGTGTCCATATATGGTTCTAAAAGCTATCTTTGGTACATCCTCTATCTTTATCTTCAATTGATGATAACTAGAACGAAGATCAATTTTTGAGAATACCTGTGCCCCCTGTAATTGATCAAATAGATCATCAATCCTTGGTAAGGGATATTTGTTCCTTATAGTCACTTTGTTCAATTCTCGATAATCAATGCAAAGCCAAAAACTTCCATCCTTCTTCTTTACAAATAAGACTGGAGCACCCTAGGGAGACACGCTAGGTCTGATAAATCCTTTATCCAACAGTTCTTGCAATTGCTCCTTAAGTTCTTTTAATTCTGCCGGAGCCATTCTATAAGGAGCTTTGGAGATGACACCTGTACCTGGTATAAGATCGATAGAGAACTCAATCTCTCTATCAGGAGGTAATCCTGGCAGATCATCGGGAAAGACCTCCGGAAATTCTTTCACAACAGGTATGTCTTCCAGCTTAAGCTCCTACTGTCGAGTATCTATCACCGTTGCCAGAAATCCTTCACAACCTTGTCTGAGGAGTCGCTTGGCAATAAAAGCCGAAATTACCCTCCTCATAAGGGTTAACTTGTTACCCTTAAAATAGAACTCTGATTGATCAGGAATTTGAAATTTCACAATTTTCTCAAAACAGTTGATGGAAGAATGGTTTGCTGCCAGCCAATTCATTCCAAGGATTATATCGAAATCTTTCATATCCATGACTATCAAATCGGCTTCCATTGTTCTACCTTCGATATTTAATCTACATTTCTTGCATATTTGATTAACCACAAAAACATCCCCACTAGGAGTGGAAATACAGAGTTCAAATTCTAAAGATGTCGGGGTTAACTCATTATTCTCCCTAACCAATCTAACAGATATGAAAGAGTGTGTAGCGCCAGTAGCAAAAAGAACATAAACATTACTGGAAAAAAATTTGATCATACCTGTTACTACAGAATTTGATGCATTAGCATCCTGCTAGGTGAGTGAATAAACCCGTCCCTGAGTTACTGATTTCTGTTGTCCTTCAAGTTGCTGTTTTCCACGAGGTAATTGGTACTGTGACCCCTGACCAGAGGGACACACAATTGCTTTATGTCCCGGTTTAACACAGTTATGGCACTTCCACTCATCTGGCCACGTACAATCCCGCTTATAATGGGAACCACCACACTTAAAGCACTTGACGTCACTCTTTGGTTGAGTCTTGTCATCTGAAGTAACATTGTCAAGCTTCCTTGTTTTTGCATTGGTACCTTTATAGAATTGGCTTTGATTCCCTCTTGTTCCAGATCTCTTCTTTAATGCTTTTTCTCTTTCAGCTTGAGCCACATCCAAGCCCCTTTCTATAATTAATGCTTTATTAACAACCTCTTTATAAGTTGGTAGCTCAAAAGCAATCACTTGATGCTGGATCCGACTTCTAAGTCAATTTTCAAATTTCCTGGCCCGGATTTCTTCATCAGCTAAGAGTGATGGAGCATATCTCGACAATTCCTCAAACTTTGAGGCATACTGAGAAACAGTTAAAGTACCTTGCTCCAAGCGATCAAATTCTCGAAATTTTTGCACCCGAACACTTTGAGGAAAATATCTCTCATAGAAAACCTTTCTAAAATCTGTCCAAATAAAAGGTGTATCATTTGGTCCTTGTTTTCCAAGCTCCAGTTTCCACCAAGCAGCTGCCTCATCTTGCAATAAAAATGTAGCGAATGTAACTTTCTCCTCTTCTGGACACCGCAAGGCTTGGAAAACTTTCTCAACAGCTTTAAGCCATCCCTCTGCCTCCATGGGATCAGAAGTCCCCTTGAATACCGGCGGCGCATACTTCTTGAAATCTATTAGTGTAATTGGCCGTTCTTGAGAAATTCTGACTTCTGGCTGTTGTCGTTGTAATAATAACTGTTGCATAAATTGCTGTTGTTGCTGTTGGGCTTCCATAAATCTTAGTGTATCAGCTCTTGCAGTAGCTTGCTGCTGCACTAAAATTTGTAATAGCTGAGGAAGACCCATCTGGTCCCCAGGCTGAACTCCAGATCCACCCGGTGTTCCTGTTTCAGCAGTTCCAGTCTCCGGGGTGTTATCCAAAAGATTGGGCACTGGCTCATGGTGATGCTCCTCATTACCAGTGTTGTCCACCAGATTCGGCATTGGGTCCTGTGGACGTTCCCCATTATCAGATAAGGCTCCAGCATTCTCATGCTGCTCAATAGGATCCCAAGCATTTGCTCCATCCGCAAATCTTGTGGGCCTCCTAACACGTCCACGTCCACTACCACGCGCCATGGAAAACCTACACCAATGTTGTTAGTATACAACTAACACTCAGATGGTCAAAACAATCATGACATAATATCTACCCCATATATGGATCAACCCACACTCTCTCTCATTGAGCTTATATCCTAAGATCCTAGAACCTGGTTTGCTCTGATACCACTCTGTCACGCCCCGAATCCAGTACCAGAATCGGCTATGTGACCGGCCGCACAAACCCTAGGTTTTACCCTAGAGATTATGCAAGGCCTATGTACATAACAATTCAAACATATCCGAGTTAAATTAATATTATATAAACAATCTAATAACAAATGTACCATTCAGTATTTAAATCGATGTCATTAAATGGTTTACTGAATCACAACATCAGTGACCGAAACTAACTAACTAACTAGCTCAACAATTATGAAGCTCTGTCTCACGCCCAGCCCAGATCCTCTTTAAGTATCCTGGTTCTCTGAAAAAAAACAAATGATAGAGAGTGAGCTACATAGCCCAGTAAGGGTTCCAAATGATCACCAATAATAATATACATGTATATGAAAACAGCAAAACATTAGCATAACATATGACGAAATCAACAATTCAGATTTTATATTTAACCAAAAACTTTGGAATTTTTACATTTTTTTCTTAGAGAATTTTCAATTATTTAACCATTATCTTTAGGGTTCTAGACTAGCCACGGTCGCACTCCAGCCTGTGACTGGCACACTATTGTCACACTCCAGCCTGTGACGGGCACACTGTTGTCACACACCAGCCTGTGACGGGCACACTGTTGTCACACTCCAGCCTGTGACGGGCACACTAATGTCACACTCCAGCCTGTGATTGGCACACAAATTGTCACACTCCAGCCTGTGACGGACACACTGAGAAACCACGGTACCACCGTGGCATGGCTAGTCCAAACACCAGTTCACTTAACACTTTATCATTTCTTCTCACATAGTCAGATCATGTCACTTTCCAACGATCGATATCACGATCAAACACATTTCAAGATCACTTGGCAAATGCAAACAACATTAACAACAAACTCGTTCCGTAACCCAGAAATCAAATCATGTTATCCAAAAACTACCATGCATGAAAAATATTTAATTTATGCTCGGATCAAATTAGGTCATGTAAAATATATTAATAATACGGGTGATCAAGTTTAGAAGTCCTTACAATCAACTATCCACGCCTGTACTAATCCGTACCCAAAATCGGTGCGACGCCTTCTCGCTCAGGACAGATTCTCTACATAGATAAATAATTTTAATTAAAACTAAATTCTCAATTTTTTTTCATGAATCTTGAAAAATCGCTGATCTTCTCTCTCTTCCTTCTCTCCCTTCATTCTCTCTCCTCTTTCTCTCTCTTCCTTCTCTCTCATCCTTCTCTCTCCTCCTTCTCTCTCCTCATTCTCTCTCCTCTTTCTCTCTCCTCCTATCATATATATTTTTTTATTTTATTTTTTATATTATTTTTTATTTTTTTTTTCTTACAGAACTTTTTTTTTCTTTTCTTTTCTTTCTTTTTTTTTTCTTCTTCTTTCTTTCTCTTTTCTTTTCTTTCTCCCGAACCACTCCCATCCTCCTCGGCCGACCGAACTTACCTCCCTCCCTGTTGCCGGCAGCCATGGGGTGGTTACCGTAGAGACCCCACAGTCCGGTGACGGCAAGTGGCGGCGACGGCGGCGGCGACGACGACGACGGCGGTGAACAGTTCAAACCAAACCGAAACGGGAAAAAAATCCAAAAACAACCAAAAATCCTCTCAAAATTGCAAATAAAAAGAAAGGACTCACCGGGCGGCGTTGGGGAACTTCCGGTTGCTCGTCGGAGAGGGAGAGAGAGCGTGAAGATGGCTCAAGAGGCGGCGGTGAGGGTTTTAAAAAAAAATGATGAGATCCCCTCGCCGTTTAAAACTCCACCACCGAGTCCCACACTCCCACGAATCCGACGCCGACCTCCTCCCACGCCTCCCACGACTCTCCCACCGAGTTTTCCGGCGAAAACTCCGGCCGGCTAGGGAGATCTCCCCTCCCCTGTTTCGGTCTTCTCCCCGTCTCCGCCTCCTCTTTTATTTTCTTTTTCTCGGTCTGGGTTGAAGTCGGCTGGGTCTGCCGACTTCAGCCCAGGCCCAGAGTTTATAAGTACCAAAAGAATAAAGATGAGTTCAGAACCGGACGACTTACCCCCATCACGTGGTGGATGATGCTCCTTGCGGCTTCATTGACCGTTCGATGGCTCTTGTTCCAGTCGGTTCCGACGACGGCCCTCTCCAGCAAAGTCCTGACCTGCCTTGCATCTTCGATCGCGCGCTCCAGCTGGTGCGCGTCGTCGCTGACGTCGATGACCCTCTTCCTGACGGCCTTCTCGATGGCCCTCTTCCTGACGGCCATTGGCTCGGTCACAGGGAGGATCTCCTTCGCCGGTTCGGCGGGTGGCGGTGCGGGAGCCGTCTCCTCACAGTATATCGATTGCCGCTCCCCTTCTTCCCTGGCGACCGAGTGCACAGATGGCGACGGGTGTTCCTTCGGCTTGACGGGTCGACGGCCTGGCGACGGTACGCCACCGGTGCCGGATTCAACGGAAACGGCGACGGCAGGCGGCTCCCTCACCTGTTGTTTCTTCGGCCTCTCCGGCGCCGGCTCTTCTGCCAATTTTCTCTTGGGTTTCAGAGCCGCCAGTTCTATCGTCTGACCAGTCCGGCCTCATCTTTCCACCTGTCAACAAACAAGTCAGTTAGAATAAATCCGGATGAAGGGAGATTGTATCTGGCGTAGGTATCTATCCTACCCAGATTTCGGTGCTGGCTGATCTCAGCACGGTATAGGCTGTCTTCAAAAAGCAGGAAACTGATGAACTTTGGGTCTTCGTCGATCAGCTTGTGAAAATCGGTCTCATCGGCCCTCAGAACCCTCTTTCCATCGGCTGCCCTCGACAGGGGATCCCCCCATGCCGGCTCAAATCCCCACGGCTCCAAGCTATCTACATAAAAAAATCGGGACTTCCACTCGTGTATGGCCATCGGGAGCCCCCCTAAGATCTTCCGATTGGGTCGCGAACTAAATACCCACCACTCTCGGCTTCGGAAGTCCTATTTTAAGAGGAAGAAATTACAGAACAGGGACAACCTAGGCTCGATGTCGGCTTCCCGGCACACGACAACAAAGCCATGGATCACCCGAATGCTATTCGGGGTTAGCTGAGATGGGATAATCCTATAGTGGTTAAAAATTTGGATGAAGAAGCTTTGAAGGGGAAATCGGAGTCTGGCCTTTAAGTGGTCTTCGTATAGAGGCAAGGCTCCTAAGTTCATTGGACTGTTCACTCTGCCCTCTTTGTTGGGGACTGTGAGGTGAAGTGTGGTCGGTATATTGTATATGGCCCTAAGACCCTCTACCCTCTCCCGAGTCATGGTGGTGGGGATGTCGTACGGACCAGGCTCCCTATCCCTCGAACTGGGATCCGACCAATAGGGGCCATCCTTAGGAAGGTGGTGATTGAAGAAGATGAAAACGGAACTAACCTGGCGGGCAAATTCCTAAGGCACGGGTGGTAGGGGCAGAACAAAAAAACTCTCTTTCTCTCCAACCCTAGGCACAGCGAAAGACCCCCTCCGGGCATTCTCCCCTCCTTTTATAGGTGTTGAGGGGCCACCTCCCAGCGCCCTTCGAGCGCCGTGATCCGTGGCATTCGACGCGACGTCTTGATTGGACAGGGACGTCGAAGGGACGTGCCAGTTCACGTCCGATCGCGATCCGCGTAATCGCCCGGCCAACCATGGATACGTCGCTCCAGGTTTTGTGCCAACCGTCCGGATCCTGCCACGTGGCCCACGTTGCATCGGGGTCATGTTGGGCGGGTATTACGGACTGACGATTCTTTATGGCTCCGTACCAGCATTAACTACCTCTACTGCTACTGCTAATGCGGTGCCAACACCTGTCCAAGGGTCGAGATTCGAAGCAGAATTGAACCGGCCGCTGCACGCCAGTTCAGGTTCACCATCATTTGGGGAGCCGACGCATTTAATGCCAAATATTGCCCTCGTACTTCGAGACCATAGAATCGCTCGAAGCTCAAGGGCAAGGGGGCAAATGTTGTACCTATCCGGCTCATCACTGAATCGCGCCGGTTTCTTTTGGCGGTCCGACAGGACCGGCCCCTCTGAGAATGCCGACGGACATGCAAAGCCGACCCACTGGTTTAGAGGTCCGATGGCCACTCATTCTGGGGTCCGGCTCATCTATCTCCCTCGGCAGCCGATCCACTGGGGCAGAGGTACGACGGCCACTCATTCTAGGGTCTGGCTCATCTATCTCCCTCGACAACCGACCCACTGGGGCAGAGGTCCGACGGCCACTCATTTTGGGATCCGGCTCATCTTTCTCCTTCGGCAGTCGAACCACTGAGGTAGAGGTCCGACGGCCACTCCTGCTGAGGCCCGGCTCATCTATCTCCTTCGGCAGCCGAACCACTGGCGCAGAGGTCTGACGGCCACTCCTGCTGGGGTCCGGCTGATTCGCTTCGGGACCCTAGAGTGTTCCAGAAAGTCCTTTTGTTACAATGGAATTCTGCCATCGCAGCAGCTCCGCTCCACTACTCCCACGACTTTGCCCTCTCAGGGCGCCACATGATCACTCTCCAGATCCTAGTAGGGGCAAATCGATCTTTCTCGGCCTGTCCCATAATAATTTTTGGACTGTTCCGCACCTATATAAGGTATCCGGGAGATCCGGTTCGAAAGTAAATCCACTCTTCCCTCTCCGAATGCTGTCCATTTTTATTCCTCCATTCTGTTGCTCTCACTCTTCGGCTGACTTAAGCATCGGAGTGTCCCCCACCGGAACATCGTCGGTGCTTTGAGAACTTTGCTGCAGGTCGATCGAAAGAGACACGTTCCAGTATCGCTGATCGACCCGGCCTAGGAGAAGATACGCAACAATAAGTATATCGTGTAGAAAGATAACTAAACAATATAAAGGTATATGAGCAGCCCCTCTTCACGTAAAATTGGTTGATAAACATGAACAAGGTATGATCCATGCAAATTAATGCTCGAGCCTCAAAGTATATACTGATGAAATAAAGTTATTTTTTTAATTAAAAAAATTGATATGAAATCTTGTAGCATGCTAGTTTTGGAGAGTTTGTTTGTATGTGCACCAAGGTAGTGGATCCACGTTTGTCAATTGTCATATTTTTTTCTGTTTTTTTTATTATAAACGTTAGTCACATTTTTTAATACAATCCTAATTCAAACAACTCCGGTGACTTAATAAAGGATCTATCCAATCCTATTGCAGCCATAAACTAATACATTAATTTTTTTTAAATTATATATATATATATATATATATATATTTATTATATTTTAATATTATAAAAAGTAACCTACCATATCCCAATTTTTCAAACAGCGCGTACGTAATGATTACATTTTAATGCAAACTTTCATCGGACTAGGATTGTATCATTAGCATGATAGAATGAGCGATCTCTTTCACGATCTCAATCGTTGGATAGCATTTTAGACACCTTTCAAAAATAACATGTACTTTATGATCCGTGCTGGAAAGAACTGAATAAGTTTGTTATATTTTAAAAATTATGCAAAACTCGATCTAACGGTTGAGGTCGCTAAGAAGATCAATTATTCTTTCGCGCGAAAGATAAAACTCGAACCCTCGATCATCTTTTTGAAAAACTACGGATGTGATCGGCTTTTAAAGTTGGACGGGACGTCAGAACTAATTCAGGCTACTAAGTCTTGGTCGTGCCCCCGGCCTTTCTCTTCGGGAGCTGCCAAAACTCAAAAACCGTCAAATATCTCCGACGGAAACGATTGGAGAATCCTTACAAAAAAAAAAAAAAAAAAAAAAAAAAAATTGAAGGATCATCCGCTCGGTCCGCTTTCTGGCGCTTTAACTTCTCAAGTTCCGGTCTCCGATTCCGCATCTTCCCCGCAAAACCCAAATGGGTTGGTGTCGGATTCCCCAAAGCACGCTGGCTCTGAGGTTCTAAGCCGGTGGATTTTGGCCTCCAGAAGGAGAGGGTTGGGGGAGAACTTGCACATGACTGTTTCTGCAGGGCCTTCGTCCTCCTTCGCCTGCCCTCCCATCTGTCCCTCTTCTGTTTATTTTCAGAACAATATAAAGGCAAGCTGCTTTTTCTTCTTGTTTCTTTGTTTCATTTGCTTTTTTTTTCCTTTTTTTTTTTAATTTATAAAGCTGTCTCGGATCTGATAATAGATTTATTCCAGACCTTTTCTTTGATTTGATGAACTAGAAAAGTATCATGCAGTGCAACAGAAAAAAGAGGGAAAAGGGACAAGGAAGGGGAAATCAAGGACGGGAGAAATAACAGGAAGAAAAGAAGAAGATTAAGATAAAGAAAAGAAAATAGAAAAAAATTTTAAGTGGGCCAAGAATTTTCTTTCTTTCTTTCACTGATATCATAAATACAAATTCCAAAAACTAAAGACTTCATAAACCGTAATTGCAGACTTCATTAAAAAAAAAACCCTAATTGGCTACTGAAATCCTTTAGAACTCCAGGCCTGGAAAAAAGCGACCGAGTAATAGAAGCCACCACAAGGACTAGTCATCCATCGACAAGATTAAATAAAATCTACCTAAAGATGGAACGAAATTATTTGATCATCTTAAAATAAAGTCTATTAAGCTCCTCTAGTTGGCCTTTTCTTTTTGCCTAACAAGAAAACCGTCTTGCAAATAAAAACCAAGCTCTTGATAAGTCTGACAATGGAATGAGTGGTGATTTTGGGAATTATTTACCATACTGGAGCAATCAATTTAAATTTACTGGAATTTGTAGGTTGGTGAAGGATCATAGGGTCAGTCATTTAGTAGTCTTGAAATCTGACTTGAACTGAATCAATAAACAATTTCAGATATTCCAATTTATAAAGACTTGTATTTCTGGAAAGCTAAGGAGCTCTTAGGCCCTGCTGTTATTTTTTTTTTTTTTTTTTTTTTTTTTTCCCTCTACAAGTTAGTGAAATCCAACATGGAGCTTGATGTGGAAGACAGCTCTCACACCAAACTTTCTGCTCTGCTTTTGGTCGTTTCTGAAAGCAACAATTCTTTGCTTCCAGAGCCTATAAAGACTTTGCACCAAACAATTTGGAAAAGCAGAAGGGTTTCATTGTGAGGGTGTCTTGTCTAGTAAATTTTCTTTGTTTGAAAACAAAAACAGAAAATGAAAAGCAAAACCAAATGGCCCCTGAGATGTAAGTTTATGGTCTGTAAATTGGTGGTGTCCACCTTGTTTCAGGCTTCTAAACATTTTGTGTAAGATTACAGTGACAAGAAGATCATGGCTACTAAAAAGGCCTCTGTTTTGGAGTTGTTTTCCTTTTAATATAATTATTTGCATCTTTGACCAATATCTATACTAAAATATCTGCCAGCGCTTTGCAATATTTTGGTCATTCTATTCCCATGCATTGCATTTGTTGCTAATTATCACAATTATATAAAACTGTGCTCAAGTTGTCCACTGTTCTTGTATAACTTCTGCTTTTTCTTGATTTAAGCAACATTTCTTTTTTGATGTCTTTCAGCCAGCATCATGTAGATGTTCTGTTGGGAAAAAATATGGGATACTGAAGCTAAATAATGTTAAAGGTGCCATTCTTAATCTGTCATGTTTTGTAAGATTTTATGAAAATTTTGTATTTGCAACTTTCTATAGTTTTGACAAGCATTTTTGTGTCTGTGCAGTTTATGTGGGAAAATCATGCCAGATTGTACAAAGATCTGCTAAGTCAAAGAAAGGGTTTCTGGCAAGGCAATCAATGTTTTCTGCTACTTCAGAAGGACAACCATCATTCACCGAGCTCAATTTGGATACTTCAGAGTCAGAAGTGTTGCAATTTGTTTCCAAAGATGACTCTACAAGAAGCAATCCATCTCAGCTTACGGAAGGAACTGAAGGAAAACCAGGGTTTGTCTCATTCCATGGTATTCCTTACCAAAGGAGGGAAGGAACTTTTACTTCTAGTCCAACTAAGGAAACATCGAAAGTTTTCTGGTTTATTGGTCCAACTGTCTTGGTTACCTTTTTGGTTTTTCCATCACTTTACTTACGGAAAATACTTTCTACCATATTTGAGGACTCTCTACTAACAGGTACCATCCTTAAGTGGTTTTTGTGTTATAGTTTTTTTTAATACGTTGATGTTGCAGTTATATTTATTTACTGTCAAAACAAATTAGTTTTACACATCATTGGGTTTCTTGCTTTGTATGTGTATCACCATTTAGATTTGTTTAACAAATAAATGTGTTGTTTGTGCCAAGGAAATGGATGATTGTGATGTTAGCTGATGATATCATAGGATTCTATATATTTTGTGAATTGAGTTTGGGATATTTGATCCAACAAGGTCGCAAATGATTTGACAAAAAATGTGATGAGATTATATCCAGGTGAACCGAGTGGTAGACCTAGCCTATAACTAGGTGGTTGTCTAGGCACTTTAGTGTAGATGCCATTTAATTATCTGTTGATCCATCTACTTTATTTAATACCGTATTCTATACTAACATTCTTGCATGCTTTATATCGTTCATAGCGAACTTTTTCTATAAATACCCGACAACAACGAAGAACAATTTTTGATATATATATATATATATTTGAATTTGAAAATCTATATTAGCATACACGGCAAAGATTGAACTTCTTTTTTCATCCAACTAGCTCGCCATTGGAGTTTAGGGCTTGGATTTTAACAAGGATTTAGGGCTCGCCATTTAATTGTTTGTCGATACATCTACTTTATTTAATACCGTATTCTATACTAACATTCTGACATGCTTTATATCGTGCATAGTGAACTTTTACTATAAATACCCGACAACAACGAAGAACAATTTTTGATATATATATATATTTGAATTTGAAAATCTATATTAGCATACATGGCAAAGATTGAGCTTCTTTCTTCATCCAACTAGCTCGCCATTGGAGTTTAGGGCTTGGATTTTAACAAGGATTTAGGTATATTTTTGTGAAATGAGATTTAGCAAAGTATATCCCAAGGATAATGAGATGTAAAAGATATACATGGTGACACTACATTCACAGAAAGATACGTGCTTGTATGCATGCATAGATCTATATACATTTACATGGTTATGTTTATAATCAAGGTTTACAATTTTGGTACTGGACCCTATATTAGTACCCAACTACTAAGCCCCATACCGAGTGTCATCATGGTATGTATCGTGGTATGAATTCGTGGTACGATGGGTATATTGAGTGTAAATTTCCCATCTATATAGTATGGTATGCCTTAATGGGTGGTGCGGTCTAGTTCAACAAACCATTGTATACAAAAACATTCACAAGCATGCATATTAGTATGACAGTGCCCAGTAGAAAATTGTTGTTGAGGTTAGTGCCCAAAAACCCAGGTAGCTCTTGCATCATAGGTGATGGTCACCTATGTGTTCTATGCCTCTCTATTGACTAGGCAGTCACCTAGGAGCCTAAGTGACTGTTGATAGTGTCACTAATATGTATGTCTAGAATAGATTATTTTGTCAAATTTATCTAATAGCTTTATCTTGTTGAACCACTACAAAAAAATGTGTTTTTAAGCTAAAATTCTCATGGATCTTATGTTACAGTGCTTAAAAATGCTGATGAAAACAAATGGTTTGTGAGGGCTTCATGGCCTCACAGATAGACAGGGGCCTAGAGGATGGGATGCAGTTAGGTTGTTGGGGTTTGCAAAGCTGAATACCAGCCAAGCTATTGGAAATTTTCCCAACCCTACCCAATATTAGGGCTGGGTTTAAGTTGAAGCTGCATCTCTAGATTCTTTTGGGCCAAGTCCTTATAATCTAAGATTCAAGATTGATTTTTACTCCTTGAGGCACTTCTAGCCGATACATGTGCCCGAATTCTGATGTAACATAGATCATAGATCCTTGAGAAAAGTGATAAATTGCTAATAAAAGTGGCCAGGATACAGATCTCATAAACTTGAGTTCCACACGCTGACAAGAAACTTGATGTGTAAGAACCCATACCCACCTCAATGAGACAATTAAGCTTGAGTAGGCTCAGTTTGATTTATGTGCTCATGAACCATATGCTCGCACATGTTACTCTGTTCTATGGCATATTGAACCATAGCTTAAAGTCGATATATACCAATTTCAGACAGTACATGGAACTGCATACTCAAGTCATCTCAGCAACCATGCAGAATGACACATGCCAAATTGTAAAATTAACATTCATATAAAGTTCTGAAAGGAGCTCAAACTGTGGTCAAATAATGGCAGCCTCCTCATATTACATCAATGCAACTGGTTGGCTATCAGTCATGAAATTTCACAATAAAACATGAATATACCTGACATCCAAGACTCCTAGTCATGTCTTTGAAATATTATTTGCAAAAAGGCAAGAATCAAATAGGTTTATTGTGTGCCGTGTAAACCTGCAAATCATTAAGTGGACATCTTTCTTCTAATCATTTTCTGTGGAGTTACAAGTGTGATTGAATTGTGACTTAAAATATTTTCGCATTCACACCCCTGCTTTTAGTATTACATGCCTGCAGTCTGAGTACAGTCTGAAAATTTCTCTCTGGGCTTTTGCTTTCTATTATTAGTCTCCTTAGACCAAGGAAACCATGACTCCATTTTGGTTGAACTGAAGTTTTGTCTTTTCTTTTGGGCTGAGCTTGTCTTCTTGTGTTAGTCCAGCCAAACTTCTATTACATCACAAAGTACACTACCCTACTTGAAAGTTAATCCTGAGACTTGATGTGCTCCACCATGATTCCATCTCAATTGTCCTTTTACTTTTACCTTTTCCAGCTTTATGTAACTTAAGATTTCTGGCTCCTAGGTTATATATGCTAACACTTCAACTTAATGTGAATGATCATCAATAAGGTTGAGTTTTTTTGTGTTGCTATTGACTATTGTTACATTATACATCTCTTCCTGTAAATTTGTCTTGGAAAAAAATTAGTTGGTGTAACTCAATTATGTGAGCTTTTGCCATGCTTATGCTAATTGACTTATCAAGTTATTTATCATATTAAACTTTGTCAGTTCTTTGTGTGCAGATTTTCTTATATTGTTCTTTACAGAAGCTCTTTTCTATTGTGGAGTTGCAATTTTTGTTCTGCTAGTGGATCTTGTCTGGAGACCTGTACAGGCACCTAGAAATAATTATTGGTCAAAAACCCATTTTGGTTCTCGTGTCTCATCTGTTGCAACTTTGGTACTGAGCCTGATAATTCCTCTTGTAACAATGGGCATGGTTTGGCCTTGGACTGGGCCAGCCGCTTCAGCTACTCTGGCACCATATCTGGTAGGACTGATTGTACAGTTCATGTTTGAGCGATATGCATGTTATCAAAAGTCACCTGCTTGGCCAGTCATCCCTGTTATCTTTCAGGTTAGTACTTTGTAACTCAAGTAGCTATTGATATGATAATGATCCTGACATTGTGAGGTATATCAGTGGAGAAGGTGGTTGCTGAAAATTGCTAACTGAAAAAATATGGGATAAGATGTAAAATCTTTATTTCTCATGATTTAATTATTTATTTCTATATTTTTTTTAGTGTGGAGATACTAAAGACTACAGGTTTGAAATGTTCTCAATTTTAATTTGACCATATTGAATTTGTTAGATAAAACAAAGGGGCAACACTGTACCCATTGAGACTAATTGAATTTTAACGAGACTATGAACTAGATCAGGTGGGGCTATGAGGCTTGGGACTTTAGTTCTATTGCCAGGTTGGGCTTGACACACATCTCAATCTGAACTTGCTGATTGACCACCATAGCAATGTAATCTTTAGTCGAGAGGAGGAGGGGGAAAGGAGTGTTGATGGTGCTGCTAAAGCTTAAAAATGTTTAATGTTGTAATGGGAAGAGAGGATGTTGGAATTGATCTAGCAATATGATCATTTAGGGGGATTAGGGTCTCTTCATAAAGAAGGCTTTTGATGTTACTATTATTGTGAGTGATATGATGATTGAGGTTGTCTTCTATGTAAAGAGGATCAGGAAAAGCTTTTCATTTTCCTCTTCTGGTTGATGATTAATTTGTCAGCTTTGTCTTGCCTTCATTCTGAGTTTTGGGTGTTCAGTGCCAACTGGCAATGACTACATCGATGTAATGAAGAGTTCTATCGTGGGAAAATGATATTGTTTGTGTGCATGAAATTATGCATGCACGGCATATGTACTTATAAGTTTGGTATCACTCCTTTGTAGATCTAACTATTTTGTATGTTGTGTCTCTCTTGCACTACAACGACTGGTCTTAATTACTCCATTACTGTTTTTGCTTTTAACTAAAGCAACAAAAAAATTTGGCAGCAAATTCTCATATTAGATTTTGAAGATAGTTTTGAATCTCATGTCGCCCCACCCCCTTATTTTTTTTCTTACTATATTCTTTTTGTGGTTTGAAGATTTTCTGAATCTCTGAGACCAAAATAAATGCATTTTGATTATTGTTGGAGCCAATTCAAAAATATGGTTGGTTTAGACTTCCATTCAAAAGTGATTTACAATGCCAAATTTTATTGTACATGTAGATTGGTTTTGCTGAATTTTGTTATTCATTTCTTTGTATGATAAAAGTATTTTTTGGATTAACATTTGTGAGTTTCTAGAAGGTTTAGAAGCAAGAGGCATCAAGTTTTAAAGTTTTATAAAAGAAAAGTTTTGACCAAGGTTGAGATATTCTTGCGCTCAAGTTTCATGGACATCTAAATTATCACATTCAATTCTGTCATCAAGCAAGAAAAGGATATGATACACTTAAAAATTATGCTAGAATTTTATCATTTAAAAATAATTTTTAATTGTCACTATGTGAGTCAATTCAAATGATAAATCAAAACATCTTAAACAGTATTCTAGAAAATTGTTGTCTCATTTATTTTGACTTAATTTTTCTGGTATTGTAAGGCTTTTTCTTAATTTTACTTGATTCATTGGTTTTTTTTCTCTTTCATGCTTTAAGCTACAACTAACAAAATTGGAGTTAAAACCACTAAAACCATTTGCAGAAATTGGTACTCAATTGGTCCGGAGCAAAACCAAAACATGGTTTTCAAACCTTGTTTTTGGGTGAGGTGTTGCAGGCCACTCATCTTGTTTGTCATATGGTATATATTGGTTCATGGAAAAAGATAAGTACAATTGATTATTTTTGGTTGTGACGTATTAATGTCAAGGGATTTAAGGAACCTTGTATTGGAAATTCTTCATCTAATTGCATTAAATGTTTAAATTTTAAAAATAGCGGTAACATGGACCTAGTTGATCTGGTCTATAAAATGGTAGAATCTGTTGTTCTTGTTGAATTTGCTTGATATTAGCTAGTTTGTTGATGTAGGGGAAGACTGAGGGAAATAGAGAGGATGCATTTTCATTGAACTCAAACCATTGAGACTTGTCTCACTGATGTTGTACCAACTCGGTGGAATAGATGTAGACCTGTTGAACTCTTGCCCATGCTATCAGCCTCTAAAATTGTGTGCGTGTTTTTCTTTCCAGTCTAGACAACTTTTAGAAATAGAAGGATCTGACATACTGGATGGTAGCCATGAGAGCTCATCTTATCTCGGTTACAACTACATACATCAAATCTCATGCCACTAGGGAACAATTACCCAAATTTCATATTACTTGGAAAGAAAGAGTGAAGCAGGCACTACTTGATATAGGAGACTGTATGCATCCTTTAGATATATATTATATTGCCAAAGAACCAAACTGAAGTGCACAGTTCAAGAATATCTCTTGCAGTTGCTTTTCAAAATTTTGGATGGGAGGGTACCAGCCAGCCATGTTTTATACTGGTATCTAATTAATTTTGAGAAAAAAAAGTTTGAGATTAGTCAATAACATCACAGAATATGATTTCAATAATGTCAACATGATTGAAAACTGCACATAGGGTTAGTAATATCCAAAAATCAGGAATTATATCTAATAATCTGGGAGCTCTATGGCATCATTTTTCGGATTCTTGAATGCATTATGTAGAGATGAAGAATTCATCATGTTGTTCAGATAAATAATAAATTTATTTCAGTGACCGTTGTCTAGGCCTTTCCACATTATAATTTATTAAAATACACTTTGGCTAGTTTCCAGATGTTAAATTTCAGCCCATGGTGGGTGGCATGATAATGCTGTCTTGCTCTTGCCATTATAAGAGATGACAAGTTAATCATAACTTTGTAGAAATCTTTCAAATTCTGAAAATTTGCCTATAGATTGCTATTTATTGTGAATGTGAGGAGATCTCTTTTGTTCCATCAATATTGCTTGCAGACCTTACACACATACATACTCCTCTATGGGAATTGACCCTCGTGTAAGTTACTTGAATTTCCCATTACTGGTACATTATACCTGATTTGGATAAGTATGAATTACTGCCGAACAAAAAAAATGCAATTATTTGTAGTTCTTGCACAAGGAGATTCAGAGCGAGTCAGTTGGCATTGCTTCTTTTATGTGAAAGGCTTAAGGATATGCTTTTATATTCCTTCAGGTATATAGATTGCATCAATTGAATAGAGCAGCTCAGTTGGTGACGGCACTCTCCTTTTCAGTGAGAGGAGCTGAGACAACATCACAAACATTGGCCATAAACAATTCTTTGGGGATTCTACTAATCATTCTCCAAATTCTTGGAGTCATCTGCATCTGGTCACTCTCAAGCTTCCTCATGAGGTTCTTTCCTTCTTCACAAGCTATACCCGAGTCCTGATCTCACTGTAAGGTTCGTGATCTCTTCTGATTGTAGGGATTGCATTTTGTCCTGGGCATTTGTTTGCATTGCAAAAGGGTTGTCTTGCATTTTGGCTTGCATATGATACAAAACTTCTATGCAACATGCATGGAAGCCGAGGGTTATATTAATTTTAACACCAGATGCATTGCTTTAAATGCAAAGAGGAAGTTTTAGCTGTAAATCCACTATTTATTTTTTTTTTACAATACCATTGTATGGCATGATAAACTCTTAAGGTCTGAATCCTTGAAATATAT